>CM040126.1:230618370-231861869 GCA_022559845.1 Amorphophallus konjac
ATTTTTTCCGATGACAAAACCACTTGGAGATTTCTCGTAGCTGGGTCGGGATGATACCTGAATTTCGATAATTTCTTTGGGCGCGGGTGTTGGTCGGAGTAGGAGCTTGAACAGGGGAGCAGATTAACAGTTCTGACTATCTCAGGATCTCAGCATCAGGAAGCAGAGGATGCCACGACTGTTCCCGAGATCGGAAGCAGGTGCTTCCAGAGTCGCTGGAACCGTGGACGAGTCCTCTTCAAAGAAAAACTGACGGGTAAGCCAAATGTTGTCGGAGCAGGCTGGTAGACTCTGAACGCTGTGGCATGGTCGGTGCAGACTGAGTGGATGCAGAACCGCGTACTCACGGAAGAAAAATGATAACTCTCAGGTTTGGTTGCCAAACTGGGCTCTGCTTCATGGGGATGAAAGAAGACTCGTAGTAAAAGATTTTTGTAGAAAAACTCTTGAACATATTCCCAACAGGTTCGTCACAGTCGAGCTTCCACTCCGCCTCTGGTCTCCTGCCAGAGCAGCTTTGCGCAGTTGAGGAGGAAATGGCCTCCCGATCAGCACGGTGCTCGGATGAGGACGAAACCACCTCGCTTGGAAAGCTATCTGGACGAAATTTCCAGAGATGTATGCCTTGCCACCATAAGATTCAGGGAAAGGCCGTAGATGATGCAGCTTCTAGGACCAAATTTGCTGCCTGTGACCTGCAATGAAGTAGTAACCATGTGGTGGCAAATGGTGTGGAGTGGGGGTGGAGGGAAGGGGAGGGGCGACCTGACCTAGGGGAGAGGAGGTTTGGGCGACCAAGGGCTATGGAGGGAAGGGAATTTTCAAATTCGAATGGTCTTGGGAGGTGGAGGGTTACATGGGGAAGAAGGAAAAGTGTTTGGGAAAGAGGGAGGGGTAGTTGGGAGTTGGGAGGTGAGGTGGGGATTGGGGGGTTCCCTATTGGGACTAGGGGAGACTTAATGTGGGGGTGTGGGAAGTTGTAGAGGCTTTCAATGGGGTAGGTGAGGGTTGGAGGTGGTTGGGAGGGGAGGAGAGAGAGTAGGGGGCGCACCCCTTAGGGAAGGAGAGAGAGAGAGAGAGAAAACTAGAGAGAGAGAGAAGCTCACAATTGTGGTGGATTTCAAAATTTATTCATTGATTCATTAGTTCAAAATGAGGGGAATGGGGTCCTACATATAGGCAACCCACATTTTACAAAAAGTTTCTGACATTTGACTCAATGACGAATAACCGAGGAAGGTGGGGGGGGGCGCCCATGGGCCAGCCCAATGAATTGGGCCCAATAACAACCTAATCAATCCTAATGACACTCAAACTTAGGTAGATGACTTAATGACCTAGGTACTTGACTCAAATAAAAGAAAAATTATAATGACATGACTCAAATAAAATATGAAAATTATATGACTCGATTCAGAAAAATATGACGGACACAATGGAGCTATGCCGACGAGCAATCAAAGCTGTGGAAAAATGTGAAGGGCGAGAGATGCCCCCATCATTTGCCCTCTAGGAGTACGGACGGAGGTGTGATAAGCCCATAGAGCTTCTATCAGTTTGTCAGCCCAATCAGCAAATTTGTGCGACTCACATGTTTTCTTAATGATTTTACGAAGGGTTTTGTTTGTGGCCTCAGCTTAGCCATTACCTTGAGGGTAGTATGGTGATGAATGATGTAATTAAATATTAAATTCCTTACAGAGGTCCTGAAGTTCTTGAGAAAAAAGTTGAGGCCCGTTGTCGGTGACGATATCGCTTGGCACCCCAAACCGCGAGATGATGTTCTTGAGGATGAAGCGGCATACCGTGGTGGCTTTGATTTCTGCATAAGCTTCAGCTTCCGCCCACTTGGTGAAGTACTCTGTAGCCGTCAGGATGAATGATTTCTGTTTAACCTGAGCATTAGGGTCACCAAGTGGTCCAATGATATCAAAGGCCCACATTGAGAATGGCCAAGGAGTAGAAAGAGGATGTAGAGAAGAAGCCGGAGCATGGATTTTGTTGACATGAAGCTGGCATTGAAGACACCTACGGACATAGGTGGAACAGTCTTCTTCTAGGGTTGGCCAGTAATAGCCATGCCTAAGAATCTTCTTTGTCAACGCCTGCCTATTTACGTGTCCTCCACACTCATTGGAGTGAGCAGCTTCCACTACTTTCCAAGCCTCATCGTCATCCAAACACCTCATTAGAACTCCATTGAGAGCCCGCCTGTACAATTCTCCTGCGATAATCGTGTATCTGGCGGCCACTCTCCTGATGGCCTTGCGCTACTTGGCACTTGCCGTCTCGGGAAAGGAACCATCCCTGCAATACTACTCTATCTCATGATACCACGACAATTCTTCTTCTTCTATAATTTCCTCAAGCTCAGTCAATGAAACTTCTTTCAAATCTTCCTTCTCCGCTTTCCTCTCTGCAGCCTTCCTAAGGTTGTCGAACCAAGGATCCTGAAGAGAGGGAGCGTCCATCCGCTAGACCACAATGGTCTCGGTGGCGTGACTGAGGGGGAATGAAAGAGAAAAAGCAAGCGATGCAAGTGCATCAGCGAGAATGTTCTAAGAACGAGTAGTATGAATGTAGATGAGCTTCCGGAATTGCCTAGTCAAGAGCGTGACCAAATCTTGATAAGGCTTGAGTTTGGGGTCACGGGTGCGGTGAGTTGACAGAACTTGACGCAACACCAATTGAGAGTCTCCTATGATGTTCAGGTATCGCGCGCCCATGAGGTAGGCGTGCTTCAGACCGGCAAGGAGAGCCTCATACTCGGCTATGTTATTCATGGCAGGAAAGAGAGTTGATAAATGATGGGGATGGTTACTCCTTCTGGAGTGAGGAGAACGGCGCCGATTCCACTGCCCTGAGAATTGAGAGCACCATCAAAATGAAGAGACCAAAAAGGAAGATGAGTGATTATAGCCAATTGCTCATCTGGAAACTCATCCTGGATTGAATCAGTGCGAGGGATAGGAGAATGAGCAAGATGTTCAGCAATCGCGTACCCCTTGATCACTTTCTGAACAATGAAGGTGATATCAAATTGGGAAAGAAAGCTTTGCCAGCGAGCTAATCGGCTAGAAAGGACAGAGTTTTCTAAGAGATAACGAATGGGGTCCATTCTAGAGATCAACTTAACCTCGTGGGTGAGAAAATAGTGTTTGAGTTTCTGAGCTACCCACACTAGCGCTGTACAAGTCTTCTCCATGGCAGTATAGTTAGATTCAGCAGGATTAAACAACCTTGAAAGGTAGTATGCTGCCCTTTCCCTTCCTTCATCATCCACCTGAGCTAGAACAACTCCTAGGGAGTCCTCAATAACAGAAATGTATAATATCAGGGGTTTCCCAGGGACGGGTGGTTGCAGAACCGGGGGATTAGAAAGATAAACCTTAAGACCCTCGTAGGCCTTCTGACATTGTCCGTTCCATTCAAACTTTGCTCCCGCCTTCAACAATTCATAGAATGGGCGGCATCTCTGTGAATGTTGAGATATAAATCTTTTAATCAATTGCAAGCGCCCAATCAAACCTCTGAGTTCCGTACTGTTCTTAGGCAGCGGCATCTCCATAACAGCCATTGCTTTATTCGGATCAATCTGAATCCCCCGTTTACTAACTATAAACCCAAGCAATTTCCCTGATGCAACTCCAAATACATATTTCATTGGATTCATTTTCAGCTTGTACTCCCTAGCCTTTTGCAATACCTTGGCTAAAATGGGGGGGTGCTCTTCTTTGGACCTCAACTTTACCAGGATATCATCCACGTATGCTTCCAAGTACACATGCATCATGTCGTGAAAGGTGGCCATCATTGCCCGCTGGTACATGGCACCTACATTCTTTAATCTGAATGGCATAACGACATAGCAGTACGTGCCCCAGGGCGTGGTGAAAGAGGTCTTCTCTTGATCCTCAGGAGCAAGGCGGATTTGATTATAACCAAAATACCCATCCATAAATGAGAGGGCCTCATACCCAGCCGTGTTATCCACCAGTACATCAATGTGAGAAAGCGGGATATCATCATTTGGACATGCCTTATTAAAGTCCCTGAAATCGATGCAAATTCAAATTTTTTCATCTTTCTTCATTACCGGGACTATATTTGCCACCCATTGCGGATATAAAACCACTCTAATGAACCTGGCCTTGTGTAATTTATCAACTTCCTCCTTTATCCTTAAGGCCATCTGCGGGTGGAATCTCCTTGATTTTTGTTTAACGGGTGTTGCCCCTGGTTTAAGAATAAGTTGGTGTTCAACCAATGTGGGGTCAAGACCCGGCATGTCCTCATAGGACCAGACAAATGAATCGCTGTACTCCCTCAAAATCTTGATCAGCTCCTCTTCAACCTGAGGAGGGAGACTAGCAGAAATGATTATGGGCCTGGGGTCCTCTTCAGTTCCAAGATTAATCTCTTTAGTGGGTTCATCCACTGCCGTCGACGGTTCATCAATTCTCTTTAAACCTTGCGCGTACAGATCGATAGTGTCATCCACATCACTTTCCTCATCGTCGGCTGGGTCCTTCTCATCAATGATTTCATATACACCTAATCCATCATTGCTCCACACCCCTTCTACTTCCTCGTCATCCTCCAAGACTATGGCGGTCTCTACAAACTCAGGGCATTTAAGAAGGGCATGACATATCGGAGCTAAATCTTGGAGGAACCTATCCGCGACGGATCTAGAATGGTGCATCACAGGGTTCACCGCGGACGTGGATGGGCTGACCAAACTAGAACTAGACTCTACCCCAACTGACTCTACCAACCTAGGGGACTTTGCAGAATGTACATCTAACCTAGGAGACAAGAGATCTACTGGGAAAGGAGCAGGGGTCTCGTCCCCCTGGGGAGATGGACAGAATATAGCGTAATCCTCCTTTGAAACCTCCGTTTTAAAATTGGCATTTTTTTTGGAAGTCGGAGGAGATCACTCAACAGGAAGAAGAAGACGGGGCTGGAGGGAGTTGCATGGGAAACAGATCGGGGAAGATGCAATCGAAGAATGGGTCGGAAGATGAAAACCACATTTCGTGGAGTTGGGCAGTGGGGGAAGGAGGAGTAAAAAGAGTTGATAAGTCAACGGGTGGGCAGCGCCCACATGCGCAAGGAACAAATAGAACTTCAAATGATCTTTCCGTGAAGTATGGGTTGACATTGAACAGAGGGGAACGGGGAACAAACCCTACTTGTTGAAACAAGGAGGCGAGACGGGATGGGGACAAGGAGAAGGTAGTGATGGAGGTCCCCACTTCCCGCGACTTCCGGTGAACTAGCTCAGTAGGAGAATGCTTCACCAGCTGCATCTCCGTCTTCTTCAGATGAGCTTCTTCTTCTTGGAACAGCTTCTCAAAGCAACTACAAAAGTCTTCCATGTCACCCACGAGCCTCTTCAGTGGCGATGGTGGGTCAACAACAACATGAGCGGCATCAATCTTCATATCAGAATAGGACGGCGGCTTCTTCAAAGTGCCTGGCTGTAACGGGCCTTTCACAAAGTGTTGACGGTAGTCCCACGTCAGTGGCCCAGAGTCTCCCAGTATGGACAGTGCTGACTCCCGGTAGCCAAGGCCTCTCCGGCTCATTTTCCTACCTTTAGGGACGGGCTTCGTTCACCCCTGCACCTGCGCACCGAGGCCGAGACCTGGCTGATAGCCTAATTTCAAAATCATATGCCACCCTTTTGAATCTCGAATCTTGGACTTAATTTTGACATTCACCGGTGCAGTGGCGGGCTTGCGTGACGCATATGCCCATGAGTAGTTTAAGTCCAGAATAGAAAGGACTGGCTTGTTGCTTGGCCACAAAGTAGGAAGAATCTTATCTACAATCGCATCAACAGATTGGACGGTGGAGATACTCTTCACCTTAACTACCCGGCCTTGAAATGGGAACTTAAGGCACTGGTAGGCGGTTGAGGGTACAACATTCAGGCTATCTATCCATGGATGACCCAGAATTGCCTTGAACATCGGGTCTATGTCCAGTACATAAAACTCCACGTCCATTACCAAAGGCCCTAGCTCGGCCTGAACTGTCACGACCCCAAGGCAAGCTCGTTTGGAGTTATCATATGCCGCAATTGTGGTTGGCGTCGGTCTAGGCATATCTTCTGAAATATTGCAGGCGCGCAGTGTACTTAGCGGACACACATTTATCGATGCTCCTGTATCCATAAGGGCTGATTCAACTGCCACTTTGTTCAAAGAAATAGTAATGCAGAGTGGCATCTGCCGTGCCTCTGGGGGTGCCAGTTCTGACTCAGAGAATGAAATGGAAGGCCCCCTTGTAATTGTTGCCAACACTGACGGCAAACTGTCTACCGCCACGTCCTCGCTGACCATAACCTTCTGTAAAAAAGCCCTGAGGGCGTCCTGGTGTAGCGTGGACCTTTTGATCAACTCCAGAACTGATATTTTGGCCGGCATCCGGTCCAAATGCTGTAGCAAGTCATACTTCGTGCCCGGCATGGGGTCTACTTCTTCTGCTTTGACTGTAGAGAAAGGGACTTGGGGGTTGGGTGCAGATGCACCAGAGGAAGGGTAAACTCTATGGAATGGACGCTCGCTCCGGAGGGCCCAGTGTTGTGCCGGCATGGCTTTAGATGGACCCCCGATTGGCCCAGTGGGGTGAGTGGAAGGGGTAGAAACGGGGGTGAGGATAGCAGAGGTTGGCCTGACGGGCCCTGGCAGAGTGGTAATGGGCGAAGGGTTAAGCGGAGGGATGATGACAGAGGGTATGGCGTGCGATGGTGGAAGGACTGGCTGAATGGTTGGGAATGTGGTGGGTGCAATAGGTGATCGTGAAGGGATAGCAGGTGGAGCGGTGGCCAAGGTGGTGGGTCGGAGGATGGAAGAAGGCGCGGGGGAATTGGTATGGTGGAAGGCCAAAAGGTGAGCGGGGGTCTCATAATCAAAGGACAACCCAACATTAGGGGCTGGGCGGTGGACTGCATTCACTTGAGCCGGTGCCGGCGACTGTTGTTGTAGTAGCTGCTGGGGAGCGGGCGGATGTTCTGGCATGGGATTTTGATGAATCCCGAGGTCTTGGTGCTGCTGTTGCTACTGCGGAGGTTGTTGTTGTTGTTGGAGAGGTTGTTGTAACTACTGCTGCTGAGGTTCAGCCTGCTGCGGCCTGGCTTGTCTTCTTCTTTCCTTGATATCTTCAATTAATTTATGCATTTGGGCCCAATCAATCCTCTGGCCCTCATGCAAATCATACACCAAATCTCTGAACTGGTAGCATCTCTCTATGATGTGCCCGGGTTGCCGATGGTATATGCAATACCTTGACTGATCGGCTGCCGGATTCCAATTCTGACGCTCCGGAGGCAATTGACTGTCACCAGTGTACATTAGAGCTGAAAAGATGTCGGGAAGGGTTTCTGGAAGTGGTGGATAGTTGACCCTCTTGGGTCCCGGCCAAGCAGACCCATAACCAGCAAGAGGAGGAACGTTATGGTACTGGGGTGGCTGTTGTGGTGGTGGTGGTGGTTGTTGTGGGTGCTGAAGAGCTTGGAAGGTGGGTCGGGGAGCTTGTGGAGCGGAGAACTGGGGGTTGCGTTGAGGTTGGTGGAAACGGGGTGAAGCGGGCTGGTTAGGGAATTGAACAGCTTGAACCTGCTCGTTGATTTGAACTCCATCGGTAACTGGGCCTTGTGATTTTCTAGTGGTTTTGGATTTCTGGGCCTCAAACAATGAATGAATGGGGGAGTCCTTGAACTGGGTTTGTATGAACCGTGCCTGACTGTACAACTGGTGCATGTTGGATATATCATTCATTGCCAAAATATTTCAGAACGTCGGAGTGGCATTAGAGATTAACAACTTGACTTTCTCTTCTTCTGAGATCTGCCCGGGCACACGTGAGCCCATCTGCCTCCATCGATCTGCATATGTAGCAAAGTCCTCGTTTACTTTCATCTTCTCTGCAACTAGGTCTGTAAAGGAATACTCGGGACCAACCCGATCCTGGAATCTCTGGATAAACTTCTCCTTCACGGTATTGAAGCTCTCTGCCTCCTCCAGAGGCAAGGTGTAGAACCATTCAAGGGTGACCCCGTCCATGCATTGGTGGAACAAATACGCCATCAGGCGGTCGTCATGTTGGAACTGCACCGACTCATAAAGGAACTCCCTGACATGAATAAACAGGTTGCCATTCCCGTCATATTTTCGGTACACGGGGAGCTCAGACTGGGGAGGAAAGCAAATGTCCCTAAAGTTAAGAATGAGGACATCGGCTAGAGACTGCGGGCCGACCCGCTTGTGGAGGAGGTCAATCTGCTACTGCATGGTAGCCCATTTGTCAAGAAGTTCCTATTCCCGGGAAGGAGGAGATACGGCTGGAAAGGCAGATTGAGAGTATGGAGCTGAAGGATAAACTGATTGAGGGGGCAGCCCATAAGGTGGATAATGGGCCAGGGAAGGGCCCATATCTGCATGAGCCAACTGGGTGGCCCCTGGTTGTAGACGAACGAAATCAGTCGGGGCCACGAGGGCCTGTGATGTTGGAGAGATGGTGGTGTAAGGATCAACATAAAAACTAGAGGGGATCTGGGTCTTCCCCTTATCAAGTAGCTGATGGGCCGAGGTAGAAGCCTGGCATGCTTCCATGGTGGAGAATCGAAGAGCCTGAGGACGGATGGGAGTAAGATCGATGGGGGCCGCAGAGGCGGCCCCTAATCCAACAATCGGGGATGTGGAAGTGGCGGAAGCAGTCGCGCCAGAAGAAAGTACTGAGGGCTGGGCATCTGCCCCTTGCAAGGCCTGTTTCAGCAGGTGGAGTTGAGTAGGATCCAGCTGGGCCATCATATGGAGAACCTGACTGGCTGAGCCATGAGTGGATGAATCTGAGAGGGAGGGTTGAGCACCCTCAACAACAACGGTCGGGAGAGGAGGGGCAGTCCCCTCTCCCCCCTGCACATGAGTGCCCCTAGGTGGTTTCTCTAGAAGTCCCCGAGGGAGAGAATCCTCATGGGAATGACAGAAGTTGTAGGGCGACATAGCTGGAGGTGAATCAAGCAAGGGATTGAAATAAGAATGGAAATGCGAGCCACCCCTAGGAGATGATCCTGAGGGGAAGAAACAACTCCGCATACACTAGAGCACCTAGGAAGAAGTAGCAAACAATCCTAACCAAAATCTAAACAACAATGAAGTGATGCACACAAGAGAGGGAAGGGGTGAGAAGAGAGACAACCAAGTGAACACCCAAATTAGGGATGATGCACGCCAGATTTTATGAATTTTTCCCTTTAGGACCTTAGTGAATTAATTAAGATGTGAGTTCACTCAACCACAAAGGCGCCTAACAGGGGTAGGAAATGGGGGACTGGCTGACTCTAGGGGACTCTCTCTCTCTCTCTCTCTCTCTAATGCAAACCCTAGACTGGGGTGGGTACGGTACAAC
This sequence comes from Amorphophallus konjac, assembly GCA_022559845.1. NCBI lineage: Eukaryota > Viridiplantae > Streptophyta > Magnoliopsida > Alismatales > Araceae > Amorphophallus > Amorphophallus konjac. Next base: position 230,627,791 of record CM040126.1, read on the forward strand.
CTGTCCGGCGTCCGTGTGAGAATCCACGACTCACGGGGACTTACGGAGGTCCTTGGCAAGATCCCCTAGTCGGCTCCAAGGAGTATGGAGACGAGAGGAAACCCTACCTCGGTAGGAATGCAACTACTGTGAAGAGTATATATGCCCCTATGCGCACCGGAGTGCATGCAAAGTTCTAGCCTAGGTCTAGCAAGCAATGGCAAACAAGTATGATGAATAGAACTCACAATGATGCAGCAGCAAGGAACAATCAAGAGAGACAAAAATCAACACCAAATATCATGAACAAGATATGACATAGAAACCAAAATGAGGCCCGGGTGTACTGTAGCACGAGAAGGACGGTCTATAACATACCGCTCAGGGGTGGGGGATGGTCTAGAATGGACCGTTCAGGGAGTATACACGGTCTGTGATGGACCGTGCGAAAGCAGGGAGTAACGCCAAAAGTAGAGAAAAACCACAAAAATGCCGAAATGACCAAAGAATGAGGCCCAGAAGTGTACCTGGATGGGCAGTCTTTCGACAGACCACGCTGATTCTGGAACGGACTTGAAACAACCACTGAATATCAATAGAAATCACAAATGTAAGCACAGCAACGTAACTGAGCCAGCAATGATGAACGGTCTCTATCAGACTGCGGGAGGAAGTGGATGGTTTTTATAGAACCACTGGATGTAATGGGCTGGCACGAATGGAACACCAAGATGAGCACAGAATGGCTAACAAACAGCCGCTTAGAAAGGTGGGCGGCTCAGAGAGAACCGCGTAATCTCCAGAGGACAGAAACAAAGGAAGAGCTAATGACAACCTGCAACCACTCAAACAGAAACCCTAAATAAGCACAAAAATGGGTCAGTACACCACTAACACGATGGACACTAGGGGTCCCACCATGATCGCCAAAAAAGAGGGTGTTGACATGTTTTTCCCTTTCCCCCTTTTTGATTATCCTTCTAATCCCTTCTTTACTGTGTTAACGTAAAGAACTAAACAACGTGTAAATAGCAGGGGGAAGGATGTGGACTGTGTGTGATCGCCACCAAGGTGCCGAATGTAAGCAAGTACACTATACATTGGAAAGAAAGGGGAGACACTCGCCTAGAATAGCACTACAGCAATACGCGGTTAGGAATGAACCGCTCAGTAGATGAGCGGTCGCTCGACAGACCGCCCAATAGCGCGGGGAGGAACGTGTGACGAAGAGTAGCTGGATGACGGGACGGTTCAGGATCAACTGCTGTGCAGAACTGGACGGTCCAGATGAAGTCGCCCTATTCCTCGCACGGACGGATGAAGACTGCTCTGTGCCACCAACTCCCAAAACATGGGATCTCTACCTCCACCCTTTCCGGCCGTCCAGAAAGGATGGGCCTCGTGTTAGGATGCCGCTGACCTTCGAAACAAAGTATATAACACACAAAGAAACCCAAAGTCAATACTATGCAGTGTAGCAACTGTAAAGGAATACGATGAATGAACTAACTAACATGAAATGGGGGATACCTGGGGATTTTAAACCCCTAGGGGTGTCAAAAGATAAGAGCGTGTGTGTAATAGAATGTGATGATGAAAAATGTGGACAAAGAACAAAGGAAAATGATGCATGCAATGACAAGATGACGGTGAGACTATGAGAACAAAGACTCAAAACACCAAGTACTCCCTGAACCGGAGGCTTGTGTGGACGTAGAAAGCCTCCCACCCTATAGGTTGCTTGAGAATTCGGCAGAGCTTCGCCATGACCTTAAAATTTCCCCCCCTTTCAAAGCTTCGCCTTAGGTCCTATTTATAGAGCCTAAAAGCCTGCCCTAAAATTAGGGTTTCCAATGAAAATCAACTCGAGATATCAACACAAAATCTGTAGATAATAGAATTTTCTTCCAACCAGTTTAAACGGCACCACATTTGGTGGAGTATCCGCGGAGAAATGGGTGGAAGAAGTTGAGGATAAAACCACGGATAGAGAGAGAAAAATCGTTTGTTTTTCAGCAATCAGACCATTAAGCGGTCACTCGATAGACTGCCCAGACCATTGCGCGGCCTGTTACCAGATCGTTCATCCTGTCGGTGGGAATTAAACAAATAAGAAATATTATCCAAATATCCATCAAATTATCTGACTATTTCGCCGCTGGACTCTCGGGGATTGGACGGTCTAATACTAGACCACTCAATTCATGGGACGGTCCAAAACAAACCGTCCTAGGCCTGTCGGTGATAAATCAAAAAGATTAGATAAATAGATAATTATCTGGAAAACCAACGACTTGGGACTCTTGGAATCAGGGCGGTCATATGCATACCGTTCCATGACATTGGACGGCTACAAACGGACCGTTCAAAAGCTTGTCGGTGGAAATTCAGAAAAATCACCTTAATATCCAATAAATAGGCAAATGGGTCAGCATTAACCGCGCAATTACTAAACGGTCAAGCGATAGACCGCGTAATGGCTGGATGCTTGAAATTTGATAAAATGTGATAAATCGAGCAAAATCAAGGCCCATTAAGCCCCGAATTGAAGCAGACCAAGTCCGGGAGGGAGGTACCCATAAAATGGGCCCAATAAGCTGCCTGGAAATAATCCAATGAGCAATGGACAACTCGAGGCATCAACAAATGATAGTAAGAGAAATGATTCAACTTATCGGCAAAAAATGGGTGTCAACAATGACCACCCTCACCCAGAGCCATGAAGATTCACGTGAAGCTTTTCATGCTATGAACTGTGTTCTCCTAAACATGCAACGCCGTGACTATGATAGGGATCAACAACTGACCCATATCCAGCACTACCTTCAGCATCACGACCACTTACTTGGAGACATTCGGCAGCGCCTTGGCTATGCACCTCTTCCTCCACCAGATGCCCAGCCTCCTAAAGATGACCATTGAGGACGTTTCTTTAGTTTCCTCCCTTCGGACTATGTCCTTTCGTCTTGTGTCTTTTGGGTCTCTCTTCGTCTATCCCATCCCCTTTTGATGATGCTAAAGGGGGAGAAGTAGTAGTGCCAGGTTTTATATTTATATATGTCGGTATGTTCGTATCTGTGTATGCATGATGATTGGTGCGGATCATTGTGTCAATTCTGCATTTGCTTTGTCCCATGTGTCCAGAGTCTAGAGTCTTGCACTCATTGTCTTAAGCATCAATGTACCCTGTAATGGAATGATGAAATGAATGCAATTAGTGTTTGATCTCAAATGGTTGACTCTTGTGTTTCATTTCCTATCTATTTGGCAAATAATGTGTTGAATGGCTATTTTATTCATCTTGTGGTGTATCGACCTTACGAAGCTCCATTTTGCTTAAAGGCATGCCAATGCTCTTGTAATCTAGAGTTTTGTCATCATCAAAAAGGGGGAGATTGTTGAGTCTTTTTTTTTCCAAAAAAACCATACCTAGTGTTTGTTGGGAGAGTGCACCCTTTACCAGAGGTAAAGAGAATAGCCACTCCACCATCAAAAAACTAGGAGGTAAATTTATTAGTATAGAAACAAAGAATCAATTACATCAGTCGAATGCTGGGCATACCCAGCTTGTCCAAACGAGCTGCACCTTTTATAATTGAAGGAAGCTCATTGTAAGAAAAAAAACATTACATTTCGAGGTGCAAGCTAAAGATGCTAAAGAGTCCACAACTTTGTTTCCTTCTCTGTAAATGTGGTCAATAATGTAAGCATGTGAGATTAAGCTCCAGATGTTCCTGACATAGAAAAGAATAGACCATGGGCATTGAATTTCTTTTTTCATGATCCGGACAAGAGTGTGAGAGTCACATTCAATAGTGCTGGATCGACATTAACTGTATGAAGATATTTGATGCCGTCCAGTAAAGCCTGGGCTTCTGCTATTAGACTATTAGACTGGCCATAGAAGTGAGAATAAGCAACAAGAACCTCTCCTTTAAAATCTCTGATGACACCACCTCTTCTTGAGTCCCCATTAGTTTTGCAAGCACCATCAGAATTTAGTTTGAGGAAGGGCCAAGGTGGGCAAATCCACTTAATGATTTTCATTTGAGGACAAACTGAATGCTGAATAGTAATACCAAATTTCTCCAACACAGTCCTTTTGGTGCTATCAGATTCCTTTAGGTTTGCTGCAACACAAGTCCGCCTCACTTAGGACATAATGCAGTGGAGAAGACAGTTCTTTGAAATGGATTTACCTTCATACTTAGCTTCATTCCTAGCTCTCCAAAGATCCCACAGGCCATATCCGATGACAGCAAGCATGAAGAATCCATATGCTGATTTTGAATGAATACTACTCACAGCATGCAAGATAAATTCCTTCACCGAAGTACCTTCAAGATGCAGCCCCACAGATCTGAAATAAGACCAAACAAATACTGCACTTTCATTGTACAAAAATAGATGATTTGTTGTCTCTTCATGATGCATCTTGCAGCAGTTACATCTGGAACAAAGTGACACACCCAATCTCTTCATGATTGTTGAGTCTCTCTAGGTGATTTTGATGATAACAAAACCCCGGAATTACAACCTAAGTTATAACAGGCTTAAACCATTCTCAAGCCTTCCTTAAGCCAGCAAATGTCTAAATTCACCTTGGTTCAATGAATTGCCCAAGATAAGCTCAACCAACTCATTTTGATTGTAACAGGACGTGGTGATAAAATAAATTGTTCACATATCATGTTTTATTGGCTAACTCTCTTAAAAATGCAGATTTGCCAGCCAGTGGTCGACCACCAGTCAGGGGCTGTTGTGTAGTGGACAGCGGATCTAGAGGGGAGGAGTGAATAGATCAGCCCCACTTTTCGCAATGTGGCCCTCTATATAGCTAGTTAAAATGAATTACAGCGGAATAGAAACTAGCTTCCAAGTGCGTTATGATTTGCTTAGCAAGATAAGCAAGATATATAACAATTCGATCCTAAGCATGCACCTAGAACGAATCAATCACACAAGCAAACCACACTAGACATGATTTTAAGGTGGTTCGGACTGAATCCTCAGCCCTACGTCCACCCCTCACCAAAATCCGGTGAGGCTTCACTTGTGCAGCGCACAGAACCGCAAATCGGAAACCACCGATTGCCTTCCTACTCACCACCTGGTAGGGATGTCAACCGCAAATTGGAACAACCTCCAATTGCCTTCCTACTAACCACCGGTAGGGATGAATCACACTTTCAATGTTTAAACAATAATGAAAATGAAACAAATGTGAATGATCTAAAACAAGAGATTGAGTTATGAGTGAAAATGAATTGGCCGTTGTATGGAATGTTGATCAGCAACAAGGCTCCTCTTGGCTTCAACTCAATCTTCTTGATTCACCCTTGATTGGATGAATGTTCTTCACGGAGTACCGTTCACGTGAACAGTACATCTTCCTTCAATTCTTCTCTCTTGATCTTCTCTTTGAACTTCTTTGAATGAATGAAGGAGATGATGAAGCTACCTTGAATCTTGATTGCTTCTTTAGCTTCTAGGAGTTTGAATGCTTGAAATGTCACCTTGAATGAGGTGGAAAGAACTTGAATGGATGAAGATGATTTCCTTTGAAGAACTTGAATCAAACCAGCTTCCTTGGATCACTTTGATAGTCTTGCTTTGATGTAATCTTCCTTGAGGTTTGCTGGCTTTGATTTGAGCTTGATTCCCCTTTGATTGGATGAAGAACACCTTCACGAACTACTGTTCACGTGAACAGTAGCTCGTCTCCAAGCTCTCTTGTAACCTCCCTTGCAGCCACCCTAGATCTCACAAGAAGTCCCTTGAAGCATTAGGGTTTCTAACCCTCTTACAAGAGTTTTATAGACCTTGAATGGTCTATGGACACCCCCTAGACCAGATCCACAATTTGTGGGGGATTAGGTGTCTTTAGGATTAAACAAATCAATGTTGAATGGCCCTTTTCGAAGTTGGAAACAAAGTCAACAATTGATGGCTCGGAGCTGGCGGTCGACCTAAGGTTCCTGACGGTCGACCGCCACTGAAACACCTGCAAACGGGCGATCCCTGGGAAATCCGGTCGATCGCCACTGGCTGGCGGTCGACCGCCACTGAAAGACGTGCAGACTTGGGAGTCCCTGGCTGGGGCGGTCGACCGCCCCTGTGCTGGCGGTCGACCGCCAGCTGGGCAGGGCCCGGGTCAGCCCGGTTCGGTCCGTTGGCCGCACCAACTCCGTCGCTTGAGTCCGTTAGCCGCCCGTTCATGTCTGTGGCATCAACCTTGATTGTCTTGAAGTTTTATTACTGAGTCTTCAATCCAAATTTTGTTCCGAGGGCTCCGCCCCCGGAAACCACCGCAAGGGGCGCTGCCCCCTTGACCCCCGCGACCTGATCGGGCAGGTCGATCCCCGCGACCTGACCGCGCAGGTCGATTCGCGTGCGAGGGCGCAACATTCAGCGTTCACGTTCACCATTTCTATTTGATTCCTTGTCCATTCATTGGCACACCTGTCATGAACAAAAACATCACGTATGTCAATCACATGAAGGTGAAAAACATCAATGACTAATAGTGTTTAGCCATTATCAAAACCAAGAATACATTAGAACTCATATGACCATAGAATGATGTCGAATGACCCAAGTGACCATATGAACTCAAGTGACCATAGGGGCACAACATTCTCCCCCTTTTTGATGATGGCAACACTGTGAGTCATTATATGGCAGAGATATCCAATATGGCAAAGTGGATGACAAATGCAACCTATGCAGCTCAAGATCCATGATAGTAAAACATGGGAATGCGGATTTGTATGCACGGATGATCAAAGCATGTGAATGCTATATGGGAATACTATGATGATCAAAGCATGTGAATGCTATATGGGAATGCTATGCATAATGTGACGGTTGCATGATGACAGATGAAACAGATGAAGGCTCTGCTCTCCCCCTCAACAAGGACTCCTATGTCCACAACCTCAACACGGATGAACAACAAGAATTCTCCCCCTTTGCCAACAGCAAAAAGGAGCAATAAAGTGAAATATCTGTGAGACCAGAGAGGAAAGGAGTGAAGAGCAAGCCATTATATGCAAACCTAAAGCAGATTGTGAGCAACATGTATGGTTCAAAGCTAATGAAATCAGAATTCATCAACAGAGTTCGAAAAGCAACTACATCCAAGATTAAATAGAAATGAACCAAAAAGGCATATCATGGCAGTGCTTAACCGTCTCTTGTCTTATATAGCCATATTCAATAACTAGAAAGGGAATAACACAAGAACTCGTATTGAGGCTAAACAATCATGACTAGAGCATGGAATTGTATGATTGAGGCAAGAGGTTTCATATTTTGATTTTCAATATCTGTAGTATATGAAGGCACATGACTCATATTTTACGAGCAGTCAAGTCTAGTACATGCCTCCTAGCCGTAAGAATACACGTTGTTTAGACGCCAATATCCCTAGGTATTTGGCAAGACTGACTATAATGCTTCAGAATGAACAGAGATAGCAGAGTCGCGTCATGACATATCCGATCTCATTTCTATGATGAGAAGATATATTTCTCAGCAATTATGCTAGTGCTCTGCCTAGAGTCCAAATAGAAGTAAGACAGAGATAATAGAGGCACATCATGACATATCATTCGTCACTTGATGTGATGACGTGACATATTTCTCCGTGCAACAATATCATTGCTCTGCAAATAGATTTTCAAGAAGTCCAACTCATCAAGATGTTTAAAAACAATACGAAGCTCTAGAGTATCACCAAGATTGTCATGAAGTCTGGATTTTCAGATATCAGGATAGTCATTCAAAGCATAATATGCAATCTTTAGTTAAGGTCTATTAAAACTATAGAACATAGATGATTTCAAAACGAATATTTCAGAGCTGCAAGGAAATCATTAAATCTGAACCATTTTCATTAATTGGACAATCATGAGGGCATATAATAGAAAGCTCTTACATCATATATTCGATAATCTCAGGACCTCAAACCAGACTATAAGCCAAGAAGTAGATTGCAAGAGGTTAAGAGAATCAGCAAAACTCCCCCTAAAGATATGCAATGGATGCGTGAAGGAGTTATATTTGCAATCAAGTTGAATGACAAATGAGGTTGGCCTAGTCACTCATGAAGGTGCCAGAAATGAAATGTATGACCCAACCCATGGTTGTACACTTATTAAATGCAACAGAATGAAGATGAAATATATGCATGAATGCTGCACAAGGACAACTCCCCCTTACTATATGGCCTATATGCGACATTGACGCATGGTACTTGGCGGAGGAAAAACCTCACGCATATTGAGTGCTTCGTGACAAGCATAACTTGCCCTTCCATACATCAACATTTGATATACCATGGCCATGCGAGAATGATGCTACACAAACCATACAATGCATTATGAACATGAACTCAATTCATTATTATGTAACTACATGCAATGCGACACCATATGCAAAAAGACATATTGACATATAAATAATGCATGAATGCAAAACACACAACTAATTGAACATGATCATCAATTCAAATTCTTATTGGCCTGAGGTCGGCAAAGATCAAGCTCCCTTCTGAGTGTTGAAAACCTGTCATTACACAAGGGCTTGGTAAAGATATCAGCAATCTGATTCAATGTATCAACAAAATGAGTTCAAAGTTTTTCTTACCGACCTCATCTCTAATGAAGTGATGCCTAATCTCAATATGCTCAGTCCTAGAGTGCTGGACTGGATTTTTGACAAGGTTGATAGCACTAGTGTTATCACACAGAATCAGGACACAACCAAGATCCACCAAGTAGTCTTGGAGTTGGTGTTTAATCCACAACACTTGGGTGCCACAGCTCCCCGCAGCAACATATTCTACCTCCGCGGTTGAGAGGGCAACCGAGTGTTGTTTCTAGGAGGCCCAAGAAACTAAACACCCGCCTAGAAACTGGCAATAGCCACTAGTACTCTTATGATCCAGCTTGCATCCAGCGTAATCCGCATCAGAATAAGATATAAGAGATAAATCACATGATGACGGATACCACAATCCCAAATCTTGAGTGCCGGCAAGATATCGAAGGATACGTTTGATGGCAGTCAAATGGGATTCTCTAGGACTAGCTTGAAATCTAGCACAAAGGCAAACACTAAACTGGATATCTGGTCGGGATGCAATCAAGTAAAGCAAAGAGCCAATCATACCTCTATAGACCTTTGCATCCACCAATTTACTATTTTCATCCGAATCTAGTGAAGTTGAGGTGCTCATAGGAGTTGCAATGATTTTGTTGTTTGCCATGTCAAATCTTTTCAATAGCGCTTTAATATATTTGGCTTGACTTATGAAGCACACATCGTCTCCTTGGTTGACCTACAAACCGAGAAAGAATTGAAGTTCTCCCATTAGGCTCATCTCAAATTCGCTAGTCATGAGGTTAGTAAATTCCTCACACATTTCAGATTTTGTAGAACCAAACACAATATCATCAACATAAATTTGAACAATCAAGATGTTCTTACCTTGCTTCTTGGTGAAGAGTGTTTGATCTACCTTACCTCGTGTGTACCCTTTTTCAATGAGGAATGAGCTTAGCCTTTCATACCAAGCTCTTGGTGCTTGCTTAAGTCCATAAAGTGCCCTGTCTAGCTTGTATACAAAATCTACATTGGTAGAGTTCTCAAAGCCAGGGGGCTGCTCAACATAGACTTCTTCTTTGGTCAAGCCATTCAAGAAAGTACTTTTAACATCCATTTGATAAAGCTTTATTCTAAGGGAGCATGCAAAGGTAAGTAAAATTCTGATGGCTTCGAGTCTATCAACTGGGGCGTAAGATTCATCAAAGTCGACCCCAAACTCTTGATTATACCCTTGAGCCACCAATCTAGCTTTGTTTCTGATTATCTTGCCTTCCTCACTTAATTTGTTCCTAAAAACCCATTTAGTGCCTATGACAGATTGTGATGATGGTCTAGGAACAAGATGCTAAACTTTGTTTCTCTCAAACTGGTTTAACTCTTCTTGCATGGAATTTATCCAATTTTCATCTTTTAAAGCATCATCAATGTTTTTGGGTTCATGCTGCGAGACAAGAGCAAGTTGATCTAATTCTTCCACAATTTTAAAATGTGACCTTGTTCTAGGTGGGTCATTCAAGCTGCCAAGGACATTCTCCAAGGGATGATCCTTATGAGTTCTAATGTTTGTAGAATCGTTACCTTCTCTTGGAGCTTGATCTCTTGCATTGCTTGATTCAGCTAGGTCACCGTCTTCTTTTATTTCTTCTTGTGGAGGATCACTCTTGTCCTTTATGCTTAAGAATTCCCCATCTTCATCATTTTTCCTGCAAGAGTTATCATTGTTAGAATCATGATATTCATCAAAGGAAACATGAGGTGATTCTTTCACAGTTTGATTTTTGATATTGTAAATTCTATAAGCCCTAGATCTATCAGAATATTCAAGAAATATACCTTCATCGCTCTTGGGCTCGAATTTATCTAAATCTCTTTTGTCATTATTGTGAATGAAGTATTTTGATTCAAAAACTTTCATATGATGCAGAGAGGGCATTTTACCTTTGAGCAACTCATAGGGAGTCTTTTTGGTGTGAGACCTTACCATTGACCGGTTGATAATGTAACACGCCATATTTACCGCTTCGGCCCAAAATTTCCTTGGAAGTTGCCGTTCGGAAAGCATTGTCCTCGCCATCTCTATGAGTGTTCGATTCCTTCTTTCAACAATCCCATTTTGCTCGGGGGTTCTTGGTGAAGAGAATCGGTGTGAAATGCCTTCTGACCTGCATGATAATAGAAATCAGTATTCTAAAATTCACCATCGTGATCAGATTGAATCTTGGAAATCTTAAACTCACCATCCTGTTTTATCTTCATGTAGAGTGCCTGAAACTCGTCAAAAGCATCATTCTTATGTGTGAGAAAGAAAACCCATGTGAACCTAGAAAAGTCATCCACCAAGACATATCTATATTTTCTACCACTTAAACTAGCAGTTCTGGTTGGACCAAACAAGTCCATATGAATTAGCTCGAGTGGTTTGGATGATGTATTTTCAGATCTTCCCTTGAATGATTTTCTAGTTTGTTTACCTAGGGCACATACATCACACAATTTGTTTTCTTGTTTAAAAGATAATTTAGGCAAACCTTTCACCATTGAATGCTTTAACAATTTATGTAGAACATTGTAGCTAGCATGTCCTAGTCTACAATGCCATAACCATGCAAGTTCAGATTTTGGTGCAGCAAGATAAAGATTTGCATGAGCAGGATCATCTAAGTCAATCATGTAGACATTGTTGACTCTTTTACCAGAAAATTTTACCTTGTCAGATTTTGGTTCAAGGATTTTACATGCATGAGAGTCAAACAATACTTTATGACCTTTATCACACAATTGACTTATGCTAAGCAAGTTGTATTTCAATCCTTCAACTAACAACACATTTACAATGGAGTTGGAGAGGTTCTTATCTACATTACCTGTTCCAATGATTTTTCCTTTGTTGTTTCCTCCAAATGTGACGTATCCTCCTTCCTTTTCCTCCAAGAGATAAAATTTTGATTTGTCTCCCGTCATGTGTCTTGAACAGCCGTTATCAAGGTACCACCTGTTATGCATGGCTGCAAGACACTCCTGCACAAAGAATTAAGCAATGGGGTTTGGAACCCAGCAAAACTTGGGTCCCACCAACTTCTTCAAGTTTTCAAAACATGATACCATCTCTTTCGGAATCCAAACTTTTCTAGCATTCATGTTTTCTTTGCTTAATGCAGGAATTTTCTTTTCAACTTTGACATTCATTTTCTGTTTGGAGGTTCTTTGTTGAACTTTGTGAAAGTTTGAAAAGGCTTGCTTCTTAAACCATTGAGGCCGTTGGCTGGTTTTAGATTGAAAATGATTGTTTTGCCACCTAGGGGATTGGTGCACATAGAAATCACAATTACCCCACAAGTGAGGTGGTGTTGGCCTAAGTGATGGAGCACCCCAGTTATAGTGATACCTAGAAGGCTGAGCAGGTAAAGGCCAAGAATGTGTTGACCTATGCTGCTGGGAAGATTGGCCTTTCTTAGGCTTTTGGGCAGTCTTCTTGGGGATTTTGGTGATTGCCTCTTCAATCTTTTCTTTCCCTTTCTCCTTTTGTTTTTGCTGGTTTTGTGTGGGAGTTGTGTTCGAGGTGGAGGCTTCGGAAGATGAAATGAATGTAACAGTTTTGAGCCCAATTGGCCTTTTGTTTGTTGGTTCAAAACCTAACCCTTCCTTGTTGAAGTTCATTCTAGTACCTAGCAATGCATCTAGGTTTTCTCTTCCATCCACAAATTTTTCTAAAGATTGTTGTTTATCCTTCAACTCTTTTTATAGGTTTTCGATATTTTGAAGAAGTTGAATGTTGACTTGTTTGACAGCTTCATACTTTTCATTGCTCAATTTACTATCTTTTTCATAGCTTTGTACTTTGAGCTTCATGCTATCAATTTCATTTCTCAAATCCTCATTTTCAGTTTCCAAGTCAGTCATTTCTTTTCTTCCTTCCTCCAAATCCTCAATCATCTTCTTAATATCTTCAATTCCAGTCTCAAGTAGAGCATTCTTATCATTCATATTATGATCATGCACAAATGAGTTAATTTTCTTTTTCAATGATTTATTCTCCTTTTTGTATATTTCATATTTTTCCATGAGTTGTATGTATGCATCCTCCCAATCATCAGTTGTATAATTTTCAAATGGAGAATTTACCTCAGTTTCTTCATCACCTTTGGCCATAAGGCATAAATCTTCTTTTTCATTGTCCGAGGAGCTAGTTCCGTCATCACTTTCCTCTTCATCACTCCATGTGGACACCATGGCCTTGTTCTTCTTCTTGCCCTTCCATTTGTCGGCCTTTTTGAATCTGTCGGGACAATCATTCTTGAAATGTCCTGGTTTATTGTAAGAATAGCAAATGATTTTATCAGGATTCTTAAAGTTTTCAGAATTAGACTTGAAACCATTTCTTACCTTTGACCTTCCTCTCATGAAGCACTTACCTTCCTTTCTCAGGAATTTCTTGAACTTACGTGTGAGCATGGCTACATCATCCTCTTCTTGCTCACTTGCCGAATCCTCACCTTCATCGGAAGAGCCTTGACGGCTGGGTCCTGCTTTAAGAGCTAGGGACTTTTTCTTAGGTGCCTCAGCCTCTTTGTTCTTGAGGTTGATCTCATAGGTCATCAATGACCCAATGAGTTCATCTACCTTGGTAGTTGCGAGATCTCTTGATTCTTCAACCACGGTAGCCTTTGTGTGCCATGCTGGAGTCAGTGATCTGAGAATCTTTTTTACAATTTCCTGTTCTGAATATTTCTTTCCCAAATCAGTCAAACTGTTAGTAAGCACAGTTAATCGAGCATACATATCTTGAATTGATTCATCAGGCTTCATGCGGAACATTTCATATTCAGAAACTAAAATGTTGGCTTTTGTTTCTCGTACCTGAGACGTTCCTTCGTAGATTACCTCTAACTTATCCCACATTAGTTTTGCAGATGCGCAGGTAGCCACTCTTGAGAATTCTGCTGGATGGAGTGAGCATTGCATGATGTGTTTAGCATTCCAATTGACAGTGGATTGCCGTATCTATTCTTTAGTCCACAAGTCCTCATTATCTGTAAGCTCATACGGACCTTTGCTGATCACTCGCCAAAGTTCGTAGTCTTGGGCGCGAATAAACACCTGCATGCGATGTTTCCAATAAGGATAGTTAGTTCCAGTAAAGTAAGGAGGCCTATTCACAGCATGTCCTTCGGGTAGAAAACCCTTGGACGCTGATCCACCATTTCCCTCAAGGTCGTTGGACCCCATAATGAGAGATTAGGCTCTGATACCACTTGTTGTGTAGTGGACAGTGGATCTAGAGGGGAGGGGTGAATAGATCAGCCCCACTTTTCGTAATGTGGCCCTCAATATAGCTAGTTAAAATGAATTGCAGTAGAATAGAAACTAGCTTCCAAGTGCGTTATGATTTGCTTAGCAAGATAAGCAAGATATATAACAATTCAATCCTAAGCATGCACCTAGAACGAATCAATCACACAAGCAAACCACACTAGACAGGATTTTAAGGTGGTTCGGACTGAATCCTCAGCCCTATGTCCACCCCTCACCAAAACCCGATGAGGCTTCACTTGTGCAGCGCACAGAACCGCAAATCGGAAACCACCGATTGCCTTCCTACTCACCACCTGGTAGGGATGTCAACCGCAAATTGGAACAACCTCCAATTGCCTTCCTACTAACCACCGGTAGGGATGAATCACACTTTCAATGTTTAAACAATAATGAATATGAAACAAATGTGAATGAACTAAAACAAGAGATTGAGTTATGAGTGAAAATGAATTGGCCGTTGTATGGAATGTTGATCAGCAACAAGGCTCCTCTTGGCTTCAACTCAATCTTCTTGATTCACCCTTGATTGGATGAATGTTCTTCACGGAGTACTGTTCACGTGAATGTGAGCGACGTCACGCGGTTCGGGGAAGAGCGGAGAAGGACGCGGAGCGCGCGCGGGCTCCTTCTTTTTTTTGTTTTGTTGTTTGTTTGCTGCAACACAGAAATAAGAGAAGGGGGAGAAGGGGCCACCACGGGAGATTGCTCCGGCGGGGCGAGCAGGACAAGTGTGATATAGCAAAATATGGGGGTTAAACGGCCATAGCGGGAAGTGACTCACCGCGGCCTCGGGGCGACGGGAATGGTGCAAAAATTAAATAACAAGAATTGAAACGGCCATTGGGGAAGTGACTCGCCGCGGCCTCGAGAATATGAGCAGATAATAAGATGACAGAATATGAAGAGAATACAAAGAGCGGGAATTTAAACGGCCATTGGGGAAGTGACTCGCCGCGGCCTCGATGATAAGAGCAGAATATAACAGAATATAAAGAGAATGTAAGAACGGAAATTTAAACGGCCATTGGGGATGTGACTCGCCGCGGCCTCGATGATATAAGCAGAATATAACAAAACATAAAGAGATTATAGGAATAGAAATTTAAACGGCCATTGGGGAAGTGACTCGCCGCGGCCTCGATGATATAAGCAGAATATAACAAAATATAAAGAGAATATAGGAAACAGAAATTTAAACGGCCATTGGGGAAGTAACTCGCCGCGGCCTCGATGACAAGATGTGATCGTCAGGGGCCAAAAGACCCCAAAATAAGAAAGTGATCGCGCCTACCTCGAGAGCGGGAGATGGCGGGTTGCTTCTTCCTCTCCCTTCGGCCGGCCGACGGAGAGGGCTTTCCTCGGTTACCCTTGCAAAATAACGACAAACAAGTAACAAGTGGATTAGAAAGATGAAGGTATAGTATTCAAATCCTTGCGATAAAAGTAACGAAATGATGGCAAGACACACACCTGGTCGGTGTTATCTTTAAACCCCTCTCAGACTCGAGTGGGAGAAAAATGAGATGATGGATGCAAGAAGTATAAGAGAAGAGGCGCCCTTGTGAAGGGGGATAGAGGATGCAGTATGATGAATGTAAAGAACTATGAAGAAGAAGGGGAAGAAAAGGCTTATTGGATGAGCCGAGGGTGAAATCCGGCGGAGCTCCGGCAGCGTGGGGACGACGTGGAAGCGCGGTGGATGAAGACGACCTTCCTCTCGTGAGCGTGGGCACCCGAGAAGCTGGCAGAACCTCCACCTACAAAAGACCCGACGGGTTAGAAAATGACTCCGTAGCCTCTGGGCTCCGGCAGCCTATCGGATCACTGCTTAGCTCCCCCAGAACTGAGGGGGTGGGCCTCTATTTATAGGGCTCCGGAGGGTGGAGGCGTCCAGGACCCTGGACACCTCCATCAGGGCCGAAATAATATTTTATTCTATTTTTATATATTTTTTTAGAATACTTTTGTGGAGGCGTCCAGGGTCCCGGACGCCTCAAGCAGGTCCACCGAAAACCGACGACGGCCGCACGCGGTTTGGCACAACGCGTGGTTTTGTGAGCGGCGTCTCGTGATTCAGAAATGGGCGCGTCCAGCTGACTAGACGTCTCTATAATTTGGATTTTTTCACACACGACAAACCGCCGTTCGGTGGCCGGCGCCCGTGAGTGAGTTGATGGAGGCGTTCAGCGGCCTGGACGCCTCCAAAAGTATATTATTTTTTATTTGTCTTTTGTCTTTTATACAAGGGCTGGCATTTTAATTTTTTTTTATTTGTTTTTATGGAGGCGTCCAGGGGCCTGGACGCCTCCATTAATATATATATATATTTATTTATTTTTTTTGTTTTTGTATGCCAACTGGCATTTTGCATATATTTTTTATTTTTGTTTTTATGGAGGCGTCCACGGTCCTGGACGCCTCCATAAATATATATATTTTTTATATTTTTATATTTAGTTTTGGGCCCTGAGAAAAGAATAAAACAAATTAAAATCATGGGGGCGTCCAGGGGCCTGGACGCCCCCATTAAGACCCACCCGGGTCCTAGTCAGCGGCCGCCCGGCAGACATCCTTCTTGGTTCCGGAACCTCCTGATGCGTTCGACTGGTGTTGATGCCGTCCGAATGCCGTGACGAGACGATTCCGGATGCCGAAAAGGGCGGAAGAAGACTCAAGAAAAGGAAGCACTCAAGTGATTCAAAACGCGTAAGCCGCCGCGGGGCGTTGTATAGTAATATGAGACTTTCTTAGGAGACGTCAGATATGGCGTGTCTACAGCTGCCCCGCCTTGGCGTCTACTTTGCAAGGGAGCGATACGTAGTGGAATGGTATCGAAGTGGAGTGAAATGGAGTGGGAGCGGACTGATAGGTTGATGCCAAGGTGTGATGAGACACGCTTTTGACGTTACTGTTTGGAATCTTTCCTGGAGTTTCAATGAGGCGACCTTGAAGAAGGTCTTTCAAATATTGACGATTGCTTGGACGGAGATCAAATTAGGGAGGATGAGATGTGCGCTCAGGCACGAAACAAAAGAAGACCAACTTCTCGGTGTGGAAGTACCTGGGTCATAAATCGGAGGTTTCACCTTTGGGGAGCGGTTACCAGCCAATGTGGAAGTGCTGCGGCCAAGGTGGGTCAAAAAAAGGTAAAGGAATATCTGAGGGTGTGTCCAAACAAGGGTCTCCTTTGGAAGAGCAGCGTAGGGCTGTCTCAAGGAAACTCAGTATTTCATTCGGAGTGGAATATCTCATATTTGTGGGAATTGGAGTACAACGGCTTTCACAATCGAATCACTTGAATGATCTTCCGCAATAAATCAAAGTCTTATATGAATGCATGCTGGGTTCAAAGAAAAATTTAAAATAAACTAAAATAGAAAATAGCCAAGGATAATATTGTCAACTTGTGAAGAACGGGTCAGGATACCGACCCGGTGAGCTGATACTGGGCTGGGGCCCGTTTATCCGCGCACCAACTCACTGAATGGAACTGTCGTCCCCATTCTACCACAAATTGACGGCCTATCCGTACAACCCAAATTCTTCCGGGAACATCACCGTTTTTGTTGAAGGGGAACCCAGATCCCGGATTCGTTCGGGCCGCACGGTCCTCGGCATGCTCTAGTAGCGTACGTATCATATACTACGATGCATGACATGGTGGGACCAACCAAATGAAAGGTGGGACAGGAGATAGGACAAAGACGTCCGTTAGTAAAACCTGCACAGGCCAGCAAAGGTTAGCAACATCATAAAGTAGCAGAATCATAGCAGAATCGCACCACAGTTCAAAGGAGATCCAGACAAAATTCTGATAGCGACCGCTGATGTGACATGTTCTGTCCTGTAGCGATCTTCCCTTCCTATAAGAACTCCCCTTAGGCTAGTTCATTCAAATGCACCAAGGTGGGTTTTGGAAGCTCAGGAGAGGAAGGAGAGGAGAATCTAGAGATTTTCAGGATGGAAGGAGAGTCTTCCCGCGTTATGAAGAGGAGCAGGCCTAGAAGCGAGATCAGGCGACTCTCCGACCTCGAGGGTCATTTGAGTGGGACGATCATGTCACATATGGTAAGCTGATTCATTTCAAATTCTCCATGTGAACCTTCTTCTTACTTCCTTCATTTCTTCTTTCTTTCCTCTTCCAGCCATATCCACTCTTCCCAGGCCCGAGGAAGTTTTCCAAGCTGCCATGGCTTTCAAAGCTGACTTCCAATATCTCCATTGGCATGAGGGCCATACTCTCGAAGTGGCATCTGCAGGGGCTCCTTATTCACGCCAAGCATTATGAGAAGATACGTATGGACTGGGCGGCTATGGGCGCACTAGTGGAGATCTGGCATCCCCAGACCCACACTTTTATTTTCCCGACCTTCGAGGTGACCATCCTCCTCGAGGAGGTGGAACTTCTGCTCGGATTGAAGAAATTCAAGAGTGACGGGAAGGTGAAGGCTATGCGGATGCTGACACGGGGGACTTCTGAAAGCATCCTTGGAAGCTTCATGCCGCCCGACGCAGCCAGAAAGGTCCGTACTCAAAAGGGGATCGATCTCCAAAAGCTTGCGGAGTGGGTCATGGACGCCCTGAGAGGGGCACCAGATGATGACCACTTAGAAGGAATCATGAAGGGGTTCACCATTTGTCTGGCGGGTGCTCTCTTGTTCCCTTATACCGACAACATGGTGGAGGAAGACCAACTGGGTGCTATCTGCGGGATCTGGCGTGGAAAGAGGGTGGGACCCGCCGTCCTTGCCTATCTTTACAGCGGCCTTACTGCCTCGAGTATGGGTAAGCCTCCTTTTGGTTGCGCACTTGTCTTGAATTGCTGGCTTGATTTGCACTTCAAATTCGACCACCGCGAGGGAATGCCAACTGCTTCGAAGCTCTTCCAACAAAGCCCGCTTCACCACATAGCCGACGTGTTAGGCTTTGGTGGTCCTGTAGTGAACCGCGTTCCGTGGCTGAAGAAACGTGAAGACTGGCGGTCTCACTTTCGCACCGTGACACAAGGCTTCTTTACTTGTGCACCGGCATGTTTACTTTCGCTTGATCTCCTCATGAGGCCTTCCCCCAAAGTTGATCTTCAACTGATCGGCGCGACCGAGTTTGTTCTTTACAACGCGCATCGGTGCTGCCTGCAGATTGGCATCCCACGCCATTCGTTCCCGCCACCGACTGGCATCGTTCCTTTGAAGAAGAGGGAGTAGGGCACTGAAGCGGACGCGAAGGAAGCGAAGGCCATTAAAGCACCCTGGAAGACAAGTGTTGCGGGAAAGGCGTTAGCGCACGTGGTGGAAGAATGCGAGCCGTGGAGGGCTTATGTAACCGAACTGGGGAAGTTAAGGCCTAAGGTGCCTAAACCCCTGATGTAGTTCACTCTACTTTTCTGATGGAATAAAATTTGGCATTTGGATGTTTTGGACCCCCGTCCCCTTAATTATTATCTTTTTTATGGTTTTTCTTTTTCTTTGTGTTTTTTATTTTGTTTGGATTATATACATATTCTTATCTTTTTTTTACTTTTATTATATATAAATATTTTTTTTAAAAAAAAATTTTCATTATGGGGGCGTCCAGGGGCCTGGACGCCCCTAATTTTTATTTTATTTTTATTTTATTTTTTGTTTTGGGAGCGTCCAGGGTCCTGGACGCCCCAACTTTTATTTTTATATTTTGTTTGATTTTTTGTTTTGGGGGAGTCCAGGCGCCTGGACTCCCCAAAATTTTTTTGAATTTTGAAATAAATAAAAATTATGGGGGCGTCCAGGCGCCTGGACGCCCCAAATAAGGTAATTCCTATTTAAGGGCTGCCCTCCCCCCCCCCTTTTGCTCATTTACTGTTCAATCTGACGACCCAGTCACCCTAGACGACCTATTCTTAGTCCCCATGGAGCGAGGAGGATCGAGCCAGGGTCCAGGGAAGCGAAAACGACTGGCTCGTCGTGCGAGGAGGTTGAGGGATGATGCCGAGGAGGCTGCAGCAGAGGAGATTGCTGCGGAGGAGGGGATGGAGGTGCCTCTCCTGACCGCGGAGGCCGCTGCGGATGCTGGTGTGGAGGGAGAGGACGATCACGACCCGGTAAGTACTTCGGAATCCTCACTCTGTGGTTTAATAGGCTAAAACGGGCGTGCGAGAGGCTGTGAGAGAAGGCCGGGTAGTGAGAGAAGGAGGCGTCCAGGGGCCTGGATGCCTCCACTTTTTTCTTTTTACTTTTGTTTATTTATTTACGTAAATAATAAAATAAAATAAAAATAAGGAGGCGTCCTAGGCCCTGGACGCCTCCATAAAAATATATATATTATTAATAAATTTTGTTTTTGGTTTTTTTCTAAAAAAGAAAAAGGTAGATTGGATGGAGGCGTCCAGGGCGTTGGACGCCTCCACAAGAAAATATAAGTATTTTAAAAAGTAAAAATAAAAATAAAATAAAAAGAATAAGTAGTATATATACAGTGTTATTGTTTATTACTGTTCATGATGCTGATGTGTTCTTTGTTGGTTTTGTGGTTTGCAGGGCGTGATGAAGGGCCGGATCAGCTGGTCCTTGGTGGTGGCAGCATACCGTGGGCTGCCGGATTTCCAGAGGGCGCGTGTAGACGCCATGGGCTTTGGAGCTTTCCTTAGGATCGAGCCCTTCCGGCTCGACCTTCCTCTTATCCAGGCATTGAGGGAGCGGTGGCACGCACCGAGCCGGGCGTTTCTGATGCCCTGGGGGCACATGGTGCCGACGCTGGAGGACGTGGCTCGGATCACCGGGCTACGAGTTGACGGAGAGGCAGTCAGCGGGGTCACCTACCCCGACTACCGAGAGAGTGCCCTGGACCTGCTGTGGTTAGAGACGAGCGTGACTGATAGAGACAGCAGGGTAGTCGGCCGGGTGGAGATCATGGAGGCGCTCGGATTCGTCGACCCGCGTCAGCGGGTTAGCGAGACTGGAGCGGAGTTCTTGGCTCGACTGGAGGGGGATGCTCGTGCAGCTTTCACCCAGGATCCGAGCGAGAGGGAGCTGGTGGATCTAGACCTTCGGAGGTTACTTTTCTTCTTCCTGGGCCGCCTTCTGCTGGGGACGAAAGGGGATGGCATCCACTGCCGTTTCCTCGGGATCTTGGCGGATCTGGACAGAGTGGGACACTATGCGTGGGGAGCGGCTCTGCTTGCCCATTTGATTGCTGATCTCTCCCAGGCTTCGGAGAAGGAGACGACAGTCAGTGGCTTCGCACCTTTCCTCCAGGTAAACATTTTATTTATGCATTCCCACAGTTAAATATGCAATTATTGTACTAATGATGTATGATGGATGCAGGTGTGGAGCTATTACTATTTCCCGATGGGGAGGGCTAGGCATGGGAACAGGAGGGCCGTGCCTCTGGCGCGGCAGTGGAGGCCGGTCGTGGTTGCAGCACCCCACGGCTACCAGCTAGCGTCACTTCGTCGGGAACTGAGCGAGTATCCCGAGGCCATGGTATGATGCGTATGATTTTTTGTGTTTATGCGTGTGACTGAATGGTAACTAACATGATGTATGTATGGTGATGCAGGTGGTGTGGAGACCCTACCTGGGCATGGGCGACGCTGGCCAGCCCTGGGTTGTAGCGGGTCTTCCTCGTTTCAGGCGGGATGTGTGGGTCCATTGCCTGAACGAGATTGAGCCGCTGCGGCTTAGACTGGTCATGAGGACGTTGGGGCTGGCCCAGGAGTGGGTTGACGTAGATGCGCCGGCCCGCATTGGGCGGAAGACCAAGGGGAAGGCGAAGATCGTGGACTGGCGTACACGCTTCCCAGCACAGTACTAGGACTGGCAGCAGGGCGGGGTCCCAGTGGTGTCCCACGTACAGGACAGCATAGACTACATGAGACGGTACCGAGCTACGTACGGGGACCGCCTCTCCTTGGGTGGTATGGCAGGGGTAAGTGAAATGAAACTGCTCCACCTTTCTATATGTATATGCATGGGATACTAACTTATGTGTAATGCAGGATGCTCGTGATACCATGATCGCCGACCTGCGGGCCCAGTTGGCGGACGCCAGGCGACAGTTGGTGGCCATCCGACAGGAGTTGGAGATCCTGGTGAGTCTATGCAATGCATTTTTTGTGACCTGGATTTTTGATGCTTAGCGTTTGACTGACGTTTGCCTCGTGTTTCAGCGGGCCCACCAGACAGCGGCAGCCGGGATGGCTGGTGGAGCGGGTTCCAGTTCATGGGGCCCTCCTCCAGAGGTTTCTGCCCTCCAGGAGCAGCTGGCGCACGCGGTGGCTCGGGCTGAGGAGGCCGAGCGTGACCGCGAGGCTCGAGTGAGTGCTTGCTTGGCCCTGACCCTCTTCTAGCTGCTTTCCTTCTATCACTGTTCTCTCACGGTGCATGCGTGCTTTGACAGGTGGCCGAGATTCGGGAGGCCCTGGCGCGTGCTGTCCGTGCTGAGCAGGAGCGTGATGCCTGGGTGGCAGAGCGTGACGCCCGGATTGCGGAGCTAGAGGAGGAGCGTCGATGGGAGGCTGAGGAGCTCCCTCGTGACGTGCTGGATCTGCAGATCGCCCTCGAGCTGTCGAGGAGGGAGGCGGTGAGAGAGAGAGAGGAGAGGGAGAGGGATAGGGAGACCATGGAGAGAGAGAGGGAGTGGGATAGGGAGACCCTAGAGAGAGAGAGGGAGAGGGATAGGGAGACCATGGAGAAAGAGAGGGAGTACAGGATGGCAGAGCGATATCGGGATTGGGACGAGAGGAGAGCTCTGGTGGCCCAGGTGTCGGAGCTCCGGCTGAGTCTTGGCACGGCGGAGGGGAGACTTCGGGAGAGTGAGGAGCGGTATCGGAGGGCGAAGGAGCGCGGGGAGCGACTTCGTCAGTCCGGTTCCTTTTCTGTGGGCAGCTTTCTAGTTTCTTCGGCCGAGCAGCATCGCCGTACCTTGGAGGCTGGCATGGTGCCACCTGGAGAGGCGAGCACGGCTTCTCAGGGTTCACGGAGGTCGCGGAGGCCCCCTAGGGATCCCCGTCAGAGGAGGGAGGAAGGAGATGACCAGGAGGGTGACGGTGAGAGTTAGAGAGTTGCTTGTACGTCACCCTTCTCACTGTATGATGTACTTTCGGCTATTATATGAAATGGAAATGGCTTTTTTGTGTTGTGTGTACTTTTCTCTCTCCCACACTTTCTTCTTTGCACTGAGTTGTCCTTTGAGGCATGCTTCGCGAGACCTTGCCCTGAACAGCGGGGAACTACGCTTTGCACGGGGGGATTTTGTTTCCTTTTCCCCCTTTTGGGCGCGTCCAGGCGCGAGGACGCGTCTTAATCCTTGATTTCAAATTTAAAGCGACGGGTGGTCCTTCTTCTCCCGTGCTTTACCCGCAAACGAGCCCGCCTTTTGCCGAAACTCGCTTGCCCCCCTTTCCGTCTTCCTCTTCTTTTGATCGATGGAGTTCGGTGGGCCCGACCATGGTGAAGGTGGAGAGGGACGAGGAACTCCTCGCCCAAGGAGGGACGCGCCCGAGCACGGAACGGCGTCCATGGAGGAGGAAGGGCCGCTTCGGGCCCCCGAGGGACCCGAGGGGCCCGATGGCGTGGGAGGAGGTGAACACGGTTCGGTAGGTCCTCCGATCTCTTCCTCTTTTAATTCATTTTGGGTTTTAAAGCGAGCCGCGCGAGGAGGAAAGGGTTCGGCGAGTGTTGCACTCAAATGATGGACGCATCCTAGACAGGGGGCGCGTTCCTTTTGACTGATGTGGGACCCCTTTCTTGGTGCAGGACATGGCAAGGACCCTGGGCCTGGCCGAAGAGTGGGCGAGTGCGGACGAGCCGAGCCGTGTCAGGAGGGAGAGCCGTGGCAAGGCGAGGCTCGAGGACTGGCCCATACGTCTCCCTGGACAGCAAGGGGGTGTACTGGTGTAGGACAGTGCCGACTTCCTGCGGCGGCAGAGAGAGAGTTACGCGGGGCTTCCCCAAGCTGGGGACACGCGTGGCATCGGTGGCTCGCGCGCCCAACTGTCAGAGACTAGGCGGCAGCTGGCCATCACTCAACATGAGTTGTCGCTCCTGGTAAGTTACGTGCCACACTTTTAACTTCAGATTTTGGAGTTTCACTGACGGCCGTTGTTTATTTCGTTCCAGCGTGCCCAGCAGACAGCGACGGTGGGAGTGGCTGGCGGATCTTCCAGCTCCTCAACCCCTTTTCTCGAGATTGCCTCCCTCCGGGAGCAACTTGCCGGTGCGGTGGCCCGCGCGACCCGGGCGGAAGAGGAGCGTGACGCCTGGGTGGCGACTGTAGCGGAGCTGCGGCATCGTGGTGAGGAGAGACCTTCTCCAGACATCCTGGAGTTAAGGGTTCTTCTGCAGATGATGAAGAGAGAGGCAGAGAGAGAGAAAGCCGAGAGAAGGTCCGAGCGACAGCGGGATCTGACCGAGAGGAGGGCCTTGGAGGCCCAAGTGAGGGAGCTCCAGCTGGGCCTTCAGGCCGTCGTACATAGGCTAGGAGGGATGGAGACGCGCTATGAGAGAGCGCGAGAGTTCGGGGAGCGACTCCGCCAGTCCGGTCGCTTTGCCGCCAGTGGCTTCTCCGCCACGCCAGGGGAGGAGCAGCGAGTCACTGCTGCGGAGCAGGCGCCCAGAGGCGAGGCAGGTGCTACTGCACGGGGATCCCAGAGGCTTCTGAGGGACCCTCACCTCGGGGGAGAGGAGGAGAGTGCCCGGAGAGATGAGTGATGGTGAGGATTGGCGGGCTAGTGGACCCGCCACCTCTCTATTATTGTAGTGCTTATGACAGCTTATTATGAATGGAGTGATTTGATTTTCTGCTGTTTATTTGTTCTCTTGTGCGTTCCTTCTTCCCTACACTTCTTCTCCTTTGCACTGTTCCCATGTGATGGGTCTGCCGAGACTCCGCTCCAAGCGGAGAATCGCGTCTTGTTGTGACCATTTTTCACGGGAATCTGCCGTCGAAGTCAATACTGACGGCCCTAGTTCCTTTTCCCGGA
Source organism: Amorphophallus konjac (assembly GCA_022559845.1). Taxonomy (NCBI): domain Eukaryota; kingdom Viridiplantae; phylum Streptophyta; class Magnoliopsida; order Alismatales; family Araceae; genus Amorphophallus; species Amorphophallus konjac. Next base: position 230,652,653 of record CM040126.1, read on the forward strand.
TGTTGTGCCAAATTTTGCGGGCGTCCTCCAAAACATGATAGGGTATCCCTAGACAACATAGGGGCTATTCGTCCTATTCTTCGTCCAGTCAATCACCCTGTGCGAGCGGTGAAGCGACACATGGGGCCGCTTGGCCGGTGTCTCATTGCGAGGGCTATCATCGACAGGTGATGGAGGCAATCTTGGCCCGCACTCCTTCCATTTCTATAAATTCTTGTCCCTTTTATCCTCCCAGGTATATCGAGAGCTAACTCGAGGAGCACAAGTTCTTACGGGAGGGGAGGAGTTCAAAATTCTGAGAGTTGGATGGAGGGCGAATCTTCCCATTCCTCGAAGAGAAGCAGGTCCAGTGGTAGTAGTTCCAGGAGGCTTTCAGACCTTGAAGGGCACTTCAGCGAAAGGGCCCCATCTCAACTCGTAAGCCAAGTTTTCTTACCCTTTTCTCATTCTTTCTTCCTTTCTTCCGACCAAACCTCACCCCCATTCCTTGTATGTGTAGGTTGTGATGAAATCACAAATCTTATGGGAGTTGGTAATAGCAGCGTACAGGGGCCTCCCAGATTTTCAGAAGGCGAGGCTAGACGTGATGGGATTTGATACCTTCCTTCGGATCGAGCCGATCCAGCTTGACCTAGTCCTGATCCAAGCTTTGTGTGAGAGATGGGACCCAGTGAGCCGGGCATTCCTGATGCCCTGGGGGCACATGGTGCCCAGCTTGGAAGATGTGGTCCGAATTACGAGTCTCAAGGTGGATGGCGAGGCAGTGACCGGAGTCACTTACGCGGACTACCGAGAAGGTGCCCAGAAGTTACTGGGTTTGGACCTAGATGGTCGAAAAAATAGGTCGGTAGCTAGGGCGTCCCTCATGGATGCATTAGGGCTCACCGACACTCATCGGCGGGACGATGAATCCTCAGAAGAGTTCATGGAAAGGATAGAAATAGGATGCCACGCCGTGTACTGCACAGATTTCGGCGACTGGGAAAGATGCAACATAGATTTGAGGAGGTTTCTCCTCTTCCTTTTGGGGAGATTGGTACTGAGCTCGAAAGGGGATGGTATCTAATGTTGCTTCCTGGAGCTGCTGTCAGACCTTGAAAGAGTAGGGTATTATGCCTGGGGAGCCGCCATGCTGGCACACTTGTTTGCATGCCTTTTCCAAGAAACGGATCGTGAGATGACTGTGAGTGGTTTCACACCATTCATCCAGGTATTTTTTTGGTTTTGCTTGTTTTATATATTTTTTTCTGTGTTTTTGCAAAGTTCTGATGACCTGCGCCGAGCAGCTGTGGAGCTATTATTACCTCCCCATGGGGAGAGCTCGACATTGGCGACCTGCGATGGTGCCGCTAGCCAGGCGGTGGGAACCCATCATGAGTGCGGCACCCCTAACCTACCAACTGATGGTGCTAAGACGGGAGCTACAGGAGTTCCCTGCAGCGATGGTAAACTGGAGACCCTACTCAGACATGTGTTGAGTCTTGTTGAATCTTTACATGTTTTGATGATGACAACATGATAAGTCTTAGTGGTCTTCAAAAATTATGTCTATGTGAAAATTTAACAAAAATATTTTTTCTGTGAAAAAATGAACAAAGAACATGTTTGTTGAAGAATGAACCTTCATTTTACTTCAGGTATTGTTCAGGGACTGTATTCGTGTTGATTGGCACTTCGTCATGTTTGTATATAACACCTCGTGTTGAACTGTTTGTTTTCGTGTCATTTGATCCTTACTTCGTGTTGTTTTCATCGTCTTCGTATCATTCTCCGTGTAGTGTGTGGTTCTGTCAGAATTCACTTCGTGTCTGTCTTATGTTGAAACCACACTTCGTGTTGGTTTCTGTTTTGATGAACTTCGAGTCGTTTTCCAGTGAACCCCGTGTTGTTTTGTCCTCCTGCGTCATCCTTGTTTTCACTCCGTGTCTATTTTCTGTTCTCATCATACTTAGTGTTGTTTTTCATTTCATGTCAACTTCACTTCGTGTGGTTTTCAACCCGTGTCGATTATCGTTTTGACTTCGTGTTGTTTTCAACCCGTGTCGATTATCGTTTTGACTTCGTGTTGTTTTCAACTCGTGTCGATTACTGTTACGACTTCGTGTTGTTTTCAGTATGTGTCAACTCTGTCTTCGTGTCGTTTTTCACCTCGTGTCATGTTACCCCGTGTCAATTACTGTTTCGACTTCGTATCGTTATCAGTCCGTGTCTCTCTTATGTTGAAATCACACCTCGTGCTGATCACTGTTCTTACTTCGTGTTGTTTCTTTGTATTCTGTCTTCGTGTTGATCTTTCGTTATTTAGACTTCGTGTCTTTATCACTTTGATCACACTCCGTGTCGCTTCTCCTCTCATAACTTCGTGTCGTGTTTCTCTACACCTCGTGTCGTTGTCTCCTTGTGTCTTCACCTCGTGTTTATTTTCGTCTCTTCGTGTCAGGTTTATTCTAGTGCGTACAGGACATCGCAGCACTTCATGTTGCTTCCTGTTTCACTTTCGTGTCATTTGTTTTGTTGTATCTTCGTGTCGTTTTTATTCTTCCTAGTCCTCGTGTTCTTCTTGTATTGAAACCATACTTAGTGTTGGTTTCTGTTCTTGTCTTCGTGACTTTGCGTTGTTTGTCTGTCTACCTCGTAAGATTCTCTTTGTAATGTTCATTGTGTCACCACCTTATCTCGTGTCGTTCTCTGTTTAGTACCTCTTGTCGTGTCCACTAACCTCATGCAGTTCTAGTTATTTATGACACTCAATACTAATGGCTCTTATCTCGTTGCAGGTCCGAGGAAGAACATTCACCAATGTCTGGGTGCACATGATCCGATGCTAAAGGAACAAATACAAAGAGGGCACGTGGCAGGAAGGTTCTAGGATCGAGCGTGGGAGGCACACGCGTTCAGTGCCCTATTCATTTGCTGCGGCTATAAAGAAAAACCTTTCGCCCACCGATGAAGGTTGATCAGAGCTAAGAAAGAAAAGGCAATGTTACAGAGAGCTCGATCCAGCAGAAGAAGAAAAAGAAGAGAGAGAGAGGTAGTGCTCGTGTGAAAAAGGAAGAGAGTGTAAGAGAAAGAAAGAGAGATAGAGAGTGAGTGAGAGAGCTCGTGGAGAAGAAGAAAGAAGTTTACCTGAAGATCTGTCTTCACTAGACCGTGGATCAGATCCAGGCCAGTCAGCTCTGTTAGGAGCCAAATTGTGCATTTCGTGTTTCAGCTTCTGCTTGCTGAAGTTATTTTCGTTTATTATTTTTTCCTTTGTTTTCTGGTTTGGTGTGCTTTCCGATCCTCTGGTCTGAGGTCGTGTTCCCTCCGGTCAGGAGGAAGGGAGATCTGATCTCCAGTTGCAAGTAGCTGGGAGCTACTTGTGGGTTCCCTCCGGGTTGGAGGAAGGGAGACTTCTCTCCGATTCTGGGCTTGTGGATTCAAGTCCAGAGGTTCCCTCCGGTTTGGAGGAAGAGGGGAGGTTGTTCCCCTGGTCAAGCTGTGTGGCAGCAACTGTTTGCAGACTGAGTCTGCTTGGTTCTAGCGTTTGCTAGTGAAGCCTCACTCCGTTGGGAGTGAGGGGTGGATGTAGGTCTGAAGGACCGAACCACCTAAAATCTATTGAGCAGTGGCTTGATTGTCTGGTTTTCTTCCGCTAGATGCTTGAATAGGTGCGCTCAATGTGATTGTATTTGAGTTGAATAGAATTGGTTCCATTCTGTTTCCTTATCTAGCATCCGGTTTTAAATTTGGCCATTATTCGTAAAAGGATTCATTCACCCCCCCCTCTGTATCCGGGCCAAGCACCCTAACAGTTGGTATCAGAGCGGGTGTCTGCTTACAAGGTCCAGCGACCTGCAGATCGATCTTGCAATCTTAGGTGCTTATTTCTTTTTGTGTTTCAATATTCTTGTGCGTTAATCTGTGTGTTCTCATGGCCCATCCACCGATCTTCAGTGGTACGCATTTTGATGCATGGTTCGCTGTTTTGAAGAATTATGTTAAATCTGTGAATCCAGACCTGTGGAAAGTAATTTCACATGGTCCTCATGAACTACCTAAGAAAAAGTCCAAATGGACTGACAGTCACAAATCCATGCATGAAGAAAATCAGATAGCAATAAATTTAATGAAGGCAGCTACTGATAGAGCTTTTCATTCATGTTTCTTTGAATCCAGTTCTGCTAAAGATATTTTGGATGCACTGAAGCGAACTCAGGAGATAGATGTGGACAGATGCATGATGGCCAACAGAAGAAGTCAAAGTGCCAGCGATCAAGGCAGCAATCAAACTAAAGAAGATGATGATGATGAGGTAAATCTCTTCGAGAACTTCTCTCTAGAAGATTGGGGGAATGCATATGCTGAACTATTTGAATCTCATGAACTGTTAAGAAAACAGTATAAAAAGTTGAAGAAGAGTACTCGGGTAGATAGTTCTAGCTCTCCATGTAAAAATTGTTCAAGTACGAAGCAATCACATGATGCATGTCTGTCTGATAATCATATGCATAAAAATCAGAATGCAGAACTGAAGATGGAACTTAAACGTGTCTACTCTGAACTGAACAATCTAAAATCTGAGGATGACTCTCTCAGAAAGTTCTCTGAAGAACAATTAGAGAAACTTAAACGAGAGAATGAGTTGCTGATTGAAAAATTTAATGCCATAAAATCTGTGAACATAGAATTACAGAAAGATTTTGAAAAACAACAAAAGGATTTGAGGGAGTTTGAAGCTAGGAGAGAAACCATGGTTAACTCAGAAGATCAGCTTCTAATAAATGAGTTAATTCAAAATGGTAAGCTTAAAGAAGAAGTTGAAAAATTAAAACTGTTAAACAGTGCCATGTCTGCAAGACTTCTCACATTGGAAAAAGGGAAAGCTATCTGCACAAACGAGACTGTAGAGGTAGATGAGCTAAGAAGGGAAATTGAAGAATACAAAACAGCTAACAAGGTTTTGAATGAAGCTGTCAATTGTAGTGAACAAGAGATCACTAGTTATGAAATACACATTGCATCTCTTGAAAATGAAATTCAGGATTTGAAAGCTTCCTTGTCTAAATTTGTTGATGGGCAGAAAAACCTAGACAAGCTGCTAGGTGTAAAAGTAAATGTCAAAAAGGAAGGGTTGGGCTACTATAATCTCAATAAGAAGGCCTTGCAGAACAAAGTAATGACATCCTTTGTAAATACTTCAAATGTAGCCACTACATCAAAAGACAAACAGCCCATTGTTCAGAAAATTCTGGGAACAAAGATTAATTCTAACAAGGAAGGACTGGGTTACAGTCCAGTCATGAGGAAGGATGATGGAGTCAACCTGAAAACTGTCTTTGTCAGATCCTCTGAACAGGAAAAACCTTCTATCTCATCTCCACCTCAGTACAAGGCTAAGAAAACAGAAAAACAAAATAAAAATCATAAAACATCAAAAATTCAAAGGAACAATCTGCATGCTAAGAACTCATCAGATAAATGCCATGTTTTAAAGAAATCAAGTGGCTCGTGTCATTATTGTGGTAAGTATGGACATCTTATGAGTAATTGTTTTGTGATGGAAAAAGATGACAACAAGCATGCTAGAAAATCTGTGTCTGGTCAGAAAAGGAATGTCAAATGCTCTAATTGTGATAAAGTAGGACACACTACTGCTCATTGTTGGTTTGTAAGTAGTAAGGAAAAATCATGCTCATATTATACAAAACACTTTGTAAATCAGCATGTCTTTAAGAAGAACCAGCACATTATATGTGTTAATTGCAACAAAATTGGTCACAAGGCCTCTGAATGCTGGTCAGGTTCCTTTAGAAGAAATTCTCTCGTTTGCTCTCACTGTAGAAAACATAGCCACACAGTCAAGGACTGTTGGCATATTCAGGGTAGAAATGTGAATCTCAAACATGCCAAATTCTCTGTAAAAGAATCAACAAAACCTTCATGTCATCACTGTGAGAAGTCAGGTCACAAGGCTGCAACCTGTTGGCTGGCAGGATATCAAAACCAAACCAGTTTTGGTAAACAGAAATTTTACCCTGATAACAGAAAATCTCATGTGTATGCACATAGAATTCATGCTAATAAAAATGTGCATAAATCAGATCAGAAAACCACTCCTGGAAATGTGCTGAGAAAACTTGCTAAACATAATAATGTCATGTCAGGACCCAAGACCTCTTGGGTACCTGTTTGTGCAAAATGAACCTTGTTTTACAGGTGTGCCTTGGGACTGGAATAAAAAAGGGGTAATGATCCAAGGCACTCAAGAATGAAAACCCCATTCTCACAATTTTCAGGTAATCTCTCTACATGTCCCATTTTGAAACTTACTGCATATCTGGTTTGATGCATTCTTGCATATCCTGCTATTAGTTTCATCTAGTGCATGCATATTAAATCTGGTTTTGAATATTCATTCATCATCTGCAAGGTGCATTATTTTCTAAAACATGCACTCTGAAATTTCTGAAATCTTTAACTGAAAGCGAATGCTGGTTGAAAACTGTATGTTGCATAATTTTTCTTGGCATACACTGCATTCATTAAATAATTAACACTTCTAAGAGTCGTGTGTGAGATGTCCTTGAGTGGACTGAAGAGGAGCTTGTCAGGCTATTTGGTTTCTGAAGATTTTTGTCAGCCGATGCAGTTAATGTGGTTTTAAGATCAGTCATCTCAAGAGGTTGCAGTTTGTTGTCCAAGAGTTGCTCTGGATGTGAGACTGAACTACTTCAAATACTATATTTGGATATGTCCTTAGTGCTTAATGTCTTGAGTGATCTCTCACTTGTTGGCTTGCTGATAGGAGTGCTGCTCATCTCATTTCATCTTTCTCTATTCAATCAGCCACCTCATTATCTCTCACCTCTCTATATTGGTTCAGATTCTCTCTCGAAGAAATTGTGGTTTCAGTCTTCTTGCTCTTATCAGATAAGATCTGTATACCTTAAACCACCCTATATCAAGTGTAACAATCTACACCTGTTAATAAAGAATTTCAATGTTTGGGGGTTATATTTGGTCCTTGATCCTTCTAAGTTATCTTCTCAAGTGTTGGTCAACATATTATAAAACTTCCTGTTAAATGAAAAAAAAAAACTTATTGAGGATCTCGACTTAACTGAAACTTATGTAAAGAGAGCTCTGAGATAAAAAATTATGTTAAGTAAGATTTTTTTAATCATGAGAAGTGCTTCCAGGGAATACGCCATTATTTGTGGCAGAGCAATGGCTTTTGTGGAGAAATAGACACTCTAGATCAATGAAGTCCAGAGTATCTGTCATGATACAATTAGCTATCTCTGTGTAGAAATGTTAAAAATAAAAAAAAAGGGGGGAAAGGGAAAAAGTCCTCAAAGAAAAAAAAAATATCTTTGGCATAAAGGTAGTTCGTCCTGAGTAACCAGGGTTTCTGGTGTCTGATAAACATGTCTCCTTGTGTAAAAAGGGACTATACTACCTTGTGTTCATCAAATTGGTTGACTCTGTATGCCTTCTCGTCCATTAAATGAAGAAATGATTTCTGCTTGACATTAATGTGTTATTTCGTTGCTTGACAAACATAAGGTACAAGTTAATCGTGTCTCTCTCTAGGTTGAGCAACTTTAACAGCTAATTTTGTGATTATGCTGATTTAATATCTTGAGTTAACTGACCTTGGTTTTTGGAAGAATATAACCCGTCCACATATTGAAGGGCTAACTTAATATGGTGTAGCTGCGTTACATCTGAACTAAGGGTATTTTGGGTATTTACAGAAATAAGTGTGATAAGAGTAAAAAGCTACTCGACAATACCTCTTGTTTTGTTCACACGTCTTCAACCTCAAACCCTCATTTCCCCTTGTCGATTCCTATTCATCCTCGTGCCGCTCCACCTTGAGCGTCTTCTTCAAACCTATCTCCATCTCTTCCCGCTCACCTTCTTCCCCCCACAGAGGTCCATTCCTCTCTTCAGTCTAGCATCGCGTCCAACAGCAGCCTGCAAGAGAGAGTTGATACTCTGAAAGTTCCGGCAGATGGATCAGCAGAGGTCAGCAGCTCCGGGTGACAGGAAGAGGAAGGGAAAAGAAATTGTTGAAGAGCCTTCATCTAAACAACAGAGATGTGTTGAGCCAGAACCTGCTGCGGAAGTCTCTTCAGAACAAGGTACCAGGTTTTCTCAGTCTACCGTGTTCTTAGAAAGTGGGAAAATCATTCCTCCTAGAATAATAGATTTCGGAGATGAAACCTTGGTCTCGAAGTTTCCAGAATTGTTGAAAATCTTTGAGTTTCAGGAGTGGAGAAATTTCTTAGAAAATCACCGTGTCTATTACCCTAGGCCGGTAATGGAATTTTACAATAACTTGTCCTTGAGCCGAGACAAGTCTACCTTGTTATCATCTGTTAAAGGGGTCGAGATAAGTGTTACTTGTGACTCCCTTCACAAAGCTCTCGGTATTCCAGATAAAGGGGAGGTAGAGGGAAGCTTTCGATATAGTCTCCATGAAGCTTTCTCAGTCATTACTGGTAAACCCAGTAATATTCATGATAAGGGGCAGTTAAAGCTAAAAGCTTATCAGACATCGTCATTTCCTCCTCTTCACAAGCTCCTTCAGAATGTCATCGCTTCCATTATCACTCCACAGACTGGGGCTAGAGGAAGAATTACAGACACACAGAGATTTCTACTGTTTTGTCTGATTCAAAATGTAAAGATTTGTCTGCCAGAGATTATCTTTTCGGTCATGAAGGGATGCATTGGATCCAAGAGACATCTTCCCTATGCCGCCCATCTGACTGAGATATTCAAGCACTCTGAAATTTGCTTGGATGGAGAGGCCGCATCAGAAGTGAAGGCCAGAAACATTTTTAATATGAACTTTGTTTCAGTATTCTTGGGGTTAGAGGACTCCTCTATGGTGGGGCAAGTTAAGGTCCATAAGGCCAGGGAATCACAAACTCAGGGGGAGCATTTGGAAGAAATTCAAGTCTTAGCCCCAACTGGTGAGCAATTAGTTACTGAGATTGATCATCAGGAAACACCAGCTGGACAACCAGAGTCCATCTTGTCAGCTGCACCCACCGAAGTATCCTTCTCCTTTCAGAGGCTAGTTGAGGCTGCATCTGAGGACATCAGATTGTCTGACGAAAGCATTCAGACAGATCTAGATGCAACTATTGCTGGGCTATTTGATTCTTTTGGACAGTCATCTGAAGAGGTAATAGTGCCAGAAGAACAGCCAGCTAAAGAGCAAGACAGTACTGATCAAGATCTTGTTGTTTTTGTTAATGAAATTTTAAGAGAAACTGTTGAGCGAAGCTTGGAAGAGGCTACCAACTTGGTCGTATCTGAAAGTCTTGAGCAGGCCTTAGTTGGCAGCCCTGCAGATCAGGAACTCACAGAAGATAGAGAAAAGGTTCCTGTCATAGAACTAGATACAGAATCTTCAAGTGAAGAAGAGGAACCTGAAGATATATTCCCTCAGAAAGAAACTCAAGCTGCAGATGAAGTTCAGGTCCCAGCTGAGAGCAGTCAAATGCCAGTACAAGAGGAAGCAGCTGAGAGAACTGCACCTGACAGTGAATTTTTTGGTACACCTCTAGGTCCACCTAGACTTCTATCTGCAGAGGCACCCAACATTGAATCTACTCGGGCGCCCAACATTGAAGAGCTTCTCATAAACCTGACTCAGCAGATGCAAAGACAAGACAAGAAATTAGATGATCTGCTTACATTTGTCACTCTCAACATTAATCAGGTACATACCAGATTACTGAAGCTTGAGATATCTCTCCTCACTGAATGGAGACGATTCCTTCTAAACAAAAGGGCTTCAGATGATGCAAACAAATCCTTGATGGAAGGATTACAGGAGATTTGTTCAAAAATTGCAAAAGCTCTGAGAGAGTCACATGATGTTAGTATTTCCTCCTTCAAAATGTCTTCTACCATAATAGATCATTGCTATGAGATCAGAACAGCTTTAGAATTATTGAAGAAGTCTTCAAGTGCCCTAGGTCCAGGCATTCAGCAAATCTATGATAAGTTGATCACCTTCTTATCAGAAATGACAACTCTGACTGACAGATATGAAACGGTCAATGTTCGCCAAGAAGACATTATTTCTGAAGTGGCAAATGTCAGAAGCACTGTGGCGTATTGGCTTGCTGAACTATCAAATGATTTAAAGGAATTTCAGTCTATCTTGGGTTCAACACCTGGTCACGCCTCTTCCAGCAGAACTCCACCTCAAGAACATTCTTCTGCTTCTCCAAGGGGGAGACCACCACAAGGCAGGACGCGTGGCCCCTCTAGCAGACAAGCAAGATACTTTTCTTGAAAAGTTGATGCTCTGTATTTTTGTTGCCCTTTTGAGGCCTTCTCCCTCAGACTCTTGGACAAATTAACTTAACTCATATCATTTGCGTTGTTGCATTCTTCTTGTTTTCATTTTTTTGATGATGTCAAAGGGGGAGAAATCAGGAAAAGAAAAATGTTTAATGTTTGTGTTTGTGATATTCATTGCGAATGGCTATCTAGTGTTTTTTCCTTCTCTGCACAGACTCAAGACTCATAGTGTTACCATCCATCAAAAAGGGGGAGATTGTTGAGTCTTGTTGAATCTTTACATGTTTTGATGATGACAACATGATAAGTCTTAGTGGTCTTCAAAAATTATGTCTATGTGAAAATTTAACAAAAATATTTTTTCTGTGAAAAAATGAACAAAGAACATGTTTGTTGAAGAATGAACCTTCATTTTACTTCAGGTATTGTTCAGGGACTGTATTCGTGTTGATTGGCACTTCGTCATGTTTGTATATAACACCTCGTGTTAAACTGTTTGTTTTCGTGTCATTTGATCCTTACTTCGTGTTGTTTTCATCGTCTTCGTATCATTCTCCGTGTAGTGTGTGGTTCTGTCAGAATTCACTTCGTGTCTGTCTTATGTTGAAACCACACTTCGTGTTGGTTTCTGTTTTGATGAACTTCGAGTCGTTTTCCAGTGAACCCCGTGTTGTTTTGTCCTCCTGCGTCATCCTTGTTTTCACTCCGTGTCTATTTTCTGTTCTCATCATACTTAGTGTTGTTTTTCATTTCATGTCAACTTCACTTCGTGTGGTTTTCAACCCGTGTCGATTATCGTTTTGACTTCGTGTTGTTTTCAACCCGTGTCGATTATCGTTTTGACTTCGTGTTGTTTTCAACTCGTGTCGATTACTGTTACGACTTCGTGTTGTTTTCAGTATGTGTCAACTCTGTCTTCGTGTCGTTTTTCACCTCGTGTCATGTTACCCCGTGTCAATTACTGTTTCGACTTCGTATCGTTATCAGTCCGTGTCTCTCTTATGTTGAAATCACACCTCGTGCTGATCACTGTTCTTACTTCGTGTTGTTTCTTTGTATTCTGTCTTCGTGTTGATCTTTCGTTATTTAGACTTCGTGTCTTTATCACTTTGATCACACTCCGTGTCGCTTCTCCTCTCATAACTTCGTGTCGTGTTTCTCTACACCTCGTGTCGTTGTCTCCTTGTGTCTTCACCTCGTGTTTATTTTCGTCTCTTCGTGTCAGGTTTATTCTAGTGCGTACAGGACATCGCAGCACTTCATGTTGCTTCCTGTTTCACTTTCGTGTCATTTGTTTTGTTGTATCTTCGTGTCGTTTTTATTCTTCCTAGTCCTCGTGTTCTTCTTGTATTGAAACCATACTTAGTGTTGGTTTCTGTTCTTGTCTTCGTGACTTTGCGTTGTTTGTCTGTCTACCTCGTAAGATTCTCTTTGTAATGTTCATTGTGTCACCACCTTATCTCGTGTCGTTCTCTGTTTAGTACCTCTTGTCGTGTCCACTAACCTCATGCAGTTCTAGTTATTTATGACACTCAATACTAATGGCTCTTATCTCGTTGCAGGTCCGAGGAAGAACATTCACCAATGTCTGGGTGCACATGATCCGATGCTAAAGGAACAAATACAAAGAGGGCACGTGGCAGGAAGGTTCTAGGATCGAGCGTGGGAGGCACACGCGTTCAGTGCCCTATTCATTTGCTGCGGCTATAAAGAAAAACCTTTCGCCCACCGATGAAGGTTGATCAGAGCTAAGAAAGAAAAGGCAATGTTACAGAGAGCTCGATCCAGCAGAAGAAGAAAAAGAAAGAGAGAGAGGTAGTGCTCGTGTGAAAGAGGAAGAGAGTGTAAGAGAAAGAAAGAGAGATAGAGAGTGAGTGAGAGAGCTCGTGGAGAAGAAGAAAGAAGTTTACCTGAAGATCTGTCTTCACTGGACCGTGGATCAGATCCAGGCCAGTCAGCTCTGTTAGGAGCCAAATTGTGCATTTCGTGTTTCAGCTTCTGCTTGCTGAAGTTATTTTCGTTTATTATTTTTTCCTTTGTTTTCTGGTTTGGTGTGCTTTCCGATCCTCTGGTCTGAGGTCGTGTTCCCTCCGGTCAGGAGGAAGGGAGATCTGATCTCCAGTTGCAAGTAGCTGGGAGCTACTTGTGGGTTCCCTCCGGGTTGGAGGAAGGGAGACTTCTCTCCGGTTCTGGGCTTGTGGATTCAAGTCCAGAGGTTCCCTCCGGTTTGGAGGAAGAGGGGAGGTTGTTCCCCTGGTCAAGCTGTGTGGCAGCAACTGTTTGCAGACTGAGTCTGCTTGGTTCTAGCGTTTGCTAGTGAAGCCTCACTCCGTTGGGAGTGAGGGGTGGATGTAGGTCTGAAGGACCGAACCACCTAAAATCTATTGAGCAGTGGCTTGATTGTCTGGTTTTCTTCCGCTAGATGCTTGAATAGGTGCGCTCAATGTGATTGTATTTGAGTTGAATAGAATTGGTTCCATTCTGTTTCCTTATCTAGCATCCGGTTTTAAATTTGGCCATTATTCGTAAAAGGATTCATTCACCCCCCCCTCTGTATCCGGGCCAAGCACCCTAACAACATGGTCGATGCCGACCAGCCGTGGGTTCTAGCAAGTCGTGCCCGGTTCGGACGGGAACTATGGATGCATTGCCTGAATGAAATCGAGCCGCTTCGGCTACGATTAGTTATGAGGACTTTAGGACTGGCTCAAGAATGGGTGGATTCAGCTGCGCCACCTTGTGTCGGGAGAAAGACGCGGGGACCGGCGACCTGCATTGACTGGCGCGTGCGATTCCCCGAACAGTATGAGGACTGGCAACGGGGTGGCACGATTGTAGAGTCACAGGCGCGGGATAGCGAGGACTACTTGCGTCTATATAGGACAAAATACGCAGAGCGGCTCCAACCCCGGGGACTTGCGGAGGTAGGTTTCCCCTTTTTCTCTTCTCTTCTTTCTCCTTTTCTTGGTTTTTTCTGGTGAAAATGCTGACTTGTAAGGCTGCAGGATGTCCGGGATGCTATGATAGCGAATTTACGAACTCGCTTGGCAGAGATGGAACAACAGTTGGGCGATGCCCGCGGAGCTACGAGCGCCTTGGTAGGTGTATAGTACATTCCTAATTAAATCCCCAGATTCTAGATGTTGGCTGCTAATTCACATGGTCGTAGCATGCCCAGATTGGCGCGGCCTCCCCAGCGATGGGAGTAGGTGGTGCCTCTTCCAGCTTGTGGATTCCCACCTCAGAACTTGACTCACTTCATGAGCAACTTGCTCACGCCACGCAGCGTGCTACGGAGACAGAAGGGATGCTCCGTATACAGGTAAAGGTTTCAGCGTTGAGTTCTCTTTGTTTACGCCTTATCGCGCATCTGAGATGGTACACTCGGCAGGAAAAGGAGACGGAAGAAGCGCTTGCCCAAGCTGCGCAGAAGGAGGCTAGGATAGCAGAACTGGAGAGGGAACTGCGGCATCATCCTGATGACGACTCATCCAGGGATGCTATGGAACTGAGGATCACTCTCCAGTTGGAGAGGGAAGACCGTGAGAGAGAACGGGCAGAGAAAGAAAGAGACGCAGAGAGAGAAAGAGCCAACAGATTGACTGAAAGGGAGGAACGAAGGGCCATGGAGGCCCAACTATTCGAACTCTGAATCAGCCTTGGTCTTGCTGAACAGTGGCTGAGAGATGGTGAGGAGCGCTACCGAAGAGCACGAGAGCGTGGCTTTCGTGTTGGTAGCTTCTCTGCTGCTTCCGTGGATCAACGCCGGGATGTGGGAATAGGAAGAGGAGTACAGAGCGGCAGGAGTACCGCTTTTCGTAGTTGGGTAGCACCTTTGAGAGTGTTTTACCCGGAGAGTAGTGGGACGAGTAATGCAGAGAGAGAGGGCGGAACTTGATGTAAATTTTTTGGTTTTTGGAATGAAACACAAGGTTTGGTTTGTTTGTTTTTCACCTTTGCTTCAGTTACCTGAATCCCTGCACATATCACTGAAACAAACAAATCAGAATTTCTATTCTGACTTGGCCCCTTGCTCAATAAGCAAATGATCACTGTGACTGTCCTTGATAACTGGTCAAGGGGCCAAGCCTTTATTTAACGAAGGCAAGGGAAATATGCGGTGATGATAAATGCGACAGGCAAGCACACGAATGCAAGCGATATTAAAAATGAGATGATGCACGTAAATGTAATCATGCAAAATTGATTTGTTTTATTTTTTATATTTGATATTTTTTTATCATAAAAAGATTTTTTTTGTTTGCAAATATGTACATTTCTCTTTTCCATTTTTTTGTTTTTTGCTTTTATCATTTCGATTGTTTTTTTTGTTGCTAACGCCCGGCAAGCACCCAAATGGCACCTAACCTACGTGAGACAGGGGTTTCTTACTAACCTCTCGGGTATCCTAAGTGCACATCTAGGTTGATTTGGGCCTCTAGACCCCTCGAATGACGATCCCGCCGGCTAAGACTTACCCTGATGACAATACCGTCATGCCATGCTTAGGCTCCCAGTTGCTTCCGACCACAGGGATTCACCCAAAAGGTGTTTGAGGTAAAAGATTTGCCCGACCCGGGTCTGTTTCCTCACAACTCTAGATGGTATATGATGGAACACCCTGGAACCCTAACGACCAACCGCGCGACGCTGACCTGGAATCAGACGCCGTCGCACCCATAGGTGACACGCTTGCATTGGCCTAAGCCCGAGGTTAAGCAAGAAGACATTAAGGTGGTAAACAGGGGTCTTGACCAGCCAGAAACACGGAGACTCCTTCGCAGCGATAGCTTTTGCTTTTCAAAGTAGGCAACCAAAATGTGTATATTAAAATAAGGTCGCAGACCCTGGGCAGTTTTCACCTTTCAGAAACTCCATCGAACCTTCATCTTTAGAGGGAGAAGGAAGAGTGTAGGGGATAAACCTCCTGAGAGGACCGGCAAAGCCGTTAACCCGGCGAGCGAATAAGGGCCCATTAACTCTTTCCTTTCGGATAACTTCGGACCAAATCTTGAGTATTTACATTCCACGGCCCCCCTTTGTGGATTAGACTTTTGCTTTGAGGGGTTTCGTTTATCGCACCAGGCACGGTCACGACCAGGCTTTTCTCTTGATTTTGATTTTGTATTTCTTTTTGTGAGGGAGATATAGTTGTTTGACATTTGTGGGCTCCCTCTTCGTATGCCTGCGGGGACACTGCCCTCTTCTCGTGCTCTGATCAATGCTCGAGGAAATGGGTCCTACTCTTGCCTTTGGGGTTTGAGTTTCGGTTTCTCATGCTCAGCGTTTTAAGGGCGCCGACTGTCTCATTTGGTCGAAGAGAAAAGAATAAAGATTACAGCTTCCGGAGATCTTCTGGGTGGAGCCCCACCGTAGGTGATGCTACCGATTTTTTTTGAATAAAATACATAAGTGAGCACATGTTAGCTTCCTTCGAGCGAGCATAGGCCGACGTGGCCGGACAGGGATCTCCACGGTTCTGGCAAACCAAGACCCGGTGCCTACCAAGCCTTAATGGGCCCTATCCTAACATGAAGGTTAAATGCAGGGACTTAACTACATGGTGGCTGCCAGGCATCGGCATTTTGAATTTTCCATATTTTTAGTGGTTTTCAATATTTCTTTGTTTTTGATGTTTTTTTATCTTTTCATCATTTTTTGTTTTGTGCTAAGGGTAGTATTTCTTAAGATAAAGCCCATTCCAAGGGTGGGATAACTCGGTCCCTTCGGCGTTGACTAGCTTGTAGGCGTTGCTAGGGTACACGGCTTGAATTACAAATGGTCCTTCCCAATTGGGTTGGAGCTTAGAACGCGGCCCTCCAGGTTTGACAAAAATTCTTTTTACGACCATCTCACCGACTTTGAATTTTCTCTCAACGACTTTCTTTTGGTAAAAGCGAGCGAGTCTATTTTGATACACACTCGCGTGTTCGGCAGCGGCCAGTCGCTTCTCATCCAAGAGTTCGAACTGGGCGAGGAGTGAATTACGACGATCGTCGAGGGGAAATTCCTCGTCCAATTGTACCCTGAGAGAAGGGATCAGAGTCTCGTACGGGACTACCGCTTCCATACCATAAGTGAGGGCAAATAGAGTCTGCCCGGTGGGGGTACGGATTGAAGTGCGATAGGCCCATAGGGCTTCGATAAGCTTTTCTGGCCAGTCTGAAAACTTACTAGACTCGCAGGTTTTTTTAATGATTTTGAGCAATGTTTTATTGGTGGCCTCCGCTTGGCCGTTACCTTGTGGGTAGTAAGGCGATGAATGATGCAATGCAATCGCGTACCTTTTGCAGAGGTCTTGTAGGTCCTGAGAAATGAACTGTGGCCCATTGTCGGTGACGATCGTGCTTGGGATGCCGAATCTGGCGAGGATGTTTTTCATGATGAACTTGCATACTGTTGACGCCTTGATTTTCGCGTAAGCTTCGGCTTCGGCCCATTTGGTGAAGTATTCCGTCGCAGTAAGGATGAAAGATTTCTACTTGGTGAGGGAATTGGGATCACCTAGGGAACCAATGATGTCGAATGACCACATGGAGAAAGGCAATGGGGAGGATATTGGATGAAGTGAGAAAGATGGTGAATGGATTTTATCGGCGTGAAGTTGACACTTGACACACCTACGGACATAGACAGCACAATCCTCTTCCATAGTGGGCCAATAAAAGCCTTGCCGAATGATCTTCTTGGCGAGCATCTGACTATTCACGTGGCCACCGCACACACCCGAGTGCGTCTCCTCTACACATTTCCAAACCTCATCGTCGCCAAGACATCTTAACAGAATACCAGTAAGGCTCCTTCTATAGAGTAGACCTCCAACCAAAGTATATTTCTGAGCCACCCTTCTTATGGCTTTCTTGTCCTCTATGGTGGCCTCTTCAGGATAAGACTGATCTTGGCAGTATTTGACAATTTCATAGAACCATGGTTTCTCTTCATCAGCCAGTTCTCCTTCGGCCTCTGCCAACATGATTTCCCTCTTCTCAAGGATATCTTCCTGCAGGATCTTCCTTGCTATCATGTCTTTGATGTTTACGTAGGAAGCATCATCGATTGCAGGGGCATGAAGTTTGTAGATGGAAATGGACTGAAACCATCTTCCTAGAGGGAACCTTATGGATGATGCCAACGAGGCGAGGGCATCGGCGAGAATATTCTGATGACGAGGGACATGAACAAAGATCAGTTTGGCGAACAGTTTGGCAAAGGCAGTAGTGAGTTCTTGGTATGGCTTGAGTTTGGGATCACGAGTGCGATATTTAGTGAGCACCTGGCGAAGGATGAGTTGACTATCTCCTACGACTCGCAACTCAGTGATACGAAAAGAATGAGCGAGTTCTAGGCCAGCTAGAAGGGCTTCATATTCGGCTATATTGTTGGTAACTGGGAATTTGAGCTGGTATGCCAACAGGAATGTGAGACCTTCAGGCGACAGGAGGGCGACGTCGATTCCTCTCCCTTGAGAATTCAGAGCTCCATCAAAATATAGTGTCCACATTGGCTCATCTGATTGGTTGATGGACATTAGTTCCTCATCTGGAAACTCTGATTGGACGGGATCGAACTTGGGAAGAGGATGGTGAGCGAGGTGCTCGGCTATGGCATAGCCTTTAATCGCCTTTTGCTGGATGTAGGTGATGTCGAACTGAGAGAGAAAACTTTGCCAGCGTGCTAGCCTATCCGTAAGGACGGCTTTCTCCAGAAGGAATTTGATAGGATTCATCCGAGCAATCAAGTGGACCTCATGAGCCAAGAAGTAGTGTTTCAATTTTTGCACTACCCAAACGAGGGCAGCACAGGTTTTCTCCATGCCGGTGTACTTCTGCTCACAGGGATTGAGAAGTTTGGACAAGTAATAGGTTGCCCGTTCCTTGCCTTCTTCATCAGCTTGTGCGAGGACGGCTCCCACGGAGTCATCCAAGACTGAGACGTAAAGGATCAGAGGTTTTTCTGGTTTAGGTGGAATGAGAACGGGTGGACTAGCCAGATATTCCTTCAACCCTTCAAACGCTTTCTGACATTTAGAATTCCAGTGGAATTCTACTCCTGGCTTGGTCAACTCGTAGAGAGGTCGACACCTTTGTGAATGTTGGGACACAAATCGACGAATAAACTACAACCTCCCGATTAAACCTCGGACTTCCCTCAAATTTTTGGGAGGCGACATATCCATGATGGCCTTAGCTTTGTCGGGATCTATCTCGATCCCTCTTTTACTCACAATGAACCCCAGTAATTTACCCGACGACACACCAAACACACACTTTTTCGGGTTCATTTTCAATTGGAACTCTCTTGACCTTTGCAAGACCTTAGCCAAAACTTCTGGATGTTCCATCCTGGTCCTTGATTTCACCAATAAGTCATCCACATACACTTCCAGATATATGTGCATCATGTCATGAAATATGGCCATCATCGCTCTTTGGTAAGTAGCTCCAGCATTCTTTAACCCAAACGGCATGACCACGTAACAATATGTTCCCCAAGGGATAGTGAATGACGTCTTTTCCTGATCCTCTTCTGCCAAACGAATTTGATTGTATCCTGAAAATCCATCCATGAAAGAGAGGGTTTCGTAGCCTGCCGTGTTATCAATCAGCACATCAATGTGAGGCAAGGGAAAATCATCCTTTGGACACGCGCGGTTAAGGTCCCGGAAGTCGATGCAAATCCTGACTTTCCCATCTTTTTTCATGACCGGGACAATGTTCGCCACCCATTGAGGATAAAGGACGACTCTAATGAACCTGGCTTTGTGGAGCTTATCGACCTCTTCCTTCATTTTCAAAGCCATCTGAGGGTGGAAACGCCTTAACCTTTGTTTTACCAAGATGGACCCTGATTTTAGGGTTAAACGGTGTTCGACCAAGGTTGAATCCAGACCCGGCATATCCTCGTAGCTCCATGCAAACGTGTCCTTATATTCCTTGAGAACCTCAATTAATGCCTCTTCTTCAGAGGGTGGTAGGTTGTCACTTATGAGGATGATCCTAGGGTCTTTCTCAGTTCCCAAGTTGACTTCTTTGGTGGATTCTTCTACGGCGGTTGACGGCTCGTCGAATCTCCTCATTCCACTAGCGTATGCGCCCGCCGCATCCTCATATTCTTCACCCTCATCTTTAGTGGGGCATTCTTCATCCGTGATCTCGTAGACTCCATACCCTTCATCAAATGCACAGTCGCCCTCGCATTCTATTTCGGGTAGCTGGATGGGATTTTCTAACAACTGGGGGACGGCAAGAAGGGCCTGACACCTGGCGGCCAAATCCAGAAGGAATCGATGAGGGATCTGCCTACCCTTGGATTTCTTCCTAGGTATTACCCTTGGCCTATCATTCCTAGATTGACTGACAATATTTACAGAAGAAGAGGAAGACGAAGAGGATGGTGTAGAATGTACAGGAGAAGACCCCTCAGAGGAGGGGTAGAAAAGGTCGCTCATCGGACCTTGGACGGGTGGTCCGCAAGGCGGTACGCACCCGTGGGAGATGTAGGAGGTTTCCTCAACGAAGATGTGTTGTTGGGGAGTTTGAAAATTGACGTTTTTTTTTCGTTTCCATTTTTAATGACAAAGCAGTGAAAAGAGATTGGAGGAGAGAGAAAAGGGGTTATGGCTAGAGGATTGTGAGGCTCATAGAGCAGATCATGGTTGAAGACCTGGCGCGGGTTGAAAAGCCCGCGCAGGTATGTAAGCAAAGAAGGGGACCTGGGAAGATCATCAGACAATTGTCTGGCCCAGGAAGAAGATATCAGTAAAGGCTGAGACGAGTGGATGGAGAGGATGGCGGCTAATGATCCGTCGACGGCAATGTTGAGGATGGATGAAGATCCGTCGATGACAGAGTCCTTCTGGCGAGGACGAGGATAGTTTGGAACCTTGGCAAGAGTGGTAATATTCTCTGGTATTTCGGAGATCAATGGTGGTCCTTCAAGCTGCGGAGACGAGAACATCCTTTCCAGTGTAACGGAAATGTCCCGTATGTCGAACCATTTGTCCCACTCGCATTCCGGATCCTTGATCTTGCCTCTTTTGGTGATCCTCGGACATTTTTCAACCAAATATATAGCATGTGATCCCCCATATGCTTCTCGTGGGTGATCTCCCATCTGAATAACGGGCCCTCTGTTGAAGTGGTTTGATAGAGTCCACGTGAGGGGCTTCCAATCTGCCTTGAACGGTCCTTTGAAGCCTAGACCAAACCTGTGGTTCGGCCTAATTTCCTTTGGCGGTTTGAGCATACCCTGTAACTGTACGCCCAGACCCTTTCCTTGTTGATAGCCGATGTTCCTCATAATCTCCCAACCTTTGGAGTGAAAAGGGAGACATAATGTTGCGGTTGCCCTGACCGGCTCCTTTGGTGCTAGTGGAATGTGAGATGGATCACGCACGTCCAGCAGTGATAATATGGGCCGATGAGATGGCCAAACGGAGGGCAGAGAGGTGTTGATAGCATCCACTGTGTGAAGGACCGGTGTACTGACCACTTTAATAATTCTCCCATTGTAAGGAAACTTCATGCACTGATGGTTGGTGGAAGGCACAGCGTCCATGGCTTCGATGTAAGGGCGACCCAGTATAGCCTTGAATGTGGGGTCCATGTCGAGGACATGAAATTCCGTAGGAATTGACATGGGGCCTAGTTCTGCCTTCAGAATAATCATCCCCTGCGGCGGCCTTTTGCTATTGTCATAAGCCGTGACCGTGATCGAGGAAGGTCTTATTTGTTCCTCGTTGACCCCACACAACTGAAGAGTGCTCATGGAGATCACATTTATGGATGCACCCGTATCCACAAGACACGGGTTTATGGATACCCCATTGATTTTTATTGAAATGCACAGTGCATATTTCCGAGCTTCCTTGGGAGCGAGCTCGTAGTTGTGAAACATGATGGCTGGTTGTATGTCTGTTGGGGTCAGGACGGTCGAAATCTTCTCCACGGGGAGGTCTTCATTAACCATGACCTTTTGAAGATATTCCATCAAGGCCGCCTGGTGGGATGTGGATCTTTGAAGTAGCTCCAGGATGGAGATCCGAGCAGGTGTCTTATCCAGGTGTTTCAATAGATCATATTGTGTTCCAGGGATAGCTCTTTCTGGTTGTTCTCCATCATCCTTCTCTGGATGAGATAGCTCAGGATTCTGACTGTTGTGGGGGAAAACCCTGTGGAAGATCCTTCCACTCCGGAGCACCATTGCCTGCGGCTTTTGTACCTCTATGGGGGTAGCAGTGGATCTTAACAGGGGTTTGAGAGGTAGTAGTGGAGGAATGGTTGATGAAGCAGGGGTGATGACGGGAGCAGGGATTCTGATGAGGGGTTTGTTAGGTGGTGGCATGGTGGAGGTAGAGGGGATATCGCGCAGATTATGAAGGATAAGGGGTTTGGAAGGTGGAGGTGGAGGTAAGGTTTGAAACGGGTAAAGGTTTTGAGGTGGATGGTGGGTGATGAGTGGTTTTGAAGGCATTAGTGGTGATGTGGTGGAGAAAGACGGGGTTATGTATGGTTGACGGATGATAAGGGGTTTAGAAGGCGTAGGGGTAAATGTGGTAGAGGTGGATGGTAAAGTGGGGGAGTGGGAGAAGGTGAGAGGGTGTGAAGGCGTAGTAGAGAGTGTCGGTTGATAGGAGGTCGGGGTGCGGATGAGAGGGCGTAATGGTAGTGGAAATGGTGATGGTGATACTGACGCGGGTTGATGAGAGAGAGGTGCTACCCGGGCAAGGTGAGGGGGGTGCATGACGATAGGGTTGGAGGTAGAAAGAATGGAGGTACTTTCCTGGTGCCATACCTGCTCTCTCCCGACTTCCGGGAAGGAGGAGATGGGGTTAACCTGATGATTGGGCTGTTGGTGCTCCGGTAATGGATTCTGGATTATTCCCATGTCGGGTTGTTGTTGTGGGGCCTGCTGAGACTGTTGTTGTTGTTGTGGTTGCTGCTGCTGCTGCTGTTGTAACTGCTGCTGTGGCCTCTGAGGAGGTCTCCTAGCCTTGAGAGCCGCGACGTACCGTCTCATCTTATCCCAATCTATTTGATGTTCATCATTCATATCATGGATGTAATCTTTGAAATGGAAGCAGTAATCCACTGTGTGTCCCGGCTGCCTGTGGTAGACGCAGTATTTGGAGGTATCAACATTGGGGGGCCACGCGGGCCTTTCTCTGGGTAGGGCGAGTTGGTTTGATGCCATGAGGGCATTAAAAATGTCTGCTAAGGTTTCTGGCAATGGTGGATAGTAGGCTCTCTTGGGACCGAGCGGCCTCCTTTGTTGCTGTTGGGGACCATAGTTCCCCGGGGGTGGAACTTGGTTGTACTGAAGCGGTGGTTGTTGTTGCTGAGGTTGTGGTTGTTGTTGCTGGGGTTGGCGTAATGGAGGCATATTATCCTGGGGTGGATTATTTTGGGGTGGAGGACGGAGAGAGAAAGGACCCGGTTGAAGGGGAAGTCGAGGCATTTGTGGAGGCCTTGGGTTGACTGCATAGTTGGCATTGTTGATCGCACTGACTTGCTCATTTGTCACGACCCCTTCTGTGGCTCCGCCCGGGACACCAGCGCCTGTCTTTCTAACCACTTTGGGCTTTGGTGACTCAAACATGTTCATAATGGGGGAGTCTTTTAACTGGGTTTGGATGTACCGGGCCCTTTCATAGAGTTCCTCCATTGTAGTAAGTTTATTCATGGCCAGGACGTGTCTGAACTGTGGGGTTGCATTAGACACAATCATCTTCACTTGTTCGGGCTCAGAGAGGGTATCCCTTATTCTTTCCGCCAGAGACCTCCATCTATCAGCATATCGGACAAAATCCTCGTCGGGTTTCATCTTTTCGGCCACTAGGCCGGTAATGGAGAGTGAGGGACCGACCCTATCCCTATATTTCTGCAAGAACCTTCTCTGGACTATTTCAAAATTCTCGGCCTCGCGGGGCTCCAGAGAATAGAACCACTCAAGCGCGGGACCATCCAATGATCTCCGAAAGAGGTATGCCAGGGACCTCTGATCGTTTTGCCAGTAAGAGGACTCATACATGAAATCCTTGAGATGAATGAAGGGGTTGCCGGTACCATTGTATCTGCGGTACGTGGGCATTTCGGAGGGAGGAAGATGAATGACGGGAAGGATTGGCAAAGCAACCTCCGGGGTGGCTTTCACGTCCACCATTCTTCTCAGATTTTGAAACTGCTCGTCCATGCGGTTGAACCTATTGAGGAGCGATTGGGCGAGCTCCTCTGGAGGTGAAGGTGGCACTTGCCACTGGGGGAGAAACTGTCTCCCGGAGACTTGAGGGGGAAACCCCGAATGAGAGGGAGCTGTCGGACCACCGACAGTTGGCCCTGGCTGAAGCGGTGTGTGGGGAACAACGGGAGTTTGAGATTGTGACGGGAACTGGAATGAGGGTGGTTGTTGGCTCGCTTGTCCTTGAAGCAAGGGAGACTGGATGGCTTGCGCCAATGAGGGAGATGGAATGGCCTGCACGGACTCTTGGAGAGGTGCGATGGCCGGAGTTGATTCCTGGGGCGTGGGGGAAACAGATTTCCCTTTTAGAATGGCCTGGAAGGCCCGGAGCTGTTCAGAGGTAAGCTCCGTGTTGGCGAGGACGCCCAGTAAGGAAGTGATATCCTGTGGCGGGGACGTGTCCCTGGCAATAACCTGCACCTCATGCGAGGGGTCATGAGAAGGACCCGAGTCCATAGCATGGACTCGCGGGTCGGCTGTCAAACCACGGCTAGGGTGGTTCTCCTCAAAAGACTCGTGAGACATGCTCACAGTTTTCCCAGAACGCAAAAACATACACTAGCAAGTAGGTAGCAGAGATTATCAAACAAGTGGATGCCTTTACGCCCTTTTTTGTGTTTTGATTTTGATGATTTTTTTTGTATTTTTAGCGAGATCCGAAGTTCACACAAAATGGGGACCCTAGTATGTTTTTGTTTCACCGCCGTGTCAGCTAGGGTCTCTCGTCTCACCACGAATGAAATGACTAACTCCGGGGAACTTCAATGGTACAACCAGCCCAGTGAACGAAGAGGAGATTCTTCGATGTCGGGGACTTACGGAGGTCCCAGTGTAGGAGATTCTAGTCCGTTGAGAGGAATTCCCAAACGGAGAGTCCTTCCTTCACCGGGAAAGGGTGATCCTCAAAAAATGAAAAAAAGATAGAAAAGAGGAATGGATGTATGCAATGGAATGCCGACAGATATATGGTGTGGGAAAACAACAGAAATAACAGACATACAATAAACAAAGAACCAATCAACTGACAGTGCTACCGTGAGCACAACGGGGGCGCGCGCGGGCGCGAAGGTGGAGAGGCACGGGTGGTGCCGAACTTGCAAGGGTAGCCGAAAGGAAGCAGTAGACGTCCCACCGTGATCGCCAATCTGTGAGCGACGTCACGCGGTTCGGGGAAGAGCGGAGAAGGACGCGGAGCGCGCGCGGGCTCCTTCTTTTTTTTGTTTTGTTGTTTGTTTGCTGCAACACAGAAATAAGAGAAGGGGGAGAAGGGGCCACCACGGGAGATTGCTCCGGCGGGGCGAGCAGGACAAGTGTGATATAGCAAAATATGGGCGTTAAACGGCCAGAGCGGGAAGTGACTCGCCGCGGCCTCGGGGGGACGAGAATGGTGCAAAAATTAAATAACAAGAATTGAAACGGCCATTGGGGAAGTGACTCGCCGCGGCCTCGAGAATATGAGCAGATAATAAGATGACAGAATATGAAGAGAATACAAAGAGCGAGAATTTAAACGGCCATTGGGGAAGTGACTCGCCGCGGCCTCGATGATAAGAGCAGAATATAACATAATATAAAGAGAATATAAGAACGGAAATTTAAACGGCCATTGGGGATGTGACTCGCCGCGGCCTCGATGATATAAGCAGAATATATCAAAATATAAAGAGAATATAGGAAACAGAAATTTAAACGGCCATTGGGGAAGTGACTCGCCGCGGCCTCGATGACAAGATGTGATCGCCAGGGGCCAAAAGACCCCAAAATAAGAAAGTGATCGCGCCTACCTCGAGAGCGGGAGATGGCGGGTTGCTTCTTCCTCTCCCTTCGGCCGGCCGACGGAGAGGGCTTTCCTCGGTTACCCTTGCAAAACAACGACAAACAAGTAACAAGTGGATTAGAAAGATGAAGGTGTAGTTTTCAAATCCTTGCGATAAAAGTAACGAAATGATGGCAAGACACACACCTGGTCGGTGTTATCTTTTAAACCCCTCTCGACTCGAGTGGGAGAAAAATGAGATGATGGATGCAAGAAGTATAAGAGAAGAGGCGCCCTTGTGAAGGGGGATAGAGGATGCAGTATGATGAATGTAAAGAACTATGAAGAAGAAGGGGAAGAAAAGGCTTATTGGATGAGCCGAGGGT
Source organism: Amorphophallus konjac (assembly GCA_022559845.1). Taxonomy (NCBI): domain Eukaryota; kingdom Viridiplantae; phylum Streptophyta; class Magnoliopsida; order Alismatales; family Araceae; genus Amorphophallus; species Amorphophallus konjac. Next base: position 230,678,342 of record CM040126.1, read on the forward strand.
GAAATCCGGCGGAGCTCCGGCAGCGTGGGGACGACGTGGAAGCGCGGTGGATGAAGACGACCTTCCTCTCGCGAGCGTGGGCACCCGAGAAGCCGGCAGAACCTCCACCTACAAAAGACCCGACGGGTTAGAAAATGACTCCGTAGCCTCTGGGCTCCGGCAGCCTATCGGATCACTGCTTAGCTCCCCCAAAACTGAGGGGGTGGGCCTCTATTTATAGGGCTCCGGAGGGTGGAGGCGTCCAGGACCCTGGACACCTCCATCAGGGCCGAAATAATATTTTATTCTATTTTTATATATTTTTTTAGAATACTTTTGTGGAGGCGTCCAGGTCCCGGACGCCTCAAGCAGGTCCACCGAAAACCGACGACGGCCGCACGCGGTTTGGCACAACGCGTGATTTTGTGAGCGGCGCTCGTGATTTAGAAATGGGCGCGTCCAGCTGACTGGACGTCTCTATAATTTAGATTTTTTCACACACGACAAACCGTCGTTCGGTGGCCGGCGCCCGTGAGTGAGTTGATGGAGGCGTTCAGCGGCCTGGACGCCTCCAAAAGTATATTATTTTTTATTTGTCTTTTGTCTTTTATACAAGGGCTGGCATTTTAATTTTTTTTTATTTATTTTTAAGGAGGCGTCCAGGGGCCTGGACGCCTCCATTAATATATATATTTTTTTATTTATTTTTTTTGTTTTTGTATGCCAACTGGCATTTTGCATATATTTTTTATTTTTGTTTTTATGGAGGCGTCCAGGGTCCTGGACGCCTCCATAAATATATATATTTTTTATATTTTTATATTTGGTTTTGGGCCCTGAGAAAAGAATAAAACAAATTAAAATCATGGGGGCGTCCAGGGGCCTGGACGCCCCCATTAAGACCCACCCGGGTCCTAGTCAGCGGCCGCCCGGCAGACATCCTTCTTGGTTCCGGAACCTCCTGATGCGTTCGACTGGTGTTGATGCCGTCCGAATGCCGTGACGAGACGATTCCGGATGCCGAAAAGGGCGGAAGAAGACTCAAGAAAAGGAAGCACTCAAGTGATTCAAAACGCGTAAGCCGTCGCGGGGCGTTGTATAGTAATATGAGACTTTCTTAGGAGACGTCAGATATGGCGTGTCTACAGTGAACAGTGCCTCTTCCTTCAATTCTTCTCTCTTGATCTTCTCTTTAAACTTCTTTGAATGAATGAAGGAGATGATGAAGCTACCTTGAATCTTGATTGCTTCTTTAGCTTCTAGGAGTTTGAATGCTTGAAATGTCACCTTGAATGAGGTGGAAAGAACTTGAATGGATGAAGATGATTTCCTTTGAAGAAATTGAATCAAACTAGCTTCCTTGGATCACTTTGATAGTCTTGCTTTGATGTAATCTTCCTTGAGGCTTGCTGGCTTTGATTTGAGCTTGATTCCCCTTTGATTGGATGAAGAACACCTTCACGAACTACTGTTCACGTGAACAGTAGCTCGTCTCCAAGCTCTCTTGTAACCTCCCTTGCAGCCACCCTAGATCTCACAAGAAGCCCCTTGAAGCATTAGGGTTTCTAACCCTCTTACAAGAGTTTTATAGACCTTGAATGGTCTATGGACACCCCCTAGACCAGATCCACAATTTGTGGGGGATTAGGTGTCTTTAGGATTAAACAAATCAATGTTGAGTGGCCCTTTTCGAAGTTGGAAACAAAGTCAACAATTGATGGCTCGGGGCTGGCGGTCGACCTAAGTTTCCTGGCGGTCGACCGCCACTGAAACACCTACAAACGGGCGATCCCTGGGAAATCCAGTCGACCGCCACTGGCTGGCGGTCGACTGCCACTGAAAGACGTGCAGACTTGGGAGTCCCTAGCTGGGGCGGTCGACCGCCCCTGTGCTGGCGGTCGACCGCTAGCTGGGCAGGGCCCGGGTCAGCCCGATTCGGTCCGTTGGCCGCACCAACTCCGTCGCTTGAGTCCGTTAGCCGCCCGTTCATGTCTGTGGCATCAACCTTGATTGTCTTGAAGTTTTATTACTGAGTCTTCAATCCAAATTTTGTTCCGGGGGCTCCCCCCCCAGAAACCACCGCAAGGGGCGCTGCCCCCTTGACCCCCGCGACCTGACCGAGCAGGTCGATCCCCGTGACCTGACCGCGCAGGTCGATTCGCGTGCGAGGGCGCAACATTCAGCGTTCATGTTCACCATTTCCATTTGATTCCTTGTCCATTCATTGGCGCACCTGTCATGAACAAAAACATCACGTATGTCAATCACATGAAGTTGAAAAACATCAATGACTAATAGTGTTTAGCCATTATCAAAACCAAGAATACATTTGAACTCATATGACCATAGAATGATGTCGAATGACCCAAGTGACCATATGAACTCAAGTGACCATAGGGGCACAACAGGGGCCGGTCGATCGGTTTTCCTAACATTGAAAGCTTCATTTCGGTAAAATTCCGGTCGACCGCCCCCTTCTGCCGGTTGACTGCCAGCTTCGAGGCAGCAATTGTTGACTTGTGTTCTTCAACGTGGGAAGCTCCTTTCTTTGGGTTTGTTTAATCCCAAAGTCACCAGACTTGTCATGATTTGTGGATCTGGTTCCTGGCTTGTCCCTTGACCATCCAAGATCCATAAATACATCATATTGGGGTCAAAAACTCTAATCACTTAAGGGAGATCAAAGAGGCTATCAAGAGGAGAAAGAGTGTTGCCACTGTAGCTCCGTGAACAATACTTCGGGAAAGAACTTATTCATCCATTCCCAAGTTTTTGAAGATTATCTGTAGGCCATTCAAGTGAAGATCTAGCTGAGGAGGAAGCTTCATCCAAGATCATCTTCATCCATTAAGGGGGAGCTTAAATCTGAGTATTTCATTGTGTTTCTCACTTTTTTTTCATCAAGCTTCAAGTGTGTGATCTTGTACTTTTAAACACTTGTGTGTGTGTGAATCTACGCAGATCCGTGTGTGTGTGTGTGTGTGTGTGTGTGTGTGTGTGTGTGTGTGTGTGTGTGTGTGTGTGTGTGTGTGTGTGTGTGTGTGTGTGTGTGTGTGTGTGTGTGTGTGTGTGTGTGTGTGTGTGTGTGTGTGTGTGTGTGTGTGTGTGTGTGTGTGTGTGTGTGGTTCTTCTTGTTTTCACATCTCTTCGTGATTCAGTGTTTGTACACCTTCGTGGGAGTTCCGAACTCCTCACGTGTGTGTGTGTGTGTGTTTTAATCTTGTAATCCTTTATAAGATAGTGTGGGAATCCTCACAGATCGTGAGGGGTGGATGTAGGTTGCCGTTGTTGCATCCGAACCACCTAAAAATCATTGTCCATTGTGTGGTTTGTTCCTTTTCTTCTATCCCCATTTTGTGCAGCACACGCGTAGATTATTTTGGTTGCATTATTTGAGTTAGATCTAGTGTAATTTATCATTTTTGTATTAGATTTTGGGTATATTAAAAGGTGGCTTCGGATCGGAAAGGCAAACCTTGTCAGGAAGATAACATCTTGCGTGAGTAGAATCTCTAGATTCTCACCTCCGCCATCATACCTAAGATCGGTTGAGTGCGATAGATTCTATTAGATCTCAAAGTTTTCATATAGATCTAGAATTCATGACGGCCATTATTCACACTTGTTTGAATTGGGCAAAAGTTTGTTAAAAGTTTGTTACACCGAATTCACCCCCCTCTTGGGTGTCATTGATCGTGGGACTTTAGCCACAAACTGGAATGGGCTGCTAATGGGGTTAAGGGTCTGAACGGTTGCAAATCTAGAATTTCCCAGATTTCAGTCGACCGCCCCTGGGGTTTTTGTCGATCGAAATTCCCAGAAAGGGTTGCTTTCAATCTGTAAATTTCCGGTCGACCACCCACCCCGTGGAGGTCGACCGGCCCCGGTGAAATCCAAAAAATGTGGTTCTGAAACCCATCTAAATCAAGTCAACTTGTGCCTAACCTTTTGTTCTTTCATCCCTGGGTTGGTGGTAGACTTATTAAGGGTCTTTTGGAGGATTCTAGAAGGGATATACTTGTCTTTTGGTTTCTCCCATATATGTATATGTGTGACCTATGATTTTGTCAAGGAGAGAACCCTGATGAGCTTATTGTTCCATCTTGCAGGTGAAGAAGAAAGAAGAGAAGTGGAGCTACAAGAGAAGGTCTGATTTCATCTTCTTCAAGCCATCTTTGGAGTTCATGGAAGAAAAAGAAAAAGATCGGATCGACGAGAGGAACACGAGAATGCAAGAATCGTCTTCATCCGAATCCGAGAATCAAGCATCAACGTCCATAGGCTTGGGAAATCGAAGGGGGAACAACTTCTACATCTTATTCCTATCTATTTGTGATGTTTCTCATGGTTTTTATTTAAATCTGAGCATATATTGAGTATCTGTGTTTATGTCCTTAACTTATAGAGATATTCGTGTGTGTGTGTGTGTGACCGTCTGCGTACGGTTGTGTGCTTTTGGTGCTGCGGTTGTTGCAGCGTGTTTGTGTGTGTATTGATGGATTCACGATCTAGCGTGTTTGTATGTGTCGTTGTGCTACATCTGTTGCGGCAAGTCTGTGTGCATTGTGATCCGTTGTCGGATCGGGTTGGAGACTTCGTCTCCGTGTGTGTGTGTGTTGGGGAGCATCCCCGTGTGTGTGTGCAGGCGTTGTAACATCCTGAGTAAATAATAAAATATAAAAATAAAATTTTGAAATATATATTTGAATTAAAGCTTTTAACTTGTTATTTAATGACTTCAATGATTTCTCTTAATTAAAGAATATTATTTATTTTGAAAGTGGCCAAATTTTATCAATAAAATGGAATAATTATTTTTCTACAATTACCATAAAAGAAATTTCATATTTCAAGAGATAATTGAATTTTTCATTATAATCTGAATTTAATATGTATATAGATTAAATTAATTGAATTTCACCAGTAGGCCAAAGTTTTGACTAATTCTAAAAATATGAAAAAATTATATTGTTATAGAGAACGAAGGATTTTACAATAATGTCAACTGGGCCGACCCCTAATAAAAATTTGATTAGGCTGAATTAAGGAATTAATGACTAAATTCGTTGTTTTAATAAGTCAATCTTAAATGACCAAATTGGAGCCCAATTCTTAATCAATCAAGCCCAAACTAGGCCCAATCGAAAGGTTAACCCTAGGAGCTCATTTTCCCTTCGAAACCCTAGCCTCTAGATGCCTCCCTCGGCGCCGGCAGCGTGGATTTGGTCAATGTGAGTGATTTCGGCGCTTTTTCCCCATTGGACTCTCGAGTCCAATTCGACCACTAGAACACTCCATACACCATATAAATAGAGGGCTTTCGCAGCCCTAGGCCTCCTTTTGATTTTCCAACAGGTAGCGCAGACTTTCGTTGCCGGAGTCGAGTGAATTTTGGCGTTCTTGGGCGGCGCTAGTTAGGGTTCCGACGCGTTTTCTTCTTCCTTTCTCTTCGATTAAGGTGGGTGTCTCTCAGGCTAAACTAAGAATTAATTATACTATCTTGTTCGTCTTTTTGAGATCTTTCTTTTAATACCAATTTGCCTAAATTCCATTCACTATGTTGTTCCAATTTCATCGATTACTCGGAGGTGTACCCGAAGGGTTAATTTCCATATTAATCTGTTTTATGTTTAGTTAAATAACTTTAAACTTTAATCAAAGCATGTGACCTTATGTGTATTTTAATACTCTTTCCAATGGTATCTATTTGCCCAATTATTATTCACCCTATCGCTTGCAATCGGAGTTCTAATCATGGTCAGTCGAGGTTCTGCGTGATTTGGGACTCGGTTAGTGAAACGTCCTAACAGGGACCGCGTAGCCAAGAGTGGTCGCGTGATAGACTACCTTTTTAGCAGGGTTTGAAAGGTGAGACGGCCCTCCAATGACCGTCTATAACTTACACGGCCCCTTGATAGACCACTTCATGGCGGTGGGTTTTCAAAAGAAAAGATGATTGTGCTAGTTCTGAGCGGTTCCCTTCTGACCGTCTCAGATACTGGGCGGTCTATCTCTAGATTGTGTTTATTCCTGTTACAGTAAAAGCATTGTTTTGTTTCCAGTCTGATATGTTAGTTTAACAGCATGATACTAGGGCTAATTTCATGGTAAAAACTCACTAAATGATTATGTTTGTGAAATAATTGATCTATGTATAATCCACTTCTAAATTATTGTGCTTTCATGATTATGCATCATGTATCGTCACTTGATTGAAAATGAGTAGAGTAATTAATGTTAGTCTCATTTGTTCCATTATCACCTTGTTATCTTATTAGTTCTGTTTTATGGTCGTGCCACTCCGGTGGTGACGGCTGGACCGAATATCCAATTTTTCGTTGATTGTGAGCCCTTAATTCTTGGACATCGAGTGCCTCTCCGTCGGATATTCCTTCCGCCGGACTAGGTGTTCATGTTCCGAGACCTCCGTAAGCCTCCGCGAGCCTGGGATTCCCACTAGGACGCCGGGCGGGTTGTACCCACAAGCCTGACCCTTTTTGACTCAATCGAATCGCATATTTTTGCTAAATCTCATAATCAGGACTATCCGTTTGATCGCGGCCCTTCTGAGACCGTTCTATCATTAAGCGGTTAAGTCATGACCGCCCGATTTCTTGAATGGCCCTCCTATGACCGTGTTTAACAGGCTGTGCGTCTACCGTAGTCCTCTGGACTCTGTAATGTACGCGGTTTTCATTAGACCGTTTATATCTTCCAGCAGCCCAACTAGGACCATCTAGTCCTGATCACGGCCCACTTTGGACCGTTTATGTTCTACGCGGTCCTGATTAGACCGTGTTATTATCTGAGCGGTCCTTTGCTGACCGATTCACTTTCCAACTTTTTGAAAATTGTTGTTCTCATGATTTTGATATGTGTAAGCTACTCTAGCCTAACTAGGCTATTGTACCTCGAGTTTTGACCTATTGTTAGGTCCATTGTCAACATTTATCCATTCATGAGTCATTTCGTTAAATGACTAATTCCTCTTGATTAATGAGCTTGTTGTTGGAATCTCAAGAAAATCAATATTCTTACGCATTCTACCTTGATTACATGAGCTTGATCTTAGAACTCTTGGCCATCATTATTCGTGGATGTCTAGATTCGTGGGATCTATGATCCAAAAAAATCAATGACAAGGTAAACATATTAAAGGACCCAGTCTGGTCCTAGGAGGAGCACCCGAAAAGTACTTGATCCCCGGGGAGGTGAATGACTAGGTGTGGCATTTGGCACCGGTACTATCTAGCGTGTTGGGTCTACGACATTCCACTCTCTCGTGATACTTGCTATTCATTCTTGAATGCGTGAAGTACTTGCTTGTTTGACTTGACATGAAGTGACTTGAAATAGACATTCATGGAAAAGTTCTTGTTAATCGTGCTTGATATCTACACTTGCAATATTCCTTTCCTTTCATCTATCGTTTATCTTCTGATCGTGTTGGTTACTTAGTTTGCTTTAATTGAGTTTCTCGCATTATTTATACATTCCTGAAAATTATTAGTCACTTAAATTTGCCTGATGATAGAGTGTAATTCCTACTAAGCTTTTCACTCACCCACCCTTATTTCCATCCTTTTCAGGTAACGTGGTTGATGGAACGCTTGCATTTGGGATCGAGTCAGCATGATCGAGTGAATCGGGAGCCTTGAGCCCAAGTCTTTTGGTTTTCTTGAGTCTAGTTAGCATAGTGGGTCTTGCTATTTTCTCTTCTTTATTTCTTTCATTGAGTCTATTATTGTAAAAAAATTGAGTCAAATTTGTAATTCAATTTTCAAATATCAATAAAATTATATTTTTCTCAAATCAATGGTCTCCATGTGTTTGAATATTGTTTATTATGTTTATTTATCTTCTGCTCTAATTAGCATGACTGTTTCGCTGCCACGTTCCGAGCATCGCTTCCCACTGCTATCGGCTCGGGGTGTGACAGAAGTGGTATCAGAGCCTCAGTTGTTTGAGTCATAAGTTCTTGCCCATAAGTATAGGTTACCCTAAGTAATAGGTCGTGTGATCCTTGTCATCCCCTCTTGTCACCTGGTGAGATTGGGTAGTGCTTCGGGTTAAGTAATAAAACATATATAAGATTGTGTAGCGCGACGTGTAAGGGTAATAAAAATTTTAACCTTATAATTATTTTGTAGGTATCTAAGCTCCTTTTGACATGAAAGCGAGAGGGTCAACGCATCGGCTAAAATTTAGTTCTGTTAGAAGGTGGCGAGTCCATCGTAAAGAAATTCGAAGTAATAAGAAGAAGAGGAATAATCTTTCGCAAATGAAATGTTTTCCCTGTCATAAATTTGGTCATCTAATGAAGGAGTGCTAGCGAAGGAGCGAAGCATGTCTTCGTTGCGAAAATAAAGATCATGTAATGGCTAATTGCCCTAAGCTACTTTCACAAGCAAATTGCAACTGATTTCTATCAAATGAAGAATTTTATACAAGGTATCGTTCTCCCTTATCTTTAATTATAGTTAAAATTCTTTTACATTCCATTAGTTGTATGACTACCATGTTATTTTGTGAATAGCTAATAGCGGTTGACGAATTTGGGGACCAAATTCCTTAAAGTGGGGGAGGATGTAACACCCCGGGTAAATAATAAAATATAAAATTAAAATTTTGAAATATATATTGGAATTAAAGCTATTAACTTGTTATTTAATGACTTCAATGATTTCTCTTAATTAAAGAATATTATTTATTTTGAAAGTGGCCAAATTATATCAATAAAAAGGAATAATTATTTTTCTACAATTACCATAAAAGAAATTTCGTATTTCAAGAGATAATTGAAATTTTCATGATAATCTGAATTTAATATGTATATAGGTTAAATTAATTGAATTTCACTAGTAGGCCAATGTTTTGACTAATTCTAAAAATATGAAAAAAAATATTCTTATAGAGAACGAAGTATTTAACAATAATGTCAACTGGGCCGACCCCTAATAAAAATTTGATTAGGCTGAATTAAGGAATTAATGGCTAAATTCGTTGTTTTAATAGGTCAATCTTAAATGACCAAATTGGAGCCCAATTCTTAATCAATCAAGCCCAAACTAGGCCCAATCGAAAGGCTAACCCTAGGAGCTCATTTTCCCTTCGAAACCCTAGCCTCTAGATGCCTCCCTTGGCGCCGGCAGCGTGGATTTGGTCAATGTGAGTGATTTCGGCGCTTTTTCCCCATTGGACTCTCGAGTCCAATTCGACCACTAGAACACTCCATACACCATATAAATAGAGGTCTTTCGTAGCCCTAGGCCTCCTTTTGATTTTCCAACAGGTAGCGCGGACTTTCGTTGCCGGAGTCGAGTGAATTTTGGCGTTCTTGGGCGGCGCTAGTTAGGGTTCCGACGCGTTTTCTTCTTCCTTTCTCTTCGATTAAGGTGGGTGTCTCTCAGGCTAAACTAAGAATTAATTATACTATCTTGTTCGTCTTTCCGAGATCTTTCTTTTAATACCAATTTGCCTAAATTTCATTCACTATGTTGTTCCAAAGGGTTAATTTCCATATTAATCCATTTTATGTTTAGTTAAATCACTTTAAACTTTAATCAAAGCATGTGACCTTATGCGTATTTTAATAGTCTTTCCAATGGTATCTATTTGCCGAATTATTATTCACCCTATCGCTTGCAATCGGAGCTCTAATCATGGTGTGTCGAGGTTCTTTTTGATTTGGGACTCGGTTAGTGAAACGTCCTAACAGGGACCGCGCAGCCAAGAGCGGCCGCGCGATAGACCACCTTTTTAGCTGGGTTTAAAAGGTGAGACGGCCCTTCAATGACCGTCTATAACTTACACGGCCCCTCGATAGACCGCTTCATGGCGGTGGATTTTCAAAAGAAAAGAGGATTGCACTTGTCTGAGCGGTTCCCTTCTGACTGTCTCAGATACTGGACGGTCCATCTCTAGACCGTGTTTATTCCTGTTACAGTAAAAGTATTGTTTTGTTATCGGTCTGATATGTTAGTTTAACAGCATGATACTATGGCTAATTTCGTGGTAAAAACCCACTAAATGATTAGGTTTGTGAAATAATTGATCTAAGTATAATACTCTTCTAAATTATTATCCTTTGATGAGTATCCTTCATGTATCGTCACTTGATTGAAAATGAGTAGAGTAATCAATGTTAGTCTCATTTGTTCCATTATCACCTTGTTATCTTACTAGTTCTGTTTTAAGGTTGTGCCACTCCGGTGGTGACGGTTGGACCGAATATCCAAATTTTCGTTGATTGTGAGCCCTTAATTCTTGGACATCGAGTGTCTCTCCGTCGGATATTCCTTCTGCCAGACTAGGTGTTCATGTTCTGAGGCCTCCGTAAGCCCCCGCGAGCCTGGGATTCCCACTAGGACGCCGAGCGGGTTGTACCCACAAGCCTAAACCTTTTTGACTCAATCAAATCGCATATTTTTGCTAAATCTTGGAATCGGGACTGTCCGTTTGATCGCGGCCCTTCTGAGACCGTTTTGTCATTAAGCGATTCAGTCATGACCGCCCGATTTCTTGAACGGCCCTCCTATGACCGTGTTTAACCGACTGTGCGTCGACCGTAGTCCTCTGGACTTTGTAATGTATGCGGTTTTTATTAGACTGTTTATATCTACCAGCAGCCCAACTAGGACCGTCTAGTCCTGATCACGGCCCACTTTGGACCGTTTATGTTGTACGCGGTCCTGATTTGACTGTGTTATTATCTGAGCGATCCTTTGCTGACCGTTTCACTTTCCAGCTTTCCGAAAATTATTGTTCTCATGGTTTTGATGTGTGTAAGCTACTCTAGCATAACTAGGCTATTGTACCTCGAGTTTTGACCTATTGTTAGGTCTATTGTCAACATTTATCCATTCAAGAGTCATTTCTTTAAATGACTAATTCCTCACGATTAATGAGCTTGTTGTTGGAATCTCAAGAAAATCAATATTCCTACGCATTCCACCTTCATTGCATTAGCTTGATCTTGGAACTCTTGGCCATCATTATTCGTGGATGTCTAGATTCGTGGGATCTATGATCCAAACAAATCAATGCCAAGGCAAACACATTAAAGGGCCCAGTCTGGTCCTAGGAGGAGCACCCGAAAAGTACTTGATCCCCGGGGAGGTGAATGACTAGGTGTGGCATTTGGCACCGGTTCTATCTAGCGTATTGGGTCTACGACATTCCACTCTCTCGTGATACTTGTAATTCATGCTTGAATGCGTAAAGTACTTGCTTGCATGACTTGACATGACGTGACTTGACTTGACTTGACTTGAAATAGACATTCATGGAAAAGTTCTTGTTAATCGTGCTTGATATCTAGACTTGCAATATTCATTTCCTTTCATCTATCGTTTATCTTCTGATCGTGTTGGTTACTTAGTTTGCTTTAATTGAGTTTCTCGTATTATTTATACATTCCTGAAAATGATTAATCACTTAAAATTGCCTGATGATATAGTGTAATTCCTATTGAGCTTTTCGCTCACCCACCCTTATTTCCATCCTTTTTAGGTAACGTGGTAGATGGAACGCTTGCAATTGGGATCGGGTCAGCGTGATCGAGTGAACCGGGAGCCTTGAGCCTGAGTCTTTTTATTTTCTTGAGTCTAGTTAGCATAGTGGGTCTTGCTATTTTCTCTTCTTTATTTCTTTCATTGAGTCTATTATTGTAAAAAAATTGAGTCAAATTTGTAATTCAATTTTCAAACATCAATAAAACTATATTTTTCTCAAATAAATGGTCTCCATGTGTTTGAATATTATTTATTGTGTTTATTTATCTTATGCTCTAATTATCATGATTGTTTCATTGCCACGTTCCGAACATCGCTTCCCGCTGCTATTGGTTCGGGGCATGACAGGCGTCGTCCTACATGTGTGTTGGAGTGTTACTCCGTATTGGAGATTTATCCCCGTGTGTGTTGGCGCCTTGCTCCGTGTTTTGGTAGTCTTCCCTGTGCTGGTTTATCCAGCGAGTGAATCCTTACCGATTTGGTAAGTGGTAGATGTAGGGAGCCCGTCGTGGTCCCGAATCACCTTAAAAATCTCTGTGTCTAGTGGTTTGCTTTGTGATTTTTATATTTGTAGGATTGTAATATTAACGTTGTTTATCTTGATTGTGTGTGAACGGTGAGATTTAGAGAACTTGTTTATCCTTGCTTAGTTTATTTCTATCAATCTCGTTAAACCTGTTAATTCCGCTGCGTACGTTTTAATTTGCCATATCGCGTAGGGGACAATTCAACCCCCCCTTCTTGTCCGCTTGCCTACCCCCGAGACCAACAATTGGTATCAGAGCAAGGCTCTGCTGTCCTTAGATCTAACGATCTACAGAGAGATCCCAATGCAGTGTCAATCATGAATTGTTGTGTTGATCATATTTCGATGAGTTGCTTACCTATTTTTGATGGCGATGATATTCATTCATGGTTAGGCAAAATGTGTGGGCTAATTAATTCTGTTAATCTTGAAATCTGAAAATTGATATATTATGGTCTTAATAAATTGCCTCTAGATAAGAGTAGATAGTCTTATAAAGATGAATTGAAAAACCATGATAATGTTATAGTTTTAAGATTATTAAAATCTACCGTGAAAACTAATATATATCCATTTGTTTCTTCATGTGAAACGGCGAACGAAATCGTGGATGGATTGATCAAGGCTCAAGAGATATAGCTGGAAGATCTGTGCCTCATGGGTTATGAGGTGAGCACATCAAGCATGGTAGGTTCAAAGATAAATTTTGATTCTAATGATGAAGATGAATTTAGTTATGAAGAATTGTTGAATGCTTATGAAGAGCTGGTTAATAAGTATAAGATGGTTAAGACTGAAAATAAAAAATTGAAAAAGAAGGTTGAACAAAACAAATGTGATTCCTCCTGTAAAAAATACTTACATTTAGAGGAATTGATTCAGGCTCATATGTTTGACATTGAATTTCACAAAGATCAAATTTGCTTCTTAAGAAATAAAAATCAAGAGATGAAAGCAAAAGTAAATTCAATGGCTAATGACCAAACCTTGATAAATGAACTCATTCATGATGAAAAGCTTGCTAAAGAAAATGAGAAACTGAAGGAATTAAATATGGCCATTTCTGAAAGATTGTTGTCCTTAGAAAAAGGAAAATCTGTGGCTGTAAGTGAATATGAAAATCTGGATGAACTGAAGCAAGAAGTAGAATGCCTTAAGATCACTAATGCAGTGTTGAATTACATCCTTTCTACTTGTGAAGAAGAACTTGCTAATAGTGAATTGCATATCACATCTCTAGAAAGTGAAATCCAGGACTTGCATAATTCATTATCTAGATTTGTGGATGGTCAAAATAATCTGGAGAAAATCTTGGGGACCAAGGTGAATTTTTAAAAGGAAGGTCTTGGGTATGAACCCACTAAAAAGAAAGCCTTTGGTCTGAAAACACAAACATCTTTTGTCCATGCATTATGCTCCTTAAATATTTCAAATGCTTCTTATGTTGAGAATCAAGATTCTAAAGCTCATGCTCAACCTAGGAACAATAGAATTGATGCTCACCCAATCCAGCATGCAAAAAGGAAATTCCATAAATGTGATGTTAAGCAGAACTCGAACCAAAACTCAACGCTAAAAATCAATTTTGCTTGTGCTAATGTGAATGCTAGAAACCAAAATCATTCCGCACATACACGTGTATCCACAAGGAACGTCTCATGTTTTTATTGTGGTAAACGTGGTCATATGATGGATGATTGCCTTGTTATGAAATCTGATGATCCGAAAGCATACAAAAATGAATTTGTTTCAAAAAGAAAAATGAGTGTTTCTTGTTTCAATTGTGGAAAGCATGGACACAAGATGCATGAATGTAACATCATGAAAAGGGAAAAGTCTTATGCATACAGAAATGAAGCTGTGTTTGGAAAATAAAGAAATTCTTCTGACCACTATCATTCATGTGGAAAGCTAGGACACCGTGTGTTACAGTGTTGGCAAGCAAATAAAAGATATAACTTCAATGTTAAAAACAATTACAATATTACCAACCCACAGAAATTTCATGTCCATCCAATTAAGAAGAATGCTAGGTCTTCTGTTAATTGTCACTACTGTGGCAATTTTGGGCATACCATGTATGACTGTGCCTTAATGAATTTTTATGATATGCATGCCCAAAGAATGTGGAGATCATCCACTAGAGGTGCAACTAATCAACAAGTACCCAAAAGGATTTGGGTACGTAAGAATGCCAAATGAGAAATCTACTTTGCAGGTGTGCCTTGGAAATATGAAGCGTGAAACATGTTCTCAGTCAAGAAGGGTTGCCTTGAGGCCAAGTAGAAGGCTTGAAAATAATGGTTGCTTAAGGCACAAGTTTTGAAAATAAAATTTTGAATTATCCTTAAAATTTTAAAATTTATTTTATTTGAGTCTCCATTCATGAAAATTATAAAAAATCTAATTTTCTTATAAGTTTGCATTGCATCTCTCTGATTCATAGTTGCAAGACTGCATGGTATATTAAATGGTGAATTAAGGAAGGGCAGGTCATTCTTGTCTGAAATCTATCACCATGTGTGAGAATGTTCCTCCGCCTGGTACCATGAGTCACTTGTTCATTAAGTCATTGAATGCATGCATATTCAAAGAATTGCATATAGTGAGTCTGCATAAACTCTCATGCACTATCTTGCATAAATTTTGAAAAACTTGTTTCTCATATTGAAATGTATTGTATCTTTCATCATTGCATCACTGCATTCCATGCATATTTTAAAACTTGCCTCTCATATTAGAATGCATATCCATTCTCATGCACATACATTATTGATGAAACTTGATATTTGCATGTGTGAGACTGTGGAATGCACCTCTCAAAGGTGCTACTGAACCCCAGGATCCAAGAAAGCTTGGGTACCAAAATCTACAATATGAGAACTTTGATTACAGGAGTGACTTGAGGGTCATGAAGAAATTGAGAAAAATAATGGATTCTCAAGGCCAAGGTAAAAAAATAAAAATCTAAAATACTGACCTTCGTGAGGTTAGTGATTTTGGTGTTTGAAGGCCTACTGTATTGTCTACTGAACTAAGGTAATTCAACCTCCTGCTATGGAAATGAAATTTCATGCATTAGCTTATGGCACTAGGTGGTATTATTTTATGACAGGTAGTGCCTCTGAAAAACTTGAACTGTTATTCCTCTACTCTGGTGTGCTACAAATGTCCAATTGGTTATTTGAACAATTCTTGATTGGAACTGCATGTGCAATATCACAATTGAGATAAATTGAGTATTTAATATATCAAATACTGAGTAGTGAAAAGGTGGATTATGTTCACCTAGAAACTCTCACTACGCGTGAGTTGGTCTTTGGACCAAAGTTCTCCACCTCGTACCAGAACTCGAAGAAATCGAATGTTTGGCCTTGAAAGAATTTTCTGATGCTATTCTATGCTCCTTGTTAGCTAGCCCCATGTCATAAGAGAAATATTGCACATTCATTGAATTTTTCTAAAATTCATGTATTTGTCAAGGGGGGAGTCTTGCTAGCTAAACAAGTTGAAATGAATACTATTTCATTCTCTATTGACTGAGTGACCTCCAATTGTAACATGCAACATGTTTATGATGAATTGCTTCAAAATTTCTTAAATTGATCCTTGTTGAAGTGAAAAGTTCTGCATTGGAAATGTCAAGTCCTGAATGAAGTGTGAATAACTTCAAAATGTTTCACAAGTGTTTGAAAATATGTTCTTGAACAATTTCTGAAAATAAATGGATTGCATTACATGCCTCAAATAATTTCTGCACCCTTGTATATAAACCACTTGTGATGAAAAATGTCCCATGCTCATCTTACAAATATGATTGCCTTCTTGTAAATTGTGTCATTTTGCATATTTCTTTTACATCTCGCATTGCATTGTTATGTTGTTATATGTTGTATTGCATTAGAATTCATGCATTAGGTGCATTTAGATCATTCAAATAAAAATCTGAAATCTTACAATTTGCACCCATGTTGGGTCTTGCACTTTGCAATGCATTTAGAATTTTCAAATGAAAATCTAAAATTTTACATCACATTGCATATTTGCATATCATATCTGCATATTATTCACATAATGCATTTGAAAAATGAAGCTCATCGTGTGCCTTGTTGCATAGTTGGCATTTTCAGCATGAATATCATGCATATCGTATCTTTGGAGCCAATAATTGCATATCTCTTCATTTTGCACTACATATTGCATATACTCCCATTGTGTGCTTGCATATTATTATATGATATTTACCCCCATCCTTGAATTTCTATGACCTTATGTATTTTTTCTAAATAACGTTGCATATGAGTCATTACTGAAGTGTTTCATGTCAATACACTCAGGGGAAGTAAAAGATTTGATAAGTGCATCTATTTCGGGGGAGCTGCAATGTTATGTGTTCATGAAATTTTCGGTATACATGATGAATCAAATTTATACACTTCATGCACAAGATATGAAAGTGAGTGTTAATGATATGGATATAGGATTTTTTTTTCAACACTCTAGAGATATTAAACTTGCTGCATGAATCTTAAAGAGGCAGTTGAGGAAAAAGCTGCCTGCCTATGTTAAAAAAAAATCTGAAATGAAGGCAGAGTAATGTTTAGTCTCACTGAGTAAATTGGGCACATGTCACCTGAGACGTGACGTGGTTCATTTCAGAAAAGTATTGTACTATAGTATCTATACTCAAAATAAAGTGAAATAGTCAATATTCAGAGTAACCGGGGAATCTAGCATGAGTTCCATGTGTCTACTCGCGTAAAAAGGAATATTCGCACTTGATCACTCTTGCAAAATTCTGATTGTCACTCTGAAAATTTTTGAATTGAAAAATTCTAAAAAACGCTTTGTGATAGAGCGTAGCCTCCAATACATTGTTCTCATAAATTGAAGTGCAGTCTGTAAAATCTCTCTTTGTGTTGATCAGAAAATCTGAATATCCATATTACAACAGTCTATTTTCATATTATTCACTTACTTATATGGAAATTTGATTTAATATGTATCCAAAAAATTGATTGATTGCTTTGACTATTGCATAACTCTTCTGCGTGATTGCACAATCTTCTAGGTGTTATACTTGAGCATTCTGGATGTACTTACTCACCTGCACTTTTCGTACACCTATTACATCCCTTTAAATAAAGAGGGGGAGCTATGTTGCTTGTATATATAAGTATCTGTTTGGTTGCATTGCATGCATTCATGTGTCCTCTTTTGTTAGCATCAAGCTTTATGCATTTTAATAGAAAACTAAAATTTTAAAAATCAACAAAACACTTGGTGTGTCATCGCTTGCATGCATTTGTGAGTTTTTATGCATTTCAACAGAAATATCTAAAAATCAGGAAATCAAAGAAAAATCTTGCCTTTGCTTTGTCATTGCATCATGTGAAAATCTGAAATGGGCTTTAGGCTTTCAGTGGTATTATCTTGATGTGTTTACTTAGTCTGCAAGTCTTAAGTCTACACACCTATCATTTCCATCACCAACAATTGGAATCACAAGAATAAACACATTTTGATCATCTTATCTTTACTTTGTTATTGCATCATTTGAACCTTTGAAGTGAGTTTGCTGAAATTTGAACTTCATTACCTTCCTCCCATTTTTGATAATGTCAAAGGGGGAGAAAGATTTATGATGTTTATGTGTGATAGGGGGAGAAAGAGTTTTGATATCTGTGTATTGTTGTCGAATCGTAAAGTCTATCATGTCATTCATAAAGTTTATCATCATCAAAACGGGGGAGATTGATGTGTGCCTTGGACATGTTTTTATTTTTTATGATAACTAAACTTTGTGTATTCTTGCATATAATTTTGATGATTGTGTGCACTCATGATCTGTGCTATGCCTGCATGTGTTTCATATGGGCAACTGTGCTATTGATTCGTAAATATGGTCGAGACTGTAAATGGTCTAAAAGTTGCATATACATGTTGCATGGATAGATTGTAAAGTGTTTGCAATCTAGCTCATATCTAGATTGAACATTGAAAAGAATGGTCAAGTTGTTAATGTGATTTACGTGCACTTACGTCATGTATTTTGAGACATGTTGTTTGATTGCATGACTATTTGGAGTTGGCTTTTGGTTGAAGAAAACTTGGGTTGTCAAGAGGCTTCAAAGCCTTTTATGATTGAACAAGTCTTTGTGCAGCTCATGATGTATTGACTTGACTATTTTGAATTGTAGGATCAAATCTCATGGCAGTCGCTTGGAAGGTAAAACAAACGTGTGAACAAGCACCTTACTTTCTAAAATATGAAATAGGTGGTATATGTCACGTCTAATCTATCAAGAACCATTGGTAAGATGTTTGCTTTGTCATAACATTGATCTCATCATGTGCACTTCACGTAGCCTTTCTTAATACAGTTCATTCATGACTTTTAAGGTTCACAATGCCCTTAAGAATTTCACATAAAGGTTGGCAGAGATCATTCATTGTGTACAACCTCATAGTCATTAGCTCTTGTTGTTTGGGTGTAAGACTTGTGTTTTCAAAGGGCTACAATGCATATCATTCATATTAATCTTGGTGGCATGTGTGTGTGATGCTTGAGTCTCATGGTTTACTGTGAGTGGAAGATTTGATGGATGCTGGGTTTTCACAAATGAAAGTCTCTTTTGAGTTCATCCTATTGTGAACATAACTTCATTTGATGTTTTGTCACTGGTCATTGAAGAGGGGCGATCTCGCGCTAATCCTGAGCTGGAGAAAATGATCACCGAACAGTGAACTGCAAGGAAGAGAAACGGATCAGGGGGCCCAGGGGTGATTCTCTGGGGAACACCCTCCGATGCCTAAGTCAGTAGAGCTATGGTGGAAACTATGAAGGGAGGAGGAAGGAGATGCACGAGATCCCTCTCCACCAAGGTGGTGAAGTGGTTCCTGCTCAGGGAGTGTAGGCGTGAGTTGGCCTTACCTTTCGCTGGAGGGAGTCCCAGGTTTAAATAGTGCGCCAGCCTCATGAGTCCCGTAAGCTGAGGAGTTTCAGGCAAGAGTTACATCCTCAACGTGGGCTCTTTACGTCCCCATCGTGGGATCTTTATAGCCTTGAGGGGTCGTGGGTCCCTTATCCTTGTGAACTCCTACTCATAAAGGGCTCTCAACGGCAGCGTGGATAAGTGGTCGTCGGTCGATCCAAGCATGAAGAGTGCCAACCCTATTCGGGCAATAGGCATAGCTCAGATGAGGCTCGATCAGAGTGGGTGCTGAGCGCTAGCCTTTATCCCGGCGAGGGGATAGATCGGGCGTGGGTCTTCCTCCGACATGACCGACGCTTGGGCCTTCCGAGCCTGATGTCCGCTGAGGAAGTGCTTGATCCCGAGTGATCTTATTGGGCTTTTATGCTAAGTGGGCCCTGCGGGCGATCACTTAGATGAGTTGGGACTCGTTTGGTCTTGATGGACCAAGTTCGGCATGCTCTTAAATGGGCTATAGAAATCCCCCTCTCCACTTATCCCCCTCCTACACCCGAGCCTTGGCAGGCTCGGAAGAGTAGTTGTTAGGGTGTTAGACTAGCGTGGCTCGGGTGGGTGGAGATCTGGTGGTGTTAAGTAGCCACGTGCCGTGGTCACCTGGGCCCGTAATAATGATAATCCAGACGAATTTGAAATGAAGGGGCCCCCCTTTCTCGGAGATCGGAACGACGCGCTACCTTCCGTGTAGGAATATAGGCGTTGTGCGCTTGTTGTCGTTCCAGACTCCCTCCGTTTTAGGGTTTTGCTCTCCTTCGTGCTTACTTTTGGGGCTCTTTGATGCGTCGTGAGGACACGACGAAAGAGCAGAGACTTGCAGCGGCGTTTGCAGAGTCGGCAGAGACAACCGCGGTGGCGGTTCGACAGCTTCCTCTTCCTCCAGAGTCTTAGGAGTCTCAGGAGCATTTCTCTTCAAGTTCCTCTTCAGATTCCATGGCGGATCAGCGTTTGGAGGTCGAAGAGTGGGAGGGTGAGCCTGACGCGAGGGCGACAGTGATACCGCCGGCTCCAAACCACAGCGAGCTGGGGGAGGCGGAGGTGAAATGGCTGGAGCACCAGTTTCGCTTGCCCTATCAGTTTTACTTCGTTGCGGCTGCCCCACACGAGACGAGCTTGGATTCTCGTACGGGCCATTTCTGCTCCTTCCTTCTGTCCTGGAAGGGAGGGTTCCGTCTTCCCATCGAGCCTTTTGTTCTTAAGCTTCTCGACTTTTTTCGGTTGGCTCCCATATAGCTGGTAGCAAACTCTTATCTTCTTCTCACTGCCTTTCGCATCCTCTGTCGTCAATGCGGGGTTCCTCCTTCCATGGACCTCTTCCATTATTTTTTCGAGTTGAAGGTGTATTCCTCGGTTGGGAAGGGCTTCTATTTCATCCAGGCGAGGTGGAACAGGAGATAAGTCTCCTTAGCCGCGAAGGACTCCTCTCACAAGGGATGGAAAAGTCAGTTCTTCTGGGTGGGGATTTTTTCGATGGAGGAGACTTGGAGGTGTCCCGTAATCCCCAATTTTCACCTGAACATTCCTCCGAGGCAGGATGACTTCTCTTCAGATGTCGAGGAGTACGCGGTCATTCTGATAAGACATCACCAATCCACGGAGGAGCCGGTGACTCCGGAGAACATCGAGCGATGTCTTCTCACGCGGCTGCGGCCGTCAGGTGCGGGTGCCACGAACCAGCTTCTTCGTCGGATGATGAGACCATTTTCTTTTCCTGACCATATCTTCTTCTGCGCAGATGCCAGGCGGCCGGCTGAGGTGGAGTAGCCTGCGACTGAGCGGGAGGTGATCGACCTAGGTGATGACTCGACTGTCGATGAGTCACGAGCGCCCGAGGGTCATTCCCGAGCCCGCGTTAAGGGCAAGGGGGTGACCCAGGAGGGGTCTTCCAGGCCGCGAGGGTCCAAGCGCAAAGACCCCATAGAGGGCATGATACGGGATGTCGTGAAGGCCAAGAAGCGAGTCAAAAAGGTTGGGTCTGACCCCGCTATCAAAGTTGACTCTGGCTCGATGGCTCTCCCCTCTTCCGAGCGAGATAGGGCCGACCCTGTCGGGCCGGCTCTCCCATCCGCCGAGCAAGAGGGGGCCGAGGAGGCCAGGGCCACTTTTGGTGGCGGCGGCGCTGGATCGGCTCTCCCCTCAACAGGAGCCGAGGGGGCTGGGGCTGCTTCTACTGGTGGCGGCGGCGCTGGATCGGCTCTCCCCCCAGCGGGAGCCGAGGGGACCGGGGCCGCTTCTGCTGGTGGCGGCGGCGCTGGATCGGCTCTACCCTCAGCAGGAGCCGAGGGGGCCGGGGCCGAAGTGGGCGACTCCAGGACTGCGGCCGAGGCTGGAGCGTCGAGCGAGGGAGGCGGCACTCCGGGTGGCAGTGCAGAGGTCGAGTCGATCGAGGCCGGGGGCTCGTGAGGAGCGGTGACCCAGCCCCAACCGACCGAGGCAAGAGGGGTGGATGAAGCAGTGGCTCGATCCGGGCCGGCCGGTGGGGCTCCCGAGGGGATGTCGCTTGGAGGTGAGGTCCCTATTTTGGCGGCTCTGGAGAGGCTGGGCATCCAGGGCCCTCTGTATCAGAGATGTTGCAGCATAGCTGCGAAGGTGGTGAAGGGAGGAGACAGGCAACACTCCCTGTCTGCTGCCCTTGAGCTGGTTATGGAGGGCGGCTTGATCTTGGCCCAGATGGGGGGCTCTCTGGCTGAAGCATACGCTCGGTCGGAGTTAGAACGGGCGAACCTTGCCTAGACCCTTGGCGCATCCGACGGGAAGGTAGCTCGGCTCACCAAGGAGCGTGATGGGCTTCGGCGGGAGCTCTCCTTGGCTAGAGAGCTGGCGAGGGCGAGCCAGGTGGAGGCTCCGACGCTGTCCGAACAACTGGCTCGGGCCCGCGAGTCGCTCGAGAGGAAGAGCCGTCTGCTGGAGGAGGAGTGCTTGGCCCGCGTCGAGCTAGATGGTCGGTGGGAGGCTGAGCGTGCCGAGCTGGTGGACCGGGCGGAAGAAGCCGTGCATCTTCGAATGGAGGTCGAGGCTGATCAAGCCGAGGCGGGGAAGCAGATGGCTGAGGCCGAGCTGAGGTTGGCCGAGGCGGAGAGGGAGAAGGCCGAGCTCGCTGGTAGGGTGGGATAGGCTGGTGCGGAGGCACTCGAGCAGTACAAATGCTCAGAGGCCTACTGGGATGACCTTAAGGAGGCTGCCCTCCCCTACTATGAGTCAGCACTTCACCGGGGCATCCGCAAGGGATTCAAGCAAGGCTACAACTGGACCATCTCTTATGCGGAGGAGCAGGCATCTGAGACTATCAATTTCCCATCCGGGCAATGTTATGACTCGGATTTGTCGACCTCCGGTTCCTCTGGTTCGATGTCGGGGGGCGAAGGAGACGAGGGGGACTCGTCTTCGTCCGAGGGGTCACCAACTCTGGATGCCTCGGGAGGGTGCGCCACCGAGGTAGTTCCCACACCGGTGGGGTCAGTGCTAGGGTCGACCGTCACCGAGGGTGCCGGGGGCAGACCGCCCGAGCCTTCCGCTTCCGAGCCTCAGGACGGGCCAGAGGCCTAATGTATCTGTTTAGCTTTTTCTCCTAGTATGTTTTTTCCTTTTTTTTAAGAAGAAACTTCTCTTTTGTGTAAAGGAAGGTCGAAAACGTAAGGCAGTAGCGTTGTGATAAAGACTTAACTCTTTTGCACCACCGTTGCCGTGGTTTGACCAGTGTATCCACAGTAGTTGGAAAGTGCCGATACTTTCTGCGTGAATCTTGAATGATGGTTGGGTGGGTGTCTGATAGGGTGTCTTTCCGTTTTCTCATGCTTTAAATGTCAGCCGCTTCGTATGTCCCGTTGGGATGAAACTGAGGAGTTTGAGGTGACCGTTCACAGGGAGAGGTCCCTTTAGCGTGATTTCGAGGGGAGAATCATTCAAGGCAAGTAGCCTCCCTTCGCCTATAAAAGGTCTGAAGGGCATCCCTTCCTCTCCATTGATTAGGGTTTCCCTGACAGTCTTTCCTCCCTCCTTCTTCACGAAGTGTTGTGCCGTCATATTTGAAGCATGGAAGATGCTCTGGAAGACGAAGCTGCCGACGATGGAGGGCAGAGAGTAACTTGTTGTTTCATGTCTGAAGGGGGTTCGACGGCCGGCGGGTAGGTTAGAAGGGGGTTCGACGTGCGAAAGCACGTCACCTTCTTTTATCAGTTTTGACGGTGCTTGCGGGGAGGGACGTAACAGCGGATGGATGGGGGTATCAGGCACCCCTTTCTCTCATCCCTGCCCGCTCACTCTCTAGAGGGGATCTCTCTCAAGATTCCTCTCCACTTCATGCTTCTCCTCCCTTCTCCCGTAGCCTCTTTCTCTCTCTTCTACCCTTCTTATCATTTCTTTCACTCTTCGGAGGGTGCCTCTTGACATCCACTTTTATTAGTTGGCTTCCTCGTCCCCTTAATCTTCCCTGTGCAACTTGGAAGATAGCCTTCCTCTGTCACCTTTGTTCCGAGTTGCCCGAGCCAACGGGGTCGACTATCCTTTATCCGAGCCAGTTTCCGCACGAGGCAGAGTTAGTGGCTAGACGCAGGAAAGTAAACCAGGTCGATCTAGCGATGTGCTCGTATGGTGGCGCCAGATGGATTTTTGCTTTTTTGACATGTACTGTATTGGCTTTGGCCTTTTTGATGTACAAACAATTATTTGAATGAAAGAGGAAAGAAATTTTTACTTTATCTCATATTGCTTACATAATTGGGGTGTTCAGAAATAGAACTTGCGTAGTGTAGTCGCGTTCCACGTTCGAGGGATGAGTTCTCCTTCCATAGTAGATAACCGATACGCTCCTTTCTCGAGCGTCTCGACCACTCGATAGGGGCCTTCCTAATTAGAGGATAAATTGCCCGCCACCTCAAGTGGTCGAGAGGCTTCGGCTTTCCTGAGAACGAAGTCTCCCGGCTGGAAGTGTCTGTCCCGGACTTTGGCATTGTAGTATCGAGTGAGGCGGTGTTGATATTCCGTTGCTCGGATACTGGCAATCTTTCGGAGTTCATTCGCTAGGTCGAGGTTTTCGAGTAGTTTCTGGTCGTTTGCCTTGGGCGAGAAGCAGATGACTCGGAGGGAGGGATTGCCTATCTCCAACGGGATCACGGCCTCGGTGCCGTACACCAGCTGAAAGGGACTCTCACCGGTTGTCACTCTGGGAGTCCTTCTGCGCGACCAAAGTATGTTCGGCAATTCCTCGAGCCAGCTGCCCTTGGCTTTGCTGAGCCTAGTCTTAATGCCTTTTAAGATAGTCTTATTGGCATTTTTGACCAGCCCGTTAGCCTGGGGGTGGGCGCCGAAGTGAAGTGATTGTGAATGTTCAGGTCGGCACATCTGTCTCGTAAATAATGAGAGTCAAACTGCCGACCGTTATCGCTGACTATCACTTGGGGGATGCCGTAGCGACAAATGATCAACTTCCAGACGAAGGTCCACACGACTTTCTCGGTGATCCTAGCTGTAGCTTCGGCCTTGATCCACTTGGTGAAATAGTCGATGGCGACGATGATGAACTTCTTCTGGGCTTGAGCCGTAGGGAATGGCATGAGGATGTCGATCCCCCACCATGGACCAAATGGTAAAATCACTGGCATCGGTCCCACTGTCGTACGTAGGTTGAGCAGTCACGCTGTAGAGTGGGCCACCAGTAACCCTGCCGAAGCAATATCCTCGCGAGCGACCTTCCTCCTTGATGCGCTCCGCATAGGCTTTCGTGAACTTCTTGAATCGCTCGGTTGGCTTCTTCAGTACTGATGCACTTCAGGAGGGGACCAGAGAAGGATCTGCGGTATAAAGTGCCATCCAGAATGACGAATCGCCGAGCTTGGTACTTCAATCTCCGGGCTTCCCGAGGGTCGGGAGGCTCCTGGGAGTCTTGGAGCCACGACAGATAGGGGGTACGCCAGTCGCTTGAGGAGGCCGAGTCAACAACCATCATCTCTGAATCAATGCGCAGTCGCTCTAGCTCTTCGAGAAGGACCGATGGAGTACTCTCTGGGTCAAGAGAGGAGGCCAGCCAAGAGAGGGCATCCGCTCGGGAGTTTTCCTCCCGAGCTATTCGGACTACCTCAAAACTCTCGAACTGTTGTGCCATGGTCTTGACCAACTAGAGGTATTTGACCATCGGTGCTTCCCGAGCTTCGTAATCACCGTTGACCTGGCTAGCGACCAGTTGGGAGTAAGTGTGGATTTTGACTCGCTCCGCCCCCAACCGCCAGGCCATGCGGGCTTCCGAGATAAGGGCTTCATACTCGGAGGCGTTGTTGGATGCCTAAAAGTTTAACTTCAAGGCATATTATAGCTCTGCTCCTTCGGGGGACTTCAGAAGGATACCGGCACCACTCCCGATCAAGTTGGAGAATCCATCGACGAACAATTCCCAGGTTGGCCCAGGTGCGGATGGAGATTTTTCTTTGGTCGGGATGGTGCTCTCGGCGATGAAGTCAGCGAGCGCCTGTCCTTTGATAGCCGAGCGAGGCCGGTACGATATATCGTAGGCCCCGAGCATAATGGCCCACTTGACGAGGTGTCTCGAGGCTTCAAGGTGAGTGAGGATCCTCTTCAGTGGTTCGCCGGTCAGCACGATGATGGAGTACCCTTGGAAGTAGGGTCGAAGGCGCTTGGCCGAGGTAACCAACGCTAGCACGAGTTTCTCGATTGCGGGGTACCTTCTTTTAGCCTTGTTGAGCACCTTGCTGGTGTAGTAGACCAGTCTCTCGACTCCTGAGTCATTTCTGACTAGGACCGAGCTAACTCTGGATGGAGTTACCAAGAGGTATAGATGTAGGGTTTCACCTGGAACGGGCTTGGACAGCACCGGGGGTGAAGCCAGGAACTCCTTAAGCTCAGTGAACGCCTTTTGGCATTCCTCGTCCCATGCGAACGTAGCAGATGCCATTTTGGGCCCCCTCAACAGTTTGAAGAAGGGTAGGCATCGTTCGGCCGCACGGGACAGGAATCGGTTGAGCACAATAATGCGCCCGGTAAGGCGTTGAACGTCCTTGGTGCAGGTGGGGGGCCGCATGTCCAGGATGTCCTGGACCTTGTCGGGGTTGGCCTCGATCCCACGCTGAGTCACCAAGAAACCTAGGAATTTCCCGGATCTTACTCTGAAGGCACACTTGGTGGGGTTGAGCTTCATATTGTACCTCAGGAGAGTGTCGAAGGTCTCACCTACGTCGGCGACGTGGTCTTCGGCCTTGGCAGTCTTGACGAGCATGTCGTCGATATAGGCCTCGACGTTCCGGCCGAGCTGTCCTTCGAACATATGGTTGAACAGCCGCTGGTACGTTGCTCCGGCGTTCTTCAGCCCGAAGGGCATCGGGGTGTAGCAGTGCACGCCAAAGTCAGTGATGAAGGTGGTCTTCTCGATATCTTCTGGATCCATTCTGATCTGGTGGTAACCTGAATAGGCATCCAGGAAGTCGAGTATCTCGTTGCCCGAGGTTGAGTCAACCAGTTGGTCGATGCTCGGCAACGGATAGCAATCTTTTGGTGTGGCTTTGTACAAGTCGATAAAGTCCACGCACATTCACCACTTTCCTGAAGCTTTTGGCACCAGGATGACGTTGGCCAGCCACGTCGGGTATAGGACCGATCTAAAAAGACCAGTCTTTTGCCCCTTGGTGACGCATGCTTGGTGATAAGGAATTTCTCGGATCTTCTCTGGGGCATGCTTCCTTCTACGTTATTGTACGGGCTTCACAGTCGGGTTGAGGTTGAGCTTATGCATCACTATCTCTTCTGGTATCCCTGGGAGTTGATCATCAGACCATGCAAAGGCTCGGATATAACCGGAAAAGAATTCTTTGTATTGCTGATGAACCTCAGATGGTAGGTCGGCTCCAATCTTTACTCCTAGGGTTGGGTCATCGTTTAGAAAAATAGTTAGCAACTCGCCTCCGGGCTCGGATGTTGCGGGTTTTTCCTCGACTTCACGGGGGCCCTTATTCTTCCCATCCGGCCTTGTGGCTTCAACCGAGATATTATAGCACCTTCTGGCCATCGCTTGGTTGCCCCGGACTTCCCCTACCCCATGTTTAATGGGGAACTTCATCTTTTGGTGATAGGTAGAGGGCACCGCTTTCATTCAGCTGAGGATCCCCCGGTCGAAGATTGCGTTGTATGCTATCATACCTTTGATCACTATGAAGTCCACCATAACCGTAACGATTTTAGGTGGGGTGCTAAGAGTAACTGGCAGGCTTAGGGCTCCCTCGGGATAAGTGGCCTGGCCATTGAACCCACAAAGGGGGGTTCGGATCGGGCAGAGTTTAGACGGATTCTCCCCCATCTTAAGAAAACACTCATAAGATAATACATCAGGGGCACTTTCATTATCAACTAGAATTCTATCTACGCTACAATGGTTTATCGTGGCCGATATAACAAGGGCGTCTTCATGCGGGGTGGTCAGTCCTTCTAGGTCTTGGTCGGAGAAGACTATGACCCAGGGCTCACTTGGCAGGGCCTTGGGAGGCTCGATGGCTCGGCTCGCCTGCTCAGCATGACGCTTCCTTCCTCGGCCACTGTCTCCTCTTGATGCAGCTCCTCCAGTGATGACATTGATGTGGACCCCGCGAGGGACGTTGTCGATCTCCTCTAGGGCGGCTCGGTCTTCCTTACGCCCGTCCACAAACCGGGATAGGTGTCCCTGGCGGATGAGGCGCTCGATCTCATCCTGGAGCTGGTGGCAATCGCCGGTATGATGCCCGTGATCGCTGTGAAACAGGCAGTGCTTGCTGCGATAGCGGCTCTTCGACCTCATTGGCTCGGGTTGGCGGAGGAGGCCCGAGCCTTTAATGTCTTCATAGATCTCGTACACCAGAGCGGTTAAGGGAGTGTACCGCTCGTACTTTCGGGATGGTTCTTTGTGCTCCCCATCTCGGTTCCGCCTTTTTCCTTGGCCTGAGCTTGACTCGGGTGCTCGCTTCTTGTCCCCCTCCCGACCAGAGCCAGTTGCGCCTCGGTATGCGCTGAGAACTTCTTCTCACTCAACATGGCGTAAAGCCAGAGTCAGTAGCTAGGCAAGGGTCGAGGCAAGGTGGAGGACAAGTTCACGGCGGAGGTTCTCGTCCCAAGTGCCACCGGTCAGCGCGGTTATGGCCGAGGCTACATCCAGGTGGGAGATTCTCAGGGCTTTCGACCTAAATCGGTTGATATAGGCCCGGAGTTTCTCCCCTTGCACCTGTTTGAGAGCTAATAGCCTCGCTACCGACCTTGGGGGGCCGCTGCCGGTGAAACTCTCCTTAAATACTCGCCCAAACTGCTTGAAGTCTCGGATGGATCGGGGGGCGAGGACCTGGAACAATGCTTCGGCGCCTTGGACCAGGGTGGTCACGAAGGCTCGGCATTTGATGGCGTCGGACGCTCTGTGAAGAGTCATTAGGGCGTCGAAGCTGTCGAAGTGGTCGGTCGGGTGGCCCTGGCCGTCGTATGGCTTGAAGGTCGGAATGGAGATTCTAGGAGATACCTTTGCCTTCAAGATATAGTCGGAGAATGGGGATTTCTCCTCGTCCTCAGATGGGAAGGTCTTCTGCAAGGTGCGTAAGGCGCGCTCCTACTCTACGAAGTGCCTCTCGAACTCTCACAGACGGAGGGATAACTCCAGCTGCCGTTGCGCCGTGGGGCTAGGGGGACGCGATGGCAGGCTGTCCTGGCGTTCCCTGGGGACTTCGGTCTCCGGATGCGGACGGCGTGCCCCAGGTTTTCCCCTTTTCGGCATGGAGGAGGCCTCTTGCTCCGGAGGAGGGGCTTGTGAAGGTCCTCCTGACCTGTTGTGAATAAGCTACTGTCCTCGGAGGGTGAAGCGACCTCCGGCAGTGTGTTGGGACACGTCTTCACGGGGAGGGCTTTTCGGAGGGACGCGTGACCTTCCTTCCCTGGCCGCATGGGTCCTCATGAGTTCCACGAGGACATCCAGTTTTGCGTTGAGGGCTTGGAAAGTGTCAGCGCCCTCGTTGGGTGGTTGCCCTACCAACGCGGGCGGAGGTCGTTCGTCGGCTAGGGTGCTGGCGTTGGAGGGGGGGTCTTGTGTGGCCTGAGAAGGGCCTTCTCCCCCCACTACCATGGCCTTCCCCCTATCGCCGGCTGATCTCCTCCTTGTACTTCATCGCACCATGCTGGCTCTTTGATCGTTTCCCATAGACGGTGCCAGATGAAGAGGGGCGATCTCGCGCTGATCCTGAGCTGGAGAAGATGATCACCGAATAGTGAACTGCAAGGAAGGGAAATAGATCAAGTGGCCCAGGGGTGATTCCCTGGGAAAACCCTCCGATGCCTAAGTTAGTAGAGCAGTGGTGGAAACTATGAAGGGAGGAGGAAGGAGATGCACGAGATCCCTCTCCACCAAGGAGGTGAAGTGGTTCCTGCTCAGGGAGTGTAGGCATGAGTTGGCCTTACCTTTCGCTGGAGGGAGTCCCAGGTTTAAATAGTGCGCCGGCGTCATGAGTCCCATAAGCTGAGGAGTTTCAGGCGGGAGTTAAGTCCTCAACGTGGGCTCTTTACGTCCCCATCATGCTATCTTTATAGCCTTGAGGGGTCATGGGTCCCTTATCCTTGTGAACTCTTGCTCATAAAGGGCTCTCAACGGCAGCGTGGATAAGTAATCGTCGGTCGATCCAAGCATGAAGAGTGACAACCCTGTCTGGGCGATAGGCATAGCTCGGATGAGGCTCGGTCGGAGTGGGTGCTGAGCGCTAGCCTTTATCCCAGGGAGGGGATAGATCGGGCGTGGGTCTTCCTCCGACCTGACCGACGCTCGGGTCTTCCTAGCCTAATGGCCACCGAGGAAGTGCTTGATCCCGAGTGATCTTTTTGGGCTTTTATGCTAAGTGGGCCCTGCGGACGGTCACTTAGATGAGCTGGGCCTCGTTTGGTCTTGATGGACCTAGTTCGGCCTGCTCTTAAATGGGCTACAAAAGTCCCCCTCTCCAGTCATGATGTGCTCAAAACATTCACATTAATCTTGGTGAGATTGGTTTCTTGATGCCCATATAATGTGTGAAATGGATTCATCTTCGGTCAATGGATTGAAGGATGCTAAAAGGGTTTTTATACTTATCTCTTACTCGTTCTTAATGTTTTGTATGAAGCTCATGCATTTATCATATGGATTATTGAGCTAAAGTTCTAATCATTTCTCCTTGGTTTTGTAGGTCAAAATATTCAGTATAAACCCTCCAAGTTTAAAGGAGTTTGATGCCACAAACTTGAATGGGTTGCTAATGGGGTTAAGGGTATGAACGGTTGCAAATCAAGAATTTCCCAGATTTCGATCGACCGCCCCTAGGGTTTCGGTTGACTGAAATTCCTAGAAAGGGCTGCTTTCAGTCTGTAAATTTTCGGTCGACCGCCCACCCCGTGTAGGTCGACCGGCACCGGCGAAATCCAAAAAACGTGGTTCCGAAACCCATCTAAACCAAGTCAACTTGTGCATAACCTTTTGTTCTTTTGTCCCTGGGTTGGTGGTAGACTTATTAAGGGTCTTTTGGAGGATTCTAGAATGGATATACTAGTCTTTTGGATCCTCCGATATATGTATATGTGTGACCTATGATTTTATCAAGGAGAGAACCCTGATGAGCTTATTGTTCCATCTTGCAGGTGAAGAAGAAAGAAGAGAAGTGGAGCTACAAGAGAAGGTCTGATTTCATCTCCTTCAAGCCATCTTTGGAGTTCGTGGAAGAAGAAGAAAAGGATCGGATCGACGAGAGGAACACGAGAACACAAGAATCGTCTTCATCTGAATCTTAGAATCAAGCATCAACATCCATAGGCTTGGGAAATCAAAGGGGGAACAACTTCTACATCTATTCCTATCTATTTATGATGTTTCTCATGGGTTTTATTTAGATCTGAGCATATCTTGAGTAATTGTGCTTATTTTCTTAACTTATAGAGATATTCATGTGTGTGTGACCGTCTGCGTATGGTCGTGTGCTTTCGGTGCTGCGGTTGTTGCAGCGTGTTTGTGTGTGTATTGCTGGATTCACGATCCAGTGCGTTTGTATGTGTCGTTATGCTACATATGTTGCGGCAAGTCTGTGTGCATTGTGATCCGGTGTCGGATCATGTTGGAGACTCTGTCTCCGTGTGTGTGTGTGTGTGTTGGGGCGCGTCCCCATGTGTGTGTGCAGGCATCGTCATGCGTGTTTATTGGAGTGTTGCTCCATATTGGGGATTTATCCCCGTGTGTGTTGGAGCCTTGCTCCGTGTTTGGGGAGTCTTCCCCGTGCTGGTTTATCCAGCGAGTGAATCTTTACCGATTTAGTAAGGGGTGGATGTAGGGAGCCCTTCGTGGTCCCGAACCACCTTAAAAGTCCCTGTGTCTAGTGGTTTGCTTTGTGGTTTGTATATTTGTGGGATTGTAATATTAACGTTGTTTATCTTGATCGTGTGTGAACCGCGAGATAGAGAGAACTTGTTTATCCTTGCTTAGTTTA
This sequence comes from Amorphophallus konjac, assembly GCA_022559845.1. Taxonomy (NCBI): domain Eukaryota; kingdom Viridiplantae; phylum Streptophyta; class Magnoliopsida; order Alismatales; family Araceae; genus Amorphophallus; species Amorphophallus konjac. Next base: position 230,709,798 of record CM040126.1, read on the forward strand.
TTTCTATCAATCTCGTTAAACCTGTTAATTCCGCTGCATAAGTTTTAATTTGCCATATCGCATAGAGGATAATTCAACCCCCCCCTTCTTGTCCGCTTGCCTACCCTCGGGACCAACAATAAATAAAATTTGTGCATCATTATAACTTGGTTGACTTTGGTTGCGTCATCTCTCTCTTATTTGCATAAGCTTGGAGTCATCTTCTCTAGTCACTTATTTGTGCTTGTTTGTGTTGTTTGCATTCTTCAAGGTACTTTGTTGCATGTGGAGTTGCTTTCGTTCTTTAGATTCATCTCCTAGGGGTAATTCCTCCTTCATGTCTTATTCCAATCCCTTGTTCGAGTCCAATATGTCTTCCTACGATCTTCCCCGTTCCCATGAGGAATCTCTTCCACAGGGACTCTTAGAGGACCCGTCTAGGGTCATCCAAATTTCATATGGAGAGGGGTCCATCCCTCCTCCATCCTCTCTCTCCATGGAGGGTGCGCAACCTTCCCTCTCCTCCAATAGTCCTACTAGTCACATCTTGCAGATGATGGCCCAATTAGATCCGGCCCAACTTCAGGCCCTTTATCAGACCTTGCAGGGGTCCAGTGCCCCATCTCCCACGATTACACAGGGTTTGTCCACTAACTCAATCTCACAATCTAGGACTGATGGGCCCGAGGCTTCACTCATTCCTATTAATCTTACCCCGGTCCAGCCCAAGATCCTTCAGTTCTCCAATCTGGAAGTAGGCCAGTCCTCTGGATCGGCCCCTCAAATCCTTGATAAAGGGAAGACCATCCTTCCTTCATCCACCTAGATTGATTCTTATAGGCCCATCCTGTCCATGCTACAAGCCCTTGTTGGCCCGACTGATTTCGTTCGCCCTCAGTAAGGGGCGGCCCATGTCCACTCCAATTTGGGTCATCCTCTGGCCCAATATCCTTCATATGGGTCTCCTCCACCTCCTTCAATCTATCCTTCGGCTCCTCGCCTTGAGCTTACTCCTTTCACTCCACCTACTCCATCTCGGGAGCAGGAACTCCTTGACAAATGGGCCGCCATGCAACAACAACTCGACTTTCTTCAAAAGTGGGTTGGCCTACAATCTCTAGCTGATGTTCCCATTCTTAGTTTCCACAATATCCGATTCCCTCCTCAGTCTGAGCTCCCCACATACCACATGTATGACGGGAATAGCAATCTGTTCATTCATGTGAGGGATTTTATGTATGAATCGACGCAATTTCAGTATGATGATCGTCTTATGGCGTTTCTATTCCACCGATCTCTAGACGGAGTTGCACTGGAGTTGTTCTATGCTTTACCACTAAAGGATGCTGAAAGCTTTAAAGTCGTAAAGGAAAAATTCATTCAGAGGTTCCAAGACGGGGTCGGCCCGGAATATTCATTTACAGATCTTGTGGCCGAGAAAATGAAGGCAGATGAAGACTTTGCCACTTACGCCGACAGATGGAGGCAGACGGCTGCCCGGGTGCCAGGTCATTTTCCGAAGGAGGAAAAGGTCAAGTTGCTTATATATAATGCTACCCCACTTTCCGTAACATATTGGCCATGAACGATATCTCCAACATGCACCAATTGTATAGCCGGGTGAGGTTTATTCAAACCCAATTCAAGGACTCCCCTATACATTCTCTCTTCGAGGCCCAAAAGCCCAAATATAGTAAGAAATCTCAAGGGCCCGTCATCGAAGGAGTCCAAACCAACGAGCAAGTGCAAGCCGTTGCATTCCCCTTCCCGAGCCAGTCCACTCCATTCCGCTTCCAGCAAAACCCCCGCAATTCCCAATTCTCTACTCCATAAAATGCCCAACCCATCTTCCCCGCTCCACAAAATCCTCAGCCTACCTTCGCCACTCCACAAAATGCCTTTCCCGCTTCACAACAGCCGCAACAACCTCCACAATACCACAACGTCCCTCCACCCAACGGCTACACCAATAACAAGCACCCGGCTCTGAAGAGAGTGCAATATCCTCCTTTGTCTGAAACCCCCACGAGTATCTTCTCCACTGTCATGTCAATAAATGCAATTAATCTTCCACCGAAACGGCCCAACTGGAACCCGGCCATTGATCAATCTAAATACTGCATGTTCCATTGGCAACCCGGGTACACTATTGAAGGGTGCTTTCAGTTTCGAGACCTGGTGTATGACCTACATGAAGGGCAGCGTATTGATTGGGTCGAGATGCATAAGGCCATTGTGGAAATAAAAGAGAAGAGAAGGCAAGCGCCGAGGCAGCAAGTGCAGCAGCAACAAGCACCGTAGCCACAACAATAGCAACAGCCACAACAATAGCAATAGCCCATTTAAAACTTGGGGATCCACCAAAACCCCATGCCGAATCATCCCCCCGCTCCGCAACCATAGCCACCGGCACCGGCTCAAGTCAACCTCGTTCAACCCCCGACTTTTGACGATGTGTGGTACTATGACGACGAAGCCTCAGTACAGCATCTTATGGCCCTCCACCATAGCTACCGCAACCCTTCTTTACCTTCTACCCCCGGCATCCTCCCGCTTAACCATCAAACCTCTCCATCCCCTGCAATCGCCAAACCCCTCATCCTACCTTCCACTTCACCCATTGTCATGCCTATCTCCACTCCGCTGCCGGTTCCAGTACCCGTCATCACCATCCCTCCATCAAACCCATCATCCCTCCGCAGCCTGTCATCCCCACTACCGCCATAACACCGGTTATCATCACCACTACTCCTGTCACACCTACGCCTTCTACGGGGACCAACAAGCCGCTTATCTTGAACCCATCTAATGCCGTGCCAGCCCAAAACCTTGCCCTACGGAGTGGGCGTTTGTTCCACAGGAACTATCCCGGTGCACCTGCACCCACTCCCCAGTCCTCGCAACAGGCCGCTGATGAAGAGGAGGCAGATCCGCTGCCAGGGACACAATATGATTTGTTACATCATCTAGACCGAGTGCCTGTTAAGATTTCTGTGCTGGAATTGATCAAGAGGTCCACACTATACCAGGATGCACTCCGTAATTTCTTTCAGAAGGTGATAGTAAATGAAGACATGGCAGTGGATAGCTTTCCAATAGCCCTGGCCATAATCTCCAAAGGGCCAGCAATTACCCTCTCTGAGATTGAACTGGTACCCCCTGAGGCACGACAGATGCTGCTATGCATTTCTATAACTCTAAACAAAGTCAGCATAGACGCAGCATTGGTAGACACAGGGGCTTCTATTAATGTCTGCCCTCTCAGCATTCTAAGAGCTTGCAATTTGTCAGAAGATCTACTAAGGCCGACCCCGACCACTATTGCAGTATACGACAATTCTAGAAGGGCATGTCATGGCGTAGTCACCATTCAAGCTGAGCTTGGGCCTCTCACTATGCCGATTGAGTTTTATGTGCTGGATATCGACCCTATGTTCAAGGCTATCTTGGGTCGTCCGTGGATTTATAATCTTAACGCCATACCATCCACTGCCCACTAGTGCCTCCAATCCCCTTTTCAAGGGAGGGTGGTCAAAGTAAAGAGCATGTCCACGGTCCAGTTTGTCAAGGCTGTCTCTGAGAAGATCTTGCTGATGCTATGGCCAAGCACTCGGCCCGTTATTTCAGTTCTAGACATGGATTTTCCATGGGCCTATGCGCCATGCAAGCCCGCCACTGTGCCAGTCGACGTCAAAATGAAGCCCCAGATACGAGATTCAAAGGGATGGAATATGATACTAAAACTGGGCTATCAGCCGGGGAGAGGCCTTGGTGCACAATTACAAGGACGGACTAAACCGATCCCCAAAGGCAAGAAGATGAATAGGAGGGGCCTCGGTTATCGAGAATCCTCACTCTAAATCTTACGTGACTCTGGACTGTTAACTTGGGACTACCGTCAACATTTTGTCAGGGCCCCCCTCCAGCCAGGCACATCAAAAGCTTCACCAAGTCAGCCAAAGGAAGAAGATAGAGCTCATACAGTCGACAGCCCGCTATTGCTGCCCAATCGGCCGGTCAATGATATAATTGATTTTAGCCAAGCATTTGAAAGATTATTTTATGAAGAAGAAAGTTGCCAAAGAGACGAGGTACGGCATGTGCATTATGAGCCGAAGAAGCCAGCTTACCGCTCGCGGGAAAGGGGGAGCTCACCCATCATATTTACTTGGCCTCCTTCCCGCTTGTTTTCATTCTTCCAAAAGATGGCATCTATACCCTACTCACCTCCTGTCTTAATCAATCCACTGTTGTTGGAGGTTCCTACCGATTTCCTCATTGTCAGGACATGCGATTATTTTCTGCCTGTCGATTTTTCTCCTCCATTCTTCTCCTCCTCTGACCCTTTCCTCGACATCTTCTACCCATCTAAATATCCCCTTAGGCTTCCTCCTCTGCCTTCCACGCCATTTTGTGGCATGATCTCCACTGATCTCCAAAAAAAAATGTCAAATTTTAAACGGAGATTTTAGTGGAAGATTACGCTATCTACTCTCTGATGTGACACTACCCCTTGGACCTAAGATTGCAAGCAACACAACAATTAGGCAACGTCACACAAGCGGACTCACGCGCGTAGGCACACTCGGGTCCGTAGGTGGACCGGCGATGGTGGTGAGGATCCGAGGTTGGGCCTCAATGTTCCAAGGGTATGGCCAGCTAGGGATGGACCCCAATGGGCCAGGGATGCCCAATATCAAGGGCGGCCGGCACGCCGAGGGCGTGGGATGTAGGGTCACACTCTCAACTCACTCCGCGGTGGTCGCTCAAATCGAAGATATTTTTGAGATCGGGCACTCACTCACCGACCGGCGGCACTAAGAGGTATTACTAAACAAGCAAAGAAATTCCAGTAGAGTAGTGCAACCCGAAGCTCACCTGATCGGCGTGAAGACGCCGATCCCGGCCGGAGACGAGGGCGAACGGGGAAGCGTGGGCCACCCGCACGCTGCGTCGATGAAGCTTCAATCTGTTGAAATTAATTACATCCACTACTCCTCACACAGGAGGGTTGGACTAGGGGTGGGGAAGTAAGGTTTACACGCAAACACTACCTCCACGCAGGAAGGGGCGGTAAGCCGGCCAGGTGAGAAAGAAAGGGGTATGAACCGGAGCCGACGCGCCTCTTCGGGGTTCTGCCCGCAAGATTCCCTGCTGATAGGTACTCGTTGTCGGCACTGTGGCGATCGCTCCCGGAGTCAAAAGTTGATGAGACTAGAGCCAAAATATCGGGAACTGACCCAGGATGAAGCTTGAATTTTTTTGGCACCAGATGTCGAGGTCACTGGTCGGGAGAGTTGCTGGACTGGCGCTGCTTTGCTCTGCTTCGGACTGGGTTCTGGTTGTGGCAGTAGGTTGGCGATGGCGTCATGATCGTTCCCGTGGTCCAAATGGACCAGGACCAGGACGGTTGCGAGCGTGGCCACGTCCTCTTCGATCAGGAAGAAAGAACAGCACCCGAGGGGGTCAGGGTCAAGAGTAGCAGCCCGAGGAGTGGGGAGGTGTCGGGGCAGACCCTGGCTGACCTGAACAGCATCCTGGCGGTAGAAAAATTGGTACAATTGGGTTCGAGCTCCGAATGAGGTCCCGCTGGCTGCGTTGGACAGAGGACAGGTGGATCTTTGCTCCCGTCGAGTGGTGTGCCAAGGGGAGCACGGGGGTGGTCGCAGGAGCTTCTTCAAGTCACTTCTGGTTGCAGGCCGGACTGGTTCTGCACAGTTGGCGAAGAATGGCTCTCCCGGGCAGCTCCGACCTCGGATTGAGACGAAACCACCTCGCCTGCGCAGATGACTGGAAGAGCTTTCCGTCGATGTAGGCCAAGCCCCCAGGAGGACCGGGATGTGGTCGTGGGAGGCCCTGCAACAGACTGTCGATCTGCAGGTCTTCAGCTGCACATAGATTGGAAGAAAGAATGGTTGAGGGGGTGGTTTCTTTGGTGGCGGGGGAAGGGGATATGGATGTTTTGGTGGTGGGGAAGGGTTAGGAGGTGGGAAGGGAAGGTGGGGGAAGGTGGCAGGGGCGGAGCTAGCAGGGAGAGAGGGTGGGTGCGAAAATGGCCTTGGAGGAGGTGGTGGGGAGATGGGGGCGCACAAGGCTTGGGGGAATGGGGAGGGCTTCTCTTGATTTGAGTGGAGGGTTAATAAAAAAGTTAATGGTAGTCTAGGGAATGGAAAGGGGTTGCCTTGGGGAGGGGAAGGGGTGCCTAGGAGAAGGGATTCTCCCTTGGGAAGGTGAAAGGGTGTTTGGGGAAGGGGAAAGGTTGTTTGGGAAGTGGAGGGAAATGAAGGGGAGTTAAGGGTCTTGGGAAGATGAAAGGGTGGGAGGCTGATGTGGAAGATGAGGTGGCAAAAAGAGGAGAGAGGGAGTGATGCGAAATTTGGAGAGAGAGGGGTTCGCCCCCTTGAGAGAGAGAGAGAGAGAGAGAGAGAGCTAGAGAGGTAGGCACAAATTCTGGTGGCAATTTTATCAATACTTCATTAGCTTCCAAATGAGGGATTGGGGTCCTATTTATAGGAATCCCACATTTACATATAAGTCCCTGACTCTTGGACTACTAACACTAAACCAAGGGGAAAGGGGCGCCCCTGGGCCTAGCCCATATAATTGGGCCCAATAACACACATAAAGACTTAAGACTTAGGTAAATAGCTACCTAACCTAGGTATTGGACTCAAATAAAAGGAAAAGTACATGATAAGAAAATGAAAATTACATCATATGACTCGAAATAAAGTGGTGAACAAGATGTAGCATGGGTGGCGAGGATCGGGATCCTTGATCAAATGAAATTGCTGGTGATGTCCTCATCATACCCCTGGGGCGCGGAAAACTTGACCCCGTCGAGTATGGGCCCACCGGGGAAGTGGTCCTCTCAAGCAGCTCAGAGTGAGCCTCAACCTCCAAACTGAACCCTGCGTCCGCAACCAGGGGACGGTCCTTCATCCTCTCGAGGCGGCTCAGGCGCACCCTCTTGCTGGCGATGGAACCCTGCTTGCCTAGTATTGCCTCCGTGTGCACACGTCAGACTCTCAGGCTGACTTTTGGTGGCTCTCCGAGGGTGTCCCTCTCAAAGGAAGATAAAGGCTCGAGGCACTCACTAGGATCCACCGCGGTGCCCATATAGGGTGCCAGATCCGCCACGTGAAAAATGGGGTGAATCCCAAAACCCATTAGTAAGTCCAACCCGATAGCCGGGTTGCCAAAGTCACTCGGAACTTGGGAAGGTCCAAGTCCTCGTGCCCTCGAATTGGAGGTGACCCTAGGGTAGAGCCACTCCGACGCCATCATCACCAAATCACCTACTTGAAATTCCAAGTGGCGCTCGCGAGCTCTTTTCTGCTCTTTGTGAACCTCACCGCTCATTGTGAATTGCTTGCGTGTATGCGTATGCCATGTACTATGATGCGGTGTGGGTGTGAAAAGCTTGGTGTGTAAAGGTGGACCGGGGCAACCGTAAATTGACCTATCATGCTGTGATGCCTTGTGGACCTTGATGAATTTAGGTGGACCGGGGCAGCCACAAGTGGCCCTATCATGCATGGGCTTCATGACAATGGTTGGGGGGCCATGGTATCTGTAGGGGAACCTTTCACACAAAGTGGTGATGAGTGTCGGGGGACCCGGACACCCGTAGATGCTCCTAACATGCATATGATCAATGATGAATGAGGGCGGACCAGCACATCCGAATGTGAGCCAGTCATGCATTGGGCCTAAAGTGTGCGTGACATGTATGAGGGGACTGGGCTTACTAGCCCTACCAAATGATGCAAAATGTAGTGGCACATGCTCTCCCATCCAGATGGTTTCTCTTATGTGTATGGCTCGGTGTGAGGGTTTCCACTCATAGGGGTCTAGGAAAATGGAGTGGGCTTGGTCCAATAAGGTCGGTTGGGGTAGGAAAAGGTTGGTGGTGAGTAAGGTGGGGGGGCATAGGAAGGGATCGAAGGGGTCATGGTAAGGGTCACCTACGGAGAGGAACTCTAGGTCCTCATGGTCCTCACAACCATTTGATGGCAGACTCTCCTCCTCTAGTAAAATGATCGGGCCAAAGTTTTTGGTGGGATGGTCGGCCATGAATGGAGGGCTAGATGTTCTACCCGAGACAGGCAACTCTAGTTTGTGGATAGCATCGGGCTCGTCGGGTGTAGGGAGGCGTAAAAGAAGGTCGCTAGTGTAGCAACCCATAGTGTAAATGGAGGAGATGGATCCGACACATAGGTGTAGGAGGTCAAGGCTCCTAGGTCGGTCGGCTACTGTAGTCAACATGCCAGTTAACTCTATTTGCCAAGCTGTACCCTTAAGAAGATCCCCTAATGTTTCCACTTGATAGGATGATTGGATTGTGGTGTGATAGGTGGATAAGGGCACTATGGGGAGGTGTTGTTCCATGGGAGGGCAAACATGGGCCATGATATCTCTAATTGGGTTCTCCTTTAGCCAACGTAAAAGGGGTTCTCCTAAGATGAGCTCGGCCCCAACTAGGGAGGGTGGTGTAGGGTGAAGACCACTGTGCGAGGTTTCTTCTTCAACTTGGACATGTGTTCCCCCCACAGTTGGGATGGTGACCATGGTGTTCTCTTCCTCTAGGTGGTTGGGTGTGTGAGCCATGATGCTTTTTACACATGGGATGGGAACTTCCCGGCCCAACTCATGACATTGTGACTAGTATTCTTCTTCCCAATCGGGGGAGGCCTCATGTACCTCAATCATATTCTTATCCCTTTGGGGTGTGGGGGTTTTACTCTCCAAGGGAATGGGAAGGTCTTTTGGGGATGGGGTGATGAAGGTTGGGGCATGGTGCACCCGGGGTGGTGAGGGTGTTCGAACTTGGGTTGGGTTTGGGAGTGGAAGAAGTGGAGACCTAAGTTGGGGTAGGATTGGGGTTGGTAGTGGAAGATGGGTGGGTTGAGGATGATTGGGTTGATTAGTTTTGGGGGGTGTGTCTCTTTTAGGGGAATATGGTGGGGTGGTGGTGGGGACCGTGGAAGCTTGTGGGGTGTGGGTTTGATGGAGAATTTTGGGTTGGGTGGTGGCCAATTTGGTTTGAATGGTGGTGGTGATCGGGATTGGAATCATTTGGGGTGGTGGAGTTTGGGCCCTAAGGGAGGTCTTGGGTTGACTGGGAGGGAAAGGCGGAGTGGGAGTGCTCCTCAGGTTATGGTTCTCAAGGTAGGAGTGGGAAGGTCGGGGGGTGAAGATCTTCCTAATCTCAATCTTTATCTCTTCCAATGAGTCTAGGGGTCCTTTGGCTTCCCATCCAAATTCATCCCGAGGTGACCAAGCTCTAGATTCGTGGTTCCTTTTTGCTTCGAACTGGTCAAGTCGGGTGGTGAGGGTATCTAGATAGTTATGAATCTTGTTGGTGACAGTGTAAAATCGGTCCATGGATATTTGGGGCATCTCCCTAGGGTGGTCATGCAATGGAGTGACGGAAGACATGATGCAAGGGAGACTCAAATGATAATGCCCTAGGACTAGACTCGTATAGACAAGTCTAAAACTTGCTCTGATACCATTTGATGTGACACGACCCCTTGGACCTAAGATTGCAAGCAACACAACAATTAGGCAACGTCACACAAGCGGACTCACGCGCGTAGGCACACTCGGGTCCGTAGGTGGACCGGCGATGGTGGTGAGGATCCGAGGTTGGGCCTCAATGTTCCAAGGGTATGGCCAGCAAGGGATGGACCCCAATGGGCTAGGGATGCCCAATATCAAGGGCGGCCGGCACGCCGAGGGTGTGGGATGTAGGGTCGCACTCTCAACTCACTCCGCGGTGGTCGCTCAAATCGAAGATATTTTTGAGATCGGGCACTCACTCACCGACCGATGACACTAAGAGGTATTACTAAACAAGCAAAGAAATTCCAGTAGAGTAGTGCAACCCGAAGCTCACCTGATCGGCGTGAAGACGCCGATCCTGGCCGGAGACAAGGGCGAGCGGGGAAGCGTGGGCCACCTGCACGCTGCGTCGATGAAGCTTCAACATGTTGAAATTAATTACATCCACTACTCCTCACACAGGAGGGTTGGACTAGGGGTGGGGAAGTAAGGTTTACACGCAAACACTACCTCCACGCAGGAAGGGGCGGTAAGCCAGCCAGGCGAGAAAGAAAGGGGTATGACCCGGAGCCGACGCGCCTCTTCGGGGTTCTGCCCGCCAGATTCCCTGCTGATAGGTACTGGTTGTCTGCGCTGTGGCGATCGCTCCCAGAGTCAATAGTTGATGAGACCAGCGCCAAAATATCAGGAACTGACCCAGGATGAAGCTTGAATTTTTCTGGCACCAGATGTCGAGGTCACTGGTCGGGAGAGTTGCTGGACCGGCGCTGCTTTGCTCTGCTTCGGACTGGGTTCTGGTTGTGGCAGTAGGTTGGCGATGGCGTCACGATCGTTCCCGAGGTCCAAATGGAGCAGGACCAGGACGGTTGCGAGCGTGGCCGCGTCCTCTTCGATCAGGAAGAAAGAACAGCACCGGAGGGGGTCAGGGTCACGAGTAGCAGCCCGAGGAGTGGGGAGGTGTTGGGGCAGACCCTGGCTGACCTGAACAGCATCCCGGCGGTAGAAAAATTGGTAAAATTGACTCCGAGCTCCGAATGAGGTCCCGCTGGCTGCGTTGGACAGAGGACAGGTGGATCTTTACTCCGGTCAAGTGGCGCACCAAGGGGAGCACGGGGGTGGTTGCAGGAGCTTCTGCAAGTCACTTCTGGTTGCAGGCCGGACTGGTTCTGCACAGTTGGCGAAAAATGGCTCTCCCGGGCAGCTCCGACCTCGGATTGAGACGAAACCACCTCGCCTTCGCAGACGACTGGAAGAGCTTTCCGTTGATGTAGGCCACGCGCCCAGGCGATCTGGGATGTGGTCGTGGGAGGCCCTGCAACAGACTGTCGATCTGCAGGTCTTCAGCTGCACATAGATTGGAAGAAAGAATGATTGAGGGGGTGGTTTCTTTGGTGGCGGGGGAAGGGGATATGGATGTTTTGGTGGTGGGGAAGGGTTAGGAGGTGGGAAGGGAAGGTGGGGGAAGGTGGCAGGGGCGGAGCTAGCAGGGAGAGAGGGTGGGTGCGAAAATGGCCTTGGAGGAGGTGGTGGGGAGATGGGGGTGCACAAGGCTTGGGGGAATGGGGAGGGCTTCTCTTGATTTGAGTGGACGGTTAATAGAAGAGTTAATGGTGGTCTAGGGAATGGGAAGGGGTTGCCTTGGGGAGGGGAAGGGGTGCCTAGGAGAAGGGATTCTCCCTTGGGAAGGTGAAAGGGTGTATGGGGAAGGGGAAAGGTTGTTTGGGAAGTGGAGGGAAATGAAGGGGAGTTAAGGGTCTTGGGAAGATGAAAGGGTGGGAGGCTGATGTGGAAGATGAGGTGCCAAGGAGAGGAGAGAGGGAGTGATGCAAAATTTGGAGAGAGAGGAGAGGGGAGAGAGAGGGGTTCGCCCCCTTTAGAGTGGGAGAGAGATATAGAGAGAGAGAGAGAGCTAGAGAGGTAGGCACAAATTCTGGTGGCAATTTTATCAATACTTCATTAGCTTCCAAACGAGGGATTGGGGTCCTATTTATAGGAATCCCACATTTACATATAAGTCCCTGACTCTTGGACTACTAACACTAAACCAAGGGGAAGGGGGCGCCCCTGGGCCTAGCCCATATAATTGGGCCCAATAACACACATAAAGACTAAAGACTTAGGTAAATAGCTACCTAACCTAGGTATTGGACTCAAATAAAAGGAAAAGTACATGATAAGAAAATGAAAATTACATCATATGACTCAAAATAAAGTGGTGAATAAGATGTAGCATGGGTGGCGAGCATCGGGATCCTTGATCAAATGAAATTGCTGGTGATGTCCTCATCACTCTCCATCTTCCTCCCAGGGGCATGAGGTCCCTGCTGCCTCCCTCCTATTAGGTCTTCTCTCTCCTAGGTTAGACGTAGGGTCTGTCGAGTCTAGGGTAGTAGAGTCTCTTAAGTCTAGAGAAGTATGATCTTGTTCTAGGTCGTTCAACCCTTCCTTGCTTGAGTCGCGCCCGCCGGTGCATCATTCTAAATCCATTCCTGATAAGTTCTTGTAGGATGTAGTTCAGCGATGTCATGCTCTTTTGAGATGCCCAGAGTTTATAGCTACGACAATTGTGATCGAAGAAGATGAGGAGCAAGGCGGGGTGTGGAGAGACGATGGATTAGGAGTTTATGAAGTCATGGATGAAAAGGACCCGGCGGATCTGGAGGATAGTAACGTAGATGACACCGCCGATTTGTATGCGCAAGGTTTAAAACGATTTGATGAGCCATCATCAACAGTGGATGAACCTACGAAGGAAATAAATCTGGGAACTGATGAGGACCCCAGGCCGATTATCATTGCTACTAATCTCCCTTCAGCAGTTGAAGATGATTTAATCAAGGTCCTAAGGGAGTATAACGATTCTTTTGCCTGGTCTTACGAGGATATGTTGGGTCTTGACCCCTCTTTGGTAGAACACCGGTTAGTACTTAAACTAGGGGCAACACCCGTTAAACAAAGATCAAGAAGATTTCACCCCCACATGGCCTTAAAGATAAAAGAAGAGGTCGATAAATTGTACAAGGCCAGATTCATTAGAGTTGTCTTATATCCTCAGTGGGTGGCGAATATAGTCCCTGTCATCAAGAAGGATGGAAAGGTGCGCATTTGCATTGATTTCAGGGATCTAAATAAAGGATGTCCCAAGGACGATTTCCCGCCGCCTCATAAAGATGTTTTAGTGGATGATACCGCCAGGTATGAAGCACTCTCATTCATGGATGGTTATTTAGGCTACAATCAAATCTGTCTCGCTCCTGAGGATCAAGAGAAAACCTCCTACACCACGCCCTAGGGCACATACTATTATGTGGTCATGCCATTTGGTCTAAAGAACGCAGGTGCCACTTATCAAAGGGCGATGATGGCTATATTCCACGATATGATGCACGTCTATATAGAAGCTTACGTGGATGATGTCTTGGTGAAGTCAAGGACTAAGGAGGAACACCCCACTATCCTAGCTAAGGTGCTTCAGAGAGCTAGGGAGTACCAATTGAAAATGAATCCTAAAAAGTGTGTTTTTGGAGTCTCTTTAGGGATGTTGCTAGGCTTCATAGTTAGTAGAAGGGGGATTCAGATTGATCCTAACAAAGCAAAGGCTATCATGGACATGCCTCCGCCCAAGAATATCATGGAACTTCGAGGATTGATTGGACGATTACAGTTCATTAGAAGATTTATATCCCAACATTCTCAAAGGTGCCGCCTGTTTTGTAAATTACAAAAGGCGGGAGTCAAGTTTGAATGGAATCAAGACTGTCAGAAGGCCTATGAGGACTTGAAAGTGTATTTGTCTAATCCCCCGATTTTGCAACCTCCTGTCCCTGGGAAACCCCTGATCCTATACGTTTCTATCATTGAGGACTCCCTAGGAGCTGTCCTAGCACAAGTAGACGATGAAGGCAAAGAGCGGGCTGCTTATTACATCTCCAGGTTATTTAACCCCGTAGAGGTCAAGTACACAACCATAGAGAAAACTTGTGCCGCCTAAGTTTGGGTAGCTCAGAATCTGAAACACTACTTCCGTGCCCACCCGGTTAGGCTACTATCTAGAATGGACCTGATTTGCTATCTCCTAGAAAAGCCTTTCTTTTCTAGTAGGCTAGCTCACTGGCAGAGTTTCCTCTCTCAGTTTGATATTACATTTATTGTTCAGAAGGCAATCAAAGGATATGCCATCGCTGGGCATCTAGCCCATCTTCCTATTCCCTGCACGGACTGTATTCAGGACGATTTCCTTGATGAGCATCTCTCCGCCCTTACTCATCATCCCTTCTGGTCTCTGCACTTTGATGGTGCCCTCAATTCCCAAGGCCGAGGGATAGGTGATGTTCTACTTACTCCGGAAGGGGTAATGATTCCCTTCGCTTATCAGCTTCATTTTCCTGCTACCAATAACATCATCGATTATGAGGCTCTCCTGGCCAGATTGAAACACGCCTACCTCTTAGGCGCGCGTTATTTAAACATCATAAGAGACTCTTAACTCGTTCTGCGGCAAGTTCTGTCCACTTACCGCACCCATGACCCGAAGCTCAAGCCATATCAAGATTTGGTCACTCTATTGGCTAGGTAGTTCCGCAAACTGATCTACATCCATACTCCTCGATCTCAGAATATCCTTGTAGATGCCTTAGCATCGCTCGCTTCCTCCTTATCCTTTCCACTCAGTCAGAGTTCTGAGACCATAATCGTCCAGAGATTGGATGCACCCTCTCTTCAGGATCCTTGGTACGACAACCTTAGGAAATCTGTAGAGGCGAAGGCTGAAAAGGAAGATTTGAAGGAAGTGTCTTTAACTGAGCTAGAAGAGATTCTGGAAGAAGAAGAATTTCCATGGTATCATGAAATCGAGCTATATTACAGAGACGGATCGTTCCCAGAAGGGGCAACTGCCGAGCAGCGTAAGGCTTTTAGAAGAGTCGCCTCGTAATACACTATTATTGCTAGAGAGTTGTATAGGCGCGCTCTTAATGGGATGTTTATGAGATGTCTTGATGATGATGGAGCTTGGAAATGGCCGAAGCAGCGCATTCAAGTGAGTGTGGAGGTCATGTCAATGGCCAGGATCTACCGAATAAAATCCTTAGGCAGGGTTATTATTGGCCCACTCTAGAGGAAGATTGCTCCCTCTATGTCTGGAGGTGTCTTAAATGACAACTCCATGCTGACAAAATCGATGCTCTTGTTTCATCTCTTCCTGCACTATCTGCTCCTTGGCCATTCTCTATGTGGGCTTTCGACATTGTTGGTCCGCTCAGTGATCCCAACTCTCAGACCAAGCAGAAATCCTTTATCCTTACCGCCATTGAGTACTTCACCAAGTGGGCCGAAGCGGAAGCATACGCAGAGATCAAAGCTACTATGGTGTGCCGCATCATCTTAAAGAATATCATCGTACGGTTCGGAGTGCCAAGTAGCATCGTCACCAACAATGGACCCCAGTTCATCTCTCAAGAGCTCCAGGACCTCTGTAAGAAATTCAATATTACATTACATCATTCATCTCCATATTATCCTCAAGGCAACGGTCAAGCCGAAGCTACTAACAAGACCCTTCTTAAAATCATAAAGAAAACATGTGAATCTCAAAAATTTTCAGATTGGCCTGAACGATTAGTGAAAGCTCTATGGGCTTACCGTACCTCCTTCCATACTCTTACGGGGCAAACCCCTCTGCTCTCACTTACGGGATGGAGGCAGTGCTCCCATATGAGATCTTCATCCCTCCCTATGGGTACAGCTTGATAAGGAACTTAATCTCGATGAACGTCGAGAGGCGTTGCTCATCCAGTTAGAACTCTTGGATGAGAAGAGGATGAATGCGGCCGATCATTTGTCTATTTATCAAAAGGGAGTTTCGCGTTATTTCCAAAAGAAGGTAATTGAGCATAAATTTCAAGTAGGTGATATGATTTTGAAACATAAATTTATTAGGTCCGGAGGTCCTAGGTCTAAATTGTAACCTAACTGGGAAGGGTCGTTCGTCGTTAAAGAAGCTTTTCCAGGGAATGCATATCACTTAGTCAACGTGGAGGGTGAGTGATGCAGGACGAATGAGGGACTCGATGCCAAATGATGCGAACCTTGGACTCTATGTGACGACGTGATAAATTGGACGATACGATCAGCGACTACACAACCATTAGAGCCACCTCGGCTCGACACTAAGAGCTCCTATGGGATATATGCCTTAAATAGAAATGCGAGCTTCGTCATCCCAAGCGAGGGAAACGCGGATTCGCGCAGTTGAGAAACCGGCAGAGTCAAGGGTGGTCAAACTCACTTCCACGCTCGAATTGAGTCACAGGATGGGTTAACTCTTGCTCTCACAACGGTGATAAAAAAATGATTTAACAAGCTAGAATCCTAAGGCACTCATGCAGCGGCATATAATCTTATACTAAGTAAGCAAATGTCGAGGAGTAGAGATCATTACCCCCACGCTCCGGGCGTGGGGAAGACAACCCCGGCCAAATTCATACTCCTGGTTAAACAATTATCGCTGAATTACAAATTTTAAACACACTCCACGCAGGGAGGCAATAAATAACATGTGGGGCCCGGGAGTATCGAAGTTTGGTTGAGGGGCAACATTTTGATTCGCTCCGTCGGCGCCGAAAGGTCGTGGTTTGGTGCTGACCGGAGGGCGTGTGCTGCGGGTTGCGAGGCCCACGTTCTGCTCGGATGGCCGAACTGGGCGGGGTGGGTCCCGTTGCGAAAGGGACGCTCAGAGGATCGCTCCCTGGGAAGCAGCCAGGCTGGAGCACCTGGTGTGAGGTGGGGCGGCTCCGATTGTCGGGCGTTGGAAGGTGTTTTCCCGAGCCTGTTATGCAGTTTTCAGGTTGCACGACCCGACGAGATCAGTTGTTGCGATCAGTCCTGACATCGAATCGACGCGAGACTAGCGCCGTTGTGAAGCTACTTTGAAGATCTTCAAACACCAGTTGTTAAAGGAATTTTTCTATCCCTGTATTTTCTTCGGTGGAATTTACAACCAGTTGACTTACAGACCCATAACAGTCTGGGCAGATTGGGATCTGCTTGAGATTGCGGTTTGACCAAAGGGCTAATGGTGGATTTAGGATCGGGAAATCTTATGGTAGACAAAGGGGGAGGTAAGGAACACGGGAATAATTTTTTTGTAATTTTTAGAGGTTGTTTGAGTGGGGAAAATGATTTTATGGTGGAAGGGGTCGGATCTGGACTGCATAGGGCAGAACCAACATCGGTTTTTGCAGAGATTTTATGGAGGGGTAAATGAACTCTAAAAACTGTGAAAAAAATTGGGGAAGAGGTATTTGGTAGACAGAAGTTCCAATCCAAATTTCAACTCATTCTAAAATTAGAAAGGGGGTCGAACAAAGGAAGAACAGAGCTGCTGTGGCACAGATCTGCACAGGGGCAGACTGTGTAGGTAGTGGGAATTAAAGTGGGAAGGGGGCAAATGACGTGGAAAAAATGTGAAAATTGGTTTGGGACATGGGAACAACAAGGGGAACTCACCATAAAAATTGTAGATCCAAAAGATCTAGGAGTTGGGAGTTAAAAATCGGCCTTTGGCTTGCTGGTTGGTGAGGACAGATCTCTGGTGAAGCGGCAGTGGTGGTGCAACAGCGGCTCGATGGCGGCGGCGGTGGCGGCACTGAGCTTTACACCCTGATAGGGGAAGGGTCACACCTCAGATGAGTAGCCTTCACAGCTGCAAGGGGCGGGAGAGGAGAGAGAGAGGGGCGGCCTTGGCCTTGGGAGCAAAAATTGTTGAATTCTTTGTATTAATTGTGGTGAAAATAGAAAATACAAGCCTTTTATATGAAATGGGAACCCTAGCAAAATGACCAACCTTACCCTCAGATCTAGGATTAAGGAGGGGTACATTAGTGATGCTAAAATCCATTTTTCCCCATGTGGTCAAAGCTAAATAAAAAAATAAGCCTAATGGAGACAAAAGAGGGGGCGCCCCCTTTAAGTAGGAAAATGGCATTTTTCTTCTCTTGGTCCAATGGTCCAAGTCCAAGGTGGACAATGGGCCAGCCCCTATGGGTCCTTGGAAGTTAGGTGGCCCAATGGGGAAGAGGGTGAGGGGGGCCCGCAGGGCCCGGGAGACCCTTTTACAAAGAAACCCATTTATTTATCCTAATTACACTCTATTAAATCCAAATAAAACCAAATAAGCACACATTACACACCAAATAAAAACCCCATAAATACTAAAAATACTAGGACTCAAGACGGAGACTCCAGACTGTCTCCAAGCCATAGGGATGTCGATGTACCTCGAGTGGTGCTGCGCGTTTGGTACCGACGACTTGCCGACTCATGCTTCTCGATCGCTCTGGTGTCTGCACCAATTCTCCCCGGGTGGGAGAAACTCGACCCTGTCGAGTAAGGGTCTGGGTCACTCTGGTAGCGCTCCAGTAGGTCCGGATCTATCCTCTGCAACTCTACCCAAGTGATCCAAGTATCATCGGTAGCGGGTCGTCCTCTCCATCACACTAGGTAGCACGGGTAGGATCCACTCCTAGTAATAGTCACCTGCTCATCCAGTATATGATCTATATGCTCTCGCTGCCTCGGAAATAAAGCTGGTGATGGACACTCAGGTGTGGGGTCACTCTCAAGGGGAGGAGATGGCTCAAAAGGCTCACTAGGGATCACCGCTGGGTCCCTATAAGCAACTAGATCCAACACATTTAAAGTAGAGATTATCCCATATTCCTCGGGCAAGTCCACAACATACGCATTGGATCCGACGCGTTTCAACACTCGGAATGCACCGGCTCCGTGAGCTTACAATTTTCTTTACGATTCCAGAGGGAAACTGTTCAGGTCTAACCCTGGTAATGATATAATCACCCTCTTGGAACTCACGGTGGTGTCTGTGGGCATAGGCTAACTCTTTGTACCGTGCATTGCTGGCCTCAATGTGATGATGGATGTCATCATGCAGACTCCTAACATGCCTAGCAAATGACTCAGCAGACTCTGACACTCGTGCATGAATGGTTTCCTAGGCCTACGACCTGTGACAATCTCGAAAGGACTCATACCTGTAGACCTATTGACCGAAGCATTATATGCAAACTCAGCCAGTGGTAACATGAGATCCCAATCCCCTACATGATCCCTTACAAGACACCGTGAGTACCTAACATATGCCACAGTGTCTTCCAAAAATAATTGGTGAACCTAACATCACGGTCAGACACTATGGTATGAGGCAACCCAAACTTACACACCACATGTGAGAGGAACATGTGGGCTACCCTCGAAGCATCCGAAGTCTTCGAGTAGGGAATGAAAAGGGCCATCTTCGAGAATCGATCTACTACCACATAGACCGAATCATGCTTCCTAGAGGTTCGTGGCAATCCCAAAACAAAATCCATACTAACATCATGCCACGAGCATCAGGCACGGGGAGAGGTGTGTAGAGGCCCGAGCTTTGCTTCTTCATTTTGGCCGTAACACATGTACGACACTGGGTCACAATGTGAGCAACATCTCTCTTCAAGCTCGGCCAATAGAACCTGTGCTCGACAACCTCGATAGTCTTGTTCCGACCGAAGTGGCCGGCTAGACCTCCCGCATGAAGTTCCCAGACTAAGAAGTCGCAAACCGAAGTTCGGTGATGGGATCGTCAAAGCACCATTGGCAAAATTATCAAATATGAATTTATGTCTAAATTGCCTTTTGTTTATTGGGCTATATAGAGTGGGCCTCATATATAGTGTTTTCTTTTGTCATAAGTAATATATATATACATATATATAAACATAGGAACCCACGTACGAACCAAGTCCCTTGAGTTTCCCATGTAGTATTTAGTTCTTTTGTCATATAGATATATATATTCATGTAATGGCTGCACTTATGGGGACCCCTCGTAGAACCCAAGTCCCTTGGGTTTCCTAGGAGGCCTTTCCCCTCCCCACGTTTCCCTATTAAAAAAGGACATGTAACCCACGATAATAATATAATGATGAAGAACTTGAATTAGCCATGGCTATGTACGAGTGTTCTTCCAGATTTTGGAACCCCCCCTTGGGTGAGATGCCCAACCCCACATCCACCCCCACCATGTAGGAGAACCAGCAGCTCCGGGTGCACCGTTCTTGAGATGGGAGAGGGCGAGAAGCCCCATCCGAAGCCTCGGTCGACCTCCCTCGACGTCCACCGTCACTGCCATCCTTCACCGCCACCACCGCCATCTCCATAATTTCTCCCCATCTCTCTCTCCACTTCTCTCTCATGAATATCCTCTCATGTCTCTCTTCTGTCCATTCTCTCACATTTCATTTTATCTCTCTCTTTGTTCGGTTGTTGTAACTGTGAGTGAAAAAAAATATAGGAAAGCACAGCCCCTCCCCACGTTATTCTTCTCTCTCTCTCTCAATCTATAATTTCTCTCTCTTCCTCACTCACTCTCTTATTTTTCTTTTACCAACCGTAGCAGACCAACAAAAGTAATGAAAAAAAATTGTAAAGAAAGCAAGCTACGTGAGATGCATGTGCATGGTGTTTTGTCCCGAAAGGTGGCAATCAAGAGGGGAGGGGTGAATTGATAGGCCAAATAAAAATAATTTACCTAATGAGATGCTAGTTGGAATTAAAAACTACAGAATTGAAGGAGTTCTAAACATACAAGCACTCAACCTCACCCAAACAAGCTCTCTCTCGTGAGTACTCGTAGATGAAGGTATGAAATCTATGACGGAGCTAGAGATCACTCAGCTAAGCGTGAGGCCCACTCGATACAATGCACGATGAAACAAACCATAATGGAAGCACATGCTTTTTAGGTGGTTTGGGTACACTAACGTGTCCCCTATGTCCACCCCTCACACGTGAGGATTAATGCTACACTATGAAGTGAGCCACATACACGCTGTAACGACAGCCAACACATACACGGTAGCCTATCTTGGCCACCATATACACACACATGCTCGTATCACAGATCACGAGCACACACACATGAATGCGATTCAAAATGTTTAAGGATTACAATGAATATTCAAACTCAATCAGCAAAGACTTGAAGAGATTAGAGTATATAAGATTTGCAGTGATTAGAGCTCCCCCTTTCTCTCCTTCGAATGTACTTGAACACTTCTGCAGGATGAAGACCGTTCCTGAAGGAAGATGGTCGATTCTTGCATGGAAAATGGTTTTATCTTGAGTTTCCACGCAGCTTGTAGTAGAGGATTGTTTGGGAACTTGAACATTCGTTCTTCCCCTCACACTCACGCTCAGAACAACATGGGAGAAGCCTCTACAACAGCTGCTATCATCCTGCACTCACAAAGGTCAGAAAAATGAAAAACTATTTTAGATCTCCTTGCTTTCTTAGGGTTTGTGACCCAAAGGAAGGTTTTATGCATTCAGAATGATCAAGGGACACCCTTTGGACAAGATCCATGAATCCTGGAGAGATTCAAGGCGAATGGACGTGAGTGGGTGGACATTTGGTCCAAGGACGCAGAAGTCTAATTTCACGGCGCTGCAAAGGTGTCGACACTTGGTGTCGACACCTGGTGCCTTGAAGATTACAAAAACCCAACCAGAAAGCTTGGACACTGGGTGTCGACACCTGGTGTTCTGGCTTGCTGCCAGTACCAGTTCAGGTAGGTGTCGACACCTCCTGGTCTTGTTACTGGAAACGAGTCCTAGAGCAGGATGTCGGCACCAGGTGTCGACTTTTGCTCTGCTAGAAAGCCCAATGACCCATTTTGCAAAAAAATGAAAGCTCCAACTCCTTCATAGATTATGGCATGATAAAATGTGATTGTAAGGAGGTCTTCCAGCCTGTAAAAACACCAAGTATAAGTCAGATTGATACAACATCATAGAGCTCACAAAACAACCCATTACATGTCACTTTCATTAATGGAATTTTGGTGACTTAGGAGAGTGTTTTCCATTTGCCATTCCAAGAAGAAAAGAGTGATGAGATATCCATATCAAACCACATATCAACATTTACCTTATCGTTTTACCTGAATTCACCTTTGGTCCTCAATAGCTTGCTCATTTGTTGAATTGTCCATTCATGAACCATTGAGTATCAACTATTAATCACCATTGCATGATAAAATAGATTTGGAGTTCATAAGTGTACAGAACTAGTTCACTCAAAACCATGATCGCACATTGCATTCATTAATCATCAAAACTCATTAATCCACACATCATAATCTTGGGGGCAAATAATCTCCCCCTTTTTGATGATGACAATAATGCTATGTCCTATGATTTAAACACAGTGACTAGAGTGTGTTCTTTGTTGCAATTCGCAAACATCCATCTCATTTCATTGTTATTCATGCAATGAATCACAAGCATAACCACAAACATAAATATAAATTGATCGGAATGACATTCACAACCACAAGAGAATTTCCGCAGCCATACTAAAATGCCTTTTTAATTGTTTTTGATTACATAATACAAAACACCACACAAAACACTATAACCATGCAATGACTGCTAAACCACTACAAAGACGCAAGACTCATGACATACTAACCTCAAGACACAATTTCAAAATGAGATCATACAGGCATGCAACCACCAACGCATGCGACACACAATAACAGGAAAGTAACATAATATAGCATATAACTATATAACTCTCCCCCTTTGTCATCAACAAAAACAAGGGGAACCGAGACGACGAGTAGCATGTGCCAACTGGAAGTAACGAGACTCATTCAGACCCGGAGGATGGCGGAGGAGGAGGTCGGCGAATATAATCCGTGATGGCTTGGAACTGTTCGGTTTGAGCATCCATGGCGGTTTTGAGATAGTCAAGGGAGGTGTTGATGGACTGGAATGCCTGGAGATATGTGGTATGATTAAGTTTCAATTCTGCCACATCCTGAGTAAGAACATCCACTGTCTCCCTTATCTCACCCACATCACCACTCAAGGTCTCCATAGTCAAATTTATCCCATGAACATCCGTGGAGGCGGCTGAAGTGCTGGAGGTCCCTCCCTGTGCAGGCTGAGCTTCAGCTTCTTCTTCTTCCTCATCAGAATCAACCGCAGGTTCTTTGTCATTCACAAATTTTAGATGCCAAACCAAATGACCTTGAGCATTTCTCTCATAGCCCATATTCTTGCAAACGGATTGAACAGTGTAGATATCACCTTCTCTCAAAGTTGACATGGTTCCTTGCTCAAATCAATGGCAGCCTTACGAAAAATAGCAGTCAAGGCGGCGGCATATGGAAGAGTTTGATTTTGATTATGGAGACATGTAGTGATATGAGGATAGAAAAGGGCAGGGAAATTGATCTGCTGCCCTTGCAGCAGATTAGCAATGATAATTGTCTGATGGTATGTGACTTTTTCCCTTCCTCCTGCCTTTGGAAGCAAGATAGTGGTCACCATATGATGGAGAATGCGCTGCAAGGGCAGAAAGTGATTGGCGTTTAGGCCACTGACGGTTCTATCTTGCATTTCTTCCTCGGTCAGGATTTCATATGCCACATCTTCATCAATCATTGCCTCCCCATGAAGTTCGCCAGTATTAGGCATCTTAAAAGCATTAACTAACTGTTCTTCGGAGATACCAAGAATTTGTCCATTCACCACTGTCATGTATTTGTTGTTCTTGAAAAACATATTTCCATAGTATTGAAGGACAAGAGAATAATATATCTTCCGGTGATCAGACATAAACGAGAGAAGGTTCGGTTGATTCTTTACCAAAGGGAGTAATTCAGGGAGTCCTTGGTGTAGATCATTGAAATCAACTGCTCGTGGTCGAGAACCTTCCGATCCATCATTTTGAACTGCGTGGGAGTGGGTTTCTCCAGAATGGCTTCATGCTCTTTGCACTTAGCCCGAGCTTCCCTCTTTTGGCTGGACTCCACAGCGGGTTCCTTGCCCAGCGCACGTTGTTTGGGCGCCATGGGGGAAACAATCTCGTAGGAAGACGAAGGAGGAGATGATGAGATGATTTGGGCCGACAATGTGGCCCTTACCGTGGATGGGAGGACTCTCCACAGATCATCCACGCTCCAGGGAACAAATGGCCGAAGGAGAGGCCGCGGATGCTCGTCCGAGGTGAGGGCGCGGGTGTCGCGGCGTCATCCGCTCTCTCTAGGGCTTGAAAGGGTGAAGGTTTTAGCAAGAAGAGGGCTTGGGGATGAAAGGAGTGCGGCACTGGTAGAGGAGGGGCATTAGGGCGTATTGAGGGCTGGGTTCAAGAGGTGTGGAAAGGGTTTAAAACCCTTGCAAACCGGTCCGCAAAAGAGAGCGGCTGGTAAGTGTCGACACTAGGTGTCCACACTCGGGTTCGCCCGTTTCTTCCCGAAAAAAAAAAGAACACTAAGGGCTGGGTGTCGACACTAGGTGTCGACACCTCCCTGTTGTCCAAGAAATTAGAAGTATTAGCAGGGATTTTGGATTCCAATGATCAAGGCTTGAGCCCCAAATGACTGTAGGAATAAATTGACCAATGCAATAGGGATATTTTGTGGGATTGTCAATTTGGGGTAGTTCTGAGCCAAATTAAATCATATAAAGCCTAACTCCATAACCGATTTCCCGGACATGGTTCATCCCGAACTTCTAGTGGCAATGCATTATTTTCCAAGGAGTATATAGTCATAGAAAAATCAAGGGAGGTTGATTTTGTTTGGGTTTTTCAATAAGATATATATCCACACACAACAAGCATTTGGATTTTACATACAAGCATGCAAAGTGCAACACACATAACAATCATGATGCATATGCATGATCCAAGGAGATTACATAGACAAAACCTAGTGGTGAAATGCAGATGCAGATGCAAGAAACGAACTAGAACAAGTACCGGACACTCACTAACATTCTAGATGACAAATGCCTAACTATCTTCTAAAGAAGTGAATTTATCTTCATTGAGTGGTTTAGTGAAGATATCGACAATTTGATTATTTGTATCAACAAATTTTATTTCAACATCCCCCTTGCTTACATGATCACGCAGAAAGTGATGCTTAACCTCAATATGCTTTGTGCGAGAATGATGCACTGGATTCTTTGACAGATTTATTACAGATGTGTTATCAAATAGAATGGCTTTGTTTCCTAGTGTAATGCCAAAATCAATAAATTGTTGTTGTATCCAGAGCACTTGGGCAACACAGCTACCTACGGCCACATATTCGGCCTCGGTAGTTGATAATGCAATATAATTTTGTTTCTTGGAGGCCCATGAGACCAAGCAATCTCCAAGGAACTGACAATACCCAATTGTGCTCTTTCGGTCTATTTTGCAACCCGCGTAATCAGCATCAGAATAACCAATTAATTCAAGACCTGAGGTACGAGGAAACCACAAACCCAATTCACAAGTACCAGCAATATATCTAAAAATATGCTTTACAGCCGACATGTGAGACTCTTTAGGATTCGATTGAAACCTAGCACACAAACATACTGCATATTGAATATCAGGCCTACTGGTAGTCAAATATAACAAGGATCCTATCATGCTCTTGAAAAGGGTTTGGTTGACGGATTTACCTTGATCATCTTGATCAAGTTTCAATGATGTGGACATGGGAGTTGGTTGTGGTTTGGTTGTTGTCAAATTGAATTTCTTGAGCAGGTCCATAGCATATTTCTTCTGATTTATGAATAAACCATCAACCGTCTGAGTCACCTGCAATCCCAAGAAAAACGTTAGCTCTCCCATAAGACTCATTTCAAACTCACTTTGCATCAATTTAGCAAAGTCTTTACTTAGAGCATCCTTAGTGGAGCCAAAAATGATGTCATCTACATACACTTGAACGATTAGAATTTTCTCACCATTCAATTATGTAAAAAGAGTTTGATCAACATTACCTCGTTTGAATCTATTTTGAATAAGGAAATCACTCAACCGTTCATACCATGCTTGGGGTGCTTGTTTCAGACCATAAATGGCTTTGTCTAGCTTGTACACGTGGTCTGGATGCTCCGTATCTTCAAACACAGGTGGTTGCTCCACATAAACGTCCTCCTGAATATAGCCATTCAGAAATGCACTCTTGACATCCATTTGAAACAATTTTATGTTATTGCAGCATGCAAATGCTAATAAAATCCTCACTGCCTCGAGTCTTACTACAGGAGCAAAAGACTCATCAAAGTCAATCCCAAGCTCTTGGCTATAGCCTTTGACTACAAGCCTGGCCTTGTTCCTAGTTATCACTCCTTGATCGTTTGTTTTATTTCAAAAAACCCACTTTGTTCCGATCACTAAGTGATTCCTAGGACATGGCACGAGGAACCACACTTTGTTCCTTTGGAACTGGTGTAGTTCTTCTTGCATAGCCATGATCCATGACTCATCTTTCAAGGCCTCTTCTATGGAGTGAGGTTCAAACTGGGCAAGTAAGGCTATGTAATCCGTATTTTCAACTTCTCTAAAGGAGGCTCGTGTTCTTATTCCTTCATCTACATCGCCCATCACATTTTCGACAGATGGTCCTTTGCAAATGTCCATTGCCTTGGTAGCTGTTATTCAACTTGATTTTCCTTATTTGCATCATCTTTTTGTGGTTCTTCTACTTCTTATTTCTCAGTTTTTCCTTCCATCTTCCCGGTAACACCAACATCTAACTCTTCATCCTGTAAAATAGATTTTTCATTAGTTCTTTTGGAAGATGATTCATCAATAATGACATGGGGGCTTTCCTCAACTACAAGAGTTCTAAAGTTATACACTCGATAGGCTCTTGAGCTAAGAGAGTACCCAAGAAGTATCCCTTTGTCACTTTTGGGATCAAATTTTGCCATGTCCACCTTACCATTGTTATGAATGTAGCAAATGGAGCCAAAAGGTCTGAAATAAAAAATGTTTGGCTTCTTACCTCGATACAACTCATAGGGAGTTTTCTTCAACAATGGTCTTACCATGGCACGATTGATTATGTAGCAAGTAGTGTTTACTGCCTCAGCCCAGAAGTACCTCGGTAAGTTATTCTCATTCAGCATGGTTCTGGCCATTTCTATCAATGTCCTGTTCTTTCTTTCAACAACTCCATTATGTTCAGGAGTTCTTGGTGCGGAGAAGTCATGCATATAACATTGAGCCCTGCAATAATTGTTGAACTCATGATTATCAAATTCTTGATGCAGCTCCCCTTTTCATTCTGAACTGCCTGCAAAATCCTTCAAATTCCACTAGGGCATCACTTTTATGGGAAAGGAAATATACCCAACAGAATATTGAGAAATCATCCACAATCACAAAACCATAAAGTTTACCACCCAAGCTATGTGTTCTGCTTGGTCCAAAAAGATCAATGTGGATTAATTCAAGGGGCCTCGATATGGTTACATCATTCTTACACTTGAATGATGTTCTTGTTTGCTTACCCATGCTGCACGCCCCACAAACTCCTTCATCAACGGCCTTCAATTT
Organism: Amorphophallus konjac; assembly: GCA_022559845.1. Taxonomy (NCBI): domain Eukaryota; kingdom Viridiplantae; phylum Streptophyta; class Magnoliopsida; order Alismatales; family Araceae; genus Amorphophallus; species Amorphophallus konjac. The sequence continues at coordinate 230,736,754 of CM040126.1, forward strand.
AGGCAAACCAACCACCAAATCATTTCTAGATAGTTTAAGCAAAACATTAAAACTGGCATGCCCAAGATGGCGATGTCAAAGCCAAGCATCATCATTGTTCCTTGCAACCAAGCACAAATTATCATGAGAGGCATCATCCAAATCTATCATATATACATTATTATGCCTGAAACCTATGAACTTTATTTCATGGGTTTTTCTATCTACAACAGTGCAGTGGGTAGAATGAAAGGTCATGTTGCATCCTTTGTCACAGAGTTGACTAATGCTCAAGAGATTGTGATGCAACCCCTTTACAAGTAGAACATTTTCAATGGTGCGAGTTTGATTCTTACCTATCTTACCTTCTCCGATAATCTTACCTTTGTCTTTTCCACTGAATGCTACTATCCCACCATCCTTTTCATGCAGGTCTGTGAACATCTCTTTGTTTCCCGTCATGTGTCGAGAGCATCCGTTGTCCAAGTACCATTTATTCTTTTGTGCTCTCAAGCAGACCTGCAAACACAACAAGAGTACTTATGCAGATTTTGGTACCCAAGCAAGCTTGGGTCCACGATGGTTAGAGACATGAGATATGTATGATTTATTTCTCATTCTAGCAAAACTTTGATCATCAAATTTTAGAATTCTGCAATCATACATGTCATGGCCCAACCTCCCACAGTAAAAATATGTAATGGCTCTATCCCTATTTCTCCTCCTACCATTCAAAAATGAATTATGCACATGTGTTTTTGACGAGGATGGAGATGAACTTCTAGGAGCCAAATGAGTTGAATGTGTTCCTGATTGTGATGTTTTTCCTTTTTCAAGGATAGAAATAGCATCCCTCAGCTCATTGACTTCATGATTTAATGAATGAATCTTGTCTTCAGCCATTTCTTTGGCTTGAATGCATGCACTTCTTTCCAACTTTTCTTGTTCTAAGTCTCTTTTTAATTCTTCATACATTTTGGTGAAAATGACGTGGTCCTCAAGCATGCATGAACTCTCATCTTCAAACAACTCAATCTTAGACACAAGAATTTCATTTTCATGTTTCAACTTTTCAGTTTAGATTTTAAAACATGACAGTTTTCACAGGACTTAGCAGCATGCACAAAATGATCAATTTTCTTTTCAGATTTCTATTTCAGATATGAATTTTTTACTTTTTTCATACAGAGATTCATAAGCAATCTGTCATTGTTCACATGTAAGAGATTCGGTTTCAGAATTTACCTCATTGGTGTCGTCTTCATTTGCCATGAAACACAAGTTCTGAACTAGCTCATCCAGTTCATCTTCATTCACGGACTCTTCCTCATCTTCATCACTCCATGTGGCCACCATGGCCTTTGGCTTCTTGAATTTTCCTTTCTTGAACTTTTTCATCAGATCGGGGCACTCACCCCGCATATGACTGGGTTTTTTGCATTCATAGCAAATAACTTCTTCCTTCTTGCTACTTTCATCTTTGTTAGGACCTTCCTTCCTTGGTCCTTTTCTGAATTGTCCACCAAAATTTCTTGTTCCTTTGACGAATCTTCTTGCTCTTCTTGTGATCATGGCAACCAGCTCCTCATCTTCGGTGTTACCGGTGGAATCATTGTCACTGCCCTCTGAATCTTGTGGATTCACCTTCAGGGCCAAGGGTGTGGCTACCTTCTTCTTGTGATCGTCCTCGCTCCTTTTGATGTTGATTTTGTAAGTCATCAAGGAGCCTATCAACTCGTCTAGAGTCAAAGTGCTAAGATCCTTTGAATCCTCGATTATAGTGGCCTTTGTATGCCACTGTTGTGACAGGGATCTTAGTACCTTTCTGACGAGTTCCTTGTTGGAATACTCTTTACCAAGACCCTTTAATCTATTCGTGATTTCCGTCAATCTTGCAAACATATCAGAAATGGACTCCTCTAGTTTCATCATAAACAACTCATAATCCCGGACTAACAGATTTGCCTTGGTTTCCTTTACTTCCGATGTTCCTTCATAGATCAACGATAGCTTGTTCCACATCTCCTGCGTAGAGGAACACATAAAAATTCGTGAGTATTCGTTAGGATGAATGCCACACTGAATAATATTCATAGCTTTAAAATTTACCGAACTCTTCTTCATGTCTTCTTCATCCCACTCTTCCTCTTTCTCAGATAAGACATACGGACCCTTACTTATGACACGCCACACATCATAGTCCTGGGCTCGTAGGAAAACATACATCCTATTTTTCCAATATGGGTAGTTAGATCCATCAAAGAAAGGAGGCCTTTGAATCGAATGCCCTTCGGGCATCATCCCCATGTTTGCCATCTAAAGAGATCTAGCTCTTCAACCGTGTGGTCGAGTTAAACAGAGACCAAATCTCTGATACCAATTGTTGTGTCCCGAAAGGTGGCAATCAAGAGGGGAGGGGTGAATTGATAGGCCAAATAAAAATAATTTACCCAATGAGATGCTTGTTGGAATTAAAAACTACATAATTGAAGGAGTTCTAAACATACCAGCACTCAACCTCACCCGAACAAGATCTCTCTCGTGAGTACTCGTAGATGAAGGTATGAAATCTATGACGGAGCTAGAGATCACTCAGCTAAGCGTGAGGCCCACTCGTTACAATGCACGATGAGACAAACCACAATGGAAGCACAGAATTTTTAGGTGGTTTGGGTACACTAACGTGTCCCCTACGTCCACCCCTCACACGTGAGGATTAATGCTCCACTATGAAGTGAGCCACACACACGCTGTAACGACAACCAACACACACACGGTAGCCTATCTTGGCCACCATATACACACACACGCTAGTATCATAGATCACGAGCACACACACATTAATGCGATTCAAAATGTTTAAGGATTACAACAAATATTCAAACTCAATCAGCAAAGACTTGAGAAGATTAGAGTATAGAAGATTTACAGTGATTAGAGCTCCCCCTTTCTCTCCTTCGAATGTACTTGAACACTTCTGCAGGATGAAGATCGCTCTTGAAGGAAGATGGTCAATTCTTGCATGGACGATGGTTTTATCTTGAATTTCCACGCAGCTTGTAGTAGAGGATCATTTGGGAACTTGAACCTTCGTTCTTCTCCTCACACTGACACTCAGAACAACATGGGAGAAGCCCCTACAGCAGCTGCTATCGTCCTACACTCACAAAGGTCAGAAAAATGAAAAACTATTTCAGATCTCCTTGCTTTCTTAGGGTTTGTGACCCAAAGGAAGGTTTTATGCATTCAGAACGGTCAAGAGGCACCCCTCGGACAAGATCCATGAATCTTGGAGAGATTCAAGGTGAATGGACGTGAGTGGGTGGACATTTGGTCCGAGGACGCAGAAGTCTAATTTCACGGTGCCGCATAGGTGTCGACACCTGGTGTCGACATCTGGTGCCTTGAAGATTACAAAAACCCCAACCAGAAAGCCTGGACACTGGGTGTCGACACCTGGTGTTATGGCTTGCTGCCAGAACAAGTTCAGGTAGGTGTCGACACCTGGTGTCGACACCTCCTAGTCTTGTTGCTGGAAACGAGTCCTAGAGCAGGATGTCGACACCAGGTGTCGACTTTTGCTCTGCCAGAAAGCCCAATGACCCATTTTGCAAAAAATGAAAGCTCCAACTCCTCCATAGATTATGGCATGATAAAATGTGATTGTAAGGAGGTCTTCCAGCCTGTAAAAACACCAAGTATAAGTAAGATTGATACAACATCATAGAGCTCACAAAACAACCCATTACATTTCACTTTCATTAATGGAATTTTGGTGACTTGGGAGAGTGTTTTCCATTTGCCATTCCAAGAAGAAAAGAGTGATGAGATATCCATATCAAACCACATATCAACATTTACCTTATCGTTTTACCTGAATTCACCTTTGGTCCTTAATAGCTTGCTCATTTGTTGAATTGTCCATTCATGAACCATTGAGTATCAACTATTAATCACCATTGCATGATAAAATAGATTTGGAGTTCATAAGTGTACAGAACCAGTTCACTCAAAACCATGATCGCACATTGCATTCATTAATAATCAAAACTCATTAATGCACACATCATTATCTCGGGGGCAAACACATGGTTTGCATGCTCTCGCATCACCTTCTCATTTTCTCTATTCTCTCTCTTTATCTCTCTCTCATGATGCTCTTTGAGAAAAAAAATTGGAAGAAAGGGGTGGAAGAGTAGGTTTGGAAAAAAAAAGTGATGAATCTTTTTTTAGAAAAAAAATGATGAGAGGTTCGGGAAAGAAAATGAAATAGAGAAAAAAATTGAAAAAAAAATAAAATGGGAGAAAAAATGAAAATAAAAGAAAATTTCGGATTTGAAGGTTCATCTCACGTCATTCGGGGAACACAAAGCCTGCCTCCTTGAAAGAGGTAACCCTCCCGAAGAACAAAATCACTATGATCTTACGAGGATCCGGCCTGGAGAGTGGCAAAAATCTGACCAAAGTCAGGACAATCAACATAAGCCTCTCTCATCTTCTCTAGCCCTATAACCTCGGCACTCATGGTAGTCAGCAGACTTGCACGTCGACTCAAGGCATCATCCACCTTGTTTTTCACTCCAGCCTTGTGCTTGAGCACAAATGTGAACTGTTAGAGATACTCAACCCATCTACTGTGACGCGCATTGAGCTTCTTTTGGGCATGGAGGTACTTTAAAGCCTGATGGTCGGAGTACAAGACAAACTCCTGATGTAATAAGTAGTGCCTCCAATTGCTAAGAGCCTGAACAACTGCATAGAATTCTTTATCATAGGTAGAGTATCGCAGTTTCGTGTCATTCAGCTTCTCACTGAAATATGCAATCGGGTGGGTCTCCTGACTTAACACTCCTCCAATTCCTTCACCCGACGCATCACATGAGACCTCAAACACCTTCGAGAAATCTGGTAATCAAAGGACCGGTGTCTGGGTAATGCGCTCCTTGATGTCCTTGAAGGCAGCAGCGGCGGCCTTCGTCCATACAAATGTTGATGCAGGATGACTACGAGACTCGACTCGGACTTCTTGCGACCTTGGACTCTAAAGGACGACGCGACTAAAGAGACGACGCGACCAGCAACAACACCACGACGTGCGGCACCTAACGAGCTCTAGAAGAGGCGATCATGCCCCAAACAAGAAGTGCTAACTCACAGTCGTCCCCTGCAAGGGAAACGTGACGATCTGCACGGTTGGGAAACCGGCTTTGAGTCTCGGGTGGTCAGCTCACTCTCATGCTCGGAATGAGTCACGGGACGGGTTTCGCTCTCATAACTCACAGCGGTGATTAATATTTAACAATGTAGGAAATAACTAACTCACATGCAGTGGTAGTAGAATCTATACTAGCTAAGCAAATAAGACAATGTGGGTGGCGAGTGTACCTCCACGCTTGGGGCGTGGGGAAGACTTCCTATCTGAGAACCGTCACTCCCGGTACAAATGGCAAATTAATTACAGCAAGATAACTAAGGCCCACTCTACGCAAGGAGGTAAAAGGCCACAACAATGGTCCGAGAGCTCCGTTCCAGGGTTGACGGGCAGCAATGCGGAGGGTTCCGGGCGGCGGCGGGCAGCGGCTCCGAGTCTGCAATTTATGTCCGGTAGGATAGCAAGCACGGGCGTCCAAAGGGACGTTGATCTTCGGGAGTCTCCTGAAAGCGACGATTCACCGGAACGCTGGCAGAGGGCCCCAGGTCGATCCCCGGGAGCGGCGCTCGCTGAGGATGCCCCGGCGTATTTCTTTGGGATTTCTCCGGCAGCCCCTTTTTTTGGCCTAACTCGGAGTAGAATCACGCGCCTCCACAAAAATGGCCGGTACGCCCAGATCCGACGTCGGATCGAGACGCAATGCATACCGTTGGAAAGAGCACGCAAAATCATACAACATATTGGAATTTCAGATTAATCCAACGGCAAGATTGGAAATGAAAATGACTGCTATTTGACTAATTTCCCTGAACCAAAACTCTAAACAGATAGGTCAGAAAGGGATCTACCTGTACAAGGGCTTGGACCGAGGATCAAACAAACGAACTAGGACTTTGGATTTTTATGGTGGATAGAGGGGAGGGTGACGGTGACGCACATAATTTTTTTGTAATTTTCTGACAACATTTGAGGGGTGAGAAAATTCGGCTCCCAAGATCTATCTCGCAGATCTGCACACATGCAGACTTTGAGAGGGAAGAATAGGTGGCTGAGAAAGGGGACAAACGGCCTTAGATCGACGTGAAACTTAAACTGGATTGGGGTTTGATGGGGGGAACCTACCATCAAAATCTCATTGCGATCCAACTGTTGGATGTCCCGTACCATCCCTTTCACTAAGGTGCTGTCCTGCAACTCCGAATTTCGGGGCAGCAGGAGGAAATCGGCTTGTGGTGGCTCAACGACAGTACGAACGGTGGCGGCGGCGGCGGTGAATGATCACAACAGATAGAGGAAGAGGGGAAGAGGAAGAAATTTGAGAGAGATGGAGGATTTAGGCTCAGATCTGAAGAAGATTGGAGGAGGAAGATGAAGAACACCAAGAACAAGAGAGAGAGAGGGGGGCGCCCAAATCAATTCACCATAATTTTCTTCATTAATTCCATCCAAATATAACAAGAGACATTATATATTCAAACCCTAGACCTAGCCAAATAACCTAGAATACCTTTCGTCAAGAGGGTATAATGGGGAAATGGGATAAAGAAGGATTAAACAAATCCCCCATGTGGAGACAAAAGAGGGGGCGTCCCTCTCTCCAAGTCAACATAAGGGGCTTGTTTAATTTAATCCATTTAGATCATATTAATCCCCCCTTGGACCAAATTAAATCAAAAATACAAATACATGGTCAATTATTCTACCATATACCCAACATAAAAATCCAAGATAATACAAACCAAAGATGAACCAAATACATGCTAAATACACGCCAAATACGATCAAATACGTATACCGTACAAATACGTACTGAAATATCAAGGCTCTGGTGGCAATTCCAGACTGTCCCCCCGCCACAAAGAGGTTGGTGTTGACCGAATCGTGCTGTGGGTCCGGTACCAACGGCGGCAGAGGCAGCGGTGAGCGATCACAGCATATAAAGGAAGAGGGGAAGAGGAAGAAATTTGAGAGAGATGGAGGATTTAGGCTCAGATCTGAAGAAGATTGGAGGAGGAAGATGAAGAACACCAAGAACAAGAGAGAGAGAGGGGGCGCCCAAATCAATTCACCATAATTTTCTTCATTAATTTCATCCAAATACAACAAAAGACATTATATATTCAAACCCTAGACCTAGCCAAATGACTTAGAATACCTTTGGTCAAGGGGGTATAATGGGGAAATGGGATAAAGAAGGATTAAAGAAATCCCCCATGTGGTGACAAAAGAGGGGGCGCCCCTCTCTCTAAGTCAACATAAGGGGCTTGTTTAATTTAATCCCTTTAGACCATATTAATCCCCCCTTGGACCAAAATAAATCAAAAATACAAATACATGGTCAATTATTCTACCATTGAACCAATATAAAAATCCAAGACAATACAAACCAAATACAACCCAAATACATGCTAAATACACACCAAATACTACCAAATATGTATACCGTACAAATACGTATAAAAATATGTACTGAAATATCAAGGCTCCGGTGGCGATTCAAGACTGTCCCCCAGCCACAAAGAGGTCGGTGTCGACCGAGTCGTGCTGCGGGTCTGGTACCAACGGTGGCGGCGACGGTGGTGAACGATCACAGCAGATAGAGGAAGAGGGGAAGAGGAAGAAATTTGAGACAGATTGAGGATTTAGGCTCAGATCTGAAGAAGATTGGAGGAGGAAGATGAAGAACACCAAGAACAAGAGAGAGAAAGGGGGGGCGCCCAAATCAATTCACCATAATTTTCTTCATTAATTTCATCCAAATACAACAAGAGACATTATATATTCAAACCCTAGACCTAGCCAAATGACTTAGAATACCCTTGGTCAAGGGGGTATAATGGGGAAATGGGATAAAGAAGGATTAAACAAATCCCCTATGTGGAGACAAAAGAGGGGGCGCCCCTCTCTCCAAGTCAACATAAGGGGCTTGTTTAATTTAATCCCTTTAGACCATATTAATCCCCCCTTGGATCAAATTAAATCAAAAATACAAATACATGGTCAATTATTCTACCATATACCCAACATAAAAACCCAAGATAATACAAACCAAATATGACCCAAATACATGCTAAATACACGCCAAATACGACCAAATACGTATACCGTACAAATATGTACTGAAATATCAAGGCTCCGGTGGTGATTCCAGACTGTCCCCCTGCCATAAAGTGGTCGGTGTCGACCGAGTCGTGCTGCGGGTCCGGTACCAACGGTGGCGGCGGTGAACGATCACAGCAGATAGAGGAAGAGGGGAAGAGGAAGAAATTTGAGAGAGATGGAGAATTTAGGCTCAGATCTGAAGAAGATTGGAGGAGGAAGATGAAGAACACCAAGAACAAGAGAGAGAAAGGGGGGTGCCCAAAACAATTCACCATAATTTTCTTCATTAATTTTATCCAAATACAACAAGAGACATTATATATTCAAACCCTAGATCTAGCCAAATGACCTAAAATACCCTTGGTCAAGGGGGTATAATGGGGAAATGGGATAAATAAGGATTAAACAAATCCCCCATGTGGAGACAAAAGAGGGGGCGCCCCTCTCTCCAAGTCAACATAAGGGGTTTATTTAATTTAATCCCTTTAGACCATATTAATCCCCCCTTTGACCAAATTAAATCAAAATTATAAATACATGGTCAATTATTCTACCATTGACCCAACATAAAAACCCAAGATAATACAAACCAAATATGACCCAAATACATGCTAAATACACACCAAATACGACCAAATACGTATACCATACAAATATGTATAAAAATACATACTGAAATATCAAGGCTCCGGTGGCGATTCCAGACTGTCCCCCCGCCACAAAGAGGTCGTGATGCGGGACGAACATCCGGGTCCGAAAATGATTTGATGTATAACAAAATCTCTAAACTTGTGATTGTCCTTTTTCCTTTTTTTTCTCTCTTTTTTTCTAGAAATATTTCTCATCACTTTTTCTCCTTTTGTCACTTTTTTTAAAACAAATTCATCACCCTTTTTTTTCAAATCTTCTCTGCCGCTTCTTTCTTTCGTTCTTTTTTTGTAAAAAAAACTCATCAACTTTTTTTTTCTCAAATACATAACGAGATAGACAACAGAGAGAGATGGGAAGAGAGAGATTTGAAGGGATGAGAGGGTGACGTGAGTGCATGGCAAAACCATGCACATGCACTTCACTTCACGTAATTTCCTCTTTACACTTTTTTTTTCCTTCATGGTTCTGCTACGATGGTTAATAAGAAGAGAGAGAATGGGAGAGAGAGAGCGAGAATAGAGAGGATAGGAGGAATGAGAAAACACGGTGGGGAGGGGGGGAGTTTTCTCTCGCTCACCTCGTCATTTCTTTTGTTTGTTTTTGGTATGTTACAGAGGCTCATCCCGTAGAGAGAGAGGGAGTGAAGGAAGAGAGAGAGAGCAGAAAGAATGAGAGAGAAGGTGGGGGGGAATCGACAACAGCAACGGGAGGGACATGGGTGCCATTAGGTTGTGCTAGGGAGCTCGCCGGCGTGCTGGGGGCAATGGATGGCGACGACAAGTTGATGGGGACGTGGACGGTGGCAGTGGTGGTAACCCATCGACGATGGAAGGCCATGCTCGGCCTACTCAGAGGGGACTGGAGGCCCTCGCCCATGCATGCTCGGGTGCACCAACGTGCTCGGAGGGACCGTCGGTGGTGGTGCAGGCTGCACGGATGGGCACACGGCCGCCGAGGGGAGACTTGGCAGAGCTCCGGTGAGGCAGGACACCATCGTGATCGTCGGTGACGTGCTCGGCGGTGGTGGATGGACGCCTGACGTGGGTAGCGGTGGAAGGTGGCCTACATGCATGCCGTCGACGTGGGCTGCGGTGTGGCTATCCTTGCAGCGGCGGGTGTGAGGGCTGCTAGCGATGCTGGAGGTGGCACTGCTTATGGACTTGGCGGAGGGAGCACACCTGAGTGCATGGGTGTTGGCCACGTTCACAGCATGAGGTAGACCGGGTGGTGGGCAAACGCGGGTCGTGCAGGGTGGATTAGAGAGAGAGAGGGGGAGGGAGCCTGGTGGCGGTCTGTGAGTGCAGAAGAGAGGGAGAGATAAACATGGGAAGGGGTGTAAGGGGGATGCCGGATGAGGTGTATGCAGGTAGAGTGTGAGAGTGGATAAAGGGGGAGAGGGTGGAGAAGAAGCCGTCGTGGGGCAGTGTGAAAGAGAGAAAAGAGAGAGAGAGAGTAGAATCGGGAGAGAAGTCCGGAGAAGAGAAAAGAAGAGAGGAGGCCACAGTGCAACGTGTGTGCGTAGGGAGAGAGGGAGGGTACGACGTCTCTATACGATAGTGGGAGGGTTAGGGGGAGAGAAGGCTGGGAAAGGGGGGGGGGCAGTGGAACCTGGCTTGTGTGAGCTTGTGAGGGGAGCGAAGAGAATGGCCATTTTAGAAGAAGTTAGAGAGAGAGGAATGACTATCGCGGCAGGGGAAGAGGGGGAAAAGAGAGCCAGAGGAAGGGGGGGTCAGGTAGTTGCCCAAGCAGGCAAATGTGAGGGAGGGGGAGATGGAGAAGCCAAGGGAGAGGATAAAGGAAAAGAAGGCCGGTGCTCACGGAGGGGTAGCAGGAAGATTGAGAGAGAGAAGAGGAAAGTAGATGGGGAAGAGGTAGAAGACAAGAGAGGGCTAGGGGGGCCGCCTGCGAAGTGGGAAGGCTGGGAGGAGAGAGAGGAGATAACGTGGGAGAGAAGGGATGGGAAGAGAGGAGAGAAAGGTGGAGAGGGTAAGGGGCTACATCTTTCCAAAAAATAACTTCACTTCAATCTCCCATTTAACGTGGGCTTACATGAGGTTTAAGTAGAAGTGGTGGGAAAGGGGAAAGGACACAAAGCAAGGGGAGGGGAGAGAACGCCATGGAATCCCATCGATCATGGGTTCCACGAGGCATCCTTACATTAAGGAGGTGGATATATATCTATTTTTCTAATAAAAGAAAAGCACTCATTTTAGGCCCATGCATGTGGCCCATTAGCACAAGACACTCAGATATAGTTAATATGGCTTGATAGTTGCTGGCGTCGCTTTGACGATCGTCTGTTACTATTTGTCCATCCCATGACGATCCCGTCAGGTCAGTGTCGACCGAGTCGAGCTGCGGGTCCGGTACCAACAACGGCGGCGGCGGCGGTGAACGATCACAGCAGATAGAGGTGTTGTGACTCCTTTGTGTTGATGATGTTGACAATTGCTTTATTTCATTGGCAACACCTTATTTTGATTGATTGGCAACTGTTTATGTTTTGATGAAATTGTTTTATCAGATTGTCTGTGTGTTCTATGCATTTTCACAAGTCTACACACTGCACACACACACAAGTCTTCACACTCAGCATAGTCTATACATCGTGTTGTGTTTGTGTTGTGTTTGTGCATCGTTGAGAACGTAAGTCTATACATCCATGCATCATCACTCTCAGCATAGTCTGGACAGAAGTGGGTCGACCCCCTTCTTAGATGGGTCGACTCACCCAGAACACAAGTCTATACACTATCCGTCTCACTTAGCGTCTTATGCATTGGGCAAAGTCCATACACTGCAGTTCACATAACTAGCAAGTCTATACATTGCATTGTGGTGTCTATGCTCAAAGTCTATACAGTGCTTGCACTGTCATTCAAAGTCCATACATTGGACTGTAGCATGCACGAAGCTCAGTCCATACATTAGTAAAGTCTGTACAGCGTCATGCATCATTCTGCAAAGTCCATACACTGCACTGTAACTTGCTCGAGGTGAAGTCTGTACATCCATTAGTGAACTTCCAAGTCTATACATTGGTGAAGTTTGTACATTCACCACTTGAACCTTCAAGTCTGTACATTCACCAGATGAACTTCGAAGTCTATATATTGGGATCTTTACCTACGTTCAGTTTTGCAAGTCTGTACATCGGACTAGTCTGCATCGGCTAAGTCCATACATCGTCCAGTGCATTGCATGCATCATTCATGAAGTATGTACATCGAGCTGAAGGCTGGCTAAGTCTATACATCGTCCGTCTTCCGTAGAGTCTCATGCATAACATGAAGTCTGTACATCGCAAAGCATTCAAGTCTACACATTGTGCATCATGTTAGTTGAAGTCTGTACATCGTGCATCTAGTGTTTCAAAGTCTATGCATTGTTGCACGTTGTGTCTGTCTAAGTCTACACAGTGCTCCTTCATGCATTGAAGTCTGCACATTGCTGCATGCTCATCAAGTCCATACACTGGCAAGTCTTTACATTGCCTTAGTCTATACATTGGCTGCTGAATGTTCTTCGAAGTCTGGACATGCCTTAGCTCTGCATATATAGAGTCTATACATTGCATAGCATTGTATTCACAAAGTCTGAACATGGCATAAGCCCTACATGCGTAGAGTCTGTACAGGCCATAGCACTGTATTCACATAGTCTGTACAATGCCATAGCCACGCATTTACAAAGTCTATACACTGCATTCGAGTTCACAAAGTCTATACAGTGAAGTCTATACAATGCATTACACTCTACAAAGTCTGTACAGGGTTTATACTTAAACTGATAATTCGATCCTCTGTCTGACAAGGACTCCTGGCTGAGATTGATGACTTGGCTCGTGATCCAAGGAAGGACGAGGTGCCCAGATGGTGACACGTGGAAGCAGCCCATCCAGGATGTTGCCATGTTGATGAAATGTCCTCGGATCTGGCGAATTCTTTGGGCGGGAAATGTGGAAGCCACACGCCCCTATCCAATCTGCTGCTGGTATAAAAGAGAGTCTTCTTCTTCGGATGAAGGCTGATCGAACTGTGGCAAAGTATATACAAAGATAGTAAAAGTCTGAAGCAGTAGAGAGCCATCGATCCACAGAGAGAAGAAAAATAGAGAAGAAGAAAAAGGCAGAAGAGAAGATTGAGAGAGATGTGTTGAGAGAGTGAGATTGAGAGAGTTTTGTTTGAGAGCTTTTCTGATTGTTACTCAGACTCTTGGTTCAGATACCAGAGCTGAGCTTTGCTCATTCCGAGCTACATTCCCAGTTGGGTTTTCTATTTTCGTTTGCTTCTGTCTTTTATTTCCGAAATTGTTTCTTCAAGCTGTGAGTCAGCTGTTAGCAGAGGTGCTGCCTCTGGACTGGTAAGCTGTAAACCCCAGCGGTTGCAATGGAAGTCTCCACTGGACAGGTGAAGTTGTAATCCTCAGCAGGTGAGACTTGTCTCGGACAGCAAGCTGTGTTGCTAAGCGGTTTGTAGGCCAAGCTGTAGTGCCCAGCAGACGCAAGCTATACTGCGCAATAGTAAGCCATACTCGGTTGAGTGTGGGGTGGACGTAGGTCTCTGACCGAACCACCTAAAAATCTTGGGTGTCTTGTGTTTGTGAGATTGCTTGTGATCTGCTGTATGGTTGCTTTTGTTGACACTCTTCATAGTGTTCTTTCTATCATTCAACAGTTGTTTGTTTTAAATTTCGCATTATAGTTCAACTGCGTTTTAAATTAGGCAATAGATCTATTCACCCCCCTCTAGATCCACACTTCGTGGAGATAGACTGCGTCCATCTAACATAACACTTGGTATCAGAGCCATACTCTTTTACAGGGACTCATCGCCTGAAGAGGAAAGGCAAAGATGGATGCTCGAGGGATGATAGCTGAAGGACACTCAACCACAAAGCCCCCATTCTTCGATGGATCTAACTATGCATACTGGAAGAATCGTATGCAAGTATTTTTGAGGGCTAAGGATTACGAGATCTGGAAGGTAGTCAGCAAGGGACCTTATGAGCTATCCCCTAATGAGGAAGTCTGGACCAAGGAGGAGATCAAGAGGTCTACACTAAATTGGAGTGCAATAAACGCCATTCAATGCTTTCTGCACCCTACAGAATTCTCCCGCGTATCAGCCTACAGTTCAGCTAAGGAGATGTGGGATGCACTAGAAGTCATTCATGAAGGGACTTCTCAAGTTAGAGAGAGAAAGGCCAATTTCCTTGTGTCCGAATATTAAGCCTTCAAGATGAAGCCCAACGAGACCATCAAGGAGATGTATGCTCGATTGATAACCATTACTAATGGTCTTAGAGGTCTCGGGAAGGCTCAGATAGAATATGATGTAGTGAGGAAGATATTGCGCTCCCTGACTCATGCTTGGCATACTAAAGCTATAGTGATGGAGGAGTCAAGGGATTTGCGAAATATGAGGGCTGATGAGCTAATTGGCTCGCTGATGGCATATGAGATTAATATGCCAAGGATAGAAGAAGTTGAGAGGAAGAAGAAGCCAATCGCTCTGAAAGCTGGTGCCAGCAAATCCAGCAAGTCCAGCAGATCAAGATCTAGCAGTTCATCATCAGAGGAGAGCCTGAATGAAGAAGATATAACTCGTACTGAGATGGCAATGATGACCAGAGAGTTCAGGTGGTTCCTCAGAAAAGGAGTAGGACGATTCAGCCAAAAGAAGTACAGTGGCGGCCGAAGGGATAAAAGGTATAAACATAACCCTGCAAAGAAAATTGAATCTAATACTTGTTATCAATGTAGGAAGGCAGGCCATATGAAAGCTGACTGTCCAGAGAATCAGAAATACAAGGACAAGTCAAAGAAGAAGAACACGAAAGGGAGAGCTATGGTTAGCACCTGGAGTGATGAAGATGAAGGCTCCCTGAGCAATACTTCTGACAGTGAAGCCGAATCTGAGAAGCCCATTTATCTTATGGCAACAAGCTCTGAAGACAGAGAGGAGGACTCAGATGAGGTAATCACTAGATTCGAAAATTTCACTATTGTTGATTGGGTAGATGCCTACCATGACATAGCTGATAGAGCTGATGATATTAGAAAGGAAAACAGGCATCTAAGAAGAAAGATTAACTCCATGCAAAATGATACAACTCTAACTGATAAAATTGCATGTCTAGAATCTGAGAATGAAAAACTGAAACTCACATGTTCTGAATTAGAAGAAATCAAGAATGAGTCAAAAGCCTCTAAAGAAGAAAAGGAGAGGTTAGAAAAAGAAACTGATGAACTGAAATTGAAAATTCAGAAATGTGAGAGTGAGATAAAAATAGTGAATGAAAAATATCAAGCTGTCCTAAGTGTGAATACAGAACTTAAGAAATCCATTGAAGATATTCAAAAGGATAATGAGGACAAGCTTAAGACTATTGAGAAAATGACCCAAGGTACAGATAACCTAAATGCTTTGTTAGGGTCAAAGGTCAACTTCAGAAAAGAGGGCCTTGGATTTAATTCTAGTGTAATAAAAATCTTTGGAATGAAAACTATTTCATTTGTTGCACAAAAAGAGAAAGGACCTCTAATTAGCATGAATTCAAACATTTCAATGAACAAAACTGCTAATCTAAAAAAGCCCAGTGCTGAGGAGAAGGGCAAACAAAAACTGAATGAGACTAGTAGAGCTAGCACATCCAAACAAAATCCCAAAGCTCAGTCTCAGGTTAGGGGTCAACCTACACAGTCTTATAAACCCCATGTTAAGGTCACCAAGTCTCCACCATCACCACCACCTATGAAAAAGACCCAATACACACCTATGAATAGGTCAGCAGGGTCCAAGGTGCAGGGGAGGCAGAATGCTTTTAGAGCTCAACCCAAACATTTCTACCAACCTAGAGCCCAGTCCCACTTCTTTGCACAGTCAACCTATCCAAATAGGTCAGGATGGACTAGGACTCAAGAAAGGTTTATAGGTCTTGCATATCAGGGTACACAGTCTTATAGACCTTACACTAGAAATTGGGTTGATGGGTATGGCAATTTGACACCTAGGAATTTGAAATTTTTCAGCCAACCTAGGAACTACTATGGCCACAATTTCATGAATGCACCCTGGCCAAGGCACTGGCACAAAAGTAACAACACATTCAACAATCATGCTGGTGCAAACAACAAGAAGAAAAGGAACAATAACAGAAAGAAATTTGAAAAATCCACTGAACAGAATTCATTTAAACAAATGTGGATTCCGAAAAGTCTACTTTCTTGCTTTGCTTCTACTTCATCTTCTCTGGAGCCCAATCAGTCTTGGGTTCCAAACTTCACTACCTGATTGTGTGTGCAGGTATGCCTGGCAGCCAAGAACAATTTGTGGTACTTGGATAGTGGCTGCACCAGGCATATGACAGGGGATAAGGCCAAGTTCTGCATGCTGACAGAGAAACAAGGAGGCCTTGTCATCTTTGGTAGCAACACAAAGGGTAAGATTGTTGGAACAGGTAAGCTAGGTAAGTGTACTACTTATTGCATTGAGGATGTCATGCTGGTTGAAGGATTAGCTTATAACTTAGTTAGCATCAGCCAGCTATGTGATAAAGGATGCAAAGTGCTTTTTGACTCTCAATGTTGCAAAGTTTTTGAACCTGATTCCGAAACTGTTAAATTTTTTGGTAAGAGGATAAATAACACTTATATGATAGATCTAGATGATATTCAACATTCTAACCTATGCCTTACTGCTAGTAGAGAAGACTTAGCATTTTTATGGCATCGTAGGTTAGGTCATGCTAGTTACACTGTTTTGCATAAACTAAATAAGCATAGCATGGTTAGAGGACTTCCTAAAGTTTCCTTTAAGAATGAAAATAAAATCTGTGATGCATGCACTCAATCAATGTTAACTAGAAAGTCATTTAAATCTAGAATAGAAAATCTGTCTTCTGAACCCTATGAGCTGATACACATGGACCTGTTTGGGCCAACTAGGTCTGCCAGCTTATCAGGGAGGAGGTATAGATTTGTCATGGTAGATGACTTTTCTAGGTACACTTTGGTATATTTCTTATCACATAAAAGTGATGCATTCTCAGAATTTCAGGAGTTCTGTCTTAAGAAAAACAAGAAAATTGAAAATATTTTGACTGATCATGGAGGTGAGTTTGAAAACTCACAGTTTGTTGAATTCTGCAGGTCAAATGGAATTAACCATAGGTTCTCCTCACCAAGGCCACCTGAGCAGAATGGAGTTGTGGAGAGAAGGAACAGAACCCTAGTGGAGATGGGTCGTACACTCTTGGTTGAAGGTGGTCTACCAAGGAAGTTTTGGGCTGAAGCAGTAAATATTACCTGTTATGTAATTAATAGAGCCATGGTAAGACCTTCTACTCAGAAAACACCATATGAGATCTTAAAGGGTAAGAAACCGTCTATTGCTCATTTCAAGGTTTTTGGTTGTAAATGTTTCATTCATATAAATGATAAAAGAGACCTTGATAAATTTGAACCTAAAGGTGAACCATGAATATTTCTTGGTTATTCTGAAAACACCCGAGCATATAGAGTGTATAATCTGAATTCAAAACTGTTGAAGAATCTCCACATATAGTTTTTGATGAATCCTTATTAAAGACTAATGTTGGTCAATGCAGGAATGAAGACAATGGTGATATTTTGAAGGAAGGAAATCCTGCAGACAAATTCGAGGATGAGGAAGGAAATGAAGAGCTTAATGAAGAAGAGCCTACAGTTCAGGGGGAGGTAAATGAAACTCATGGTGATGAAATTGTCAACATTAGATATCTAAAAGATCATCCTGTAGATAATGTAATTGGCAATCTGCATGACCCCCCCAGGACTAGAGGTCACTTAAGAATTCAAAATGAATTGAATGCATATGCGTTTGTTTCAAATGTAGAACCCAAGTCCATTGACTGTGCTCTCAAAGATGTGCATTGGATTAATGCCATGCATGAGGAGCTCAATCAATTTGACAAGAATAAGGTGTGGCATTTGGTTCCACCTCCTGATCATGAAACAGTCATAGGGACTAAATGGGTGTTCAGAAATAAAACTGATGAATTAGGGAATGTCATTAAAAAAAAGGCCAGACTTGTAGCTCAGGGGTATAATCAGGAATTTGGAATAGACTTTAAAGAGTCTTTTTCCCCTGTAGCCAGGTTAGAAGCAATCAGAATATTATTGGCTTATGCATGTTCCCTAGGAATAAATCTTCAGCAGATGGATGTAAAATCTGCATTTCTGAATGGGGAAATCAGTGAGGATGTCTATGTGAGACAGCCTCCTGGATTTGAATGCTTAGATTTCCCTAATCATGTCTATAAACTCAAAAAGGCTCTCTATGGTTTAAAGCAAGCTCCTAGAGCTTGGTATGACAGGTTGAGCAAATTCCTCACTGAAAAGAACTTCACAAGAGGTGTAGTTGATCAAACATTGTTCACCAAGGTGAGTCATTCAGATATTATTATCATTCAAATTTATGTGGATGATATTGTCTTTGGGTCAACTAACCCCAAATTGTGTGAAGAATTCTCTCAAATTATGACTAATGAGTTTGAAATGAGCTCAATGGGTGAGCTCAAACTATTTCTTGGACTGCAGGTTACACAATCAAAGGATGGTACTTTCATATCTCAGTCCAAGTACATAAGGGATCTATTGAAGAAGTACAAAATGGACAACCTCAAGGAAATAGCTGCTCCAATGGGTACCTCAACCAGTTTAGATGAAGATCCTCAAGGTAAACCAGTGGACCAAAGGCTATATAGAGGTATGATCGGATCCCTTCTATATCTTACAGCATCTAGGCTTGACATTCAATTTTTAGTGTGTTTATGCTCTAGATTTCAGGCTAGTCCTAAAGAAACACATCTTAAGGCTGTGAAAAGGATTTTTAGGTATTTACTAGGCACCCAAGAGCTAGGTCTATGGTATCCTGCTAAGTGTGAGTTAGAACTTCTAGCCTACACTGATGCAGACTATGCTGGGTGTCGAGTAGATAGAAAAAGCACTAGTGGCTTTTGTCAATTCCTTAGTGGCTGTCTAGTATCTTGGGCATCTAAGAAGCAACACATTGTAGCCTTGTCTACAGCTGAGGCTGAATATGTCGCAGCAGGTAATTGTGCTGCCCAAGTACTTTGGATCAAGCACCAACTAGATGATTATCATATAAAATTGGAATGTATTCCAATCTTGTGTGATAATACTAGTGCTATATGCCTTGCTAAAAATCCTGTTCATCATTCTAGGACTAAGCATATAGAGCTAAAACACCATTTTCTTAGAGATGTTGTAAATAAAAAGGAAATTGAAATGAACTTCATTGAAACTGAAAAACAAATTGCTGATATCTTTACTAAGCCTCTTGGGAATGAAAGGTTTAAATTTCTTAGAAGAGAACTTGGCTTGTGTAAATTTCAGCATAAATAATAAATTCTCTGATGGCTTGAATAAAATATGTGAATGTTGAATATAGCAACAGACTCATGATCATGCATGTCACTCATATTTTTTTTACACTCATGATCATCACTGCATATCATTTAGTCATGAATGTGTCTAAAACCACATGCATATCATTCATAATTTTTTATGACATAGTTTTCAATGCATATCATTCATCCATGACTTATGTCGAAGCTCTCTCTCATTTAATTCTTACCCTTAATTTGCAAAACTGCATGCATATAGACAGGGGGAGTCTTGTCAGGAATTCAGGGTGAACTGCTGCGTCGACGCTATCACGCTGTAGCGTTGACGCACTGGGGTATTCCAGTGAACCATTAACTCTGCCTTTTTTAATTGCTGCGTCGACGCTGCTCTACTGTGGCGTTAATGTAGTGAACTAGATATGTGAATGCCTCTGCTCCTTATTCTGATGAGTTGACGCTGCAATAGCGTGGAGTCGACGCACTGATATTATCTTAGTGTTTTATATTGTTGCCTCTTCAACTGATGCGTGGACGCCTTGAACTCCCAGCGTCGACCCTGTTCATTCATTCTTTGACTCTGAATGATTGAGTCTGACAATATGGCAATCTGTTAGTCAGTTCTGATTCCTAAGCAATAGAAAATAGACTTCTTCTCTTATAAGAATTTTAATTGCTTATAGACTGACTTAATGGTTTGAATTATATAACTTTTGGAGTTTAAAGATTGCAATCAGTACATAAGAAAGCTGAAAATTGATAATGCTCTCAACCCTTATCTTATTTCATATCAGACAAAGCTAATCATATCTGAAATCTGAAAAACTCATCTGAAATCATGTTAGAGAAGCTAAGTATGTGTATTATCCTTAATCAAATCATTCTGAAACATATAAAGGACAGCTAAGAAAGATATTGAAAAATATTAAAAATCTTTGAAAAATAATGTTGGCAGAGCAATGACTGATAAATCACTGAGAAACTAAGTGATCCATCAAAGAAATGGACAATACTTAAGTCATGATGTGTATCAGTTATCTCTACATAAAATGATCAAAACAGTAAGGTGGTTTCACTGAGTACCTGGGGGTAACTGGCGTCTGATAAACATGTACCCTCACACAAAAAGGTGTAAATCAGTTCTATTAAATTTGATCATGGCAGAATGGTCTATTATGTTGAGTATCTAGGGGTATTGGCGTCTGATAAATGTATACCCTTACACAAAAAAACAAATGGCACCTGAATGCCCTTAATGAACTAATATTGAAAATGCTGTTCCTTCAAAAGAAATTTCATGGATTTCAATTTGTTTAATTTCAATACATGACCTGGTAACTCTTAACATTTTTTTCTGAGTCTATGAAAGTAAGATATTTTGAAACTGAATCTCTCATGCAAATGTGATTCTAGTTTATTATTTTATCATGCACAGAAAACTTATCCATTGATTATAGTGCATGAACTCAAAATTTTATAGTCTTTAAACCAGAATTCTATCTGAAATTAGTTTCTAAATTCATATGACTGAAGACTCTGTACTTTAGAATGCTTATTCATGAACTACTTGTTCAGAATGCCAGTCAGATGATCTCTCTTGTTCCTTCCCTTGTAATCACTTTCACTCCTCTTTGTTGATGGCAAAGGGGGAGAATATTGTCTGTTTTATGAATTCTGAATTCATTCCAGGGGGAGTGTATGAATCATGTTATGGCAAAGGGGGAGATCTTGTGAGTAGGGAGTTAGTTTTTATTTCGTAGCATACATTCATAGCATCTGCATGACAATCTGAATAACAAATCATGTCTTTATCAAAAATTCATCTGAATGACAGGTTGTTGCTCTTCTATATGATAGGGGGTTGCCATCATCAAAAAGGGGGAGATTGTTGTGACTCCTTTGTGTTGATGATGTTGACAATTACTTTATTTCATTGGCAACACCTTGTTTTGATTTATTGGCAACTGTTTATGTTTTGATGAAATTATTTTATCAGATTATCTGTGTGTTCTATGCATTTTCACAAGTCTACACGCTGCACACACACACAAGGCTTTTACACTCAGCATAGTCTATACATCGTGTTGTGTTTGTGTTGTGTTTGTGCATCGTTGAGAACGTAAGTCTATACATCCATGCATCATCACTCTCAGCATAGTCTGGACAGAAGTGGGTCGACCCCCTTCTTAGATGGGTCAACTCACCCATAACGCAAGTCTATACACTGTCCGTCTCACTTAGCGTCTTATGCATTGGGCAAAGTCTATACACTGCAGTTCACATAACTAGCAAGTCTATACATTGCATTGTGGTGTCTGTGCTCAAAGTCTATACAGTGCTTGCACTGTCATTCAAAGTCCATACGTTGGACTGTAGCATGCACGAAGCTAAGTCCATACATTAGTAAAGTCTGTACAGCGTCATGCATCATTCTGTAAAGTCCATACACTGCACTGTAGCTTGCTCGAGGTGAAGTCTGTACATCCATCAGTGAACTTCCAAGTCTATACATTGGTGAAGTTTGTACATTCACCACTTGAACCTTCAAGTCTGTACATTCACCAGATGAACTTCGAAGTCTATACATTGGGATCTTTACCTACGTTCAGTTTTGTAAGTCTGTACATCGGACTAGTCTGCATCGGCTAAGTCCATGCATCATCCAGTGCATTGCATGCATCATTCATGAAGTCTGTACATCAAGCTGAAGGCTAGCTAAGTCTATACATCATCCGTCTTCCTTAGAGTCTCATGCATAACATGAACTCTGTACATCGCACAGCATTCAAGTCTGCACATTGTGCATCATGTTAGTTGAAGTCTGTATATCGTGCATCTCGTGTTTCAAAGTCTATGCATTGTTGCACGTTGTGTCTGTCTAAGTCTACACAGTGCTCCTTCATGCGTTGAAGTCTGCACATTGCTGCATGCTCATCAAGTGCATACACTGGCAAGTCTTTACATTACCTTAGTCTATACATTGGCTGCTGAATGTTCTTCGAAGTCTGCACATGCCTTAGCTCTGCATATACAGAGTCTATACATTGCATAGCATTGTATTCACAAAGTCTGAACATGGCATAAGCCCTGCATGCGTAGAGTCTGTACAGGCCATAGCACTGTATTCACATAGTCTGTATAATGCCATAGCCATGCATTCACAAAGTCTATACACTGCATTCGAGTTCACAAAGTCTATACAGTGAAGTCTATACAATGCATTACACTCTACAAAGTCTGTACAGGGTTTATACTTAAACTGATAATTCGATCCTCTGTCTGACAGGGACTCCTGGCTGAGATTGATGACTTGGCTCGTGATCCAAGGAAGGACGAGGTGCCCAGATGGTGACACATGGAAGCAGCCCATCCAGGATGCTACCATGTGGATGAAATGTCCTCGGATCTGGCGAATTCTTTGGGCGGGAAATGTGGAAGCCACACGCCCCTATCCAATCTGCTGCTGGTATAAAAGAGAGTCTTCTTCTTCTGATGAAGGCTGATCGAACTGTGGCAAAGTATATACAGAGAGAGTAAAAGTCTGAAGCAGCAGAGAGCCACCGATCCACAGAGAGAAGAAAAACAGAGAAGAAGAAAAAGAGAGAAGGGAAGATTGAGAGAGATGTGTTGAGAGAGTGAGATTGAGAGAGTTTTGTTTGAGAGCTTTTCTGATTGTTACTCAGACTATTGGTTCAGATACCAGAGCTGAGCTTTGCTCATTCCGAGCTACATTCCCAGTTGGGTTTTCTATTTTCGTTTGATTCTGTCTTTTATTTCTGAAATTATTTCTTCAAGCTGTGAGTCAGCTGTTAGCAGAGGTGCTGCCTCTGGACGGGTAAGCTGTAAACCCCAGCGGTTGCAGTGGAGGTCTCCACTGGACAGGTGAAGCTGTAATCCTCAGCAGGCGAGACTTGTCTCGGACAGCAAGTTGTGTTGCTCAGCAGTTTGTAGGCCAAGCTGTAGTGCCCAGCAGACGCAAGCTGTACTGCGCAGCAGTAAGCCATACTCGGTTGAGTGTGGGGTGGACGTAGGTCTTTGACCGAACCACCTAAAAATCTTGGGTGTCTTGTGTTTGTGAGATTGCTTGTGATCTGCTGTGTGGTTGCTTGTGTCGACACTCTTCATAGTGTTCTTTCTATCATTCAACAGTTGTTTGTTTTAAATTCCGCATTATAGTTCAACTGCGTTTTAAATTAGGCAATAGATCTATTCACCCCCCTCTAGATCCACACTTCGTGGAGATAGACTGCGTCCATCTAACATAACAAGAGGAAGAGGGGAAGATGAAGAAAATTGAGAGAGATGGAGGATTTAGGCTCAGATCTGAAGAAGATTGGAGGAGGAAGGTGTAGAACACCAAGAACAAGAGAGAGAGAGGGGCGCCCAAATCAATTCACCATAATTTTCTTCAATAATTTCATCCAAATACAACAAGGGACATTATATATTCAAACCCTAGACCTAGTCAAATGACCTAGAATACCCTTGGTCAAGGGGGTATAATGGGGAAATGGGATAAATAAGGATTAAACAAATCCCCCATGTGAAGAAAAAAGAGGGGGCGCCCCTCTCTCCAAGTCAACATAAGGGGCTTGTTTAATTTAATCCCTTTAGACCATATTAATCCCCCCTTGGACCAAATTAAATCAAAAATATAAATACATGGTCAATTATTTTACCATTGACCCAACATAAAAACCAAAGATAATACAAACCAAATACGACCCAAATACATGCTAAATACACACCAAATACGTATACCATGGAAATACGTATAAAAATATGTACTGAAATATCAAGGCTCCGATGGCGATTCCAGACTATCCCCTCGCCACAAAGAGGTCGGTGTCGACCGAGTCGTGCTGCGGGTCCGGTACCAACGGCGGCGGCAGTGGTGGTGAACGATCACAATAGATAGAGGAAGAGGGGAAGATGAAGAAATTTGAGAGAGAGAGAGGATTTAGGCTCAGATCTAAAGAAGATTGGAGGAGGAAGATGAAGAACACCAAGAACAAGAGTGAGAGAGGGGGCCGCCCAAATCATTTCACCATAATTTTCTTCATTAATTTCATCCAAATACAACAAGAGACATTATATATTCAAACCCTAGACCTAGCCAAATGACCTAGAATACCATTGGTCAAGGGGGTATAATGGGGAAATGGGTTAAAGAAGGATTAAACAAATCCCCCATGTGGAGACAAAAGAGGGGGCGCCCCTCTCTCCAAGTCAACATAATGGGCTTGTTTAATTTAATCCCTTTAGACCATATTAATCTCCCCTTAGACCAAATTAAATCAAAAATACAAATACATGGTCAATTATTCTGCCATTGACCCAATATAAAAACCCAAGATAATACAAACCAAATACAACCCAAATACATGCTAAATACACACCAAATATGACCAAATACGTATACCGTACAAATACATATAAAAATACATACTGAAATATCAAGGCTCTGGTGGAGATTCCAGACTGTCCCCTAGCCACAAAGAGGTCAGTGTCGATCGAGTTGTAGTGCGGGTCCGGTACCGATGGCTCGCTGAGTCGAGCCATAATAGTGCTATGGTGTCCTCACCATTTCTCCCCGGGTTGGAAAAACTCGACCCCGTCGAGTAAGGGTCTGGGTCGCTGTGGTATCGATCCAGCAGATCTCGATCTATCCTTTGTTGCTCGTCCCGGGTGATCCAAGTGTCCTCGGACGCGGGCCGTCCCCTCCAACGCACCAAATAGCGCTGGTACACTCTGCCTCGAGTAGTCGTCACCCGCTCGTCCAGTATACATTCTATCTGCTCTCGCTGTTGTGGTAACAAGGCTGGAGGTGGGCACTCTGGGGTGGTGTCACTCACAATGGGTGGGGATGGCTCAAAGGGCTCACTGGGTATCACCGTTGGGTCCCTATAAGCGACGAGATCTGAGACGTTGAAAGTGGAGCTGATCCCGTAATCCTCTGGCAAGTCCACAACATATGCGTTTGATCCGATTCGCCTCACTAGTCGAAAGGGATCGGCACCGCGAGCATGTAACTTCTTCACGGCTCCCGAGGGAAACCGTTCAGGTCTGACCCTGATCATGACATAATTGCCCTCCTGAAACTCACGGTGGTGCCTATGGGCGTCAGCCAATTCTTTGTATCGTGCGTTGCTGGACTCAATGTGACGACGGATATGTTCATGCAACTATCCAATATGATCGGAAAAAGACTCGGTTGACTCGGACACACGGGACTGAATGGGAGATGGGACTAAGTCTATGGGCTTCCTAGGTCTACGGCTAGTGACAATCTCGAGTTGGCTTATACATGTAGACCTATTGACCGAATCGTTATAGACAAACTATGCTAAGGATAAGACCAAATTCCAATCCCTGACTCGATCTCAGACCAGACATCTAAGAAGATCCCATAAACTCCTATTGACAACCACAGTCTAACCATCGGTATGAGGGTGATATGCTGTGGAGAATTTCAATTGGGTGCCCATCATCTGCCATAGGGTCTTCCAAAAGTAACTAGTGAAGCGCACATCCCTATCAGACACTATAATGCGAGGGAGTCTGCACCTGGAGACACAGTGTGAAAAGAATAGATCGGAAACTCTAGAGGCATCCGACGTTTTGGAGCACGGAATGAATAATGCCATCTTCGAGAACCTATCTACAACCACAAAGATAGAGTCATGCCGTCAGTGGGTGCGGGGCAATCCTAACACAAAGTCCATGCTAATGTCCTGCCATGGACTGCCCGGGACGGGGAGGGGAGTATAGAGGCCGGTATTCTGCTTCCTTTGCTTGCCCATAGCACAAGTGCGGCACTGGGCCACGATGCGAGCGACATCCCTCTTCAAGCTAGGCCAATAGAATCTATGCTCAACCGACTCTATGGTCTTGTTCCGACCAAAGTGGCCAGCAAGACCTCCCGCGTGCATCTCCCACATAAGAAAGTCACGAACAGAAGTCCGTGGGATGTACAACTTGTCACCCCGGAATAGGTGACCCTCCTATAGCACAAACTCGCTATAATCACACGAGGGACCGGCTTGAAGGGCTGCATAGGTCAGACCGAAATCTAAAAAATCAACATAAGCATCCTTCAGCCTCTCTAAACCTACCACCTCTACACTCATGCTGGTCAACAGTATCATCCGCCGACTTAGCGCATCGGCTACCTTGTTCTCCGCCCCTGCCTTATGCTTCAGGACGAAGGTGTACTCCTGGAGATACTCCACCCAACGACTGTGGCGAGCGTTCAGCTTCTTCTAGGTAAGAAGGAATCGTAAAGCCTCATGATTAGAGAAGAGGACAAACTCCTGGTGCAACAGATAGTGCCTCCAATACCGCAATGCTTGGACAACTACGTAAAATTCTTTATCATAAGTGGAGTAACGCAGTTTGGCATCATTAAGCTTCTCGCTAAAGAATGCAATGGGGTGGGACTCCTGGCTCAACACGCCACTAATATCCACTCCAGAAGCGTCACATGTGACCGCAAACACCTTAGAAAAATCTGGTAATGTAAGTGTTAGTATTGGTGTGCTATAGGCCAATTTCGGGTCGGGTAGGCCCAATAGTTGTACGATCTTGTTCATCATTAATAAAGTGGTATTTGAGCATAAATATGTGATTGTATATTACTTTACGATGTCCCTAGGATATATGGTTGTAAAGTCAACTCGAGATGGGATATCGATCATGAGACTGACTTTACATGGACACATACCTTAAACTGTTCCTGATTGGAGGGTAATCACTCTGGGACTTTGATTACCTATTAAACTAGTACACATGATGTGTACGGGACCAGTCTCATGGTCACTGGTGCGGGGCACCAACACATATGTGTAGGTGTATGTCCTTGGAGGATGCACACTGAACTGATCTGCTATTGGATTTTCAAATGGTTGATTATACCTAATGTTAACTGAAGATCCAACAATCTCAGTAGCATCGTTGGTCTTTTGACCTGAGATATTGATTGCATCTTACACGAGGACTGGGATTATTTAATTACTTGGCTAAGTGACTTTAACCATAAGTCATGAATTGTCGGGTCATTAACCATTTCGGGTATATATCAGACAGTTAATGGGTCATGACACTGACGCTCCAATAAATCCCTGGCTAGGGTCGTGTGACTTCGTTTAGAACGGACGTCATACACTTTAAGGAGGTCATGGTCAAATGGCACGATCATGGGGTTAGATAGAAACTATACCCTCGATCAAACCAGACTCATAGAAGGAGCGAGGGATTAGAGCGATGCGGCAACTATAGACTTACAGGTACCAGACAGGCTGGTTTAAACCCGACGTCCTCTAGGATCACGCGGATTTGCTTGACCCAACGTGATCAAAGGTTCAGAATAAATTAAACTATTATTCGGCTCTAGTAGAAGCGAAGAATAAGTTTAATTTACTTCTAATTGGGAATTAGAAGTTAATGGGCCTTAAACTAGAGTGACTATGGGCCTAGAGGATCACACACAATGGATTCTTGGGTGACATATTATTATTGTATAAATGTATATATTAATTCCCTTGAATTACTTTTGGAAAGGAGTACAAAAAGGGGCTTAATAGATATGTATAATAATAGAAAAGTCATATATACAATTTTGGTCCTTATGGGCTCTTTTGAAAAGGTCCTAAATCTATATATATGATCCTTACGAGAACTCTCTCCTCTCTTGGCTTAATCAAGCACTAACTGCAAGGGAAGAGTTCTCTCCACCCCTTCCTCCCTCTTGCTCTCTCTCCCTCTCTCTAGAAGCCCTTTCTCTCTCTATAAGGCGAAAGCTTGGGGAAGATCATGCCGGGAGGATACCGTCATTCCGTGAGGATTCGTGTAGATCTGTTCTAGAGGACGTACTTCTATGCGGCACAATGTTCACGAGATTCTACATCGGGCACTGCCGATAGTGTCGTTTCGCGCAAGGTGAAATCTACAACCCGTAGTTAGGGGTTGGGGTATTTTAATACATCAATTAGAGCACGGTTCTAGGATTCCAACAAGATGGGTTCGGATAAATAAATTTTTGTTATTTGCTGCATTGCCCGAACAGCGCTGAATGAAACCTTACAATGGTATCAGAGCCAGGTTGACGCTCTGATCGATGTTTTATCACCGTATAGAACCATATTTTTAGGGGTGATTTAAAATCTTCAATTATTATTAGAAGATAGGGGTGCTGGGCATTTCTGTTCTTCCTGGATGTTGGGCATCTGAAGCAAATTTTTTTGAAAAAAAAAATTGGCACGTTTAGGCGCACTGCGCCCGGTGGCCGCAGTGCGCCCGCCACGTGCGCCGCCCTCGCGGCGCATGCGGGCGCGCCCGCGTGGCGGGCGTCGCAACGCGGGCGCACCGCGTTGCGGGCGCATGGATTGCGGCGCCTGCAACGTGGGCGCCCGCCAGGCGGGCGCCCGCCAGGCGGGCACCCGCCCATGCCTTCCGCGTGGGCAGCCGCGCCCAACCAGGTCGGTTGTCAGTTTTTTTATTATTATTTAAAAAATTGCTTTTATTTAATTTATATTGTGCTAGTATATATATATGATATATATATAAATACATATTAAATTAATCTAAATTTTTATCTCAAATATTAATTATCTATTCTCATTAAAGAAAATTCAAAACTTAAACTTTATTTAACTTTTGAATTTAATGAGGTGAGATAATTATCGTTTTACCATGAGATAAAAAGGTTAATAATTGAATGTAATTCTGTGAAATTTAATTTTCAAATTTTTAATTATTAGATAATTAGTAAATTCAGA
This sequence comes from Amorphophallus konjac, assembly GCA_022559845.1. Taxonomy (NCBI): domain Eukaryota; kingdom Viridiplantae; phylum Streptophyta; class Magnoliopsida; order Alismatales; family Araceae; genus Amorphophallus; species Amorphophallus konjac. Next base: position 230,765,821 of record CM040126.1, read on the forward strand.
ATTTGAATTTCATCGAAGTTATTTGTATAAAATTCAAATATTTAAGATTTTAATTATTAGATAATTGTTAAATTCAATTTTTGATTTTTAGAAAAATGATAATCAAGGATAATTACATTATTTAAATTTCTTTTCAAATACAATTACCGGATAATTAGTTTGTGTTTAAATTTAAATAATTGTCATATTTAAATTTTAATTTTAAATTTGATTATTAGATAATTAAATTTAAATTTAAATTTAAATAATTATCTCAATTATCTGACTTATTTGAATTAGATTTAAATTTGCATGCCCCAGTTATAAATGATGATTCTTTACGTGAGTTGCTTAATTTACCTTGCATTGGCTTGCTTAAGTGTTTAATTTTAGTTAATCCAACTTCGATTTTTAAAATTAAACAAAGCTACCCTATTTTTGTTTGTACATCCCATTTTTAAATCTAAAAGTAAGGATTATTTTAGAAATAACCCTTGATTGATTTTACTTGAATGGGTTGGCAAGTGATCATAGACTTGGTTAATGTAATTAATTGGGGTCTGCGAACCTCCTTTCTCTCTCTGTTAAAATTCGTATGTACTTCGATCTCCCTTTACAGTTGTACTCGCCCTAAGGGCTACTGGAATTTTAGTGACATGTAATTTAAATTTTGCCGGCGTGCGTGCCATGTAAAAGTTGTAATTAATGCAGCGTCAGAGTTTGAAAGCGCGGAGCACACCCGACGAGGATGATCTAGCTGCTTCAGAAGCGGGCCAGATGTCTCAGTTACATTAGGGATAAAGTCCATGATCACTTGCGATTTGATTTCTGCATTGGATGCATTTATTTTGTGCAAACTGCTAGGTACGGTAAATATATTAGATATATTTATATTACCACCTAGGGTGAGATCAAGATAAAATCAAATTCCCCCACGATTTAATTTTACATCTGGTAAACGTGGCTCTAGGAGTCACCGTGGCCCTCCATCATTATGGGGTTCATGAACGTCTTCAACTCATGGATTTGTTGTGCTTTCCACAAGGTTCGTGGACTTGGTGGCGGGATGTAACCCTAAGGCTAGGCCTCAATAGGGTGAGGAATTGAACCCGACCTTGTTGTGCTTTCCACAAGAGTCGGATCATGAACTCATTGTCATATCGTAATGATGGTTAGATATAACCGAGGGTATCCGTTGTTGTGCTTTCCACAAGGGGATGAGTTCTCGGGGGCCGAAATCAGATATTGCATTGAATGCAAATGCTTGTTGACTACCCTTGAGATAGTGTATGGCTTGTTGTGCTTTCCACAAGGTCATATATCAGTCTCGTTGCGATTCCGACCCACTAGGTTGATCTCGATAGTCTCCCGTTCTATATACTGAGAGTTATATAGTTCGATCGAAAAATAGTGAGACTAACTAAGATAGAAAATCACATCTAAGTTAGAATTTGAACATATGCTAAGTTGTCTTTTATTTCTTATCCAGATTATAATGTCATCGTCCAACCCCCTCCGCGGCATCTTGGATGCCAACAGACTGACTGGACCGAACTACTCGGATTGGCTACGTAATCTACGTATAGTCCTCACCGCCGAAAAAATAGCCTACGTGTTGGACACGGTTCATTCTGAGCCAACTCCCGATGCCGACGAGGGCAAGTTGATGACTTATGCCAAATGGTCAGAAGACTCTTCCCTTGCCCAATGTTACATGCTGGCCTCTATGGCTCCCGAGCTGCAGAGGTAATTCGAAAAGACTGATTGTAGAAGCATACTTTTTAACCTATGCCAGCTCTTCGGGGAGCAGGGCCGGATTGAGAGATATGATATCTCCAAAAGACTTTTCGAGACACGGATGTCGGAGGGTGCTTCAGTACAGGCTCATATACTGAAAATGATGGAGTGGATAAAGAGACTCAATGCACTGGGGTTCAAGTTCGATCTTGAACTGTGCATTGATCTTATACTCCAGTCATTGCCCGATTTCTTTTCTTCCTTCATCATAAACTTTAACATGAATAGAATTGATGCAACTCTCCCAGAGCTGCTCAACATGTTAAAGAGTGCTGAAGGAACTATGCAGAAAGATAAACCATTTTCTTCTATAATGATTGTTGGCCGGGCCAACAAGAAAAGGAAGGCAACCCAGATATCCACCAAAGGTGACAAAGGGAAGGGAAAAAAGAAGGCCATGGGTAAGCAACTCGCCAAAGTTGACAAAGGGAAGGGTAAGAAGAATGAAAAAGAAGACAAGTGTTTTTGATGCGGGGAAATAGGGCATTGGAAAAGGAATTGTAAGACAATTCTAAATGAAGGTATTTTTATCATAGACTTTAATTTGTCATATATGGAATCCATATCATGGGTATTGGATACTAGATGTGCATCTCATATCTGCAACTCTGTGCAGGTGCTGGCAAATAGAAGGCGGCTGGGTAAAAAGGAGATTGAACTGAGGATGGGCAATGGAACTTTAGTTGCTGCCAAAGTTGTCGGGACTGCACGTCTCAGTTTACCTTCAGGAGTCATTTTGGAGCTGAATGACTATTATTATGTTCCTAATATTAGTAAGAACATTATTTCAATCTCTAGCTTGTATAAAGTTGGATATGTATTGGCTTTTAACAGCATTGGGTGCTCTATAATGAATAATGGTTTGATCATAGCCAATGGTTCATTAGTCAATGGTCTTTATGTATTAGATACATGTTCTAATGTTATGTAGGTTTCCAATGCTAATGGAGTGAATTCTACATATCTATGGTATTGCAGGCTTGGTCATGTAGGTGAGAAAAGAGTCTCTCACCTACACTCAAATGGGTATTTGAATTCATTCGAATACAAGCCATTTGATACCTGTGAGTCGTGTCTCATGGGGAAGATTACCAAGGCTCCCTTTAGTGGACATGGTGAGAGGGCTGCTGCCCTTCTTGAGCTCATACACTCGGATGTGTGTGGACCCATGTCTATGGAAGTAAAAAGGGGTCACCTCTATTTCATTTCTTTTATTGACGACTTCTCGAGATATGGCTATGTGTATTTAATGAGACATAAATCACAAGCCTTTGAGAAGTTTAAGGAATACAAGAATGAAGTAGAGAAACATACTGGTAAAAGTATTAAGGCTCTTCGATCCGATCGAGGAGGTGAATACTTTAGCCATGAATTTGCTTCTTATCTTAAAGACAATAGAATTATTTCTCAGTGGACTCCACCGTATACACCACAGCACAATGGTGTATCCGAAAGGAGAAACATGGCCTTGTTAGATATGGTCCGATCTATGATGTCTATGTCAGGACTACCCTTGTCTCTTTGGGGCTATGCCTTAGAGACTGTAGCCTATTTACTGAATAGGATCTCACGTAAATCTGTTCCTTCTATACCATATGAGATATGGAAGGGCAGGAAATCAAATTTTAATCACATTAAAATTTGGGAGTGTCCTGCCCATGTAAAGAGGAACGATAGTGAAAAAGTTGAGTCTAGAACCGATAAGAGTAGATTTGTGGGATATCCAAAGGAGACATTTGAATATTATTTTTATCACCCTTCTGAGCAAAGGGTCTTAGTGGCTAAAAGAGCTGCATTTCTGGAAAGAGAATATCTTCTCCAGAAAGATAGTGGGAGCCAGATAGAATTGGACGAGGTCCAAGAATCACAATCTAAAGACTCATTAGATGAGACTGTATTGGTTGATCCTATTCAAAGTGAAATACAGACACTACGGAGATCTGGTAGACTACCAAGAGAACCTGAGAGATATGTTGGACATGTCTCAGAGAGGTCCTCTAAGGTATGCATCGATGAGGATGGAGATCCTCAATCCTACCAAAAGGCGATCCGTAGTGCGGACTCCGAGAAATGGTAAGAGGCAATAGATTCAGAGATCCAGTCCATGTACACCAACAAAGTTTGGAACTTGGTTGATGCACCCGAAGGGAAAGTCCCTATCGACTGCAAATAGATTTTCCAAAGAAAAATCGGTGCAGATGGAAAAATTGACACATACAAGGCCAGATTAGTGGCGAAAGGGTATCGTCAAAGACAAGGTATTGACTATGATGAGACATTTTCACCTGTGGCCATGGTTAAGTTAATCAGAATCCTCCTTGTCATTGCTGCATATTTGGATTATGAGATTTGGCAAATGGATGTGAAGATAACTTTTCGGAATGGAAAAATGTCAGAAGAGGTGTACATGGTACAGCCTGAAGGATTCACTTCCATGCTTCATCTTAAAAAGGTAGGCAAACTTCAGAGGTCCATTTATAGATTGAAGCAGGAATCTCGGAGCTGGAACTTAAGATTTGATGAAGCTGTCAAATCTTTCAACTTCATTCGGAATGAAGATGAACCCTATGTTTACAAGAAGGTCAGTGGGAGCTCTATGACCTTCTTGGTCCTTTATGTTGATGACATCTTACTCATTGGGAATGATGTAGGGATATTGACATCAACTAAGTCTTGGTTGTCTAAGACCTTCTCCATGAAAGATTTGGGAGAAGTATCCTATGTGCTGGGCATAAGGATATATCAAGATAGATCTAAAAGGATGCTAGGATTATACCAATCCATGTACATCGATACTATCCTCAAAAGGTTTAGGATAGAAAATTCCAAAAGAGGTCTTATTCCTATGAGACATGTAATTTGTCTATCTAAGGGGATGAGCCCTAAAACATCTGAGGAGGTGGCACACATGAATAAGGTACCCTATGCTTCGGCCATAGGGGTAATCATGTATGCAATGCTATGTAGACGGCCTGATGATGCCAATGCTTTAAGCATTGTTAGTAGATATCAGGCAAATCCAGGCAAAGAGCACTGGAAGGCAGTGAAGGACATCCTTAAGTACTTGCGAAGGGCTAAGGATCTTTTTCTACTTCATGGAGGAGAGGACCTACAGGTTAGAGCTTACACAGACTCTAGTTTCCAGTCAGATCCAGACGACTGTAAATCCATGTCTGGGTTTGTATTCATGTTTAATGGAGGGGCAGTGTCACGACCCGAGCGCGGAAGATTACCCGGAGGCGTGACACGTCTATATAGATCGTGTCAATCATGTAAATATCAGAGTGCACAAATAACTAAGATTTAACTCGAAATTAATACAAATAGTACGAGCTGACAATTGTCACAACTAATCAAAGGATAAATACACATGTTCCCAGAGTCCAACGACTAGGCTTCAAATCTTAAGCAGTTCTAATCAAGTTGACTAATACAAATGACATAGATGAATTGATACAACAGACATAAGTGAACTAATACAATAACACAAAGGACATGACAATTTGATAACTTCACTCTAACACTCATCACTCAGTCTCATTCCCTTCCGAGTGTTGGTTGACATCCAAATTACCTGAAAATATTAGAAAACAACTAGATGAGCGAATCACTCAGTAGGAATTACATCTCAAGATTTAACATGCTTTAAGTGGTTTACAAGTTCAATTAATGTCAGTAAAGCTATGCATGTAGATGAGTAGATATCAAGGATTGTAAAAATCGACAAGAGCAGTGAAGGAATAACAAGTGAGAGTATAAGGATTCCAACTTCAATGCAGCAATAGCAAGAGATTCAAGCAAGTAATAACTGGAATTAACAAAATCTTTCCAAGAGAGTAAGAACTCATGTCAAGCAAGTAATAGAAAGTAATATAAATTCAAGCATGTAAAACTGGAATTGGCTATTTATCAATTTCATTCAAGCAAAAACTTTACCCTTCTGCGGATCTCAAGTCAAATCAATCAAGTAATATCACGAGAATGAGTGGAATGTCTAAAGCCTAGCAAGCAAGTACTCAGGTGCAATGCCAAACACCGTGGTCAATAAACTCCCATAGGCACAAGTACCTTCGGGTGCTCCTCCCAGGACCAGACCGGGCCCTATATGCACAGCATTAATCATTTTTGTCGACATCCACTCTCATTTATAGCCAATATGGAATTTCAAGGTTTGACCAGTATGATATATAAGGTGGAATTATGGAATGCAATCCAAGGGCGCATTGATGTGTAGGGATGAACTAGGAGTGGAAACCAGTAACATTTGATACACGGAAAAAAATTAGATAAGAGAGGTGCCTTATGGGCCACCTGACAAGTTTAGAAACGACACCCTCACTGTGAGATGCCCTTCCTGGGAACTATACAGGGTTTAGAGGACCCTATCACGAGTTAAATGGCACCTCTCAGGATGCCATCTATTAGTGGAGATGGCAAAAGTGAAAGCCTAACGATCACGTTAACGTAATGAGCCAGCTGTGTCGACTCAGCAGTTCATCGCGTCAACCCTGCAGTTCATCGCGTCAACCCTACGAACAGGCTGGGTCGAACCTGCGAACAGGCTGGGTCGACCCTGCAGTTCATCGCGTCAACCCTGCGAACAGGCTGGGTCAACCCTGCAGTTCATCACGTCAACCCTGCGAACAGGCTGGGTCGACCCTGCAGTTCATCGCGTCGACCCTACAATTCATCGCGTCAACCCTGCGAATAGGCTGGGTCGACCCTGCAGTTCATCGTGTCGACCCTGCAGTTCATCGCGTCAACCCTGCGAACAGGCTAGGTCGACCCTGCCAACAGGCTGGGTCGACCCTGCAGTTCATCGCGTCAACCCTGCGAACAGGCTGGGTCGACCCTGAAGTTCATCGCATCAACCCTGTGAACAGGCTGGGTCGACCCTGCAGTTCATTGCGTCAACGCGGTGAACAGGCTGGGTCGACCCTGCAATTCATCGCGTCAACGCGGTGAACAGGATGGGTCGACTCTGCAGTTCATATCTGCTCAAAATGGCTTAAGGTATTAATCTTTGATTAAGCTAGGGTTAACTGGACGATTAGTTTAACATCGTGCAGTTGGAAGGCGCCCATGGGGCTGCCATCTCTTAGAAGAAGGCGCCCTTGGGTCTGCCACCTTCTATTAAATTTTAATAGGTTAGTTAAATGATAAAACTTGCGTTATACGGATATATCGTATGGATATGAAGCTAATTCATACCAATTACCCTAGATTGAAGCTAATACATGCTAATCGTCTTGGGTATAAGACGAATACATGCTAATTATCTTAGGTATGAGGCTAATACATACTAATCATTTTAAGTATGAAGCTAATACATACTAATCAGCTTAGGTATGAAGCTAATATATGCTAATCATCCTAGATTTAAGCTAACACATGCTAATTATTCTAGGTATGAGACTAATATTCGCTAATTATTCTAGTTATAGGGCTAATACATGAGAAACATGCCGTATATACTTTATATCTATTTGCTAAACATGCAATTGAGAGGGGTCTTGGGTTTGTATGTTTATGTTGTTATTCGTGTAAGTTCTTGAGATTTTAGTCTTTCTTAGTCCTTTTCATACTTTTCGGATCTTCATTTCAATTTCATGTCTTCTGCAAACTTGTTCATCCTTAAGTGCTTTACATTTCCTTCTTCAACATCTTTCTCTAATTCCTCTCCGTTTTAAGTTATTGCATGTTTTTCCACTTGCTGTCCTGACACATTACTGTTCATCCGAGCTGATACCTTCTTTTGTTCCCCAGTTTTCATACCCTTCCAATCCTCTTTTCTCTCTAAGTTTTTCACAAACGTTCTACTTCTCTTGTAGATATAGATTTTCTTCTTCTACCACTTCCTCCAATTCTTCATAATTTTTAAGTTATAATTAATTTTCTACGGTTCTGTTTTCTACTCAGTCACTGTTCACATGCGCCTATAGATCTCGATTTTTCACATTTTTCACCTTCTTTCTCTCATTTTCGCTCTCTACACTCTTCATAAAACTTCTTCCTAACCCTCCAATCTACAACTTTCTCTTCTTTCACATATTCTCATTCTCTCTATATTTTATGTTATTCTCCTTCTTAGAACCCCCTATTTTCAATATAATTTCATTGTGCTTTCAACTTGGACTTTCTCAACTTGGTCTTTTTCAACTTGGTCTTTTTCCACGTTTTTCATCCTCTTGGCTACAATTTCTTCCTTCACTATTTTCAGGTTTTAGTTTCTCTAATATAACATTTTTAACATGGTGGTTTCAGTTTCACAGAAATTGACATAATGATAGGCCCTTCACTAAAGCATGAACTATATCAAATCTGAGGTGGTCATTCAACGTAAGATGTGTTGGTAAATCAAGTAACATGGAGATTAGCCTAACATGTTATTAGGTTAGGTAGGCTAACAGATTAATTTAACTCTAAAATAACGTCTTTGTCCTAGTGTATATAGAATATGGTGTAGTCATTTAGCGTAAAACATGTCCGTAAAACAAGTAACATGAATATTTAGTTTATCATGTGATTAGATTAGGTAATCTAACTGATTAGCTAACATATTCTAACAAATTAGCTAACATTTTACTTGATCTATGTGAAAGCATGATAGAAATTGTTGTAAACATGGTTTATCGCATGGAACATCGTATGGAGATGAGCTAATACTAATTTTTATCCTAGATTAGCTATCTTAGATTAGCTAATGTTTAGTTAAAAGGTTGAGAACACCTACTAAAACATGATGTGTAACCACTAAATACCGCATGGAGATGGGACTAATCACTAATTTTACATGTTAATATAACCTAGATTAGCTATGGTTTGGTTAAAGCTCGAGATCACCTACCTTGTTGGAAGATCTCTAGCAGTAGCAGAACCCTTCTAGGTGATTGTGTAATCCCTGTAGAGCTTTGCCCCAACCTTAGCTAACCTAGAATGGGGGTAGCAAAGGGTATGTTATAGGGTCTGGTATGACCGGATGGGGGGGGCAAGATCTAGAATAATGGGGCATTACAGCTTGTACAGGCTGGAAAGATAGGGGATAATGTTTGGACAGCCAATCCATAGCCCAGATCGTAAAGTCTGTCTCCCACATTCATACACGATCCCTCTTCAATGTGCACACTTTCAAAGTCTGTACATCCTCAAAGTCTATACATTGGCTTCCATCACAAAGTCTGTACATCATCACAAGTCTGTACATCCTCTCCCTCTCAAAGTCTATACATTGGCTTATCATCACAAAGTCTGTACCCTCTCAAAGTCTATACATTGGCTTCACAAGTCTATACATCCTCTCCCTCTCAAAGTCTATACATTGGCTTCCATCACAAAGTCTGTACATCCTCTCAAAGTCTATACGTTGCAGCTCAAGTCTATACATTGGCCATTAGTGCAAAGTCTATACATTGCTGCAACTCCAAGTCTATACATTGCAGCTCAAGTCTATACATTGGCCATTTGTGCAATTCAAAGTCTATACATTGCTATAGCTCAAGTCTATACATTGCTACGGTTACTGCGGTGGCTCAAAGTCTATACCTTGCTGTAGCCCGCAACAAAGTCTCTACATTGCTATTGCTAGCCTATTTACCAAGTCTGTACGTTGCTAGCCTATAATGTATAATTAATTGGCACAAAAGGTAAATGGTGGATGCTAAGATTTGAACCCTAATCATTGGGTTGAAAGGTAAGTTACTTAACCAACTACACTAGGAAGCCACTTGTTAAGTGAATAATCTTTACATATGATAACTTCATGTTCCAACTTCTTACTTAAGCTTCCTCTAGAGTTTATCTAATATATATTTTTTTATTTTAGAAATAATATTAATAAATAAATATATATATATATTTTTATACGGGGTGCTACACCCTCCCCCACTTAAAAGAATTTGGTCCCCAAATTCAATTACATTATACAGAAATAGGGAAGGTGTAAAGTTCTTACAATTAGAATAACTCGGGAAACCTTCTTTTCATAAATTCTTCAGCTTCCCAGGTAGCTTCTTGTTCTGAACATTGATTCCATTGGATTTTCACCATAGGGATTGTCTTGCTCCTTAGAATTCGGACTTCGCGGTCGAGGATCCGCATCGGCCTTTGCTCATAAGTAAGATCTCTTTGAATCACCAAATCAGCATGGTCGATGACATGGGAAGGGTCGTGCACATATTTCTTCAGCATAGAAATATGAAATACATTGTGCACTTTCGAGAGTTGAGGAGGTAAAGCAATACGGTAAGCCACCTCGCCCACTCTTTCCAATACTTCAAATGGACCGATAAACTTTGGTGTAAGCTTGCCCTTAACACCGAATCTTCTAATACCTCGGCCAGGAGATACCTTGAGAAATACATTGTCGCCTACTTGAAATTCCAAATCTCTTCTTCTGTTATCAGCATAAGATTTTTGCCTGCACTGAGCTACCTTGAGTCTCTCTCTGATAAGGTGTATCTTTTCAGTTGAATCTCTAACCATATCTGGGCCTTGAAGTTGTCTTTCACCGACTTCATCCCAGCATATTGGAGATCGACAACTCTTGCCATAAAGTGCCTCAAATGGTGCCATCTGGATACTGGCTTGATAACTGTTATTGTAGGCAAATTCGACTAGGGGTAAGTGGTCCTGCCAGCTTCCGCCGAAATCTATAATACATGCCCTTAACATATCTTCAACAACCTGATTTATCCTTTCAGTCTGACCATCTGTCTGGGGATGGAAAGCAGTGCTGAAATTAAGTTTCATCCCCAGAGAGTGTTGTAGACCCTTCCAAAAATGAGAGGTGAAGCGTGGGTCTCGGTCAGATACGATCGAGATGGAAACTCCATGCAATCTAACCATCTCCTTAATATACAGGGCAGCAAGTACGTCGACTTACCATCGACTTTTGATGGGTAAGAAATGGGCCGATTTAGTTAACCGGTCGATAATTACCCAAATTCCATCATATCCGCCCCTAGACTTGGGCAAACCCATGATAAAGTCCATGCCAATGTCTTCCCACTTCCACTTGGGAATATCCAGTGGATGTAACTTTCCGGCGAGTTTTTGATGTTCCGCCTTCACTTGTTGGCATGTGAGGCAACGAGACACAAAGTCTGCTACCTCCCTTTTCATGTTAGGCCACCAGAAAGTTCTTTTCAAGTCTTGGTACATCTCAGTGGCTCCATGGTGGATTGTGTACCTCGATCTATGAGCTTCTTCAAGAATCTTCTTCTTCAGTTCGGGACAGTCGGGCACACATGTCCGTTCATGAAATAGTAATCTGCCATCAGGTGCCAGCTTGAAATCTAGTCTCTCGTCCAGCTTGCTCTTTATCTCCACTAGCGAGGGATCCTCTTCTTGTAACTTCTTGATTTCAGGTAGCAAATCTGGATGTAGGCTCATATGAGATAGAATAATACACATGTTCTTCTCATCTGTGCTGATATCAAGCTCAGAGAATTTCTCTAGTAGTTTCCATTCTTGTATCATGCAGTTGGCCAATATTGTTCTCGACTTTCGACTAAGGGCATCAGCTACGGAATTACCCTTACCAGGATGGTACTGTATAGTGAAGTCGAAATCCTTGAGATACTCGAGCCAACGCCTTTGCAGCATGTTCAGCTCCTTTTGGGAGAATAAGTACTTGAGGCTTTTATGATCGGAGTACACAGTGAATTGTTCTCCGTAGAGATAGTGCCTCCAGATCTTTAAAGCGAATACTACTGCGGCCAGTTCTAAGTCGTGAACTAGGTAGTTCTCTTCATGTTTCTTCAATTGTCGGGAAGAGTATACAATGACTCTCCCATTCTGCATCAATACACATCCGAGGCCAATACCAGAAGCATCGGTATATACCTCGTATTTTTCTCCTTCCATTGGTAATGATAAGACTGGAGCAGTGGTCAAGAGATCCTTCAAAGTTTGGAAACACTTTTCACAGTCTTCCTTCCACTCATAAGGCACTTCCTTGCGGGTTAACCTGGTCAAGGGAACAGTAATTTTGGAGAAGTCCTTTATAAAACGCCGATAGTAACCAGCTAGACCCAAGAAGCTCCGAATCTCAGTTACATTTGTGGGTCGTTCCCAGTTCTTCACGGCTTCGACCTTTGATGGGTCAACAGCAATTCCGTTCTTCGAAATGATATGGCCTAAGAAGGATACTTCCTCGAGCCAAAACTCGCATTTGCTGAATTTGGCATATAGCTTGTTTCCCCTTAATATCTGTAATGCCTTCTTGAGGTGTTCTTCATGATTCTCTTCGGTCTTTGAATAGATCAGAATATCATCAATAAAGACCACAATAAATTGGTCTAAATAGGGCCTGAATATGTTGTTCATTAACTGCATAAAAGCTGCAGGGGCATTTGTTAGTCTGAAAGGCATAACAGTAAATTTGTAATGCCCATACCTGCTTCGGAATGCAGTTTTATGAATGTCTTCTTCTTTAATCTTCAATTGGTGGTAACCAGAACGAAGATCAATCTTGGAGAAATATAAAGCTCCAGATAGTTGATCGAACAGCTCATCAATCCTTGGCAGTGGATACTTGTTCTTGATTGTAAAGTGATTTAGCTGCCGATAATCTATGCATATTCTCATCGATCCGTCCTTCTTTTTGACGAATGTGCTCCCCTTGGGGAAGTACTCGGCCTGATGAAACCCTTGTTCAATAACTCCATTAGCTGCTCTTTTAGTTCCTTCAGCTCAGTAGGGGACATTCTGTATGGTGCCCTGGAAATAGGACCAGCACCAGGGACAAGGTCGATTGTGAACGACACTTCCCTTTCCGGGGGTAAGCCGGTTAAATCTTCTGGAAAAACATCGAGAAAATCCCGAATTACACGGATGTCTTCAAGTTTAACCTTCTCGACTTCCGTGGCAGTCACGAATGCTATAAAAGCCATGCATCCCTTATTCATAAGTTTACTAGCTCGGAGTGCTAATATAAGAAGTGATTTACTCCGAGGGCTATTGTAAACTAGCTCTGGGAAATCTACGAAAGTTACCTTGCCATGCCGGTAATCTACAGTTGCTTGGTATGTGGATAGCCAGTCGGCACCTAGTATGACATCATAACCCTTTATATTTAGGCATATCAGGTCAGCAAGTAAATTATTTCCCTTAATCATCACTTCACAGTTTGGATAGTGATAAGTGATATCAGACTCATTCCCAAGAGGTGTAGATATGACCAACTCTAACAGTTCATGTTTCTTAGAAAATGAAGCAGCAAAGTTCTTGGAAACGAATGAATGAGTTGCTCCGGTATCAAATAAAACTTGAGCAGTTTTTGAACAAATAGTGAGAGTACCTTCCACAATTCCACCTTTAGTGGGTTCCGTCTCTTGGAGAGCTTGGAGATGGCCTTGTTTCTTTACCGGACGCTTCTCGTCTTTGGTGTCTTGTTCCTTCATCAGTGGGCAGTCTGGGATTCGATGCTCTCGGCTCCCACATCGAAGACAAGCTCCTAACTTTCTCCAACATTCATCGGTCTTATGACCAACTTTATCACAATACTTGCAAATCTCCTTTGATGGTGTGGTGGTAGAGAATGGCCTATCATTCTTCTGGAATTTCTTCGCCTTAGAGGGCTCCCCTCCCATGAAGAATCGCTTCTTGTTGAAGGATTGTTTGAATTTTCTCGGGCTTGTGACGGGTTCCTTCTTGTCTCTTCCTCGGATTCTCTCAGATAATTCAGTGGCGTCTTCCAGTAGTTGAGCACGCCGAACCATCTCTGAATAGACTTGGATGTCCATCGGGGCAAGTTGTGTGATATAATGGGGCCGAAGTCCGTTGAGGAATCTTCTCGCCTTCATCTTTTTCGTACACACCAAGTGGGGTGCATACCTAGATAATCTGGAGAATTGGGCCTCATACTCGGCCACTTTCAAGCCCCGTTGTTTTAGAACGGCGAATTCTGTGGCTTTCTTTTCCTGGATATGATCGGAGAAGTACTTGTTGTTGAAATGCTCCATGAATTCATCCCATGTGACATGGTATTCTAGCAGTGTTACTTTTATGGATTTCCACCAGCATCGAGAGTCCCGCTCTAGTTGGAATACGGTAAGTAAAACCTTCTCTTCATCCGCGCATTGCATCACACGGAAGATTCGTTCCATCTCCATTAGCCAATTCTCGGCATCCTCGGGGTCGGACGAACCCGTGAACCTCGGTGGGTTCATGTTACGGAAACTTCGGTGGAGATCTCCTGCTCCATGATTTGCTCCGCCTTGGGCCACTTGCTGTAGTGCCTGTGTGAGGCCTTGCACGGTGCGCTGCATCTCGCGCCATTGTGCTCTTTCCGCAGCCATGATCCTACAAAAGAGTTAAGTATGATAAAGATCAGATTTACTTGTAAGGTCGAAAGTCATTGTAGAACTTAACCCATGGCTCTATCCATCGCACCGGGTAATGTTAGGGTGCTAGGCCCGGATACAGAGGGGGGGTGAATGTATCCTGCTACGAATAATGCCCAATTTAAAAACTCAGATGCTAGGCAAGTTTCGAAATTAAGCTAATTCGATTAAACAAAATAACAAGAAGATGGAGCGTGCCTATTCAAGCATCTAACGGAAGCAAATCAACAAAACAAACCACTGCTCAATAGATTTTAAGGTGGTTCGGTCCTCCAGACCTACATCCACCCCTCACTCCCAACCGGAGTGAGGCTTCACTAGCCAATGCTAGAACCAAGCAGACTCAATCTGCAAATAGTTGCTGCCACACAGCTTGACCAGGGGAATAGCCTCCCCTCTTCCTCCCAACCGGAGGGACACCCCAAGTGACTCCAGCCACTTGGAAACCAGAGACCGAAGTCTCTCTTCCTCCAGACCGGAGGGACCCCTCGACTTGCTAGCCACAAGCCCAGAACCGGAGACAAGTCTCCCTTCCTCCAAACCGGAGGGAACCCACAAGTAGCTCCCAGCTACTTGCAACCGGAGATCAGATCTCCCTTCTCCTGACCCACAGGAGGAACCCGATCCCCAACAGGGCAATCGGAAGAACAAGGATTAACCAAATGAAAAAGGAAAAATAAAAACACGAAATGAAAATAACTTTAGCAAACAGAAAGCTGAAAAATGAAATGCACAATGTGGCTCTCAATGGAGCTGACTGGCCTGGATCTGATCCATGGTACAGTAGGAACTTCTTCTGCTACTTCTCTTCTTCTTCTTCTCAACTCACGATCTCTCTTTCTCTTCTCTGCTCTCCTTTTCTCTCTCACTGTCTTTCTCTTTTCTTTCAGTCCTCACGAGCTCTCTCTTTCTCCTTTTTTTTTTCTTCTGCTGCTCTCTTCCTCTTTCACTCTCTACTGCACTTCTTCTTCTTCACTCACTATCTCGATCAGCCCTCTTCTACTGATCTTCTTTTCTTCTTCTGGATCGAACTCTCAGCACTTCTGCTCTTCTTTTATTGCCCTCAAGGCTTCGATCGATCCCACTCCATCTGAAGACGAAGGCTTCAATATATACTGCAACAATTAGGGCGAGCGTGTGCCTTCCACATCTCCCGCTAAAGGACCTCAGTCCACGTGTCAGCATTTCAGCACAGTGTATCCACGTGTCACGATCAGGGAACCTCGTCCTCCTTGGATCACGTGCCTTCCATTTGCCTCTTCGAAGGGTGCCTATCAGACAGATAAGAACTTTATCATGTTAAGTGTAAACATAGCAGTGTATAGACTTCGTTGTACGCACTTGTGAAGTTGAATGCATTGTTCAGACTTAGGCGTTCTGTTCAAGACAAAACCAATGTACATACTTCATGCTGTACAGACTTGATGTTGATCAACAGACCTTTGGACATCAGCCCAAGGCATCAACGCTTCCATCGTGCAACGTCGCCTCAGCTCCTCAAGCGAGATGCTAACGCCCTTGACAACTGGCCAATGCGTCAACGCATCCAGTGTCAGCGTCGACGCAGTGAACAAGATAAAAAGCGAAAGACGCACAATTGCGTCTACGCAGTCAGCCAAGTGCGTCAACGCACTAAAAACACAGAACCAATGAAAACAGACAGGCTATACAGACTTTGATGCTCAAAGACGATTGTATAGACTTGATGACCCTGAGCCAATGTGTAGACTTTACGCTGTACAGACTTTAGGCTTTGAACGCTTGAGCTGAAGACAATGTGCAGACTTTCTGAAACAGTCTGATGTACAGACTTCATGAAACTCTAGACACTGAATGATGTACATACTTAGCCCATGCAATGAGACGCTAAATGAGACGGTGAATGAGACGTTGGACTCTGTACAGACTTTGCCCAATGCCTGAGACGCTAACAAAGACGGACGATGCACTGTTCAGACTTGCTGAAAGACCGATGTACAGACTTGCCGATTCGAAGCCACTGTACAGACTTTGAAGAACAGTTCAATGTATAGACTTGAAACCCCTGAGCTAATGTTTAGACTTCACGATGTACAGACTTTGAGGAGTCTGAACCAATGTACAGACTTTAAAGGCTGTGAATAGCAAGGCATGTTGTACATACTTGAAACTTATGAAGATAGAGTGTATAGACTTGAAAGTCTGAAGGCGATGTGCATACTTGCTGAGTTCACGCTGCAGCCCAATGAGTTGACGCTGCAACGTATACACTTTACGTTCAACTGAAGATGTATAGACTTGGAGTTTCAAGGCCACAATGTATAGACTTCAAAAGGAGCAGTCCGATGTACAGACTTCAACTAAGTAGGCCACAGGCCGATGTGTAGACTTCAAGTTTAACTGCGGATGTACAGACTTCAGGTGTGAAGACATTGTGAATGTAAATGCAATGATCAGACTTCATTGTATAGACTTGGAGAACCTGAAGACCAATGTATGGACTTGTATAAATCTGATGAATGAACTGAGGGGTCGACCCATCAGCATAAGGGGTCGACGCACCACAGACCAGACCAATGAATAAATGAAGTTAAAGAGGCACCAGGCGTCAACGCATTGCCCAAGCAGCGTGGACGCAGTAGTACAAAAATTTCTTACTGCTACCTTTGAAGTGCCTTGGCAGCGTCGACGTTGCAGTTCGATGGGTCGACGCTGCAGTATCAAACTTCAGTCTAAGGAGCAACAGTAACAAGACTGAACATAATCAAATATGCAGTTCCATATCAGAACTTATGAAGAATTGTATTATGATCAGAAAGTGAATACTAGCATGAAGACTCACACAAGATGACTCACAGTGAATAACTCACTTCAAAGGTCAATCATCAAAACCAAATCAATCATCAAAATAGAACATCAATGCATGGTGACTCACAGTGTATGACTCACATCAAAACCAATCATCAAAACCACAGAGGCACAACAATCTCCCCCTTTTTGATGATGGCAACTCTACACAGTGAGTCAATCTGATGACTCAAACTATTCTCCCCCTTTGACTTCATCAAAAAAAAATATAGTTTGAGATTGTAAAAGAAACCACCATGCAATGATTGAATAACAATCTCCCCCTTTGGCAAAAGTATCCCCCTTTGATATAATCAAGAAGAACCATGGGGAGGAATGAATGCAGATGTAGATACCAGAATGCAAGATCTCCCCCTAGAAATATGAATGCAAGAACACAATTCTCCCCCTTTAAGAGTTTCTATGCAGCATGATGCATATGACATGAAAGCTCCCCCTGAATAGATGCCAATTGATATGCATGTGTTGCATGACTCCAAATTGATATTGTTGAGAAGGAGACCACAGAGGCAGTTCAAGTCAATGAATTAAGGACAGTGAGCAGAAAAGGTTCAAATAATCAGATTTACAAATAAGCTCCAAACAGAAATAATTCAACAAGATTTTCAAGGAGATATCAATCTCATAAATCCAAAACATAATTTTTCAAAGTCTCCCATTATAGGGGCTTATGAATGAGCTTTTTGAACAGCATGGTTTAAACATGATGTATGCAGAGTTTATCAATAAAATTCTGTATTGATATCTAAAACCATGTTTTAATAAAAATGAACCAAGCCCTCATATATATCTTGATTGTCCTCCCTTTGTCTTACACAATCAAATTTATTGACTTCTTTCAGAATTACATGCACTAGTATTGAGATTAAGCAATAATGAAGTCATATTATTTTGCCTAGGGTTGTAGCAATTTGATTTTAGCATCAATATTCAGATATTGAGATATGTTCAACAATTTTTCATGCTACAAATTTTACGAGCAGTCTAGTTCAGTTCACACCTTGTAACTAGAGGATATACCTTGATCAGAGGCCAATATCCCTAAGCACTTAGTGTGACTAACTGTCATGCTATATATGAACAGAGATAGCATTTACACATCATGACACACTCCAAATCATTTCTTGATGAGTGAGTTGTATTTCTCAGTGTGCATGCCATTGCTCTGCCTGAATTTTAATGAATTCTTAATCAGAGTTAACTAAGACACCTCATGACACAGTCCTTTGGACATGTGTTTCTCAGTGACCAAGGTCATTGCTCTGACAATTACTTTACCCTTTAGACAATTCAGACAAATTCATTTGCTTCAAAACAATAACAATTTCATGTGCTTAACCAATTAAAGCCATGAATTCAATAATGCAGATTTTAGAAGATTTCACAAGACACAACATGAAACAGATGGTTAAGGTTTATTAAACATGCTTCAGATATTTTTAAGAGATTTTAAAGTCAACCCTTGAGTACATTAAACTTAAACCACCTGAGTTATCTCAGATATTCATAAAAACGTATAATAGAAGATTTCTAGTTCAAAATTTCAGATTTATGATCGAGATAGCCCATTGAAATCTTCATGAAGGACTGATAGAATTTTTGAACCCAAATGATACCAATTGATAGGAGAAATACCAATTGTTAAGAGAGATTGTGAAGCTCAAAGTTTTCAGAATATGATCAAGGTTTGTTAGCAAAATCAATAAGAAAGGATATGCAATGAATTCTGATAAATGTATGCATTTGATAACCTATATGCAATGCATTGACTCCCCCTCACAATATGCATTCAAACTCTCTTTTTGGCATTTTCAATATAAGGAAATGCAATGCACTATATGTATGCAAGGACATGCAATTAACTCCCCCTAAAAACATTGTAATGTTTGCACTGAAAATTGAACATATGATTCCAAATGATATTGTGACTTGTGCACAATCAGACTGTTCTATCAGCAAAGTGACCCATGGTACTAGGCGGAGCACTTGGTCTAAAAGACCACCTCACACATAGTAAGAACCTTCAGACAGATTTTCATGCCTTTTGGTAGCTTACCATTTATATACCATTGAGGTCAATCATGATTATTCAACATGCAGTCCTATATGCCATTCAGAATTTTAATGAACTATGCATCAGACAGATTTCAACAACATTCATATGCAATTCAGATTTAAATAGAAATTTTGGAATGTAATTTATTTTCAGAGGTTATGCATTTCAACAATTATCAAACAACTATAAATGGCAGATATGCAAGAATTTTAAAATAGGAGATGCAGAGAAATTACCTGAAAAGTTCAGAGGGGGTTTTCATTCTTGAGTGCCTTGGATTAATACCCCTTTTTATTCCATTCCAAGGCACACCTGCAAAACAAGGTTTATGTTGCACAAACAGGTACCCAAGAAGTCTTGGGTCCTGACATGACCTTATCACTCCTAGCAGGTTTTCTAAGCATATTTTTAACTTGATAGCAAGGAGCAGCAGTTTTCAGACCTGATTTATGCACATTCTTGTTAGCATGAGTTCTATGTGCACATACATGAGATTTTCTGTTAACAGAATTAAGATTCTGTTTACCATCATAAGCCAGCCAACAGTCAGCAGCTCTGTGACCTGGCTTCCCACAATGATGGCATGTAAATTTCGCAACATGGAATTTAGCAGAGTTATTCTGAACATGCCAACAATCTCCAGCTCTGCGGCCTGGCTTCCCACAGTGATAGCATGCAGGAGACTTTCTGTTAATGGCAGGGAATTTAACAGTTTTAGAATTTAAATTTCTACCCTGAGCATGCCAACAGTGGGCTGCAATGTGGCCCATCTTGCCATAGTGAAAGCATGAATTAGAACTTTTCTTACCAGCATTCAGCCAGCATTCAAATCTCTTATGACCCAATTTTCCACAATTAAAGCATGTCATATGCTGGTTTATTGGAACAGACTTGTTCTTGTTAAGAGCATGATCGTTTGCATGAAATTTATTCTTATTACTAACAAACCAGCATTGTGAAATTTTGTGTCCTAGTTTACCATAATGAAAACACTCAATTTTCCTTTTCTGAGATGAAAGATTTTTATCATGATATCTCCTAGCATTCTTATCATCCTTCTCCATCAACTTACACTCATGCATCAGATGTCCAACTTTATGACAATAATGACAGATAATCTTCTTTTTAGATGCATGTGAGTGTGTGTGAGGACTGTGATCAGCAAACACTGATGGACCCTTTTTATTTATTTTCTATTTTCAATCATTTTCTGATTTTTATCATATTTTTCTATTTTCTTAGCCTTATACTGAGATGAAGATGAAGTAGAAGGCTTTTCATGTTCAGAAGATTTAACAAAAACAGTTTTCAAATTGGATCCATCGACCTTCCTCATGACTGGACTGTAGCCCAGTCCCTCTTTCTTAAAATTATCCTTTGCTCCCAACATTTTCTGAGCAATGGCTTGTTTGTCTTTAGAGGTGGTGGCTACATCTGAACTACTTACAAAAGATGTCATAACTTTGTTCTGAAGTTCCTTCTTGTTTATCTTATTGTAGCCCAGCCCTTCCTTCCTAGGGTTGATTTTTATACCTAGTAGCTTGTCTAGGTTTTTCTGCCCATCAACAAATTTAGACAAGGAAACTTTCAAATCCTGAATTTCATTTTCTAAAGGAAATATGTAGCTCATAACTGGCAATCTCTTACTCACAGCAATTCATAGCTTCATTCAAAACTTTGTTAGCAGTTTTATATTTTTCAACTTCTGTTCCAGAATGCTCAGTTTATCAGAATCTTCAACACACACAGTTTTTCCGCTTTCTAAGGCTAGCAGTCTCTCAGACATAGTGGAGTTCAGCATTTTTAATTTCTCATTTTCTTCCTTAAGCTTGTCATTCTGAATTAACTCATTTATCAAAGTCTGATCTTCTGAGTTAGTTTCAAGTTTTCTTCCAGCCTTGAATTCCTTCAAATCTTTTTCCTTCTTTTCAATGTTTTTCTGTAATTCCACATTCACAGATTTGATGGCTTCAAGTTTTTCAGCAAATAAGTTCTTCTCCTGCTCAAGTTTCTCAGATTTTTTATCCTTTTTATTAGCAGATGTTCTCAGAGAATCATTTTCAGATTTCAGCTTGTTTAAATCTGAGTTCACACTTTCAAAGTTTTTCAGCAATTTTTCATACTGGTCATGATAGTTAACAAGAGTCTGATTATCATTATCTGAGTTAAATTTTTCTTTGAGTTCAGATATCACATTTATATGATCTTGATTTTCAGTTTTCAATAATGAAATTTGTTTCTTCAATATTTGAAAATCAGACATACATGCATCATGAATATTTTTCAATTCAACACAATTTCTACAAGGAGAACTTGAACTATCTAAACCAGTACCCTTCTTCAATTTTTTATACTATTTTCTTAACAGTTCATGAGATTCAAATAATTCAGCATATGCATTCTCCCAATCTTCTAGAGAAAAATTCTCGAAGAGATTTACCTCATCATCATCATCTTCTTCAGTTTGATTGCTGCCTTGATCGCTGCCACTTTGATTTCTTCTGTTGGTCATCATGCAGCTGTCCACATCTATCTCCTGAGTTCGCTTCAGTGTATCCAAAATGTCTTTAGCAGAATTGCAATCAACGAAGCATG
Source organism: Amorphophallus konjac (assembly GCA_022559845.1). Lineage (NCBI taxonomy): Eukaryota > Viridiplantae > Streptophyta > Magnoliopsida > Alismatales > Araceae > Amorphophallus > Amorphophallus konjac. The sequence continues at coordinate 230,787,439 of CM040126.1, forward strand.
AGTGAAAGGCTCTATCAGTAGCTGCCTTCATTAGATTTATAGCTATCTGATTCTCTTCATGCATAGACTTGTGACTGTCAGTCCATTTGGACTTTTTCTTTGGTAGTTCATGAGGACCATGTGAAATTACTTTCCACAGGTCTGGATTCACAGATTTGATATAATTCTTCAGACTAGCGAACCATGCATTAAAATGCGTACCACTGAAGATCGGTGGATGAGCCATGAGAACACAACAGATTAACGCAATAGGAATATTGATGCACTAAAAACAAATTAGCACCTACGACTGCAAGATCGAATCTGCAGGTCGCTGGACCATGTATGCAGACACCGGCTCTGATACCAACTGTTAGGGTGCTAGGCCCGGATATAGAGGGGGGGTGAATGTATCCTGCTACGAATAATGCCCAATCTAAAAACTCAGATGCTAGGCAAGTTCCGGAATTAAGCTAATTCGATTAAACAAAATAACAAGCAGATGGAGCGTGCCTATTCAAGCATCTAACGGAAGCAAATCAACAAAGGAAACCACTGCTCAATAGATTTTAAGGTGGTTCGGTCCTCCAGACCTACATCCACCCCTCACTCCCAACCGGAGTGAGGCTTCACTAGCCAATGCTAGAACCAAGCAGACTCAGTCTGTAAACAGTTGCTGCCACACAGCTTGACCAGGGGAACAGCCTCCCCTCTTCCTCCCAACCGGAGGGACACCCCAAGTGACTCCCCACTTGGAAACCAGAGACCGAAGTCTCTCTTCCTCCAGACCGGAGGGACCCCTGGACTTGCTAGCCACAAGCCCAGAACCGGAGACAAGTCTCCCTTCCTCCAAACCGGAGGGAACCCACAAGTAGCTCCCAGCTACTTGCAACCGGAGATCAGATCTCCCTTCTCCTGACCCACAGGAGGAACCCGATCCCCAACAGGGCAATCGGAAGAACAAGGATTAACCAAATGAAAAAGGAAAAAAAAACATGAAATGAAAATAACTTCAGCAAACAGAAAGCTTAAAAACGAAATGCACAATGTGGCTCTCAACGGAGCTGACTGGCCTGGATCTGATCCACGGTCCAGTAGGAACTTCTTCTGCTACTTCTCTTCTTCTTCTTCTCAACTCACGATCTCTCTTTCTCTTCTCTGCTCTCCTTTTCTCTCTCACTGTCTTTCTCTTTTCTTTCAGTCCTCACGAGCTCTCTCTTTCTCCTTTTTTTTTTCTTCTGCTGCTCTCTTCCTCTTTCACTCTCTGCTGCACTTCTTCTTCTTCACTCACTATCTCGATCAGCCCTCTTCTACTGATCTTCTTTTCTTCTTCTGGATCGAACTCTCAGCACTTCTGCTCTTCTTTTATTGCCCTCAAGGCTTCGATCTATCCCACTCCATCTGAAGACGAAGGCTTCAATATATACTGCAATAATTAGGGCGAGCGTGTGCCTTCCACATCTCCCGCCAAAGGACCTCAGTCCACGTGTCAGCATTTCAGCACAGTGTATCCACGTGTCACGATCAGGGAACCTCGTCCTCCTTGGATCACGTGCCTTTCATTTGCCTCTTCGAAGGGTGCCTGTCGGACAGATAAGAACTTTATCAGGTTAAGTGTAAACATAGTAGTGTATAGACTTCGTTGTACGCACTTGTGAAGTTGAATGCATTGTTCAGACTTAGGCGTTCTGTTCAAGACAAAACCAATGTACAGACTTCATGCTGTACAGACTTGATGTTGATCAACAGACCTTTGGACATCAGCCCAAGGCGTCAACGCTTCCATCGTGCAGCGTCGCCTCAGCTCCTCAAGCGAGATGCTCACGCCCTTGGCAACTGGCCAATGCGTCAACGCATCCAGTGTCAGCGTCGACGCAGTGAACAAGATAGAAAGCGAAAGACGCACAATTGCGTCTACGCAGTCAGCCAAGTGCGTCAACACACTAAAAGCACAGAACCAATGAAGACAGACAGGCTGTACAGACTTTGATGCTCAAAGACGATTGTATAGACTTGACAACCCTGAGCCAATGTGTAGACTTTACGCTGTACAGACTTTAGGCTTTGAACGCTTGAGCTGAAGACAATGTGCAGACTTTCTGAAATAGTCTGATGTACAGACTTCATGAAACTCTAGACACTGAATGCTGTACATACTTAGCCCATGCAATGAGACGCTAAATGAGACGGTGAATGAGACGCTGGACTCTGTACAGACTTTGCCCAATGCCTGAGACGCTAACAAAGACGGACGATGCACTGTTCAGACTTGCTGAAAGACCGATGTACGGACTTGCCAATTCGAAGCCACTGTACAGACTTTGAAAAACAGTTCAATGTATAGACTTGAAACCCCTGAGCTAATGTTTAGACTTCACGCTGTACAGACTTTGAGGAGTCTGAACCAATGTACAGACTTTAAAGGCTGTGAATAGCAAGGCATGCTGTACAAACTTGAAACCTATGAAGATAGAGTGTATAGACTTGAAAGTCTGAAGGCGATGTGCATACTTGCTGAGTTCACGCTGCAGCCCAATGAGTTGACGCTGCAACGTATACACTTTACGTTCAACTGAAGATGTATAGACTTGGAGTTTCAAGGCCACAATGTATAGACTTCAAAAGGAGCAGTCCGATGTACAGACTTCAACTAAGTAGGCCACAGGCCGATGTGTAGACTTCAAGTTTAACTGCGGATGTACAGACTTCAGGTGTGAAGACATTGTGAATGCAATGCAATGATCAGACTTCATTGTATAGACTTGGAGAACCTGAAGACCAATGTATGGACTTGTATAAATCTGATGAATGAACTGAGGGGTCGACCCATCAGCACAAGGGGTCGACGCACCACAGACCAGACCAATGAATAAATGAAGTTAAAGAGGCACCAGGCGTCAACGCATTGCCCAAGCAGCGTGGACGCAGTAGTACAAAAATTTCTTACTGCTACCTCTGAAGTGCCTTGGCAGCGTGGACGCTGCAGTTCGATGGGTCGACGCTGCAGTATCAAACTTCAGTCTAAGGAGCAACAGTAACAAGACTTAACATAATCAAATATGTAGTGCCATATCAGAACTTATGAAGAATTGCATTATGATCAGAAAGTGAATACTAGCATGAAGACTCACACAAGATGACTCACAGTGAATAACTCACTTCAAAGGCCAATCATCAAAACCAAATCAATCATCAAAACAGAACATCAATGCATGGTGACTCACAGTGTATGACTCACATCAAAACCAATCATCAAAATCACAGAGGCACAACAGGTAAGGTATATCTATCCTTGAACTTGGGTTTTACCTATCCTTGGACTCAAGTTTTTACTTAGATTTTAATTTCTAACCGTTTATTTTTTCTAGTTCCCTAGGTTTGAAAACCTAGGCTCTGATACCACGAAGACTGTCACGACCCGAGCGCGGAAGATTACCTGGAGGCGTGACACGTCTATATAGATCGTGTCAATCATGTAAATATCAGAGTGCGCAAATAACTAAGATTTAACTCAAAATTAATACAAATAGTACGAGCTGACAATTGTCACAACTAATCAAAGGACAAATATATATGTTCCCAGAGTCCAACGACTAGGCTTCAAATCTTAAGCAGTTCTAATCAAGTTGACTAATACAAATGGCATAGATGAATTGATACAAGTGACATAAGTGAACTAATACAATATCACAAAGACATGACAATTTGATAACTTCACTCTAACACTCATCACTCAGTCTCATTCCCTTCCGAGTGTTGGTTGACATTCAAATTACCTGAAAATATTAGAAAATAACTAGATGAGCGAATCGCTCAGTAGGAATTACATCTCAAGATTTAACATGCTTTAAGTGGTTTACAAGTTCAATTAATGTCAGTAAAGCTATGCATGTAGATAAGTAGATATCAAGGATTGTAAAAATCGACAAGAGCAGTGAAGGAATAACAAGTGAGAGTATAAGGATTCCAACTTTAATGCAGCAATAGCAAGAGATTCAAGCAAGTAATAACTGGAATTAACAAAATCTTTCCAAGAGAGTAAGAACTCATGTCAAGCAAGTAATAGAAAGTAATATAAATTCAAGCATGTAAAACTGGAATTGGCTATTTATCAATTTCATTCAAGCAAAAACTTTACCCTTCTGCGGGTCTCAAGTCAAATCAATCAAGTAATATCATGAGAATGAGTGGAATGTCTAAAGCCTAGCAAGCAAGTACTCAGGTGCAATGCCAAACACCGTGGTCAATAAACTCCCATGGGCACAAGTACCTTCGGGTGCTCCACCCAGGACCAGACCGGGGCCTATATGCACAGCATTAATCATTTTTGTCGACATCCACTCTCATTTATAGCCAATATGAAATTTCAAGGTTTGACCAGTATGATATATAAGGTGGAATTATGGAATGAATCCAAGGGCGCATTGATGTGTAGGGATGAACTAGGAGTGGAAACCAGTAACGTTTGATACACGGAAAAAAAATTAGATAAGAGAGGTGCCTTATGGGCCACCTGACAAGTTTAGAAACGACACCCTCACTGTAGGATGCCCTTCTTGGGAACTATACAGGGTTTAGAGGACCCTATCAGGAGTTAAATGGCACCTCTCAGGCTGCCATCTATTAGTGGAGATGGCAAAAGTGAAAGCCTAACGATCACGTTAACGTAATGAGCCAGCTGTGTCGACTCAGCAGTTCATCACGTCAACGCGGTGAACAGGCTGGGTCGACCCTGCAGTTCATCGCGTCAACCCTGCGAACAGGCTGGGTCGACCCTGCGAACAGGTTGGGTCGACCCTGCAGTTCATCACGTCAACCCTGCGAACAGGCTGGGTCGACCCTGCAGTTCATCGCGTCAACGCGGTGAACAGGATGGGTCGACTCTGCAGTTCATATCTGCTCAAAATGGCTTAAGGTATTAATCTTTGATTAATCTAGGATTAACTGGACGATTAGTTTAACATCATGCAGTTAGAGGCGCCCATGGGGCTGCCATCTCTTAGAAGAAGGCGCCCTTGGGTCTGCCACCTTCTATTAAATTTTAATAGGTTAGTTAAATGATAAAACTTGCGTTATACGGATATATCGTATGGATATGAAGCTAATTCATACCAATTACCCTAGATTGAAGCTAATACATGCTAATCGTCTTGGGTATAAGACGAATACATGCTAATTATCTTAGGTATGAGGCTAATACATGCTAATCATCTTAAGTATGAAGCTAATACATGCTAATCAGCTTAGGTATAAAGCTAATACATGTTAATCATCCTAGATTTAAGCTAACACATGCTAATTATTCTAGGTATGAGACTAATACTCGCTAATTATTCTGGGTATAAGGCTAATACATGATAAATATGCCGTATATACTTTATATCTATTTGCTAAACATGCAATTGAGAGGGGTGTTGGGTTTGTATGTTTATATTGTTATTCGTGTAAGTTTTTGAGATTTTAGTCTTTCTTAGTCCTTTTCATACTTTTTGGATCTTCATTTCAATTTCATGTCTTCTGTAAACTTGTTCATCCTTAAGTGCTTTATATTTCCTTCTTCAACCTCTTTCTCTAATTCCTCTCCATTTTCAAGTTATTGCATGTTTTTCCACTTACTGTCCTGGCACATTACTGTTCATCCGAGTTGATACCTTCTTTTGTTCCCCAGTTTTCATACCCTTCCAATCCTCTTTTCTCTCTGAGTTCTTCACCAAAGTTCTTCTGCTCTTGTAGATATAGATTTTCTTCTTCTACCACTTCCTCCAATTCTTCTTAATTTTGTAGTTATAATTAATTTTCTACGGTTCTGTTTTCTACTCAGTCATTGTTCACCTGCGCCTATAGATCTCGATTTTTCACATTTTTCACCTTCTTCCTCTCATTTTCGCTCTCTGCACTCTTCATAAAACTTCTTCCTAACCCTCCAATCTACAACTTTCTCTTCTTTCACATATTCTCATTCTCTCCAGATTTTACGTTATTCTCTTTCTTAGAACCCCATATTTTCAATATAATTTCATTGTGCTTTCAACTTGGACTTTTTCAACTTGGTCTTTTTCAACTTGGTCTTTTTCCACATTTTTCATCCTCTTGGCTACAATTTCTTCCTTCACTATTTTCACATTTTAGTTTCTCTAATATCACATTTTTAACATGGTGGTTTCAGTTTCACAGAAATTGACATAATGACAGGCCCTTCACTAAAGCATGAACTATATCAAATCTGAGGTGGTCATTCAACGTAAGATGTGTTGGTAAATCAAGTAATATGGAGATTAGCCTAACATGTTATTAGGTTAGGTAGGCTAACATATTAATTTAACTCTAATATAACATCTTTATCATAGTGTATATAGAATATGGTGTAGTCATTTAGTGTAAAACATGTCCGTAAAACAAGTAACTTGAATATTTAGTTTATCATGTGATTAGATTAGGTAATCTAACTGATTAGCTAACATATTCTAACAGATTAGCTAACATTTTACTTGATCTATGTGAAAGCATGATAGAAATTGTTGTAAACATGGTTTATCGCATGGAACATCGTATGGAGATGAGCTAATACTAATTTTTGTCCTAGATTAGCTATCTTAGATTAGCTAATGTTTAGTTAAAAGTTTGAGAACACCTACTAAAACATGATGTGTAACCACTAAATACCACATGGAGATGAGACTAATCACTAATTTTACATGCTAATATAACCTAGATTAGCTATGGTTTGGTTAAAGCTCGAGATCACCTACCTTGTTGGAAGATCTCTAGCAGTAGCAGAACCCTTCTAGGTGACTGTGTAATCCCTGCAGAGCTTTGCCCCAACCTTAGCTAACCTAGAATGAGGGTAGCAAAGGGTATGTTTTAGGGTCTGGTATGACCGGATGGGGGGGCAAGATCTGGAATAATGGGTCTTTACAGCTTGTACAGGCTGGAGAGATAAGGGATAATGTTTGGACAGCCAATCCATGGCCCAGATCGTAAAGTCTGTCTCCCACATTCATACATGATCCCTCTTCAATGTGCACACTTTCAAAGTCTGTACATCCTCAAAGTCTATACATTGGCTTCCATCACAAAGTCTGTACATCATCACAAGTCTGTACATCCTCTCCCTCTCAAAGTCTATACATTGGCTTCCATCACAAAGTCTGTACATTATCACAAAGTCTGTACCCTCTCAAAGTCTATACATTGGCTTCACAAGTTTGTACATCCTCTCCCTCTCAAAGTCTATACATTGGCTTATCATCACAAAGTCTGTGCCCTCTCAAAGTCTATACATTGGCTTCACAAGTCTGTACATCCTCTCCCTCTCAAAGTCTATACATTGGCTTCCATCACAAAGTCTGTACATCCTCTCAAAGTCTATACGTTGCAGCTCAAGTCTATACATTGGCCATTGGAGCAAAGTCTATACATTGCTGCAACTCCAAGTCTATACATTACAGCTCAAGTCTATACATTGGCCATTTGTGCAATTCAAAGTCTATACATTGCTGCAGCTCAAGTCTATACATTGCTGCGGTTACTGCGGTAGCTCAAAGTCTATACGTTGCTACAGCCCGCAACAAAGTCTCTACATTGCTATTGCTAGGCTATTTACCAATTCTGTACGTTGCTAGCCTATAATGTATAATTAATTGGCACAAAAGGTAAATGGTGGATGCTAGGATTTGAACCCTAGTCATTGGGTTGAAAGACAAGTTACTTAACCAACTACACTAGGAAGCCACTTGTTAAGTGAATAATCTTTACATATGATAACTTCGTGTTCCAACTTCTTACTTAAGCTTCCTCTAGAGTTTATCTAATTTTTTTTATTTAGGAAATATTATTAATAAATAAATATATATATATTTTTATACGGGGTGCTACAGGCAGTCAGTTGGAGATGCTCTAAAGAAGATACGACTACAGACTCGACGACGGAGGCAGAATATATTGTTGCAGCTGAAGCTACTAAGGAAGCCGTCGGGATGAAGAAATTCATCTTGGAACTCGGCATAGTTCCCGAGATATCAGCTCCCATCCCAATATTTTATGATAATAATGGGGCCATCGTCCAGGCGAAGGAACCGAGATCTCACCAAAGGTCGAAGCATATTCTCAGGCGCTTCCACCTTATTCGGGAGATTGTTGATTGTGGAGATGTGACGGTAGAGCGTGTACCGTCAGAAGACAACATAGCAGATCCACCGACTAAGCCTTTGACACAGACTGTATTTGAGCACCATCGGGATAAGATGGGCCTCAAAGTTGTGGGTAATTGGCTGTAGATCAAGTGGGAGATTGTTAGTATTGGTGTGCTATAGGCCAATTTCGGGTTGGGTAGGCCCAATAGTTGTACGATCTTGTTCATCATTAATAAAGTGGTACTTGAGCGTAAATATGTGATTGTATATTACTTTACGATGTCCCTAGGATATGTGGTTGTAAAGTCAACTCGAGATGGGATATCAATCATGAGACTGACTTTACATGGACACATACCTTAAACTGTTCCTAGTTGGAGGGTAATCACTCGGAGACTTTGATTACCTATTAAACCTGTACACATGATGTGTACGGGACCAGTCGCATGGTCACTGGTGCGGGGCACCAACACATATGTGTAGGTGTATGTCCTTGGAGGATGCACACTGAACTGATCCGCTATTGGATCTTCAGATGGTTGATTATACCTAATGTCAACTGAAGATCCAACTGTCTCAGTAGCATCGTTGGTCTTTTGACCTGAGATATTGATTGCATCTTACACGAGGACTGGGATAGTTTAATTACTTGGCTAAGTGACTTTAACTATAAGTCATGAATTGCCGAGTCGTTAATCAGTTTAGGATACGTGTGAAGATCATCAATGGTCAAGAGGGGATCGCTCACTGTCGGGTATATATCAGACAGTTAATGGGTCATGACACTGATGCTCCATTAAATCCCTGGCCAGGGTCGTATGAGTTCGTTTAGAATGGATGTCATACACTTTAAGGAGGTCATGGTCAAATGGCACGATCATGAGATTTGATAGAAACCATACCCTCGATCGAACCAGACTCATATAAGGAGCGAGGGATTAGAGCGATGTGGCAACTGTAGACTTACAGGTAGTAGACAGGCTGGTTTAAACCCGGCGTCCTCTAGGATCAGGCGGATTTGCTTGACCCAACGTGATCAAAGGTTCAGAATAAATTAAACTCTTATTTGGCTCTAGTAGAAGCAAAGAATAAGTTTAATTTACTTCTAATTGGGAATTAGAAGTTAATGGGCCTTAAACTAGAGTGACTATGGGCGTAGAGGATCACACACAATGGATTCTTGGGTGACGGATTATTATTGTACAAATATATATATTAATTCCCTTGAATTCCTTTTGGAAAGGAGTACAAAAAGGGGCTTAATACATATGTATAATAATAGAAAGGTCATATATACAATTTTGATCGTTATGGGCTCTTTTGAAAAGGTCCTAAATATATATATATGATCCTTATGAGAACTCTCTCCTCTCTTGACTTAATCAAGCACTAACAATAAGGGAAGAGAGGTTTTCTCTCCCCCCTTCCTCCCTCTTACTCTCTCTCTCTAGAAGCCCTTTCTCTCTCTAGAAGGGGAAAGCTTGGGGAACATCGTGTCAGAAGGATACCGTCGCTGTGCGAGGATCCGTGTGGATCTGTTCTAGAGGCCGTACTTCTGTTCGGCTCGGTGTTCACGAGATTCTGCATCGAGCACTGCGGACAGCATCATTTCGCGTAAGGTGAAATCTGCAACCCGTAGTTAGGGGTTGGGGTATTTTAATACATCAATTAGAGCACGGTTCTAGGATTCCAACAAGCCGGGTTCGGGTAAATAAATTTTTATTATCCGCTGCGTTGCCCGAACAGTGCTGAATGGAACCTTACTGTAAGGACAGGTGCCTGGGTCATACGCTCCTTGATGTCTTGAAAGGCTATGGCTGCAGCCTTAGTCCATACGAATGGCCCCTTCTTTATGCAATCAGTGATTAGGGCAGTGATGGAATTGAAGCCATGAATGAAGCGGCGATAGAAGGTCGGTAAGCCAGGAAGCTCCGGACATCGTGGAGGGTGCGGGGCTCAGGCCACTCCCTGATGGCCCTAATCTTCTCCGGATCAGCGGAGACTCCATCCCAAGACATAATGAACCCGAGGAAGGTAATCTGATCAGTCATGAAGGCACACTTCTTTGGGTTGGCGAATAAACTCTCTCGCCACAAAACGACACAGACCTTCCTAAGGTGGTCTAAGTGGTCCTCTCTAGTGCGGCTGTAGATAAGAATGTCATCAAAGTAGACAACCAAGAAGTCCCCTATCATAGGGCATAAAACCTGGGTCATCAACCGCATGAAGGTACTAAAGGCGTTGGAAAGCCCGAAGGGCATAACTAACCACTCATAAAGACCATCCCTGGTCTTGAATGCCGTCTTCCATTCATCCCCAGGCCTGATCTGCACCTGGTGATAGTCACTACGAAGATCTATCTTTGAAAAGATAGTGGCTCCTCACATCATGTCTAACAAGTCATCCAATCGGGGAATGGGAAAGTGATACTTCACTGTGATCTTGTTTATCGCACGGCTATTAACGCACATTCTCCATGCGCCATCCTTCTTCGGGGCCAATAATGTGGGAACAGCGTAAGGACTCTTTGTCACGCCCCGAGCGTGGAAGGAACCCGGAGTGTGTGACGAGTTTATATCGATCATGTCAATCAGAGGGTTAGTGTATTCGACACAAAGACAGAGTGCGCAAAAGTAGATATAACCCAATCCTTTAATTCAATTGCAACCTTAAGGTACTTCTATTACAAATTCACGTTATGGAAATGCTAAGACTCAATAAAAAAAAGTACAATGAGTGACTCAAGAAAATAGAAAGATAAGACTAGTAGACGCTTGGATAGACGGAGTAGCTCTAATCTCTTCACTCTTGACCTTCCCCATCCGATTGAGTCTCGTCATCGAACTTATCTAAAAAATAGGTAAAAACACTGGATGAGTGAACGCTCAATAGGAATTATATCTCAAGTGCTAGCTTGCTTTAAGTAGATTACAAGTTACATGAATGCAATATAGCTATGCATACTCACATAAAATGACAATAAAGAGTATATGTCAAGATAGAGAGTGCATATCAAAAGATAGTTAAGTGAGCTAGCATGTCTTTCAAGAACTTATATCAAGATATTCAAGCAAGTATATTCGTCATGTCATGTCAAGAATGGGCTATCATGTTTCAAGCAAGTATATAATAAATACCCTTTCCGGGTCATGCAAGTCATGTCATGTCAAGTCGAGTCAAGTATGAGATTTGTGGAATGTCATCGATAACGACAAGTACTTCGGTGCAATGTCACACCGTGATCATTACAACTCCCATGGGCACTAGTACTTTCAGGTGCTCCTCCTAGGACCAGATCGGGCCCTATATGCGCAGGCATTGATCATATATTTCAACATCCACTATAGTTATAGCCAATATAGAATTCCAAAGGGATTCAAGATTGTAGGAACTTTAAGGTAGATCATAGAGATTAGGATTTCAAGGATTGAACATGATACGTAAGGATGGTAATAACGGTGTAACCATGATTAACGATAAAACTAGGTGGAGATGGCTCCCTTGATGGGTGCCATGTCATTAAGAATAAGCGCTCATATAGAAATGGTCGCTCGTCCTTGTACATGATAAGGTAGATAGAATTAGCATCCCCAAGTACGGCACACAATTCTTAAAGGATATAAATGGTATGGATTGCCCATCCCATTATTTCAAGAATATTCTCATGACATCCTAACGGTATATCATGAGGGCCGGTATACCATGTTTCTTTAGAGTGACATGGCATCTAAAAAGTGTCATGGGTTTTTATGGTACAACCAGCTCAATCGGCCTTGAGGGAATCCAAGGCATCGAGGAGACTTACAGAGGTCTCTATGACTAACTCACCAGTCCGAAGGAACGGAATGTCCAATAAAGGGCTCGTATGTCATCGAGTGAATAGAGTGTAATCGATAAATCACCGAGAAACGTGAGACTATACTCACGGTTGGAATATAGTGCCATATATGTAACCCGTTGGAAGGGTGTACATGAAACCAACGAAAACTCACATGATAAAAAATGGCGCTTGGGTCATTGTCGCTATTTCTTAAATAGCGCCTGGGACTCAACCACTATTTATTGAGTCGCGCCCGTGACCCAGCCGTTAATTTTAAATTCTGTTTCCAGTTCCAGTGTAAATAAATCCTGGAATTCTATAGCCTTTTAACACATTGTTTGGTTCTGTTTTAATTCACGCCAATGGTGCAGTCATGTTTCAGGAAATAGCATCAGACCTTGGGCGCTTGTTTAGATATAGCGACCAGATGATGGTCGTTGTTCAATTCAGAGAATAAAAGGCATGAACAATGTCATTTTCTAATTCAAATAATTTTCTAAGGACAAGAACATGAGTAGGTAGAGAAAAATACCAGGAATCTAGCAATGCATTCAAGTATTTGATTAGATCCTAACATTTCAAGTTATTAAATTTTGAACATATAGATTTAATGATTAACCATTATATCAACGACTGCTACTCAGTCACTAAATCAAAAATAGCGCCCATGTGAGGGTCGCTGTTTCACTGAGAATCAAAAACTTAAAACCGAAAACCACGAAAATATAGTTAAAAGATTTGTATGCATGTATGATTTATATGTATTCATTGGGTTAGGCTAAACACTTGAGAACACATACCTTGGGTGTTGATTTTTGGAGGATGGAATCTAGCAGTTGTGAACCCAATTTACAACCAAGCAACAATAGAAGCAGCTATAATATTTGGCAGTAATATACGGCTCCTTTCTTCCAATGATCCTTTGAAGACAACCCTCCTTGATCGAGAGTCTTTGTAGGAGGATTTTGGAGATTGGAGAGTTAGTCAATATGGTAGTGGAGAGGGGGATTTCTGTAGCCCACCCAAAGAGCAGCCCAACAAGACCCAACAGGGTCCAACGAGGCAAGCTCACCCGAGTGATAGCCCACGGGGCCCACTCAGGAAAGAAAAGCCCAATGAACAAACACTCGAGGAACCAACTCTCCCCGGCGGCCCCTAGGCTTGGAGGGCCCAAGTGATGGTCAGGTCACAAGTTGGGTCCGGTCCAAGCCGTTTCCCCGCCCGGGAGAGACAGGCGTTAGCCGACCTATCCGACCCCTCTTTCACCGAGCTATACTCATCGCCCGGACAGGGCTGGCGTTTCAGGAGCTCGGCCAGACCAGACATTATCCGTTCGTGCTGCCGTTAAGAGTCCCCAACGGACAGGGGAATTAAGAAGCCGCCGGACTTCAAGGCGATAACGCTCCCACGATAAAGGCCATGAAAGCCCACGTTGAGGATGTAACTCCCGCCGGAGACCCCTCAGCTTACAAGACTCCTGAAGGTGGCATACTATTTAAACCAGGGCTACCCTCCGGTGGAAGGTAAGAAGAAAAAGGGAGCCATTAAGGCACTCACACTCTAAACTCCTGAGCAATCCGCTTCACCCCTTTGGTGGAGAGGAATCTCGTGCACCAGCTTTTCTCCTCCCCATCATTGCTTCCACCGCAGCTCTACTGACTTAGCCATCGGAGGGTTTTGCCTCAGGGAAACCCCCTGGGCCCTCTGATACGTTTCCCTGTCTTGCAGTTCATCTTCTGGTGATCTACAGCCCGCTCAGGACTCAGCGCGAGATTTCGCCTCAACATCTGGCGCCGTCTGTGGGAAACGCACGAAGAGCCAAGATGGTGAGAAGAAGCTCAGGGAGGAGATCCACCATCGAGAAGGGTAAGGCCGTGGTGGCGGCAGGAGATGGCCCCTCTAGGGCCTCACAGAACCCTCCCTCCAACGCCAGCGTCCCCACCAATGGGCCGCCGCCCCCTCCGACGGCGACGGGGGTACCCCCCAACGGTGGCGACGAGGTCTTCCAGGCCCTCAATAAGAAGCTTGACGTTCTCGTGGAGCTCATGAGGGCCTAGGCGGCAAGAGATGCCAGGTCTCGCGCCCCGTCCGGGAGCCCCCCCCCCCCCCCCCGGTCGAAGTGCGTCCCAGCATACCGCTGGGGGCTGCTTCACCCTCGCGGTCAACAGCTCATTCGCAACAACGCAGGAGGACCCTCGCAAGCTCCGCCCCAGGAGAAAGAGGCTTCCTCCATGCCCAGAAAAGGGAAACAGGGGGCGAGGCCTCCACGCCCGAGCGCCGGCGGTCCTGAGGATCGCCACGACGCTCCCCCCAGTCCCACGGCGCGACCGCAGTCGGAACTATCCCTCTGACTGAGGGATTTCGAAAGACGTTTTGCAGAGCAAGAGCGCGCCCTCCGCGCCCTGCAGAAGACCTCTCTCCCGGAGGATGAGGAGAAATCCCCTTTCTCCGAATACATCTTGAAGGCAGAGGTGTCTCCCAGAACCTCCATTCCGACCTTCAAGCTCTATGATGGCCAAGGCGACCCAGCCGACCACTATGACAGCTTCGACGCCCTGGTGACTCTACATGGAACACCGGATCCTATTAAATGCCGAGCCTTTGCGGCCACCCTGGTCCAAGGCGCTTAGGCATGGTTCCGGGCCCTCGCCCTTGGGTCCATCCGGGACTTCAGGCAATTCGGGCGAGTCTTCAAGGAGAGCTTCACCGGAAGTGCCCCCCCAAGGTCAGTAGCGGGGCTCCTGGCCCTCAAACAGGCACAAGGGGAAAGGCTCCGGGCTTATGTCCACCGATTTAAATCGGAAGCCCTCAAAATTCCCCGCCTGGATGTGGCCTCGGCCACGACCGCTCTGACCAGGGGCACCCGGGACGAGAATCTCCGCCGCGAACTGGTCCTCCACCCTCCCTCGACCCTTGCCGAGCTAGTGACTCAGGCACTGCGCCACGCCGAGTGCGAAGAAGTACTCAGCGCCTGCCGAGACACAACCGGCTCGGGTCGGGAGGGGGACAAGAAGCGGGCCTCCGAGCCAAACCCTGGCTCGGGCAAGAAGCGCGATCAGGAAGGAGAACGCAAACGGAAGTATGAGCGGTACACCCCGTTGACCACGCCAGTCTACGAGATCTATGAAGACATCAAAGACTCGGGACTCCTCCGCCAGCCCGAACCAATGAGATCGAAGAACCGCAAGCGCTACAGGCATTGCCTGTTCCACGGCGACCACGGGCACCACACCGGCGACTGTCACCAGCTCCAGGATGAGATCGAACGTCTCATCCGTCTAGGGCACCTGGCCCGGTTTGCAGCTGGGCGCAAAGAAGACCGAGACGCCGCCGAGGAGATCGACAACGCCCCCCGAGGGGTCCACATCAGCGTCATCTCCGGAGGAACGGCATCGGGCGACAACACCAGCTGAGGAAGGAAGCGTCATGCCGAGCGGGCCAGTCGGGTCTTAGAGCCCTCAGGGGGCCCGCCGAGGGAGCCCCAGGTCATAGTCTTCTCCGACCAAGACCTGGAAGGGCTAAACACCCCGCATGATGATGCCCTCATTATCTCGGCCACAATAAACCATTGTAACGTAGATAGAATTCTGGTTGACAATGGGAGCGCCCCCGATGTGTTATCTTATGACTGTTTCCTCAAGATGGGGGAAGACCCATCCAAGCTCCGCCCGATCCGAACACCCCTTTGCGGGTTTAACGGCCTGGCCACCTACCCCGAGGGAGCCCTAAGCCTGTCGGTCACCATCGGCACCCCACCTAAAATCGTTACGGTCATGGTGGACTTCATAGTGATCAAGGGTATGATAGCGTACAACGCCATTTTCGGCCGAAAAATTCTCAGCCGAATAAAGGCCGTACCATCTACCTATCACCAGAAAATGAAGTTTTCCACCAAAAATGGGTTGGGGGAAGTCCGAGGTAACCAGGCCACGGCTAGAAGGTGCTACAACATCTCGGTGGAAGCCTCAAGGCCGGACGGGGGGGATAAGGGCTCCAAGGGAATCGAAGGGAAGATCGTAACCGCCGAGCCCGGTGGCGAATTGCTAACGGTATTCCTAAACGATGACCCGGCCCTCGGAGTAAGGATCGGAGCCGACCTACCACCCAAGGAATAGCAGCAATACAAGAAATTTCTTTCTGAGTACGTCCAGTCCTTTGCTTGGTCCGATGATCAACTCCCTGGCATACCAGAGAAGACCGTGATGTACAAGCTCAGCCTCGACCCCACCGTTAGGCCCGTACAGCAACGGAGAAGGAAGCATGCGCCCGAGAAGCAGGCGGTCATCAAGGCGCAGGTCACCAAGGGACAAGAGACATGCCTCTTCAGACCAGTCTTGTACCCTACGTGGCTAGCCAATGTCATCCTGGTGCCAAAAACCACAGGCAAGTGGCGAATGTTCGTGGACTTCACCGATCTGAATAAGGCTACCCCAAGGACTGCTATCCGCTACCGAGCATCGACCAATTGGTTGACTCAACCTCGGGCAATGAGATACTCAGTTTCTTGGATGCCTATTCGGGTTATCACCAGATCAGAATGAATCCAGAAGACATCGAGAAGACCGCCTTCATCACCGACTGCGACGTGTACTGCTACACTCGGATGCCCTTCGGGTTAAACAACGTCGGAGCCACATATCAGCGACTGGTAAATCACATGTTCGAGGGACAGCTAGGTCGGAACGTCGAGGCTTACATTGACGACATCCTCGTCAAGACCCCCAAGGCCCGAGACCACTTCACCGACCTCGCCGAAACCTTCGGCACCCTCCTGAAGTACAACATGAAGCTCAACCCCGCCAAGTGCACCTTTGGAGTAAAATCCGGGAAGTTCCTGGGTTTCCTGGTCACTCAGCGCGGGATCGAAGCCAACCCCGACAAAGTCCAGGCCATCCTGGACATGCGCCCGCCCACGTGCATTAAAGACGTCCAGCGTCTGACAGGGCGTGTCGCCGCTCTCAGCCGTTTCCTGTCCCGTGCGGCCGAATGATGCTTGCCCTTCTTCAAACTGATGAGGGGACCCAAGCTAGCATCTGCTACGTTCGCATGGGATGAGGAGTGCCAGACAGCATTCACCGAGCTTAAGGAGCTCCTGGCTTCGCCACCGGTGCTCTCCAAGCCCATCCCAGGCGAAGTCTTGCTGCTCTACCTCTCGGCGACGCCATCCACGGTCAGCTCGGTCCTAGTCAGAAATGACTCGGGAATCGAAAGACCGGTTTACTACACCAGCAAGGTGCTCAATGAGGCCGAACGGAGGTACCCCACAACCGAGAAACTCATGCTAGTGTTAGTCACCTCTGTAAGGCACCTCCGCCCCTACTTCCAGGGGCACCCCATCACCGTGCTAATCGGCGAGCCGTTGAAGAAGATTCTGGCCCACCCCGAAGACTCAGGGCGACTCGTCAAATGGGCCATTATGCTCGGGGCCTACGACATCTCGTACCGGCCGCGATCAACAATCAAAGGCCAAGCGCTCGCGGACTTCATTGCTGAAAGCACCATCCCCGTCGAGGACAGGCCTCCGACCACGACCGGGCCAACCTGGGAACTGTTCGTCGATGGATCATCCAATTCAGCAGGCAGCGGTGCGGGGATCCTCCTGAGGTCCCCCGAAGGGATAGAGCTACAGTACGCCTTAAAATTCAACTTTCAGGCATCCAACAATGCTTCCGAATACGAGGCCCTTATCTCGGGAGCACGCATGGCCCAACAGCTGGGGGTCGAGCGAGTCAGGATTCACACCGACTCTCAACTAGTCGCAGGTCAGGTCAACGGCGAGTATGAAGCTCGGGAGGCACCCATGATCAAATACCTTCAGTTGGTCCGGAGCCTGGCCCAACGGTTCAAGGGATTTGAGGTAGTCCGGATAGCTCGGGAGCAAAACTCTCGGGCGGACGCCCTCTCTCGATTGGCCTCCTCCCTAGACCCGGAAGGTACACGATCGGTCCTCCTAGAAGAGCTAGAGCGCCCGAGCATCAACACGGAGCTCCTCGCTGTTGACTCGGCCACTCCAAGTGACTGGCGCTCCCCCTACCTGTCCTAGCTACAAGACTCCCAAGAGCCTTCCGACCCTCGAGAAGCCCACCGAATGAAGTATCAAGCTCAGCGCTTCGTCGTCCTCGACAACACCCTCTACCGAAGATCGTTCTCCGGTCCCCTCCTGAAGTGCCTCGGTCCCGACGAGGCAGGCCGAGCCATCCAAGAGATTCATGAAGGCCTGTGCGGAGCGCACTCAGGGGCAAGGTCGCTGGCCAGAATCCTGTTACGACAGGGGTACTGGTGGCCCACCCTGCAGCGCGACTGCTAGGCCTATGTTCAACAGTGCGACCGGTGCCAGCGGTTCGACCATTTGGTCCATCAGCCGGCCACGGAACTTGTCACCCTAGCCGAGCCTTACCCTTTCGCTCGGTGGGGGATCGATATCCTTGGGCCATTCCCAATGGCCCAGTCCCAGAAGAAGTTCATCATCGTCGCCATCGACTACTTCACCAAGTGGATCGAGGCCGAGGCTACGGCCAGGATCACCGAGACAGTCGTTTGGGGCATTGTTTGGAAATCGATCATTTGTCGCTTTGGCATCCCCCGAGTGATAGTAAGC
Source organism: Amorphophallus konjac (assembly GCA_022559845.1). NCBI lineage: Eukaryota > Viridiplantae > Streptophyta > Magnoliopsida > Alismatales > Araceae > Amorphophallus > Amorphophallus konjac. The sequence goes on from CM040126.1 coordinate 230,805,968, forward strand.
GATAACGGTCGGCAATTCGACTCTCGGTACTTCTGAGACAGATGCACCGACCTAAATATCCGCAACCACTTCACTTCGGTCGCCCACCCTCAGGCCAACGGGCTGGTTGAAAATGCCAACAAGACTATCTTGAAAGGCATAAAAACCAGACTCAGCAAGGCTAAGGGTAGCTGGCTCGAGGAATTGCCTAGCGTACTGTGGTCGCACCGAACAACCCCCAGGACGGCAACCGGTGAAAGCCCTTTTCAGTTGGTATACGGCACCGAAGCCGTCGTTCCATTGGAGATCGCCAATCTGTCTCTCCGAGTGATCAGCTTCTCACTCGAGGCAAACGGGCAAAAGTTGCTCGAGAACCTCAACCTGGCAAACGAACTCCGAGAGATCGCGAACGTCCGGGCAACGGAGTACCAGCGCCGCCTCACTCGACACTATAACGCCAAAGTCCGAGACAGACGTTTCCAACCGGGGGACTTCGTCCTCAGGAAGGTCGAAGCTTCTCGACCACTAGAGGCGGCGGGCAAGCTATCCCCCAACTGGGAAGGCCCCTACCGAGTGGTCGAGACGCTCGAAAAAGGTGCGTACAGGTTAGCGACAATGGAAGGGGAACTTATTCCTCGGACATGGAATGCAGCCGCACTACGTAAATTCTACTTTTGAAATTGTACAGCAAGATGGACGGAATAAATCCCTGTTCTTTTCATTCCAAACCATTGGTACATCAGGTAGGCAAATGCCAGTACATCACATAGCAAAAAAAAACAAAAAACAAAAATCCGTCTAACATCGCTTCAAGGGGTCATCGCTCGACTGACTCGGTCTTGATCTCCTCGCGTCCAACCACTGACTCTGCCTCGTGCGGAAACTGGCTCGGACAAAAGGTGGTCGAGCTAGTTGGCTCGGATGGCCCGTGACAAAGGTGACAGAGGGACTTCAGAGGAAGGCCACCTTTAAACATTGAGGAAGGCTACCTCCCAAGTTGGCAACAACCAGGAAAAAGGAGCGCCGTGAAGGCCTCCCCTCTTCCAATCTGCCAACTCCTTGGAAGGAAGGAGAGAGCAAGCAGCCCCCGAAGAGTGAAAGAAATGAAGAGCAGAAGAGGAAGAAAGAGGCTGCAGATGGAGGAAGGCCTCGGTAAGGAGGGAGCTTGATACGCCTCCTCCCCTCACACGGAGGGAAGTGAATGCAGACTCCCCTGATGCCCCCATCCGTCCTCCGCCTCGGCGTCCACCCGGAAGCCTCGTCGGAGCTAAGAAGAGGCCAACGGCGTGCTTCCACACGCCGAAGTCCTCCCCAGATCCACGCGGCGACCGTCGGACCCGTCTCGTGCACGCGCGGCGACCGTGGGATCCGTTCAACATTACAAGACAGCGGGAGCCCGCCGCTCCCCGTCGTCGGTGGCATCGCCCTCCGAAGGATCCTCCATGCTCCGAATGCAAAGGCACAATGCAGAGTGAAGAGGAAGGAGCGAGGAAAGACTGTTAGAGAAAATCCCAAGCAGTGGAGAGGAAAGGGCGCCTTTCGATCCTTCTTATAGGCCAAAGGAGGCTACACGCCTTAAATGACCCCCCCTCGGAAACACGCCAAAGGATTTCTCCCCTGAACAGTCACCTCCAACTCCTCGTTTCCCGCCCTAGCGGGATTCACGAAGCGGCCTGACATTCAAAGCATGAGGGAACGGAAGGACGCCCCGTCAGAAGCCTACCAAAACAGCGTGCGAAAACCATGCAGGACATATCGGCACCTCCCAACTACTCAAGATCCGCCAACCAAATCACGGCAAAGATAGTACTCAAACAGAGCAAGTCATTTATTATCACACCAAAAGGAAACCCTCTAAAAAGAGGAAAGAGAGACAAAAAGGGAAAGAGGCAAAATATATCAGGCCTTGGGCCCACTTTGAAGTTCGAGACCAGCGGAAGGAGATGCGTCACCCCCGGCGCCTTCGGTGACGGCCGGCTCGGACACTGACCTCGCCTGTGCGAGAACTGTCTCGGTCGTGAGCCCTCCCGAGACGCCCGGAGCCGGTGACCCCGAAGGAGGCGACCCCTCCGAATCTTCCCCAACCGACGAAGAAGAGCTGGAAACTGACTCATCCAAGTCATAACACTGGCCAAAGGGGAACTCGATCGCGGAGTTTTGTTCATTGGCGTAGTCTACCGCCCGGCGATAGCCCTGCTTGAACCCCTTTCGAGCACCCCGGCGTAGTGCTACCTCGTAATAGGGTAGGGCGGCTTCCACCAGGTCGGCCGAGTAAGCATCTGAGCTCCTATAACGCTCGATTGCCTCCGCCTCGATCTGCCCCGCCCTTCCGACGAGCTCGACCCGAGCCCGCTCCGCCTCGGCCGCACGCTCCTCTGCCCGGGCCCGGTCCACCTCAGCCTCAGCTCGGAGACGCTCCGCCATCTCCGCCCGATCTAGCAGCTCGGCGCGTTCGAGCTCCCAGCGATTGTCTAGCTCGAGGCGACGCAGACGCTCCTCCTCCAGGGATCGGCTTGCCCTCTCAAGAGACTCTCGGGTCTTGGCGAGCTGTTCGGTCAGCACCCCGGCTTCCAGTCGGCTCGCCCGCGCCACCTCCCGGAACGCGGAGAACTTCTGCCGGAGCCCCTCATGCTCCCCCTTGAGTACCTCTAGTTTCCTCTCGCATCCCCCAAGGGTCCAGGCAAGGTTCGACCACTCCGCCTCCGTCCGTGCGTGCGCCTCCGCCATCAAAGCCGCCGACCGAGCTATGACCAGGCCGCCCTCCATCAGAACATCAAGGAGCCCGGGGGGGTATTGCGCCTTTCTCCCCCCTTCGTCCTTGCGGTAATCGACCGGCAGACCCGATACAGGTCACCCGTAATGCCGAGCCTTTCCAAGGGCTCCGGCAGAGGGGACCGCTCCGCCCGGGACACCCCGCCAGAAGGCTCTGCTCGAGCGACGGGATCGCCCGCCTCGCGCACCACGGTCGGTTGGGGTTGCGACGCCTCCCCGGGCGAACCCCCAACCTCGACCGGTGCCACGGGACCGACTGCACCGGGAGCTCCAAGCACCTGGGGCTGCAACGCCCTAGCGGGCGAACCCCCAGCCCTGCCTGTCTCGGCCCGCACCTCGCCGACCGGGACATCACCGCCTCCGGCCGACCCCCCGGCCTCAGCGTCAGCTACTTCAGCATCGGCCCCCTCTACCCCCGTGGGGGGGAGAGCCGACCTATCGCCGCCCTCTGAAGGGCCCCCGGTCTCCTTGGCCCCCTCTCGCCTGGCAAGTGGGGGAGCTGGCCCCGAGGGGTCGGCCCCATCTTGCCCCCGAGAGGGGAGCGCAGCCGAGCCGGAGTCGCCTCCGGCGGTAGGAGGGAGACCTGCCTTCTTGGCCCGTTTCTTGGCCTTCACGGCCTCCCGCAACTTTCCCGCCATGGGATCCTTGCGCTTCGTACCAGCTAGCCGTGAAGACCCCCCGGGGGCCACCCCCTTGCCCTTATCCCGGGCTTGGGCGCAACCCGCAGGAGCCTCTGGTTCGTCGGCCGCCGAGTCATCTTCTCCCAGATCGATGACCTCAGCAGCTTCCTCCAGAGGTTCCCGCCTCGCGTCTGCAACAAAGAAAGAAGACCCGGTCAGGAGAAGAAAAGTAACTACCACCCCAGGAGAAGAACCTCGAGAGCGGTACCTGTCGACGTCAACCGCGTAAGCAAACACCGTTCGATGTTCTCCGGCGTCACCAGCTCCTCAGTCGATTGGCGGTTATCCAGCAGACGGGCGGCCTGCCGCTCCACGTGGGGAGGGAACTCCTCCTGGCGAGGAGGAAGATTCGGATGAAAATTGGGCGAGACCAGGCATCTCCAAAACTCATCCGTCGCCTCCGCCTTCACCCAGAAGAATTGGGTCTTCCACCCCTTGTGCGAGGAGTCCTTCGTAGCGAGGGAGATGCAACTCCTGTTCCTCCTCGCCTGGATAAAGTAGAAGCCCTTCCCCGCCGACGGATGCGCCTTCAACTCGAAAAAATAATGAAAGAGGTCCAAGGAAGGAAAAATGTCGTGCTGACGACAGAGAATCCGAAAGGCGGAGAGGAAGAGATACGAGTTGGCCACCAACTGAATAGGCGCCAACCGGAAAAACTCGAGAAGCTGGAGTACAAGGGGCTCAAAGGGGAGGCGGAACCCGCTCTTCCAAGCCAGAAGGAAAGTGCAAATGTGCCCCGTACAGCTGTCCAGACTCGTCTCATACGGGGCGGCGGCAGCGAAGCTATACCTGAGAGGCAAGGGAAAGCGATGCTCCAGCTTCCTCACCTCGGCCTCCCCCAACTCACTGTAGTTGGGGACGGGCTCCCGCCTCACCTGCCCGATTTCCAAAGGCAGACCAGCCATCGAGCCGGAAGATGATCCCTCGCACGAGCTCGAAGACTCCGGAGGGGAAGGAAGTTGCTGGACCGCCTCCGCGGTTATCCTCGCCAACTCCTCAAACGCCGCCGCAAGACTTCGCGCCTCCACTGTGCCCTCACGGCGCATCAAGGAGTCCCAAAAACAAAAAAACTAAGGAAAGCCCAAAACCCTGGGAAGCCTAGAACGACGAACAGCGCCCAACGCCTATAAAACCCTGGAGGAAGGTGGCGCGTCGTTCCGTGCTCCGAGAAAAGGGGGGCCCCTTCGTTTCAAATCCGTCAGGATCATCATTACGGGCCCAGGCAACCACTACACGTGGCTCCACAATGCTAACAGAATTCCACCCACCTGAGCCACGCCGGTCTAAAGCCTCAAAAACTACTCGACCGAGCCTCCATGGCTCGGGAGTAGGAGGGGGACAAGTGGAGAGGGGGATTTCTATAGCCCACCCAAAGAGCAGCCCAACAAGACCCAACAGGGTCCAACGAGGCAAGCTCACCCGAGTGATAGCCCACGGGGCCCACTCAGGAAAGAAAAGCCCAATGAACAAACACTCGAGGAACCAACTCTCCCCGGCGGCCCCTAGGCTCGGAGGGCCCGAGTGATGGTCAGGTCACAAGGTGGGTCCGGTCCAAGCCGTTTCCCCGCCCGGGAGAGACAGGCGTTAGCCGACCTATCCGACCCCTCTTTCACCGAGCTATGCTCATCGCCCGGACAGGGCTGGCGTTTTAGGAGCTCGGCCATACCAGACATTATCCATTCGTGCTGCCGTTAAGAGTCCCCAACGGACAGGGGAATCAAGAAGTCGCCGGACTTCAAGGCAATAACGCTCCCACGATAAAGGCCATGAAAGCCCACGTTGAGGACGTAACTCCCGCCGGAGACCCCTTAGCTTACAGGACTCCTGAAGGCGGCATACTATTTAAACCAGGGCTACCCTCCGGCGGAAGGTAAGAAGAAAAAGGGAGCCATTAAGGCACTCACACTCGAAACTCCTAAGCAATCCGCTTCACCCCTTTGGTGGAGAGGAATCTCGCGCACCAGCTTTTCTCCTCCCCATCATTGCTTCCACCGCAGCTCTACTGACTTAGCCATCGGAGGGTTTTACCCCAGGGAAACCCCCTGGGCCCTCTGATACGTTTCCATGTCTTGCAGTTCATCTTCTGGTGATCCACAGCCCGCTCAGGACTCAGCGCGAGATTTCGCCTCTTCAGGTAGTAACAGAGGAAGCTTTGTAGCAACTCAATAGCGACTGACAGGGAAGAAGATGACCGTCGAGCTAGCTTCAGAAGGATGGAGCAATGTTGGTTTCAGTTCCTTGAAGCGGATAGCCTCCGAAGCATCAACTTCGCAGGGTTCCTTTACGTCAACAATTGCAGCAATAAAGATAGAAGATGCAACTAGTATGGCTTCTTATAACCGTGGATGGAAGAAGTAGCTGAAGGAACAAGGTTTCTCTGCTTCGGTTATGGCAGCAGCCATAGGTGGAGATTGATGGTGATGAGAAAATCAAAAGGGTTGGTATTTATAGTGCTTGGGAACCGAATGGGTTTGGAGTTCAATTGGGATTTGGATCCCCCCTTACCAATCCTATTAGTATTAGAATTCCCCCTATTAAACACTTCCCAAACAACCATTACTATGGCTGGCAGTTATCTTTCGCATTCACGTTTAATTTAAAGTGTAACAATCTTTCGTGATTTTTATCTTTTTTATTTCGTGAGGTCTAGTTATGAACTTTTATGGGTATGAATTTTCCATTTTTCTTTATTTTTTTATGTAATTAGTTTTAAAAAATTCTTTTTATTTAAAAAGTGACACTATTCACAACTATTCATGTATCTAGGGAATAGCGTCTGCGCCACTGTCACTGTTTTGGAATAGCGCCCATATATTGGGCGCTATTCACCCTTTTCCTTCTTTGGCCATAACACTCCAAAGGACCAAAATAGCATATATGCCCAATTCCTTTATCTTTTAATTATTATTAATACATTTAAATCTTATTAGTATATACTTTTTCCTTCTAATAAAATTATAATGTAATAAATGTGGAATATTAAAATTTCTAAATTATTAATAAAATACAAATTGATATTTTCTTCGAGATTTATTGATTCTTAATTCAAATAAAATTATATTGTGCATTAAATGCCTACTTAAAAATAACATGTTATTCTTAAATTTATTATAATACAACGGTAGGGTCCATGAGTTCTTTTTGTGAGACTTTTTAGGACGTCAGCGGGTTTTGTACCAGGTCTGGGCCTTATTTATTAGTTTTTATTTATTTGGACCTTCTAGTCCCTTATTTTACCAGGGTTGCTACACTCTTGCTATCCCTAAGAGATCCCCGACTCATCAATTCCTCGACTTGCCTTTGAAGTTTGGCATGGTCCGTGGGACTCATCCTATAGTGGGGAAGGTTGGGCAAGGATGAGCCCGGGACAATGTCGATCTCGTGCTGGATATCCCTCATAGGCGGAAGGCCTTCAGGGAGGTCTTCCGGGAAGACATCGGAAAAATCCCGTAAGATCGCAGCTACCTCTGGGGGGTGCTCATCATCAGACCCAGGAGCGACATCCTCCACTCCTCGGACAACAACAGCAAGGATAGGGCTACCCCCGGTTACCTCTTGCTCCATCTCTCGCGGGATAATCATCATTAACCTTCGGGGTGGGAGGCCTCATGTGCTAGGAGCAGTCGAAGTGATAGTAGCCCGCTCTGAGGATGAGGTGGAAGGACCGACCATCCCCTGACTAGGAGGAGTCGAAGTGCTAGGGCCAGCTGGCCCTTAGACAGAAGGTTCCTTCGGCTGAATGGGGTGGAGGGTGATCCTATTACCCCCGTGGTCGAAAGTGCATGTGTTCGACCAACCTTGAAGGGTGGCATCCCGATCGAAAAGCCAAGGCCTACCTAGGATAATGCTACCCACCTCCATAGGTAACACATCACACTAGATCTCGTCATGGTAAGCCTGGAACTGGAGTGGCACCAGACATCGTAGTCTGACCGGGATGGAAGTGGAATCCACCCAAGATACCCTGTAAGGGGCGGGGTGATCTACGGGCGTCAAACCCAGACGCCTAATAGTGCCCGTAGTGATAGCGTTAGTGCAACTCCCGCTATCTATGATCACCTTGCAGGCCTTCCCTCCCAGCTGTATCGTCACTCACCTGAGACTGGGTAAGACTACACCTGACTACACCTGACTACACCCACCTGTACATCACCCTGATGCTGGGTACCCGAGACATTGACTGGCTCTCCCTCCATTAGTTCATCAAAGAACTCCTCCGCTAAGTCAGGATCGGCCTCGTAACTGAGCGGCACTAGCTCAGGTGTGGGGTCACTGGCAAAGGGATCAGAGATGACAAGTGACTCCCGAGTGGGACACTTGGCCGAATAGTGGCCAACCCCACCACACCTGGTGAGGACACGCGCCGCATCACTCGACGGAGCACACGGAGCACGCCAACATCTCTTTGGCTAGGCGACTACGGCATCTATTAGTGGATCTTCCTTCTCATTTGAGGCCATGTTGGGCCTAGGTTTGGTCCCTGCGTGGACACGTTATCTAGTTCTTTATATTATCAGACTATGTGTAGAGGGAGTAGTGGGCTGTCTTCTTTTATTATTGGGCTTGGCCTTGGCCCATAATTGGTTGGTTTAGGGTTAGGGTTTGGGGCGCATCCCTCATCCTCATCCTGGGTGGCTGCGCCACCTTCCCCCCCTTACCCCCTCCACTTGCCTTTTTGGGCGCCCCCCCCTTGCCCCATTCCATCTCCCTCCCCTTTCCCCCTTGGGCGTCCCCTCCCTTTGATCCCTCCTTGATTGGAGGAGGGATGGCCGCACCCCCCCTTGAATGGGGAAGGGCTGGGTCGCACCCCCCCTTCCATTTGCGCCCCCCCCCCCCTCCATGTGGCAAGGGTGAAACCCTAGCTTTCCCCCCCGATATAAAAGCTTGTAATTTTTCTTTTGGAATTATTGAATGGAATTGAAAGAGCATTTTCTGAAGGTGGCTGCGCCCCCTCCTATGTTCCTCCTTGCTCCTGCGACGGGAGCAAACCCGGGGTGTGACTCCCCATCCCTCGGTGCGACGCCGAGGGCCCCTTTCTCTTCTATCCCTTCTCAAGTCCTAGTTCGGTGCGCCCGGACTTCTCCTCCAAGAGCAGCGACGGTCACCCCATGTTCGTGAAGACCTTGGGCGACCAGCCCATTTTTGGGTGACTCTTCTGCGAGTCGCCAACGCGTGCGAGGTGGTTTCGCCTCATTTGGAGATCGGCATCACCCGTGGCGATTTTCTTCGTGAGCACGCGCAGGACCCCCTCTCCCTGCGAGCCAGGTTCTGTCCGCCCCCTTGAAAAAATCTCACAGGACGGACGTCTGCGAGTTTGGACGTGAGATCTTCACCAGTCGTACCTCTCTTCGTCCTCTGTCCAACGCCGCTGACCTCGCCTCGTTCCGACGTCCGAGCTGTTCGTGGCGTCCATTCCCGTGAGGTCGCGCAGGTCTGCCCTATCCACCCGGCGCCAGGACCACCGGCGGATTCCAGAGCCTACTGCTCTCAGCCACGACCAGATCTGATCGAACCCTTCGATTGGGACCTGCTGCTCTGCGTCCTCTTCGTCCTCCAACAAGCGGAGCTCCGTTTACCCTTCGGATCTAATTCTTCTTAATTTTCCCGCTCGAGCGCGCAGTTCTGGGAGCAGAACCCAGTCGTAACCTGCAGGTGCGCCCCCGGCTTCCACGGACGGGATCTGCACGCCCACTTTGGCCGAGACTTCCTCCCGTGACCCAGCTACGCGCCATCACTGACGGTGCCTCATTCGGACGTCGGATCAGGTCGTGGGAGCTTTCACCGCCGAATCACGCATTGCTGCGAATCTGCCGACCACTGTTCGGATCCTCCTCGCGGCCAACCCTTCACCGAGTGCTGCCCGTCAGCCCGTACATCGGCAGCCCCGAATCTCTTTGTGTAGCCTGTTATCTCCCTGCGAGGAGTGGGCATTTGTGGTTGGGTTGTACTATTGTCCGTCCTTGTGTATCGGGGTTGTCGATCTCGGCCGGGGTTCCTTCCCCACGCCTAGGCGTGGAGGTACGTGCGAAGCTCCCCCCTGTTGGCATTTTACTTTACTAGTATACTTTCTAGCATGCCGCGTGAAGTGCGTATAAGTTCCTAGCTATTTTTCTATTCATCGCATGGCTGAGAGTTGAGAGCACCCATTCCGTGGCCCTAGTCGAGCGCCGAGCTCGGACTAGATTCCCATAGACGCACGGCGGCTTCTTAGTCGCTGAGATCCCCGCGCTTCCCTCATAGGGACGGTCGTTGGGCTTGGATTTATTGTTGAGAGACGCCTCCACCCGGAGGAACGGCACGGAGGTCAGCCGCCCGGCTTACCTTTGGCGTGCGAGTGCTGGCCGCACTTGTTGCATTCGTAGGTCTTAGCCCATTTCAGTCCTGTCCCGCATCAACACCTATAGCAAGTTCCCTATGTCCCGAAACCCTAGGATGTTCCACCAACCATCGGCCCCTTACCCTTGTCCACAGGACGGATTGGGGGTGTAGGAAGTAGGGGTGGTCGAGTCGGCATGGCAGGTTGGGCAGGTCTAGGGGCAGGGACGGGTGCCTGCTGGCGAAGGGGAGGATCCCTCGGAGGGAGGGGGGGCCTAGGAGCAGTAAGGTCCTAGCGAGGAGGTTCCTGGGGGCGGGTCACAGGCCACCGAGTGTAGGAATAAGGCGTGGTCCTAGGGTCAGACACACGCGGATATGGGACCCCCTGGTGCAGAGTAGGAGCAAACTTCACCTCAAATTGCTCCACCTCGAGGGCAACCTGGTACGCGTCCTCAAATTTGTCCACCTTGCGGCGAAAAAGCTCATATTGTAGGTGTGGCCGCAGACCACGCCGAAAATGGAAAACAGTCAGGGAGCTTTCCTCAGTGGCGTCACATCGTAAAAAGTATTCATCAAACTCGACGATGTAATAGGAGACGGACCGATCTCCTTGGGTGAGACTCTGCCATTGGTCTATGAGACGTTGGCAGTAGGAGGTAGGAAGGTACTTCTTTCTGAGTTTGGACCTCATCTCATCCCATGTCTCTACCTGGGGCTCCTGACGGTGAAATAGTAGGTTCTTCATGTTCCTCCCATAAGTTTGTGCCTGGCCTAGCATTTTCATTTTGATGAACTTGACTTTTCGGTGGTCCGTCATCTCAAACCACTCGAAATACCGGTCCATGCCAGCCTCCCAATCGAGATAGACTTTCGGGTCTAAGGACCCGTCGAAAGTGGGAGGGTCTACTCGCACCATCCCGAGGACCCGCTCATCCTCATCATCCCTCTGTGGTCGGTGACCACGACGGCGTCAGCCATTTCCCCCATAATCATTTTCGGACTCGTAGTTCTCAACATCGGGGGCACGTGGCTGTCGCTCCTCAGCCCTAAGTGGGGAGGGCTGGATACCAGGTGCCTGAGGGGGCGCCTGAGGGGCAGGGACAGCTCTGGGGAGCTCCTGGCGGGTGACTCTCTCCACATTCTCCATCCTTCCAACCAGACCTTGGATAGATCGATCGGAGACCTCGGCACGGTCCTCCATGCTCTTGAGACGGCTCTCTAAGTGGTCGGTGCTCTCCCTACTAATTTGTTCGAACCTATCCATGCACTTCATGAGTATAGCCACCAAGTCATCCAGAGTTCGGCCTCCCGGGTTGGCACCTCGAGGTTCACCCATAGTGTCAGGGCGATGGTACTGGGCACCTCCACGGGTTGGCATGCAATGGGAGAGGACCTAGAGGGGACTAAGGGGTGACTCACTATGACCTATATGGAAGGACCAATGCAAAATGGAAGATGACCTAGACTCCAATATCCGGTATGAGGCGGAGTTTTGATCCGAAGACCGCACTCACGCAAGTGTGCCCCTTTCCCAATAAGCGTAGCCTACCGTTCCAGGAACACCTTTGGATATACCAGATGAAATGGAGCACCTTGACCGACTACCCTAGACTCAAACCGGCTCTAATACCAATTTGATGTCGGACGACTACGAGACTCGACTCAGACTTGTTGCGACCTTGGACTCTAAAGGACGATGCGACTAAAGAGACGACATGACCAGCAACAACACCACGACGCACTGCACCTAACGAGCTCCAGAAGAGGCGATCATGCCCCAAACAAGAAGCGCTAACTCACAGTCATCCCCGGTGAGGGAAACGTGACGATCTGCACGGCTGGGAAACTGACTTTGAGTCTCGGGTGGTCAGCTCACTCTCGTGCTCGGAATGAGTCACGGGACGGGTTTCGCTCTCACAACTCACCACGGTGATTAATATTTAACTAGCTAGAAAATAACTAACTCACATGCAGCGGCAGTAGAATCTATACTAGCTAAGCAAATAAGACAAAGTGGGTGGCGAGTGTACCTCCACGCTCGGGGCGTGGGGAAGACTTCTCGGCCGAGAACCGTCACTCCCGGTACAAATGGCAAATTAATTACAGCAAGATAACTAAGGCCCACTACATGCAGAGAGGTAAAAGGCCACAACTACGGTCCGTGAGCGCCGTTCCAGGGTTGATGGGCAGCAAGGCGGCGGGTTCCGGGCGGCGGCGGGCAGCGTCTCCGAATCTGCAATTTCTGTCTGGCAGGACAGCAAGCACAGGCGTCCAAAGGGATGTCAATCTCTAGGAGTCTCCTAAAGGTGGCGGTTCAGCGGAATGCTAGCAGAGGGCCCCGGGTCGATCCCCGGGAGCGGCGGTCGCTGAGGTTCCCCCGGTGTATTTCTTTGGGATTTCTCCGGCAGCCCCTTTTTCTAGCCTGGCTCGGAGCAGAATCGCGTGCCTCCACAAAATGGCCGGTACACCCAGATCCGATGTCAGATCGAGACGCAATGGGTACCGTTGGAAAGAGGACTCAAAATCATACGACATACTAGAATTTCAGATCCATCCAACGGCTGGATTAGAAATTAAAATGACTGCTATTTGACTGATTGCCATGACCCGAAACTCTGAACAGATAGGGCAGAAAGGAATCTGCCTGTTCAAGAGCTTTGACCGAGGACCAAATGAACGAACTAGGACTTGAGATTTTTATGGTGGATATAGGAGAGGGTGACGCTGACGCACATAGTTTTTTTGTAGATTTCTGACAACATTTGAGGGGTGAGAAAATTCGACTCCCAAGATCTATCTTGCAGATCTACACACAGGTAGACTTTGAGAGGGAAGAACAAGTGGCTGAGAAAGGGGGCAAACAACCTCAGATCGGCGTGAACCTTAAACTGGGATTGGGGTATGATGGGGGGAACCAACACTCAAAATATCATCATGATCCAACGGTTGTATCTCCCGTACCAGCCCTTTCTCCGAGTTGCTATCTTGTAACTCCGAATTTCAGGGCAGCAGGAGGGAACTGGCTTGTGGTGGCTCAACAGCGGCACGAACGGCTGCGGCGGCGACGGCGGTGAACGATCACAGCAGATAAAGGAAGAGGGGAAGAGGAAGAAATTTGAGAGAGATGGAGGATTTAGGCTCAGATCTGAAGAAGATTGGAGGAAAGAACACCAAGAACAAGAGAGAGATAGGGGGGCGCCCAAATCAATTCACCATAATTTTCTTCATTAATTTCATCCAAATACAACAAGAGACATTATATATTCAAACCCTAGACCTAGCCAAATGACCTAGAATACCCTTGGTTAAGGGGGTATAATGGGGAAATGGGATAAAGAAGGATTAAACAAATCCCCCATGTGGAGACAAAAGAGGGGGCGCCCCTCTCTCTAAGTCAACATAAGGGGCTTGTTTAATTTAATCCCTTTAGACCATATTAATTCCCCCTTGGACCAAATTAAATCAAAAATACAAATACATGGTCAATTATTCTACCATTGACCCAATATAAAAACCCAAGATAATACAAACCAAATACAACCCAAATACATGCTAAATACACACCAAATACGACCAAATACGTATACTGTACAAATACGTATAAAAATACATATTGAAATATCAAGGCTCCGGTGGCGATTCTAGACTATCCCCCAGCCACAAAGAGGTCGGTGTCGACCGAGTTGTGCTGCGGGTTTGGTACCGACGGCTCGATGAGTCGAGCCGCACTCGTGCTCTGGTGTCCTCACCAAATGTGCCCTTCCTAATACACTCCGTGATCGGGGCAGTGACGGAGCTAAATGCGCGGATGAAACGACGATAGAACGTCACGAGGCCAGGGAAGCTGCGGACATCATGGATCGTGCGGGGTTCCGACCACTCAACAGTGGCCCGGACCTTCTCCGGATTAGCGGAGACCCCAGTACTAGACACAATGAAACCCAAGAAGGTAAGCTGAGGAGTCATAAAGGCACATTTCTGAGGGTTTGCAAACAACTGCTCTCGCCTCAAGAGTAGTCAGACCTGCCGAAGATGGTCCAAGTGGTCCTTCGTACTGCGACTATAGATGAGGATATCATCAAAATACACTACAACAAAGACTCCAATGAAAGGTCGATGGACCTAAGTCATCAGTTGCGTGAAGGTGCTGGGGGCATTGGTCAGCCCAAAGGGCATAACCAACCACTCATATAGACCATCCTTGGTCTTAAATGCAGTCTTCCACTCATCACTTGGCATAATCCTTACCTGGTGATAGCCACTCTTAAGATCAATCTTTGAAAAGATTGTGGCGCCTGCCATCATGTCAAGCATATCATCTAGGCGGGGAATAGGGAACCTATATTTTATGGTGATTTTGTTGATGGCATGACTATCAATACACATCCTCCAAGTGCCATCCTTCTTTGGGGCGAGTAATGCGGGCACAGCACATGGACTCATGCTGTCCCGAACAGATCCTCTCTGCATAAGCACATCGACCTACAGCTTTAGCTCGGCGTGCACAATGGGACTCATATGGTAGTGGGGAAGATTGGGCAATGAAGATCCCGGAATCAAGTCGATAGCATGTTGAATATCCCGCATAGGTGGGAGTCCCTCGGGAAGCTCTTCGGGGAATATATCAGCAAACTCCTGCAGAATGGGAACAACATCGGGTGGGAGTTCACCCTTGGACTCTCGCTCCACCCCACGGACCATGATAGCAAACACATGGCTCCCCTTACTAGCCTCCCGCTTCATCTTTCGGGAGCTAATCATCATCGACCTCCTAGACGGGGGCTCGCCTGTGCCAGAGGTAATGGTCATGGCCCGCGCTGGGGATGGGGTACTGGGTCCAAGGACGGAAGGCTCCGGGGTACTAGGACCAGTAGGACCCCTAATTGAAGGACTCTTGGGCTGAGAGGGATGGAGGGTAATCCGTTGGCCACCATGGTCGAAGGTACAGGTGTTCATCCGGCCATGGAGTGTGGCATCATGATCAAACAACCACGGCCTACCAAGAATAATATTGCCCACCTCCATGGGGAGGACATCACACCAGATCTAGTCACGGTAGGCATGGAACTACAGTGGGACCAGACACCGCAGCCTGATCGGAATGGAGGTAGAATCCACCCATGATACTCGATAGGGGCAAGGATGGTCCACGAGAGTAAGGCCTAGACGAGAAACAGTGCCCATGGAGATTGCATTGATACAACTCCCACTATCGATAATCACCTTACAAACTTTCCCGCCCAGCCTACAGTATGTATGAAAGATAGTGGTCCGACGTTGTGGAATGCACTGGATTTCGGGTGTGAAAATACCGGGGTGTTCTTTTATCGATTATCGATTTATCGGTTTATCTAGTGCGAGGGCGTGCCAGTCACCTAGGTGATAATGTGTTCGGGCTTCAAGACTGGAGTGGTCCGAAGCCAGGAGTGCGCTCCGTCTGACTAATCAGACGATTGTGGATATCGGGTCGGGACTGGAGAACCGCCGCGCCATAAAGGCCGTGACGTTAATTACATCCCCTCAGAGAGGGGAAGACCTCTGATTAATCGCCAAGAAAAGGGGCCAAATGACCTAAAGATCATTTTTTCATTAAAGCATGCGAGTTGGGTTGACATGATTTAAACCCTCCGCATCGGTATGCAAAATAGTGTTCAAAACCATACAAATACTTGCTGCGAGTGCGGCAAATTTAATGCAAGTGCGAGATTAGATCCCGGTATATATATATATATATCGGTCACTAACAGACCATCCAGTATTCGGTCGGGAGTCCATATTCGAAGCATCGAAGGTAACAACAAAGACATTCGGATATCTGTCGTAGGTACGGCACGTTTCATGTGGGTGCGGGATCGGATCCCGGAAGAAGTGGGTCAAGCTGATGAACTATCGGCCCAAGAGGTGCACGGATCATGACCATGTCAGGGATTCCGAGGTCCACATCCGATGCCATGGGGCATCATTGCACAGTCCGGGGGAGCGAGTTGTTAAGTGTAAAGCCCAAACTCGGCAACGTGCGCCCTCGCACGCGGATCGACCTGCGCGGTCAGGTCGCGGGGTTCGACCTGCCCGGTCAGGTCGCGGGGGTCAAGGGGGCAGCACCCCTTTGCGGGGGTTTCCGGGGGCAGCGCCCCCGGAACAAAATTTGGATTATAGTAGAGGGGAGCTTTTGATTAGTTTTCTATTAACTTGAAGTACATGTTCCCTTTTATTTGCTTGATCACCTTCTTTCTTCCAGGCACGCCAGATTAGTATCAAGGGGAGGGCGCCGTTTTAAGGTGAACAGTGAAAGAGATGGAGAGGGGGCGCGCCATTTTAAGGACATTAGGGGGGAGGTGCCATGGGGCGCACTGGGTAGAGGCTTCCACGGGGGCGCGCCGGTTAAAGGAAGGTGCCACAGGGCGCGCCGGTTAGGGGGGGGTCCAAGCCCAGGAGAGAAGGGCGCGCCGTTTTAGCGTTCAAAGGAAATGGGGGGTTACGAGAATGGTGTTAAATCGACGCGGTGAATAGTGACCGCACCGGATTAGGCCACGCCGGGACAGCTTCAAAGAGGTTTTATTTCATTCAATTTCTTCTTTCTTTCAACTGTGAACTAATTTATTGATTGGCTTATTCATCTTATTGATGGATTATGTTTGTGGAAGGAAGATTTAAGTGTTTTAATTGATTATCCAGGTGGATTAGCATGATGATTCAAATGTTTTATCAGAAAAGTTTATGCAAGAGCTCAGACATTCGGTTTGTTTCAGTGGTTTTCGACATATGTTGTTCTCTTCCCCACAGAGTTTATTATGCTCGTTCGTTATTATGGGTTATTCGCCTGTCAAAATTTGGGCAGCATCTCCCCTAGACCCGAAGGGTCCAGGGAAAAAAATGGGGCGCGCCATACGGAGAAAACTCCGACGGCCCCGGAACATCCCGGTGTGCGCATAAGCGACGACACCAGTAAAATTACCCCATTTGGGGCCGGAGGTCACGAGGGCTAGCCTACAAGGGAGTCCGGTGGCCCATGGGTTGTTGCGATCGTATCGACTCCCCTCGTCCGGGGCCGGAGGTCCTGAGGGCCAGCCTACAAAGGAACTTCGGTGACCCGAGGGTTGCCGTGATCGCGTGGCTGAAGACCGCGTGAGAGCTGAAGTTGACACAAGAACATGGTGGAAGGGAGATTTAGGGGATGAGCGAGCATCAAAATCGGGTTTCATAAAGGGGATAAGAAAGGATCGGGGTTAAAGGCCCCAGCTTCGTTTCCACTTAAACAGAGAGAACTACATCGGGGCTGGACGTCGCCGAGCAGAATACAAAGGAAGAGGAGAAAGACAATGACCCACCCACAAGGGAGTCCGGTGGCCCATGGGTTGTTGCGATCGTATTGACTCCCCTCGTCCGGGGCCGGAGGTCCTGAGGGCCAGCCTACAAAGGAACTTTGGTGACCCGAGGGTTGCCATGATCGCGTGGCTGAAGACCGCGTGAGAGCTGAAGTTGACACAAGAACATGGCGGAAGGGAGATTTAGGGGATGAGCGAGCATCAAAATCGGGTTTCATAAAGGGGATAAGAAAGGATCGGGGTTAAAGGCCCCAGCTTCGTTTCCACTTAAACAGAGAGAACTACGTCGGGGCTGGACGTCGCCGAGCAGAATACAAAGGAAGAGGAGAAAGACAATGACCCACCCTCACACGGCTAGGTTTCACTCTTCCTCACCCTTTCTCTCCCACTCTTTCTTTCTTCTTCTCCACACTTCGGAGCAGGGCTTCGCCGCTAGTAGAGCGTCCCTCCTCTTTTGTTTTTCTTGCCTGGGGCTTGTATTTATAGGGAGAGCAGGGAAGCAAGCTTCCCGTTTCTGTGGCTTTTTGTTCTGTTCGTAGTTGCCGTTGCTGACGTTGCTGGGGTCACCGTGTCGAATGCCGCTGTCGTGGACGTCACCTCCGCCGCAGCTACAGTGTGACCAGGAGAGGGGCAGAGGCATGGCCTCTTCCTTCGCTGGCATATCCACCGCGAGCCACGTTGCTTTCATCATTTGTAGGAGAATGGGCGGCCGACCGAGGGAATGAGCATTCGGCGGTGCAGGGCTCGAGGATCTCCATTCACGGCATATGCTTGGTTGCCCGTTGGATCGAGGCGGAAGTTTTAGCCATTTTAGGTAGTTCGTCGACGTGCTGTTTGTAGGAAACAGGGGACCGCATTGATGACGGGATGGCTTCACTGCACGCCGAAGAAGCGCTTCAGAGAATAGAAGTGAGGGGTTAAAACTGCGCCACATTCAAAGGGGCACCGTTTCAAGCATCAAAGGGGTTAAAACGGCGCCATATTCAAAGGGGCGCCGTTTTAAGCATCAAAGATGGAGGCCCCTTCGAGCGCGCCGTGTAGCCAAAGAAAAGAAAAGGGGCACGCCATTTTAAGAGGGGGGCGTGCCATTTTAAGGCGCGTCGTTTTAAGGCCCCGTCGTGCCGTTTTAAGTACTAAACGGATTCTTCTCGAAGTCGCGGCCGTTTATATGAATGTCGGCATTCCCAGAATGTTTCGGTTGCGATGTATGGCCTCTATAATATTCCGTTCGTAGCCTCTGGGGCTCGGTCCCAGACTTTACGTGACTTTCGGTGCACGCCGGGCTATGTCGGAGTTCCCGACTCTTCTTCGATTCGGCTCTCGGCACGGCCGACTGTAGAGTTGTGGCCGTATCTTCCGCCTGGGAGGGCTCCCTCATCAGCTAGCAGACCACCAAGCGAGTCCTCATCCTGATTGGGCGAGGCATGAGGTTTATTTAGCATTTCCGTCTTCGACTTGCTCTCGAGTGTCGAGACGTGCATGCCGTATGACCATCATCGATATTTTTCGACGTCCACAGACGCCAGTCATCACTGGCCTGTGGCTGGGTGAGAATACACCTGACGACCCCCAAATGGGTATCGTCTAGATGCTGGGCATCCTGGCCATCATCTTCATTTTCAAAGAACTCGTCAGCTAATTCATGTTCTGCCTCATAGCTGACTGACAGAAGCCCAGAAGATGAGGCTTCCCCGACCTGTGTGTCCCCAATGACTTGATATTGACGAGTGGGACACTAGTTTGTAATGTGGCCAAACCTATTGCAGCGAAAACACTGCTGCCGTGATCCCCTAGGCTCCCCGATCAAAGGTCCCTTACCCTTATCCTCCCGACAGACAGGAGGTGTAGGCAACAGGGGATGGGCAAGAGGTGCGGGCGTCGGTGGATGGATAATGGGTGCAGGTCCGAACTGGTGGGCTCCTGAGGTCGGGCCATGGGGGCCCTCTGATATGCGCCCGAAGAGTCACGGGGCTCGACACTACGAAGAGGGAAGGGGCACAACCATTGGGTAGGCTCGAACTCGGCCTCGAATTGCTCCAATTCGAGAGTAACCTGATACGCTTGTTCCAAAGTGGTCACATTGCGGCAAAAAAGTTCATATTGATAGTTTGGCTGCATACCTCTTCGAAAGCGCGAGATGGTCATGGTGCTCTCTTCCGTAACTCCACACCGCAAATAGTACTCATCAAACTCGGCGGTGTACTCAGTCACAGATCGGTTCCCTTGGGTGAGACTCTGCCATTTATCTATGAGACGCTAGTGGTATGTGGCAGGAAGGTACTTATGTCTCAATTTGATTTTCATGTCATCCCAAGTACCGATCTAGGGTTGATGTCGCTGCATCAACAGGCTCTCAACATTAGTCCAATAGGTTTACGCCTACCCTTGCAACTTCATCTTTGCGTAGTGAACACTTCGGTGATCCGTCATCTCAAACCACTCGAAGTACCGATCCATGCCGGCCTCCCAATCTAAATAGACCTTTGGGTCCAAGGACCCATCAAAAAGGGGAGGGTCCGCACGCACATTCCTAAGAACACGGTCGTTGTCATCGTAATCACGATTCCGTCGTTAGGCTCGACGGTCACGACCATAACCCCTAGGTTCATTATCTGATGCATAGTCATCCACCTCGGGCACTCGCTGCCTCCTATCATCTACCCCTTGAGCCCTTGGAGAAGCAGGTTGCTGAATCAGCTCATGTTGGCCATTTGTCGGCACGGGTTGCACCTCAACCGGGGCCCTCTCTAAGACAGTAACTCTCCCCACTAGACCCTGGATAGACTGGTCCGATGCTTGGGCCCGATCCTCTAAGGCTTTCATTCTCCCTTCCAGGAGCATACCTACGCCATCTACATGCATACTAAGCCCATCCATACGTGAATCAAATCGATCCATGAGAGATCGGAACATCTCAGCCACCGAAGGCTCATCGGAACTAACAGGCTCGGGGATCCACCATAGGTGGTGCTGGTGAGTATTGGGTACCTCTACGGGTGGGCATGCAAAAGACACAGTGACTGGGATACACAGAGATGAACCTACACTTAACCAATATCTGGTACTTGGCGGAGTTACGGGATCCAAAAATCCCCTCACGTAAACGTGCTACGGTCCCGATGGGCATAACCTATCGTTCTGGCAACACCTTTTGATATACCGAATAAAAGAATACAAATGCAACACCTAACACTTAGACAACCCTAGACTCAACTGGCTCTGATACCAAAAACTGATGCGGGACGAATGAGGGATTGGATGCCAAATGATGCGAACCTTGGACTCTATGTGACGACGCGACAAATTGGACAATGCGAGCAACGGCTACACGACCATTAGAGCTACCTCGGCTCGACACTAAGAGCTCCTATGGGATATATGCCTTAAACAGAAATACAAGCTCACTCGTCATCCCAACCGAGGGAAACGCGGATCCGCGCGGTTGAGAAACCGATAGAGTCAAGAGTGGTCAAACTCACTTCCGCGCTCGGATCGAGTCACGGGATGGGTTAACTCTCGCTCTCACAGCGGTGATAAAAAAATGATTTAACAAGCTAGAATCCTAACGCACTCATGCAGCGGCATATAATCTTATACTAAGTAAGCAAATGTCAAGGAGGAGAGATCGTTACCTCCACGCTCCGGATGTGGGGAAGATAACCCCGGCCAAATTCGTACTCCTAGTTGAACAATTATCACTGAATTACAAATTTCAAACCCACTCCACGCAGGGAGTTAATAGGTAACATGTGGGGCCCAGGAGTATCGAAGTTGGGTTAACGGGCAGCATTTTGATTAGCTCCGTCGGTGCCGAAAGGTCACAGTTTGGTGCTGACCGGACGTCGCTTGCTGCGGGTTAACGGGCCCACGTGCTGCTCGGATTGCAGAACTAGGCGGGGTGGGTCCTTTGCGAAGGGGACCCTCGGAGGATCGCTCCCTGGGAAGTGGCCAGGCTGGAGCACCTGGTGGGAGGTGGGGCGGCTCCAATCGTCGGGCGTTGGACGGCGCTGTCCCGAGCATGTTCTACAATTTTCGGGTTGCGTGACCCGACGAGATCAGCTACTGCGATCAGTCCCGACGTCGGATCGACGCGAGACTGGTGCCGTTGCGAAGCTACTTCGAAGATCTTCAAAAACCAGTTGTTACAGGAATTTTTCTTTCCTTGTATTTTCCTCGGTGGAATTTACAACCAGCTGACTTACAGACCCAAAACAGTCTGGGCAGACTGGGATCTGCCAGAGATTGATGTTTGACCAAAGGGCTAATGGTGGATTTGGGATCGGGAAATTTTATGGTACACAAAGGGGGAGGTAAGGAACATGGGAATAATTTTTTTGTAATTTTCAGAGGTGGTTTGGGTGGGGAAAAGGATTTTATGGTGGAAGGGGTCGGATCTAGATTGCACAGGACAGAACCGACATCGATTTTTGCATAGATTTTATGGAGGGGTAAACAGACTCTAAAAATTGTGAACAAAATTGGGGAAGAGGTATTTGGTGGACAGAAGTTCCAATCCAAATTTCAGCTCATTCTAAAATTAGAAAGGGGGTCGAACAAGAGAATAAAAGAGCTTCTGTGGCACAGATCTGCACAGGGGTAGACTATGTAGGCAGTGGGAATTAAAAGTGGGAAGGTGGGCAAACGACGGGGAAAAAATGTGAAAATTGGTTTGGGATGTGGGAACAACAAGGGGAACTCACCATAAAAATTGCAGATCCAATAGATCGAGGAGTTGGGAGTTAAAAATCGGCCTTTGGCTTGCTGGTTGGTGAGGATAGATCTCCGACAAAGCGGCGGTGGCGATGCAATAGCGGCCCGATGGCGGCGGCGGTGGCGGCATTGAGCTTCACACACTGATAGGGGAGGAGTCACATCTCAGATGAGCAGCCTTCACAGCCGCAAGGGGAGGGAGAGGAGAGGGAGAGGGGCGGCCTTGGCCTTGGGAGCAAAAATTGCTGAATTCTTTGTATTAATCGTGCTGAAAATAGAAAATACAAGCCTTTTATATGAAATGGGAACCCTAGGTAAATGACCAACCTTACCCTTAGATCTCGGGTTAAGGAGGGATACATTAGGGATGCTAAAATATATTTTTCCCCATGTGGTCAAAGCTAAATAAAAAATAAGCCTAATGGAGACAAAAGAGGAGGCGCCTCCTTTAAGAAGGAAAATGGCATTTTTCTTCTCTTGGTCCATTGGTCCAAGTCCAAGGTAGACAATGGGCCAGCCCCTATGGGTCCCTGGAAGTTACGTGGCCCAATGGGGAAGAGGGTGAGGGGGGGGCCGCGGGGCCCGGGTGGCCCTTTTACAAAGAAACCCATTTATTTATCCTAATTACACTCTATTAAACCCAAATAAAACTAAATAAGCACACATTACACACCAAATAAAAACCCATAAATACTAAAAATACTAGGACTCAAGACGGAGACTCCATACTGTCCCCAAGCCGTAGGGATGCCGGTGTAGCTCGAGTGGTGCTGCGCGTTCGATACCGACGGCTCGCCGACTCATGCTTCTTGATCGCTCTGGTGTCTGCACCAGTGAGGAGCTGTCTCACGCCTGGAATGGGTTGTATCTTAAGCACTTTTTCCCTTAGAGTCAGGCTAATTAAGGCCCGGTAGCGAGGTGTCTTTCCTAAATCATGAAGGAGGATTCCGAGGTTGGCAAATCACACACTTCACGACATCCTTGGTCGGGTTTCACAATTTTTGTGCAAACACCGTTTCTCCCTTGGCCATGCTTGGGGGGAAGTGAAAAGTCCCTGTTCGTTTCTCTCTTCGGCTGAATCTAGGTGCAAGAGGCAAATAAGGGGGCGATGACTGATCTAGACACCCTGATGAGTGGAGGTCTCAAATAGGGGCAGCCCGTTATGACCTGATTCCATAAGAAAAAGGGTCAGTAAAAGAAAAAGAAAAGTGAAGAAGGAGTAAATCAAAGCAAAGCCGAAAGCTTAGCTCAAAAGTTCAAAAGATCAAAAGCTCCAAAAATATGAAACTAGGCATGACAAGAGTGGCAGTACAGTTTCCCCACAGGACGTTATGAGCCCGGTCGTGTGCGTGCCTATGGTGGATAAAGGTTCGATGACAGACACAAAGTCCCAGCGCAACCGACTGAATCTCTGAAGGGGTTGTCATGGGAAGGATTCAAGCCCTAAAAATCCTTATACCTAGTCTAAGCTTACCTCCTAATTTTTTTTTCTTTTAGGACTATGCCCTAGGTACGACCTCGGTAGAAGCACTGTCACACAGGTTGGCCATGGCCAAGGTTTGTTACCTCAAAAGTACGCCGATCTCAGGAGGTTCCTAGTGAGACAGGTATGGCTCTTGTTGCTGGAACGGAATTGGCTTTCAAAATCTAAAAAATCTAATATTTTCAAAAGAAAAAAATTCAAATATTTCAAAATCCAAAAAAAATCATCAAATATTTTCAAAATCCAAAAAATCAGATATTTCAAAATCCACAAAAATCAAATATTTTAAAATTTTTAAAAATACCATCATCCTTGCATAGCATGCATTTGCATTCATATTTTAATTCAATTCTATTTTTCCTATTTAATAAGGCTCCGCCCCTTGACCAAATACCAAGAAATTGGTCATTCCCGAACTTGCTGTAGGCAAGGGGTTGAGCCTAAGAACGGATCTAACTTGTTTCTCGTTTTAAGTGTGTGCAGACAAAGGTCCCAATGCCCCAAGATTAAAAGCTTCCAGAATTTTCTCAGGTCTTAGTCCCTTAGCGGTCTTACACTAGATTGCTTATGCATTCCTAGCGGTCTAAGGATGACCGCTGACATCACCCGAGACCCTCAACTCTCAGAGTTCTCTACTTCTCATTCCTAGCGGTCCTTCGATACACCGTTTATAACTCCCTAGAGGTCCAAGAAGCGACCGCATGCTCTTCCCAAGAGCTTAAAAGTCTCAATTTTTCTGGGTTCTTTCCCTCGCAGTCTATCGATAGACCGTTTGGCCCTGTTAGCGGTCTTACGCTAGACCGTTTGTCAAACAGAGAATCCTGTTCTTTTGATTTATCAAGCCAAAATTGTCATTCTACTGCACATCTTTTAAGTCAAAAACCTTCTATTTTATACATCCAAGGCTCATGATACATCATTCATTCCATAAAACTTAAAAATACATGATCAAGAAATTCAAAACACATTCAATTTTGTGTCCACGCGGGGCCGGATCTTGCGTAATTCCTTCACATAAGTAAGGTATTCCTCATCATTCTCTTTCACTTCCACGTGCAAGGAGCGGACCCGGCTGACCTCCCACATGGTCAGAGTGCTCCGAACTGTCCGTTCATCCTCGTCGGTCCCTATCTTCCTAGGTTGAAGGGGAGGGTAGTGAGATAGTGCTTAAACCATGGTGTGAGGAAGTCCAACTTGTAAGTAGCACCGGTGCGGGTTGTAGATCGCCAACGTAGTGTTCCCCGCTAGCAGAAGGTCTAGGCCCAGTCACCAAGGTAATCTGAGAGTTGTGCCTTGAAGAGCCCAAGGTCGCATCATGAATTTGTCAATTGGTAAAGTG
The DNA here is from genome assembly GCA_022559845.1 of Amorphophallus konjac. Lineage (NCBI taxonomy): Eukaryota > Viridiplantae > Streptophyta > Magnoliopsida > Alismatales > Araceae > Amorphophallus > Amorphophallus konjac. Next base: position 230,830,571 of record CM040126.1, read on the forward strand.
TTGAGGAAGAGGCGCCAATCGTCCCTTGTCTTTTTATCTGTCGTCCGGCACTCAACCTGTGAAGAGAACCCAAATGTACCCCCTAAGAAGAAGAGTGGGTGGCTCCCGAATATGCGGCTAGCTGAAGGTATGTCCTCCTTGGGTAAGAATTTAAGTCTAACTCCCATCCAACACTCAAGGATGATCATTGACCCAAAGAGAGGTCTCTCTAAAGAGGCTGAGCTAAGGCCTTCATAGAGGTATGAAAGGATGGCTTGACAGATGGATAAATCCCGCCATAGCCCACTAATGATGTTGAGATTTTGGATATCTAAGAGGTAGTCGGTGGTGGTAAAGAGCAAAGCCCCGCACAAGCAAATGGAGGCGGCTTTTGCTATAGCTTCAAACCACCCACTCTTGTTATTGCAATAAGCGGTGATCCATTGGCCCATGGGTATCAAATGAATATGGTGAGGGTCGATCATGGTCCTAACATATTTTGGATTGGGTAGGAAATCCCCTAAGATAAGTGATGAGTCTATGGGTTCAACCGTATGACCCACCAAGTCTTCATCCCCCACCTTAGTCTTACGAAGGATTAGGTAGGTCTCTACCTCTTCTATAAGGATCGTGGCTTCAAAGGTTGGGAACATGAAAGTATGTCTTTGAGGGTGCCATAACTCCACAAGGGATGAAATGCTAGGCCAATCATACGAAATTTTCTGAAAATTGTTGGCTAAGACTAATAAAGGTAGAAGGTGCCATGCCCTAAGGATTGAGGTAACTTATAAAGGGAGTTCCTTTATCATGGGAGCCACCCACTTCATGCTAGAATAGCATCTTGGGCCGGGAAGAAGCTAAGCAAGAGGGAAAAAGAAGGAGAGAAGAAGAAGAGAGAATTTCATGAGAAGAAATTTAGGGAAATTCATGTATTTTGAGATTTATTTTAACTCACCTCCCTTGAGGAGCTCGTGCTCAAGTGCTTGCGGTTGGAAGTTAGCCGTTGCAGCTCCCCATGCTCCCTCCTAGCCAGCTTGGGCCCATCATAGACCACCTTTCCCATGATGCTAGCTTCAAATCTCCTTTTCATGATGATTTGGGGTGTTTTGAGGGAGTCTTCAAAGTTTAAACCAGAGATTTCTGTGAGCTGTGAATTCTAAGTGCATTCTTACTTATAAAGCTCTAATTTGAGTTCTAATGCACTAGGATTGAGGTTAGGGAACCTCAAATTGAGTTAGGATAGGTCTTTGTGCAGATTAGGGGCTTTGACCTCCGAGTTCAGACTCCTACGGAGAGTCCCGCTCAGACTTCTCTGCATCTTCTACCTTATGATATATCGAGCAACCGCCAGGCTCTCTCAAACGGTCGTCCAAACGACCGTTTTATTCCTTCCTTCGCCGCCTTACTCCTGATCGCCTAACGGTCATGAATTTGACCGTTTATTCTGCCTCGTGGTCATCCATAGGACTATTTTCCCCTATCTGTCCTATTTTTGATCATCAGTTTTCTCCTGCTTGCTCTCCTTCCCTCGCTCTCTTGATCTCGTGGCCACTCCTAGGAATTGTTGTTAGTGTGTCAGACTACAAGAAAAAGCGCGATTTGGGACGAAATTTTGCGACGGAAATTTGAGACGGAATTTCTGTCTCAAATTTGGGACGGAATATTTTCCGTCGCAAATTCCGTCTCAAATATGGAATTTGGGACGGAATTTGCGACGGAATTTGGGACGGAAACTATTCCGCCCCAAATTTGGGACGGAATTTGTGACGGAGTTTTAGAACCGTCTGAAATTTTTGACCAAGAAATTATGACGGACCGACTCCGTCGGAATTCCGTCTCAAAATCCATCGCAAAACACATTTGCGACGGATTTCGCAAGGGCCCCCTTTGAGACGGAATTTGCGACGGAAAATATTCCGTCCCAAATTTGAGACGGAAATTCCGTCTCAAATTTCCGTCACAAAATTCCGTCCCAAATCGCGCTTTTTCTTGTAGTTGTACTCGTACGTAGCATCCACATTTGCATCCACATTTGCACAGACAAAAAGCCAAACAAAGATCATATATTACTAATGTAAGAGTCATGTACATGCATATGTCCAAAAGATAAAAGTACAACTCTAGTTGCTCTCAGGCTGGTCCCTCTCCTGGACCCCCACTGTCCTTGGTCCCCTCACGCCTCTTCGCTGGCGGGGCCATGGAGGTGCTCCCCTCGTCTCGGTGACGTCGTCGTTGCTCCTCCTCCTCATTCCTCCGATGGTCGGAGGAACCCGTAAGATAGTCCCGGTGCACGCTGCGCATGCCACTCTGCGACACGCTGTGGGAGGATCCTCTACCCACTAGCCAAAGTGCCCTCTCTAGCACTTGGATCTCGGCTCTCAGCTCTGCCGCTGCTACTTCCCCAGCTCTGAGGCTCTCTACCTCTGCACGGAGATCGGCTGCCGCTGTCGCCTCCGCCTGCAATCGAACCGCCTCTACTCGTGCCTGCTCCGCCTCTACTCGTGCCCGCTCTGCCTCACCAAGTGCGGTAGTCAGCTCTCTTGTCTGCATAAACATTCATCATGGTCAGTCAAATTACATTTTCATATAGTATTAAAAAGAAGTTGGTCAGTTGCTTACCCTCTCTGCGAGAGTGGCCTCAGCCTCCTCGGCCCGAGTGACTACCCGGGTGAAGTAGGCGTCTTGCTCTGCTCGGCCCGCTGGCTGGGAAGACGAGGATGGAGCATCGGGTCCCTATCGTCCCATTCCCTCGGCTCGCTGCATTTAGAAAGTCTCAGTTATTTAGTCACATTCATGAGCATTTGCATTTAAGTCTAAGGATCAGAACTTACCAAGAGATCTAGAGAGCGCTGGAGGTCGTCCCTCTACTGTACGGTGGAGTGCAGGAGTCCCTGAAGTTCCGCTATCCGGCCCTGGGGGTCTAGTTGCATGTAAGAAGTCAGATAGTCAATGCATCATTAATAGGCATCAATACATTAGAAGCAATTTAGAAGTTTAAGTTTAGATAGTCGTATCGGTCATCGGGCGCCACAGAAGACCTGGTCCCTGTACCTCTGAGTGTAGGCCCTCAGGTAGGCCTCGTCGCTGGTGGCCCGGGCTCGCACCACCCGGCCTCTCCTGGACCAGTCTCGTACATGGTCGATCGCTCGGGTGACCCAGTCGATCTCACCGCTCAAGCCTTTCGAGGGCCGTCCAACCCGCTCGTCGTCTCTGGAGGGGAACTCCACCTCTTGCTGATGCACCCCTTGCATCCTCATGATCAGGCGATGGTGCAGCGGTTCAATGAAGTTAAGGCAGTGTAGCCACACCTCTCATCCCGTGTACGCCGGGGCTGCCTCTACCCAGGGATGACTGTCGTGACCCTCGTCATAGTAAGGTGTCCAGTGCACCTGAAAGGTCAATTGAGTCAAATGTCAGCATCCATAAAAGCATTTAAGTGCATTTAGAAATTTTGGGGTTTGAGGCTTACCGGTGCATATGAGAACGTGTCCATGTCCTCCTAGATCGCCCGCGTGAGCCGCCGTAACGATCCTATGTCCCTACCACCATCTACCGCCTCGTGATGGGTACTCGGTCCGAATGTACCTCCTTTGCCGCCCTCGGCCCAGGAGGTACAGGTAGCTCCAAACCTACATTTAGTCAGATGTCAGCATATCACAACATATCATAAGCATAATCATAAGCATAAGTATTTAGAGTTAAGCATGTACCTGAAGAAGAGGCGCGAACCCGCCCAGCATCGTCTATCGGTCGGTGGTGCTAAGGGAGTCGAATAGAAGCGCCAATACTGTAGCTCCCCAAGCGTAGCCTCCAACCTCGTCCAGATCCCGCAGTAGTGGGAGGAGCCTGACGCTCACTTCGTCTGCCCTCGTCGCGAATAATAAATTCTTGAATAGTAGCATCAGGAAGCGGCGGAGCATGATGTCTCCCTCTGGTCCTGGTCCGATAGCCACTCTCTCTCGGGCTTTGTCAGTCAATCTCCCGAGGTGCTCCTGATGTGACACAACCTAGGACTCAACAACCAAGCACAATTAAGCATTCAAAACGGACCGATAATAGCAACCGCTCACCCGTTGCTCACCAAGACCCGGGGTAACTTGGCAATGCCAAGGTGAGGTTGAGGGGTTGGGCCCTTGCTGGTAGAGGGCCAGCAAGGCCAAGATTTGAATCCCAAAGGTTGTGGATGCCCAATTCAATGGGGCCGACAAAGTGCCAAAGGCACCGGGTTACTCTCTCTTCCCACGGTAATCACTCAAAGCAACGGGGCTTGAGGATCGAGCTCTCACTCTCACGGCCAGCGGAACTATGAACTAATATTGAAAGAACAAGCATGATTTAGAGCAAGGTTATAGAGCACTTACTCGACCGGTTTGAAGAAACCGGTCCCGGTCGGAGACGAGGGCGAGCGGGGAAGCGTGGGTTCCCCACACGCCGCGCCGGGGTAGCTTGACCTGCCCAAACAAGTTACACCACTACACCTCTCGCAGGAGGGGGATCTTGGGGTGGGGGTTAATGAGATTACAAACAATACTACCTCCACGCAGGGAGGGGCCTTTAGCCGGCCAAGCGGGGTGGGGAAATTAGAGTAAAGAGGGATGACTAAATGACGGCACCGAATCTACCTGCTGTCTGTGAACAGAGACAGATAGTCTGTGTTGTTGCTGTGGAACCCGCTCAAGAATTTTACTGGTGGCGAGACCGGTGGGGAAATCTTCGTAGCTGGGAAGGAAATGCCTCAGAATTTCTTTAATTTCTTATGGAGTCGCGGCCGGCCGGGATGGAGGTTTGAACAGAGCCTCAGATTCTCGGACCGGCAGCTGCAAACTTCTAACAGCAGATTGCAGAGAATGTCACGGCAGCTCCCGACCTCAGAATCAAGCGCCGTTGGAGTCGTTGAAATCGTGGACGAGTCCTCTTCGCAGCAAAACTGACAGGGAAGCCAACTGCTATTGGAGAAGAATAGGGGATGTAGAACAATGGCGACTGGTCAGTGCAGACTATGAGTAGCAGATCTGCGTAGCTGAGGGAAAAAAATGAGAACTCTGGATCATGAACGCCGAATGAAGTTCTGTTTCTTGATTCTGGAAGTAGACTGGGCGATGAAGAACTTTGAAGAAGAACTCATGGACTGGTTCCTTCTGGGTTCGTCGTGGCAGAGCTTCTAATCTGGCTCAGGTCCTCAGCCGAGGCAGAACTGCGCAGTTGTGGGAGAATGGATCTCCTGGACGGCTCGGAGATCAGAAGAAGATGAAACCACTTCTGTTGCGAAGGAGACTGGTAGACGCTTCCGAAGATGGCTCTTGGATCATCAAACTCATCTAGAGGAAGTCGTGGTGGCCACTGCAAGTTGCTGGTTCATCTGCAACCTCTGGACAGCAAACTGCAACTTCGAAGTAGCTTCCAATGACCAAGAAAGAAGAAGGGGAAGGGGGTAGATGAGTGTGGGAGTGACCCCTGGTTGTAAGGGGGTCTTGGAGGGGGTGTTCTAAGGTGTGGGAGGTGGAGAATAAGGTCTGGAAGAGGGTCCAATAGATGGTGGTAGTGGGGGCTGCGAATTTGGTTGGAATGGAGAGAGGGAAAGGATATTCGAAAATAGGTTTAAGGGTGGGGTTAATTTTTTGTCTTGGGAATGGGGGGGTTGTGTTGGGGAAGGGAAGGGGTGCTTGGGGTAGTGGGAAGGGTGCTTGGGAAAGTGGGAGGGGTAGTTGGGGGTTGGATGGTGAGGAGAGGATTGGTGGAGGGGGTCTTGGGAAGGAGTGGAGTACTGACGAGGGTTGTGGGGAATCGGAAGAGGCTTAAATGGGGTAGGTGGGGAGTGGAGGTGGTTGGGAAGGGAGGAGAGAGAAGAAAATTCAAATTTGGGTGTTGAGGAGAGAGAAAGTGGAGTGAAAAAGAGAGATTAAGAGAGGGAAGGGTGGGGAATCTCTCCCCTAGGGTTTCTCACCCAAAAAATAGAATCTCTCCACTAGATAAGAAGTGTAAACTCTCAAAATGGCAAGTTTTTTCATTCATTGATTCATTAGTTCAAATGGAGGAAATGGGGTCCTATATATAGGCAACCCACATTTCTACAAAAGACCTTGACTCTTAACACAATGACAAATAACCAAGGGAAGGAGGGGTGCCCTTGGGCCAAGCCTAATGAATTGGGCCCATAAACTAATCTATCAACATAATGACACTTAACCTAGGTAAATGACTCATTAACCTAGGTACAAGACTCAAATAAAAGGAAAATTACATAATTATGACTCAAAGAAAATATGAAAGTTACATGAATTGACTTAGAAAAATGTGACGGATGTAATGGAACCATGCTAGCGGGTAACCGGGGCTTTGAAAATATATGGGGCGAGAGATGCCCCCATCATACTCCCGGGGTGCGGAGAACTCGACTCCGTCGAGTAAGAGTCCTTCCCTCCTCGGAGGGTGTAGAAGTGGTATCGCCCACAAGTCTTCCGAACGTGATCGATCCATCCACTTGCCGAGATAGCGCTCGTATACCTTGCTCCTGGTGGTAGTGACATGTTCATTCAATATTCGTTCAATGCGCTCACGCTGGACTCTCTTGGCTGGTGGTCTCTCCTCACAGGTAGGTCCTCTCTCAATGGAGGGAATAGGCTCAATATCCTCACTAGGTCCCACCGTGTGTCCCTTATATGGCACTAGGTCGGCTGCATTGAATGTGGGACTCACTCCATACTCCTTGGGGAGATCTAACTCATCGGCATTAGCACCAATGCGCCTCAGGACCTGGAAGGGACCAGCCCCACGTGGCCTCAAGTTGGAGATGACTCCCGGGGAGAGCCTCTCCTTCCTCACCATCACAAAGTCACCCATATGGGATTCTTGGTGATGCCGAAGGGAGTCTGCCCGCCTTTTATAGATCTCATTTTCCTTGCTAATGTGCTTGCGAAGGTTTTCATGCAATTTTATGAATGTTGACATTCTAGGGGTGATGGGTGGACCTGGACATCCATAGATGGACCTATCATGCCATGATGCCATATGGACCTTGATGAACCTTGGTGGGCCGGGGCAACCAAAAGTGGCCCTATCAAGTATGGACTTTCTAACAAAGGTTGGAGGGCCGGGGCATCCGTAGGTGATCCGGTCATCTATGGGGGTGACAAATGCCGGGGGACCCGGACATCCATGAATGCTCCTATCATGCTTAAGACTCATGATGAGTGAAGGTGGACCATTACATCCGAATTTGGACCACTCATGCTTTCTACTTGACATGTGGGTGATATGAATGAATGGACCCAACATAGTGTTCATGCCAAGTGGTGTGGTAAGCCTAGACACATGCATGTTTTTCCTATGGGTGACTTCCATGTGTATAGGTGTGGGACAACCTTTGAACTCCCATTGGAAAGGGTCGAATGGATCTAAGAAGGTGGTCATCATGGGGTGGAGCACAACCTTATTACCTAGGGATATGTGGCCCAAGGTCATGGCTCCCAAGGTGTAACCCGGGTCTAAGATGGAGTGGATTGGGTCAAACATGGTGAGTTGGTGTAGGGAAATGTGGGTGGTGGATAAAGTGTTTGGGTCACACGAGTCTCTTGACTCCCATTGGAATGGATCATATGGATCATAGAATGGGTCACCTAGGGGGAGGAACTCCATGTCCTCAAGATCCTTAAAAGGTGCTAAGTCATCCTTCTCCATTATAGTTGGGCCAATGTTCTTGACAAGTGGGTCGGCCATGAGTGGAGGGCTTGGCTTTCTACCCGAGATAAGAAGCTCTAAATCGAGGAGAAGGTTGGGCTCATCGGGTGTAGAGAGGAATAGAAGGAGGTCGCTAGTGTAGCAACCAATGGTGCAAACCGAGGTGATAGACCCTATGCATAGGTGTCGGAGGCTAAGGCTCCTAGGTTGTTCGACCATAGGGGTCAACATGCTAGTCATCTCTAATTGCCATGCTATGCCCTTGAGAAGGTCCTCTAAGGTCTCTACTTGATAGGATGCTTGGATTGTGGTGTGATAGGAAAAGAAGGGCACTATGGGAAGGTCTCGTTCTATGGGAGGGAAAACATGGGCCGGGGTCTCTCGAATTGGGCTCTCCTTTAGCCAACTAACAATGGGTTCTCCTAAGATGAGCTCCGCCCCAACTAGAGAGGGTGGTGTAGGGTGAAGATCCTCGTGCGAGGCTTCATCTTCAATTGGGACATGGGTGCTCCCTATGGAGGGGATAGGTTCCCGCGGGGTATTTGTCTTCATGTGGCAAAGCGGGTGGACTACTTCTTCCAAAGATAATGGAGTGGGAAGGTTCTTTGATGGTGGGGTGATGATGGCCGGAGTATGGTGCACCCGGGGTGGTGAACAAGGGCGGGATTCCCGCGGGTGGGAGAATATAAGGTTGTTGAATTTAAAGGTTCCCGAAAGGTGTGGCGGATGCACTAGGCAAGTCCGACGTGTTGGGTCGTTGTCGGCATTCCTTTCATCTAACCATTTCCTTCCTAGGATTATACATGGACCCGCCAATGTTCCCTCTTGACGCCAAGCTCCATCCAAATACTTAGTCCCCCCGAACCATTTATGGAATTCAATAAAGACTTGGTCTCCATTGTGCACAATTTGTCCGGTCCTACAAACAGAGGTAATGATATCGGGGGACACCTAATTTTCAGATTCTAGGTCAATGAAATCAATTTCTACGGGCTCTCCATTAGGTAAGCATGCATGGGATATGATTGGGAGAGGGGCCATGATGATCAGGGGGATCAATGCAAGGGTCGGATTGATGATGACACCAATGCAAGCATGCCCTAGGACTTGACTTGATAGAGACAAGTCAATGACTTGCTCTGATACCAATTGATGTGACACAACCTAGGACTCAACAAGCAAGCACAATTAAGCATTCAAAACGGACCGATAATAGCAACCGCTCACCCGTTGCTCACCAAGACCCGGGGTAACTTGGCAATGCCAAGGTGAGGTTGAGGGGTTGGGCCCTTGCTGGTAGAGGGCCAGCAAGGCCAAGATTTGAATCCCAAAGGTTGTGGATGCCCAATTCAATGGGGCCGACAAAGTGCCAAAGGCACCGGGTTACTCTCTCTTCCTACGGTGATCACTCAAAGCAACGGGGGTTGAGGATCGAGCTCTCACTCTCACGGCCAGCGGAACTATGAACTAATATTGAAAGAACAAGCATGAATTAGAGCAAGGTTATAGAGCACTTACTTGACCGGTTTGAAGAAACCGGTCCCGGTCGGAGACGAGGGCGAGCGGGGAAGCGTGGGTTCCCCACACGCCGCGCCGGGGTAGCTTGACCTGCCCAAACAAGTTACACCACTACACCTCTCGCAGGAGAGGGATCTTGGGGTGGGGGTTAATGAGATTACAAACAATACTACCTCCACGCAGGGAGGGGCCTTCAGTCGGCCAAGTGGGGCGGGGAAATTAGAGTAAAGAGGGATGATTAAATGACGGCACCGAATCTGCCTGCTATCTGCGAACAGGGACAGATAGTCGGTGTTGCTGCTGTAGAACCCGCTCAGGAATTTTGCTGGTGGCGAGATCGGTGGGGAAATCTTCGTAGCTGGGAAGGGAATGCCTCAGAATTTCTTTAATTTCTTATGGAGTCGCTGCTGGCTGGGATGGAGGTTTGAACAGAGCCTCAGATTCTCGGACCCGCAGCTGCAGACTTCTAACAGCAGATTACAGAGAATGCCACGGCAGCTCCCGACCTCGGAATCAAGCGCTGTTAGAGTCGTTGGAATCGTAGACGAGTCCTCTTCGTAGAAAAATTGATGGGGAAGCCAACCGATGTCGGAGAAGACTAGGGGATGTAGAACAATGGTGATTGGTCAGTTCAGACTGTGAGTAGCAGATCTGCGTAGCTGAGGGAGAAAAATGAGAACTCTGGATCACGAACGCCGAATGAAGTTCTGTTTCTTGATTCTGGAAGTAGACTGGCGATGAAGAACTTTGAAGAAGAATTCGTGGACTGGTTCCTTCTGGGTTAATTGTGGCAGAGCTTCTAATCTGGCTTAGGTCCTCAGCCGAGGAAGAACTGCGCAGTTGTGGAAGAATGGATCTCCTGGACGGTTCGGAGATCGGAAGAAGATGAAACCACTTCTGTTACGAAGGAGACTGGTAGATGCTTCCGAAGATGGGTCTTGGGTCTTCAAACTCGTCCGGAGGAGGTCGTGGTGGCCGCTGCAAGTTGCTGGTTCATCTGTAACCTCTGGACAGCAAACTGTAACTTCGAAGTAGCTTCCAATGACCAAGAAAGAAGAAGGGGAAGGGGGTAGATGAGTGTGGGAGTGACCCCTGGTTGTAAGGGGGTCTTGGAGGGGGTGTTCTAAGGTGTGGGAGGTGGAGAATAAGGTCTGGAAGAGGGTCCAATAGATGGTGGTAGTGGGGGCTGCGAATTTGGTTGGAATGGAGAGAGGGAAAGGATATTCGAAAATAGGTTTAAGGGTGGGGTTAATTTTTTGTCTTGGGAATGGGGGGGTTGTGTTGGGGAAGGGAAGGGGTGCTTGGGGTAGTGGGAAGGGTGCTTGGGAAAGTGGGAGGGATAGTTGGGGGTTGGATGGTGAGGAGAGGATTGGTGGAGGGGGTCTTGGGAAGGAGTGGAGTATTGATGAGGGTTGTGGGGAATGGGAAGAGGCTTAAATGGGGTAGGTGGGGAGTGGAGGTGGTTGGGAAGGGAGGAGAGAGAAGAAAATTCGAATTTGGGTGTTGAGGAGAGAGAAAATGGAGTGAAAAAGAGAGATTAAGAGAGGGAAGGGTGGGAAATCTCTCCCCTAGGGTTTCTCACCCAAAAAATAGAATCTCTCCACTAGATAAGAAGTGTAAACTCTCAAAATGGCAAGTTTTTTCATTCATTGATTCATTAGTTCAAATGGAGAAAATGGGGTCCTATATATAGGCAACCCACATTTCTACAAAAGACCTTGACTCTTAATACAATGACAAATAACCAAGGGAAGGGGGGGTGCCCTTGGGCCAAGCCTAATGAATTGGGCCCATAAACTAATCTATCAACATAATGACACTTAACCTAGGTAAATGACTCATTAACCTAGGTACAAGACTCAAATAAAAGGAAAATTACATAATTATGACTCAAAGAAAATATGAAAGTTACATGAATTGACTTAGAAAAATGTGACGGATGTAATGGAACCATGCTAGCGGGCAACCGGGGCTTTGAAAATATATGGGGCGAGAGATGCCCCCATCATACTCCCGGGGTGCGGAGAACTTGACTCCGTCGAGTAAGAGTCCTTCCCTCCTCGGAGGGTGTAGAAGTGGTATCGCCCACAAGTCTTCCGAACGAGACCGATCCGTCCACTTGTCGAGATAGTGCTCGTATACCTTGCTCCTGGTGGTAGTGACATGTTCATTCAATATTCGTTCAATGCACTCACGCTGGGCTCTCTTGGCTGGTGGTCTCTCCTCACAGGTGGGTGCTCTCTCAATGGAGGGAATAGGCTCAATATCCTCACTAGGTCCCATCGTGGGTCCCTTATATGGCACTAGGTCGGCTGCATTGAATGTGGGACTCACTCCATACTCCTTGGGGAGATCTAACTCATCGGCATTAGCACCAATGCGCCTCAGGACCTGGAAGGGACCAGCCCCACGTGGCCTCAAGTTGGTGATGACTCCCGGGGAGAGCCTCTCCTTCCTCACCATCACAAAGTCACCCACATGGGATTCTTGGTGACGCCGAAGGGAGTCAGCCCACCTTTTATAGATCTCATTTTCCTTGCTAATGTGCTTGCGAAGGTTTTCATGCAATTTTGTGAATGTTGACATTCTAGGGGTGATGGGTGGACCTGGACATCCATAGATGGACCTATCATGCCATGATGCCATATGGACCTTGATGAACCTTGGTGGGCCGGGGCAACCAAAAGTGGCCCTATCAAGTATGGACTTTCTAACAAAGGTTGGAGGGCCGGGGCATCCGTAGGTGATCCGGTCATCTATGGGGGTGACAAATGCCGGGGGTCCCGGACATCCAAGAATGCTCCTATCATGCTTAAGACTCATGATGAGTGAAGGTGGACCATTACATCCGAATTTAGACCACTCATGCTTTCTACTTGACATGTGGGTGATATGAATGAATGGACCCAACATAGTGTTCATGCCAAGTGGTGTGGTAAGCCTAGACACATGCATGTTTTTCCTATGGGTGACTTCCATGTGTATAGGTGTGGGACAACCTTTGAACTCCCATTGGAAAGGGTCGAATGGATCTAAGAAGGTGGTCATCATGGGGTGGAGCACAACCTTATTACCTAGGGATATGTGGCCCAAGGTCATGGCTCCCAAGGTGTAACCCGGGTCTAAGATGGAGTGGATTGGGTCAAACATGGTGAGTTGGTGTAGGGAAATGTGGGTGGTGGATAAAGTGTTTGGGTCACACGAGTCTCTTGACTCCCATTGGAATGGATCATATGGATCATAGAATGGGTCACCTAGGGGGAGGAACTCCATGTCCTCAAGATCCTTAAAAGGTGCTAAGTCATCCTTCTCCATTATAGTTGGGCCAATGTTCTTGACAAGTGGGTCGACCATGAGTGGAGGGCTTGGCTTTCTACCCGAGATAAGAAGCTCTAAATCGAGGAGAAGGTTGGGCTCATCGGGTGTAGAGAGGAATAGAAGGAGGTCGCTAGTGTAGCAACCAATGGTGCAAACCGAGGTGATAGACCCTATGCATAGGTGTAAGAGGCTAAGGCTCCTAGGTTGTTCGACCATAGGGGTCAACATGCTAGTCATCTCTAATTGCCATGCTATGCCCTTGAGAAGGTCCTCTAAGGTCTCCACTTGATAGGATGCTTGGATTGTGGTGTGATAGGAAAAGAAGGGCACTATGGGAAGGTCTCGTTCTATGGGAGGGAAAATATGGGCCGGGGTCTCTCGAATTGGGCTCTCCTTTAGCCAACTAACAATGGGTTCTCATAAGATGAGCTCCGCCCCAACTAGAGAGGGTGGTGTAGGGTGAAGATCCTCGTGCGAGGCTTCATCTTCAATTGGGACATGGGTGCTCCCCATGGAGGGGATAGGTTCCTGAGGGGTATTTGTCTTCATGTGGCAAAGCGGGTGGACTACTTCTTCCAAAGCTAATGGAGTGGGAAGGTTCTTTGATGGTGGGGTGATGATGGCCGGAGTATGGTGCACCCGGGGTGGTGAACAAGGGCGGGATTCCCGCGGGTGGGAGAATATAAGGTTGTTGAATTTAAAGGTTCCCGAAAGGTGTGGCGGATGCACTAGGCAAGTCCGACGTGTTGGGTCGATGTCGGCATTCCTTTCATCTAACCATTTCTTTCCTAAGATTATACATGGACCCGCCAATGTTCCCTCTTGACACCAAGCTCCATCCAAATACTTAGTCTCCCCGAACCATTTATGGAATTCAATAAAGACTTGGTCTCCATTGTGCACAATTTGTCCGGTCCTACAAACAGAGGTAATGATATCGGGGGACACCCAATTTTCAGATTCTAGGTCAATGAAATCAATTTCTACGGGCTCTCCATTAGGTAAGCATGCATGGGATATGATTGGGAGAGGGGCCATGATGATCAGGGGGATCAATGCAAGGGTCGGATTGATGATGACACCAATGAAAGCATGCCCTAAGACTTGACTTGATAGAGACAAGTCAATGACTTGCTCTTATACCAACTGATGTGACATAACCTAGGACTCAACAAGCAAGCACAATTAAGCATTCAAAACGGACCGATAATAGCAACCGCTCACCCGTTGCTCACCAAGACCCGGGGTAACTTGGCAATGCCAAGGTGAGGTTGAGGGGTTGGGCCCTGGCTGGTAGAGGGCCAGAAAGGCCAAGATTTGAATCCCAAAGGTTGTGGATGCCCAATTCAATGGGGCCGACAAAGTGCCAAAGGCACCGGGTTACTCTCTCTTCCCACGGTGATCACTCAAAGCAACGGGGCTTGAGGATCGAGCTCTCACTCTCACGGCCAGCGGAACTATGAACTAATATTGCAAGAACAAGCATGAATTAGAGCAAGGTTATAGAGCACTTACTCGACCGATTTGAAGAAACCGGTCCCGGTCGGAGACGAGGGCGAGCGGGGAAGCGTGGGTTCCCCACACGCTGCGCCGGGGTTGCTTGATCTGCCCAAACAAGTTACACCACTACACCTCTCGCAGGAGGGGGATCTTGGGGTGGGGGTTAATGAGATTACAAACAATACTACCTCCACGCAGGTAGGGGCCTTCAGCCGGCCAAGCGGGGCGGGGAAATTAGAGTAAAGAGGGATGACTAAATGACGGCACCGAATCTGCCTGCTGTCTGCGAACAGGGACAGATAGTCGGTGTTGCTACTGTAGAACCCGTTCAAGAATTTTGCTGGTGGCGAGACCGGTGGGGAAATCTTCGTAGCTGGGAAGGGAATGCCTCAGAATTTCTTTAATTTCTTATGGAGTCGCTGCTGGCCGGGATGGAGGTTTGAACAGAACCTCAGATTCTCGGACCGGCAGCTGCAGACTTCTAACAGCATATTGCAGAGAATGCCACGGCAGCTCCCGACCTCGGAATCAAGCGCCGTTGGAGTTGTTGGAATCGTGGACGAGTCCTCTTCGCAGCAAAACTGACAGGGAAGCCAACCAATGTCAGAGAAGACTAGTGGATGTAGAACAATGGCGACTGGTCAGTGCAGACTGTGAGTAGCAGATCTGCGTAGCTGAGGGAGAAAAATGAGAACTCTGGATCACGAACGCCGAATGAAGTTTTGTTTCTTGATTCTGGAAGTAGACTGGGTGATGAAGAACTTTGAAGAAGAACTCGTGGGCTGGTTCCTTTTGGGTTCATCGTGGATAAGCTTCTAATCTGGCTCAGGTCCTCAGCCGAGGCAGAACTGCGCAGTTGTGGGAGAATGGATCTCCTGGACGGCTCGTAGATCGGAAGAATTTGAAACCACTTCTGTTACGAAGGAGACTGGTAGACGCTTCCGAAGATGGCTCTTGGGTCTTCAAACTCGTCCGGAGGAAGTTGTGGTGGCCGCTGCAAGTTGCTGGTTCATCTGCAACCTCTGGACAGCAAACTGCAACTTTGAAGTAGCTTCCAATAACCAAGAAAGAAGAAGGGGAAGGGGGTAGATGAGTGTGGGAGTGACCCCTGGTTGTAAGGGGGTCTTGGAGGGGGTGTTCTAAGGTGTGGGAGGTGGAGAATAAGGTCTGGAAGAGGGTCCAATAGATGGTGGTAGTGGGGGCTGCGAATTTGGTTGGAATGGAGAGAGAGGGAAAGGATATTCGAAAATAGGTTTAAGGGTGGGGTTAATTTTTTGTCTTGGGAATGGGGGGGTTGTGTTGGGGAAGGGAAGGGGTGCTTGGGGTAGTGGGAAGGGTGCTTGGGAAAGTGGGAGGGGTAGTTGGGGGTTGGATGGTGAGGAGAGGATTGGTGGAGGGGGTCTTGGGAAGGAGTGGAGTATTGATGAGGGTTGTGGGGAATGGGAAGAGGCTTAAATGGGGTAGGTGGGGAGTGGAGGTGGTTGGGAAGGGAGGAGAGAGAAGAAAATTCGAATTTGGGTGTTGAGGAGAGAGAAAGTGGAGTGAAAAAGAGAGATTAAGAGAGGGAAGGGTGGGGAATCTCTCCCCTAGGGTTTCTCACCCAAAAAATGGAATATCTCCACTAGATAAGAAGTGTAAACTCTCAAAATGGCAAGTTTTTTCATTCATTGATTCATTAGTTCAAATGGAGGAAATGGGGTCCTATATATAGGCAACCCACATTTCTACAAAAGACCTTGACTCTTAACACAATGACAAATAACCAAGGGAAGGGGGGGTGCCCTTGGGCCAAGCCCAATGAATTGGGCCCATAAACTAATCTATCAACATAATGACACTTAACCTAGGTAAATGACTCATTAACCTAGGTACAAGACTCAAATAAAAGGAAAATTACATAATTATGACTCAAAGAAAATATGAAAGTTACATGAATTGACTTAGAAAAATGTGACGGATGTAATGGAACCATGCTAGCGGGCAACCGGGGCTTTGAAAATATATGGGGCGAGAGATGCCCCCATCAGCTCCTCTGGTAACTCTCCCACAGCTATCGCCGCTCCCCGTAATCCAAAGCTCTCCTGAAGAGTCGCCCGTCCTAGCATCGAGGAGTGATGACCCGGCTTCATCAGCTCCAACCCGAGCAGCTCCTATGCTAACTCTCGGTAATCGACGTATGTGGTTCCTATCACCGGTGCTCTGTGAACTCTCAGTCACGTGATCCTTGCGACATCCTTGAGCATCGGGATCATGTGTCCCACGGGAACAGAAATGCTCGGCTGATCGGGTCCCATCTCTCATGAAGTGCGTAGAGTAGTGCCGTGTGTATCCTCATCACCTCTATGCTCGACAGCTCACCGAACCCCATCGCTGCCAGTCTCTCCTTCTGGTAGTCCGACAGTGCGAGGTACACTGCTCGAACTTGCAACCAAGAGATCCGCGCTTGTCTTTTCCCCTGCATCCATTTAAACAATCAAAGTCAGTCATCCATGTAGTTGGTAAATCATACATTGCATTGCATTGAAAGATCAAAAATCAAAAATCACTCTGATTCCCAAGCGGTCGTGCCCTGGACCATTTCTTATCCACTAGTGGTCGTCCCCTGGACCTTCTGGTACCCTAGCAGTCTCTACAAGGACCGCTAGGCGCTCAAGGGATGGGAATTGTCTGTTTCGTTTCCCTAGGGTTTGAAAATGGCCTTAAAGGCCTACAAATCAGTTTAATGGGTCCCAAGACCCATTCCCATGGCATTCCCCATGCATTCATGATCTAAAAATTATTTAAAAATGGGTTTTTGGGTTCCTCGGCCTACCTCGGACGACCGTCGCTTGGTTGGTGCCGTCGGTACCTCCTCCGCCGCAGGCTCGTCCTCATTATCCTCCACTGCCTCTCCGATCCTTCTTCCGCCATGGGGACCTCTTCCATCACCGGTTGGGCCGCCGGACCTTCTTCCTCCGCCGGTGGGTTCATCGCCGTCAGAGGCATGTCCTCTACTTCTATCCGCCGTTGGAGGCGTTTCACAGCCCTCTTCTTCACCATTTTGGGTGGGGTGGATGCACAGTCGCGGTGGTCGCCGGTCGCGTATGTCGCCGGATTGGCCGGAGGGAGGTTGGTTGAATGGGAATGAGATTAAGCGTGTGGGGAGAGTGAAACACCCGTTCATTTTTTGAATTCGCCCAGATCTATGCGGTCTATCGCTAGACCGTTTAGGCCCTCTTAGCGGTCTTCCTCTAGACCATTTTCCAATCTGGGTCACCTTCCTCAAAGAATGTGAACTACCCTTGCCCAAGCGGTCTATCTCTAGACCGTTAGGGGTGCTTTACGACCCTGGACTAGACCGTTTGCCACAGCTGCATGTTGTTGTTTTGAGATGTTATACTTGGTTGGATTCTTGATGCAGTTTTGGTGCGGTTCATATTTTATTCATACCTCATGCTTATTTTGTGGATATAATTATTAATGGCTAACCTTCTCTTTGTCAAAACTATAAACGCCAGCATGCCGTCAATTGCTCGCCAGGCAGGTAAGTTAGGTAAGCATCTCGATCCTTGGTCCCTTAATGCATTATTATATGGTATCTATGGTATATTACCATGAGAACCGGCTAGTCATTCATGTGTTCTGGGATCTGATGTTCCCCTCTAACAAAAATGATGATGATCTAGGTGCACATGTTTAATCGTTGGATAGACCGTTAAGTTGGAAGAGTTGGGGAACGATGGTTCTATCTTGCACGCCGTGGTTGCAGATAGTGTGTTTATCCTTTCTTCGCATTCGTTTTGATGATTTCTTTATTTTTAGCCCAGCATGCATCATGCGCATCTTTTGAGCATTCATGTGCCCTCATCTGTCTAAAGTGTCTCAGTAACGGTGGATAGCTATGTATCCATGGTTTTGAGTAAGGAGAATCGTTCCACTCTGAGTTGAAGGTTTCCTTCGGTCTATTTACTCGGTTTGGTTACCTGGAGATCCCTATCTGGAGTTTAGTTGCTCGTCTCTTTACTTTTTCGTTCACTCCAATCTCCTATCAACTGTGTGTTCCAGTGAGGAGGCTGGTCATGACTTTAATTCCTTTAGTTGTTAGTTCCTCCAGGCATGCGTCATTCGGTTTGCCGTTCCTTGTCATTGGTTCGGAGTTTTTCAGAAGATTTCTATCGCTCATTGGTTGAGGACAAGTGTCGGTTTACCTTAACGCCCGCTTTTCAGTCCACATCGCTTCAGTTTCGCTTCATATCCATGTTCCATTTCACTTTCGCTTCACCTCCGCTCGCTCCCTATAAAGAGGACGTTAAGGAGGGGCATCTGTTGACACCCGTTTTATGACCAATGAGTTGGGTCATCTCCTTATCTATTTTATGATGTCCCAAGTTGTTCACTGGTTGTTGGGTGATTTTTGGGTCAGTTTTGGGCCTATTTCATGGTTTGTTCTCCCTGGTTGCTCATGGTTCCCTTGATTTCTCGTCATTGTAGCTTATTGGGCCTGGATAAGGGCTAATAAGGATTATCTTGCGGATTAACTCAGAGATTTATCGATCTTTATCCCTTTTGCCACGTCTACTAACCTAGCGGTCTATCGTACGACCGTTTGGCGGGCGTTGGCAGTCGTTTGCTAGGCCGCTAGGAGGCAGAGGGTCCTGCTGGGTCTCTTTGATCTTATCTCTTTCTGGACGAATAATCCATGCGGTCTATCACTAGACTGTTTGCTTGAGCTTTGTGGTCTATCGCAAGACCGTTTGGGAAGACAGAGAGTCCTGCTATGTCTGATTTTCTCTGCTTCACCGTGGTCGAGTTAGAGTCCTTTGTTTGTTAATTTCTCTCTAGATAGAGGCTCTCAGAAGTTTCTGTCTGTTTCTATAGACTCTTGGCAGTATTATCTTCAAGGTTTATCTAGTTTCAGGCTTATTTTCGTGTCATTATCCCTCCAACTCGAACCTAGGGTTTGAGGGTCTATAAATAGAACCCTTGACTTCATGGCTTGAAGGAGGAGATTTCTGGAGTTTTTCACGAAGTGCTACTGCGTTCTGGAGCCACTTCCAACCAGGGAGAAGCTGCTTCCACGTCCACAAAGCTTCTGGTCCAGGGAGTATCAAGTTCTTTTGGTCTAAGTTTGAGTCTTTTTCTTTAGTTTTTTCTGTTGTCCCTTTGCATCCATAGCATATTCTCTCTTCTTCCTCCACGTTCTCTGCACTCACATCATGTTTTCAAACATCCTCCTATCTTTTCCATGCCCCACAGGGGTTAAAAAATCACCAACCCCCAGGTATTCACCCTTCCTTTTATGCACCTTAGTTAAATTGTATTATAAATACTACACTTGTCAAAGGGCTAATTGGGTCATTTTTCTCTGTGTTTACACTCTTTTGCAGGTTTACAGGACTCATTGCACGAGGCCCAGCTCTTCTGACCGGCCAGGAGGGGTGGAGATACAAGTTCCAAGATTCTATTCTGGGTGCTCTAGCGGCCATTCAGCATACCATTTTTGGATCTCAGGCGGTCTATCGTAAGACCATTTGTCATCTCCTAGCGGTCGTTTGTTAGACCGTTTGCCTCTGCAGCATCTGATTTTCTCTCTCCCGTGGGCGGGTGACTTCAACCGGCTCTTTCCAAGGTAATAATTGTGGTTTCACAGCATTATTTACTTTGGTGGCGATCACACTTTCCATCATTTGGGCTTTTGTCATCTTGTTCATCATATTGCTTGCTTTCTCTTTATTTTAGTTGCTCCACACCAACGGTGTGTGTTTTTTCTGTATTCCTTTGCTCCACGTCCCGGCGTGTGCTTTTATTTTCCTTATTCACTTCTACAACATTGATGACATGCCCACTTGCTCTATTTCTATGTTGATTGCTTGAGTTAGTGCACCACTTGCTCACACACACTTTTATCACACCATATTCACACCACTTCATTCACATTCACCCACACCCCATCAATCATAAACAAAACATCAACAGTTTGCTTCGCCAAGGACTTTGGAACAGAACGATGTCATGGAAAGATGAAACAAGACCTTGGTGGAGATGGCCAGAAAAATACTGGTGGAGAGTCAACTACCTTGAAAATTCTGGGCAGAAGCGGTCAACACATCATGCTATATTGTAAATAGAGCTATGGTAAGACTGTCTCATAAAAAGACTCCGTATGAATGTACAAGGGTAAGATACCTTCACTAGCACATTTAAAAGTTTTTGGTGCAAAATGTTTTATACATAACAATGACAAAAGAGACTTAGATAAATTTGAAGCTAAGAGCGAACCCGGTATATTCCTAGGTTATGCTTCGGGTTCTAGAGCATATCGAGTTTTCAATGTGCAAAATCAAGTTGTGGAAGAGTCTCCACATGTCTCCTTTGATGAACAAGATGAGGAAACTAACAGTTCTAATTTTGAGAGGAAAGATGAGCTGAATGGAGAATTCATAGATCCCAAGGAGAAACTTGGACAATCTAATGAAGAATTGCAGCAGCATATAGAAACCAGTCAAGTAAAAACTCAAGGTGACAGAACATGTCCACCAGGTAAAACTCTCAAATCTGAGATTTTTGAAAGATCATCCTCTAGATAATTTTCTAGGAAATCTGTAGGACCCTCCTAGAACTAGATCTTACTTCAAAGAAGTAGAGGAAACATATTAAATGGCATTAGTTTTACAGGTGGAACCCAAGAATGTAGAAGCAGCTCTTAAGGATGAATCTTGGATTAATGCGATGCATGAGGAGTTAAACTAGTTTGAGCGGAACAATGTCTGGCATTTAGTTGCTAGACCGTCAAATAAAACAATGATAGGAACAAAATGGGTGTTTAGGAATAAACTCAATGAAAATGGAATAATTGTTAGGAACAAGGCTAGGTTAGTGGCAAAGGGGTATAACCAAGAATTCGGAATAGACTTTGAGGATTCATTTGCCCCTATTGCTAGGTTAGAAGCTATTAGAATAATGCTTGTTTTTACATGTTCCTATAGAATAAAACTCCAACAAATGGATGTCAAAAGTGCTTTTCTCAATGGACTAATAAAAGAAGAAGTCTTTGTTGAGCAGCCTCTAGGATTCGAGAATTCAGATTTTTCAGATCATGTCTTGGAGCTGGAAAAGGCCCTATACGGACTGAAACAAGCTCTGCGGGTCTGGTTTGAGAGATTGAGCAATTCCTCATAGGTAAAGGATACAAAAGAGGTATTGTTGATCAGACACTATTTACAAAGGTATGCAAAAATGACATTCTAGTTGTTCAAGTGTTGTGCCCCAGAATTTATGTAATAATTTCTTGATCATTTATAGAATTTTTTAGAATTTATTAGGAATTTATAAAGACTAAATAGATTTATAAATGGATTATTGGATTAATAAGCCATTATAAGGCCCAATTGTGTCAAATAATTAACCTAACCTATTTAAATAAGATCCAAAAGGTCTAAGGACCAAGCCCATTAAGTTTGGCCCATATTCAAGAAGGTTATTTAGTCTATTCACGTATTTTAAGGATAAATACTATTTTATAGATAATTATATTAGAAAAATGAATAAAAGAGTTTTATTAATTTAAAATTCTACACACGTGGGATGTAACGGTCTATCGTACGACCACCACATGCATGTAACGCACCTAGACTGATGCGTTACACCCTAACAGTTCCGTGAATGAAAGAACGAGCAAAAAGATTAGAACGTTGGGATCCTATCTGCAAGAGATCGACTTGGAAGAGTTTATAACATTACTAAGGACTCTTAGGGATTAGGTTCTGGTAATTAAGGACTCTAGAATCGATCTAATCTTCAAAACCCTATAAATAGGACCTAGTTCTGAACTGAGCGACCCTTACGTTTGGCTCGTAAAGAATCAAGATAAGGAGATAGAATTTCGGGTAAGTTCTTTAGAAGATTTTGTTTAGTATACTTTAGACTAATAGTTCTCCAAATTTCATGTTAGGAGATCAAGTAACCAAGGAGATTGAAGCTTCCAAAGTTGCTGGTTCGACCATAATTACCCAGAAATCTGAACGAAAGTCCTCTGAAGATCAAGAGATTAAGACATCTAAACGAGGTAATTAGAATTCAATCCTTTAGAACTTTTTGATCACCTTAGTTTCATATTCTTACCCTCAAAATTTCACATCTTTAGGACAAGAGGTTGGAGAGATAGAGCAGCAGGAAGTTGCTGAAAAATCGCTGGAAAAGGAGAGCTAGGGCTCGATTTTCAGATTCAAATTAGAAGCATAAAGCCTAGTTAAAAGGTAGGTTATCTCATGATTGGTAAAAATATCTTGTTAGGGATAAAAGCCCTCTAGTTTTGATTGATTTCATGCATCATGAATCATGAATTCCATGTTTTAGTGGGTTCAAGCATACATACATATCCTTAGCCCTAATCAAAGATCAAAGATATTATCGTGTCTATTCACTAAAACCCATGCATGTAGTTGGCCCATACTTCGTTTATCATCCCTAGAATAATTGTAGTATTTTGATTTCCAGGCATGTTATGTTTTCATAAACTTTTTCTTTATTTTACTGCCAACAGACGATCTGACGCATCAAGGTAAGATCGTCACAATGATATAACGGTCTTACGATAAGCCGTCACACCTTCTTTGGTGTTTGAAGTTATCTGTTGTCTCTGACGCACCATCGATGGAGCGTTACGTTACTGTAACGGCCTCACGATAAACCGTCACAGTCACTGTGACACACTCATTCTAGACCGTCAGGGTAACTGTAGACAGAATGGGAAACTAGTTAATTTAACTTATAAATATGCTTAGTTATCTAAGTTTTGACCTGTTATCATGACTTTAAGTTTATTTACTGATTTATAATAGAAATTGCATGATTAAGGTATCTTAAGTTATTTTAAGTTATGTTAATTTTATGTGCCAAAATTCTATAGTTTTGTATCTAAATCATGATTTTCCAAAGATGTATTGATAATGTTTTATCATGATTTCCTATTGTTACACATCATCTCTATCAATAGAGTCATTTCTCTAAGTACATGGCATATATTCAGGTATATGTCCATTAATTCACACTTTGCACTATAGGAACATTATTCTTGGACATGAAGACCTCTCTATTGGATATTCCTTCCAATGGATTAAGAAATCTTGTTGCAAGGCCTCTGTAATTCTCCGCGAACCTGGGATTTCCACTAGGACGCCGAGTTGGTTGTACCATTAAAACCCAATTGATTAGATTACACTATTAAGGTTTCTGGTTATCAGTAGTGTAACGGATCTATATTGGACCATCAGGCACATGTAACTGCCCAATATACGACCGTAACATCTAACTGAGTCCAATTTTTTGGTTCTGGATTCAAACTAGCGTAACGGCCCAATACTGGAGCGTCACGTTATGTAACGGCCTAGTACAAGACCGTCACAAGGCTTAAATATGTTAACCCAAGGGTTGATATTCCAAGGTTTCTAAATGGACTATTGATGATCTAGAACTTATCATATTGATCAAGAAACCTAATATAATGAATGGAAGATAAAGAACGTACCGTTATGCTGCCGATTTATTTCCATAAGCATAACATAGTATAAGTCATTCTTGATTTCTCATGATTCTTATTAAAGCATTCATTCCTTGAATTATTGTTATCAAGAGCTTGTTGGAATTGTGCATTCTTGGCCATACTTTATTGTTACATGCGTGGAAAATGTTTGATTTATACTTGAAGATGCGATCGAGCACTGATTGTGTTCAAGGGCACTATACTAGTCCCCTCGACTGATTGTCGGAAACATACTATTATAAACCATGGGGTATGATGCTACTGGCATCGCATTGCGCTGGGAGTACATAAATAAGTGAAAATCCATAACACGATACAGCATGATTGATACTTATACATGACTTTCTTGATATTCCACAGAAATTCACGAAGTACTTGCTCATAAGCAAAAGATACTGGAGTGATGATTATGTGGCTTGCTAGTACATTCTCGTTACATTCTTGTTCATCAAAGGCCATATCATGTTCTTATAATATTCTTGCTAGTTCATACTTGCCCTCATTCTATCTTACATACTTTGGTTTAATCGCATGATTGATCGTATTCGCATGATTTTACCTTATTCCTCTAGAGCAAAAACATTAATTACTTTAAGATGCCTTCATGTTGATGCGAAGATACCTACTGGGCAAGTGTACTCATTACCTATTTCCATTCTTTTTTAGGAAATGGAAGTGAGTCGGGTTCGGATTCGGAATGTTCAAGTAGCGGATCCGAGAGTGAATAAAGAATGAGCGAAGACTTAGGAAGTTTACATTATTTAGATTGAGTCTGTGTAATTTCTTATTTCTTGAGTCTAGCATGATGGAAGTTGAATTAGTGGTTGTATTCGAATATTGGATTTGATTATTAATGAAAGTTGAAGTTGAGTAAATATTGTGCGATTGCATTCTTATGTGTGATTGCCTTGCACTCTGATCGTTCTTGTTTGCAAGAGGCTTACCATGTCGGTTGTTCGCGTTCCTCGAGCGAGTCTTCCGTTGTAATAAAGGCTCGGGGCGTGACAGTTAAGTTGGTATCAGAGCCTAAGTCTCAGAACTTAGGAAGAAGAGTCATGCCATAGGATAAGTCCAAAGATTAAGAACCCCTACCTATGAACTAAGGAACAAATTTCCACACCCATGTGAGAATTGGGTAGAGCCCGGGATAAGATAGTTAATTAGCTTTAAGATTGATTCTCCTTCCAATTCCACGAGAAATAACAAGTTGTCGTTTTTCCCTCAGGTACCCTATTATTACCATGGCTCATCGCGTAAATTGGGATGGCATGTAGCAAACGGTTGCTGGCCTCACTCAGGCATTACAAACCATGGCGCAAGCTAGCGCAGGAGCAAGGGCTGGTGATTTACATCGCAACTTTCGGAGCTTAAACCCTCCGCATTTCTATGGTTCTTCTAATCCAGACGAAGCGGAGAACTGGATAGACGAAATGAATCGTATCTTTGATGTTATCCAATGCACCGATCATGAGAAGGTGCGTCTCGTAACCTTTCAACTTAACAAAGATGCTCGCACATGGTGGAAGTCGGTTCCGACACCTCGGCCGATGCACCTCATACATGGGATTGTTTTCTTACCCTATTCCATGCCAAGTAATTTTTTGAGCACGTAAAAGAGAGAAAGGCTATGGAGTTCTCCGCTCTTCGGCAAGGAATGATGACGGTTGCCGAATATGAACTGCAATTCTCAAGGCTTGCACCTTAGGCACCACATCTTATCAGCACCGATTTATTGAAGGCAAATCGGTTCATGGACGGGTTACGACCCGATTTCATTCAGCAGCTTGGAACCCAAAACATCCGTACTTATGCGGAAATGGTTCAACGAGCGTATTTGTGTGAAAGAACCTTAGAGAAGGTCGAAAAATTAAAAGGGAAAGGAGAAGAATCCAGTCGACGCTCAGATCGCCGTTATAAGAAAGACAAGTTTAGCATCACGGAGCCCTACAAGAGTCGTGATAGTAAGAAGAGATCCAGGAATGGGAATGGTGGAAGTTCCCATAAGCAAAAAAAAGTCAAGGAGGAGAAGGAGGAGGGCACCATGGCTTGCACATTTTGTGAAAAATTCGGCCATTCGATTGAGGAATACTGGAAGCACCTCGACGCTTGTTTATGTTGTGGAAGCAGGGAGCATCGCATGCCAGATTGCCCCCTTATGAAAGACCAATCGTCTGGTGGAGGACGTAGGAGGTAGGCTCGCCTCAATGTCGTTCTAGAAGATTAAGAAGCGCCCAGGGATGTTGGGCTTATGGAAGGTACTTTTCAAATTTGTTCTCATCCTGCATTTGTGCTATTTGATACTGGTGCCTCTCATTCTTTTATCCCCACTACTTTTGCAAAAACATTATCAATGGCATCAGTTCCCCTACCTTCAGATCTTGCTATTTTCACACCGTTAGGTTATGGAACAAAGCTTACCAACTATTATCCTGATTGCGAAGTGATAGTAGAAGGTCATAATCTCCCCGCAAACTTAGTATGCCTTGACATGAAAGGTTATGATGCCATTTTAGGGGTAGATTGGCTTGTAGATCATGAGGCTTATATCAATTGCTGAAATAGGATTATATCCTTTCGAAAGCCCGGTCTTCCAAGATTCTCTTTTATTGGCATCAAGTACTAAAAGCATCCTACTATCATATCTTCTCTTCACGCTTGCAAACTTATCTCGCAAGGATGTGAAGCTTTTCTTGCTTCTGTCATTATTACCGAATCCAAGAAGATTATCTTAGCGGACATTCCTATTGTAAATGAGTTCCCAGACGTGTTTCCATCCGAATTACCCAGCTTACCACCCGAGAGGGAAGTAAACTTCACTATTGAACTCATCCCAAGAGCAGCACCTGTTTCTATAGCCCCTTACAGGATGCCCCCCACAGAACTCAAGGAATTAAAATTGTAGTTGCAGGAATTACTAGACAAAGGCTTCATCAGACCTATCACATCTTCTTGGGGTGCGTCGGTTCTATTTGTCAAGAAAAAGGATGGTTCTCTTAGGCTATACATCGATTATCGGTGACTGAATCAACTCACAATTAAAAATAAGTATCCGTTGCCGCGTATTGATGAGCTCTTCGATCAGCTTTCAGAAGTAGAATATTTCTCTAAGATTGACCTCAGATCATGCTATCATCAGCTTAGAATTAAAGAAGAGGATATTTATAAATCGACTTTTCGAAGTCGTTATGGCCACTATGAATTTGTGGTAATACCGTTCGGGTTAACTAATGCCCCAGTAGCATTTATGCAACTTATGAACATTATCTTTCAGCCATATCTGGACCAGTTTATCGTCGTCTTCATTGATGATATCTTGATATATTTCAAGACAAAGGAGGAACATGAAGAACATTTGAAAATAGCTTTGCAAACACTTAAAGAACATAAACTCTATGCCAAGCTAAATAAATGTGAATTCTGGCTCAAGAAAGTTTCATTCCTAGGCCACATTATTTCAAAAGAAGGTATTGCGGTGGATCCTTCTAAAGTAGAAGCTGTCAAAAATTGGAGCCGGCCAATGACCGTATCAGAAGTACGAAGTTTTCTGGGTCTAGCTGGTTATTATAGAAGATTCATTAAAGATTTTTCAAAGATTACAATTCCTTTAACTAGACTCACGAGAAAAGAAAATTCTTTTGTCTGGTCTAAGAAATGTGAGAAGAGTTTCCAAACTCTTAAGAATCATCTTACCACAGCTCATATTCTATCACTACCAATGGATGGTGGTGGATTTGAAGTATATACGGATGCATCAGGTATTGGCTTAGGATGCGTTCTCATGCAAAATGGAAAAATAATCTGTTATTCTTCAAGACAATTGAAACGTCACGAGAAAAATTATCATGTGCATGATTTGGAATTAGCACCTGTCATTTTCGCCTTGAAAATTCGGCGTCATTATCTCTATAGAGAAAAGTTTACGGTCTACTCAGACCACAAGAGATTGAAATATTTATTTTCTCAAAAAGAGCTAAATATGAGACAGAGAAGATGCTTGGAATATCTCAAAGATTTTGATTTTGCTATTCAATATCATCCTGGTAAGGCTAATGCTGTAGCAGATGCACTCAGTAGAAAACCAATGGGTATGCTATCAAGTCTCATGATTAGTATGACTAATCTTATTCCTCAATTTGCTCAACTGAACTTAGATATTGACAGGAAGGAGGATTGTTTCCTAGCTAATATTCAAGCTCAACCTATATTGATAGAAGATCTGGTCAAACTGCAGAATGATGATCCTATATTATTGGAGATCAAGGCCAATGTTGAACAAAGGCCGAATTTTTCTATTAAGGATGGAAGATTGCTATTTAAAGACCGAGTATGTGTACTGGATTATGAGGATACGAAGAAATTGATTCTAGAATAAGCACATAAATCCAAGTATACCATTCACCTAGGTAGTACAAAAATGTATCAGGATCTCAAAAGAAATTTCTGGTGGCCCAACATGAAGAGGGAAATAGCAGATTTCGTGTCTCGCTGTCTCACTTGTCAACAAGTACAGGCAGAGCATTTTAGACCCGCAGGTAAATTACATCCCTTAGACATTCCAACATGGAAGTGGGAGAGTATAGGGATAGATTTCATTATGGATTTACCTAAGAAAAGAGGAGGACACGATGGTATATGGGTGATCATAGATCGATTGACTAAGTCTGCACATTTCATACCAATCAAAAGTCGATGGTCTGTGGATATCCTGGCAGCATTATACATAAAGGACATTGTCAAATTACATGGTGTCCCCGTCACTATTATATCTGATAGGGATCCTAGATTCACATCACATTTCTGGAAGGGTCTACAAAACTCACTGGGGACTAGATTGAATTTTAGCACAGCATTTCATCCACAAACTGATGGTCAGACAGAAAGAACGAATCAGGTGGTAGAAGACATGCTCAAGGCTTGTGTTATTGATTTTGGAGGTAGTTGGCATGATCACTTGCCTCTGGTAGAATTTGCATATAACAACAGTTATCAGGCCAGTATACAAATGGCACCTTTTGAAGCTCTATATGGAAAAAGTTGTCGATCACCAATATGTTGGAGTGAAATAGGGGAAAGACAATTCCTAGGCCGCGATATTATCAGAGATTCTACAGAGAAGATCAAGCTTATTCAAGAGAGAATAAAGATGGCACAAGATAGGCAAAGGTCTTATGCTGATAATCGAAGACGCGACTTAGAATTTCAAGTAGGAGACCATGTGTATCTCAAGGTTTCTCCAGGTCGTGGTATTAGGAGATTTGGCATTAAGGGCAAACTAACTCCAAAGTTCATTGGTCCGTTTGAAATTCTCGAAAGGGTCGGTGAAGTAGCTTATAGGCTGGCTTTACCTCCACAATTAGCAGGAGTTCATGACGTATTTCACATCCCTATGCTGAAGAATATTTATATGATCCTGACCATATTATCACTTATGACAATCTGGAGATTCAGAAGCATATGACGTACAAGCAAATGTCAATAAAGATTCTGGATTGAGAAGTGCGTCAACTAAGAAATAAAGTTATTCCTATGGTCAAGATTCAATGGAAGAAAACATGGCTATATGAAGTAACATGGGAAACCGAAGCAGCCATGAGGATAAGATTCCCAGAATTATTCAACTGTAAGTACACTCTCCATAATCCATGTATTAAATTTGGGGACCAAATTCTTCTATGTGAGGGAGGGTGTAGTGCCCCAAAATTTATGTAATAATTTCTAGATCATTTATAGAATTTTCTGGAATTTATTAGGAATTTATAAAGACTAAATAGATTTATAAATGGCTTATTGGATTAATAAGTCATTATAAGGCCCAATTGTGTCAAATATTTAACCTAGCATATTTAAATAATATCCAAAAGGTCTAAGGACCAAGTCCATTAAGTTTGGCCCATATTCTAGAAGGTTATTTAGCATATTCACGTATTTTAAGGATAAATACTATTTTATAGATAATTATATTAGAAAAATGAATAAAATAGTTTTATTAATTTGAAATTCTGCACACGTTGGATGTAACGGTCTATCGTACGACCGTCACATGCATGTAATGCACCTAGACTGATGCGTTACACCCTGACAGTTCCATGAATGATAGAACGAGCAAAAAGATTAGAACTTTGGGATCCTATCTGCAAGAGATCGACTTGGGAGAGTTTATAACATTACTAAGGACTCTTAGGGATTAGTTTTTGGTAATTAAGGACTCTAGAATCGATCTAATCTTCAAAACCCTATAAATAGGACCTAGTTCTGAACTGAGCGACCCTTACTTTTGGCTCGTAAAGAATCAAGGTAAGGAGATAGAATTTTGGGTAAGTTCTTTAGAAGATTTTATTTAGTATACTTTAGACTAATAGTTCTCCAAATTTCATGTTAGGAGATCAAGTAACCAAGGAGATTGAAGCTTCCAAAGTTGCTGGTTTGACCATAATTACCCAGGAATCTGAACGAAAGTCCTCTGAAGATCAGGAGATTAAGACATCTAAACGAGGTAATTAGAATTCAATCTTTTAGAACTTTTTGATCACCTTAGTTTCATATTCTTACCCTCAAAATTTCACATCTTTAGGATAAGAGGTTGGAGAGATAGAGCAGCAGGAAGTTGCTAGAAAATCGCTGGAAAAGAAGAGCTAGGGCTCGATTTTCAGATTCAAATTAGAAGCTTAAAGCCAAGTTAAAAGGTAGGTTATCTCATGATTGGTAAAAACATCTTGTTAGGGATAAAAGCCCTCTGGTTTTGATTGATTTCATGCATCATGAATCATGAATTCCATGTTTTAGTGGGTTCATGAATACATACATATCCTTAGCCCTAATCAAAGATCAAAGATATTATCTTGTCTATTCGCTTAAAACCCATGCATGTAGTTGGCCCATACTTCGTTTACCATGCCTAGAATAATTGTAGTATTTTGATTTCCAGGCATATTATGTTTTCATAAACTTTTTCTTTATTTTACTGCCAACAGATGATCTGACGCATCAAGATAAGACCGTCACAATGATATAACGGCCTTACGATAAGCCGTCACACCTTCTTTGGTGTTTGAAGTTATCTGTTGTCTCTGACGCACCATCGATGGAGTGTTATATTATTGTAACGGCCTCACGATAAACCGTCACAGTCACTGTGACGCACCTAGTCTAGACCGTCAGGGTAACTGTAGATAGAATGGGAAACTAGTTAATTTAACTTATAAATAAGCCTAGTTATCCAAGTTTTGACATGTTATCGTGACTTTATGTTTATTTATTGATTTATAATAGAAATTGCATGATTAAGGTATCTTAAGTTATTTTAAGTTATGTTAATTTCATGTGCCAAAATTATATAGTTTTGTATCTAAATCATGATTTTTCAAAGGTGTATTGACGGAGTTTTATCATGATTTCTTATTGTTACACATCCTCTCTATCAATAGAGTCATTTATCTAAGTACATGGCATATATTCAGGTATATGTCCATTAATTCACACTTTGCACTATAGGAACATTATTCTTGGACATGAGGACCTCTCTATTGGATATTCCTTCCAATAGATTAGGAAATCTTGTTGCAAGCCTCTGTAATTCTCCGCGAGCCTGGGATTCCCACTAGGACGTCGAGTTGGTTGTACCATTAAAACCCAATTGATTAGATTACACTATTGAGGTTTCTGGTTATCAGTAGTGTAACGTATCTATATTGGACCGCCAGGCACATGTAACGGCCCAATATACGACCGTCACATCTAACTGAGTCCAATTTCTTGGTTCTGGATTCAGACTAATGTAATGGCCCAATATTGGAGCGTCACGTTATGTAACGGCCCAATACAAGACCGTCACAAGGCTTAAATATGTTAACCCAATGTTTGACCCAAGGGTTGATATTCCAAGGTTTCTAAATGGACTATTGATGATCTAGAACTTATCATATTGATCAAGAAACCTAATATAATGAATGGAAGATAAAGAACGTACCGTTATGCTGCCGATTTATTTCCATAAGCATAACATAGTATAAGTCATTCTTGATTTCTCATGATTCTTATTAAAGTATTCATTCCTTGAATTATTGTTATCAAGAGCTTGTTAGAATTGTACATTCTTGGCCATACTTTATTGTTACATGCGTGAAAAAAGTTTGATTTATACTTGAAGATGCGATCGAGCACTGATTGTGTTCAAGGGCTCTATACTAGTCCCCTCGGTTGATTGTCAGATACATACTATTATAAACCATGGGGTATGATGCTACTGGCGTCGCATTGTGCTGGGAGCACTTTCTTTATAAATAAGTGAAAATCCACAACACGATACAACATGATTGATACTTATACATGACTTTCTTGATATTCCACAGAAATTCACGAAGTACTTGCTCATAAGAAAAAGATACTGGAGTGATGATTATGTGACTTGCTAGTACTTTCTCGTTACATTCTTATTCATGAAAGGCCATATCAAGTTTTTATAACATTCTTGCTAGTTCATACTTGCTCTCATTCTATCTTACATACTTTGGTTTAATCGCATGATTGATCGCATTCGCATGATTTTACCTTATTCCTCTAGAGTAAAAATGTTAATTACTTTAAGATGCCTTCATGTTAATGCGAAGATACCTACTGGACAAGTGTGCTCATTACCTATTTCTATTCTTTTTTAGGAAATGGAAGTGAGTCGAGTTCGGATTCGGAATGTTCAAGTAGCGGATCCGAGAGTGAATAAAGAATGAGCGAAGACTTAGGAAGTTTAGATTGTTTAGATCGAGTCTATGTAACTTCTTATTTCTTGAGTCTAGCATGATGGAAGTTGAATTAGTGGTTGTATTCGAATATTAGATTTGATTATTAATGAAAGTCGAAGTTGAGTAAATATTGTGCGATTGCATTCTTATGTGTGATTGCCTTGCGCTCTGATCGTTCTTGTTTGCAAGAGGCTTATCATGCCGGCTGTTCGCGTTCCTCGAGCGAGTCTTCCGCTTTAATAAAGGCTCGGGGCGTGACATTAAGTTTATGTAGATGACATAGTGTTTCGATCAACAAGGTTCACCTTGTGTGAGGAATTTGCTAATCTCATGACTAGTGAATTCGAAATGAGCCTGATGGGAGAGTTACAATTTTTCCTTGGTTTGCAGGTCACCCAGACAGACGAAGGGTGTTTTATTAGCCAGTCCAAATACTTCTTGGAGCTACTGAAAAAATTCAAGATGGACAAGCTCAAGACGATTGCCACTCCCATGAGTACTAGTGCTGGACTAGATGCCGATGAGAGAGGTAAAATGGTAGATGCAAAAGTGTATAGAGGCATGATCGATTATTTACTCTATCTTATAGCATTTAGGCCCAATATACAGTTCAGTGTATGTCTTTGCGCTCGCTTTCAAACTAGTCCTTGGGAATCTCATATGAGAGCTATTAAGCATATTTTCAGATACTTAGCGGGAACTCATGACCTAGGTCTATGGTTCCCTGTATCTTGTGAATTCAATTTAATATCTTACTCAGATGCAGATTATGCTGGGTGTAGATTAGATCGCAAGAGCACGAGTGGGTATTGTCAGTTTCTAGGTGGATGCTTGATCTCTTGTGCCTCCAAAAAGTAACACTCAGTCGCACTCTCCAGTGTAGAGGCCGAATACATCGCTGTAGAAAGTTGTGGGACTCAGGTGTTGTGGGTAAAGCATCAGCTCCAAAATTATTGTGTGGATCTTGGATGCGTTCCCATACTGTGCGATAACACGTGGGCCATCAATATAACAAAGAACCTCATCCAGCATTCTAGGACTAAACATATTGAAATAAGACATCACTTTCTTCGGGATGAAGTGGGTAAGAAAAATTTTTTATTACATTGTGTGGAAACTCAAAAACATATTGCAGATATCTTTGGCAAACCCTTGTGTAATGAAAGATTTTCATTGTTAAGAAGGGAACATGGTTTATGCAGATTTCATAAAAACCATGCTTGATATACTACAATTTTTTGTGTTTGCATGAATAAATGCTGATTGTATTAAATGATGTGCATTGCCTTCTTATTTGTCAATCATGTTTTTGCCTTATAATTGTTTCTAATACTACTGGTTGGTTGAAAATAAGTATTTTGTTGCGGGGGATCATTTCTGAAGAGTTTCTTGATCAATAAGTTCACGTGAAATCAGAGGATGTCAGACATTTTGATGTGATTCCAGCTTGAATTGGTGCTTAGATTGATATCAGATGATACACCATTAAACTGGTTTGAATAACAGTTCTGGATAGTTGTCTAAGTTGACTTGGCAAAGTTCCAAGTCAAGTTGGTGTGACAAAGTCTGAAAAACATGTTACTAGATGATGAGTCAAGTCGAGTTGAGAATCATTTAAGTCGAGTTGAGGTATTCGCTGTGAGAACTGTGGTTCTGGATGAGAATCCAAGTCGACTTAAAATCTCTTCAAGTTGACTTGAGTGATTAGTCTGTCTAACGTAGGTTCTGGATCAGTCTTCAAGTCGACTTAAATTTCTCTCAAGTCGACTTACATTTCTTTGAATTCTAAAATTTCTTCTTCACTCATTCCAATAACTTTTTCCATGCCCTCTCTCACTCAACCACTCATTCCTATGTTTGTCCAAACCTATTCTCTTAATCACACAAAATTTTCATATCTTTACAAGAAAAAATTATGTTTTGATTCATTGCATAGAGTTAAATCCATCACAAATGCATAGATTCAGGGGGAGGCTTTGATGAAGCATTGGTTTCTGAGAGTCATTCTAGTCTTCACAGATGACCCAAATTAAGTTGATGGTTTGGAACATATAAACTTTTAAAATTTGGGTTAAGAATCTTGAGAAGATGAGCCTTGTGTATGGAATAGTCTTAAAACTATGTTCCCAACTGATCGAAAAGTCTGAAAATAAAAGTATTGTGGCTACCTTAACTAAAAAATTTTAATCTGAGCATTGACCCTAAACATTGAATGTGTATGTCAAAAGCCAAGGGAATACGCCATGAAAATTCCAAAATTGGCAGAGCAATCAATGGCTGGGAATTGAGAAACTACTGTCCTTCACCAAAGAAGTGATGAGGTATGTAAGTCATGATGTACCGGTTAACTCTGTTCAAATAGAAAAATGCAAAAAGAGGTAGAATTGTAAATCATACTGAGCAACCGGAGACTCTAGCGTGTAAAAAGCGTGTTTCCTCGCGTAAAAAAGTATGTGCTAAACCTGAATGCTCAAAGAAAGAGAAAATAAAAAATTACAAATAAAATAAAATGGTTGACCCAAGGAAAATGAAGATCCTTAAAGTGTTTATCTTCAATACTAGTTAAATTTTTTTTTACTAAGGGGTCACTATAAAATTGAGAAGTAAAGACTGGAAGAACAAGAAAGGGACGAGGTTGTAAGGGTTGTTTTATCTCTATTAAATACATTTGTATGTTTTTTCAAGAGATTAATGTCAAATTTTTGGGGTTATATGTGAAAAACTAGTTAACCCAAAAAGGGTCATTAATGAAATGCCTGAAGAAATAAAATTATTTCAATTAAATAAAGTTGCTAAATCCTTGAACTATGTATTTTTGATGGAGGTTAACTGTTCCTTCTTTGTCCACTTCCATTTGACTTTTCAAAAGACTTTACAGTCCCTGCCTTTACTCTTCTCACTTACTCCCTTAAAATTGTCCTTACTAGCCAACTCGAGTTGCATTCACAGAATTGCTCTCCAGCCCCTCTCTGCCCTAGCATTGCACTCTCCTCATCTCCGGCAACCAGTTCGCGTTTCCAAGCATCTTCAGCAATCTCTTGGCCATTGGCTCACACCCCTCTTGTCTGATTCATCCATCCTCCTCCGACACCTAACTTCTGGCACGATAGTCGAGTTAGGGTTTCTCTCCTCTTCCGTCAACCTTCGGTCTCGAATGGCCCCTCCCAGATCCTCCATGCGAGTTGCTGCCGCGCGAGGGACCAAAGGAAAAGGGGAGATGATCGATGTGAAATTGGATTCTTCATTGTAGAGCAACATCCCACATGCAGAGGCCCGAATTCCTCAACCTAAAACTCCATCCAAGAAGATAAAGCTTGCTGCAGCTTCCGGTAAAGGGAAAGAGAAGCGAACAGAAACGGTTAAAGGGAAACAACTTGAGAAAGCAAAATCGTCTGCAGCAGCAGCCTTTGTCAAAGCCTCAATCAAAGGAAAATCCCTTGCAAGGAAGGGCAAGGGCAAGGCAAAAGTTGTTCAGAAAGCACAGCGTTCAGACTCTTCTGATTCTTTGGTAGACCCTAACCCTGGTGCACATGCTAGCTGTGCTATTATGTACCCTAGGTGGGTAAATTTGGATGAGTCAAAGTTTTTAAAATGTTTTCCTCAGCTAGTCCCACTTATGGAGACATAGGGTTGGGTGAAGTTCATTACAGAACACCAACGGTATTATCCTCACCTTGTATAGGAATTTTATCACAATCTTCAACTTGTGGATGGTAAATTGATTACTTTGGTCAGGGATTCAAAAATAGTGCTATCCAAAAGGCTTTTGTGTTATACATTCAATATCCCTGGTGACGGCATTGATGCCAAGCAATCTGAAACCGAGATGAGTGACGCTTATCCTCTTTTTACTGATCAACCCCTCTCTGAAAATCCTCCAAAGAGTCTAAATGCTAACATTTTCTCACCATTGGTGAGGGTCCTCCATCATATCATCTCACCCATTCATGGGAGTAGAGGGCAAGTTAGTGCCCTTCAAGTCTCTTTTCTATATCACATTCTTCAAAAAGAGAAGATTAGTTTGCCAGAACTTATGCTGCACAAATTTGAATTCTGTAGAACCCAGAAAACAATGCCATTCCATATGCTAGCCATCTTACAATTTTTTTTGAGTTAGCTAAGATTGACCTTTCTCAAGAAAAATGCAAAATTATTACCAACAAAAATATCTATT
This sequence comes from Amorphophallus konjac, assembly GCA_022559845.1. Lineage (NCBI taxonomy): Eukaryota > Viridiplantae > Streptophyta > Magnoliopsida > Alismatales > Araceae > Amorphophallus > Amorphophallus konjac. The sequence continues at coordinate 230,866,992 of CM040126.1, forward strand.
CTTTTCACTATGTAAATACCTTCATGGGATTCGACATAGAAGGTAATGTTGTCTCTAGAAAACTCCCTTCCATCAAACCCAAACAAGCTCCTTAGTCATAAGTAGCTACTGAGGGAAGGTCTTCTCCACCTCACTCATTTGCCATTACAATATTCCAACCCTTTGGCAGGCAACATACTCCACCACCTCCTTCTCCGACTAGACCTCAGTCAGAGACTATTTGTACTTCTCAGCACCCTCCTCATTCACATACTTCCACCTTCATTCCTGAGCTTCACCAATTTTTGATAGCCCAATTTGCCTCCCTCCACTTTTTAATTGATGACCTTTCTACCACCTTGACTGTCAAAATTCAACATCTTGAAGAAAGGTTAGACATCAAATGGGCTGAGTTTCAAAGATGTAATGTCCCAAGTTTTTCGGATATTTCTTAGATTTGGATCCGTGAATTTCGGATCGCTTTTCGCGAATTGTGGATTCTGTCCGATTGAGCTTCGGACTATTTTTACCGGATTGTCGGACCCATTGGTGGTGTGTTCGTGAGTTTCCTTGGGTCCGTGGTGTTGTGAGGAGCACATCGGTAATTTCTTGAATTTTTCGGAGTGACTTTGTGGGTCTCCGGTCACGTTTTGGATTTTACGCGTGTTTTTGGCTATCGGACCTTCGGAACCCTGTGTAGGGTGAACCGTTGCATTCTCCGACTCCAGGACGTTACCACGACGTTGTGCATTTTTCGAGGATCGCGGGGAGTATTTTTCCTATTTTTTGATATTTTCAGAATTTCCGGCTTTTCTATATATTAACCTCCTTTTTCTCTCTCCCCATCTCTCATTTCTCTCCCTTTTCCCTATCTCTTCTCTCACGTTCTCTCCTCTCCCCCTCTCACTCCGGGCGGCCGACGGAGGCGGCGAGGGCGGGGCGGTGTGGTTCATGGGGCGTGGAGCGATGGGCACGGGACGAGGATCGCGATGGTGGAGGCGGTTCGTGGGATCGCAAGCTGGCGAGGGTTTAAACGGCATTTCTTCACGGATCTGCGACCTCAGGGCGTGAAATCTTCGGTGGAGGTACGGAGATGGACCCTCAGCTTGTGTATTTCATTTCCTGCGGATTTGGTAGGCCGTGGCGAGCCGAGCGTGGGTTTATTGCCCTTTTGGGGAAAATCTATGTTTTTAGGGTGTGAGCCGGATCTCCCGTTTCGTGAGGTTTCTGACCGATCTAAGGGCATAGGTGCATGTTAGGAGGCTTGGGGATGGATTCCCCTTTGTTTTCCCATCACCCGGGGGTGATTGGGGTATGGATCGGGTTTTTGGGGCGTTTCCCGCCGTTTCGGATTCGGGACGCCTTAGCGGTCGTTCTAGAGACCTCTAGAGGTGGCAAGCGGGCCAAGGGTAGATCGCTAGGGGTCTCCCTATGTCGGCTCAAGGCTGATGGTCGTGCGATAGATCGCCATGGTCCTTAGTGGTCCAAAGGTAGACCGCTAAGACCGCTTAAGTTTCGTGTGTTCCGAGGGTTTAGCGGTCCAGAGGTAGCCCGTGAGCTAGTGCCTCGCGATGCAGGGGTAGATCGCGAGGGGTCCATGATTTCAGTGTGTGGTAGCCCAGCATTAGACCGCCAGCCTTGCTTTAGCGGCCTAGAGTTAGACCACTAGCCATCATGGCGGTCTAACCCTAGACCGCCAGGCGATTTTCGTGCTTGCGATGTTGGGTTCGCGTTATGTTGGTCTCCGGTCAACCCGGTTGTGACCCAGTGGTCGACCTTCGGCCTCGTGAATGTTTCAGACACCCCGTGAGTTTCGTGTCCGCGTTTTTAGGGTGTCTGGAGGTACCGTGTTATCTCGACTAGCATGCCCATAGGTGTGTGTGTTCCGGGCTCTGTGTTACGCTCGATCGAGTCACCATGTATCGGTGTAAGTACGGTGGGGTTCCCCCACACGTCATGGGTTTCCTTGGAAGATGATTCCCGATTGGGCCAAGTGTTTGGCCTTGGACTACGAGTCCAGTCATCCCGCCTGGCGCTGGAGATTTCCCGCTTTTCCCTGGGATGGGGAATCGGTGTAGCGGTCTGTAAGTTGCCATGGGAATCATCCTTCTGTGCTTTCCGCGCGGGCCGTGTTTGTGGCCTTGGTCTGTGAGTCAATTACCCAGCCTGGGGTTGGAGGGTTTCTGAGTTCCCTTTTAAGGGGATGGTCCCGCCGGCTTATGAGCTACCTAGATATTCAGGCTACAGTGGTTTTAGACCTAGGGATCAAGCTAGATTAACAGCATTGCATCGTTGCGTTCAACGGTCTTGACCCCGAGTCTTGTGACTCAAGGACTGTTGGATTTAGTGAGTCTAGAGGACTGTCCAGAGTCCAGTGGCTCGGTGCCACTTAGTTCTTCTCGACTTTCGCACAGGGTGCGTGTGTGGTTCTCAGAGTTTCTCTTTGGAGAGTGGTCACATCAGTGACTCCCCACTAGTCGTAGCCTTTCAACATGCCAGTGGTCCCACCAGGGAGTGGTGGCGAGGCTACCCCGAGAAATGATTTTTAGGCTGGTTAGCGTTGGGCCCCACGTTTGACGCCAGAGTCCGGCTGAGGGGAAAACCAGTCAGAGGGCCCGACCTAGGACGTGTGGTCTGTGTGTACACACGTGGTTGGGGGCAGTGGACCCACGCCGGCCAACGCGACCCCAGCTAGTCGCTTGTTCTGTGGTTACTTGTACGGTGTCTCAGTTCCCGCTGGGCTAGAGGGAGACACCTGAGGCACGGTCTAAGTTGTGAGTGGACGCATCCGGCCTTGCTTCTGGTGGGCAGGTACTCCTGTTACGTGAGACGTGACTGTCATGCTTCCGGGATCCATTTCCCGTCTGCGAGACGTGGCTTTCTGTACGGTCCGGTGTTTTCGAGATTATGGTCAGGGTGCCAGTGGCTTCACCGAGGTTTCATCGTGCCAGTGTGGGACTGTGCGGTCCCGGTTGGTCGTGCCGGTGTGGGCAGACTTCTACGACAGGGTTGCCGTGAGGGTTTCCTCGATAGACCTTGTGTTAGAGTGGTTTGGTTCTCGATTGTGAGATCAAGATTTCTCTTTATGCTTGATCGGTACAGTAGGAGTAGCTGTAGCGCCGAGTTTTGACGGGTCATCGGTTAGCTGTTCCTGCTGTAGTTGTAGCTATTTTTCCTTTCCACTACCGCCATTGTTCTCGGTTGGGGTTCTGCGAGATCCCTACTGAGCCAGTGACAGGAGACTCACCCATGCTTTTCAAGTGCGACGGTTCTTCCTCGAGATTCGAGGGTGCTGTTCGGAGGTTCTTAGTTGTCAACTCGCCAGGTCGAGTGTTCACTTGGCATGTGGTACGTTTTACTACTTTAGACTTTACTTTCTATTAGACTGGACTCTGTTGTAGTTGTTTATTTATTTCAGTTAATTGTTGAAATGTCATGTTTTATTTCCTATTTCTTTGTACCTCCACACTCCTTTTAGCCCTTCCGAGCCCTCCCGGCTCGTGGGCGACGGGCCAGGATTCGAATGGTATCGGGTTCTTCCCGATATCCGAATATTGGGTCGTTACAGCAGGTATCAGAGCGGTGGTTGTGGATGTTCATAGGAATTTGAGATATTGTAGTGATCAGAGTCCTTAAGGTCCAGTACAGTCGACAGTTGGCATAGGGTTTTGTGTTTGTTCTCCGCTTGGTTTCTCGCTTGAGAGCTTGAGTGTGCCGCGCGGTGCTGTTAAGGTGGTTGTTGTTCGCGGCTTTCGTGCCGGCGTGGGGACTAAGGATAGAGGTCGAGAGCTTTCTCCCTCATCAGTGGTGGCCCCGATTGTGCTGCGTTGAGCAGAGGTTGTCCGCAGGTGCGTTGCTGCGGTGCTATGCTCGAGATTTCTGCAGCGAGGTCAGGTGGCTGGCGAGGACTGTTCATCGTGAAGTGGCCGTAAGCATGCTCTTAGGGAGCTGTTGTTGAGTCTGGCCACTCCAGCTTGAGGTTTATCCAGCCTCTGATGTGTTAAGGTTGTGGTTTAAGGTGGCAGAGCGGAGTGTTCTGATCAAGAAGTGTGCTCGGGTGAGCGGAGGATCTTCTTGGTGAGCTACTATTTCGTCGAGCCCGATGTTCTTGTCGTGCTCTTTGGCGTTAGGAATGACGTTTCGGTCCCGATTATTTTACGGATTTTGAGGCAGGGTTGGGCTATGGTGTACTAGTAAGTCTTGCTCTTGCGCTCTTGCGTGCGAATGGATTCTGTTCGCCTTAGATTTGGTTTGAGATGTGAAGGTTCCACGGTGGTTTCGGGATTCAAGGATGAGAGTTGACGGTTGTCGATTATGGCTCGTGTTGCAGCTCTTGGCATGGTGTGTTGCAGTTCGAAGAATTACAGTGGTGGTGCATCGAGAGATGTTGTGATTGTGGTCCAGCGCGACACTCGTCGAATGTGTCGGAGGCGCTGACCTGACGAGGTAATAGTTTTCTTGATGTTGTTCCCAGCATGCACAAGGTTTAAGGTCAGGTCGAGCGTGGAGACCTTCCGTTGGTCGGAGGTGTATTAAGTTTCTCTTTTGGTTGGAGAGGGTTGTGTTTAGCTAAGGTTCGTCATCTTGCATTGGGTGTCCAGATTGGTTGGCTTTTGCGTGCCATGAAGTCCGTGCGAGACGCGTCCCGTGTGTGTTGGCAAGGTGGTTGCCAATGGGAAGTCCTGCCCAATTCCCTTGCTGTGTGAGGGTGCTGGCGTTGTTCTGGAAGGACGAGTGTTGGTTGGGCGATGTTCGAATTCTTGGCTGGTGTTGAATTTTTTGATGAGTGGCAGATCGGAGCCTGCAGTGTTGAAGAGGATTATCAGATTAAGAGAGAGAATCTGTGCTTTGGGTTCGAGGTAAGGGAGCTTTCCTCACCCTATTTTCTGAAGTTGGCCAGCCGAGTTGTGGAGTGTCTGGTTGGCGAGTCCCGAGTTGCCGTGTTTGGCTATGCACGTGGATAAGAGTGTGCAGCGGAAGCCTGCTGGGCCCATAACCCACAAGTCTCAGGATCGTAGCGTTGGTTGCTACGGGTGGATTTCCTGAGGTTGTGTTAAGCATAAGAGAATTGGTTCCTCCGTGTGAAACGTGTTGTTGTCGTGCCGTTGCTCGAGGTATTATGGTTCTTGGCACTGGCAGGATGGAATGTTGGGGAAAAATATTGGCAAGTGTGCCGCATGAGTACCCTGTTCATGTGATGGGAGCCGTGTCAAGCGTCGATGTTAGAACCAGATGGGGTTGTTGAGGATGTCGCTTGACGGAGGTCGAGGACGTGTTGGTCAGAGTCAGTGGTTTGGTGCCCGACTTGTGTTGCAAGTCGTGTCCTCGGATGAGATCGTTTTTTGAAAAAGTGATCTCTGGCAGATTATGGGCTCCTGTTGGTAGCTGTGAGTGACTGGTAAAGCTCGTCTCGTAGTCGACCATGGTAGGTGTGTATTGTTGGGGACCCGTGTGCTTTGATCGTGGTGTTGGCGACCTGGTTGCCGTAAGATTGGTTGGCACTTTCCTCCCCTAGAGACGTGTGCTGTGAATTATTTCGGTGGTGTCCCGTGGCTCTGTGGTAAGGGCAGAATCGGAATTGACAGGTGTCCACTTGGATTAATTGAGATAATATTTGATGAGACAAGACGGAAGAGTGACGCCTGTGGGCCGGGGCCTTTTAGTGAGATTGGCGTCGGAATGGTGGTCCTTGATAGGATGTTGGCGTTGTAGTGGTTATCCCTGTTTTGGCGACCAGCATGGGAGGATTTCCCTGTAAGCCTGAGTCGAGTGACGTGATGACTGAAGACTCCTGAGTCTTGTCGTTGGTTTCATCGTGCTCCCCTACAGGGTAGAGTTGGCGCGATGCTCGAGATCGGATGCAGTGTCCGAGAGAAGTTCAGATCATGATGTGGTAATTGTCTGTGTGTGAGTCGGCGGATGGCCTATTGTGAGTTGGATCGTGCCCCTTGGGCCGGTGGAGGTTTCCCGTTGACGAGCAGCTGGTGACCAGTGTGTGGTCTTTTCACAGACAGAAGATGCTGTTGGTGGTGCATTGTGAATAGTGAAAGCCGTGTATCAGTGAGGCCTTTGGTGGTCGTTTCTATGATGTGCCTTTCCGGATGGGATCTGTGCTTTGTCAGAATTTATCTTTTGACAGAGTTGGCATAGTGATATGTCTGGATTTTAGCTTGCCAGGTGTGAGGTGGTTCTTGATGCTGAGCCGATATTCTGGTTGCAGTCTATTGAGATGATTGCATGAGCCGGTGGAGGCTCTGTTTTGGTCGTTCCCTGGAGCTGGGTGTGCGACCTGCCAGCTGATTATGAAGCTGATGTGTGTTTTGTCTGCCGACCATAGGATGGATCGATAGCTGTTTCTCATGACGAGGACTGTGTCTCCTCGGTGAGCGAGATGGTGGCAGCGGTGCCATGATTGGTTTTCCTTGAGACTGAGGTGATGCCGGACTGTGTCCTTTGGTGTGTGCCTGCTCTGATGGACGGTGTGCGCGGCATGCAAAGCGAGGTGTCGTTCGTGATTGTAGTCTAGCTGTGTCCCTCAGGATCGGGGCTTTCGTGAGAATCGAGGTTTTCTGTGCTGGGGCTCTGACGGCATTGTCAATCGGTTCAGTGTAGCACCTCGGATAAAATTACATAGGATAAGTCTCCGATAATAAAATTTTCAAATTTATATAGATATATAAAGAGGTCCAAATGAAATTAAAAATGTACAACTCAAATATATATATATATCTCTACATATAAATAAATACATGAATAATAGATAGAATGAAGAAATAAGTCAAAAAGGAAATGGCTTAACTCAACTCTTACTGGGCCTTATGGGCTAGGAAAAGAATAAGTATTTAAAAAATATATTTCTCTTTTGTTTATCTCCAATCCTCCAACCCTTTCTTAATACCAAAATGCTTGGGCCTAAAATGCCTTAAGAAACCTTAATGGGCCTTTAGCTAATGCCTTATACGTAGGGAACTTGAGAACCTAAAATAGATGGCTTTGGGTATATACCTAAATATCTAGACACTTAAGGTTCTTAGGCAAACCAAAAACTTTTAAACTGTGCACGAAGGAAGCCTATATATGAATAGGATCTTGGGTTTTGAGTCATATCTGGAAAGGTTTTTTTCAATTGAGGGATGCGGCTGCCAATTTAGATAGGGTGATCGATGGAGGGTTCTCTTATATGGAAAGCCTGTAGCTGTTAGGTTTGATTACGTGGGAGCTTGACTCCCAGTAGGAATCAATTAAGCCCATGGGACTTTCTCCCTATAAATATCTTACCATCGTCGAGCAAAACCCTCATACTGAAACCTTAAGCCCTGCAACGATCCAGCGTCGTCTTCATTGTTCTTCTCTGCTGCTCCAACGTGCTCATATCGCGAAACGAGGAAGCACGTCATCTTCTCGCTTCTGTTGTTGTTCCTGCGTGCTGCTATTGTTGTCACGAAGGCCTGCTACGACTGTTGGAGTCGTCGTTGTGCTGCTGCAGTTGTGCTGTGAAGAAGCCTTGCTTCTTCCATCTTCTTCCTTACCGTAGTGAAGTCCCGCGATCAATGACACCCAAGAGGGGGGTGAATTGGGTGATTACCAATTTTAGGAAAACTTTTGGCCTTTTATAAAATATGTGATACAAAGCTAGTTATGAGATTCAAAGCTATTGAACACAAATTGGATTTAACAAACTTTATATGATAAGATATAGATTAAGCAAGATAGACGAAGATAAATCCAGAACAACAATTTAAACTAACGTTTATGAAGAATGGAGATAGAGGAATTGGAGCAAACCACACAATACAAGCACAATACACAGCGGTTTTTAAGGTGGTTCGGATGCACGACGGCAATCCTACGTCCACCCCTCACCAAACCCGGTGAGGCTTCACTCAGGAATAAAACTTCAAACGGAGACGACGCTCCAACCACACACGCAGGACGACACCTGCACACACACACGGGGACGCACCCCAAAACACACACACACACGGAGACAAGGTCTCCAACACGATCCAACAAGCGGATCACAAACACGCACACCCGCTGCCACAAGTGCAGCAATCCACACACACGAGACAGAACGGATCTAAATAGACCCACACACACACAAACGCAGATCTAGGAAGATCCACGCACACACGAATCAAATACAACACACATACACACCACCACGGATCTAACAACGATCCACACACACACAAGTTCTTGCAGTTTATGATAAACACAATTACAATACCCAAAACATAAAGACGATGAGGCTTAGTTTAGAAAACTTCTGTTTTGGGTTCCACTTGAATGCATGTTGCAGATCTTGAACGTATCTTCAATCTTCACTTGAACACCTCCTCTTGATCTCCACTTGAATCCCCTTGGATGGCTTACTTGCTTGCTTGCTTGCTTCTTCTTCTTTCTTCCTTGAGCAATCTTCCTTTGAATCCTTGCTTCCTTGCTTGCTTCTTTTCCTTGGAGGATGTTGGCTTCAGATCTACCTTCAATAGGTTGAGGATGGATGAAGAACACTTGCTGCACGGAGTACTGTTCACGGCTACAGTACTTCTCTCTTCCTCCACTTGGATAGCCTCCTCTTAATCTCCCTTGAAGCCCTCTTGGATAGATAGGGTTTGTAGCACCAAAATGAGAGTTTTATAACTCTTTAATGGCCCTTGGACAAGCCCCAGACCAGATCCACGAAATCTGGTGTAATTGGGGGCAAACGGATTAAAGAAATGGGTGGAAAGACCACCCTTCGAACTTGAACCAAAAGTCAACAAAAGTAGGCCTCGGGGTTGGCGGTCGACCTATAGAGGCCAGCGGTCGACCGCCAGGGGCCAACCTGTAGCTGTGTGGCTGCTGGGAAAAACGGTCGACCGCTAGGTCCTGGCGGTCGACCGCCAGGTTTACAGGTTCCCAATTTTCAGTTCTGTGATTTCAGGTCGACCGCCAAGGGTCCACAGGTCGACCGCCAATCTTCAAACCTGCAAAAATGAAATGTTAGACCAATGAAACATGTCCAAAAGTCAAGAGCTTCAAGTCCATATCAAATCCATGCGTTTTGGGATTGAAAACAACTTAGAGTATGCTTTGAGCATTTCTAAATTTTGTTCCGGGGGCTCCGCCGCCGGAAACCCCCGCAAGGGGCGCTGCCCCCTTGACCCCCGTGACCTGACCGGGCAGGTCGATCCCCGCGACCTGACTGCGCAGGTCGATCCGCGGGCGAGGGCGCACGATGGCCAGAAGGGTTTCATGTTTAAGGTGCATGAATGAGGTGTATTAATGAAACATATATGAAATATCCATGGTTAGATTGATGTTTTAACAAGGTAAGTATCTTACCAATGGCTCTTGACAGTAAATGACATATATCACCTGTTTTGGATTGCAGAGGAGCAGGGTGCTTATTCACAAGTTTAGTTCGCCAGGTGACGGCCATGTGTTTGATCCTGCAAGCTAGATAGTTAAGGTTAATGCCATGCTTGTTCACATTAAAGAGGTTATGAAACATCTTGCCTCTTGTAAAAATAATTCAATCAAGCATGAATCAAGACCATGTACCATTGCCATTTGCCATCTCAAACATATTTAAACATGAATGTGCAATCAACCATAAGTTTAATTATCATCACTCAATCACACATTAGGTTTAGTTATCATCAAAACCATAACGCCAACAATCATCAAAACCATAACTAAACACGTAGTACAGTGCGGTGGCTGTAGCTGCTACTTCTTCCTTCTGCCATCATCTTCCACGGACGTGTGCTGCTGATTCATATTTCCTTGCTTCCTTCTATCAAAGCTAAAAAGGTAGGTGTTCTCTCTCAAAGCCAAACAAGTTAATCTTGCATAATCTCTACATGGTTTGTACAAGTTTTACACCATGAATTACGTGTTTTACACCAACTTTAAATATCAATGAAATCATGTAAAGAAAATAAGATATAATGTACATTCTATTGGGTTTTACGTAACACGTATTATGGTAAAATACTATAGCGATAGTTAGATTTATTGGCTTTAACGTCTTGTTCGTGGGCGTCGGAGTGATCTTTGGCCATGGAATTTTACGGGGATGTTGTTGGGCTAGTGAGCAAGGTAGTGGAGTTGGTATCTCCATTTTCCGATCCTCCTACCCAAAGTAGCCCTCCTCTCGAGTAAAATTTTTTTTTTAACATCACGTTCGGTAAAGTTTTTTGGGCACTTCATTTTTGTATATAGATTACGCGATTCTGATGTGTATACGTCGAGAACAGGAGGTTCAAAGATATAGAGACTATTAGTTAATGAAATAACGACAACTCAGGTTGTCGTCATATATATATATATATATATATATATATATAATGTGTAACTTTTACCCGTATCTTTAAAAATCTATATCTACTAAACTATGTAAAATAAAATTATAATATATATATATTTGAAATCCTTAGAATTTTCTCTTAATTATCATATATTTAGTTTCAACAATTTTCTTTCATTTGATAAATATTATTGTTCATCATGATCAAATTAAAAATTACATATCATGTTTAAATCCTAGAAAATTCATATCTTATGATCAAAGTCGGTAAAAATTACAATATATTTTTATAGTCGTGATCCTTGTAAATTTATCTTAATTACCATGTAATTAGTTCTAAAAATAGTATTCATCCTTTTAAAGAGATGCTATTTCTAAATTATTAGATTAAATACAAATTAAGATATGATCTGACACATACTTGCATGGACGTGATTTATTCGGTTGTTCTCGAGATTTGATTTGTACCGTGGATCATATTGGCACTACGTCTCAGTCCGTAGACGCAGTCCCACGCTTCACGTTGGTCTCCCGATACACCCTCAACTCTCGGTGACATACGAGCCCTCCGTTAGACATTCTGTTCCTTCGGACTGGCAAGTTAGTCATTGGGACCTCCGTAAGTCTCCTCGTAGCCTTGGATTCCCTCAAGGCCGACTGAGCTGGTTGTACCATAAAAACCCTGGAGCCGATACGTGTTACTCTGGTCTTCTGGAAGCTTGTATATCTCTGAATTATGACCATGACATGGACACCTAATAGAATTGGCAACCATGGTAGGGGCGTAGTTTATTCTTTGTGCGACCTTCTGCAGGACGCTATTCAGAATTAGCGACCCCAAGAAGTGTCGTTATTTCCCCTTGTGCCCCTCTTGGTCATACTAACGAGCGACCCCTCCCTGGATGCTATTTCCAGAAGGATGGCGGAGGGAGTGATGCCAATTTCCAGTTTTCTCCGTTTTCCCTGATTTGGTGAGATTTATTGCAAGATAGTCATATCATATATTTATATGATTAATGTGACGACCCGAGGATCCGAGTACCGGAAAGGAACCGGCGTGTCTCGAATCTCGGCCCGCCAACCCACGAGTCCGAAGACTCGGAAGGGTAGAAAGGAGTGGTGTGGGGGTACAAGAGAAGCTGCAACGACCACAGAGATAGCACAATAATCCAAAATAAAATGCACATAATAATATAAATAAATAAACTACTACAAGGTCCACAGTGTCTCATGTCCAAAAGAAAGTACAGTCAACAGGAAAGAAAGTACAACTACACGGGGTATCCCCCGGAGTACAACTACACGGGGCATCCCCCGGCTCTGGCAGACTGGCGACTAACCCTGGCTAGAAGAACCGTGCTGAAACTCGGCCGCGCCTCTCGAAGACCCCGCCTCACCTGAAAAGCAGGGGTGAGCCTCATTTCATTGGCCCAGTAGGGATCCCGCGAATCCCCACCTCCCACGAGAAGCGAGAAGGCAGAAGGTAACCCTACCTAACAGGAGTACGGTAGAACCAACAAGCTGAAATAAATAAACGGAAAAGCCGTCTACTCTAACAGTACCGTACTACAGAACCTCGGTCCAACAAAACACGAGTCCACGCCTGCCAGTGAACAGGAGCACTATCCACAAGGAGAACGACCGGATGCGTCCCCTGACGTCTTACACCGCGTCACAAGTGTCTAGCTACTACGCCCCGGGCGTGAGACTCAGACACGCAACAAGTACCACAACAAGGACTAGCTGGGATCGCGCTCGTCAGCGCGCGCCCTAAGCCCCCAACTACGTGTGCACACACAAACCATCTGCTCTAGGTCGAGTCCTCTAGCTGGTTTTCCCCCCCACCGGACTCTGGTGGCAAAGGCAAGGGGCCCTACGGTAACCAGCCTAAAAACCGCGTCACACTGGGTCTCGCTCTCCACCACTCCCAGGTGGGTCCACACACGCGTGCGCAGGGAGCTACGACTAGTGGACAGGTCACTGGAAGTAAGGACTAATCCACAGAAACCACCGACCAACACTAGCAAGGTGCAGAGGTCATCCTCTGTACCACACCGACTCTCGGTAGCACCAGCCGATGCATCACATCCCGGGATCCCCGCGGCACCCTCGTACAGTCCCCACACGATGCCAAGCATTAGTCGGACCGTAAGACAACACAAAGGGGTCAGGACCCACTCACCCGGGCTTGATCGACATGAAACGGCAGACGCGGTCACCGGAGGACCGCCTCCGGTGGTAGCGGTCTGCCCCGGACCGCGACCACATGGTAGCGGTCCTCTTGGGACCGCGACCACCCTGGCACCAGAAACATGAAGGCGGTCGCCTGATGATCGCCTTCACACAGTAGCGGTCCCTAGGGGACCGCGACCAGGAACCAACGGTCAAAAAATGTCTCGAGGCCCGTGCTGGTCCCCACGGTGATAGCGGTCGTCCCCAGACCGCGACTAACAGTCGCGGTCTGTCGCGAGACCGCGACCAGCCACCGACACCTTAAGGCCCAACGGTCTTAAATCCGATGAAGGCGGTCCTCACCTAACCGCTACCATTGATAGCGGTTACTGGTGAACCGTGATCACCCCGAAAAATCGAGAACGACGGGAAATGGCCGAAAACTCCATTCCACGCCCCAATCACCCCCCGATGATGGGGAAACAAAGGGGGAACCCTCCCCAACCCTCCTAGCATGCATATACCGCCTCGGATCGGCCAAAAACGCGAAGAAATGGCGGATCGGCTCACAAACCCCAAAAACATGGTTTCACCCAAACCGGCTCAAAAATGCCCCTCTCGACCTCCCCTCGGCCTACAAAGCACGGGGAACGATGGGATGAGCATGGGGGTTCGTCTCCCTACCTCAATGGAGCGAAAGCTCCGTCGAATCACCGTCAAAATCAAGGATGAAGCTTTTACTCCCACGAACGCCCCGCCTCTCGCCCCGAAAAGCACGCCACCGGGACCGCCTCGCCGCCGCCACCGCTGCCACGCCGTTGCCGGAGTGAGAGGGGCCGCGTCTCGGTGGCCCGGGGGGAAGAAGATCGGCCGCGGGGGAGGGGGAGCTCTCACGGTGGAAGGAAGGGGGAAGAAGAAGAAAAGAAAAAGGTAAAAAGAAAAGAAAAAGAATTGATATATATAGAAAATCCGAAAAATCAGAAAAATCCTGAAAAATAGAAAAATACACATCCTCGACCGTCTCGACGCGCTGATCGCAACGGCACCACTCGCGGGTTGGTGAACGACCCAGTTCACCCGCTACAGGGTTCCGAAGGACTCGCCGAAACCCGTACGCGGAAATCAGAAAACACGCACGGAAAAGCCGCGGACACACTCCGGGCCTCCGAAACGACTCCGGATCGCGCCGATCCGAACACGAAAGATGTCTGAAACGAAATTTCGGACACAACAAGGTCGGACACCCTGATAAACCAGATCCGGGACCCACAAAGAAGGATCCGAAAGATCCGGGACATTACAGCCCTCCCCCCTTAAAGGAATTTCGTCCTCGAAATTCAAGAATAAAGCACAAGGACGGGGGGACAGACTCCCACAAACAAATACGGATATAACTCTCGCATCTCATCCTCGCGCTCCCAAGACGCCTCGCCGCCAGAATGACGCTGCCAGATCACTTTAACCAGAGGGATAACCTTGTTTCGCAGGCGCTGCTCTCGCCGATCCTCAATGCGAACAGGAAACTCTGGAAGGGACAGATCTGGGGTCACCTCAGGCCAAATGGCATCCTCGAGAACATGAGAATCATCGGGCATGTACTTCCGAAGCATCGACACGTGGAACACATCATGCACGGCGGAAAGCTCCGGAGGTAGCTGCAACCGATAGGCAACTTCCCCAACACGCTCAACGATGGGAAAGGGACCAACGTAGCGGGGACTCAACTTCCCACGCCTACCGAAGCGCATCACACCCTTCATGGGAGACACTCTCAAGAAAACTCGATCTCCCACAGCAAAGCTGAGGGGTCGCCTCCTCCGATCGGCATAACTCTTCTGCCGGCTCTGAGCTGCCAACATCTTCTGCCGAACGAGATGCACCACCTCAACGCACTGTTGCACCAAATCTGGTCCGGTCAAGGCACGTTCGCCTACCTCGAACCAATCAAGCGGAGTCCGACAAGGTCGCCCATACAACGCCTCATAGGGAGCCATACCGATGCTCGAATGGTAGCTGTTGTTGTAGGCAAACTCCACTAATGGCAAATGGTGGGTCCAACTCCCCTGCCATTCTAAGCAACATGCTCGCAACATGTCCTCCAAAGTCTGGATGGTCCGCTCAGACTGACCGTCCGACTGAGGATGATAGGCCGAGCTGAATGCCAACTCAGTGCCTAGAGCCTTCTAGAAACTCCTCCAGAATCCAGAAGTGAAACGGGGATCACGATCCGATACAATGGAGATAGGGACTCCATGCAACGGGACTATCCGCTCCACGTACAGACGAGCCAAACGCTGCACGCTCCAACTGACCTTGACCGGCAGCAACCGCGCCGTCTTCGTCAGTCTATCCACTAGCAACCAGATACTATCTTCCCCACTGGACGTCCTCGGCAATCCGACCACAAAATCAGTGGTCACGTGATCCCACTTCCACGCGGGAATGTCCAAGGGCTGAAGTGTGCCTCCTGGTCGCTGGTGCTCAGCCTTCACCTGCTGACAGGTCAAACACCTGGCCACAAATTCTACAACATCTCTCTTCATGCCAGGCCACCAAAACTGCCTCCTCAGGTTCTGGTACATCTTGGCCGATCCAGGGTGCACGGCATACCGACTCCCATGAGTCTCACGCAAAACCGTACGCCGTACCTGCCCCTCGGCCAGAACGTACAACCTACCTCTGAATCTCACAGCTCCATCCTCACCAAACTCCACCTCGGCCATCGACAGAATACGGGGTAGCTCGGGGTCCGCTCGCTGGACCTCAGTCACCTGTCGACGCACCGCGGGCGTGACAATCAGACTCGCAAGGACAACCGAACCCTGGTCCTGTGGGACCTTGAGTCTCAAAGTCATGGTCGGAATCTGCTCCCAAAGCTTCCACTTCCTCAACAACATCTGACTGATCGTCACTCTTCTACTCATAGCATCAGCCACGACATTCATCCTGCCAGGCTGATATGACAGAGTAACATCATAATCCTTCATGTACTCCATCCATCTCCTCTGCCTGAGGTTAAGGTCCTTCTGCGTGAACACATACCTCAAACTCTGGTGATCGGTGAAGAGCTCCAACCGCTCGCCGTACAAATAATGCCTCCAGATCTTCAAAGCGAAGATCACCGCTGCCAACTCAAGATCATGAGTAGGGTAGTTCGCCTCATGTGGCTTCAACTGCCGCGACGCATACGCCACAACTCTCCCATGCTGCATCAACACAGCACCGAGGCCTACCCCGGAAGCATCTGTACACACCACGAAACCACCTGAGCCAGACGGCAACACCAAAACTGGAGCAGTGGTAAGCAATCTCTTCAGCCCCATGAAGCTCCGCTCACACTCCTCGTCCAGATGAACGGCACCTCTTTCCGTGTAAGCCTGGTCATCGGGGCCGCAATACGAGAGAAATCCTGAATAAACCACCGATAATAACCTGCAAGCCCCAAGAAACTCCGAATCTCCGTGACAGAACTCGGCCTCGGCCACTGAACCACAGCCTCGACCTTAGCCGGGTCCACGGAAACACCCTCACCAGAAATCACGTGCCCCAAAAAGTGCACCTCACGAAGCCAGAACTCGCACTTGCTGAGCTTCGCATACAACTGGTGACTGCGCAGGGCCTGCAACACCACCCTCAAGTGATGCACATGCTCCTCAGCAGACCGTGAATACACGAGGATATCATCCACGAATACGACCACAAACTGGTCCAAGTACGGACGAAACACCCTATGCATCAAGTCCATAAACGCTGCGGGGGTATTGGTGAGCCCAAATGGCATCACCAAGAACTCATAATGCCCATACCTCGATCGGAACGCCGTCTTCTCCACGTCTGACTCTCGGATCCGCAGCTGATAGTAGCCTGATCTCAAATCGATCCTCGAAAACACTCGGGCCGACTGAAGCTGATCGAACAAGTCATCAATCCGAGGCAACGGATACTTGTTCTTAACAGTCGCTTGGTTCAACTAACGGTAGTCGATGCACAGCCTCAAACTACCATCCTTCTTCTTCACACACAACACCAGCGCACCCCACGGGGAATAACTAGGACGAATATACCCTTTGGCCAGCAACTCCTGCAACTGCGCCTTCAGCTCTTGCAACTCAGCAGGTGCCATCCGATAAGGGGCCTTCGACATAGGCGCCGTACCCGGCACCACCTCAATCACGAAATCAATCTCTCGCTGTGGTGGCAACCCTGGTAGCTCTTCGGGGAAAACATCAGGAAACTCACACACGACAGGAATGTCCTCTGCCTCAGGGCCCTGCCGCTCGACCAAAACCACGGATGCGAGAAACCCTGACAACCTGCATCAAGCAAACGATGCGCATGGAAAGCCGAAATAAGCAAGCGGGAAGAGGAAGACCGAATACCTCGAAAATAGAAGGTGGGTCCACGGGGCTGTCGGAAGTAGACCTTCTTCGAGCCACAATCCACCAAGGCATGATGAGCCTCGAGCCAATCTATGCCCAAAATCACATCGAAGTCCTGAAGCGGTAACGCGTAGAGTCTAACCGGCAAGTTCCGCCCTTCCACCCACACAGGTACCTTCTCAAAGCAGTACGGGGTGATCATGAAGTCACCGGTAGGCAACTCTACCGCCAAGTCACAGGACACCTCGGTCCCCGGGTCCTCCACGCTCTGAGCGAAAACTTCCGAGATGAACGAATGAGAAGCACCTGAATCGAATAAAACACGAGCCGCACAACCCAAAATCGAAAGAGTACCTTCCACCAAATGCGATGCCTCAGCCTCCGCCCTAGTCAGATGAGTCACCCTGCCTCGGGATCTCTGCCCACCCCCAGTAGCTGACCGTGCCAACTGAGGGAACTGTCCCTGATGCTGGTACTGCTGTGGCTGTGCTGACGACTGCTGGGGCCGAAACTGCTGCTGCTGCTGAAACTCGTGCGGCTGGCGCGGTCTCTGCGGACAGTCACGTGCCATGTGCCCTGGCTGGTCGCACCTGAAGCAAATCACGGGCGCCGAACACGGTCTGCCTGGATGAGAACCACCGCACCTAGGACAGCCATCCCGCGAACCAATCATCGAACCCTGACGCTGAAAAGCCACCGGCTGTTGAACACTGCCCAACGACTCCTGCCTCGACTCCTTACGATCCTGACGCCTCTTGCTAAAACCAGCTTCCTTAAGCAACTTCTTAAGCTTCGACTTGAAGGATAAACCTGGCGCCGGGGCCGCAGTCTGTGTCGCCACTGATCCACCTGCTGAGAGCTGGGCGGTACTCTGCTGCTGCATCCCTGTCGGCTGGCTGAAATCTACCTGCACCTGACTAGCACTGCTCTGCCCTTGAACCTTCTGCAAATCTCTCTCCAGCGCCGCTGCTGCCTTACATGCCGCATCCAAACTGGTCAAACCCGACGCAAGAAGATGGTGCCTCAACTCTCGCCTCAGACCACCAACAAACTGATCGGTCTTCACCTCCTCGTCCGCCATGATATGAGGAGCATAACGGCCCAGCTTGATAAACCTGGCACGGTACTCCATCACCGTCATGTCACCCTGAGTCAGCTCCATGAACTCTCGCAACCTCTGCGACCTGACAAAAGACGGACAGAAGGCACGCTCGAAAGCCGTGACGAACTCCTGCCACACGATCTGCCGAAGAGGACGAGATCGGAACACTGAGCCCCACTCCGATGTCCACCAAGTACGGGCCGATCCCTGAAGACGATGAGTGGCCAGCGCCACCTGCTCCTCCTCGGGACACTCCATCGCACTGAAAATCCGCTGCACATCATCCAGCCACTCTCTGGCCACCTCAGGATCTGACTGCCCACCAAAAGAAGGAGGTTGATATAGCAAAAACTCCTTCAGCACACGACCGCGACCACCTCGAGCCTGATCCTCACCAGCTTCGCCACCCTGCTGCTGATGACCTCCCTGCTGCTGACCTCCCTGCCGCTGCTGAAACACATACTCAAACATGCCTCGGAAGAAATCATCCATCCCTGGAGCTCTCGCATCTCTAGATACACCCTCGGAAATTGAAGCCCTACTCTGCTCCTCTGGACCACCACTAGACTCTCCCTGCTGGGCACGAGTCCTCCTCCGTGGCGCCATAACACACCTGGCATCAAAGAAAAGCAACCGGAAATCAATAAAACACACGACCCTAAGCCAGTCGCCGACTGTACAGAACATTCATGGACCTTCTGGACCACTGCAATTCGCTCCAAGTTCCGATGCACCTCCACAACCTCGCTCTGATACCAGCTGTGACGACCCGAGGATCCGAGTACTGGAAAGGAACCGGCGCGTCTCGAATCTCGGCCCGCCAACCCACGAGCCCGAAGACTCGGAAGGGTAGAAAGGAGTGGTGTGGGGGTACAAGAGAAGCTGCAACGACCACAGAGATAGCACAATAATCCAAAATAAAATGCACATAATAATATAAATAAATAAACTGCTACAAGGTCCACAGTGTCTCATGTCCAAAAGAAAGTACAGTCAACAGGAAAGAAAGTACAACTACACGGGGCATCCCTCGGAGTACAACTACACGGGGCATCCCCCGGCTCTGGCAGACTGGCGACTAACCCTGGCTAGAAGAACCGTGCTGAAACTCGGCCGCGCCTCTCGAAGACCCCGCCTCACCTGAAAAGCAGGGGTGAGCCTCATTTCATTGGCCCAGTAGGGATCCCGTGAATCCCCACCTCGCACGAGAAGCGAGAAGGCAGAAGGTAACCCTACCTAACAGGAGTACGGTAGAACCAACAAGCTGAAATAAATAAACGGAAAAGTCGTCTACTCTAACAGTACCGTACTACAGAACCTCGGTCCAACAAAATACGAGTCCACGCCTACCAGTGAACAGGAGCACTATCCACAAGGAGAACGACCGGATGCGTCCCCTGACGTCTTACACCGCGTCACAAGTGTCTAGCTACTACGCCCCGGGCGTGAGACTCAGACACGCAACAAGTACCACAACAAGGACTAGCTGGGGTCGCGCTCGTCAGCGCGCGCCCTAAGCCCCCAACTACGTGTGCACACACAGACCATCTGCTCTAGGTCGGGTCCTCTAGCTGGTTTTCCCCTTCACCGGACTCTGGTGGCAAAGGCAAGGGGCCCTACGGTAACCAGCCTAAAAACCGCGTCACACTGGGTCTCGCTCTCCACCACTCCCAGGTGGGTCCACACACACGTGCGCAGGGAGCTACGACTAGTGGACAGGTCACTGGAAGTAAGGACTAATCCACGGAAACCACCGACCAACACTAGCAAGGTGCAAAGGTCATCCTCTGTACCACACCGACTCTCGGTAGCACCAGCCGACGCATCACATCCTGGGATCCCCGCGGCACCCTCGTACAGTCCCCACACGATGCCAAGCATCAGTCGGACCGTAAGACAACACAAAGGGGTCAGGACCCACTCACCCGGGCTTGATCGGCACGAAACGGCAGACGCGGTCACCGGAGGACCGCCTCCGGTGGTAGCGGTCTGCCCCGGACCGCGACCACATGGTAGCGGTCCTCTTGGGACCGCGACCACCCTGGCACCAGAAACATGAAGGCGGTCGCCTGATGATCGCCTTCACACAGTAGCGGTCCCTAGGGGACCGCGACCAGGAACCAACGGTCAAAAAATGCCTCGAGGCCCGTGCCGATCCCCACGGTGATAGCGGTCGTCCCTAGACCGCGACTAACAGTCGCGAGACCGCGACCAGCCACCGACACCTTAAGGCCCAACGGTCAAAAATCCGATGAAGGCGGTCCTCACCTAACCGCTACCATTGATAGCGGTTACTGGTGAACCGCGATCACCCCGGAAAATCGAGAACGACGGGAAATGGCCGAAAACTCCATTCCACGCCCCAATCACCCCCCGATGATGGGGAAACAAAGGGGGAACCCTCCCCAACCCTCCTAGCATGCATCTACCACCTCGGATCGGCCAAAAACGCGAAGAAACGGCGGATCGGCTCACAAACCCCAAAAATATGGTTTCACCCAAACCCGCTCAAAAATGCCCCTCTCGACCTCCCCTCGGCCTACAAAGCACGGGGAACGATGGGATGAGCATGGGGGTTCGTCTCCCTACCTCAATGGAGCGAAAGCTCTGCCGAATCACCGCCAAAATCAAGGATGAAGCTTTTACTCCCACGAACGCCCCGCCTCTCGCCGCGAAAAGCACGCCACCGGGACCGCCTCGCCGCTGCCACGCCGTTGTCGGAGTGAGAGGGGCCACGTCTCGGTCGCCCGGGGGGAAGAAGATCGGCCGCGGGGGAGGGGGAGCTCTCACGGCGGAAGGGGGAAGAAGAAGAAAAGAAAAAGGTAAAAAGAAAAGAAAAAGAATTGATATATATAGAAAATCCGTAAAATCAGAAAAATCCCGAAAAATAGAAAAATACACCTCCTCGACCGTCTCGACGCGCTGATCGCAACGGCACCACTCGCGGGTTGGTGAACGACCCAGTTCACCCGCTACAGGGTTCTGAAGGACTCGCCGAAACCCGTACGCCGAAATCGGAAAACACGCACGGAAAAGCCGCGGACACACTCCGGGCCTCCGAAACGACTCCGGATTGCGCCGATCCGAACACGAAAGATGTCTGAAACTAAATTTCAGACACAACAGGGTCGGACACCCCGATAAACCAGATCCGAGACCCACAAAGAAGGATCCGAAAGATCAGGGACATTACAATTAACTTCCACATCAGCCTTGACACTATGTCCCTTTTGGGAATTTCCTTGATATTATCTTGAGAACATAACCCTTTGACTCTGTATTTGGCCATACCTGATTCTGAAATATTAAGGGCTCTGGCCGCGACTTTTCAATGCTAGGCAAGGACGGAAGTCCAGTTCTGTAAACCATGGAAATTATGGGTGTGGCATTGCACCAAAGTCTGTACATCTGTTATATTCTATTATTCTGTTATATTTGTTATTCTGTAAATTCTATTATTCTGAAAATTATGTTATTTTGAAATTTTGATATTCTGTCATTCTGTTATTCCGATAATTTAGATATTCTGCTAGATTGTTAATTCTACTTATATTTAATGAAACTCTGTTAAATTCTGGCCAATTCTGAAGTTATGTTCATCTAAGTATCTGTCCTTGTTATATTTTGATATATTGTCCTTGGCTCTGCATGGGAATTTATCCCTATTTCTCTTGAGCTTATAATTGCCTTTGGCCTTGATATTCATCCTTTCTGTTAGATTGATTATCATGATTTTCAAGTTATATTATTTTATGTATTGCATCATCATGAATATGATAAAATCTACTAATCACTTATATTCTGCTTGATGAGAGATGTAATTCCTACTGAGCTTTTTGCTCACCAGCCTATTTTAATATTTTTCAGGTAATGATGTCGAAGACAACCAATCTGATGGGGAAGGGCAATAGTGAAGAGTGTTTTGGAGAATCGAGTCTGTGTCTTTTATCTTTCATTGAGTCTTGTCCTGTCATTTGAGTCTTTTCTTTTCATTACAGTGTAATAGTGAGTCCTTTCTTTACTTATGTAAGTTGAGTCAAGTTATGTAATTCAAATATTTAAGTATCAATAAAGATTATGTTTGCCCATATTGTCTTGCCTTGGAATTTTGTGTCTTATGTTTGCTCTGACTATTCACGACTGTATCACTGCCACGTTCCGAACAACACGTTCCGCTGCTATCGGTTCGGGGCGTGACAGTTTGTGGTATCAGATCCTAGGTCTATTAAACCCTAGGTCTTGACTATAGGTTGCCATAAGTTTTTGGTTCAACCCCATTATTTCTTGGTGAGATTGGGTAGAACATTGGGTTACGAGCTATAAAGGAAATTAAAATACTAATAAGATTAGCTTATGAAGATAGCTTAGTAAAATTTCATGAGAATTACTTGATAACCTTACATGAATTATTTGTATCTTGTAGAACTAGATAGATAACAATGGCCACTGAGCGTGCCCAATGGCGTGAGATGCAAAGGACGGTACAAGGTTTGACCCAGGCTCTTCAGCGGGTAGCCGAGGGTGGAGCCAATCGTGGAGCTGGAGAGTTACATCGTGAGTTCCGGAGCCTCAATCCCCCTAGGTTTAGTGGAACCCCTAATCCTGATGTAGCGGAAAATTAGACAAAAGAGATGGAAAGAATCTTCCGAGTAATGCAATGCTCGGATCAAGATAAGGTCCTTTTGGCAACGTTTCAACTAGAGAAGGACGCAAGGGCTTGGTGGGAGTCCATGGAAGCCACTTTGCTAAACATTCAGATAACTTGGGTAGAATTCATAGAGCACTTCAATGAAAAGTATTTCTCAGAGAGAATTCGGGAGAGAAAGGCGGGAGAATTTGCCTCGCTCAAACAAAGAAGCTTATCCGTGACAGAATATGAGGCTCAGTTCTCGAGGCTATCACGATATGCGCCTCATTTAATCATGACGGAGAAGATGAAAGCTAGGAGGTTCTTGAATGATTTGAGACTGTAATACATACCCCAATTAGCACCAATGGATATTCAATCATATGCCGAGATGGTTAAGAGAGCTCAGCTATTGGAAGACACTATGGAATTATCCGACAAGGTCAAGGCAATAATGGAAAAGAAAAAGGGAGATAGTAATAAGAGGCCCAATGATGGGAATGGAGTTACGAACGGAAAGAAGTCTAAGGAAGAGAAGTGCAGGCATTGTGGGAATGAAGGTCATCAATCTGAGAAGTGTCATTGGAAGAATGGAGCTTATTTTCGTTGTGGAAGCCAAGAACACAAGGTATCCGAGTGTCCCCTTCCGAAAGATCAACCTCAGCAGGCAAAGGATCGTAACAAGGAACGGCGTCAAGGACGAATGCAAGCAATGAGACGAGTCGAACCTTCTGATAATGGATTAGCTAGAGGTACCCCTTAACCTAAGCCTAGTACCTTAGTTTATTCTGCTAGCATGACTAGATGATCTCGTTTTGTGATTTAGGAATAGAACTAGATACCCCACAGATATATATTGGAAATGAATCTCATGTGAATTTGGAGACCAAATTCTTTTAAGTGGGGGAGGATGTAGCACCCCAGATAAAATTACGTAGGATAAGTCTCCGATAATAAAATTTTCAAATCTATATAGATATATAAAGAGGTCCAAACCAAATTAAAAATGTACAACTCAAATATATATATATATCCCTACATATAAATAAATACATGAATAATAGTTAGAATGAAGGAATAAGTCAAAAAGGAAATGGCTTAACTCAACTCTTAATGGGCCTTATGGGCTACGAGAGAATAAGTATTTAAAAAATATATTTCTCTTTTGTTCATCTCCAATCCTCCAACCCTTTTCTTAATACCAAAATGCTTGGGCCTAAAATGCCTTAAGAAACCTTAATGGGCCTTTAGCTAATGCCTTGTACGTAGGGAACTTGAGAACCTAAAATAGATGGGATTTGGGTATATACCTAAATATCTAGACACTTAAGGTTCTTAGGCAAACCAAAAACTTTTAAACTGTCCACGAAGGAAGCCTATATATGAATAGGATCTTGGGTTTTGAGTCCTATCTGGAAAGGTTTTTTTCAATTGAGGGATGCGGCTGCCAATTTAGATAGGGTGATCGATGGAGGGTTCTCTTATATGGAAAGCCTGTAACTGTTAGGTTTGATTACGTGGGAGCCTGACTCCCAGTAAGAATCAATTAAGCCAATGGGACTTTCTCCCTATAAATATCTTACCATCGCCAAGCAAAACCCTCCTACTGAAACCTTAAGCCCTGCAACGATCCAGTGTCGTCTTCGTCGTTCTTCTTTGCTGCTCCAACGTGCTCATATCGCGAAATGAGGAAGCACGTCATCTTCTCGCTTCTGCTGCTGTTCCTGCGTGCTACTATTGTTGTCACGAAGGCCTGCTACGACTACTGCAGTCGTCGTTGTGTTGCTGCAGTTGTGCTGTGAAGAAGCCTTGCTTCTTCCATCTTCTTCCTTACCGTAGTACAATGCGGTGGTTGTGGCTGCTGCTTCTTCCTTCTACCATCATCTTCCACGGGCGTGTGCTGCTGATTGTTATTTCCATGCTTCCTCCTATTATCTAATCAAAGCTAAAAAGGTAGGTGTTCTCTCTCAAAGCCAAACAAGTTAATCTTGCATAAAATCTACATGGTTTGTACAAGTTTTACACAATGAATTACATGTTTTAGACCAACTTTAAATATCTATGAAATCATGTAAAGAAAATAAGGTATAATGTACATTCTATTGGGTTTTACGTAACACGTATTATGGTAAAATACTATAGCGATAGTTAGATTTATTGGCTTTAACGTCTTGTTCATGGGCGTCAGAGTGGTCTTTAGCCATGAAATTTTACGGGGATGTTGCTGGGCTAGTGAGCAAGGTAGTAGAGTTGGTATCTCCGTTTTCTGATTCTCCTAACCCAAAGTAGCCCTCCTCTCGAGTAAAATTTTTTTATGAACATCACGTTAGGTAGAGTTTTTCGGGCTCTTCATTTTGGTATATAGACTGCGCGATTCTGATGTGTATACGTCGAGAACAGGAGGTTCAAAGATATAGAGACTATTAGTTAATGAAATAACGACAACTCAGGTTGTCGTCATATATATATATATATATATATATATAATGTGTAACTTTTACCCGTATCTTTAAAAATCTATATCTACTAAACTATGTAAAATAAAATTATAATATATACATATTTGGAATCCTTAGATTTTTCTCTTAATTATCATATATTTAGTTCCAACAATATTCTTTTATTTTAAAAATATTGTTGTTCATCATGATCAAATTAGAAACTACATATCATGTTTAAATCCAAGAAAATTCATATCTTATGATCAAAGTCAGTAAAAATTATAATATATATATAGTCGTGATCCTTGTAAATTTCTCTTAATTACCATGTAATTAGTTCTAAAAATAGTATCTGTCCTTTTAAAGAGATGATATTTCAAAATTATTAGATTAAAAAGAAATTAAGATATGAATTGACACTTGCTTATATGGACGCGATTTATTCGATTTTTCTCGATAGTTGATCTGTACCGTGGATCATATTGGCACTATGTCTCAGTCCGTAGACGTAGTCCCACGCTTCACGTTGGTTTCTGGATACACCCTCAACTCTCAGTGACATACGAGCCCTCTGTTGGACATTCTGTTCCTTCGGAATGGCAAGTTAGTCATTGGTACCTCCGTAAATCTCCTCGTAGCCTTGGATTCCCTCAAGGCCAACTGAACTGGTTGTACCATAAAAACCCTGGAACCGATACGTGTTACTCTGGTCTTATGGAAGCTTGTATATCTCTGAATTGCGACCATGACATGGATGCCTAATAGAATTGGCAACCATGGTATGGGCGCAATTTATTCTTTGTGCGACCTTCTGCAGGACGGTATTCAGAATTTAGTGACCCCAAGAAGTGTCGTTATTTCCCTCTTGTGCCCCTCTTGGTCATACTAAGGAGCGACCCCTCCCTGGACGCTATTTCCAAAAGGATGGCGGAGGGAGTGACGCCGATTTCTAGTTTTCTCCGTTTTCCCTGATTTGGTGAGATTTATTGCAAGATAGTCATATCACATATTTATATGATTAACTTCCACATCAGCCTTGACACTATGTACCTGATGCAGGATGGACCACGGACACGACAAGCTCGCGATTGTCCCTTAAAGAGGGAAGCGTCGGACGTGCGCGGTTGAGAAACCGGCAATGAGCTAGGGTGGTCGGCTCTCTTTCGTGCCCGGATCGGGTCACGGGATGGTCACGCTCTCTCTCGCAGCAGCGGTAATAAATAATATATAGCAAGCTAGATATCCCTACACATGCTCTCTAGCAGCGGCATAAAGATGTATATACGAAAAAAAGTAAATGTCGAATAAGGGAGCGAAAACGATACCTCCACGCTCTCGGCGTGGGGACGACGGACCCGGCCGAAACCCGTACTCCCGGAATAATATTACTCAATTGTTACAGCAATGAAGCACTGCCCACTCCACGTAGGGAGGTAAAGGGCGACACAATGGGGTCCGGGAGGATCGAATTCGGGTTGACGGGTGGCTTCTCGCGTCTCTTTTGCAGCACCCGAACTCGTGACGGTGGGGCCCACGTGCTGTCCGGAGGGGCCGTGTGGGGCCCGGTGGCACCACTGTGGTGGGGAAACTTGGGAAGCGTTCCCTGGGCTAGCGGCACGCTGGAACGTCGACCGGAGGCCGGGCGGCTCCGTTCGGCACCGGTCGGAATAACCGGCCACGGATCTGCCGGTTCTATTTTTCAGCGCGCGCTCCGGCGAGAACGTACGCTGCGATCAGCCCCGATATCGGATCGACACGAAACTGGTGCCGTTGGAAAGCTAACTTGAAGTCCTTCAACCTAGACCTGGAGATCAGACCTGGAACTGCACGGATCTGGGCTTTATTTAATTTTTGAGTTCCTGATGTACAGTAGCCGAACTCTCAGATCTGCAGGGAACTTGTCTGAGAACTACCGTTGACCTCGAGGTAGATGTCAGATCCAGCTCCTAAGCTCTTCACAAAGGTTATAGGATTTTGAACAAGGAAGATGGCAATATTTTTTGAGGACTGATTGGAGGTGGGTACGATTTGATATGATTTTTTCACTGGAAGGTGGTCGGATCTGGAAATTGGCTGACAATATTGTAGCTGAAGAAGAACACGATTTTTGAAAAATGGTTGTAGGGCTAATCAAAAATTAAGAAAATTCATGGAGTGAGGGGACGGTGGACAGAACTCCTAGTAAAATTGGGAGGGTTTGAAAAAATCAAAAAGATGGTCGGAGGTGGGAAACAGAGAGCTGCTGTCACTGTAGATAGAAACAAGGCAGATCTGGGAGTTAAAGAGAAACGAAAATGGAAAAATACTAAATGAAGGAATTTGGACGTAAAAATTTAGGTGGAAATTGGGGTTCAAGGTAAGAACACACCCTAAAAATTTCAGCTCGAGATATTCACGTGGTGGAGAGCAGGAATTCGTGGAGTACACCTCTATCCAGCGGGACAGAACCTTGAAGATGGCTCCGCGGCGGCTCGAAGGCAGCACGAACGGCGGCGGCGGCGACACAGATGATCACCGGAGATAGAGGGAAGGGGATTGAAGATATAACCACTCTAGAACTAGAGGTTGGAGGAGAGGAACCAGAGGGGAGAGGAAGGGGGCGCACCAAGCTCCTTGGTTTACAACAAATTTTTTGATTTTTCATCAATTTCCACATGAAAATACAACATTTTATATGCTAGGTATCAAATCTATTGTAGACCCTTGGATCTAGGGATGGGGAATGAAGGGCTGAGATGAAGTTTGAACAACACACAAAAAATAAAATTAAATAGAAAGGAAGGGGGCGGCCTATTGACTATATGGGAGAGTGGAATGGGTAGGAGGCCAACCATTGGAATATTGACCCATTTGTCACCCATGTGTCCATATGACTAGTTCAACCTTCTAGATGTCCACCTAGGATGGTTGACCAGCCCCACAAGGTGACATGGACCAATGGGAAAGGGCTGAGGGCCCCCTAGCTGGACCTACTACACAATTGCACAAAAACCCACACAATCCATGGGAATAACTCATTGGCTTATAAAGCCCTACATTTGCGTACATACTTTCCCAAGGATATAAACACAAACTAAAAGGACATAAATGCAAAAGAAAAGGTACAGGCTCGGCGTCGATTCCCATCAACTCTCCCCGGGTGGGAGGAACTCGACCCCGTCGAGTAGGGGTAGGGATGCTCTAGTACTCCGGCGGATCTGTCACCGTGCCAAGTAACGCGGGTATGCTCCACTCCAAGTGATCGTCACATACTCATTCCATATATACTCGATATGCGCGAACTGCTATGGGCTAAATGTGGACACTCCGGGTGGGGCACTCTCAAAAGGGAATGGAGCAGCTTGAAGACTCACTAGGAATCACCGCTGAGTCCCAGTAGGTGACTGATCCGGGTATAGAGGTAGAACCGATCCCATACTCATCGAGTGAGTCCAATCGCCTATTACTCATAAGAGAACGACAACGAGCTTGCACAAGACACATGCAGACTCTCAAACTACACACAAAACAAATCACACAAACAAACCACACAAAGAAGAGACAATACCGACTCATCTATGACCCTAGACATACCTAATGTTAGTCCGACCCGTACATGGGTGACGGCGGACCAGGACACCCGAATGTGTGCCATGCATGCATTTGACGTAACCGGAGGTTGACGTCATGGGGAACTCCTAGACATATTACGATGCACCAATCATGGACATTGGGCTTGGATGCGGGAAGTCCGGGAGGTGCAGGTGGTTTAGAGGGATCGGGGAAACCAAAGTCTTCCTCACCCCCGAATGATGGTTCGGACCCATGGCTATGTGGAGGTTGTTTGGCCCGAGTGGAAAAGGCATGATAGTGAACTCCGCGGAGGAAGTGGAGTGAAGATGGTAGCTCGGGAGGTTCACTAGAAAAAGGGTCGAAGAAGGTATGACCCCGTGATATGGGTTCCAACATGACATGGTCCCAAGTTTAGAATTCATAGTCACCGTCATACATTATGATCGGTGGGACGACGGACATGTGTAGAAAATAGGATTCCTCCCTTGGGCAAAAGGGAACGAAGTCGGACTCGGCCGGCATCGGGAGGAATAGAAGAATCTCCGTGGTGACACACCCCATGGTGCACTCGGAGGTAATGGACCCGAAGGCCGGATGGGTGAAGTTAAGACTAGCGGGTTGGTCAAAGCCTCGAGCCAGTAGGTGCGTCAACTTCCATTGCATGTCTAATCCCATAATAAGGTCATCCAATGTATCAATATGGTGACTAGATCGAAAGGTAGTGTGGAAGGAGTTGACGGGCACTATAGGTAAGGTGGAGTCCGTAGAAGGGTATGGACGTGGGACCAAGCCATCCTTGAGCTAATGAAGAAGATGCTCGACTATGTATAGTGTTCCCGTAAGAAACACGGGTGGCTCGGGTTTTGGTGGCTCCCAATATGATGGCTCCGGATGAGGGTCGGAAGGTAAGGGTGGTAACGGAGCACTCACGGGTGGTGAAGGCAATGGGGTAGGCAGTCCGATCGGCTCGAGACTCGGTTGGGAGTTAGATGTTTGCCGAAGGGCAACCAGGGCAGCATCGGCTCGCTGTAGGTCGTCATTAAATGGAGACTCAAATGGCTCGACCTCAAGAGCGACCTTATAGGACTGCGCTAGAGAGAATGCATCGCGGATAAGACATTGGATTTGAAAGTAAATCCGTAAACCTCTCCGGAACTGAAATGCGGCTGTGGTGCTCTCCTCTCCCAAGCCATATTCCAACCAATACGTATGATATGCCCGAATGTACTCGGACACGGACCTATCGCCTTGGACGGGTCGACATGGGTTGGCCATAGTCGCCAAAAATGTGGGAATGGATCCCTAGGAATGGATATGCAAGGCCATTTGGACAAGACACCAATACTCGGTACGGGGCGGAGTTAATCGATCCGAAGATCACTCGCGCAAGTGTGCGGCCTTCCCGATAGGTGTAGCCTAACGTTCGGACAACACCTTTTTATATATCGGGTTATTGGGATGCAATGCAAAAAGACACTTTTTTTTGTTTCAAAACAATGATGACCCTAAACACGACTTAGATAATGACTAATGACTAGACGTAAATGACACTCTTTTTTTTTGACACCCTAGACTCAAACTCGCTCTGATACCAAATTGATGCGGGACGGACCACGGACACGACAAGCTCGCGATTGTCCCTTAACGAGGGAAGCGTCGGACGTGCGCGGTTGAGAAACCGGCAATGAGCTAGGGTGGTCGGCTCTCTTTCGTGCCCGGATCGGGTCACGGGACGATCACGCTCTCTCTCGCAGCAGCGGTAATAAATAATATATAGCAAGCTAGATATCCCTACACATGCTCTCTAGCAGCGGCATAAAGATGTATATACGAAAGAAAGCAAATGCCGAATAAGGGAGCGAAAACGATACCTCCACGCTCTCGGCGTGGGGACAACGGACCCGGCCGAAACTCGTACTCCCGGAATAATATTACTCAATTGTTACAGCAATGAAGCACTGCCCACTCCACGCAGGGAGGTAAAGGGCGACATAATGGGGTCTGCGAGGACCGAATTCGGGTTGACGGGCGGCTTCTCGCGTCTCTTTGGTAGCACCCAAACTCGTGACGGTGGGGCCCACGTGCTGTCCGGAGGGGCCGTGTGGGGCCCGGTGGCACCACTGTGGTGGGGACACTTGGGGAAGCGTTCCCTGGGCTGGCGGCACGCTGGAACGTCGACCGGAGGCCGGGCGGCTCCTTTCGGCACCGGTCGGAATAACCGGCCACGAATCTGCCGGTTCTATTTTCTGGCGCGCGCTCCGGTGAGAACGGACGCTGCGATCAGCCCCGATGTCGGATCGACACGAAACGGGCGCCGTTGGAAAGCGAACTTGAAGTCCTTCAACCTAGGCCTAGAGATTAGACCTGGATCTGCACGGATCTAGGCTTTATTGAATTTTTAAGTTCCTAGTGTACAGTAGCCGAACTCTCAGATCTGCAGGGAACTTGTCTGAGAACTGCCGTTGACCGTGAGGTGGATATCAGATCCAGCTCCTGATCTCTTCACAAAAGTTATAGGATTTTGAACAAGGAAGATGGCAATATTTTTTGAGTGACTGATTGGAGGTGGTTACGAATTGATATGATTTTTTCACTGGAAGGTGGTCGGATCTGGAAATTGGCTGACAATATTGTAGCTGAAGAAGAACACGATTTTTGAAAAATCTTTGGAGGGCTGATCAAAAATTAAGAAAATTCATGGAGTGAGGAGACGGTGGATAGAACTTCCAGTAAAATTGGGAGGGTTTGGAAAAATCAAAAAGATTGTCGGAGGTGGGAAACAGAGAGCTGCTGTCACTGTAGACAGAAACAAGGCAGATTTGGGAGAGAAAGAGAAACGAAAATGGAAAAATACTAAATGAAGGAATTTGGATGTGAAAATTTAGGTGGAAATGGGGGTTCAAGGTAAGAACACACCCTAAACATTTCAGCTCGACATCTTCACGTGGTGGAGAGCAGGAATTCGTGGAGTACACCTCTGTCCAGCGGGACAGAACCTTGAAGATGGCTCCGCAGCGGCTCGAAGGTGGCACGAACGGCGGCGACGGCGGCACAGATGATCACCGGAGATAGAGGGAAGGGGATTAAAGATAGAACCACTCTAGAACTAGAGGTTGGAGGATAGTAACCAGAGGGGAGAGGAAGGGGGCGCACCAAGCTCCTTGGTTTACAACAAAATTTCTGATTTTTCATTAATTTCCACATGAAAATACAACATTTTATATGCTAGGTATCAAATCTATTGTAGACCCTTTGATCTAGGGATGGGGAATGAAGGGCTGAGATGAAGTTTGAACAACACACAAAAAATAAAATTAAATAGAAAGGAAGGGGGCGGCCTATTGACTATATGGGAGAGTGGAATGGGTAGGTGGCCAACCATTGGAATATTGACCCATTTGTCACCCATGTGTCCATATGACTAGTCCAACCTTCTAGATGTCCACCTAGGATGGTTGACCAGCCCCACAAGGTGACATGACCAATGGGAAAGGGCTGAGGGCCCCCTAGCTGGACCTACTACACAATTGCACAAAAACCCACACAATCTATGGGAATGACTCATTGGCTTATAAAGCCTTACATTTGCGTACATACTTTCCCAAGGATATAAACATAAACTAAAAGGACATAAATGCAAAAGAAAAGGTACAGGCTCGGCGTCGATTCCCATCAGTCCCTTTTTAGAATTTTCTTGATATTATCTTGAGAACATTACCCTTTGACTCTGTATTTGGCCATACTAGATTCTGAAATATTAAGGGCTCTAGGTCCGCGACTTTTCAATGGTAGGCAAGGACGGAAGTCCAATTCTGTAAACCATGAGAATTCTGGGTGTGACATTGCACCAAAGTCTGTACATCTATTATATTCTGTTATTGTGTTATATCTATTATTCTACAAATTCTATTATTCTGGAAATTATGTTATTTTGAAATTCTGATATTCTGTCATTCTGTTATTCCGATATTTTAGATATTCTGCTAGATTGTTAATTCTACTTATATTTATTGAAACTCTGTTAAATTCTGGCCAATTCTAAAGTTATGTTCATCTAAGTATCTATCCTTGTTATATTTTGATATCTTGTCCTTGGCTCTGCATGGGAATTTATCCCTATTTCTCTTGAGCTTATAACTACCTTTGGCCTTGATATTCATCCTTTCTGTTAGATTGATTATCATGATTTTCAAGTTATATCATTTTATGCATTGCATCATCGTGAATATGATAAAATCTATTAATCACTTATATTCTGCTTGATGAGAGATGTAATTCCTACTGAGCTTTTTGCTCACCAGCCTATTTTAACATTTTTCAGGTAATGATGTCGAAGACAACCAATTGGATGGGGAAGGGTAAGAGTGAAGAGTGTTTTGGAGAATCGAGTCTGTGTCTTTTATCTTTCATTGAGTCTCTTCCTATCATTTGAGTCTTTTCTTTTCATTACAGTGTAATAGTGAGTCCTTTCTTTACTTATGTAATCTGAGTCAAGTTATGTAATTCAAATATTTAAGTATCAATAAAGATTATGTTTACCCGTATTGTCTTACCTTAGAATTTTGTGTCTTATGTTTGCTCTGACTATTCACGACTGTATCACTGCCACGTTCCGAACAACACGTTCCGCTGCTACCGGTTTGGGGCGAGACATTCAGCGTTCTTCCCCTGCGACTTGGTGCTAGTCCTGAATTTCGAGGATGAAATTTCTTTAGGGGGGGAGGGTTGTAATGCCCCAGGTTTTTTGGATATTTTTCGGATCTGGATCCGTGGGTTTCAGATCACTTTTCGCAGGTTGCGGATTCTGTCCGATTGAATTTTGGACTATTTTTACCAGATTGTCGAACCCATTGGTGGTGTGTTCGTGAGTTTCCTTGGGTCTGTGGTGTTGTGAGGAGCATGCCAGTAATTTCCTGGATTTTTCGGAGCGCCTTTGTGGGTCCCAGGTCGCGTTTGGGATTTTACGCGTGTTTTTGGCTATCGAACCCTCGGAATCCCGTGTAGGGTGAACCGTTGCGTTCTCCGACTCCGAGACGTTACCACGAAGTTGTGCATTTTCCGAGGATCGCGAGGAGTATTTTTTCTATTTTTTGATATTTTCCAAAATTTCCAAATTTTCTATATATTAACCTCCTATTTCTCTCTTTCCCCATCTCTCATTTCTCTCCCTTTTCCCTCTCTCTTCTCTCACGTTCTCTCCTCTCCCCCTCTCACTCCGGGCGGCCGACGGAGGTGGCGAGGGCGGGGCGGCGTGGTTCGTGGGGCGTGGAGCGACGGGCACGGGACGAGATCGTGATGGTGGAGGCGGTGCGTGGGATCGCGAGCCGGCGAGGGTTTAAACGACATTTCTTCATGGATCGGTGACCTCGGGGCGTGAAATCTTCGGTGGAGGTACGGAGATGGACCCTCAGCTCGTGTATTTCATTTCCTACGGATTTGGTAGGCCGTGGCGAGCCGAGCGTGGGTTTATTGCCGTTTTCGGGAAAATCCATGTTTTTGGGGTGTGAGCCGGATCTCCCATTTCGTGAGGTTTCTGACCGATCTAAGGGTATAGATGCATGCTAGGAGGCTTGGGGATGGATTCCCCTTTGTTTCCCCATCACTCGGGGGTGATTGGAGTGTGGATCGGGTTTTGAGGCGTTTCCCACCGTTTCGGATTCGGGACGCCTTAGCGGTCGTTCTAGAGGCCGCTAGAGGCGCCAAGCAGACCAAGGGTAGACCGCTAGGCGTCTCCCTGTGTCGGTTCAAGGTTGGCGGTCACGTGATAGACTGCCAGGGTCCTTAGTTGTCCAAAGGTAGATCGCTAAGACCGCTTGAGTTTCATGTGTTCCGAGGGTTTAGCAGTCCAGAGGTAGCCCGCTAGCCAGTGCCTCGCGGTCCAAGGGTAGACCCCGAGGGGTCCGTGATTTCAGTGTGTGGCGGTCCGGTGTTAGACCGCTAGCCTTACTTTAGCGGCCTAGAGTTAGACCACTAGCCATCGTGGCGGTCTAGGGTTAGACCGCCATGCGATTTCTGTGCTTGCGATGTCGGGTTCGCGTTGTGTTGGTCTCCGATCGACCCGGTTGTGACCCAGTGGTCGACCTTCGACCTCATGATTGTCCCGGACACCCCGTGAGTTCGAGTCCATGTTTCTGGGGTGTCTGGAGGTACCGTGTTACCTCGACTAGCGTGCTCATAGGTGTATGTGTTCCGGGCTTTTTGTTATGCTCAATCGAGTCACCGTGTATCAGTGTGAGTGCGGTGGGGTTCCCCCGCACGTCGTGGGTTTCCTTGGAAGATGGTTCTCGGTTGGGCCAAGTGTTTGGCCTTGGACTACGAGTCGAGTCATCCGGCATGGGGCTGGAGATTTCCCGCTCTTCCCTGGGATGGAGAATCGGCGTGGTAGTCTGTAAGCTGCCATGGGAATCGTGCTTCTGTGCTTTCCACGTGGGCCGTGTGTGTGGCGTTGGACTGTGAGTCCAATTACCCAGCCTGGGGCTGGAGGGTTTCTGAGTTCCCTTTTGAGGGGATGGTCTCGGCGACTTGTGAGATGGCTCGGTATTCGTGCTAACATGGTTTTAGACCTAGGGATCAGGCTAGATTAACGGCATTGCATCGTTGTGTTCAACGGTCTTGACCTCGAGCCTTGTGACTCAAGGACCGTTAGATTTAGTGAGTCTAGAGGACTGTCCAGAGTCCAGTGGCTCGGTGCCACTTGGTTCTTCTCGACTTTCGCACAGGGTGCGTGTGTGGTTCTCAGAGTTTCTCTTCAGAGAGTGGTCACATCAGTGACTCCCCACTAGTCGTAGCCTTCTGACATGCTAGTGGTCCCACCAGGGAGTGGTGGCAAGGCTACCCCGAGAGACGGTTTTCAGGCTGGTTACCGTCGGGCCCCACGTTTGACGCCAGAGTCCGGCTGAGAGGAAAAACCAGTCAGAGTGCCAGACCTAGGATGTGTGGTCTGTGTGTGCACACGTGGTTGGGGGCAGTGGACCCGAGCCGGCCAGCGTGACCCCAGGTAGTCGCTTGTTCTGTGGTTACTTGTACGGTGTCTCAGTTCTCGCTGTGCCGGAGGGAGACACTTGAGGCGCAGTCTAAGTCGTTAGTGGACGTATCCGACCTTGCTTCTGGTGGACAAGTACTCCTGTCACGTGAGACGTGACTCTCCTGTTTCCGAGTTCCGTTTCCCGTCTGCGAGACGTGGCTTTCTGGACCATCCAGTGTTTCCGAGGTAGTGGCCAGGGTGCCGGTGGCTTCACCGAGATTTCATCGTGCTAGTGTGGGACTATGCGGTCCCGGTTGGTCGTGCATGTGTGGGTAGACTTCTACGGCAGGGTTGCTGTGAGGGTTTACTCGGTAGGCCTGGTGTTAGAGTGGTTTGGTTCCCGATTGTGAGATCGACATTTCTCTTTCTGCTTGACCGGTACAGTAGGAGTAGCTGTAGCGCCGAGTTTTGCCCTGCCACCGATTCGCTGTTCCTGCTATAGTTGTAGCTATTTTTCCTTTTCGCTACCGCCGTTGTTCTCGGTTGGGGTTCCGCGGGATCCCTACTGAGCCAGTGACAGGAGGCTCACCCTTGCTTTTCAGGTGCGACAGTTCTTCCTCGAGGTTCGAGGGTACTGTTCGGAGGTTCTTAGTTGCCAGCTCGTAGGGCCGAGTATTCACTTGGCATGTGGTACGTTTTACTACTTTAGACTGCACTTTCTATTGGACTGGACTCTGTTGTAGTTGTTTATTTATTTCTGTTAATTGTTGAATTGTCCTACTTTATTTCCTATTTATTTGTACCTCCACACTCCTTTTAACCCTTCCGAGCTCTCCCGGCTCGTGGGCGGCGGGCCAAGATTCGAATGGTATCAGGTTCTTCCCGGTATCCGGATCTTGGGTCGTTACAAAAGAAGTAAACAAGTATCTGAGAAAAACTTTCAGAAGCTCATTCAGTTTATTCAGCTGGTCTGTATGCAGACAGGAGAGATGATCAAAGTTCTTTCAGTATAGTCAGATGATAACTTTGTTCAGTTGCATCACATGGGAAAGTCTCTCCAGGCATGACAGTTTCAGCATGACAGTTTCAGCATGCTGTTAGATACCAGAAGCACAAATATTTTCACTACACTGAGAAATGTGGCCAACAGACTGGCCTCAATAGTTCAGGAGTTTCAACAAGTTTGGATATCATCAAGGCCACCTCTAGCAGATCCTTCATCTTCTTAGTGTTTATGTGGTCCTTTCTTTTTTATGATGACAAAGGGGGAGAGAAAAAGGATCATTATCTTTCAAAGAATGTCACTGTTTGTCAAAGGAAAGAATGTCACTATTATAGTATGAATCTGAATGTAATTGAATGACTTCCTTTTTGAATGGCATGAACCTTGTCAATGATATTCTTGAGTTTCGCTGGATGTGCCATGAATGTATCTCTAATTGGCATGTATAAGTCTTTATGGTTTGAATGTGCTTGTTCAGTGACTTTCTTGTATCATCTGCCAAGTGAACTTGAACCCATGACATTTGAAAATAACAACAATTCAATACATAATGATCTATAGTTGTCATCATCAAAAAGGGGGAGAATGTTGTACCCCAGGTTTTATGGACCCAAAGATCATAAGCTCAGCAGGGAAGACGAAGTCTTAAAGGGGAGAAATAAATTTGAAGGATAGAGCAAACCAATTGAATGCAATTTTGTAGCTACTGCTAAGATCAAGGAATATCCCAACTCGAGTTACGCTGTCCTCCAGTCGACTTACAACTGGTTCACAGAAGCCACGATGTGTAGAAGACTGCTCCAACTCGAGTTGAGACAAAGCCAACTTGAGTTACCCGATCTTCTAGAAACTATCTTTCACCCGGAATCCAGTTTAAGTCGACTTGACCGTAGCTCAAGTTACGTTAAACCGGCAGCGGAGTAAAATCCCAAAATTGAGCCATTCCATCGCACGTGGATTCAATCATAGGGTGATGGAATTAATGAGCACATGAAAGAATATTCACTAGAGACTAATTTGAGATGGAGATTCCTATCCTAACCGCCTCTGACTCAAGGGGCCTATAGGAATATTCCAGAGAAAGGGGGATCTCGTGGATCAGCTATAAAAGGGGTTTTCTGCAACGAAGTAAAAAGAAGAAAGTGACAAGAGCTAATTCAAGTGGAGAGAAAGAGTGTGAGAAGATTGATCCAGAGAGCATAGCGTGGGATTCAGGGATGGGATCGCAGATCCAGATTACAAAAGTGCTAAAAACAGAGTGGCTGATCTAGAATGAAGGAGTCTAGATCGCTCACACCTGCTGAGGAATAGTCAACCAGTCAGATTGGGTCGTCATCATCCTTAGGGGAGAAATCTGTGATCCTAATCTGAGTTCTTTTTTACTTCTCTTCTTTCTTACTCATAGACTATGTTGTAAACTATACTCCATTCGGAGACAATGTACTTCAGATCTTGTCTGCTGGAGCAAGGATCTGAGTTCAGGTAATCATGCCTTCAAGTTGTTTGGGAGTGGTTTCTTTAGAGCTGGATGATAGCTCGTTGTTTGCAAGCTGTATGGCAACTTTTGTAAGGGGAACATTTCCCTTGGTTTGTGTGTCATTTTCACACATAGTGAAGCCTTGCTCTAGTAGAGCAAGGGGTGGACATAGGTCAGCCGTGAAAGGTGACCGAACCACCTAAAAAATCCTTGTGCAGTGATTTGCATTGTGTGTGATTATCTTTCTTTCAGAGTTGCATTCTCGGAGTTGCTGATTTCCGAATTAAGTCATTCTTAGCTGATATATAAAAAGTTGTGATTACACGCCTTGCGTGAGGAGGGTTTCTGGATCCTTACCTTCGTCGAGTATCAGTTTGATTGACCTACCTTCTGTGGTGTGTTTCTATTGATGGATGCACGTTCAATACAGTTGATTGTTGAATTCCATACTAGCATCTAATAGATATGTGGGATTTCTATTATTTCTGACTAATAGAATTTTAAGTGGTTCTTTCTACCTTTTTAATTGCTGAAGGATCTATTCCACCGCTTCTAGATCCTCCATTCCGTGTTCCAACAGTTTTCAACATGTTTTGGATCAAGGCCTATAGAGACATAGGAGTATCTATGCTCTGTGTTCAAGGCATGTAAGCTTACCTCACCCTAATCTTTGGAGGTAGCCAGTCAAGTTGAGGAATGTTTTAGGTTGATGGATGCCCGAGTTACCTAGTGATAACTGTGTGTGCTGTGTAGAGTGCGCAACAGAAGCATTGTGGGCCAGGACTATTAGGCTTTAGGATCATAGTGATTGCAGAAAGTGAGAACAATTCTAGAGATTTAGTGAAGTATTGGAGGTTTATTGAGGTCACTTTCCTGGTGTGGAATTGCGTTTGGCTGTGTAAGCCATGTCAAATGCCGTACCATTGCTTGAAGCACCATGATATGTGGTGATGGTGTAATAGAGAGTTAGGAAAAGATGATAGCAAGTGTACAGTTGAGTGCCCCACCCTTCTAGTGGAAGCAATGTTAAGTGTTTGGTGGAGGAACAAGTTCGAGTTATTAGAGAAGTAGCCCTGACGAGGGTCGAGGATCGATGATCAGAATCTACCTGAGGAGGGTCGAGGATCGATGATCAGAGTGGGTGGGTTAGGCGACCGACTTGCATTGGAACTAGCATTCTAGGATGAAATTAGGGTCCAAGAGATGTGAAGATAGAGAAAAGGAATTGTTGGGGCTAGTTGGTAGCTGTGATCGGTTGATAAGCTTAACTGCGTGGTTGGCTGTGATAGCACCTGATTGGGATCTAGATGAGTCCGAAGGATATGGCTTGATGCATGAGCGACCCAGTTGTAGCGGGAATCTATAATACTAAAAGTTCTGTCAGGATTGTAGCATGGTTTCTATATTATTATGGCTGGAACTCAACACTAGTCTATTGGAAGACATGTGCTATCATGCCCCGAATTGATAGCAGCGAAAACTACTCGGAATGTGGAAGCGAATAGTCATGAAAATCAAAGCAAACCACAAAGATACAATAAGGCCAAAAAATAACAAAACTATAATTTTATTGATATCAATGTGATTATTACAATGTATTGACTCAACTTTACATTAACTTAAAGACCCAAAATTATAGGACTTCAACCTATCTAGACTCAATAAAATAAAATAAAAACATAGACGTAGATCTTCTAAAAGCACTAATCACGCTTGTCCTTCCCCGTTCAATTTAATATCTTCTTCATTATTACCTAAAAATGTTAAGAGAAAGTGGATTAGTAAAAATGCTTAGTAGGAGTTACATCTCTATCGTTCGGCAAAATATAAGTGATTAGCCAATTAATAGGGTATAAACACAACCATATGATGCACGTTGCAAGTCAAGAATCATATCGATAAATAACCTAGAATAAGGTAGAGTCTCTAGAAAAGTACAAACTATCAGGGGTAATAAATAGATATGGATCAGTGTAGAATCATGATTATGATAACGTTGTATGAACATGAACATAGCTGAGGAGTTGGCCAGTAAATTCTTGGAGTTCAAGCAAGTATGCAGACTAGAATCAATGTGCATAGAATAAAAATAACATAGAACAAAATGTAATGTAGAACAAAATTAACATATAGAACCGAGCAGAATTAACATATTGCAGAACTTATGTATTTTAGAATTTGGTTCAATGCCACACCAAGAATTTTGTCCATGGAATTATAGAATGGACTTTCCTCCTACCTGGCATTGGCTGTAGTGGACCCACAACCGTTAAAAAAATTTATTTGTAGACATGACCAAGTGAAATCAAGGAGTTATGCTCCAGAAGAAATAAGAGTACAATTTCAATGGGAAACACGATGATACAAGTAATAGAGATGATATTTATAAGGAAGATAATGTCAAAAACACATTAAATTGTCAATTCTCAGGCTTATGAAACATAGTCAAATCAAGGAAAATGATCATAAAATTGGGTTAAACACGATCATGAGTAGTGTCGCGTCCAGACTGAACGTAGTCATGGAGTACACTACAATCATGTTAATGCAGTTAGGGGGACAACCATGATCAGAGAGAGACAGACTCAGGTGAACACGGTCTTTGGGGTCAACCGCTATCATGAAATAGAGGCAAAATGCAGTTTTCGAGCAGGCCGCTTAAGTATAGAGTGAACAAAACCCAAACAGAACATTGTTCTATAGGTTCAAAGGCTGGTCGAACCTCGACCTACACTAGTAGGATGGGATTCTCAGAGTTTCTAGGGCATTTGTGATACAACCAACTTGACGCCATTGTGGGAATTCAAGGCTCACAGATACTTATAGAGGCCTTGATAAAGAAGTTCCAGTTCGATGGAAGGAATATCCGATGGAGGGTCCTAATTTCAATGAGAATTGTGTTTGCAAAACATTGGAAAACAATACTAGCATATATAGCGGTAGGTTAATATCACGAGAGTGACATAACCTTCAAATAAACATAGATATATCACATGATATATTCATAGAATCACCGATCAACATTAACTAGCATGTAGGAATGTTAAACCAAGTTATGAGATGAGTCAATTTTAGGTTAACAAAATCAATCTACTCTTTTATCAAGTGAAGAACAATAGATACAAGATGAGTTCATGATCAAAGGAAGATGAGAACATAGATCAAGATGATTTAAGATATATTAGTTGATTCATGCCTCCTAGTTACATTAGTTGCTTCAGATGACATGCAAACATGAAAATTATGCATCCAGACTCTAATATCATTAATATAACATACTAGTATTACACTAGAGTTTATGGAAATCCATGACAGAACGCGATCACTACATGGGTCGCGATCATAAGGTCACGGTCGATCAGGGAACTGCGATCAAGACCAAAATAGTTAGAGAAAAATAGAAAATACTATCAGAACAAGGTCTATCGGCCAGCTGCATTTAGAGACGTGATTGTTGTAAGTATCGTGATCATAAATAGAGGCCCATTTCCGATGAGAAAACCCTAAACGGCCATATCTAGTCCATAATCTTTGAAATACACGTAGTATAATGGATAAAATTCTATGAAAATGATGCATAACTATGCTAGACATGTAGATGAACATTTTTATTCACTTAATTATGGTTTACCCCGAGAGATCACCTACCTTGACTCGCGCAAAGGAAGAAGAGGAAGAAGAACGACGACTGCGAATGAACGACCAAAGAACCTCAATTTCCTCCACCTAGCACGATCCTCGCCATGCCTCCATGCCCCTAGCACGGACTAGGGTTTGCTAGAGAGGGTATGGGGTCCTATTTATAGGATTTCTATCTCCTATAGTGCTAATTTATGTCAAGGAGTCCCAGATAAGAAACACCATCGAAAATCATGAATCCTAGCCAAAAATTGCGCCGCCAACCTCAACCTAAACCCTAATTGAGCTAGGGTTTCTATAGAGAACGACCTAAACCTTAATGGGTCTGATTTAATTTTGATTTAAGGCCCATTTGATTGAGTTTTATCTTGTTTAATCCACTTACAAGTAAGGCTTTTAAGAACTCCAAATTAAATAATATTTTTAGGCCCATTAAGACTTTTAATATTAGCCCAACATTTAAATACAAATATCAAATTTATACATATATCTTGTTATAATGATAGGGAATTTGTTCTTATTTTATTCAAGGGATTTTATTTTCTCAATTAATTACTCTTTTTAAATACGAGTCACCACATCCTCCCCCACTTAAAGGAATTTAGTCCTCCAAATTCACATGACATTATTTCCAAAACAAAAGTGGGGTATTTAACCTATTTCCCAAATACCAATATAGATCACATAAGTATCCTAGCAATAATCCTTGCTGCATCAACAGGCTTGACCATTATCAAAGCTTGCAACATTCCTTCACGCCATGCTTCATTGTGATCCTTTTCATTTTTTGAGGATTTCGAGGGTGATTTTTTGCCATTTTCCTATTTTTTAGATTTTTAAAACCCCAAAACAATTTCTATATAAACCCCCTGAAACCCCCCCTCTCCCTCATCTCACGTTCTCCCTGTCTCACCCTCGTTTCTCCCCTTCTCTCCACATGCACCCCTTTCTTCGGGCGGCCGACAGAGGATGGCGTGGGTGAGACAGTGGGCTACGTGGGATGGTGGGGGACAATGACAGAGCGAGGAACAAGGTGGTGGTGTGGTAGAGCTCGTTTGTGGATTCGCAAGCTTGGTGTTGGTTCGAGGGGTGATTTCACTTGGAATCAGCATCCTCGGTGCAAGATTTCGTTGTGAGAGGTAGGGGGATGGATGCCTAGCCTTCGCATGTATTTTTCCCACGATTTGTAGGCCGAGGTGAGGCCGAGAGTGGGTTTTTATTCATGTTTAGGGTGAGTGACAATTTCGGTCAGATTGGGCGGTGTTTTTCTATTTATTCACTTACATTTGATGGTTTTGAACCCGGGAAGAGATTCTCGATGTTTTCCCCCTCGAATAGAGTAGAGTAGGGCATGGAATAGGACCCCTTAAATGAGGTCGGGTTGCGTTTTCACCAGTTTTGGTCAACCGATGGGTTGGGTTGGTCGACTGATCCAGGCACCGGTCGACCAACGCAATGGGTCCATCAACCAACCCGTTTGTAGGTAGGTCAACTTACCCAAGGGTCTGGTTGACCGAAATAGAGTCTCTTTCGCTCTTTTGGCCATCGGTCAACCTGGTTGAGACCCATTGGTAGACCTTTAGCCCCGTCGATGTCCCAGATACCCCATAGGGACCGAGTTCATATTGTTGGGTGTCCGGGGAGGTCGTGATGCCTCATCTACCATGTTACATGGATTTGAGAGTCTAGGTGACCCCTTATGTTTCAGGCTTCTATATTATGCTATTTCGTGTCACTATGTGCCCGAGTTCATACAGAGGCTATCCCTGCATAGTGTTGGTTTCTTCGAGAAGTGATTTTCATGTGGGCCATGAGTATGGCCAATGACCATGAGTTTTGTGACCCAGCCAGGGGTGCTGGGGGCTTCTTAGTCTCCCTTAGAGAGAGAATGAACCTGACGGTTACGAGCTATCTCAT
Source organism: Amorphophallus konjac (assembly GCA_022559845.1). Taxonomy (NCBI): domain Eukaryota; kingdom Viridiplantae; phylum Streptophyta; class Magnoliopsida; order Alismatales; family Araceae; genus Amorphophallus; species Amorphophallus konjac. The sequence continues at coordinate 230,910,538 of CM040126.1, forward strand.
GAGTCCTTTTGACCGTGGTTTCCAACTCTCGGCTTAACGTGATTTGATGGAATGGAGCCGTATTACGTAGCGGCCTTGAGATGAGTCGCATGACTCAACGACCAATGGTTTAGCTAGTATAGTTAGTCGTTCTATGTTGGTGGCACCGAGCTGCCTTGTGTTTCTCGATACCTACGGTAAGTTCCCACGTCCAATGACCCCCCCACTAGTCGTAACCTTTTTTATGACACATAGGTGTTGACCTACCCGGGAGTGGTAGAGCAGCTTTCCCAGTTGAGACAGCTTTAGGCTTGTTTCCGTAAGGCTCCCCACTGTGATAGGTTGAGTTTGGGAAAGATAAAAAACTATCTAGAGAGCCTGACGTAGCGTAGTCAGTCAGTGTGTGCATACGTGGTCGGGGACGGATGGACACGTGCTGACAAGTATGACCCCAACTAGACCCTTGTCCTGAGTTACTTGAGTTACGGTGTCATAGTTACCCCCTTTTAGGCCTGTAGGGTGACACCTGAGGCGCAGACTAAGTCGTTAGTGAATGCATCCGGCCTCGCTTCTAGTGGGTAAGTACTCTCACGCGAGACGTGACTCTCCTTACTCGAGGGTTTTGGTTTCCTGACTATGAGGTAGTGGTTTCTCGGGTGACTTTCGAATGATCGCCCCGACATCGAGGTCAGGGGTTTTTCGATAGTGTCGACGAGGTCGTGACTGTACCCTTCGACTGTGTGGTCTTGGTTTGGCCTCTGTTAGTGAGGGTGGGCCTCACGACATAGGTGTCGTGGTTTCTCCTTTTTAGTAGCATAACCATGTTTCGCCATGAGTCTGACCCGATTATGAGATCATAGTTTACTTTCTCATTATGAATGAGAGTAGTTTAGAGAACCATGTTTCTAATGCCTCGTGTCGTTACCGCTGCTGTAGTTATTGTTGTTATTATCGCTGTTGTTCATCGCCATTTCTTGTGATGGGGGATCTGCCGGATCCCTACTGAGCCAATGAGATGAGACTTACTCCCTTGCTTTTCATATTTTGCGGTTCCTCCTCAAGGTTAGAGGTGCAGCGCGGAGGTTCTTAGTTGCCAGGTTGCTAGAGCTGGGGTGTGTCCAGAGATTTAGGTACTCTCCTTCCCCTGTTGACTGTACTTGTAGACTAGACTCTATACTTAATTTATTTAATAAACAATATAAGTTTTATTTCATGTTATTTAAATTATTAAATTGATACTTTATTTCTACATTATTTTAAATTTCAATACATCTCCACGACATCAATTTATCCCATCTGAGCCTATCGGCTTGTGCGTGACGGGCCAAGATTCGAATAGTGTTGGGATCTTCCTAGTACTCGGATCTTGGGTCCTGACATAAGAGTACTTGTAGAGGTTAGTATCTTGTGACTTAGGACATGTAGGAGGTCGGTATCCCGTGGTTTGGCTGATACCTGTGAAATCAACTAGGGTTCTAGTTGAGAGAACACCTATAGTGTGGTTGAACACTTGATAAGAAACAACTAGGACTCTTGAGAACAGGAGTGCTTGTGATGAGTTGAACACCTAATCAAAAACAACCGGTGTAATATTCCCAGTTGGAGAAATAGTGGAATTCTCAATGGTTGCTGGGGACTGGACATAGGACTGACAGAAAGTCTGGGCCGAACTAGGATAAAATCGATGCGTCTCATTGTGTGATTGCTACTGTGTTTATATTTCTACTTGCATATATTTTTAAGCGTTATTTTACTACCATTAAATTTTATTTACACATTCACCCCCCTCTAGGTTAAGCCATTTATTGGACAACATGTGTTATTAGAGCCCTGACTTTATATACTTTAAAGAGATAATGGTATGAGAGCAAAAGATCATACATGGCTGAGATGGCAAAAGGTCAATCTGTCAGCCGTTCTCCTTTGTTTGATGGTTCTGATTATCCCTACTAGAAAACTCGAATGGAGTTCTTTTCTAAGAGTCATAACTATGATCTGTGGAGGATATTTGATAAGAGAGACTTAATTTATTGTCACCAAACCAAAGGAGGATTAGACGCAAACTAATAAGGCTAACTTGTCTATAAATGCAGGGGCCAAGCACCATCTTTGTTGTGCGCTATCTAGGATGGAGTTTAACTAAGTCTCAGCTTGCAGAACTATTCAATAAATCTAGGGCAAGCTGAGGATCACATATGATGAGACAGATAAAGTCAAGGAAATAAGAATAGATATATTGGTGTCCGAGTATGAATAGTTCAAGATGGTGCCCCTGAAAAACATTTCATAGACGTATTGCATATTTATAGACATCGCAAATGGACTTGCTGCTCTTAGCAAGGAATGTAGCTCTGGTGACATGGTGAGGAAGATTCTCAAAACCTTACCAAGTAGTTGGCCTCCCAAGGTGACTACTATTGAGGAAGCAAATGATCTAACACAGATGCCACTAGAGAAGCTGATAGGGTTGGTTATGGCCCACAAGATCAACATGCAGCGACTAGGGCAAAATTTATCCCTAATCTATCGCAAATCTGTCCCTAAGTCGTTTAGGGATGCATTTGGGATGGATTAGGGACAGATTTGGCCGTCCCTCAATTTTCATTTTTAATTTGCGACAAAAAATATTTTCATCCCAAATCCATCCAAATTAGCGACGGAAAATAGTTTGTCCCAAATCCATCTTAAAAGTAGATGTTTACTTTTAAAAAATAAAAAAAATATTTAGGATGGACTATAAATCCGTCCCAACCTTAGAGACAGATAAATATATCCATCGCTATTTCTATCCCAAAAATTAGCAACTTTTTAAAAATCAAATTATTTAAGGATGGAATATCAATTCTGTCTCTAAATTTATCCTTAATTTTAGGGATGGAACTAAATATCCGTCCCTAAATCCATCCCTGAGCGATCGTGCGACTATGATATTTAGGGACATAATTGAAATTTCATCCGTAAATCCATCGCTAATTTTAGGATCTGAATAACTTATCCGTCCCTAAATCCGTTCCTGAATTGGGGACTTAATTTAAGTTCGTCCCTAATTCATTCCTAAGTTTAGGGATAGAAGGGCTTGTCCGTCCCTAAATCCGTCCCTGAACTTAGCCGATACAACTTGTGGCTATGTGATAATTAAGGACGGAATTAGAATCTGTCCCTAAATCCGTCACTAAACGGATAGTTGATATATCCTGTGGCTATGTCATATTTAGAGATGGAAATCAGGATTCATCCCTAAAAACATCCCTAATTTAGGGACGGATTTAAAATCTGTCCCTGATTATGTCCTTAATGGTTTAATATATATTTTTAATATATATATAATAATGGCAAAATATCTATTTAAATATAAATAACAACATACACACATCACAATAATAAATAAAATATTATTTAATTTCCACTAAAAACTATTTAAGTAAAATATTTTAAAATTATCAATTTATTACTGTTGCCTAGTAATGGCTGTAACTTCAGAGGGGGGATGAATGGCTATTTCAAAATAAATCGCAAGCATATGCAATTGAAATTTTAGCGATAACAATAGACTAAGCAGAGTTATGAATATTAACAGAGTTTATGTGCATTACATATGCTAATTATGCGGAAGGTAAAATGCGAGAGCAATCACATAATGAGACACAAGGATTTTTATACTAGTTCGACACTGATCTCTTATCAGTCCTACGTCTAGTACCCAACAATAACTGAGATTTTCACTAACCCCCCAACTGGGAATTAATAAAGTTGCTATTTTTGCTCAGGTGTTCAGCTCACCACAGTCATCTCTTCACTAGGATCCCAGCTAAATTCCAAGTTTAGCTAAACTTAGCCAACTTCCAGGCTTACGAAACTTACAGGATATCGACCTCCTGTGGGTACTCTTGCTTTCAAGCAAGGACTTCTCCTCTCGAAGAGAAGAACACCTCTTAAGGTGAGGTTACACAGATAAAGCCTCTATAATATGTAGAGTTGTGTACAAGTTAATTCTGAGTGTTCAAGATGAAGAAAATAAAGAATGACAAAGCAACAACCTTAAATGAAAAACACTAAAAGCCGGAGAGGAAAATCAAAGTGTTGTAAAGACTTTCAAGGTTGTAGCAGAATGATCGCATAGGGCTTTTCTCTTCTTGAGCTTTTTCTCTAGAAGAGGATTTGGTTGAGGAAGATTGTATCTCTAGGCACTCTCAACACTTTGCAATGGACGCTTGTTTGCTGGTACTAGGAACTCTCACAGGAATGCTTGAGTTGGTATTGTGCTCTCTACTTGTGCTTGCACCCTACATATCCGATAAATTTATTGCTCTTTCCAAACTTAGGTCCTGTTAGACATGAAGCGATGCATGTTAGACAAAACCAACTAATCATTAGTCACAATGAGCTATTTGTTAGACCTGAAAAAATGCGTTAGATCGAGAATGTAGATCGTTAGACATAGTCTAAATATGTTCTGATCTTGTAGTATCAAATATGTCATAGAAGATCTACTACTTTTTCAGTTGTCAAAGGATATCTCCAAAATATATTTCTTTTTATGCAATCAAGTATCTTTGCCACGCATAATGATAATAATAATTATTTATTTAGTCAAAGTATTGCATTTCTTTCTTTTGTTCTTATTTTCCGATATATGACAAGCGTTTTGCCATCTTGTCCCATCCTAAAATGCATCGAAAAAGATTCGTCTTTCTTTTTCAACAAATGGAATGTGTCTACAAGGTTTACATGTATGCATGCCTTCGATATGGACATCATTTAATACTTTATTCGGTTGCATTTAATGCATTTTGAATTTTAGAGGTTTCTCTCGACAGCTTGGATAGAAGTATCCCTAAAGGATAAGCAGATGAGCCAATACGCATGAGACAATTCATACAATATATACTTTATTTAGAGCTATTAGAAAATAGTTGAGTTTAACACAGATAGCTTTTCAGTATGAAGGCTGATAGGCAAAGTTTCTACGTGTATATCACATAAGTTAAGTGATAGCAAATATGTTGATAAGATAGGCATAGTGCAAGTGCCTATATGTTGTCTTTATAAGATAGGCATAGTGCGAAGCTTTTCTTTAGACATTTTAGGATAGGCGAAGCATTATTAGTGCCTTAATGAGTATGTCTTTGTAAATGAATATCTCCTAAGTGATAGTCAAAATGATAGGTGAATAGGATACATGAAAGAGCGCCTAAATGAAGCGCAACGCCTAAGTGCTTTTTCTTTTTTTCTTTTTAACAAAGATAGGTGATCTTATAGGCGAAGTAGCAAGATAGCGAAGTGAGTTTTAGTCGCCTCATGAATAAGATAGGCGATTGTCTTTCCGCCTAAGTGAGATAGGCAAAGCAACTGTTTAAGTGATTTTGCACCTATTTGATGAAGTCGATAGGAGAGGCGCCTAAGTTCTTTTTATATCACCTAAGTGAATTTTTCTTGTGCCTATGTTTCATCTCTTCTTATATCACCTAAGTTATTTGTCTTCTTTTAGCATTTTTTATAAGCACCTAAGTTGAGCTTTTTTGTTCTTCATTCTTTAACCATTTCTTGTCTTTTCTTATCATCACTAAATAAACAGATTTTGTACACCACAGTAACTTTGTTATCACCGAAACTGATAAGGCAATAATTAGATTTTCTCCAAGTATTCCTAACAATCTCCCCCTTTTTGGGGATGATAAAATCTTTTGATATTTCATGACAAGACTGTTTAAAAATCTGAACTCTTAAGTTTCTGATATAATGAACTGAAGTTCAGATGTACAAAAGTGAAGTTCAGATACACATATTCTTTCCCTTTTTTGTCATACATCAAAAATGTTAAGTTCAGAATGTATCCTCCCTTAGTGGTGAAGCTCCCCTTTAACATATGCAATATTTAAATATGGAAGCTCCCCCTACACATATGAGGGAAGGAGGCATAGATAATAAGCACAAAGTGAAGATAAAGCTACAATGAGGATATAAGTAGTGCAGGTGAGCAAGACTTTGTATATTCCATATATAAATCAATGGTAGTGAATCATAAATTGATATATATATATATATATATATATTGCATGTGATCAGATTTCTGAACATTGATCTAGTCCAAGGCACACATCCCTAATTCACTACGAATTGTAGTGAATCTTTCTTTCGAGAGTGGCTTGGTAAAGATGTCATCCCATTGATGCAATGTGTCAATGAAATGCGCGTAATGCAATATCGCCATTAGTAATATGTTCTCTTATGAAATGATGTCTTACCTCAATATGTTTTATTCTAGAATGCTGGATAGGATTCTTGGTCAGATTGATTGCACTTGTATTGTCACGCATCATTGGAATTTGCTTTAGCTTTAGTCAATAACCTTCCAATTGATGCTCGACCCATAGTAATTGTGCACATCAGCTACCAGTAGCAACATACTCAGCTTCTGTTGTTGACAAGGCTACTGAATGTTGCTTCCTAGATGACCATGAAAGTAAGCACCCTGCACGAAATTGACATGTTCCACTAGTGCTCTTCCTATTTATTTTATATCCAGCATAATCAGCGTCAGAGTATCCAATTAGATCAAGTGTGCATAGTCTTAGATATCATAACCCCAAATTTGAAGATCCAGAAAGATATCTAAAAGTTATTTTCACAAAAATTAAACGTATTTCTTTGGGATTGGCCTGATATCCAGCACACATATAAACATTAAATAAAATGCCTAGCCTACTTGCAGTTAAGATCAAAAGTGAGTACCTTTGTAGACCTTTTGGTCAGTAGGTTTACTTGATTCATTGTTGTCAATCTTGACAGATGAGCTCATTGGTGTGGATAGATATTTTACATTTTCGAACTAAAATTTCTTAAGCATCTCCCTGTAGTATTTGGTTTGACAGATATAGATTCCATCTTGCACAAGAAGTAGCTCAGCTCCCCCATCAAGCTCATTTCGAATTCTCCCTGCATTAACTTTTAAAAATCTTTGTACCTCTTCTCGTTGGTTGCTTCAAATATGATATCAACAACATATATTTGAACAATTAACATGCCTGAATTATTCTTTAAGATGAAGAGAGTAGTGTCTACTTTACCTCGTTTGAAATCATGACTTACTAGGAATGAGCTGAGTCCTTCATACCATGCTCTAGATGCCTGCCTGCTTCAGTCCATATACACCTGTGTAATTTAAAAACATGATCTATTTTATCCATATCCTTAAATCTAGGTGGTTGTTCCACGTATACTTCTTCTGGATGTATCCATTTAAAAATACACTTTTGACATCCATTTGAAACAACTTTAGTCCATGTGCCGCTGCACAGACCAATAGGATTCTAATTTCTTTAATTCTGGCTATAGGGGCAAAGGTTTCATCGTAGTCAATCCCTTTTTCCTGTGAGTAACCATGTGCCACCAGTCTAGCTTTGTTTCTTGTGATGACCCCTGCCTCATCCATTTTGTTTCTAAATATCCATTTGGTTCCAATAATAGAGTTGTCCCTTGGCCTTTCTTCCAGACTCCATATTTGATTTTTGGTCAACGGATTCAGTTCTTTTGCATGGCTAGGGCCCAAGCTTCATCTTGAAAGGCATCTTCAATATTCTTTAGTTCTATTTGTGAAACAAAGGCTAGATAGTCACAAGTAAAAATAATTCTTCTAGTTCTTACCCCAACTTGTGGATCTCCACTTATATTCTCTTTTGGATGGCTCTTGGCATACTTCCATTCTTTTGGTAAACTTTGATCAATTTTTACTTCTTCTTGTCGTAATTCTTCTAGTGGTGGATCATCCTATTGTTTGTCTTCTTGGACTGAAAGTTCATCCACTTGTTTGGTTAGGTCACCTGCATCCACATCATATGAACACCCTTCTCTCCCTTTGGAAAGGCAGTTAGTTTCGTACTTTTGGTAAACTTTGATCAATTTTTACTTCTTCTAGTCGTAATTCTTCTAGTGGTGGATCATCCTATTGTTTGTCTTCTTGGACTGAAAGTTCATCCACTTGTTTGGTTAGGTCACCTGCATCCACATCATATGAACACCCTTCTCTCCCTTTGGAAAGGCAGTTAGTTTCGTTAAGCTTGACGTGTGTAGCCTGTTCTACATGAAAAGTACACTTAGTAAATACTCTGAAGGAATTTGGATTGTTTAGTATATAGCACTTGTATCCGAATGGCTTTAGGTGGCTGATATTTGGTTTTTTCCTTCAAATAGCTCATATAGTGTCTTCTTTAGAATTGGTCTGATTATTTCTCTATTAATGATGTAATAAGCTATGTTCACTGCTTCAGCCTAAAAGTATCTTGGAAGCTTATATTCTACTAACATAGTCCTAGCCATATCCAGTAATGTTTTGTTCTTTCTTTCTACAACTCTGTTCTACTGAGGGGTTCTTGAAGCTCAGAAGTTGTGCTAAATCCCTTCTTGTTTGTAGTGTTTTTAAAATTCTGTATTTTGAAATTCTCTGCCATGATCACTTCTCAATGCTACAATGGTATACTTTTGGTTTTTATGAATTCTTTTACTGAACTTGACAAATGCTTCAAATGTATTCGCTTTGTCCTCTAAGAAGGCAACCCAAGTGAATCGTGAGTAATCATCCATGATTAAAAAATCATAATTCTTTCCTCTGAGACTAGTAGTTCTCATGGGCAAAATAAATCCATATGTAGTAGCTCTAAAGTCTTGATGGTTGTAACAATATTTTTGCTTTTGAAGGTGTTTCGAACTTGCTTGCCTTTCATGCATGCTTTGTAGATTGGTAGATCTTTCATTCTTCTTTTGGGAAGTCCATCGACCAGATCATACTCGATTAGTTTATGTATGATTCATTGACTTGCATGATCCAGTCTTCAATGCCATAGTTCTACTTCTTCTATTTCTTTGGCTGTAAGGCACGCTTGTTGTTGTTTTAAGTCATCCAAGGATACAACATACATATTCTTTTCTCGATGTGCCTTCAGGATGATTTTCTTGCTATTGGTCTCATGAATCAAGCAATGATCAACTTTGAATTTTACTTGATGTCCCTTGTCGCACAGTTGATTGATACTTAAAAGATTATACTTTAATCCTTCTACATATAATACTTCTGAATGCATTTGATAGATTTAAGTCCTATTGTTCCTATTCCTTTGATCTGTACCTTTCCATTATCTCCGTAGGTCACTGTTCCTCCATCTTTGTCTCTTATTTTTGTGAATAAAGACTTATTCCCTATCATGTGCCTTGAATAGCCACTGTCAAGATACCATTTTGGTACTGCTATTTTCAAGGCACTCCTGTATAGAAAAATTCATTTCTTAAGTACCCAAATCATCTTGGGTCCATTGGGGTTAGATGGGGTGTGTGTGAATGCATAAGATCTCTATCGTAAGTGTTTATTGTTTAAAGCTTATTTTATTGGTGTGTGACTATTGATTTCAGAATAGTTTTTGTTAGTTCCTGCCTTTCCAAATTTTGGTAAGGGGTATTTTTTGTATAAGGTAGGTGGAGGTTTGTATTTTGGATTTAAATACCCTAGTCCTTCTTTTCTAAAGCTTCTTTTTTGAAAATTTAAGACTTGGTTAAGCCCATTTTCTCCTGTTACAAATATTTCCAAGGTTTTCTTAAGATAGATTTCTCTTACCTTAGGATCATTTATTTCAGCATTTTTTATTATTAGCTCATTATCTCTATCCTTTATAATGTCTATGCTATTATTTGGGGAAATGTTGCTTTTATTTAGTTCATTAAGACTTTCTTTGAGTTCATCATTTAGTTTATTATTATCTTTAGTTAATTCAGCTACTTTTGATGTTAAGGAATCACAATGTGAACATTTTTCTTCGTTTAGTTTTTGATGCTCTTTTTAAAGATTTTTTAATTATTTGCTCATGATTTTGAATTTTTCGTATAATTCTTCTAAAGCATATTTTAAAGAGTAATCTAAATCTGAAACAAAACTGAGATTAGATTCACGCACCTAGTCTAGGTCAGATTCATGATCGGCCATCAAGGCCAAATTTGCCTCATCTTCTGAGCTTGAGGTAGAGTTGCTAGAAACGGTATCTTCATCTTCCAAGCTGCTACCATGGCCTTCTTCCCAATATGTTTTTTATACTTGTTTAGGTTTTCTTGTTTCCTTGCCTTTTCATATACCTTTTTGAGCTTTGGGCATTATGTTCTTAGATGCCCTGGTTTGTTGCATTCAAAACAGATGATTTTCTCCTTTTGTTTGCTTCATTTCTTAATGGCATTCTTTTCTTCTGAAGCTTTTGAGGTTGGCCAAATTTTTGTATGGTCTTTCTCCTCATGATCCTTTGCAATCTTCTAGATAACATAGCCACTTCATCATCTGAATCTGCGTATGTTTCTTCTTCTGTATTAGATTTCTCTACCTTGAAAGCATTGGTCTTCCTACTTGTGGAGGTCTCACCTAGTCTTTGCATATTGATCTCATGCGCCATGAGAGATCCAACTAATTTTTCTAATGACATTTGAGATAGATCATCAGCTTCTTCAATGGCGGTTACCTTCGGAGTCTAGCTGCTTGGCAAGGATCTGAGAATCTTCCTTACCATGTCTTTAGATGAGTATTCATTGTCAAATGCCACTAGTCCTTTTGTGATGTTGGTAAATCGACAATACATATGAGAATTAGTTTATGTGGGTAACGTCTTGAATTGCTCATACTGAGATACGCCAATATATTCTCGTCTCCTTCACTTTATTAGTTCCTTCGTAGGTGACCTTCAGTTTTTCCCAGATTTGTTGAGCAGTTTTACAGGCTAATACTTTGTTGAATTCCATCCTTGATAATCCATAGTAGAGATGATACTTTGCTCTGGCATTCAAATAAACATTATTTTTATCAGTAGCAGTCCATTCTTCCCTGGGTTTAATGATGAGAAGATTACCATCCTCAACTATCATCCATAGATCATACTTCTGGCTTTTTAGGAAAAACCCCATCCGAGTTCTCCAATAAGCATAATCTGAACCATCGAATAATGAAGGACGATTGACGGATTAACCTTCACCCATCTCAGCCATGGAGAACTTTTACTCTCAGATTGTAAGATCTATAAAATGTGAGAGCCTGGGCTCTGATACCACTTGTTGCCCAGTAATGGCTGTAAACCTAGAGAGGGGGTGAATGGCCTTTTCAAAATAAATCGCAAGCGGATGAACTTGAAATTTTAGCGATAACAATAGACTAAGCAGAGTTATGAATATTAGTATAGTTTTTGTGTATTACAGTTTCTAGTTATGCAGATGGTAAAATGAAAGAGCAATCACACAATGAGACACAAAGATTTTTATACTAGTTCGGCATTGATCTCTTATCGGCTCTATATCCAGTACCCAGTAACAATTGGGATTTCCACTAACCCCCTAACTGGGAATTAATATAGTTGTTGTTTTTGCTCAGGTGTTCAGCTCACCACAGGCATCCCTTCACTAGGATCCCAACTAAATTATGAAATTAGCCAAACTCAGCCAACTTCTAGGCTTGTCAAAACTACAGGATATCGACCTCCTGTGGGTACTCTTGCTTTCAAGTAAGGACTTCTCCTCTCGAGGATAAGAACACCTCTTAAGGTGAAGTTACACAGATAAAGCCTCTGTAATAGGAAAAGTTGTGTACAAGTTAATTTAGAGCATTCAAGATGAAGAAAATAAAGAATGATAAAGCAGCAATCTTGAACGAAAAACACTGAAAGCCAGAGAGTGAAATGAGAGTGTTGCAAAGACTTTCAAGGTTGCAGCAAAATGATCACGTATGGCTTTGCTCTTCTTAAGCTCTTTCTCTTGAAGAGGATTTGATTAAGGAAGATCGTATCCTTAGGCATTCTCAACACTTTGTAATAGATGCTTGTTTGTTGGCAGTAGGAAATTTCACAAGAATGCTTGATTTGGTATCGTGCTCTTTGCTTGTGCTTGCACCCTACATATCCTGTAATTTTATAGATCTTTCCAGACTTTAGTTTTGTTAGACACGAAGTAATGCACGTTAGATAGAACCAACTAATCATTAGTCACAATAAGCTATTTGTTAGACCTGAAAAATAATATGTTAGACCTAGAATGTAGATCGTTAGACACAGTCTGAATATGTTCTGATCATGTTGTATCAAATCTGCCAGAGAAGATCTACTACTTTTTTACTTCTCAAAGAATATCTCCAAAATATATTTCTTTATATGCAATCAGGTATCCCTGTCACGCATAGAGACAATTATTCTTGTTTATTCAGTTAAAGTATTGCATTTCTTTCTTTTGTTCTTATTGGGCGATATATGACAGACCTTCTGCCATCTTGTCCCTTCCTCAAATGCGTTGAAAAAGATGTCTTTCCTTTTTCGCCAGTCGAATGTGTCTAAAAGATTTACATGTATACATGCCTTTGATATGGATAGAATTTAATGCTTTATTTGGCTGCATTTAATGCATTTTGAATTTTGGAGGTTTCTCTCGACAACTTGGACAGAAGTATCCCTATGGGATAAGTAGCTTTATCAATTACCTAGTAATTTCAAAAGAGATAAAACTATGTTTTTAGATGACATATTATTTCTATTTGAGATTGTTTGAAGATGAGCCAGTACGTATGAGATAATTCATACAATATATACTTTATTTAGAGCTGTTAAAAAATAGTTGATTTTAACACAAAGAGCCTTTCAGTATAAAGGCTGATAGGCGAAGTTTCTATATGTACATCACCTAAGTTAAGTGATAGCGCCTATGTTGATAAGATAGGCATAGTTTAAGCGCCTATAAGTTTTATCTTTATAAGATAGACGTAGTGTGAAGCTTTTCTTTAGACATTTTAGGATAGGCGAAGCAAAAATGATAGGCGAAGTGTTTTTAGTGCATTAATGAGTATGTCTATCACTTTTTTCTGGGAAAAAAGTCTGGGTACAACACTATGTAAATAAATATCGCCTAAGTAATAGTCGAAAGGATTGGCGAAGAGGATAGGCAAAAGTGTGCCCAAATGAATCACAACGCCTACGTGCTTTTTCATTTTTTTTTACAAAGATAGGCAATCTTATAGACAAAGTAGTTAGATAGGTGAAGTGAGTTTTAGTCACCAGATGAATAGGATAGGCGATCGTCTTTTCGCCTAAGTGAGATAGGCGAATCAACTATTTAAGTGATTTTGTGCCTATGTGATGAAGTCAATAGGAGAGGCACCTAAGTTCTTTTTATATCACCTAAGTAAACTTTTCTTGCACCTATGTTTCATTTTCTTATATCACTTAAGTTCTTTTTCTTCTTTTAGCGTTTTCTTATAAGTGCCTAAGTTGAGCTTTTCTGTTCTTTATTCTTTGACCATTTCTTCTCTTTTCTTATCATCACTTAATAAACAGATTTGGCATACCACAGTAATTTTTTTATCACCAAAATGGTAAGGCAACAATTAGATTTTCTCCAAGTATTCCTAACAATTATAATATGATAAAAAATAAAGAAATATTTTCAATATCCTCATCCTCCCCATCCTACTCGTCTTAATTATCGCCATCAGCTAGATGATCCTATATTAGAAAAAAATGAACATTGGTCTTGTATGAATAAAAAATTATTTAAAAATTATTTAAATAATTTTAATTTTATAAATTCAAAACAAGAGGATATGTACATGCATTATTTAATTAAGCCGAACTGACCGGTATTTCATATTTTAGACCCCCAACTTGAGTTCTTTGATTTTAAACTAAATTATAAAGGAGAATGCTATTTTGCGCACTGAGCCCAAACTGGATATCCGATTTAGATTCCGTCAGCTCTCCTAGGTCACTCTCACCACCCAGATCTTGTTGGAACAATCGACACGCAGATCAGGATGGTATTTCTCATTTTGGACCCCCAACCCGAGTTCTTAAAATTTAAACTAAGTTAGCATAGAAAATTATAATTTGAGCACTAAGCCCAAACTAGGTATCCGATTTGAGTTCTGTCAGCTCTCCCAAGTCACTCTCACCACTTAGGTCATGTTGGAATAATCGACATACCAATCAGGTCAGTATTTAAATTTTGGACTCCCAACATGACCTCCTTGGGTTGTTTAAACTAAGTTAAAGGAAGAATGCTATTTTGAGCATCGAGCCCAAATTGGGTATCCGATTTAGATTCCGTCACCTCTCCAAGGTTACTCTCATCACCCAGATCGTGTTAGAACAATCGACACATCAATCAAGCTGATATTTTAGATTTTGAACCCTTCAACCCGAGTTCTTTGATTTTAAACTAAGTTAGTTCAGAAAAAGGTAATTTGAGCTCTGAGCTTAAATTGGATATCTGATTTGGATTTCGTCCGCTCTCACAACTCACTCTCACTACCTAGATCGTGTAGGAATAATCGACACATCGATCAGGCTGGTATTTCAGATTTTAGACCCCGTAACCTGAGCTCTTTGGTTTATTTTAAACTAAGTTATAACTAAGGGAGATTGCTAAATTGAGCGTTGAGTCCAAACCGAGTATTCGATTAGAATTCCATCAGCTCTCTTAAGTGACTCTCACCACCCAAGTCATGTTGAAACAAACGGTACACCGATTAGGTCAATATTTCAAATTTTGGATCTTCCAACTTCAGCTCCTTAGTTTGTTTTAAACTAGGTTATAATTAAGGGAGAATGTTATTTTCAGCGTTGAGCCTAAATTGGGTATCTTAATTGAATTCTGTCAGCTCTCACAAGTCAGTCAAGATGTTACCGCCCAGATCATGATGGAACAATTGACAAACCGATCAGATTGGTATTTCAGATTTTGGACCCCCAACTTGAGCTCCTTGGTTTGTTTAAACTAAGTTAAAAGGAAGAATGCTATTTTGAGCACCGAGCCCAAATTGAGTATCCGATTTGGATTCCGTCAACTCTCCTAGGTCACTCTCATCACCTAGGTTATGTTGGAATCATCGGCACATCGATTAGGCTGATTTGGTCGATTTTGAAACCCCCAACCTTAGTTCTTTGATTTTAAACTTAGTTCAGAAAAAGGTAATTTGAGTGCCGAGCTCAAACCGAATATCCAATTTAGATTCTGTAGCAACCCTGATAAAATATTAATAACAATAAATATTTTAAAATAAATCAAATAATTAGATAAATAAAGCAATATAAAATAACGCCTCGGATCAAGGCGCTATTTAAATTATAAACGCCTCTAGTTATGGCGTGACTCAAGAAGTGACGCCCTCACCACACGGCGTCAAATTAACGGTAAGGCCAAGAAACGCCCCTATCTTGGGCGTGTTTTAAACAAAGGAACGCCCTAATGAAAGGCGCTTCTTAAGAAACGACCTGCACCAGGTCATCAATTCAAGAATCGACGACCTGACCAAGGTCGTTAATTCAGTTCGTGAACCGTTCGAACCCAGAGCTTATCCAGGAAAGGATTATGTTAATCTAGTAAGTATTTAATAGGGCAAGGACTCTATATTAGAAACATTACTTCCACTAGAACTCTAACCCTAATAGGATTCCCAAAATCCCTATAAATAACCTAATGATCGAACCTTAAACGCTATTTGGCGTTTGGAAAACTACAAGGTACGTAGTAGCAGTTCATATAGCTTCTCTTTGCTTCGGTTACATGAAGAACTAATAGTTCTTCATCCTCTTTTCCTCTTACAGGTTAAGGACGCAGCAGTATAAGTGAAGAACAAGGTAACGTTCTTCTACTATCTCCTCTGTTCCGATAAGTGAAGAAATTAATATATGTTTCTTCTTCTCCTCTTATAGGAACTGTAGCAAATTGGTGAACCGAAGAACAAGGGTTCGTCAGCAAAAACCTTCTCTTCCTCCTACTGTGGATATTCGTTGCTGTTAAAGCAACAGAACCTCTATTCTCATAGCCTTCACGATTCAAATTTCAAGTCTTTGATCAAGGTAGGATTTTCTCAAGTCACTGTAGCCCAAACTAAATTGATACAGTACAATAATCATCATGCATATACATGGTTTGGTTTACTATAGTTTCTGAACGATTTTCTGTTAATTTCTTGAAAGAAACGTCCTTAGCAAGGGCGTGATTATGAAATACACGCCCCAGACTAGGGTGCTATTTTACAAGTCACGACCCTGCCAAGGTCGTCAATTTTAGATTTGACGCCCTGTACACAGGCGTTAATTTCATTTAATGATTAATCACCCATGTTAAGAATTGATTATCGATGAAATCATGATTCTACAATAATGCATGATCATATGTCTTCAAACCTGTTAATTTTATTGTCATGACCATACATTCGTTCTCCATGAATTCTATTATCCTGAAATTATTACTGCCCATGAAAATTCATGGTATTTCTTGAATTCACGACCGTGGCTAGGTCGTCTTTCACTGGACTAACGCCCGATACTAGGGCGTGAATTGAAGAGAAACGCCCCTTCATAGGGCGCGTTTCTGTTAAAATCCCGAACAATATATTCTGTAAAAATAAGAATTTAATGATTAACGCCCCTGCCAAGGGCGCGTTGTTGATAATTTTTGAAAATAAATATATTCTGTAAAATATTGTAAATAAAAAGACGCCTGCTACTGTAGTCGTCTCATTGCAAAGAAACGCCCCTGTCCAGGGCGCGTTTTAGATAAATTTCTGAATTATTGAAAATTCTGCCAAAATGGAAACATATGTAAACGCCCCTCTGTTAGGCGTTAATTACTTGAGAAATGACTTTACCTAAGTCGTTATTTTCTGTAAACTGATATTTTTATCCTGATTCTGTTAACCGATGGTTTCATATGTTATATAATATATATATCGGCACTATTCTCCATTCCGTGAGTATAGTCCCACGTTTCGCGATTATTTTATCGATCACACTCAACTCTCATTGACATACAAGCTCTCCATTGAACATTCCGTTCCTTTGGACTAGCGAGTTAGTCATAGAGACCTCCGTAAGACTCCTCGTAGCCTTGGATTCCCTCAAGGCCGACTGAGCTGGTTGTACCCTAAAAACCCATTACACCATTGATGCCATGTCACTCTAAAGAAACATGGGATACCGGCCCTTATGTTATACAAAGAGTATATCATAAGAAATTCTTAATGGGATGATGATATCATGCCATATCATGTCATTCTTGTAAACCTCAATTCTATGACAAGAATGAGGGTATCTTATCTTTGATATACTGTTCATGTGGACCTCAATTCTATATAAAGAATGTCCATATTGATTGGTCATGGTACCCAAGTTAAGGGAACCATATTCTACCTAGTTTTATCGATATCGTGATTATACCGTTATTATCGCCAATCTATGTCCTTTGTCATATTTTGGACTCTATTCTATCAAAGTTGTCGTACGTGTCTACAAGCTTGATTATTGAAATTCTATGTTGGCTATAAACAAGAGTGGATGTCAAAATACATGATAAATGCCTGCGCATATAGGGCCCGATCTGGTCCTGGGAGGAGCACCCGAAAGTACTTGTGCCCATGGGAGTTAAAATGATAAGGTATCTGGCATTATACCGAGTACTTGACTTGCTTGATTGGACATTCCACACACATCTTGTACTTGAATCGTACTTGACTTGACATGAAATGCGTGACCCGAAAAATGGTAATTTACTTGCTTGATACATGATAGCCAAAGTTCTTGACATGACTTGTTAAATGTACTTGCTTGAATATCTTGAGTATCTTGTTGAAAGTTCATGATTAGTTCATCTTAATTCCTTGATATTACATTCTCTCTATCTTGTCGTTTTATGCGAGCATGCATAGTTTTATTGCATTCATGAAAGATGTAATTACTTAAACCCCTTGCTAGTACTTGAGATATAATTTCCTACTGAGCGTTCGCTCATTCCGTTTGTCCCTTTTTACTTTTCAGGTAAGTCCGATGACGAGACTGAATTGGATGGGAATGGTCAAGAGTGAAAGTGATAGAGCTACTCAAGTGTCATCTAGTCTTTTCTATAGTTTCTTGAGTCAACTATGTACTTTTCTTTTTATTAAACAGAGTATTGGATTTGTAATAGTCTATTATGAAAAAAAGGATTGGGTTATCTTGCTATTTTGCGCATCTCTGTCTTTGTGTCGAATACACGACCACTCTGATTGACATGATTGATATAAACTCGTCACGCGTCTCCGGGTATCTTCCGCGCTCGGGGCGTGACAGTTTCTGTGGTATCAGAGCCTAAGGTATTCAATTCCTAGGAAAAACCCAAGTCCAAGGATAAGTATAAACCTTTTACCAGTGAGATTGGGTAGAACCAAGGGTTAAGAGTCAATGAGTCTTTTTAATAAGATCACAGTGATATAATACTAACGTAGCTATTGTAATTGTAGGATAATGGCTGCCGAACGTGCTCAATGGCGCAACATGCAGCGTACCCTTCAAGGAATGACTCAAGTGCTACAACAGGTAGCACAAGGTGATGCTCCACGAGTTGGAAGCTTACACCAAGCCTTTAAGAGCATGAATCTCCCGAAGTTCATAGGATCGACCGATCCGGACGATGCCGAGCATTGGGTTCGGGAAACCGAACGCATATTCCGTGTTATGCAATGCACGGATCAGGACAAAGTCTTATTAGCTACTTTCCAGTTAGAAAAGGATGCTAGATGCTGGTGGGAGTCTATTGAAGCAACCATCGATCCTACTCAAGTAACATGGGAAGAATTTGTGGAATACTTCAATGCTAAATATTTCTCGGACCGAGTCCAAGAAAAGAAGGCTGCAGAATTCGCTGCATTAAAGCAACGATCTTTATCATTAGCAGATTATGAAGCTCAGTTCTCCAGGTTGTCTAGATATGCTAAGCATCTTATTAGCACGGAGAAGATGAAAGCCCGTAGATTTCTTAATGGGCTTAGGCCCCACTATATTACTCAACTGGCGCCGATGGATATTCAAGTTTATTCTGAAATCGTGCGCCGAGCTCAATTACTTGAAGATGCCACGGAACTATCTGATAGGATCCGTGGAAAAGACAAGAAGGAGCAAGTCACAGGTTCGGGTTCTTTCAAACCCAACTTTAAGAAGAGGCCCAATAATGGAGGTTCATCCTCTCAAGATTCCAAGTTCAAGAAATCCAAGCCCTTCTCTATCACCACTACACCTTCTAATACAGTATGCAAGCATTGTGACAAGACTGGTCACAAGACAGAAGAATGCTGGAGGAAATTAGGAGCTTGTCTCCGTTGTGGGAGTCGCGAACATCGGATTCCCGATTGTCCATTAATGAATGACCAAGCCGGTGATGGTAAACGCCCGGTGACAAAGAACGCTCGACTTCATGCAATAAAGGAGACCGAGCAAGAAGAAGGTGGACTGGTAGAGGGTACATTAACAGTTTGTTCCAAAAGTGCTTATGTCTTATTTGATACGGGTGCATCGCATTCCATTATTTCTAAGAAGTTCGCCGACCCGTTACCGTTAGAACCAGAATGGATAAAAATAGTTCTAACTACTCCTCTTGGAAGTGAAAATGATATTACTCATCACTACCAAAACTGTGAGGTAATGGTTCAAGGTAGGAATTTACCTATAGATCTCATATGCCTCGATCTAAAGGAGTATGATGTTATACTAGGAGCGGATTGGTTATCCAAATACCAGGCAACGGTTGATTGCCGCAATAGCCAAATTGCTTTCAAAGATATTCCAGAATTAGTCTTTACTCGCCCCAAGAGTCGGAGCAATTCCCCTCTTATATAATATATAATAAAATATAATAAATATTAATTTAGATAATATTTAGATTTAGATAATCTTTAGATAATATATTATATAATTATTATAATTATTTACAAGCTCGTCAGGAAAGGATGTGTATCCTTCCTTGCATTTGTCACAGTTAAGGAAACAAAGGACACTAAGATAGAAGACATTCAGGTAGTGCAAGAATTTCCAGACGTATTTCCGGAAGATTTGCCGGGATTACCCCCTCAAAGGGATGTGGCCTTCACCATTGACTTAGTCCCTGGTGCTGGTCCTGTTTCAAAGGCACCCTATAGAATGTCCCCTGCGGAACTCAAAGAATTGAAGGAGCAGTTGATGGAACTAATTCGAAAAGGGTTCATTAGACCAAGTACTTTCCCGTGGGGAGCACCTGTACTGTTTGTAAAGAAGAAAGATGGATCCATAAGATTGTGTATCGACTATCGACAGTTGAATCATCTCACTATCAAGAATAAGTATCCACTGCCGAGGATCGATGAATTATTTGATCAGATTTCAGGATCCAAATATTTTTCCAAGATTGATCTCAGGTCGGGATATCATCAATTAAGAATCAAGGATGATGACATTCATAAGACTGCATTCAGAAGCAGGTATGGCCATTACGAATTTGTTGTTATGCCTTTTGGACTAACAAATGCCCCTGCTGCCTTTATGCAGTTAATGAATAGCATATCTAGGCCCTATCTAGATCAATTCATAGTAGTCTTCATTGATGATATATTGATATATTCCAAGACTAAGGAAGAACATGAAGAGCATTTGAGGATTGCATTGCAAGTCTTGAGGACAACTCAATTATATGCAAAACTCAGCAAATGCGAGTTCTGGCTTGAAGAAGTGGCTTTTCTCGGACATGTCATATCAAAGGACGGTTTACCTGTAGATCCGTCAAAGGTTGAAGCTGTTAGAAACTGGGAAAGACCAACCAATGCTAGCGAGATCAGAAGTTTCTTAGGTCTTGTAGGCTATTATCGGCGATTCATCAAAGATTTCTCTAAGATCGCCGTACCACTTACAAGATTAACTCGTAAGGAGATCCGATATGAATGGAGTGAGGAATGTGAAAGAAGTTTCCAAACTCTCAAGGATCATCTCACTACAGCTCCGGTATTAGCTCTACCAATAGAAGGAGAGAAATTCGAGGTCTACACAGATGCTTCTGGCATTGGCCTCGGATGTGTCCTAATGCAACAAGGAAAGGTCATAGCATACTCTTCACGTCAGCTGAAGAAGCATGAGGAAAACTACCCCGTCCATGACTTAGAACTGGCCGCGGTGGTATTTGCCCTAAAGATATGGAGACACTACTTATATGGAGTGAAGTTTACTGTATACTCCGATAACAAAAGTCTCAAATATCTATTTTCACAAAAGGAGCTAAACATGAGACAAAGATGCTGGCTAGAATATCTCAAGGACTTCGACTTCAATATACAATACCATCTCGGAAAGGGTAATTATGTTGCTGATGCCCTTAGTCGAAAGCCGAGAGCAATGATAGCCAATTGTATGATACAAGAATGGAGGTTGCTAGAACAATTCTCCGAGCTCAATATAAGCATGGACAAGGAAGCCAAATTTGTCACATTATCTCATGTAAGCATACAGTCAGATTTATTATCTGAGATACAAGCACTTCAGGATGATGATCCTATATTAGTGGAAATCAAAGGCAGAATAGAAGGACAATCTGATTTCCAATTAACTTCTGATGGAAGATTAATGTTTAAAGATAGAACTTGTATACCTGATTGTCCGGAATTAAAGAAAAAGATCATAGATGAAGCTCACAGATCAAGGTACACGATTCATCCAGGATCAACCAAAATGTACCAAGATGTAAAGAGGAACTTTTGGTGGCCTAATATGAAAAGAGAAATCGCAGACTATGTATCACGCTGTCTCACATGCCAACAAGTCAAGGTGGAACACCAAAAGCCTGCTGGTAAACTACATCCTCTAGATATTCCTAAGTGGAAGTGGGAGGATATTGGTATGGACTTCATCATGGGTTTATCTAAATCAAAAGGAGGACACGATAGAATCTGGGTTATCATTGACCGATTAACTAAATCGGCACATTTCTTGCCAATAAAAAGCCGATGGTCAATTGATGTGCTAGCTGCACTATACATCAAAGAAATAGTCAGGTTACATGGAATTCCTGTCTCAATCGTGTCTGATAGAGATCCCCGTTTCACTTCTCATTTTTGGAAAGGATTACAACATTCGTTGGGAACAAGGCTCAACTTTAGTACTGCTTTCCACCCACAAACGGATGGTCAGACCGAGAGAGCTAATCAAGTTGTTGAGGATATGCTAAGAGCTTGCATCATTGACTTTGGTGGAAGCTGGCATGAACATTTGCCACTAGTGGAATTTGCATATAATAATAGCTACCAAGCTAGTATCCAAATGGCACCTTTCGAAGCTTTATATGGAAGGAGTTGCCGATCACCCTTATGCTGTAATGAAGTTGGAGGGAAACAACTGTTAGGTCCAGACATGGTAAGGGATACAACTGAAAAGATACAAGTAATCAGAGAAAGATTGCAAGTTGCTCAGACAAGGCAAAAGGCTTATGCTGACACAAGAAGGAGAGATCTTGAATTCCAAATCGGAGATCATGTATTTCTCAAGATATCACCTGGACGTGGCATATGAAGATTTGGTGTTAAGGGCAAGCTTACGCCAAGATTCATCAGACCATTTGAGGTACTCGAAAGAGTTGGCGAGGTTGCTTATCGCATCGCATTGCCTCCTCAATTGTCCGAGGTACATAATGTATTTCACATATCTATGTTGAAGAAGTATGTACACGATCCATCTCATATTATTGAACACGGAGATCTGGTGATCCAGAAAGATCTCACCTATGAACAGAAGCCTATGAGGATCTTAGATCGAGAAATACGAGCTCTAAGGAATAAGGTTATTCCCATGCTCAAGGTGCAATGGAATAAGAATACTGAACACGAAGCGACATGGGAGACCGAGGAATCTATGAAGAAACGATTTCTCAAGTTATTCTAAGAGGTATATGATCTACACTCTCCAAGTATATACATATTATGCAATTGAATTTGGGGACCAAATTCTTTTAAGTGGGGGAGGGTGTAGCAACCCTGATAAAATATTAATAACAATAAATATTTTAAAATAAATCAAATAATTAGAAAAATAAAGTAATATAAAATAACGCCTCGGATCAAGGCGCTATTTAAATTATAAACGCCTCTAGTTAAGGCGTGACTCAAGAAGTGACGCCCTCACCACACGGCGTCAAATTCCAACGTCAAAAATGGTAAGGCCAAGAAACGCCCCTATCTTGGGCGTGTTTTAAACAAAGGAACGCCCTAATGAAAGATGCTTCTTAAGAAACGACCAGCACCAGGTCGTCAATTCAAGAATCGACGACCTGACCAAGGTCGTTAATTCAGTTCGTGAACCGTTCGAACCCAGAGCTTATCTAGGGAAGGATTATGTTAATCTAGTAAGTATTTAATAGGGCAAGGACTCTATATTAGAAACATTACTTCCACTAGAACTCTAACCCTAATAGGATTCCCAAAATCCCTATAAATAACCTAATGATCGAACCTTAAACGCTATTTGGCGTTTGGAAAACTACAAGGTACGTAGTAGCAGTTCATATAGCTTCTCTTTGCTTCGGTTACATGAAGAACTAATAGTTCTTCATCCTCTTTTCCTCTTACAGGTTAAGGACGCAGCAGTATAAGTGAAGAACAAGGTAACGTTCTTCTACTATCTCCTCTGTTCCGATAAGTGAAGAAATTAATATATGTTTCTTCTTCTCCTCTTATAGGAACTGCAGCAAATTGGTGAACTGAAGAACAAGGGTTCTTCAGCAAAAACCTTCTCTTCCTCCTACTGTGGATATTCGTTGCTGTTAAAGCAACAGAACTTCTATTCTCATAGCCTTCACGATTCAAATTTCAAGTCTTCGATCAAGGTAGGATTTTCTCAAGTCACTGTAGCCCAAACTAAATTGATACAGTACAATAATCATCATGCATATACATGGTTTGGTTTACTATAGTTTCTGAACGATTTTTTGTTAATTTCTTGAAAGAAACGTCCTTAGCAAGGGCGTGATTATGAAATACACGCCCCAGACTAGGGCGCTATTTTACAAGTCACGACCCTGCCAAGGTCGTCAATTTTAGATTTGACGCCCTGTACACAGGCGTTAATTTCATTTAATGATTAATCACCCATGTTAAGAATTGATTATCGATGAAATCATGATTCTACAATAATGCATGATCATATGTTTTCAAACCTGTTAATTTTATTGTCATGACCATACATTCGTTCTCCATGAATTCTATTATCCTGAAATTATTACTGCCCATGAAAATTCATGGTATTTCTTGAATTCACGACCGTGGCTAGGTCGTCTTTCACTGGACTAACGCCCGATACTAGGGCGTGAATTGAAGAGAAACGCCCCTTCATAGGGCGCGTTTCTGTTAAAATCCCGAACAATATATTCTGTAAAAATAAGAATTTAATGATTAACGCCCCTGCCAAGGGCGCATTCTTAATAATTTCTGAAAATAAATATATTCTGTAAAATATTGTAAATAAAAAGACGCCTGCTACTGTAGTCGTCTCATTGCAAAGAAACGCCCCTGTCCAGGGCGCGTTTTAGATAAATTTCTGAATTATTAAAAATTCTGCCAAAATGGAAACATATGTAAACGCCCCTCTGTTAGGCGTTAATTACTTGAGAAACGACTTTACCTAAGTCGTTATTTTCTGTAAACTGATATTTTTATCCTGATTCTGTTAACCGATGGTTTCATATGTTATATAATATATATATCGACACTATTCTCTATTCTGTGAGTATAGTCCCACGTTTCGCGATTGTTTTATCGATCACACTCAACTCTCATTGACATACAAGCTCTCCATTGGACATTCTGTTCCTTTGGACTAGCGAGTTAGTCATAGAGACCTCCGTAAGAC
The DNA here is from genome assembly GCA_022559845.1 of Amorphophallus konjac. Lineage (NCBI taxonomy): Eukaryota > Viridiplantae > Streptophyta > Magnoliopsida > Alismatales > Araceae > Amorphophallus > Amorphophallus konjac. The sequence goes on from CM040126.1 coordinate 230,935,188, forward strand.
TCCTCGTAGCCTTGGATTCCCTCAAGGCCGACTGAGCTGGTTGTACCCTAAAAACCCATTACACCATTGATGCCATGTCACTCTAAAGAAACATGGGATACCGGCCCTTATGTTATACAAAGAGTATATCATAAGAAATTCTTAATGGGATGATGATATCATGCCATATCATGTCATTCTTGTAAACCTCAATTCTATGACAAGAATGAGGGTATCTTATCTTTGATATACTGTTCATATGGACCTCAATTCTATATAAAGAATGTCCATATTGATTGGTCATGGTACCCAAGTTAAGGGAACCATATTCTACCTAGTTTTATCGATATCGTGATTATACCGTTATTATCGCCAATCTATGTCCTTTGTCATATTTTGGACTCTATTCTATCAAAGTTGTCGTACGTGTCTACAAGCTTGATTATTGAAATTCTATATTGGCTATAAACAAGAGTGGATGTCAAAATACATGATAAATGCCTGCGCATATAGGGCCCGATCTGGTCCTGGGAGGAGCACCCGAAAGTACTTGTGCCCATGGGAGTTAAAATGATAAGGTATCTGGCATTATACCGAGTACTTGACTTGCTTGATTGGACATTCCACACACATCTTGTACTTGAATCGTACTTGACTTGACATGAAATGCGTGGCCCGAAAAATGGTAATTTACTTGCTTGATACATGATAGCCAAAGTTCTTGACATGACTTGTTAAATGTACTTGCTTGAATATCTTGAGTATCTTGTTGAAAGTTCATGATTAGTTCATCTTAATTCCTTGATATTACATTCTCTCTATCTTGTCATTTTATGCGAGCATGCATAGCTTTATTGCATTCATGAAAGATGTAATTACCTAAACCCCTTGCTAGTACTTGAGATATAATTTCCTACTGAGCGTTCGCTCATTCCGTTTGTCCCTTTTTACTTTTTAGGTAAGTCCGATGACGAGACTGAATTGGATGGGAATGGTCAAGAGTGAAAGTGATAGAGCTGCTCAAGTGTCATCTAGTCTTTTCTATAGTTTCTTGAGTCAACTATGTACTTTTCTTTTTATTAAACAGAGTATTGGATTTGTAATAGTCTATTATGAAAAAAAGGATTGGGTTATCTTGCTATTTTGCGCATCTTTATCTTTGTGTCGAATACACGACCACTCTGATTGACATGATTGATATAAACTCGTCACGCGTCTCCGGGTATCTTCCGCGCTCGGGGCGTGACAGATTTCGTCAGCTCTCACAAGTCATAATCACCACCTAGATCATATTGGAATAATTGGCATGCCAATGAGACTGGTATTTCATATTTTGGACCCCCAACTTGAGCTCTTTGATTTGTTTTAAACTAAGTTAATTAAGAGAGAATGTTATTTTTAGCATTGAGCCCAAACCATATATCCAATTTGGATTCCATCGAGTCTCCTAGGTCACTCTCACCGCCTAGATCATGTTGGAACAATCGGCACGATGATTAGGCTAGTATTTCATATTTTAGACCCCACCAACCAAAGTTCTTTGATTTTAAACTAGGTTAGTTTGGAAAAGGATAATTTGAGTGCCAAGTCCACACTAGGTATCTAATTTGGATTTCGACTACTCTTCCAAGTCACTCTCACCACCCACGTTGTGTTGGAACAATCGACAGGTCGATCAGACTGATATTTTAGATTTTGAATTCTCCCAACCCAAGTTCAATCTCAGAACAATCTTAGTACTAAATTGCAGTATTATAACTCTAAATAGCATTATTATAACTCTAAATTTTGCAACGTTAAAAACTAGAACAAACACTTACATGAGGGGGTTGTGCTGTGCTCGAGGATGCTTAATGAGGAACAATCCCCACCCGAGAGAGGAGGGCGGCGATGGCTTGTGTAAAGCTCAAGGTGATCTCCATCCGGACGCTTGACAGAATCTCCGCCCGGATGCCAGATTGGACGGTCGACGTAATCCGTCCCTCCAAATGCAACATCTCCTCTCAGCCGACGTCTCTAATGTTGCTTGAAGTACTGGGGCCAACGTGGGGCATAATGAAGGCACTGGTACTGGTCTGGGAATAGCCTGAACTCGCACAAGGTGATATCACCCGGCTGGTGTCCAAGCTCGGCCCAAAACCGTACAACTGGCCTTTCCTCGGTGCGCCAGCTACCGCCATCCATGCCTCAGGATCCAACTCTCGCTACTACGTGCCCTCCCTATACTTCTCTGCCATATGCCTATCATATGACTCCTGTAAATTAAATGAAAATGATTGTAAAGTTTATACTAATCATTCATAATAGAAATGAAAAAAAAGAACTTGTATATGTATGTAAACTTACCACTACTGAGCAAGATCTCTCATTGACAAACTCATTCATCCCCTTCTTCTTGTGGGTTTTAGTGAATAGCTCCCAGAATGATTAAGGACATCTGAGCTCCTCCTTAGTCTGTTTTATAAATCATGATTGAAATGAGGTTTATATCATAATAAAGTGTAAGATAACTATAAATATTACTTACCATTTTACATTTGTGGGTCGTGAAAGTGATGGACCCACTCGTATGCACGTTAGCCTCTGGCTGTGTGGCCCAATTTGCTGTCGCTTTCTAGGACTTTTCAATCCACTTCTCCTTGGCCCATTTTTCACACACCCCCACCCAATGCTCCCTCCTCATCCAAGGAGGGTAGTGCTCCTTCCAACGGCTTCTGTCTTCGCTCCTAGAAAGCTTCTTTGCCTTCTCATAGGCATGGCTCATTGTCCTCCAGAAATTTAATTATGTAAGAGCAGCCCAGGCAGATTGCCCTCATGCCTCGTCCACACATCTCATGAACCAAAAACCCCTCTGTAAAGAAATTAAGTTATATAAGTTAGTATATTGAGTGAAATTAAGAGTTGGGAAAGACGTGATTTGAAAGATTAAATTATATACCATGAACATATCGAATAATAAATCTTTCTCGTCAATTGGAAATTCCCTGAAGGATAACATCGGCCCGGGAATGTGCGACTGATAGGTCTTTTTCACAAAGTTGGAAGCCTTGCGGGGCTCTAATTCATCCCTACAATTACAAATGTTAAAATGGTTGGCATTACATAGTTGATGGATAGATAATGAAGATACTTTATGAATTAATATTTTTACATGTCGATCCAGCACAGCTCACGTATGTCATGGACCCGCACAAGATCACCCTCGTGGTGACTACCAGCATCATCTGTTGGTTGGGCAGAGCAACCGACCAATGCTGGTAGTTTGGCCTGCATGGCTGTTACAAGTGAAATAAAAATAGTTAATCAGAATTAAAATAATTAAGAAACTATTTAATCAATAACTAGAGATAGAAGTTGAGACTGAATAAAAAAATGCCTGTATGGGTCGACAATAGTAGTGGTAGTGGCGGCGGTGGCAGTGTGCCCTGCCTTGTAAAAATTGAATGTCATAAGCAAAGGATGTATTCAATAAAGAATTAGTTAGAAAATTAAATAGACATACATATCCCCAAAGGTGATGGCATTGTGCTCTGTCTAGCTAGTAAAGGTGCACTCAGATCTAAAAGAATTGAATATAAGAAGCAAAGCAAATAATCAATTAATGTTGTGTCTCTGGTTTTGATGACGTCTAACTATAACTCATTGGTTTATTGAGTCATGCATGTGAAGAAATAATGGATATCATTTAAAGAATCAAATTCAGATTTAAGGTCCAAAATATGTTCAACTATGAGTCATGAAATATTAAAGTTTGATCTTGTGCATGGAACTTAGATAAATAATTCAAGGTCAGAATGGATGAAGTGTTCTGATAAATTAACTAAGTGTTTGATTTTTAGGAACTCTACGTCGACAGATATCACAATTCAGTCGATAGACATGTCATGAAGTTGGCATTTTTTAAGTTGCAGATAAAGGAACTCCAGTTGGAAACTAAGCTACAAAGTCAATAGACATCAAAAGAAAGAATCATGAAAAATATGATTATGGCAATTCACAGTGGGGATGGAAGAAGAATGTAACGACCCAGCATCCGGATATCGGGTAAACCCTATACCACTTGGATCCTGAGAGGCCTGTCAAGAGCTGTAAGGCTCCGAAGGGAAAGAAAAGTGTGTGTGGGTACATTGAACTTCAACATAGAGCAGTAAAGAATTATATCACTACGATCAGAACTATTAAATTAACAGAAATAAGATTACATTTTCAATTAAATAAATTAACTACAACAGCTAACAGAGCTATAATAGAGTCCAGTCCAAATTAAAGTATAGTCCACATGAAAAGAAATGTACTCTGAAGTCGAGGGTAGCCCGACACTGGCAAAGCTGGCACTAAGAACCACCGCACTGCACCTCTAACCACGAGGAAGAATGGCTACACCTGAAAAGTCAGGGGTGAGCCTCGTCTCACAGGCTCAGTAGGGGTCCCGTGGATCCCCACCATGAAAACAAAAGAGGTAACAGCAGTGCTAAACAATAGCAGGAACAGTAACAATAACAAAAGTAACAGCCGTAACGATGACAGTCGAAAAAACCACGGCTGAGCCGCAAGCTATTCCTATCGCAAGAAACACAAATTCCCATTCTCACGGTCAGGAATCACCGAACTGATACAAGGAAACTCTAGCTATACAGCTAGGACACATCACGACATCCCTATCGTGCAGGCTCATCCTTAGAGACAAAAGCCCAACTCTAGACCACACGGTCTAAAAGCACCAACACATACACGACTTCACTGTCACGTACTCTGCACTAACTACGGGTAAAGCTGAACACCAACTACGCGAAGAACCACGTCAGCATAGATGGGAACTCAAACTCAAAACATGAGAACCACACAAGCCACGAATCATGTGTCGTGTGACAGAAGTACCTCCTCACAAGAAGAAAGGCCAGATGTGTCCACTAATGTCTTAGACTACGCCTTAAGTGTCTCCCACTCGCCTCGAACGCGGTAACTGAGACACCGTACAAGTAACCAAGGAACAACAGTAACGAGTGACTAGTCAGGGTCATGCCCGTTGGCGTTGGTCCAACGCCCCTGACCACGTGTGCACACACAAGCTCAATATCTTGAGCTAGGCCTCTAGCTGGTTTTACCCTCCTGTCGGACTCTAACGGCTAGACAAAGGGGCCCACGGTAACCAGCCTAAAAATCATCTCTACCAAGAACTTCCCTGCCACCACTCCCAGGTGGGCCGACACCAAGTGTCATTAGGCTATGACTAGTGGAGGCTCACTAGACACAGAGACTCAAAACATCGAAGTACGGATAGGCTAAGTATGCACCTGTCACAAGTACTTAGAACACATGGCAGCACACAACCACCAGACTCAGGACAGCCAGCTAGACCTGCTAAAACAACAATCCTTGAGTCATAAGACACGAATGAAGATCACAGCACAAAGCAGCAACATGCCAACAAATCAGCCTAGTCCCTGGGTCAAAGAAACACGATAAAACACATTATAGAAGTGGCACAGAACAGCCGAATCCGCATCATCAATAATGCGTCCTCGGCCCCTTAGCCACTCATCGGACTCACAATTCAGCATAACGAGAAACACGGAACATGAGATATCATCCGAGCCCTCTAACCACATTAGCACGTAAGGCGAGATGATATGATATCTTCGAGCATCCAAAGTATAGTCTCAATCCCCACAGGATAACAGAGACACTCATGGGGTCACGTGTCAACCACTGGGTCACAACCGGGTTGACTAGAGACCATGATGACTCTCAGAACAACACGGGCACACTACTCGGTATTACGGCACTTCTGAACACCCGATGACATGGTCACAGCCCTCACAGGACGTCCAAGACATCCACAGAACTAAAGGTAAATCAAAGGGTCGAAGCCAAGCCAACCGAAAGCCAAACTGTTGAAAAAGGAATGCTCTGAGCAGGTGGCGGTCATCCCCTGGCCACTCCCAGACATCCAAGGTAGGTGGCGGTCTTAGCAGGGCCGCCACTTGCAAGGACCAACAGGAAGAACGCAGTCTCCTGGGTGACCGCAACTACCAGAATGCGGTCGGGTAGACGATCGCACTCTAGGGTCTGCCCTGAATGCTGAGTCAACCAAGTGACTATCGTCGCCTAACCGCTACTTCCAATAATCAGTCAGTCGCAAGACCACTACTTACGAACCAACATAAAGCAACGAAGAAATCAGAAGGCGGTGTCCCAAACAGCCGCGTCTTCATGAACGTAGTCGGGAAGACGACTACGTCTTCAAACCAGCCGATAAGAGAGAAGAGAGAAAGCGGTCCTGACCCGATCGCTACCACCACCCAGTGAAGAACGCGGTCGCTGGTACGATTGCGTTCTCCTTCCGGTCTGAAAATCGTAGCAACGCCTAAAACTCTATTTTTCCACGCCCCAATCATCCCAGAATGATGAAGAAACAATTACAAACCTAGTAGAAGCCTTCCACAAGCCAGATGTAATACCCCAAAACTTTATATAAGGTATTTTGGAATTTTTTGAGATTTTTTGGAGTTAAATAGAATTAATCCAAGTTTAATGGGTTAATAATTGAATTAAGGAATTGTTCATTAAATTAAAAAGGCCCTATACTAATTAATGGACCAAGCCCATTTAAATAGGCCACATAACCTAAAAAGGCCTAGCCCATATTCTAGATGTAACATTTAGCTATTTTTCAGATTTTTTAGAGGGATAAAAAGGTTAATAATGGGAGATAATATCAAAAGAGTTTGAAATAGTTCAAATTCGGCGCCAAGGGGTAAAAACGGTCTATCGAGCGACCGCCTAGGAACAGTAGCGACCCTTCAAATGACCTCTACTCTCTCCAGATTTTGTGAACGGAAGAAGGCATGAAAAGCTGGAAACTTTGGCATCCAAATCGCCTAGGATCGATGCTATCTATCACGTCCCGAGCACGGAAGGAACCCGGAGTGCGTGACGAGTTTATATCAATCATGTCAATCAGAGCGTTAGTGTATTCGACCCAAAGACAGAGTGCAAAAGTAAAGATAACCCAATCCTTTAGTCATCAAAACCTTCAAGTATTTCTATTACAATTCACATTAGGAAAGTGCTAAGACTCAATAAAAAGAAAAGTACAATAAATGACTCAAGAAAATAGAAAGATAAACTAGTTGACGCTTGGATAGACGAGGTAGCTCTAATCTATTCACTCTTGACTTTCCCCATCCGATTGTGTCTCGTCATCGGACTTACCTGAAAAAAAATAAGGGAAAACACTAGGTGAGCGAACGCTCAGTAGGAATTATATCTCAAGTGCTAGTTTGCTTTAAGTATATTACAAGTTACGTGAATGCAATATAGCTATGCATGTTCACGTAAAATGACAATAAAGAGTGTATGTCGAGAGATAATTGAGTGAACTAGCATGTCTTTCAAGAACTCATATCAATAAATATCAAGACATTCAAGCAAGTATATTCATCATGTCATGTCATGTCAAGAATTGGCTATCATGTTTAAAGTAAGTATATAATAAATACCCTTTCCAGGTCACGCAATGTCATGTCAAGTCGAGTCAAGTACAAGATTTGTGGAATGCCATTTAACTAGAACGACAAGTACTTCGGTGCAATGCCACACCGTGATCATTACAACTCCCATGGGTACTAGTACTTTCGGGTGCTCCTCCCAGGACCAGATCGGGCCCTTATACGCGCTAGCATTGAATCATGTATTTTCGACATCCACTATTGTTATATCCAATATAGAATTCCAAAAGAATAAGCTTGTAGGAACTTTAAGGTGGATCATATGGAATAGGATTACAAGGATTGAACATGATGTATAAGGATGATAATAACGGTACAATCACGATTAACGATAAAACTAGGTGGAATCGGCTCCCTAGATGGGTGCCATGACATTAAGAATAAGCGCTCATATAGATATGGTCGCTCGTCCTTGTACATGATAAGGTAGATAGAATTAGTGTCCACAAGTATGGCACATAATTCTTAAGGAATATTAATGGTATGGTTTCCCCCATTCCATTATTTAAAGAGTGTTCTCATGACATAGCATGTCATGAGGTCCGTCATACCATGTTTTTTTAGAGTGACATAGCAATCAAATAGTGTCATAGGTTTTAATGGTACAACCCGCTCGGCTGCCTTGAGGGAATCCAAGGCTAGCGGAGTCTTACGGAGGTCTCTATGATAAATTCACTAGTCTGGAGGAACGGAGTGTCCCGCGAAGAGTTCATCTATCACCGAGAAATAGTGGGTAATCGATAGAACATCACAAATCGTAGGACTCTATTCACGGAGTGGAATATAGTGCCAATACGCATAACCCATTGTCATGGGTTACAGAAAAACCACGAAATCAGGAACCAATCAATTGGCGCCTGAGCTTAAGTCTTCATTTTATGAATTGGCGCCCTTATCAGGGTCGTCAGTTCAGTAAATGATGATTGTTCAATCAGTCGTTACATCCAGATTCTATAAATATTAAATTCAATAAACCTTCTGAGATTTCAGTCATTATGAAGATGGCGACTTTCATTAAGGCTTCAATTTATAAACAGTGCCCTAGTCAGGGGCGTCATATATCCAATTAAAGGGTGAGGTGCATGTCGTTAATTACAACATCCAGGAAATTACAAACATTTCAGAATTTCACCATTTATCACTAACTGGTGCTCAAGTGTAGGGGCGTTCATTCAATTAATGACCCAGAAGCGGTCGTTATTTCTTTGTCGTATGATTTGCACCGGGCAGATACGATCACAGACACATGACTTTTAGAGTATGTCCAATCAGGAAACTAATGACATGTGTAGGTAGATGAAATTAATAGGAATTTACTAGTATGTTCATGCATTAGTTTACATGTAAGGGTTCATAGTTATTAAATTTTAAACATGGTGTAATTATTAATTATCTAAGGAATTGATGAATGTTTACACGGTTGTCAGATCAAATAGTGCCCCCGATTGGGTCGCTATTTTTAATTCATGTAGTAAACAACGAAACTCAATCTAGATCGATATCTGCAATCCCTTACAGACATATATGCATGTATTCAACCTAAAATTATTAAATTTGGCTTAACACTTGAGAAAACCTACCTTGGGTGATGATTCGGTTGACAGATGATGAAGAACGCGATGAGAAATACAGTATTCTGATACTCTGTTTTCAACAGAGAAGTTGGCAGATAGAAATAACAACTCCACGACAGTGGAAACCACGGAAATAGCTTGCTTGTTCTAGCAGAAGAATAGCAGCGCAGTAGGAAACAGGAAGGAGAAGATGATTCTTCCACGTTCCCGGTAGGAAGAAGATGGCAAGAGCAGCAACACAACTGTCCCTTTGGTCCTAAGAAATAGAGAAGCAGAGGGCTTCCCACGAACACCCAAAACCTTCAGAAGAAGAAGCTTTATGTTTCTCCACAGCAATACGTGAAGAACAACAGAAGTAGCAGAAGATGGCTTCCTCCCTTCACGGTATTGGTAGAAGGAGGAAGAAGATGATGAAGAACCGCGATGTTCTTTACGTAGCAGCAGGAAAATAGCAGCAGAAGGACGTCTTTGGCAAATAGTATCAACATGGGTTCGATGGAGGGATTGTTATTTATAGAAAAAAAGATTCCTTATGGGTTCTAGGACTTTGGTTAGGATTAAAACTTCCTATGTAGAATCCTTATTAAACTGAGATATCCACGTATTGATCCTTTCCTAATCAATACTTACCCGAATAACATCCCTATTCGAACCAAACACCAACGGGTCCCGTTTGTAAATGATGCCTAATGTTGGGGCGTTATTTCAATAAATGACGCCTGTATACTCAGTCTTCAATTCCTTATATGATGCCTATCAAGGGGGCGGCAATTATTAAATTAGCTCCATTTGAGCGGTCTTCATTTAAATAACGTCCTGATAGGAGGCGTTATTCTCTTATGACCTATTTGTTATATGTTTTAAGTATATATATGAGTTGGGCCTTTATTATTGGTTTGAATCATTTAATCTATTTAAGCTTTTTTCCCTTTAATTTACCAGGGTTGCTACACCCTCCCCACTTAGAAGAATTTGGTCCCCAAATTCAATTGCATATATTTTTAGAGAGTGTAAAGTTCATACCTTTTTAGAATAACTCCGGGAATCCCTTCCTCATGGACTCCTCTGCCTCCCATGTGGCTTCATGCTCTAAGCATTTACTCCATTGCACCTTTAGCATGGGAATTGTCTTATTCCTTAGTGTGTGAACCTCATGATCGAGTATCTTCATGGGCTTTTGTTCATATGTGAGATCCTTTTGAATCATCAGGTCTCCATGATCGATGACATGTGACGAATCATGCACATACTTCTTAAGCATGGATATATGGAATACATTATGGACGTCGGACAATTGAGGAGGCAAAGCGATGTGATAAGCAACCTCGCCCACTCTTTCTTGTACCTCAAAAGGTCTGATAAACCTTGGTGTAAGCTTGCCCTTAACACCAAACCTCCTAATTCCACGTCCAGGTGATATCTTGAGAAATATGTGATCTCTGACTTGGAATTCGAGATCTCTTCTTCTTGTGTCGGCATAAGCCTTCTGTCTAGACTGAGCCACTTGAAGTCTTTCTCTAATGAGCTGAATCTTTTTGGTGGTATCCCTCACCATGTCTGGTCCTAATAGTTATTTTTCGCCAACTTCATCCCAGCACAAAGGTGATCGACAACTTCTACCGTATAAGGCTTCGAAAGGTGCCATCTGTATACTTGCTTGGTAGCTGTTGTTATATACAAACTCGACCAAAGGCAAGTGATCATGCCAGTTTCCACCGAAATTAATGATGCAAGCTCTGAGCATATCTTCTACCACGTGATTCGTTCTTTCGGTCTGACCATCCGTTTGAGGATGAAAAGCTGTACTAAAGTTAAGCCTTGTCCCCAACGAATGTTGTAGCCCTTTCCAAAAATGGGAAGTAAAACGAGGGTCTCGATCATACACGATTGAAATAGGAACTCCATGTAGTCTGACTATCTCTTTAATGTACAAAGCGGCAAGAACATCAACTGACCATCGGCTCTTAATTGGCAAGAAGTGTGCCGCCTTGGTCAAACGGTCGATGATAATCCATATTCCATCATGTCCTCCCTTAGATTTAGATAGTCCCATAATGAAATCTATACCGATATCCTCCCACTTCCACTTGGGAATATCAAGAGGATGTAACTTAGCGGCAGGCTTTTGATGTTCTGCCTTGACTTGTTGACATGTGAGACAGCGAGACACAAAGTCCGCTATTTCTCTTTTCATGTTGGGCCACCAAAAGGTCCTTTTCAAATCTTGGTACATTTTGGTAGATCATGGATGAATGGTGTACCTTGATCTGTGAGCTTCATCTAAGATCTTCTTGTTTAACTCTGGACAATCTGGTATACAAGTTCTATTTCTGAACAATAACCTTCTATCTGATGCTAATTTCAAATCAGATTTCTCTTCAATTTTACCCTTGATTTCCACTAATGTTGGGTCATTGTCTTGAAGTCCTTGTATTTCAGAGAGTAAATCTAGCTGTATACTCATGTGGGATAGTGTAACACACCTGCTCTCCTTGTCCATGCTTATATCAAGTCGAGTGAACTATTCTAGCAACTTCCACTCCTGAATCATACAATTGGCTAATATGGCTCTTGGCCTCCGACTGAGGGCATCAGCTATAGATTACCCTTTCCAGGATGATATTGTATTGTGAAGTCGAAGTCTTTGAGATATTCTAGCCAACGTCTTTGCCTCATATTTAATTCCTTCTGAGAGAAGAGATACTTGAGACTTTTATGGTGAGAGTATACAGTAAACTGCACTCCGTATAGATAATGTCTCCATATCTTCAGTGTAAATACTACCGTAGCCAATTCTAAGTCATGGACTGGGTAGTTCTCTTCATGCTTCTTGAGTTATCTGGAAGAATAAGCTATGACCCTTCCTTGTTGCATCAAGACACATCCGAGGCCAATGCCAGATGCATCAGTGTATACCTCGAATTTCTCTCCTTCTACTGGTAGGGCTAAGACCGGGGCAGTAGTTAGGTGATCCTTGAGAGCTTGAAAGCTTCTTTCACATTCCTCGCTCCATTCATAACGGATCTCCTTGCGAGTTAGCCTAGTGAGTGGTATGGCGATTTTGGAGAAATCCTTGATGAATCGCCCTTGATGAATCGCTGGTAGTAGCTGGCAAGACCCAAGAAACTACGGATCTCGCTAGCACTGGTCGGTCTTTCCCAATTCTTTACAGCTTCAACTTTTGATGGATCTACGGATAGTCCGTCCTTTGAAATCACATGACTTAGGAAGGATACTTCTTCCAGCCAAAATTCACATTTGCTGAGCTTTGCATATAACTGATTCGTTCTCAATATCTGTAATGCAATCCTTAAATGCTCCTCATGCTCTTCCTTGGTCTTTGAATAGATCATGATATCATCAATGAAAACCACCACGAACTGATCTAGATGAGGCCTGAATATACTATTCATCAACTACATAAAGGCCGCAGGGGCATTCATTAGTCCAAAAGGCATAACAACAAATTCATAGTGCCCATACCTGCTCCTGAACGCGGTCTTATCAATGTCCTCATCTTTGATCCTTAGTTGGTGATATCCCGACCTGAGATCAATCTTTGAGAAATACTTGGATCCAGATATTTGATCAAATAAATAATCGATTCTCGGTAGTGGATACTTGTTCTTGATAGTGAGATGATTCAACTGTCGATAGTCGATGCATAATCTCATGGATCCATCTTTCTTTTTTACAAACAACACAGGTGCTCCCCACGGGGAAGTGCTTGGTCTAATAAATCCCTTCTTTAAAAGCTCCATTAGTTGCTCCTTCAGCTCCTTGAGTTCGGCAGGGGACATCCTATAAGGTACCTTAGAAACTGGGCCAGCACTAGGGATCAAGTCGATGGTGAAGGCCACTTCTCTTTGTGGGGGTAATCCGGGCAAATCTTCTAGAAACACGTCCAGAAATTCTTGCACAACATGGTTGTCTTCTAGCTTAGTCTCCTTAGTGGTGACAAAAGCAAAGAAGGATACACATCCTTTCCTTATTAGCTTGCTAGCTTGAAGAGCCGAAATAAAAGGTGACTTGCTCCGACTCTTTGGACTAGTATAGACCAGTTCCGAAAATTCTTTGAAAGTAACTCTGCTGTTACGGTAATCAACAGTTGCCTGGTATTTGGATAGCCAATCGGCTCCTAATATGATATCATAGTCCTTTATATCTAGACATATGAGGTCAATAGGAAGGTTTCTTCCCTTTACCAAGACTTCACAATTTTGGTAATGATGAGTAATATCGGCTTCGTTTCCGAGAGAAGTTGAAATAACTAATTTTATCCATTATGGTTCCATAGGTAATGGATCGACAAACTTCTTGGAAATAAACGAATGCGATGCACCAGTATCAAATAAGACATATGCAGACTTGGAACGAACTTTCAATGTACCTTCCACTAGTACGCCTTCGTCTTGTTCTGCCTCCTTAATAGCCTAGAGACGTGCATTCTTCATTGCCGGGCGCTTCACTTCACTGGCTTGTTCAGTAAGCAACGGATAGTCAGGAATCCGATGATCACGACTCCCACAACAAAGACAAGCTCCAAGTTTCCTCTAACATTCTTCGGCCTTATGTCCGGCCTTGTCACAATATTTACACACCACTTTAGAAGGTGTGGTGGTGAAGGAGAATGGTTTGTTAATCTTTTTAACTTTCTTTTCCTGGGAGGACTCTTCTCCATTACTTGGCCTCTTCTTGTTGAAATTGGGTTTGAAGGAACCAGAACTAGTGACATGTTCCTTCTTATCTTTCCCACGAATCCTATCAGATAGCTCCATGGCGTCTTCTAGTAACTAGGCTCGTCGTACCATCTCCGAATAGACTTGTATGTCCATCGGCGCTAGTTGTGTGATATATTGGGGCCTAAGCCCATTTAGAAATCTCTTAGCTTTCATCTTCTCGATACTGACTAGGTGTTTAGCATACCGAGACAACCTTGAGAATTATGCCTCGTACTCAGCCACCGACAAAGATCGTTGCTTAAGTGCGGTGAATTTGACGGCTTTTTTCTCTTGAACTCGGTCTGAAAAATACTTGTTGTTACAGTACTCTGTAAATTCAGCCCATGTAATGGGTTCTTCAGCTAAGGTGGCTTCTATGGACTCCCACCAGGAACGGGCATCTCTTTCTAGTTGGAACGTTGCTAGAAACACCCTCTCCTCGCCCGTGCATTGCATGACACGGAATATCCTTTCCACTTCTCGGAGCCAATGCTCGGCATCATCGGGATCTGATGAGCCAATGAACCTTGGTGGGTTCATATTTCTAAAACTACGGTGGAGATCACCAGCTCCACGGTTCACCGCTCCTTGCGCCACTTGCTGCAGCACTTGGGCCATGCCTTGGATGGTGCATTGCATGTTACGCCACTGGGCACGTTCGGGGGCCATCATCCTACAATTACAATAACTATATTAATATGTGATTATGTTCAAAGGTATTAGTTTCTAAGTTAACTCAACCCTCGGTTCTACCCAATCTCACCGGGTAAAGGTTTAAACCTATCCTTGGACTTGGGTTTCCTAGGAATTGAATATCCTAGGCTCTGATACCACAAAAATTGTCACGCCCTGAGCGCGGAAGGAACCCAGAGTGCGTGACGAGTTTATATCGATCATGTCAATCAGAGTGTTAGTGTATTCGACACAAAGATAGAGCACGCAAAAGTAAAGATAACTCAATCCTTTATTCATCAAAACCTTCAAGTATTTCTATTACAATTCACTTAAGGAAAGGGCTAAGACTCAATAAAAATAAAAGTACAATAAATGACTCAATAAAATAGAAAAATAAACTAGTTGACGCTTGGATAGACGGGGTAGCTATAATCTCTTCACTCTTAACTTTCTCCATCCGATTGTGTCTCGTCATCGGACTCACCAGAAAAAAAAAGGGAAAACACTAGGTGAGCGAACGCTCAGTAGGAATTATATCTCAAGTTCTAGCTTGCTTTAAGTAGATTACAAGTTACATGAATGCAATATAGCTATGCATGTTTGCGTAAAATGACAATAAAGAGTGTATGTCGAGAGATAATTGAGTGAACTAGCATGTCTTTCAAGAACTCATATCAATAAATATCAAGACATTCAAGCAAGTATATTCATCATGTCATGTCATGTCAAGAATTGGCTATCATGTTTCAAGCAAGTATATAATAAATACCCTTTCCGGGTCACGCAATATCATGTCAAGTCGAGTCAAGTACGAGATTAGTGGAATGCCATTTAACTAGAATGACAAGTACTTCAGTGCAATGTCACACCGTGATCATTACAACTCCCATGGGCACTAGTACTTTCGGGTGCTCCTCGTAGGACTAGATCGGGCGCTTATGCGCGCTAGCATTGAATCATGTATTTTTGACATCCACTATAGTTATAGCCAATATAGAATTCTAAAAGAATAAGCTTGTAGGAACTTTAAGGTGGATCATATGGAATAAGATTACAAGGATTGAACACGATGTATAAGGACGATAATAACGGTACAATCACGATTAACGATAAAATTAGGTGGAATTGACTCCCTAGATGGGTGCCATGACATTAAGAATAAGCGCTCATATAGATATGGTCGCTCGTCCTTGTACATGATAAGGTAGATAGAATTAGTGTCCACAAGTATGGCACATAATTCTTATGGAATATTAATGGTATGGTTTCCCCCATTCCATTATTTAAAGAGTGTTCTCATGACATAGCATGTCATGAGGGCCGTCATACCATGTTTCTTTAGAGTGACATGGTAATGAAATAGTGTCATAGGTTTTAATGGTACAACCCGCTCGGCTGCCTTGAGGGAATCCAAGACTAGCAGAGTCTTACGGAGCTCTCTACGATAAATTCACAAGTCCGGAGGAACGGAGTGTCCCACGGAGAGTTCATCTATCACCGAGAAATAGTGGATAATCGATAAAACATCACAAATCATGGGGCTATATTCACGGAATGGAATATAGTGCCAATACGCATAACCCATTGTCAAGGGTTACATAAAAACCACGAAATCAGGAACCAGTCAATTGGCGCCTGAGCTTAAGTCTTCATTTTATGAATTGGCGCCCTTATCAGGGTCATTAGTTCAGTAAATGATGACAGTTCAATCAGTCGTTACATCCAGATTCTATAAATATTAAATTCAATAAACCTTCCTAGATTTCAGTCATTATGAAGATGATGACTTTCATTAAGGCTTCAATTTATTAAACAGCTCCCTAGTCAGGGGCGTCATATATCAAATTAAAGGGTAGGGTGGATGTCGTTAATTACAACATCCAGGAAATTATAAACATTTCAGAATTTCACAATTTATCACTAATTGACGCCCAAGTGTAGGGGTATTCATTCAATTAACGACCCGGAAGCAGTCGTTATTTCTTTGTCGTATGATTTGCACCGGGCAGATACGATTACAAACACATGACTTTTGGAGTATGTCCAATCAGGAAACTAATGACATGTGTAGGTAGAGGAAATTAATAGGAATTTACTAGTATGTTCATGCATTAGTTTACATGTAAGGGTTCATAGTTATTAAATTTTAAACATGGTGTAATTATTAATTATCTAAGGAATTGACGACTGTTTGCACGGTCGTCAGATCAAATAGCGTCCCCGATTGGGTCGCTATTTTTAATTCATGCAGTAAACAACGAAACTCAATCCAGATCGATATCTGCAATCCCTTACAGACCTATATGCATGTATTCAACCTAAAATTATTAAATTTGGCTTAACACTTGAGAAAACCTACCTTGGGTGATGATTCAGTTGACAGATGATGAAGAACGCGATGAGAAATACAATATTCCAATACTATGTTTTCAACAGAGAAGTTGGCAGATAGCAATAGCAACTCCACGATAGTGGAAACCATGGCAATAGCTTGCTTCTTCTAGTAGAAGAACAATAGCGCAGTAGGAAACAGGAAGGAGAAGTTGATTCTTCCACGTTCCCGACAGGAAGAAGATGGCAAGAGCAGCAACGCAATTGTCCCTTTGGTCCAAAGAAATAGAGAAGCAAAGGGCTTCCCACGAACACCTAAAACCTTCAAAAGAAGAAGCTTTATGTTTCTCCACAGCAATACGTGGAGAACATCAGAAGGAGTAGAAGATGGCTTCCTCCCTTCACGGTATTGGCAGCAAGAGGAAGAAGACGATGAAGAACCACGATGTTCTTCACGTAGTAGCAGGAAAATAGCAGTAGAAGGACATCTTTGGCAAATAGTATCAACATGGGTTCGATGGAGGGATTGGTATTTATAGAAAAAAAAGATTCCTAATGTGTTCTTGGAGTTTGGTTAAGATTAAAACTTCCTATGTAGAATCCTTATTAAACTGAGATGTCCACGTATTGATACTTTCCTAATCAATACTTACCCAAATAACATCCCTATTAGAACCAAACACCAACGGGTCCCATTTGTAAATGACGCCTAATGTTGGGGCGTTATTTCAATAAATGACGCCTATATACTCAGTCTTCAATTCCTTATATGATGCCTATCAAGGGGGCGGCAATTATTAAATTAGCACCATTTGAGCAGTCTTCATTTAAATAACGTCCTGACAGGAGGCGTTATTCTCTTATGACCTATTTGTTATATGTTTTAAGTATATATATGAGTTGGGCCTTTATTATTGGTTTGAATCTTTTAATCTATTTAAGATTTTATCCCTTTAATTTACCAGGGTTGCTACACTATCCCTTGGTTAGAAGAGTCTAGAATGTAATTGGGTCGATTGCAAGTCCTAATTAGGACTCTAGGTTCGTTCTAACCTCCAAAACCCTAGCTAACCCTATAAGTAGACCTCATGTTTCACATGTGCGACCCTTACTTTTGGCTCGCGTGGAACTAAGGTAAGGAAGCATTATTTCAAGTAGGTTCTTTAGAACATTTTGTTCATAATAGTAAGGTCTAACTACCCTTAAAATTTCATCTTAGGAGATCAAGCCATCAGAAAGATAGAAGCTTTCAAAGACGCTTGTTCAGTGCAAGCAAACTAGGAACCTGTGCAACGGAACCAGATTGATCAGCAAATTAGAAGCCCTACACGAGATAATTGGAAGTTGGATTTTTAGACTTAATTATTTACCTTAGTAATCTCTTTCTACCCTCCAAATTTCGTGGCATTAGGTGAAGAAAATCAGAAGTTAGAAGGTCACGAAGTTGCTGGTTCGGATCAGAACGAGCAAAAACTAGGGTCAACTTCCAGCCCTAAATTAGAAGTTTAGAGCTCTAACCAGAGGTAGGTTATCTCATGAATGACTTAAACTTGATGTTAGGAGTAAAAGATCTCAATTTCTAGTCGTTTTCATGTATGGTACGTGGAGTATTTTGTGTTTTATTGAGACTGCGCAGTAAGTTCATTTCCCATGCATACACCTAGCCCTAATGAGATAAAAATAGAAATTTTGTCACGCCCTGACACGGAAAATCGGAACGTAGCAGTTTATATCAATCTTGTCAATCAGAGCATACATTGCCACAAGAGGCTAACCACCAGGCTAATAATAAAGAAACAATTAACCCAACTTTATTGATAATAATAATAATAAGAGAAAGTATTCAATTACACCCGACTTCTTGTGGACTTCTATCTCATTAATGGAAAATACATCAACTCTAGATAACAACTAATCCAAACTTGACTTGAACATAAACTCTAAATGGCTCACTCCTGGAATCACTCACTCACGTCCCCATCGGAACACCCATACTCATCCGAGCTACTTGAAAAGGATTGGAAAGTAAGGGTGAGCAAAGCTCAGTAGGATTTTATATCTCTATCATCAGACATAATTAAAGTGATTAACCATTTATGAATAACGTTGTAACAAAAGCGATGATAAATAAATGACAAGAGATAGATAGGGAAAAGAACATGAGCTTTCAAGTAAAGAGTAAACACAAGTATAACAAGAACTTTTCATGTCATGAAATGATAAATGGAATTGGCCATATCAAGCACGCATTTCAAGTAATTGAGTAAAAGTGGAAATGTCATAGACCAATCACGCTAGTCATGCACTTCGGTGCAATGCCACACCTTGTCATTACAAACTCCCCTGGGCACAAGTACTTTCGGGCGCTCCTCCCAGGATCAGACCGGGCCCTTTATGATGCGTTGGCATTGAAGGTTTGGATCAATGATCCTAGTCTAGACATTCATCACATTAATGGCTAAGAGTTCCATGGTTAAGCTCACAAACTTACTTCTAAGATCAAGAGAAATTCCAACAAAATTGGAATGACATCAAGTAGAAAGACTATGAGTCTTTAGGTAACAAGGATGTAAACAAGGATTGCACATAATCTCACAGTTCAAGGCCAACCATGATAACTGCTTCATGATAATAAAACAAGAAAAATCTTATTACTATCTTATCTGTGACGGTCTATAATAGGGCCGTTACAGGAACGTGACGGTCGTACACAGGGCCGTTACGTTGCTATGATGGTCCAATCTTGGGCCGTTACAGGACACAGACCAGTTTAATTTGAGCTGGTCCAAAAACACGATTCAAACCACATTCATGGGTTCAGGTCTTTAGGGTACAACCTGCCCGGCGTCCTGGTGGGAATCCCAGGCTCACGGGGTCTTACGGAGGTCTCATAATAGTGGTCCTAGTCTGACGGAAGAAATATCCAGTAGAGAGTCCCATCTATTACAAGAATTGAGGCTAATAAACACGGTACCCAAAGCGGTGCGGTCAGTCAATCCCACCGGAGTGGCATGACTGTCAAACAATAAAGCTAAGATCAAATATATATCTTACATAAATCAAAATTGATACAAGTTTAACTAAGGGTTTTTATCAAATTCTTCATGATCATTCAACTGAGGATTTTCTAACATCTTTCATGTAGAACAATGAAAAATTTATGTTTATGATCATAATACAATATTAACATCATGTTCTGCCTTACTTATAGATCACGATATCATACTAACATAGCAAGTTTCTGGTTTTAAAATGCATAAGCAATAGTTTAAAAAAAATACTGTCAGGAGAACGTGACGGTCTAAGGAAAGGGCGTTACAAGCATGTAACACTCTATAGTAGATGCGTTACGTACCAGAAATTAAATAGATTAAAATTTCAAAATTTTAAAACACAGGGGCATGTGACGGTCTATCGTGAGACCGTCAGACTCATGTGACAGTCTGTCGTGCGGCCGTCAGGCTGTAACGGCCTCTGGAAGATGCGTCACATGACCTGGAACATGCCGACGATGAACTTCGACATTTTACACTAAAACTTCGATTGCTTATGATAGAATGAATAAAAATTAGGGAAAATGCTACCATTCGAAAGAGCGTAAACATTCGTATAAAATAGCATGCTTGATTTAGATCTAACACAACAAGATTCAATCTTTAACTAATAATCATGAAAGTTGCCCTTTTTATACACCTCGAAGTAAAACGTGAAATTTGAACAGCATGATGAACGAGAATTGGGCAATTAGGTATCAAAAGAAAGAGCTCATGGAGATGCACAATACAGTATTATTAGATTTCTATTTGGCCTAAGAGACACCTACCTTTGCTTGAAGGAAAGAAGGACGAAGAAGAGGAGTCACCGGAACCCTAGGTACCGCTCCTAGAACGCCCAAATTCTCCCTCGTCCGATCACGATCGATCCCGCTGCCTATTGCTGGTGCAAATAGGGTTCTAAGGTGTCGAAAGCCATCTATAAATAGAGCCTATAGAGACTCCTAGAGATCGAATTTGGTTGAAGAGTCCTATGAAGAAATTCCGGCGAAAACTTCAGATAAGGTTCTAATCCACCGCCGCCGCCGTCGGCAGAATCATCTAGAGTTAGGGTTTTCAAAGAGAAAGCAAAAACCTATCAATGGGCTAGGGTTTGGCTCGAATTGGAGCATAATTGGGCTGGAATTGGGCCCAAATTGTGATGGCTAAACTAGGTCTTCTAACCCACGAAAAACTCCTAAAAATGCACAATTGGGCCTACAGGAATTTTATTTTGGGCTCGTACCTGTAGACAAAGTTATTACAAATTCAATTTTACACTAGTTTCATATTTTTCCAGAATTTTAGTAATTTCATTAGAAGTTGAGCCAATAAATAATTAATTGTGGAAATATTATAGTAGAAAAAGACAGGGTGCTACACCCTCCCCCACTTATGGAATTTGGTCCCCAAATTCACCGAATTTGCTAACAACCAACCTTAAAACAATTCGGGATATAATTTCCTGATCGCATCCTCGGATTCCCATGTTGCTTCCTCAGCTCCACGCCGACTCCACTGGACCTTGACCATCGAAATGGATCGATTCCTGAGTTGCTGTTGCTTGAAGTCCAATATCTTGATAGGCTTCTCTTCATAAGATAAGTCCTTCTTCAATTCCAAATCGGCATGTTGGATAATGTGCGAAGGGTCATACACATACTTCCGAAGCATAGATACATGGAACACATCGTGAATACCAGCTAACTGTGGTGGTAGGGCTAATCTATAGGCAACTTCGTCTACCCTCTCTAAGATCTCAAATTGGCCAACAAACCTTGGGCTTAACTTGCCTCAAATTCTAAATCTTCTAATTTCTTTTGATGGTGACACTTTCAGAAATACATGGTCCCCAATCTGAAATTCTAGCTCCCTTCTTCTATTATCTGCATAGCTCTTTTGTCGGGACTGGGCAACCTTCAAACGGTCTTTGATAACTTGGATGTTCTTTGACGATTCTTAGATAAGATCTGGTCTGAATCATTGCTTCTCACCAATTTCTTCCCAACAAAGAGGAGATCTACAACTCCTGGCATACAAGGCCTCAAACGGTGCCATCTGAATGCTGGATTGGTAACTATTATTGTATGTAAATTTAATCAAAGGTAAGTGTTCATGCCAACTGCCTCCAAAATCAATTATACATGCTCTCAACATGTCTTCAACAATCTGGTTTGCTCTCTCGGTCTGTCCGTCAGTCTGAGGGTGAAAAGCTATAGTGAAGTTCAAACGAGTGCCTAATGATGCTTGAAGTCCTTTCCAAAAGTGAGATGTAAATCTAGGGTCTATGTCAGATATGATGGACACATGGACTCCATGCAATCTTATTACTTCCTTTATATACAGGGTAGCCAAAATATCCATGGTCCACCTTGACTTAATAGGTAAAACTGTGCAGACTTTGTCAGTCGATCAATGATCACCCAAATTCCATCAAGGCCTCCTCGTGTTCGGGGTAAACCTATAATAAAATCCATACCAACACTTTCCCACTTCCATTGTGATATTTCGAGAGGTTTTAACTTCCCAGCAGGTCTGAAATGCTCTGCTTTAACTTGTTGACATACTAAACACCTGCTCACAAAATCAGCCACTTCCCTCTTCATGTTCGGCCACCAGAAAGTCCTCTTCAAATCTCTGTACATCTTTGTAGCTCCTAGGTGTATAGTATACCTAGATCTGTGCGCTTCTTCAAGAATCTTCTTCTTTATTTCCATGGAATCAGGGACACATGTTCTCCCTCAAAACAACAATCTCTCATCATCAGCTAACATAAAATCTGGTCGATTAGCCATCTGTTCTTTAATTCCAATGAGCACAGGGTCATTATCCTGCAACTGCTTAATTTCTGCTAGCAATTCTGAACGAAGCTGGACATGAGCCACCAAGATCCGATCTTCCTTTTCTGTAATATCTAAATTGGCAAACTGTTCTAACAACTTCCAATCTTGAATCATCAAACTGGCTAGCCTAGATGTTGGCTTCCTGCTTAAAACATCTACTACAACATTCCCCTTTCCGGGATGATATTCAATGGAGAAGTCGAAATCCTTTAAGTACTCTAACCACCTTCTCTGTCTCATATTCAACTCCTTCTAAGAAAATAAGTATTTAAAGCTCTTATTGTCTGAGTACACGATGAAAGTTTCTCCATAAAGATAATGCCTCCATATCTTAAGAGCAAACACAACCGCTGCTAACTCCAGATCATGCACATGGTAATTCTCTTCATGTTTTCTCAACTGCTGGAGGAATAAGCTATCACCTTCCCTCGTTGCATCAATACGCAACCTAAACTGATTCCTGAAGCATCGGTATAAACTTCAAAACCTCCTTCACCTAAGGGTAAGGCCAAAATTGGGGCAGTGGTCAAGCACTCCTTCAAAGTTTGAAAACTCTTTTCACAATCATCCGTCCATTCAAAACAATTCTCCTTACGAGTTAACCTTGTCAAGAGCACTACAATCTTGGAAAAATCCTTGATGAACCTTCGATAATAGCCTGCCAAGCCTAAGAAGCTTCTGATCTCAGTTACATTCACAGGTCTTTCCCAATTACGTACAGCCTCAACTTTAGAAGGGTCTACTGCGATTCCCTCTTTAGAAATAATGTGGCCCAAAAAAGATACATCTTGCAACCAGAACTCACATTTACTAAACTTGGCGTATAGCTGATACTATTTTAATATTTGCAATGCCATTCTTAAGTGTTGTTCATGCTCCTCCTTTCTCCTTGAATATATCAAAATATCATCGATAAATACCACGACCCACTGATCCAAGTATGGTCGAAACACACTATTCATTAGCTGCATAAAAGCTGCAGGAGCATTTGTTAGTCCAAACGGCATCACCACAAATTCAAAATGCCCATACCTGCTACGGAATGCCGTCTTAAAAATATCTTCATCTTTTATCCTCAACTGATGATACCCAGATCTGAGATCGATCTTTGAGAAATACTGGGCTCCTGATATCTGATCAAATAATTCATCAATCCTTAGTAATGGGTACTTGTTCTTCACGGTGAGCTGATTCAACTGACGATAATCGATACACAGCCTTAAAGAACCATCTTTCTTCCTTACAAAAAGAACATGAGCACCCCACGGGAAAGTACTCGGATGAATGAACCCTCTTTCTAGCAAGTCTAACAACTGCATCTTTAGTTCTCTTAACTCAGTCGGGGACATACGGTAGGGAGCTCTCGAAATAGGCGAGGCGCTAGGAATCAGGTCAATAGAGAAAATCACCTCCCTTTCAGGAGGAAGACCTGGCAATTCATTTGGAAATACCTCCGAAAAATCTTGAATAATAGGGATATCATTCAACTCCACTTCCTTCTTATCAGTTAAAGAAATTAAAGCCAAGAATGCTGGACACCCCTTTCTTAACAACTTATCTGCCCGAAGTGCCAAAATGGGTGGCACGGTCTTGGATAGCCTAGAGCCAGAGAAAGAAAGCTCCGGAAATCCAGGGAAAGACACGACTTCTGACTTATAATGAACACTAGCACCATGCTTAGATAACCAATCAGCCCCTAAGATTACATCATAATCTTTCATCTTCATGCATACTAGATCAGCAGATAAATTATAACCATTGATCAAAACTTCACTAGAAGGATAATAATATTTAATCTCGGATCCCGAACCAATAGGGGTGAATATCATAAGGTGTGAATCCAACAACACCGGTTCCACAGATAAAGTCTTAGCAAATTTCAGAGATATAAAAGAATGAGTGGCTCCAATGTCGAAAAGTACGAACGCTGGCTTGGAAAGAATAGTAAGAGTACCTTCGACAATACCTCCTTCCTCGGTAGTCTGGTTCTGGGTCTCTGCCTCCTGGAGGGCTTGGAGCCTACCTTGCCACTTGTAACTTCCTTGCGACTTATCATATGCTGCCAGTTCATTAATAAGGGGACATTCTGGAATTCGGTGGTCCCTGCTACCACACCTTAAGCAAGCGCCTAACTTGCACCAACACTCTTCCATCTTGTGACCTGGACGGTTACAATACTTCCAAACTGCCTTAGACGGCACAACTGGTCCAACCTTCTTCTCGCCTTCCTTGGGTTTCTTATTTTTAGAAAAACTCGGCCCACCATTGGGCCTCTTCTGACCATTACCGGGTCTGAATTTCCCGGAACTGGTAGTCTGTTCCTTCTTCTTATCCCCACCTTTGATCTGGTCAGTCATTTCCATCGTATCCTCCAAAACTTGTGCTTTCCTTACTATCTCAGCATAGATATGGATTTCCAAGGGTGCCAATTGATTGATGTACTGAAGCTTCAAACCATTCAAAAATCTTTTAGCCTTCATTTTCTCAGTGGACACCAAGTGTGGGGCATACTTACATAATCTGGAAAACTGCACATCATATTCCGCAACTGATAAGTTTCTTTGTTTCAAAGCAGCAAACTCGGCCGCCTTCTTCTCCTACACCCGATCTGAGAAGTACTTACTATTGAAAAACTCCTTGAACTCATCCCACGTGGCACGCCTATTCCTAAGTGTGGCTTCCACGGCTTCCCATCAAGCACGAGCATCGCGGTCTAATTGGAAAGTCGCTAGTAAGACGCGATCCTGATCTCTACATTGCATAACTCTGAAGATTCTTTCCGTCTCCTTCAGCTAGTTCTCAGCCACATTCGGGTCTGAAGATCCACTGAAACACGGGGGATTAAAGCCCTGAAAGTTTCGATGTAGATTGCCTGATCCTTGCTGTCCGCCGCCTTGGGCTACTTGCTGTAAGGCCTGGGTCAGGCCCTGCACTGTACGTTGCATGTCTCGCCATTGAGCGCGTTTGGCCGCCATCACGGAAATTCCTACAACATAAAAGAAGTAATTAAGAACGTTCTATTGGATCTATCTTCTTATAGCTAGTTAATTAATTAACTAATCTTAGCCCAAGTCTCTACCCAACTCACTGGGTCAGATTCTGACTTTACTAAGGTTTAAAGGTTCTATAACACTACTAGCAACCTAGGGGGGTCTAAAGAAAACCTAGGCTCTGATACCATAAAAACTGTCACGCCCCGACGCGAAAATCGGAACGTAGCAGTTTATATCAATCATGTCAATCAGAGCATACATTGCCACAAGAGACTAACCACCAGGCTAATAATAAGGAAACAATTAACCAAACTTTATTGATAATAATAATAATAAGAGAAAGTATTCAATTACACCCGACTCCTTGTGGACTTCTATCTCATTAATGGAAAATACATCAACTCTACATAACAACTAATCCAAACTTGAATTGAACATAAACTCTAAATGGCTCGCTCCTGGAATCACTCGCTCCCGTCCCCATCTGAACGCACGTCCTCATCCGAGCTACCTGAAAAGGATTGGAAAGTAGGGGTGAGCAAAGTTCAGTAGGATTTTATATCTCTATCATCAGGCATAATTAAAGTGATTAACCATTTATGAATAACGTTGTAACAAAAGTGATGATAAATAAATGACAAGAGATAGATAGGGAAAATAACATGAGCTTTCAAGTAAAGAGTAAACACAAGTATAACAAGAACTTTTCATGTCATGAAATGATAAATGGAATTGGCCATATCAAGCATGCATTTCAAGTAATTGAGTAAAAGTGGAAATGTCATAGACCAATCACGCTAGTCATGCACTTCGGTGCAATGCCACACCTTGTCATTACAAACTCCCCGGGGCACAAGTACTTTCGGGCGCTCCTCCTAGGACCAGATCGGGCCCTTTATGATGCGTTGGCATTGAAGGTTTGGATCAATGATCCTAGTCTAGACATTCATCACATTAATTCCCACGAGTTCCAAGGTTAAGCTCACGAACTTACTTCTAAGATCAAGAGAAATTCCAACAAAATTGGGATGCCATCAAGTAGAAAGACTATGAGTCTTTAGGTAACAAGGATGTAAACAAGGATTGCACATAATCTCACAGTTCAAGGCCAACGTTGATAACTGCTTCATGATGATAAAACAAGAAAAACCTTATTACTATCTTATCTGTGACGATCTATAACAGGGCCGTTACAGGAACGTGACGGTCGTACACAGGGCCGTTACGTTGCTGTGATGGTCCAATCTTGGGCCGTTACAGGACACAGACCAGTTTAATTTGAGCTGGTCCAAAAACACGATTCCAACCACGTTCATGGGTTCAAGTTTTTAGGGTACAACCTGCCCGACGTCCTGGTGGGAATCCCAGGCTCACGAGGTCTTACGGAGGTCTCATAATAGTGGTCCTAGTCCGACGAAAGGAATATCCGGCGGAGAGTCCCATCTATTACAAGAATTGAGGCTAATAAACACGGAAACCAAAGCGGTGCGGTCAGTCAATCCCACCGGAGTGGCATGACTGTCAAACAATAAAGCTAAGATCAAATATATATCTTATATAAATCAAAATTTATGCAAGTTTAACTAAGGGTTTTTATCAAATTTATCATGATCATTCAACTGAGGATTTTCTAACATCTTTCATGTAGAACAATGAAAAATTTATGTTTATGATCATAATACAATATTAACATCACGTTCTGCCTTACTTATAGATCAAGATATCATACTAACATAGCAAGTTTCTGGTTTTAAAATGCATAAGCAATAGTTTAAAAAAAATACTGTCAGGAGAACGTGACGGTCTAAGGAAGGAGCGTTACAAGCATGTAACACTTTATAGTTGCGTTAAGTACCAGAAAATAAATAGATTAAAATTTCAAAATTTTAAAACATAGGGACATGTGACGGTCTGTCGTGGGACCGTCAGGCTCATGTGACGGTCTATCATGCGACCATCAGGCTGTAACGGCCTCTGGAAGATGAGTCACATGACCTGGAACCCGCCGACGATAAACTTCGACATTTTTCACTAAAACTTTGATTGCTTATGATAGAATGAATAAAAATTAAGGAAAATGCTACCATTCAAAAGAGCGTAAAAATTCATATAAAATAGCATTATTTTATTTAGATCTAACACAACAAGATTCAATCTTTAACTAATAATCATGAAAGTTGCCCTTTTTATACACCTCGGAGTAAAACTTGATGAACGAGAATTGGGCAATTAGGTATCAAAAGAAAGAGCTCATGGAGACGCACAATACGGTATTATTAGATTTCTGTTTGGCCTGAGAGACACCTACCTTTGCTTGAAGGAAAGAAGGATGAAATAGAGGGGTCACCGGAACCCTAGGTACCACTCCTAGAACACCCAAATTCTCCCTCGTCCGATCACGATCGGTCCCGCCGCCTGTTGCTGGTGCAAATAGGGTTCTAAGGTGTCGAAAGCCCTCCATAAATAGAACCTATAGGGACTCCTAGAGATCGAATTTGGTTGAAGAGTTCTATGAAGAAATTCCGGTGAAAACTTCGGATAAGGTTCTAATCCACCGCCGCCGCCGTCGGTAGAAGCATCTAGAGTTAGGGTTTTCTTAGAGAAAGTAAAGACCTATCAATGGGCTAGGGTTTGGCTCGAATTAGAGCACAATTGGGCTAGAATTGGGCCCAAATTGTGATGGCTAAACTAGGTCTTCTAACCCACGAAAAACTCCTAAAAATACGAAATTGGGCCTACACGAAGTTTAATTTTGGCTCTTACCTGAAGACAAAGTTATTACAAATTCAATTTTACACTAGTTTCATATTTTTCCAGAATTTTAGTGATTTCTTTAGAAGTTGAGCCAATAAATAATTAATTGTGGAAATATTATAGTAGAAAAAGACAGGGTGCTACAAATTTCTTGTTTTTTTCTCATAACCTATGCATGTTCATGGCCTAATTACCTTCTAACATGACTTAGCTACGTGGTCACATCATTTTCCCTGCATAACATGACGTAGGTTAGCACTTTATTTTACTGTTTTATAGCTTCTGTCTCCAGACAGAAGGCGGCCTTAACGGGACCGCAAGGAACCCTAGTGGTCTAATAGGTGACAATCTATATACCTTTCCTGTGGTCTATCACAAGACCGTCTGGGACACTATGCGGCCAGACCCTGAGAGCTATTTGGTTCTGTGAACCAATCCGAGCCTAGTTGAATTTTACATATTAGAAACCGTATAATTATGTTATTTTTCACTAAAAATTATGTTTATTTTCCTGTTAAACACCCTGTTTCAGCATGAGGATGCCATATAACCTTATTTTCCATTATTATGTAATTTCATGCCAAATGTTATAATTTTGTAATTAAATGATTTTCTATGATATGGACATGATTTATGAGGTGTTAATATCATGATTTTTGTCCGTATGTTTCACCGTTTCACTCTCATCACTTGAGTCATTTTCATAAGTACATGGCGTATACCCCGGTATGTGAACATTAGATACACTTTTGCACTTATAGGCACATCTCTTGGACTTATGAACCTCTCTACCGGATATTCCTTCTGTCAGACTAGGGGATTATGTTTCAAGGCCTCAGTAAGTCTCCGCGAGCCTGGGATTACCACTAGGACGCCGAGCTAGTTGTACCCTTAAAGGTCAATTGTCTAGAAAGCACTCACATAACCGGTGATTTACTTTATGTACTCTGGTTAATTGCGGCCCAATAGGAGACCGTTACTATTACTTAGCAGTTCTAATCAGACCTTCTTTGTCATGAAACGGCCATCCTGAGACTGCTATTGTTCAATAATTCTTCAAGTGTCGACTTTCCCTTCATTCTGGTTGACACAGTTAGTTACAGCTTGATTGTGACTGTCTTTCTCTGAAAGCGGCCCTTTCTTGACCACCAAGTTTCTGAAATGGTCCAGTAAATGACTGCAAGGTTCTATTATGTTCTCAACCAGGGGTTTGACCCAAGGGTTGGTATTCCTATGATATAATGGTGGTCTAGAACCTAACACCTTATTCAAAAAGTCATTGATAAGTTATGGAACTTAAATGAATGTATCGTTATGCTACTAGAGTGCCACAGTAGCAAAATGTCTATTTAAATCATCCTTGAAATCTCATGTTCTTAATTGAAGCATTCTTACCTTGATATTGTCATGATGAAACTATCATTGAACTTGTTACATTATTGGCCACACTTTATTGTTATGTCTCGTGGAAGTTGCTGAATTTATAACTTGAAGATGCAAGATCGGGCACAGATTGTGTCCAAGGGCTCCTTGCTAGTCCCCTCTCCTGATTGTCAGAAACGTGCTATAAACCATGGGGTACGATGATACTGGCGTCGCATTACACCGGGAGTACTTTCTTTTATAAATGAGTGAAATCCATGAGGATCTTTATGGAAATTACATGCTTGTTAATGACTTTCTAGTGCATAGCCTTTACAAGGTTTTATAAGTACTTTCTAGTTACATGCTCGTACATTCTTGTTCTTGAAAGACCAAACTTGAAATCTATTTTCACATATCATATCTCTATAGTCCTTGTCTCTTGCTACCTGAGTTTATACCATGTGTTTTATTGCATTACTATTATTTAGAGCAAAAATGTTAATCATTTAAACATATGCCTTCGTGTTGATATGAAGATACCTAGTGGGCATGTGTGCTCATACCTACTTTCTCATCTTTTCAAGAAATACTAGTGAATCAGATTCAGATTATGCAAGTAGTGGGTCTGAGAGCGATTGATGGTCTATTGGAACGAGAGAAGCATAGTTATCTAGTGTCTACTCGAGTCATATTGTAATTTTCTATTTTCTTTAGTCCAATGATGTAAGGATGTCATAAGTCAAGGTCTCATGTACATTTTGATTATGGTTATGAATAATATGGAATTTTGGATCAATTATTGTGCAATCTTATTATGTATGATTGTCTTGCGCTCTGATTTTCTTGCTTGCGAGAGGCTTACCATGCCAGCTGTTCACGTTCCCAAAATTCCTTCCGTTGTATTAAAAGCTCAGGGCGTGACAATTAGAGTGGTATCGAAGCATAGGTCTTAGGACTTACTCACGTCATAAGCAAAGTCCAATGTTTAAGGACCCACACCTATGAAACAAGGAAAGAAATTCCCCACCGAAGAGAGGAATTGGGTAGAACCCAGGATGAGATAGTAATTAGAAATTATCTCTAAGATTAACCCCACCAATTCCATTAGAATTAACGAATATCATATTCTTCTCAGCTACCTCATTCTTATAATGGCTCACCATGTTGATTGGGGTGGAATGCAACAAACTGTTGCGGGTCTCACCCAAGCACTTCAGAATATGGCCCAACCTGGCACGGGGGCGGGTGCTGGTGATCTGCACCGCAACTTCTGGAGTTTAAATCCTCCACGATTTTCTGGTTCCTCCAACCCAGTTGAAGCTGAGAACTAGATTGAGAAAATAAACCGCATCTTTGAAGTCATGCAATGTGTCGACCAAGAGAAGGTTCGTCTTGTCATGTTGTAACTCAATAAAGATGCGCGTACGTTGTGGAAGTCTATTCCAACACCACCTACAGACGCACCATACACTTGGGAGAGATTTCTCACGCTCTTCCAAGCAAAATATTTCTCCAAACATGTTAAGGAGAGGAAGGCGATAGAATTCGCTTCCTTACGGCAAGGCATGATGACGGTGGCGGAGTATGAGTTACAATTCTCTTGCCTAGCACCTTATGCTCAACATTTAGTGAGCACGGATCTTCTGAAGGCTAATCATTTTATGGACGGGCTGCGGCCCATCTTCATTCAGCAACTTGGCTCGCAAAATATTTGAACCTATGCAGAGATGGTCCAGCGGGCACATTTGTGTGAACGGACCTTGGAGAAGGTCGATAAACTCAAAGGCAAAGGGGAGGAGCTGAGCTGAAAGTCTGATCGGCGTGAAAAGAAGGAGAGCTTCAGCATCACGGAGCAGTACAAATCCCGTGATAGTAAGAAGAGATCCCGGAATAGGAGTGGTAGTGGCTACCACATGAACAAAAAGGTAAAGGAGGAAGACAAGCAAGTCATGGCGGCTTGCACGTTCTGTGAGAAATTCGACCATGCTGCCGAGGAATGCTGGAAGCATTTTGGCGCTTGTTTGCGATGTGGCAGCCAGGAGTACCACATGCTGGATAGCCCCCTCATGAAGGATCAATCGTTCAGCGGTGGACGTGTCACACCCCGAGAGCGGAAGGAACCCGATACGCGTGACGACTCTATATCAATCATGTCAATCAGAGCATAAGTGTATTCGACACACAGACAGAGCGTGCAAAAATAGAGATAAACCAAATCCTTTATTTATAACAACCTTCACGGTAATTTTATTACATAATTCCAATAAGAAGTACTAGAGGACAATCCTAACTCAAATAAGGAAAATTATAATGATTGACTCAAGAAAATAAGAAAAAAGACAGATAGATAGACGCTTCTATGATTGGATGGCTCTATGCTCTTGACTCGTTTCCATTCCCATCCGAATGAATCTCGTCATCGGAGTTACCTGAAAAGTATGGAAACACTAGGGTGAGCGAACCCTTAGTAGGGATTATATCTCAAGTACAAGCATTGCTTTAAGTAATTACATGTTACATGAATGCAAGTCTAATATGTACGCATGATGACGACAAGGAGAGAGAGTATCGAAAGATAATAAAGCTGAACTAACAAGAATTCAATATAATCATGTGAAATGTTACAAGATAGTCAAGCATGTAAATATTTCAAGTCATGTCATGTGTATCGGCTATTTAATATCAAGCAAGTAATTACCCGTTATGGGCCATGCAAGTGATGTCATGTCAAGTCAAGTACGAGATTGTGGAATGCCATTAATTCTAGAATGACAAGTACTTCGGTGCAATGTCACACCGTGATCAATATAGCTCCCATGGGCACAAATAATTTCGAGTGCTCCTCCCAGGACCAGATCGGGCCCTATATGCGCAGGCATTGAGTCATGTATGTTTTAGACATCCACTATAGTTATAGCCAATATAGAGTTCCAAAGGATAAACCATTGTAGGATGATAAGATAGACTTCACGAATGAAGGAGTTCAAGGGCTGAACTTTGAACAAGTATGACACATCATTAAAACCTCACGAGAACCAAGACATGTCGTAAAACTCGGTAAACGGTGCCCACTTAGTTGCCACGATTAATAGAAATAGCACCCACTTACGTGGTCGCGAATTCTTGTGAACAATACAGGAACGAAGAACTAGCGACTCCTCATTCAGTCGTGGAGAGGGGGGTTTCTGTAGCCCATCTAAGAGCGGCCGAACCAGGTCCATCAAGACCATACAAGGCCCAGCTCATCTAAGTGACAGCCCCTCAGGGCCCACTTAGCATAAAAGCCCAATATGATCACTCGGGGTCAAGCCCTTCCTCGGCGGCCATTAGGCTCGGAAGGCCCGAGCGTCGGTCTGGTCGGAGGAAGATCAAAGCCCGACCTATCACCCTCACCGGGATAAAGGCTGGCACCCTACGCCCACTCCGAACGAGCTTCATCCGAGCCATGCTTATCGCCCAGATTGGGCTGGCACTCTTCATACTTGGATCGAACGACGATTGCTTATCCATGCTGCCGCTGAGAGCCCTTTATGAGCAGGAGTTCACAAAGATAAGGGACCCACAAGTCCTCACGGTTATAAAGAGCCCACGATGAGGGCGTAAAGAGCCCACGTCGAGGACGTAACCCCCGCCTGGAACTCCTCAGCTTACGGGACTCATGAGGCTAGCACACTATTTAAATTGGGGACTCCCTCCAGCAAACGGTAAGGCCTACATATGCCTAAAAGTTCCTGAACAGGAACCACTTCACCACCTTGGTAGAGAGAGATCTCGTGCATCTCCCCACTCCTCTTTTCATAGCTTCCACCACTTCTCTACTGACTTAGGCATCGGAGGGTTTACCCCAGGGAACCACCCTTGGGCCCCCTGATCCATTTCCCTTTCTTGCAGTTCACTGATCTGTGATCATCTCCCCAGCTCAGGACCAGCGTGAGATCGCCCCTCTTCATCTGGCGCCGTCTGTGGGAAATGATCAAAGAGCCAGCATGGTGCGAAGAAGTACAAGGAGGACATCCGCCGGTGATAGGGGGAAGGCCATGGTGACGGGGGGAGAAGGCCTTTCTCAGGCCGCGCAAGACCCCCCCTTCAAGGCCAGCACCCCAGCCGACGAACCACCTCTGCCCGTGACAATAGGGCAACCATCCAACGAGGGCGCTGACGCTTTCCAAGCCCTCAACGCAAAATTGGATATCCTCGTGGAACTCATGAGGACCTAGGCGGCAAGGGAAGGAAGGTCACGCGTCCCTCCGGAAAGGCCTCCCCGCAGAGACGCGTCCCAACACACTGCTGGAGGTTGCTTCACCCTCCGAGGACGACAGCTTATTCGCAACAGGTCAGGAGGACCTTCACAAGCCCCTCCTCCGGAGCAAGAGGCCTCCTACCCACGCCGAAGCGGGGAAAACCTGGGGCACGCCATCCACACCCGGAGACCGAAGTCCCCAGGGAGCGCTAGGACAGCCTGCCATCGCATCCCCCTAGCTTCATGGCACAACAACAGTCGGAGTTATCCCTCCGTCTGTGAGAGTTCGAGAGGTGCTTCGTAGAGCAGGAGCGCGCGTTACGCGCCTTGCAGAAGACCTCCCCAGTAGAGGATGAGGAGAAATCTCTGTTCTATGACTATATCTTGAAGGCAGAGGTATCTCCCAGAATCCCCATTACATCCTTCAAGTCTTACGACGGCCAGGGTGACCTGGTCGACCACTTCGATAGCTTCGACGCCCTGATGACCCTTCACTGGGCATCCGACGCCATCAAAAACCTTCGTGACCACCCTGGTCCAATGCGCCCAAGCATGGTTCCGAGCCCTCTCCCCCGGATCCATCAGAGACTTCAAGCAGTTTGGGCGAGTATTTAAGGAGAGTTTCGTCAACAGCGGGCCCCCAAGGTCGGTAGCGGGGCTATTGGCTCTCAAACAGGCGCAAGGGGAGAATCTCCGGGCCTACATCAACCGATTTAAGTTGGAAGCCCTGAGAATCCCCCGCCTGGATGTAGCCTCGGCCATAACCGCGCTGACCGGAGGCACCCGAGATGAAAACCTCCGTCGCAAACTTGTCCTCCACCCTCCCTCAACCCTTGCCGAGCTAGTGACTCCGGCCTTACGCCATGCTGAGTGCGAAGAAGTTCTCAGCGCATGCCGAGGCATAACCGGCTCGGGTCGGGAGGGGAACAAGAAGCGAGCACCCGAGTCAAGCTCGGGCCAAGGAAAAAGGAGGAACCGAGACGGGGAGCACAAAGAACCAGCCCGGAAGTACGAGCGGTACACTCCCTTAACCGCTCCAGTGTACGAGATATATGAGGACATCAAAGGCTAGGGCCTCCTCTACCAACCCAAGCCAATGAAGTCGAAAAGATGCAATCACAGCAAACATTACCTATTCCACAGAGACCACGGTCACCACACCGGCTATTGCCACCAGCTCCAGGATGAGATCGAGCGCCTCGTCCGCTAGGGACACCTGTCCCGGTTCGTGGCCGGGCATAAGGAAGACCGAGGCGCCCCAGGGGAAATCGACAACGCCCCTCGCGGGGTCCACATCAACGTGATCACTGGAGGAGCTACATCAGGAGGAGACAATGGCCGAGGAAGGAAGCGTCATGACAAGCGGGCGATCCGAGCCATTGAGCCTCCCAAGGCCCCACCAAGTGAGCCCTAGGTCATAGTCTTCTCCGACCAAGACCTGGAAGGGCTGACCACCTCACATGACGACGCCCTAGTCATATCGGCCACGATAAACCATTGTAACGTAGACATGATTCTAGTTGACAATGGAAGTGCCCCTGATGTTTTATCTTATGAGTGTTTCCTTAAGATGGGGGAGAATCCGTCTAAACTCCGCCCGATCCAAACCCCCCTTTGCAGGTTCAATGGCCAGGCCACTTATCCCGAGGGAGCCCTAAGCCTGCCGGTTACTCTAGGCACCCCACCCAAAACCGTTACGGTTATGTTGGACTTCATAGTGATCAAGGGTATGATAGCATACAACGCAATCTTCGGCCGAGGAATCCTTAGCCGAACGAAAGCGGTGCCCTCTACCTATCACCAAAAGATGAAGTTTCCTACTAAAAATGGGGTGGGGGAAGTCCGGGGCAACCAGGCGATGGCTAGAAGGTGCTATAATATCTCGGTTGAAGCCACAAGGCCGGACGGGAAGAACAAGGGCCCCCGGGAAGTCGAGGAAAAACCCGCAACCTCCGTGCTTGGAGGCGAGTTTCTAACGGTTTTCCTAAACGACGACTCGACCCTGGGAGTAAAGATTGGATCTGACCTACCATCTGAGGTTCAACAGTAATACAAAGAGTTTCTTTCCGTGTACATCCGAGTCATTGCATGGTCTGATGATCAACTCCCCGGGATATCGGAGAAGATGGTGATGCACAAACTCAGCCTCGACCCAACCGTGAAGCCCGTGCAACAACGCAGAAGGAAGCACGCACCAGAAAAGTAGGCGATCATCAAGGAGCAAGTCACCAAGGGGCAAATAGCTGGTCTTTTTAGACCAGTCCTGTACCCTACGTGGCTGTCTAACATCGTCCTGGTGCCAAAAGCTTCAGGAAAGTGGCGAATGTGCGTGGACTTCACCGACCTGAACAAAGCCACACCAAAGGACTGCTATCCATTGTCGAGCATCGACCAACTGGTTGACTCAACATCGGGCAACGAGATACTCATCTTCCTGGATGCCTATTCAGGTTACCACCAGATCAGAATGAATCCAGAAGACATCGAGAAGACTGCCTTCATCACCGACTTCGACGTATACTACTACACCCTGATGCCTTTCAGGTTGAAGAACGCTGGAGCCACGTACCAGAGGCTGGTCAATCATATGTTCGAGGGATAGCTCGGGTGGAACGTCGAGGCCTATATTGACGACATGCTCATCAAGACCCCCAAGGTCGAGGACCACTTCGTTGACCTAGCAGAAACCTTCGACACCCTCCTGAGGTACAATATGAAGCTCAACCCCACCAAGTGTGCCTTCGGAGTAAGGTCCACGAAATTCCTGGGCTTCTTAGTCACCTAGCGTGGGATCAAGGCCAACCCCGACAAGGTCCAGGCCATCCTGGACATGCGGCCGCCCACCTGCACCAAGGACGTTCAAAGCCTGACCGGGCGCATTACCGCGCTCAGCAGATTCTTGTCCCGTGCGGTCGAACGATGCCTACCCTTCTTCAAACTGTTGAGGGGCCCAAAATGGCATCTGCTACGTTCGCATGGGACGAGGAATGCCAAAGAGCGTTCGTCGAGCTTAAGGAGTTCCTGGCTTCACCCCCGGTGCTGTCCAAGCCTATCCCAGGTGAAGCCATGCATCTCTACCTTTCGGTAACTCCATCCACTGTTAGCTCGGTCCTGGTCAGAAATGATTTGGGAGTCGAGAGACCGGTCTACTACAATAGCAAGGTGCTCAACGAGGCTGAAAGAAGATGATCCTCGCCCACCTAGAGGCCTTGGGACGCCTCGTCAAATGGGCCATCATGCTCGGGGCCTACGATATATCGTACCGGCCCCGCTCGACTATCAAATGATAGGCGCTTGCCAACTTCATCGCCGAGAGCACCATCCTGGCCGAAGAAAAATCTCCTTCCGTACCCGGGCCAACCTAGGAACTATTCGTCGACGGATCCTCCAACTCGGCCGGGAGCAGCGCTGGGATCCTCCTGAAGTCCCCCGAAGGAGCAGAGCTACAATACGCCCCGAAGTTCAACATCTAGGCATCCAACAACGCCTCCGAGTATGAAGCCCTTATCTCGGGAGCCCGCATGGCCCGACGGTTGGGGGCTGAGCGAGTCAGAATTCACACTGACACCCAACTGGTCGCTAGCAAGGTCAACGGCGATTACGAAGCTCGGGAAGCACCGTTGGTCAAATACCTCTAGCTGGTCAGAACCGTGGCACAACAGTTCGAGAGTTTTGAGGTAGTCCGGATAGCTCGGGAGGAAAACTCCCGAGCGGATGCCCTCTCTCGGCTGGCCTCCTCTCTTGATCCCGAAGGTACTCGATCGGTCCTTCTCGAAGAGCTAGAGCGACCGAGCATTGATTCGGAGCTCATGGCTACTGACTCGGCCTCCCCAAGCGAATGGTGTACCCCCTATCTGTCATGGCTCCAAGACTCTCAGGATCCTCTTGTCCCTCGGGAAGCCCGGAGATTGAAGTACCAAGCTCGGTGATTCGTCATTATGGATGACACTTTATACCGTAGATCCTTCTTCGGTCCCCACCTAAAGGGCATCAGTGCTGACAAAGCCAACCGAGCGATCCAAGAGGTTCACGAAGGCCTGTGCAGAGCGCATCTAGGAGGAAGGTTGCTCGCCAAAATCTTGCTTCGACAGGGTTATTGGTGGCCCACTCTACAGCGCGACTGCTCGACATTGTTGAACATATGTGCAACATGATTAATTTTATGGTTTTGATGATGTCTGCCTCTGTAGTCATTAATGAACTATAGCTGCATTTGATAATGTTAATATTCATACATTTCAGGTCATCATACTTCCAGTACACAGATATCAAGGCATATGACAATACATATTGGTGGTCATTATACTCCCAGTGTAAAAGATCAAGAATGGCACACAAATCTAGGCAACTGGATTCACAGATATCAAGGCATATGACAATATTGGAGGCACGAAATCTAGCATGTTTCAAGCACATAAATCAAGCTGAATGGCATCACACATAAGGTTATTGCATATTACTCATATGGTTAGTGCATATCTTGCCTTATGGATGGTTCAAGGTCGATGCAACTTCTTAATAGCATGCTACAAGATAATCCAAGGAATGGAGTGGAGATGGCAAATGTGAAAGCTCAATGTTGCGCCCTCGCACGTGGATCGACCTGTGCGGTCAGGTCGCGGGGGTCAAGGGGGCAGTGCACCTTGCGGCGGTTTCCGAGGGCGGAGCCCCCAGAACAAAATTTTGATTATAAGAGCAATATAATCAACATAAATCTTCAAGACAGTCAAGGTTGATGCCACAGATGAGAACGGGCTGCTAAAGGACTCAAGTGGCGGAGCTAAAGCAGTTAACGGACCGACCCAGGAAAACCCGGGTTCTGCCCAGCTGGCGGTCGACCGCCAGCACAGGGGCGGTCGACCGCTAAGGCCCATTAATGGTCCAGTATCTGAACGCCACGTTATCTGAGTCCAATTGATTTCTTTCTGGATTCAGCCCATTCTAGCGGCCCAATACTAGACTGCCATGTCAATATAGCGGCCCTGTTATAGATCGCTAAGTTTCCTGAAACTGATGATCCTAGATTGACTAATGATAATCTGGGACTTGTAACCTTATTTAAAAACATCTAAGGTAAATTATGAAAGATAAAGAACATGCCGTTATGCTGTCAAATTTTCTCCAGGGCATAACTTAGTTATTAATGCATTTTCTTGAACTCATGAATCCATATTCGGTGCATTCTTATTTGACATTGAGTCTTGAATGTTCTTTGAACTTATTACATTCTTAACCATATTATTTACATGCGTGGAAGTAGCTTGATTTTTACTTGAAGATGCGGTTCGAGCACTAATTGTGTTCAAGGGCTCTATGCTAGTCCCCTCGACTGATTGTCGGAAACATACTATTATAAACCATGGGGTATGATGCTATTGGCGTCGTATTACGTTGGGAGTACTTTCATTATAAATAAGTGAAATATCCACGGCAACCACGGAAATATTCACGGCTCGTGAAATGAAATTCCACTGAAATTCATGAAGTACTTGTTAAGAGTACATTCTTGCTTGACTTGCTAGCACATTCTTGTTCATGAAATGTCACGTCCCGAGTCTTTATTACAGTGGAAGACTAGCTCGAGGAACGTGAACAGCCGGCATGGTAAGCCTCTTGCAAGCAAGAACGATCAGAGCGCAAGACAATCACACATAAAAAGGTAATTGCACAATAATTCAAATATCTTTCTTTCATTAATATCAAACGATAAAATCTTACTACATCACTTCATTTCACCTTCTCCAATCTATTAGACTCAAGAAAAGGAAAATTACAAAGACTCGATCTAAACAAGATTGACTTCCCTAGTCTTCACTCTCATTTCGATACGACTTTCATTCGCTCTCAGACCCGCTACTTGTATAACTCGAATCCGAATTCGAATCACTTCCATCTCCTGAAAAGATTAGAAAATAGGTAATGAGCACACTTGCCCAGTAGGTATCTTCGCATCAACATGAAGGCACTATTAAAGTAATTAATGTCTTTAGCTCTAAAGAATAAGATAAAATCATGCGAAATGCGGAAAACCATAGCAATAAGATAGGATCAAGTTAAGATAGGAATGAGCATGTATGATCAAACAAGAATGTAATATGGCCTATCATGAACAAGAATGTACTAGAAAGTCATGTAAAAAGTAAGTAAGTACTCTTCGCTTAATAGCAAGTACTTCGTGAATTTCTGTGGAATATCATGTAACAAGCAAGAAAGTCA
Source organism: Amorphophallus konjac (assembly GCA_022559845.1). Lineage (NCBI taxonomy): Eukaryota > Viridiplantae > Streptophyta > Magnoliopsida > Alismatales > Araceae > Amorphophallus > Amorphophallus konjac. The sequence continues at coordinate 230,975,422 of CM040126.1, forward strand.
TGTACATGTATATGTCGTGCCGTGGATCTTCACTTATTTATAGAAAAAGTACTCCCAGCGTAATGCGACGCTAGTAGCATCATACCCCATGGTTTATAATAGTATATTTCCGGTAATCAGCCGAGGGGACTAGCATAGAGCCCTTGAACACAATCAGTGCTTGATCGCATCTTCAAGTATAAATCAAGCTACTTCCACGTTTCAAGCAATAAAATATGGCCAATCAATATAACAAATCCAATAAGTCCTTGGTAACAATAATTCAATGAATGAACGCTTCGACTAAGAACATGAGAGATCAAGAATGACTTAAAATAATATTATGCTCATGGAATAGCTCGACAGCATAACAGTATATTCCTTATCTTCCATAACTTAAAATTAAGTATCTTGAGCAATATGACAAGTCCTAGACCATCAAAAATCCATCTAGGAACTTTGGAATATCAACCCTTAGGTCAAACCTCGGGTTAAAGTACTCTGGAATTGTGGCGGTCAAATAATGGGCCGCTACATGAACGTGACGGTCTAGTATTGGACCGTTAGAATGGGCTGAATCCAGAAAGAAGAAATTGGACTCAGTAATGTGACGGTTGTATACTAGACCATTATATGTACCTGACGGTCGAGTAATAGGCCGTTACATTGACAGAATTCAAAACTTCGGTAGTACTTTTCTAGACAATTGGACTTTAATGGTACAACCAACTCGGCGTCCTAGTGGGAATCCCAGGCTCGCGGAGAATTACGGAGGCCTTGAAACCAGATTTTCTAGTCCATTAGACGGAATATCCAATAGAGAGGTCCTCAAGTTCAAGAATGTGTTCATATAGTGCAAAAGTGTAAGTAGTGGACTCATAACGGAGTATACGCCACGTACTTAATTAAAATGACTCTATAGACGGGAAAGAATGTGTAACGATGTGAAACCATGATAACTCCGTCAATACAACCTTAAAAATCATGGTTTTAATACAAAACTATAGAGTTTTGGCAAATGAAATTAACATATGCTTAAAATAACTCAAGGTACTTATAAACATGCAATTACTATCCTGAATCGATAAATAGGCTAATAGTCATGAAAACAGGTCAAAAACTTAGATATCTAGGCTTTATCTATAAGCTAATGTTGACTGTTTTCGATTCTGTCTCAGGTTGACAGACACAGTTTTCTGACGGTCTAATATGGGGGCATCATAGTTCTGTGACGGTTTATCGTGGGGCCGTCAAAGGGTTGTGACGCTCTGATTCGGGTCCGTCAGAGATTACAAACAACTTAAGTGTGACAAGAGGTCTGACGGTTTATCATAAGGCCGTTACAGTAATATGACGGTCTAATTATAATCCGTCAGAGCACTGTTGACAGTAAAAAGAACTAAGGTTTAAAATATCTCATGCACGAAGAATCAAAACAATTAACTACTCTAGTCATGACAAAACAAAGTAAAGGTCATCTAGATGCATAGGTTGAAGTGAATTAACAAGAGAATATCTTTTATTTTTAATTTAGGCTAAAGATATGCATGTATGCATAGACCTACTAAAACATGAAATTCATGGCCTATACTGCATGAAACCAAGTAAAATCTGAGGGCTTTTACTCCTATCATGATGTTCTTGCCATTCATGAGATAACCTACCACTTTCCTGGGCTTTCAACTCCCAATTTGGGACTGCAAGACACACCCTTGTTCTTCCCTTCCTATGAGTTTTCAGCAACTTCACGTCGCTCTAACTCCGTAATCCCTTGACCTATAGACGTGAAATTTGGAGGGTAAGAAGATGAAACTAAGGGGAACAAAAAGTTCTAAAGAACCAACTTTTAAATACCTCGTTTAGGTGTTCGAATCTCCTGATCTTCAGCAGACTTTTGCTCAGATTCCTAGGTCGCTATGGTCGAACCAGCAACTTTGCAAGGTTCTAGCTCCTTGGATACTTGATCTCCTAGCACGAAATTTTGAGGAAGATTAGTCCTCTGTATAAGGAACAAAAATATCTAAAGAATCTACCTGAAATAATATCGTTTTACCTTGATTCCACGCAAGCCAATGTAGGGGTCGCGCATGTCAAAATTAGGTCCTATTTATAGGGTTTTGCTAGGGTTTGAGGATTAGATCGATTCTAGAGTCCTTGTTAAAGCTTAGATCGACTTCAGAGAGTCCTTAACATGTTTACTAGTCCTCCCATCTCGATCCCTAAAGGATAGACTAGTAAAAATCCAATCTTTTTTACTCTTTCTTCACTTCACGGAACTGACAGCGTGTATCGGTCGAGTCTTGGTGCGTTAGAGCACTATGGCGGTCGTACGATAGACTGTTAGAGGTATTGTGGGCCGAATTCCAATTTAATTCAAATTCTTTAGTTGCATTATCCATGTAATTATGTATTTATCCCTATATTCTGAGAATAAATTAAATAACCTTCTAGAATATGGGCCAAACTTCATGGGCTTGGTCCTTAAACCTTTTGGGCTTCAATAATGATTTATTTAACCCAATATCTATTTATTAATTCATTTAGGCCTTTATAAATTCCTAATAAATTTTAAAAAATTCTTAAAATAATCCAAAAATTATTTATATAAATTTTGGGGCACTACATGAAAAGCCATATTACATTCTACTTGATCATGCTTGTTCATTCATATCTTAACTTGGTCATGTATTGATACTTTGATTTATTTACGTGATTTATCGCATTCGCATGATTTTACCTTATTCTTTAGAGCTAAAATACTAATCACTTTAATATTGCCTACATGTTGATGGGAAGATACCTACTGGGCAAGTGTGATCATTACCTATTTTCAATCTTTTCAAGAGATGCAAGTAGCTCGGATTCGGATTCAAGTTATTCAAGTGATGGGTCCGAGAGCGAATGAAAGTCACATGAGATTGAGAGAAGACTTAGGAAGTCAATAATGTCTAGATCAAGTTCATGTAATATTTCCTTTTTATTGAGTCGAATAGGTGTAAGAGGGATGAATAGTTGATGTACTCGAATTATTCTTTTTAATGAAGGTGAAGGTTTGATTAAATTATTGTGCAATTGCATCTTATGTGTGATTGTCATGCGCTCTGATTATTCTTGCTTGCAAGAGGCTTACCATGCCGGCTGTTCACATTTCCCAATATTATCTTCCACTGTATTAAAAGCTCGGGGCGTGACAACGTTTGATGAGTTTCAGGCACTCTACATGAAGATAAAGCAAGACGGTAAGTTCAAGATTTCTAACATTCTCTCCGACCATGGTGGTGAATTCGACAATGCTGATTTTGATAACTTGTGTAGGGCCGAAGGGATAACTCACAGGTTTTCATCACCAAGGACCCCTGAACAGAATGGGGTGGTTGAAAGAAGAAATAGAACGCTCATAGAGATGGCTAGAACAATGCTCTCTGAAAAGCAACTCCCAAGGAGATTTTGGGCAGAAGCGGTAAACACAGCATGTTACATTATCAACTGCTCAATGGTAAGGCCATTCACCAAAAAGACTCCCTATGAGTTGCTCAAAGGTAAAAAGCCCTCTCACTCTCACATTAAAGTGTTCGTATCAAAGTGCTTTATTCATAACAATGACAAAAGAGAATTGGATAAGTTTGAGCCCAAAAGCGATGAAGGTATTTTTCTTGGTTACTCTGATAGATTTAGAGCTTATAGAGTTTATCATCTCAAAAATCAAATTGTGGAAGAATCACCCCATGTCACATTTGATGAATTCGATGACAAATCTAATAATGACAAGTCTTGCAGGAAAGACGATGATGGGGAGTTCTTAGAAATTAATGAAAAACTTGATCTTCCACGTGAGGAGACAAGAGGAAACGATGACCCAAAGGAATCAAGCAATTCAAGGGTCATGGCTACCGGTGAAGGTAACAATACTTCTGACATTAGAGCTCATAAAGGCCATCCTTTAGACAATGTCATTGGTAGCCTGCATGATCCACCTAGAACAAGATCACATTTTAGAATAGTTGAAGATCTGGATCAACTTTCTCTTGTCTCACAAATTGAACCAAAAAAATGTTGAAGAAGCTTTAAAAGATGAAAACTGGATAAATTCCATACAAGATGAATTAAACCAGTTTGAAAGAAATAATGTTTGGCATCTTGTTCCTAGACCCTCATCAAAATCTATCATAGGCACCAAATGGGTATTTAGGAACAAACTTAGTGAAGATGGGAAGATAATAAGGAATAAGACTAGGTTGGTGGCTCAAGGTTACAACCAAGAATTTGGAGTAGATTTTGAAGAGTCCTTTACCCCGGTAGCCTGACTAAAGTCATTAGGATTTTTCTTACTTTTGCATGTTCACACAAAATAAAATTACAACAGATGGATGTGAAAAGTGCATTTTTAAATGGGCTAATAAAAGAAGAGGTTTATGTAGAACAATTACCTGGTTTTGAATGTTCTCATCATGATGATTATGTGTATAAGTTGGACAGGGCACTTTATGGCTTGAAGCAAGCACCCAGAGCTTGGTATGATAGGCTAAGCTCCTTCCTCACCGAAAAAGGCTACACAGAAGGTAAAGTAGATCAAACACTCTTCACTATATAGCAAGGTAAGGACATCTTGCTAGTTCAAATCTATGTTGATGACATTGTGTTTGGTTCTACTAAATCTGAAATGTGTAAGAATTTTACTATCCTTATGACTAGTGAGTTTGAGATGGGCCTAATGGGTGAGCTTCATTCTTCCTTGGATTGCAGGTCAATCAAACTAATGAAGGATGCTTTATAAGTTAAGCCAAGTATATCAAGGAGCTGCTGAAAAGGTTCGACATGACAAACTGTAAGATAATTGCAACTCCTATGGGGACTACTACATCACTGGATGCGGATGAAAAAGGTAAATTGGTGGATGCAAAGAACTACATAGGTATGATTGGTTCATTACTAGATTTAACTGCATCTAGACCAGACATCCAGTTTAGTGTTTGCCTATGTGCTCATTTTTAGGCCAGTCTTAGAGAATCTCACTTGACTACTGTCAAGCGTATCTTTAGATACCTTGTTGGAACTCAAGAGTTGGGATTGTGGTATCCGTCATCTTGTGAGCTTTCTCTCATTTCTTATTCAAAAGCGGACTACGCTGGATGCAAGCTGGATCGCAAGAGCATAAGTGGATATTGTCAATTTCTAGGTGGGTGTTTGGTGTCTTGGGCCTCCAAGAAACAACACTCAGTTGTCCTCTCTACTGCAGAGATAGAATATGTCGCTATAGGGAGCTATGGCACTAAGGTGTTGTGGATTAAACACCAACTCCAAGACTACTTAGTGGATCTTGATTGTGTCTCGATCTTGTGTGATAACACAAGTGAAATTAATCTTGCAAAAAATCCAGTCCTGCACTCTAGGACAAAGCACATCGACATAAGACATCACTTTATTAGAGATGAAGTCATGAAGAAAATTTTTGAACTGCACATCATTGAATTATAAAATCAAGTTGCTGACATTTTCACCAAGCCATTGTTCAATGACAGGTTTTTAACTCAAAGAAGAGAGTTAGGTCTGTGTAGACCTCAATTTAATCAGGTTTGAGCTTATTGATAACTCTCTTATTACCTATGTTCTTTTGTGATTGGTACATTGGCTGCAATCATATCTGTTTTTTTTTGTAATCATCTTCAGGGGAAGTTTGATTGTTTTTGAACTGCATTGAAAAGTTTGTTTCCAAAAAAAATCGAAAATCTCATGCATATGCTTTTTCTATTTGCATATATTAACGTGCATTGTTATGAATAATCTGAGAGGCCATAGTGTTGAACATGTGTGCAACATGATTAATTTTATGGTTTTGATGATGTCTGCCTCTGTAGTCATTAATGAACTATAGCTGCATTTGATAATGTTAATATTCATACATTTCAGGTCATCATACTTCCAGTACACAGATATCAAGGCATATGACTATACATATTGGTGGTCATTATACTCCCAGTGTAAAAGATCAAGAATGGCACACAAATGTAGGCAACTGGATTCACAGATATCAAGGCATATGATAATATTGGAGGCACGGAAATCTAGCATGTTTCAAGCATAGAAATCAAGTTGAATGACATCACACATAAGGTCATTGCATATTCCTCATATGGTCAGTGCATATCTTGCCTTATGGATGGTTCAAGGTCGGTGCAACTTCTTGATAGCATGCTACAAGATAATCCAAGGAATGGAGTGGAGATGGCAAATGTGAAAGCTCAATGTTGCGCCCTCGCACGTGGATCGACCTACGCGGTTAGGTCGCGGGGGTCAAGGGCGCCCCCGGAACAAAAATTTGATTATAGGAGCAATATAATCAACAAAAATCTTCAAGACAGTCAAGGTTGATGCCACATATGAGAATGGGCTGCTAAAGGACTCAAGCGGTGGAGCTAAAGCAGTTAACGGACCAACCCGGGAAAACCTGGGTTCTGCCCAGCTGGCGGTCGACCGCCAGCACAGGGGCGGTCGACCGCCCCAGCCAGCAGCTCACCGTCTGCAGTCTTCTCAGTGGCGGTCGACCGCCAGCCAGTAGCGGTTGACCGAAAATCCCAGGGAACATCCGTCTACAGCGATTCTCAGTAGCGGTCGACTGCCAGAAGGCACAGGTCGACCGCCAGCCCCGAGCCAACAAAAGTTGACTTTGTTCTCCACTTCGAGAAGAGCCATTCACCTTGTATTTTTTTAATCCTAAAGTCACCTAATCACCCACAAAACGTGGATCTGGTCTGGGGGGTGTCTATGGACCATTCAAAGTCTATAAAACACATACAAGAGGGTTAGAAACCCTAATGCTTCAAGAGGAATCAAAGAGAGATCAAGAGAGGCTAGAGAAGGTGGTTGGAAGAAGAGGTACTGTAGCCGTGAACAGTACTCCGTGCAGAAGTTCTTCATCTATTCCAAGGTGATTCAAGCATAGATCTGAAGCAAGCAACCTCCAAGGAAGCTAGAAGCAATCAAGATTCTCAAAGGTGATCAAAGCTGCATCCTTAAACCTCTTCATCAACTCAAGAAGATCAAAAGAAAGATCAAAGCTACATCCAACATTCTCTCCATCAACTAAAGGTGATTCAAGCTCATATCTCAATCCAACAACCTCCAAGGAAGAGTAGAAGCAAGTAAGGCTAAGAGGGAAGATCAAAGGAGGCTGCAAGGGTGTGTTCAGGGGAGAGGAGTTCGAGTACTGTAGCTGTGAACAGTACTCCGAGAAGAACTTCTTCATCAAATCCTCAAGTGATTCAAGCTACTTCAAGAGGAGATCAACCCCAAGCCAAGTAAAGATAAAGCTACAACCATCATCCTCTTCATCATCTCAAGGTGATCCAAAGAAGCCCATTCTCAAGGGAGATCAAATCTGCATCCTTCATCTTCTTCATCAACTCAAGGTGATCCAAGCAAGATCTTTTCACAAGGAAGAAGATACCATTGAAGCATCAGATTCAAGCTCCAGCAAACTCAGACAAGATCTTTTTACTTTGAGCATATTCTATATCTTGTTTGAGTGTTTTCATACTTGTTCTCTTTCCATTTCATTCAAACATTTGAAACTGAAGATCGTCCCTACCGGTGGTTAGTAGGAAGACAATCGGATGCTGTCCGATCTGCGGTGTTGACGTCCCTACCGGTGGTTAGTAGGAAGGCAATCGGAAGTTCTTCGATCTGCGGTGTTGACGTCCCTACCGGTGGTTAGTAGGAAGGCAATCGGAGGTCTTTCCGATTTGCGGTTCAGTGCGTTGCACTAGTGAAGCCTCACCGGATTTGGTGAGGGGCGGACGTAGGACTGGCGATTCAGTCCGAACCACCTTAAAATCTCGTGTGTTGTGGTTTGATTGTGCGATTGCTTTGTGTTAGATGTATGCTTAGGTTTAATTTCTACATTGCTTGTTCAAGCAAATCATTGTGTCCTTCGTTTAGCTAGTTATATTCCGCTGTGATTCTTTTTAACTAGCTATAAAGAGGGTTACATTGTGAAAAAAGGGGCAGATCTATTCACCCCTCCCCTCTAGATCCGCCATCCACTACTCAATAGACGTACGTGCAACAGTGTGACCGATGCCAGCGATTTGATCACTTGGTCCATCAGCCTGCAACGGAGCTCGTCACCCTAGCCGAGCCTTATCCCTTCGCTCGGTGGGGGATCGACATCCTTGGGCCGTTCCTGATGGCTCAGGCCCAGAAGAAGTTCGTCATCGTCGCCATCGACTACTTCACCAAGTGGATCGAGGCCGAAGCCACAGCTAGGATCACCGAGACAGTCGTCTAGAGTTTCATCTAGAAATCGATCATCTGTCGCTACGGCATCCCCAGGGTGATAGTGAGCGATAATGGCCAGCAATTTGATTCTTCTTATTACCGAGACAGATGTGCCGACCTAAGCATTCGCAATCACTTCTCTTCGGTCACCCACCCTCAGGCTAACAGGCTGGTCGAAAATGCCAATAAGACTATCTTGAAAGGCATCGAGACCAGGCTCGATAAAGCCAAGGGCAGCTAGCTCGAGAAATTGCCAAGTGTACTTTGGTCGCATAGAACGACTCCCAGAACGGCAACCGGTGAAAGTCCCTTTCAACTGGTGTACGGCACTGAGGCCGTGATCCCGTTGGAGATTGCCAATCCCTCCCTCCGAGTCATATTTTTCTCGCTCGAGGCAAACGACCAGAAACTGCTCGAAAACCTCGACCTAGCGGATGAACTCTGAGAGATTGCCTGCGTCCGAGCAACGGAATATCAACGCCGCCTCACTCGATACTACAACGCCAACGTCCAAGATAGACACTTTCAACCGGGAGACTTCGTTCTCAGGAAAGCCGAAGCCTCTCGACCACTTGAGGCGGCGGGCAAGTTCTCCCCTAATTGGGAAGGCCCGTACCGAGTGGTCGAGACGCTCGGGAAAGGAGCATACCGGCTATCTACTATGGAAGGAGAACCCATCCCTCGGACGTGGAACGCGACTACACTACTCAAGTTCTATTTCTGAACGCTGAACATTGTGTAAGCAGAATGAAATAGAACAAAAGTTTCTTTTCCTCTTTCATTCAAACAACTTGCTTGTACATCGGAAAGGCCGAAGCCAAGATGATACATGTCAAAAAAGCAAAAATCCATCTGGCGTCACCGTTCGAGCCCATCGCTCGGCTGACTCGGTTAGCCTTCCCGCGTCCAGCCACTGACTCTGCTTCGTGCAGAAACTGGCTCGGATTAAGGGTAGTCGACCCCGTTGGCTCGGGTAACTCGGAACAAAGGTGATAGAGGGATTAGGAAGAAGAAGGCTACCTTCCAAGTTGAACGAGGAAGATGAAGGGGAAGAGAAAGCCAACTAATAAAAAAGGATGTCGAGAGGCACCCTCCGAAGAGTGAAAGAAATGATAAGAAGGGCAGAAGAGAGAGAAAGAAGCTCCAGGGAGAAAGAAGGAGAAGCAGGAAGTGGAGAGGGATCTTGAGAAATTCCCCCCAGAGAGTGAGCGGCAAGGGACGGGCAAAGGGGATTTCTGATTCCCCTATCAGTCCGCCGTCACACCCCTCCCTGCAAGCGCCGGCCGGAATTGATAAAAGACGGCGATGTGCTTCCACACGTCGAACCCCCTTCAAATCTACCCACCGGTCGTCGAACTCCCTTCAAACCCGAAGCAGCAAGGACTTTCTGCCCTCCATCATCGGCAGCTTCGTCTTCCAGAACGTCTTCCATGCTTCAAATTCGATGGTACAACGCTTCGTGAAGAAGGAGAGAGGAAAGACTGACAGAGAAAACCCTAAGCCATGGAGAGGGAGAGACGCCCTTCAGACCTTTTATAGGCGAAGGGAGGTTACTTGCCTTAAATGATTCTCCCCTCGAAAACATGCAAAAGGAACTTCTCCCTATGAACGGTCACCTCAGACTCCTCGGTTCCATCCCAGTGGGACACACGAAACGGCCTGGCAATTAAAGCATGAGAAAATGGAAAGACACCCTGTCAGACGCCCGCCCAACCATCATGCGAGATGCACGCAGAAAGTATCAGCACTTTCCAACTACTGCGGATACGCTGGTCAAACTACGACAATGGTGATACAAAAGACTAAGTTGTCATCGTGACGCTACTGCCTTACATTTTTTCCTTTACACAACAAGAGAAGTTTTTCTTCAGAAAAAGGAAAAACATACAAAGAGAAAAGGCAGAGCAAATACATTAGGCCTCTGGCCCACCCTGAGGCTGGGAAGTGGAAGGCTCGGACAGTCTACCCCCAGCACCCTCGACGACGGCCGACCCTGGCACTGACCCCACTGGCCTGGGAATTGCCTCGGTTGCGCGCCCTCCCGAGGCATCCGGAGTTGGCGACCCCTCGGACGAAGAGTCCCCCTATTCTCCTTCTTCCGACGCCGAACCAGAGGAACCGAAGGATGATAAATCTGAGTCATAGCATTGCCTTGACGGAAAATTGATTATCTCGGACGCCTGCTCCTCCGCATAGGAGATGGCCCGATCATAGCCTTGCTTCAATCCCTTGCAGATGCCTCGGCGAAGTGCTGACTCATAGTAGGGGAGGACAGCCTCCTTGAGGTCGACCCGGTAGGCCTCCGAGCATTTGTATTGCTCAAGTGCCTCCGCCCCGGCCGATTCCACTCTACCAGCGAGTTCGGCCTTCTCCCGCTCTGCCTCGGCCAATCTCCACTCTGCCTCGGCTGACCGCTTCACCGGTTCGGCCCGATCAGCCTCGACCTCCCGCCGAACGCACATGGCTTCCTCCACCCGGCCCAATAGATCGGCGCGTTCGGCCTCCCATTGGCCGTCTAGCTCGGTACGGGCCACGCGCTCCTCCTCCAGAAGCTGACTCTTCCTCTCGAGCGACTCGCGGGCCCGAGTCAGCTGTTCAGACAATGACCGGGCATCCACCTAGCTCACCCTTGCCATCTCCTTGACTGCGGAGAGCTCCCGTCGAAGCCCATCACGCTTCTCGGTGAGCTGAGCTACCTTCCTGTCAAACCCACCAAGGGTCCAGGCAAGGGTCGCCCGCTCTGACTCCGACTGAGCGTAAGCTTCAGCCAGAGTAGCCCCCATCTGGGCAAAGACCAAGCCACCCTTCATAACCAGCTCGAGGGCCACGGGCGGGGAGTGTTGCATGTTTCCTCCCTTCACCACCTTTGCTGCTATGCTACAACAGGCTTGATACAGAGCGCCCTGGATGCCCAGCCTCTCCAAAGCCGCCGACAAAGGGCCCCCCCTCCGAGCGATATCCCCACGGGAGCCCTGCCGGCTGGCCCGGACCGAGCCGCTTCTTCATCCACCCCTCTTGCCTCAATCAATCGGGGCTGTGTCACCGCTCCTCGTGACCCCCCGGCCTCAACCGGCTTGGCCCCTGCGCCGCCACCCGGAGCGTCGGCCGCCTCGATCGACGCCCCAGTCTCAGCCGCAGTCCCAGAGTCGCCCTCTTCCACCCCGGTGCCCTCGATTCTTGCTGGGGGGAGAGCCGATCCAGGGCCACCGCCACCAGCAGAAGTGGCTCCGGCCCCCTCGGTTCCTACTGAGGGGAGAGCCGGTTCAGTGCCGCCACCCCCAGAAGCGACCCTGGCCTCCTCGGCCCCCTCTCGCTCGGCGGATGGGGGAGCCGACCCAATAGGGTCGGCCCAATCTCACTCGGAAGAGGGGAGAGCCGCCGAGCCAGAGTCATCTTCGACAGCAGGGACGGACCCAGCCTTCTTGGCCTTCACGGCGTCCCGTATCATGCCCTCCACGGGATCTTTGCGCTTGGCCCCCCGCGGCCTGCAAGACCCATCCTGGGCCATCCCCTTGCCTCTATCTCGGGCTCAGGGGTGCCCCTCGGGAGCTCGCGACTCATCGGCAGATGAATCATCACCGAGATCGATCACCTCCCGCTTGGCCGCAGGCTCCTCCTCCACAGCTGGCCGCTTGGCGTCTGCGCAGAAGAAGATATGGTTAGGAAAAGAAAATGGTCTCGTCATCCGACGAAGAAGCTGATTCATAGCGTCTGAACCTGTCAGATGTAGCCTCGTTAGAAGGCACCGCTCGATGTTCTCCGGGGTAACCAGCTCCTCCGTGGACTGGTGATGCTTCAGCAAGATGGCCGCATACTTCTCCACATCCGGGGAGAACTCGTCCTACCTCGGAGGGATGTTCGGATGGAAATTGGGGATTACGGGACACCTCCAAGTCTCCTCAACTGAAAAAATCTCCACCTAGAAGAACTGAGTCTTCCATCCCTTGTGGGAAGAGTCCTTCACGGCTAAGGAGACACAGCTTCTGTTCCGTCTCGCCTGGATGAAATAGAAGCCATTCCCGACCGAGGAATGCGCCTTCAACTCAAAAAAATAATGGAAGAGATCCAAGGAAGGAGGAACCCCACATTGGCGGCAGAGGATGCGAAAGGCGGAGAGAAGAAGATAAGAGTTGGCCACTAACTGTATGGGAGCTAACTTAAAGAAATCAAGAAGCTTTAGAACAAAGGGCTCGAAGGGAAGGCGGAAACCATTCTTTCACGACAGAAGGAAGGAGCAGATATAGCCCGTACGGGAATCCAAGATTGTCTCGTGCGGGGCAGCCGTGGCAAAGAAAAACTTATAGGGCAGGTGAAACTGGTGTTCCAGCTGTTTCACTGAAACTGGTGTTCCAGCTGTTTCACCTTCGCCTCCCCCAGCTCGCTGCAGTTTGGAGCCGGCGGTACCACCGTCGCCCTCACCTCAGGCTCACCCTCCCACTCTTCGACCTCCGGACGCTGGTCCGCCATGGGATCCGAAGAAGAACTTGAAGAGAAATGCTCCCGAGACTCCAAAGATTCTGGAGGAAGAGGAAGCCGTCGAACCGCCTCCGCTGTTATCTCCGCCAACTCTGCGAACGTCGCTGCAAGCCTCTGCTCTTCCGCCGTGTCCTCACGATGCATCAAAGAGCCCCAAAAGCAAGCACGAAGGAGAGAAAAAATCCAAAAAACGGAGGGAGTCTGGAATGACAACAAGCGCACAATGCCTATATTCCCACGTGGAAGGCGGCACGTCGTTCCGACCCCTAAGAAAAAGGGGGCCCTTCATTTCAAATCTGTCAAGATTATCATTATTACGGGCCCAGGTGACCACGACACGTGGCTTCTTAACACCGCCAGATCTCCGCCCACCCGAGCCACGCTGGTCCAAAACCCTAATGGCTACTCTTCTGAGCCTACCAAGGCTCGGGAGTAGGAGGCGGACAAGTGGAGAGGGGGATTTTTGTAGCCCATCTAAGAGCGGATGAACCAGGTCCAGTAAGACCAAACGAGGCCCAGCTCATCTAAGTGACAGCCCCGCAGGGCCCACTTAGCATAAAAGCCCAATAAGATCACTCGGGATCAAGCCCTTCCTCGGCGGCCATTAGGCTCGGAAGGCACGAGCGTCGGTCCGATCGGAGGGAGATCGAAGCCCGACCTATCCCCCTCTCCGGGATAAAGGCTGGCGCCCCGCGCCCACTCTGACCGAGCTTCATCCGAGCTATGCTTATCGCCCGGATAGGGCTGGCACTCTTCATGCTTGGGTCGACCGACGATTGCTTATCCACACTGCCGCTGAGAGCCCTTTATGAGTAGAAGTTCACAAAGATAAGGGACCCACAAGTCCTCACGATTATAAAGAGCCCACGATGAGGACGTAAAGAGCCCACGTCGAGGACGTAACCCCCGCCTGGAACTCCTCAGCATACGTGACTCATGAGGCTTGCGCACTATTTAAACTGGGGACTCTCTCCAACAAACGGTAAGGCCTACATACGCCTAAAACTTCCTGAGCAGAAACCACTTCACCACCTTAGTGGAGAGGGATCTCGTGCATCTCCCCACTCCTCTTTTCATAGCTTCCACCACTGCTCTACTGACTTAGGCATCGAAGGGTTTACCCCAGGGAACCACCACTGGGCCCCCCGATCCGTTTCCCTTTCTTGCAGTTCACTGATCGGTCATCATCTCCCCAGCTCAGGACCAGTGCGAGATCGCCCCTCTTCAAGTCACTCATTCATAAATAGCATCCATGTCACAGTCGCTATATTAGGAAATAACGAAACTGGTCAAGGCCCCAATTCCTTCTAGCGCCCAGGTTCGTGTCTCCAATTACTGACAGAAAATAGACTTCTCAAAGAGGCTAGAAACATCACTCTAAGAGGGCTAAAACATCACGTTTCTTTAGAGTGATGTGACAAGACATGGTGTTATGGGTTTTTAGGGTACAACCTGCTCAGCGGCCTTGAGGGAATCCAAGGCTTCGCGTAGACTTACGGAGGTCTCTATGATGAAATCACTTGTCCGAAGGAAGGAATATCCCATGGAGGGTTTAAACATCACCGAGAATTGAGTGTGTAATCGATGAAATCAAAACAGGGACTCCATCTACGGAAGTGAGATGAGAGTGCCAAGTAACCTGCGATATGGGTTGAGAAACTGCTAAAACTGTGAAGCAGGAAAATAGCGCCTCTACAGACGTCGCTATTCAAAGAAATAGCGGCCCTCTGCAAGGTCGTTCAATCATATTTTATATCATAATTTTTGAGATAATAATAGAATCAACGACACTATACGAAGGCGTTAATTCTAGGATTTTCCAGAAACTAATATCCATGTTTTATTCAAATAGCGTCAATGTGTAGTTGCATTCATTCTTTAAAGAGCACCCTGACTTCAGTGGCTGATTCATGATTTTCTATATTTTCTAATTATTCACATTTTATCATTATTTACTAATTGGCGCCCTTGCATGAGGGCGTTTATTATTTAACTAGCGACTTTGGGGTGTTGCCCTTTCTTTGTCAAGTGATACACATCGGGCAGGTACAATAATAGACTCATGAAAATTATAGGTTATCAAAACTGGAAAGTGAAGACATGAACAGGTAGAGAAAAATATCAGGAATCTAACAATATGCCCATGCATTAATTTTCAACATCATGTATTATCATTAACTATTTTTATGCCTGCGATATTTATTAAATACCAAAAGATTAAGCGACTGTGCATACGGTAGCCCATTAATTGACGCCCTCGGCACTATCCCTATTCGGAAAGAATTAGCGACCGTGCGTGAGGTCGTGCATTCAATCAGCGCCCATGACAGGGTCGCTATTTATTGTTATGCAGTAAAAATTATTGTATTCAAACTAAAAACATGACATCATGATGTATGACCTAAATACATGTTTAATTCTGTGATTAACAAGTTTGGCTTCAACACTTGAGAACACCTACCTTTGTTGGTTTTGATTTGAACAACGGACAGAGATAAGATCAACTGTAACTATGTTAGCAGCACTCGAACTGCAAACATGTAGCAGCTTCAGCAGCAACTGCAAAAGAGTAAGAAGCAGCTGGCTTCTTTCTTCACGAGCGATATCAGGGATGCTTACAGAAGAGGAAGAAAAGAAAGGCTTTATTACGAACAGCAGCGGCAGGAACGGGAAAGGGAACTAGGTCCTTCGCGTGATTACGGTCGAAGAGAAGCAGTAGGAAGAAGAAACTTTCTTCTTCGCGCAGCAGCAATAATAAGAGCAGCAGCCGCTCAGGGAAGATGATGGAAGAAATGCACGGCAGTAGGAGGACGATGAACGACGTCGACAGTAGGAACTCCCTCAACGTAATAGCAGAAATAGGGATTGCATGCTTTGAGGGGGGATTTATTTATAGGATTTGAGATTCAGAATCCTAATAGCATATCAATTTCCACGTAAACAATCCTACTCGATCTAAAGTTTCCCATGCGGCCTCTATATTGCTATATCCACAGCCACCTTCCAAATTGCATCAAAAACCCTAAAGTCCTATACTCATGCAAGGTTCGAACGTCTAATGGGCTTGGCATGCTTCACACGGGTTTTGGGCTCTTGGAAACATATCACAATATACTCGTATATGTATTTTTACCCTTTTGAACGTGGGAAAGGTTAGGATCTTTGAAGGCCCATTAGTTCTCTTAGCTAATGTAGGTGTATGGGAGGCCCATAATCGTGTGGCTCATATGGTAAAGCCCATTTATATATAGGCTTTTGTTATTTTGTTTGGAAAAATTTATTTGTTGTATTCCTTTATTTATCCGGGTTACTACACCCTCCCCCACTTAAAAGAATTTGGTCCCCAAATTCATTTACATATAGACATGGAGGGTGTAAAGTATATACTATTTCGAAATAAGTCTGGGAATCTATTTTTCATGGATTCTTCGGTCTCCCATGTGGCTTCTTGTTCTGAGCACTTGCTCCATTGTACCTTGACTATGGGAATTGTCTTGTTCCTTAGTGCACGAACCTCAGGATCAAGGATCTTCATTGGCTTTTGCTCATACTTGAGATCCTTTTGTATCACCAGGTCGCCATGATCTATGACCTACGCTGGGTCGTGCTATTTCTTCAACATAGAAATGTGGAACACATTGTGAACCTCGGATAGTTGAGTAGGCAACCTCGCCAACTCTTTCTAATACTTCGAAGGGACCGATATATCTTGGTGTAAGCTTGCCCTTAACACCAAACCTTCTAATTCCTCGTCCTGGGGAAACTTTAAGAAAGACGTGATCTCCG
This sequence comes from Amorphophallus konjac, assembly GCA_022559845.1. Lineage (NCBI taxonomy): Eukaryota > Viridiplantae > Streptophyta > Magnoliopsida > Alismatales > Araceae > Amorphophallus > Amorphophallus konjac. The sequence goes on from CM040126.1 coordinate 230,991,937, forward strand.
ACTTGGAACTTGAGATCTCTTCTCCTCGTATCGGCGTAAGTCTTTTGTAGTACCCCGATTTATTAATGAATAAAATTTTGAGAAATTAATAAGAAATTCCTTAAGAAATAGGATAAGTAAAATTTTGAACATTTTGCAAAAATCTGGAAAAATTAGAATCTTGTAGAGGATGAAACAATAAGAAAAATTGTCTTCTACGACCAGCCCAATTAAAATTCGTAAACAAGCCGAAATAGCAGATTAAGGCCCAAAACCACACTTAGCCTAATTGGACCTTAAAACGTAAAATTCGAGCCCAATACTAAACCAATTAAGCTAAAACCGGATGCAAATGAATCGTAAGGACCAACTCTTCATTTCCCCTCTGGTTAATCTCTGAAACCCTAACCCTAGGAGGTGTATTTGGCGGCGGAATGGCGGATTGACTTGGTCTCTCGCGAATCTCGCACGTCCACGGTGCAAGGGCTCTATCTTCGCGATTAGGACTCCCCAGACGCAATTGAGCCTACTTAATCGAACCTAAGCCACCCTAGAATCGTTTAGTTGCTGTGGCGGCCGGAGAGGAACTCGATCGAGGGAGGACTTTGACGATCATCGGCGGTGTGTACCTAGCGTGATCGGCTTCCATCTTCTTCCTTCACCCTCTGATTAAGGTAAGTGATAGCAAGCCAAACCCTAATTAATATATTTCAATAGAAGCGTTGTCCTATCCTCTTTTCATTGATCTAGAAAGCCCTAAAATTCATCTAGTATCCTGCTAGGATTTCGAGTTTTTATGGAAGCATGCTAGAGCTAGGGTTAACTACGTTCCATCTCATTTTAGGTAGGGATTTCAGGCACTAAACATTACATTGATCATGCTATCTTGTATAACTTTTTATGCTCATTCTATTGATAGTAAAAGCCCTAATTTTCATGCTATATATTGTTCGTATTTAGTTATTTTTTCTAACCCTAGCCTACCCCGTCAGAGACAGGCGAGGCGAAGGGGCGGCAGACTGATCTGACTTGCGCGGCCTCTCGATAGAGCGCCCATATTCTATAGGCGGCCTGTTCTCGACCGTCCATATGTTTTACCTTCGATCGGTGTTGTAGATTGCGCGGTGTAACCCTAACCACCCATTCCTTTAAGCGGCCAGTCCCAAACCGTGCACTGTTCCCAGCGGCAAATTACAGACCGCTCATCACCAGCAAGCCTTCGGACCTGAGAGGGTGTGAACGGCCTGTCGTGCGACGGCCGAGCCAGTGAGCGGTCCTACACGAACCGCCCAACTATACAGAACTGCCTATTTTCTTTTTAGCATGATTTATCTTAGTAAATTTATGGTTAATGGTAAGTTAGCAATCCACATGACAACTGGAACTTATGGAAGTAAACAATCAGGAATTATGCTAGGTTGTTTTCACTTGATCTTGATTTATCATGGCCTTGACTTATTTCAATATGTTAATTTCAAACATGATTTCATAAAACTATTAGGATTGTTTGACAGTCGTTCTACTCTGGTAGGATTGACTGATCGCTATACTTAGCTTTCAATGGTTTGACAGCCTCATTTCCTTGTAATGGTTGGGACTCTCCGCCGGATATTCCTTCCGTCGGACTAGGACCTTCATTACGGGACCTATGTAAGCCCCCGCGAGCCTGGGATTCCCACTAGGACGCCGGACATGTTGTACCACCAAAACCTGAACTTGTTTACGTGATCGAACCACTTGAGTTACTGTGCTATGAGTCACGGCTCAATGTGGACTGACTGAATTTTTAACTGTTAGGATCGAACCGTTTAACTCAATAGACAGCCCATTATGAACTGTTCATTCCCTGGCCAAGTGCCACTTACATTGGTCGATTAACCTTGTTCTATCTTCGACCAAATCATATTTGGATCGACCCAATAAGCCCTAGGTTGACCAGTGAAGACTGGTCTGGACCTGGTTCAATTCTGCCCCACTTATGGTAGCCCGGAGCCCATTTTTGGGTGGATTTCTAGTCTTCTTTTTAGGCCCAGTTGAGCGGACTGATTAAAACCATCCATATAGTTGAGCGGGTCTTATTGGACCGTTCATTCATTGAGCGGCCCTATAAGGACAGTTTACCTTGTTCTTGGGCTCCCAGTTCTTCTGGTCACGTGCGGCCCAATTCTGACCGTTCTATCTAGAGCGGCTCAGGATGGATCGTTTATTCTTGACTTCGGTGAGGCTGATCCTCAACCTAATTATGTCCTGAATGGTCCAGTGTAGACCGTGTCTAGTTTGAGGGGCCGATTTTAGACCGCACATCATCCAGAAGTGATTTTTCCGTGATTATACGTGTGTGAATCCAAGGACCTGATTGGTTCATGATAGTTTAAACTTTCTGGTCAAATATCAATTCGACTTACCCTTGAAATTCTCCGAGGTAAGTTCTATATCTTGTCAGATTGGCCATTTTACTTGATTAATGTCTAGACATAACTTGGATCTCGGATCCATTAAATAAATGCCAACGCATCATAAGGGCCCGATCTAGTCCTGGGAGGAGCGCCCGAAAAGTACTTGTGCCCCGGGGAGTTTGAATGACATGGTGAGGCATTGCACCGGGTTCATGACTAGCGTGATGTCTACGACAATAATCTATTACTTGAATTTTTCTTGACTTGGTTAGTTCCTGTCACGCCCCGAACCGATAGCAGCGGAACGTGTCGTTTGCTCAGAACGTGGCAGTTAAACAGTCATGTCAATCAGAGCATAGTCATTTCCACAAAACACAATTTGGACAAATAACAAATTTCATTTCAAATATAAGTTCTTTACATATTCGGGCCCATAATAATGAAAAGACTCAATAAAGAAAAATTACAATGAGACTCTTGAATCGACTTAACATAAGACACAAGATAACCACGCTAGATGGTTCATCTAGGTTGTCGGGGTACTCTTCACTCTTGCCCTTGCCCATCATGTTCAGTCTCGTCGTCACTAGGGTCGTTACCTGAAAAACATTGGAAAACGCAGGGTGAGCGAACGCTCAGTAGGACTTAATATCTCATGCTCCAAGCTATATTTAAGTCAATTACAGTTTAACATGCTCATGCAGGTCATGCAAGATATAGAAATCGAGAACTATAATAACACGAGATAAATTCAAGAACTATAGTAAACAAACGAGTAAGCAAGATGCTAGATACACTCATGAAGAGTAAGGACAATGATAATCAAGAGAGTATAGCGAGATCTCAACAAGTACTTTCTCAAGCTAGCATTCACGAGGAAATATAACATTCATCTCTCTATGACGGACACTATCACGAGAGCCTCAAGGTATCCAGTATTATGAAGGATCTTCATGACAAGATAACGAGTACTATCAATGAGATAATTCAAGAACATTTATGATGATCGATATAGAGTAGAACAATTACTTCTACAAGCATTATATAGCATTTGCCACGACACTAAGGGAATATCACGACGATATGATAACCCCTCCAATATGGCAATTCAAGATATTTTCATGACGAGCAATAAGTTGTAGAAAGATGCACTATGATGGCAATTACTTCCGATCATCACTATCACGAGAGCGTTTGCACATCTAGCACTATATAGGATTGGCCAATGCACTAAGGGAAAAATCACGACGATATGACCACCCCTCATGGAAATAGCACTAGTTAGTATTTGGTCGTACACTTAGGAGTTCTCACGACTATATGATTGCCCCTAAATGCCAATAATCGAGTTGGTGAATGCCTGCACCCGATCATCGTATACCGGTAACGTTTGGACTTTGCCTCGCCCAATAGGGTCAGATCAGGACTCGTAGCATTTAAAATGTCATTTTAATGGGACCCATAGCACCTGACATTTAGTCTAGACTAATTCCATATTAATGGCCAAGAATTTCAAGGATCAAGCATGTAAGAACTTTAAGATAGATTTCATGAAACATAGAGTTCAAGGACAGAACTTGTAATAAGGATCATATATTAATAAACCAGATGAAAACCATGACATTTCGGAAATCTAGGTGATTAGGTACAACCAGCTCAGTCGGCCTTGAGGGAATCCAAGGCTGTGAGGAGACTTACGGAGGTCCCAATGACTAACTTGCCAGTCCGAAGGAACGGAATGTCCAACGGAGGGCTCGTATGTCACCGAGAGTTGAGTGTATAACGTGAGCCAATCATGAAACGGAGACTCCATCTACGGACGTGAGATGAGAGTGCCAAAAGACCCGCGGTATGGGTCAAAAACGGAAGAAAACGGTGAGAACACGTGTACGTTTAATCATAGAATTCATGTCCATACTATTCTATAATTAACTATAATTAAATAAACTTATATTATTTAACGCCCGTGGGTGCCGTCATTTATTAATTAGCATCCTCTTGGGGAACGTTAATTTTCATGATTTTTAGTTCAATTTATTTAGCAAGAATTTTCATTTATACCTATTTAATTGAATAAATTCAAAAACACACATTAAAAGGCACATTGATTTATTTAAAATAATTTAAGAAAATAGAATATATGATAATTAGGAGAAAAATACAAGGATTCTAAATATATTTTTTTAAAAATTTTCTGTCACATATTTTAAGAATAATGGATTTTCAAAGATATGTATAGGATATATGTATATATATATATATATATATATATATATATATATATATATATATATATATATATATATATGTTAAATTAACGCCGATGAACAGTGTCGTCAAAATTTGAATTGACGACCGAACGTGGGTCATTTCTTCCAAAAATTTATTTTTTAAAACCTCTCGTTTCTATATTAAACGATGTCGGAATTTGGCTTATAATATACCGAAATGACCGGCTCGAAAAACTCTACCTAACCGTATGTTCAAAATAATTTTTCGACGAGAGACGGGGAATCTTACAATAGGGGCACGAAAAATGGTGCAACTACTTTCACTACCTCCGTCTCTATTCCAATAGTATGCCCATAAATTTTCATGGCCAAAGCAGACTTCTATACCTATGAACAAACTATTAATGTGAATGACTCATAAATAACATATATTAAATTGACGACTGATTGTTGGTAAGATTTTTAAATTTTGTTAATTGACGACTTATGTGATGCGATCTTCTATGAATATAACGCCCTAATCAGGGTCGTTAATTTCAAGAAATGTCCGAATGTAAGGCGTCATTTCCTTTATCACAGATTGATTTATGAACAGTAATATTTTTCGGATAAAATAAATTTTACACAAATAATCACATGGTCACGTAGAAAAAAATAGCAGGATTTCAGAACTATGATCATACATTAATTTAGACATCAGTTTGCATGGTTATTAAATTTTAAACATGTGTATTTAATTAATTAACTAAAAGAATAACGACCGTGTACGAGTCGTCAATTGAATTAGCGCCCTGATTAGGGTCGCTAATTACCTATTTTATAAAAAAAAATCGCAAGGGCAAACCGAGAGAATCTACTACATGTTCTAGATCTAGCCTGATGATTATATAATATTTTGCTAGGGAGATTGCCTGCCTCTTTGGCGTTTATACAATCGGAGAGAATGCTGGAAAGAAGAAGACGATATAGGGAAGATGTTCCCCACGCTAACACTAGCAGCAACTATAAGGGAAGATGCTTGACTTCAATGCTGCAGCAACGAGAGCAGACGGATGACTGGTCTGGTGCAGGGTTCTCATGCACGAAGCAGCGCGCGCGGCTCGATCGATCGACACGGGAAGAGGTTGAACAGACGACGTCTACGTGGGGATGAGAGGGGCACACGGCAGAGAAAGGAGGCAGACGAAGTCGACGATCGGAGCAAAAACATGCACAAAGGGTCTTATTATAGAGGAGGAGTCCTAAACGGGGGTGGACTTATAATGGGAGTAAAGGTCCACATTATCAAAAGGAAAGTTTCGAAAACTTTCCATGCATCTATTTTCCCTGCTATTATGGTCGCCACCTGCCTTCGTTAACATAGAAAAACCCTAAGGCCATGCTTTATATAATGCATGCAGGATTTGGGTTGGGCTAATGTGACAATCGCATGGGTATTGTTACGTGGGTGTTGGGTTTGTCAAAAGTGGGTTTGGTACATATGCTTTATGCCCATTTAAGTATAAGGTTCATATATACATGTATTGTATATGTGTATATATATGAGTGGTTACTCATCTGCATGGTGTAATATTTATATACAAGTTTGATGTATATATATCTATACATATATCTATGTATGGGTCAATATATATATATATATATATATATATATATATATATATATATATATATATATATATATGTTATTACAAATCATGTGGTTATTTAAAGGTTTTATTTTTATTATTGTTATATCTCTAAACCCACTTGTCATGTATAAATACATGTGTATACATGTGTATATGTATAATGCCCATATCATGTGCGTGGTTATTATGTGTTCGGTTTTGGTCAACATAGTTTTACATCTTTTATTTGGCCACTTACTTGTATATGTGAACCTCATGACTAGAAGCTTTAGACCCATTTGTGTATATATATATGGGTTTAGGCATTTCTTTATTCAGTGTTCATGTATTATGGCAATGGTTTATTTATTTAGAAAATGTATGCCTTATTAATTTCATTATTGTTTCGGGTATCAGAGTTGGTTTTAGTTCCATGAAAATCTTTATATGTATATGTACGTATTTATTCTTGAATTATAAATTTTAATTTTAAATGAAAATAGACAAAGGTCATACTAGTATCTATTTCTCAATTTATTTACTTATACTTTTATTATTATTTAAGCTCATTAACTATTTTAGTTAATTATCATTTTTCCTTTATCAAAATTTTAACTCTCATGATTTTCTATATCAAATATTTAAAGTTATTTCTATTTATTTTATATTTAAATTTTCGGGATGCTACACCCTCCCCCACTTAAAAGAATTTCGTCCCCAAATTCACATGAGTTTCTTCCAAAATTAGTGGGGTAAGAGCATGTATTCTGGCTAGATCATTCACATATCATGCTAAGTGCTTAAGGTCATTATCTGATTCATGCAAGGGCCAATCCTTTCAGAAAGAGAAAGGTGTCGGCAGTTTCTTTTGCAGACAAAATCGGTCCCTTTACTAAATAGCAGTTTGAAAAGAGGAGTGGATCATCTTGTCGCTTAAAAAATTCAGCTGGATGTTCTTTGTTGATGAACGAGCTGTATTTGGCCCGAATTGATAAGGGGCGAACTTGCTGTGATTCCTTAGGCGGTGGAGGAGCCCAACGGCCAAGTTTGTAATGAATATCCCGTGGAAGAGCGTCCCGATGAAAGGGAGTTTCTTGTACCGAGACCTGCAGAGTGTTATAATAGATGGACAAAGGTGCCATAGGTTTTGCCAGGTTTACCTCTTTAAAGACGGCAATGAAGTGAGCATTCTCAAAAGGAACGATGTGAGAAAGGGCAAAATAGCGCCGTTGAGTGTAGGTAGAACTCATAACCATGCCTTCCCATAAACAAATTTCAAGCATGTGCATTAGCTCATCCAAATAATCTGCCACTGGATGTTACTGCTGTAATTTATGATGAGGAACCAGCTACTTCCGAAGATTTTCAAGAAGAGGTCCGCCGTATCTCACAACTCTTAAATCCTCCGATAAGAGTAACCAGCACCACGCCAGTTGCGGCTACTGTTTTCATCACTCCAGTCAAACCTCCCACTATTGTGGACATGGAACTAGAAGAACTGGAAGATTCAGCGGATTCTGCAGATGGTAAGGTTTTGGTTGATGAGGTTTTGGTTGATGATGTCGGCTCTATCATTCTGACTGACGAGGCTCTTCATCTTTTTATGCTCCAAGCCCGTTATTCCTCTGTAGATCCTTCAGATATTTCACTCTCAACCTTGCATTCTCATATGCTCACCCAAGAATCCATAACCACGGAAACAGGGGCTGTCACCTTTCCAGCTATTGATAAGACTGACTTATATGCTTTTCCTCAATTTCAGGCCCGGCTGCTAAGAAGCATAAAACAAGTTGAGGTTAACATGCAAGTCCAGGGTACGGGCATGCGACCTGTGTTCTTGCCCTTCTTCTCCCCAGAAGATGTCAAACTCTGGAGACAAAAGCAGGCTAAATTTGTCCATATAGGGCAAATTGATATTTTAGTCCACCCCCACTTTTCTTATAATCTTAATGCACCTTATCTAGTTACGTTATTGGATGTACGTCATCTAGACTGGGAAAAAGCGGTCATCTGCCAATTCTCTGGTCATCTCGACAAAGATGGGTTATGTGTTATAAGGCCCAATTTCACAATTGCCTTAGACGACCCACATTTGTCTCAAGCTTTTGTGGTATGTGTGCAAATAAAAGATGTGGAAATGTTGCCCAACTCTGTTTATGCCACCATTGCTTCTAGATGTATATTTCATCTAACTAACTCAGTAGTTTCTCATTTTCGTAATCCTTATGGAACGCAATTACCCATCGAACTTAATCGCAATGTTGCCAATGTAGCTCCAGCAGCTAGCACAACTGAAGGTTTTGTTCAAGGCTTTCCTGCCATAGAACAATTCTTAGCCTCCACAAATTTTTCAGAAAAGAAACAAAAAAAAACGCTGGATGTCTCGCTTTCCTGAACCCCATTCTTTGCGTTACTCCACCCTCCATCTCCTTCCCTCTTCATCGCATCAGGTAGCCTCAACCTCTTCCTCCACTTCCGAGTTACCTCCAATTCTTCCCATCATCCATAATCCCCCTCCTTCTTCAGTTAGCTCTTCTCCTAATCGTGATGCCGCAGCAATCAGAATGTTAAATTCAACAACATCATCTCAACCTCAAGCCATTTACATCACCACAGATTCTCTGGAATGGCCACCAGAAATGGCATATGCAGCCACTACGCCTGAGCAAGTCCGAAAAGATAAAGTTGAACTCAAAGCGGACGCCAGTTATCTTTTGCTCCATAATGCTGACTCGTCACAAACTCAAAAGGATGAAGTTCGTCAACTAAACTATGTAAATCATTGGACGTCGTTTGCAAGACGAAAGCTAGACACAATGGATGCAAAACTAACTGATATCCTTGACAATATAGCTCTCTTAGACCAATCTGTTCAACAGTTCAAAAGTACTAAGAAAGCAATAGTTCAAGTTCATGACACAAACGTCCGACTTCTGAAGCAAGCTCCTCTAGCAAAAGAAAAGGAGCGTGTACGGAGCATCAGGTTACCACATGATCCCACAAAAGTTCCTCAGTTAGAACACAAGATGATGAGATCCCGACTCCCTAAACCAGAGTATGGAATTGGCCGAATATATTCGGATCATATCATTGTCTTAGGAATGGACATTCCTATCCTCAATATTGATTCTGCTCCGGTCTCAGACTTAGCAGATATCATACGCATTTGGACGCAAAAGGTATATCTTGCCCAGCAAGCCAGTAAAACACCCAATGCGCAATTATTTGAAATTTTGAGTCTTGCCTTTACAGGCAAAGTCAAGTATCTTTGGGACCATACTGATGAGGCCAATAAACAACAAGTCATTGACCAAGGGGTACAAGAGTTTGGAAACCAACTCTTACGCGAATTTTGTCCTTCACGCGAACATCAAACCTCTATGGATATTTTCTTACTTGCCAAAAGAACTCTCACAAATTTAGATTATTTTGAATCTTATTGTGACAGTTACACAAAAGAAGTTTATAGATTGGCACTCAACAATTCTGATGCAGCAAAAGCACAATTTCTAGCATCTCTGCCTGAGGCAATCAGCAACTTGGTACTCAATGAGCTTAACACGAACAACGTCTTGCTCGAGAGTTTACTTTTTGCCGATATCATTCAATATGTGCGACAAGAAATCAAAAAGTTGTGTTATAATTTGAAAGCGCAGCAAGCTCTACCCAAGATATCTCAACAGACATGCGCTCAAATTGAAGGGGCAGAAGCGTTCAATCTCCCACACAAAAATAGAAGAGCTAGACCTCGGTTCAGACCTAGGTTCTCTCGCCTCAACAGGTCTACCAAGAAATCTAAGCCATTTAGACCTTATCGGTTCTTTAAAAGACGACAAACAAAACGTCGTCAAGCCACTGCAAAAGATGAATGTTTTGCCTGCCGACAACCAGGCCATTTTGCTAAGCATTGTCCTACCAAGGCACCCAGACGAATCCGTGCAATGTTTGCAGTTAACGAGATCGATTCGGATTGGGAATTAATCGAATCACCAGAGCAATATCACAAAGAGCTTGAAAGACAGACTCAATTATACCTTTGTGATTTCGGCAGCCAGTCCCCCTCTTCCAATTCTGAAGAAGAACAACTACAAGCACATATGGCTAGTACTTCTGGCGGTAAAAAACCCCAACTATACTGTTCTTCCGACGATGAATGCGACTTCTGTGAAGAACAACAATCAAGAAAAGTTGAATCAGACGAGTCAGATTCTGATTCATACGAGCAGATACACTCTATGCTAGAATCGCACTCGCTTTCTTCGTCAGCCTCCAGTGAAGAAGATTTTATCAATCCTTTTTATCACACCGCCAGGTATGAACCCCAAGTTCCCTTAACCTCAGTCAACACAGTTGCAGCACCTCTGCCGTTACCTCGCGATGCCAAGAAGGGGAAAGTTCCTGAGATCAGTATTCCGCATTATCATCACATTCTTTCAGATCACCAAGTGTTCCAAATAAAGAAGATGATAAAGATGACAAATAGCATCCTTATTCCTGGCCACATTGCTACAGATGGCAACACAGCATGGAAAAAATGCCAAATCTTTATTGACACAGGTGCAAATATAAACTGGTGCCATCAAAAGCTTTGGCACGACTGGCTATATTACCCTGCAGGCGGCGAAATTGAAACCATGAACGGCTCCCGCGCTGTTTCTTATTTTGCCCTACAAGTACCTATTAAATTAGGAAAGCAGGTAATTCTGACCGACTTCTTTCAAATTAATGATGGTGGCTACGAAGTCGGTTTGGGCTGTGTCACTCTTGACAAAATGGGACCTTATACCATTTCAAAAGAAATGATGGTGCTTAATCTTCACCAAAGCAAGGAGTTAATCCCGCGAATATCGCCCTATTTTAAATCTGCTCAAAATCATCGGATATCACTTGAAGATGTATCTATCTCTCAGCTCATCCGGTATAAAGAAAAACAGCAAGAAAAAAGAGAAAGATATGAGCTCGTCAAACAGTTAAATGCCTTAGATGTAACAGCTCAGCCATATCTAAGGCCATTGACAGTTATTACACAGCAATTAAAAGATTGTTGTGTCGAACATCCTTTACAGAATTGGCATAAAGATTCTCCAGAAGCCTACATACCAACACAGCATGCCATCCCAGTTCAAGGCAAACCCATTCGCCATTCTCTAGAAGATGAAATTGAAATACGACAACAAATTGAGGAATTCAGTCAGAAACACCTCATGCGACCATCCTCATCTAACTATGCTTGTTCTGCCTTTATTGTGCGCAATCATGCTGAACAAAAATGAGGAAAAGCTCGAATGGTTATTGATTATGGCCCTCTGAATGCAGTTACTCTTGATATAAAATGGCCCTTACCCAATAAAGAAGAATTAATTCAGCGCGTAGCTCAAGCTTCGGTGTTCTCCAAATTTGATTGCAAATTTGGTTATCATCAAATCAAGCTAGCTGAAACAGATATTCACAAAACAGCCTTTTCTTCTCCTGTTGGGTTATATGAATGGTTAGTCTTACCATTTGGCTTAAAAAATGCCCCAGCACAATTCCAATGCCGCATGGACAGCATTTTCAAGCCTTATATCCATTTTATAGCAAATTATCTTGATGATTTTTTAATATTTTCGGCATCTATGAAAGAGCACCTGCAACAATTCATTGATTTACTGCAACTTCATGGAATTGGTTTATCTGCCTCGCCAGACAAATTTCAAATTGCAGTTACCAAAGTAGAATTTTTGGGAGTTTTCATCGAACATGGCAAGATACACATGCAAACTCATCCACTCAAGAAACTGGCAGCTTTTCCTAGCACTATGGAAAATCTATTACAATGTCAGCGGTTTATGGGTTGTCTAAATTATGTGCGCAACTACATTCCTAAGTTATCAGAAAAAACACGCAATATTCGCATTGCTATGCGCGCAAAACCCTTTTGCTGGACTTCGTTAGCTACAAAAGAAGTGATTAGTCTGCAAGAGGAATGCCAACATCTCCCAAGTTTATCTCCTACTTATAAAGGTCCTTATGTTTTGGCAACCGATGCATCAGAAGACACTTGGTCTGCCATTCTACTTCAAAAACAAGAGCGCCACGAGAATATTTGTGCTTATGCCAGCGGCCAATTTAAAAAACATGAGTTAAATTACTGGCCCGCCGAAAAAGAAATTCTTGCAGCAGTACAGGGCGTACAGAAATTCCATCCATATCTAATTGAAGGACATTTTCTCTTACGCACTGATTCTTCTACTCTTGGGGCCTTTTTAAAACGCAAACTGGCAGACAGTGCCAAGTTAAGACGTTATGCATGGTGGCAGTTTATTCTTGCACAATACAGTTTTACCATTGATCAGATATCGGGCAAAGATCATCATTTACCAGACGCCCTCACCCGAGAACTCAAACCTCAGATCAAAATGATGCGTTGCATCGGATCAGCAAATTGGAAAAATCTCCCTGTCAGAACTCCATAACAACGTCTCCATTTTTGTCAAAAAATCCGAATGTTGTTTCCACAAGGTAGTTCCACTCATGGTGAATATCCTTCGCTCGATTTATTTATCACCTCAGCAGGAAGGATAAGTTGCTTATTAAACAACTTAAAATGGACACCACTAGAAGGAGAAATCTTGCGCTGGCTCATCGATAAACAGATCCTAGATGATATTTTATTTACAAGGCGACAATTATATGCTAATCAACAAGCCAAGCAAGATTTGACAGAGATTCTTCAAACGCCTACATGGGAACCAGATTTATGTTCCTTTTTTCAAAGATATAATTTTTCCGAACCTGGACAAATCCGGCGTTATCTAGATGAAGAACTTGTCATTGAGGATGCTGAAGAAGAAGCTCCGTCCTCTACACTAAAGCAGCTCAGCAATCTGATTGATGATTGTGTAAGTTGTCAAAAGAAACCTACGGGTTTTTGTCTTACACATCATAAACTCCTACAACAGCTCCTCAAACAGTAAAGGCCTGCAGAAGGAAAGCAAAAGATTCGGAGGCATCACAGCTGGCGGATTTCAAAGGGTTTATGTCCGGACTTGAAATGTCGGAACTTTCTAGAGTCCGGATTTCATTACATTGTACATTTGAGTATAATACTTTGTGTTTTGCGTCCGGACTTCCGGACTTGAAGTGTCGGACTTCAGCTGTAACAAATTAGGAACTCTCTAGAGGCCGGACTTCACTACTTTGTACATTCTAGTGTAATATTTTGTTAGCTATAAAAACACATCTCGACTGCAAGGGCAGATCATCGAGGTTTTTCATAAACACTTGTGTTTTAGCCTTTGCCTTGCTTGCAAGCATTGTCTCTTCTTCTGCCTTTGCCTTGCTTTAAAATTTTATTATTATTTAAGCTCATTAACTATTTTAGTTAATTATCATTTTTCCTTTATCAAAATTTTAACTCTCATGATTTTCTATATCTAATATTTATAGTTATTTCTATTTGTTTTATATTTAAATTTTCGGGATGCTACACCCTCCCCCACTTAAAAGAATTTCGTCCCCAAATTCACATGAGTTTCTTCCAAAATTAGTGGGGGTAAGAGCATGTATTCTGGCTAGATCATTCACATATCATGCTAAGTACTTAAGGTCATTATCTGATTCATGCAAGTTTTAGATGAGATAGGTTTATAGGGTTACCTTCCGTTGCTTGCGGTGCTTCTTCCTTTAAGAGTGGACATCGAGCAATTTTGTGATCTTTGCTTCCACAACAGATGCATTTTCCAAGTTTATACCAACACTCGTCTGGATTGTGCCTTCCCTTCTTGCAATGCTTGCATTTCCCCTTGGTCGGAACAATTTGTCGATCTTTATTATGGGGTTTCTTATTTTCATAGAATTTGTTGCCTTCATTAAATCTCTTCTTATCGTTCATACTTTCCTTGTTCTTGGATCCATTTGGTAAGTCCTTCTTGGCGGCCTTTCCTTTGATTCTTTCCATCATATCCATAGCATCTTCCAAGAGTTGAGCTTTTCTAACCATCTCCGTATATGTTTGAATTTCTAGTGGAGCTAGTTGAGGTATAAGTTCCACCTTCAAGCCATTCATAAATCTCTTTGCTCTCATTTTCTCCGTGCTAACCAAGTGTGGTGCATATCGGGCCAATCTAGAAAAACTTGCTTCATACTCGGTGACTGATAGACTACGTTGCTTCAAAGCTGCAAATTCCATAGCTTCCTTCTCGCGAATTCTTTCCGAGAAATACTTTTCATTAAAGTGTTCTAAGAATTCATCCCATGTAACTTGCTCGTTAGGCAAGATTGCTTCCACGGATCCCCACCATATTTGGGCATCCTTCTCTAATTGATATGTTCCTAATAGTACATTCTCTTTATCGGTGCATTGCATCACCTTAAAGGTCCTCTCTATTTCTTGCAACCAATTCTCCGCTTCATCCGGGTCAGTCGACCCACTAAACTTAGGGGGATTTATCTTTTGGAACTTCGATGTAAATCCCCAGCTCCATGCCGTGCTCCACCTTGTGCAACTTGTTGCAAGGCTTGCGTTAATCCCTGGACAGTGCGTTGCATCTCTCTCCACTGAGCTCTCTCAACGGCCATTCTAGCCTACAAGAATAAGGTTTAGATTAATGATATTCATATCTCGGTAGGTATCTAACGCGAATGTAACATATTTTATCATTTAACCCCAAAGCTCTACCCAACTCTCACAGGGTTCCTATAGGATAACTGACAAAGATGACTCAATCTAGGACTTGAACCTGATGACCTAGGGATTTAGAAAGCCTAGGCTCTGATACCACCTTCTGTCACGCCCCGAACCGATAGCAGCGGAACGTGTCGTTTGCTCGGAACGTGGCAGTTAAACAGTCATGTCAATCAGAGCATAGTCATTTCCACAAAACACAATTTGGACAAATAACAAATTTCATTTCAAATATAAGTTCTTTACATATTCGGGCCCATAATAATGAAAAGACTCAATAAAGAAAAATTACAATGAGACTCTTGAATCGACTTAACATAAGACACAAGATAACCACGCTAGATGGTTCATCTAGGTTGTCGGGGTACTCTTCACTCTTGCCCTTGCCCATCATGTTCGGTCTCGTCGTCACTAGGGTCGTTACCTGAAAAACATTGGAAAACGCAGGGTGAGCGAACGCTCAGTAGGACTTAATATCTCATGCTCCAAGCTATATTTAAGTCAATTACAGTTTAACATGCTCATGCAGGTCATGCAAGATATAGAAATCGAGAACTATAATAACACGAGATAAATTCAAGAACTATAGTAAACAAACGAGTAAGCAAGATGCTAGATACACTCATGAAGAGTAAGGACAATGATAATCAAGAGAGTATAGCGAGATCTCAACAAGTACTTTCTCAAGCTAGCATTCACGAGGAAATATAACATTCATCTCTCTATGACGGACACTATCACGAGAGCCTCAAGGTATCCAGTATTATGAAGGATCTTCATGACAAGATAACGAGTACTATCAATGAGATAATTCAAGAACATTTATGATGATCGATATAGAAGTAGAACAATTACTCTACAAGTATTATATAGCATTTGTCATGACACTAAGGGAATATCACGACGATATGATAACCCCTCCAATATGGCAATTCAAGATATTTTCATGACGAGCAATAAGTTGTAGAAAGATGCACTATGATGGCAATTACTTCCGATCATCACTATCACGAGAGCGTTTGCACATCTAGCACTATATAGGATTGGCCAATGCACTAAGGGGAAAATCACGACGATATGACCACCCCTCATGGAAATAGCACTAGTTAGTATTTAGTCGTACACTTAGGAGTTCTCACGACTATATGATTGCCCCTAAATGCCAATAACCGAGTTGGTGAATGCCTGCACCCGATCATCGTATACCGGTAACGTTTGGACTTTGCCTCGCCCAATAGGGTCAGATCAGGACCCGTAGCATTTAAAATGTCATTTTAATGGGACCCATAGCACCTGACATTTAGTCTAGACTAATTCCATATTAATGGCCAAGAATTTCAAGGATCAAGCATGTAAGAACTTTAAGATAGATTTCATGAAACATAGAGTTCAAGGACAGAACTTGTAATAAGGATCATATATTAATAAACCAGATGAAAACCATGACATTTCGAAAATCTAGGTGATTAGGTACAATCAGCTCAGTCGGCCTTGAGGGAATCCAAGGCTGTGAGGAGACTTACGGAGGTCCCAATGACTAACTTGCCAGTCCGAAGGAACGGAATGTCCAACGGAGGGCTCGTATGTCACCGAGAGTTGAGTGTATAACGTGAGCCAATCATGAAACTGAGACTCCATCTACGGACGTGAGATGAGAGTGCCAAAAGACCCGCGGTATGGGTCAAAAACGGAAGAAAATGGTGAGAACACGTGTACGTTTAATCATAGAATTCATGTCCATACTATTCTATAATTAACTATAATTAAATAAACTTATATTATTTAACGACCGTGGGTGCCGTCATTTATTAATTAGCATCCTCTTGGGGAACGTTAATTTTCATGATTTTTAGCTCAATTTATTTAGCAAGAATTTTCATTTATACCTATTTAATTGAATAAATTCAAAAACACACATTAAAAGGCACATTGATTTATTTAAAATGATTTAAGAAAATAGAATATATGATAATTAGGAGAAAAATACAAGGATTCTAAATATATTTTTTAAAAAAATTTCTGTCACATATTTTAAGAATAATGGATTTTCAAAGATATGTATAGGATATATGTATATATATATATATATATATATATATATATATATATATATGTTAAATTAACGCCGATGAACAGTGTCGTCAAAATTTGAATTGACGACCGAACGTGGGTCGTTTCTTCCAAAAATTTATTTTTTAAAACCTCTCGTTTCTATATTAAACGATGTCGGAATTTGGCTTATAATATACCGAAATGACCGACTCGAAAAACTCTACCTAACCGTATGTTCAAAATAATTTTTCGACGAGAGACGGGGGATCTTATAATAGGGGCACGAAAAATGGTACAACCACTTTCACTACCTCCGTCTCTATTCCAATAGTATGCCCATAAATTTTCATGGCCAAAGCAGACTTCTATACCCATGAACAAACTATTAATGTGAATGACTCATAAATAACATATATTAAATTGACGACGAGTTGTTGGTAAGATTTTTAAATTTTGTTAATTGACGACTTATGTGATGCGATCTTCTATGAATATAACGCCCTAATCAGGGTCGTTAATTTCAAGAAATGTCCGAATGTAAGGCGTCATTTCCTTTATCACAGATTGATTTATGAACAGTAATATTTTTCGGATAAAATAAATTTTACACAAATAATCACATGGTCACGTAGAAAAAAATAACAGGATTTCAGAACTATGATCATACATTAATTTAGACATTAGTTTGCATGGTTATTAAATTTTAAACATGTGTATTTAATTAATTAACTAAAAGAATAACGACCGTGTACAAGTCGTCAATTGAATTAGCGCCCTGATTAGGGTGCTAATTACCTATTTTATAAAAAAAAAATCACAAGGGCAAACCGAGAGAATCTGCTACATGTTCTAGATCTAGCTTGATGATTATATAATATTTTGCTAGGGAGATTGCCTACCTCTTTGGCGTTTATACAATCGGAGAGAATGCTGGAAAGAAGAAGACGATATAGGGAAGATGTTCCCCACACTAACACTAGCAGCAACTATAAGGGAAGAGGCTTGACTTCAATGCTGCAGCAACGAGAGCAGACGGATGACTGGTCCGGTGCAAGGTTCTCATGCACGAAGCAGCGCGCGCGGCTCGATCGATCGACACGGGAAGAGGTTGAACAGACGACGTCTACGTGGGGATGACAGGGGCACACGGCAGAGAAAGGAGGCAGACGAAGTCGACGATCGGAGCAAAAACATGCACAAAGGGTCTTATTATAGAGGAGGAGTCCTAAACGGGGGTGGACTTATAATGGGAGTAAGGGTCCACATTATCAAAAGGAAAGTTTCGAAAACTTTCCATGCATCTATTTTCCCTGCTATTATGGTCGCCACCTGCCTTCGTTAACATAGAAAAACCCTAAGGCCATGCTTTATATAATGCATGCAGGATTTGGGTTGGGCTAATGTGACAATCGCATGGGTATTGTTACGTGGGTGTTGGGTTTGTCAAAAGTGGGTTTGGTACATATGCTTTAGGCCCATTTAAATATAAGGTTCATATATACATGTATTGTATATGTGTATATATATGAGTGGTTACTCATCTGCATGGTGTAATATTTATATACAAGTTTGATGTATATATATCTATACATATATCTATGTATGGGTCAATATATATATATATATATATATATATATATATATATGTTATTACAAATCATGTGGTTATTTAAAGGTTTTATTTTTATTATTGTTATATCTCTAAACCCACTTGTCATGTATAAATACATGTGTATACATGTGTATATGTATAATGCCCATATCATGTGTGTGGTTATTATGTGTTCGGTTTTGGTCAACATAGTTTTACATCTTTTATTTGGCCACTTACTTGTATATGTGAACCTCATGACTAGAAGCTTTAGACCCATTTGTGTGTATATATATGGGTTTAGGCATTTCTTTATTCAGTGTTCATGTATTATGGCAATGGTTTATTTATTTAGAAAATATATGCCTTATTAATTTCATTATTGTTTCGGGTATCAGAGTTGGTTTTAGTTCCATGAAAACCTTTATATGTATATGTACGTATTTATTCTTGAATTATAAATTTTAATTTTAAATGAAAATAGACAAAGGTCATACTAGTATCTATTTCTCAATTTATTTACTTATACTTTTATTATTATTTAAGCTCATTAACTATTTTAGTTAATTATC
The DNA here is from genome assembly GCA_022559845.1 of Amorphophallus konjac. NCBI lineage: Eukaryota > Viridiplantae > Streptophyta > Magnoliopsida > Alismatales > Araceae > Amorphophallus > Amorphophallus konjac. Next base: position 231,011,033 of record CM040126.1, read on the forward strand.
ATTTTTCCTTTATCAAAATTTTAACTCTCATGATTTTCTATATCTAATATTTATAGTTATTTCTATTTGTTTTATATTTAAATTTTCGGGATGCTACAGTTCCTGCTTGTTGGCCAATTTCCAGTTATATCATGATCTTGCCTTCTCTTTATATTATTGTCTCGTCATGTCATCATTTCATTTCGTTACTTATATTCTCGCATATAATTGTAATTAATTGGTTAATCACTTAAACTTACCTGTTATTACCTACTGAGCGTTCGCTCACCCAGTTGTTTCCTCCTTTTCAGGTAGCTCAGGTGAGGATTCTCAGACTGATGGGGACGGGCAAGAGTGATGGCCATGGAGTGAACCTGTTAGAAGCATGTGGAGCCAGTCATAGTTGTTTGTGTCTATTTATATTTTAGAGTGTGTGGTGGAAGAATTGTAATTCGAAGTCAGCAATTGTAATAGTGTCAAGTGGATGTTAAGTTGAAAGTTTGTTTCAGTGGGTTATGTGATTGGAATATGGATTATTTAAATATTATTTAGTGAATGAAGTTATTTTTCTGTTCTTGGTATTTGTGTTGACCCTTAGCGTTAGCATATCATGTCTGTAAATCAACATATTATTATTAATTGTTTCTACTGCCAGTCCCGATATTCCGCATCGGGCCGTGACATCTTTTGTCTAGACTGAGCCAATTGGAGTCTCTCTCTAATTAGCTGAATCTTTTCGATGGTGTCTCTCACCATGTCTGGGACTAGTAGTTACTTTTCGCCAACTTCATCCCAGCACGAGGGTGATCGGCAACTCCTTCCGTATAGCGCCTCGAAAGGTGCCATTTGAATACTTGCATGGTAGCTGGAGAGGGGGATTTCGTAGCCCACCACAAAGGCAGCCCAACAAGACCCACGCGGTCCAACTAGGCAAGCCCGCCCGAGTGATAGCCCGCTGGGCCCACTCAGGGAAGAAAAACCCAATAAATAAAGACTCAAGGAGCCAACTCTCCCCGGCGGCCTTCAAGGCTCGGAGGGCCCGAGACAGCGGTCAGGTCCCAAGGAAGGTCCGGTCTAAAAGCCTTCTCCTCACCCTAGAGAGACAGGCTCCAGCCGACCTATCCGACCCCACCCTCGCTGGGCCATGCCTATCGCTCGGACATGAGCTAGCATCCCCGAGGCTCGGTAAGACCGGTTGATTATCTGCAGGTGCGGCCGTTCAGAGTCCTCCGCCAGCGGGAGAGTCATGGGAGCTGCCGGACTCCAAGGGGATAACGTCCCCACGATCAGGCCATGAAAGCCCCCGCTGAAGACGTAACTCCCGCCGGGAAGCCCTCAGCTCACCGGACTCTTAAAAGGCGACGCACTATTTAAGCAAGGGATATCCTCCGGAAGATGGTAAGATGAACTAGGCATTCACATACCCTAAGCTCCTGAACACGATTCGCTTCACCCTTTGGTGGAGAGGATTCTCGCGCATCAGCTCCCTCCTCCCCCCATTATCGCTTCCACCATCGCTCTACTGACTTAGCCATCGGAGGGTTTGCCCCAGGGAGATCCCCTGGGCCCTCTGACACGATTCTTCTTCTTGTGATCCACAGCCCGCTCAGGACCTAGCGCGAGATTCCGCCTCTTCATCTGGCGCCGTCTGTGGGAAACGCACGAAGAGTCAAGATGGTAAGAAAAAGCTCAGGGAGGAGATCCGCCGGCGGGGCAGGTAAGGCTGTGGCGGCGGCGGGAGGTGCCCCCTCTAGGGTCTCACAGAGCCCCCCCTCCAACGCCAGCGTCCCCACCAACGGGCCACCACCCCCCCCCGGCGGAGATAGGGGCACCCCTCGACGGCGGCGCCAACGCCTTCCAGGCCCTCAACGAAAAGATGGACGTCCTCGTGGAGCTCATGAGGGCCCAGGCGGCCCGGGACGCGAGGTCCCGCGCCCCGTCAGGAAGTCCCCCTCGAAGGAGTGCAACGCAGCACACCGCCAGAGGCCGCTTCACCCTCCGCGGCCGACAGCTCCTCCGCAACGACGTCGGAGGACCCTCGCAAGCTCCGCCGGCGGAGCAAGAGGCTTCCTCCACGCCGAGGAGAGGGAAGCAGGGGGCGAGGCCGCCGTGCCGGGGCACCAGTGCTCCGGGAGATCGCCACGACGCCCCCCCCAGCCCCACGGCGCGGCCACAGCCGGAACTGTCTCTCTGGCTACGAGATTTTGAAAGACGGTTCGCAGAGCAAGAGCACGCTCTCCGCGCCCTGCAGAAGACCTCTTTCCCGGAGGACGAGGAGAAATCCCCTTTCTCCGAGTACATCTTGAAGGCAGAGGTCTCTCCTAGAGCCTCCATCCCAACCTTCAAGCTCTACGACGGCCAGGGCGACCCAGCCGACCACTACGATAGCTTCGACGCCCTGGTGACCCCGCATGGAACGCCGGATCCCATCAAATGCCGAGCCTTCGCGGCCACCCTGGTCCAAGGCGCTCAGGCATGGTTCCGGGCCCTCGCCCCGGGGTCCATTCGAGACTTCAGGCAATTCGGGCGAATTTTCAAGGAGAGCTTCACCGGTAGCGCCCCCCCAAGGTCAGTAGCGGGGCTCCTGGCTCTCAAACAAGCGCAAGGGGAGAGGCTCCGGACTTATGTCCACCGATTTAAATCGGAAGCCCTTAGGATCCCCTGCCTAGATGTGGCCTCAGCCACAACCGCACTGACCGGAGGCACCCGGGATGAGAATCTCCGCCGCGAGCTTGTCCTCCACCCTCCCTCGACCCTCGCCGAGCTAGTGACTCTGGCACTGCGCCACGCCGAGTGCGAAGAAGTACTCAGCGCCTGCCGAGACGCAACCGGCTCGGGTCGGGAGGGGGACAAAAAGCAGATCTCCGAGCCAAACCCCGGCTCGAGTAAGAAGCGTGATCGAGAAGGAGAGCGCAAGAGAAAGTACGAGCGGTATACCCCCTTGACCGCACCAGTCTACGAGATCTATGAAGACATCAAAGACTCGGGACTTCTCCGCCAGCCCGAGCCAATGAGGTCGAAGAACCGCAAGCGGGACAGGCATTGCCTGTTCCACGGCGACCACGGGCACCACACCGGAGACTGCCATCAGCTCCAGGATGAGATCGAGCGCCTCATCCGTCTGGGGCATCTAGCCCGGTTCACGACCGGGCACAAAGAAGACCGAGACGCCGCAGAGGAGATCGACAATGCCCCCCGAGGGGTCCACATCAACGTCATCTCCGGAGGGGCGACATCGGGCGGCGACACCAGTCGAGGAAGGAAACGTCATGCCGAGCGGGCCAGCCAAGCCTTAGAGCCTCCCAGAGGTCCGCCGATGGAGCCCCAGGTCATAGTCTTCTCCGACCAAGACCCGGAAGGGCTGAGCACCCCGCATGACGATGCCCTCGTTATCTCGGCCATGATAAATCACTGTAATGTAGACAGGATTTTGATTGATAATGGGAGCGCCCCCGATGTATTATCTTATGACTGTTTTCTCAAGATGGGGGAAGACCCATCCAAGCTCCGCCCGATCCGAACACCCCTTAGCGGGTTTAATGGCCTGGCCACCTACCCCGAGGGAGCCCTAAGCCTGCCGGTCACTATCGGCACCCCACCCAAAACCGTTACGGTCTTAGTGGACTTCATAGTGATTAAAGGTATGATAGCGTACAACGCCATTTTCGGCCGAAAATTTCTCAGCCGAATAAAGGCCGTACCATCTACCTATCACCAAAAAATGAAGTTTCCCACCAAAAACGGGTTGGGGGAAGTCCGAGGTAACCAGGCCACGGCTAGAAGGTGCTACAATATCTCGGTGGAAGCCTCAAGGCCGGACGGGAAGGATAAGGGCCCCAGGGGAGTCGAAGGAAAAGCCGTGACCACCGAGCCCGGTGGCGAATTATTAACGGTATTCCTGAACAACGACCCGGCCCTTGGAGTAAGGATCGGTGCCGACCTACCACCGAAGGAACAGCAGCAATACAAGGAGTTTCTTTCTGGGTAGATCCGGGTCTTCGCTTCGTCCGATGATCAACTCCCTGGTATACCAGAGGAAACTGTGATGCACAAGCTTAACCTCGATACCACCGTGAGACCCGTACAGCAGCGGAGGAGGAAGCATGCGCCCGAGAAACAGGCGATCATCAAGGCGCAGGTCACCAAGGGACAAGAGACTGGTCTTTTCAGACCGGTCCTATACCCAACGTGGCTAGCCAACGTCGTCCTGGTGCCGAAGACCACCGGCAAGTGGCGAATGTGCGTAGACTTCACCGATCTGAACAAGGCCACCCCCAAGGACTGCTATCCTCTACCGAGCATCGACCAACTGGTTGACTCAACCTCGGGCAACGAGATACTCAGTTTCCTGGATGCCTATTCGGGTTATCATCAGATCCGAATGGGCCCTGACGATGTCGAGAGGACCGCATTCATCACCGACTACGGCGTGTACTGCTACACCCGGATGCCCTTCGGATTGAAGAATGCTGGAGCCACATACCAGCGACTGGTCAACCATATGTTCGAGGGACAGTTAGGTCGGAACGTCGAGGCCTACATCGACGACATGCTCGTCAAGACCCCGAGGGCCCAAGACCACTTCACCGACCTCGCCGAGACTTTCGGCACCCTCTTGAAGTACTGCATGAAGCTCAACCCCGCCAAGTGCGCCTTTGGAGTAAGATCCGGGAAGTTCCTGGGTTTCCTGGTCACTCAGCAAGGGATCGAAGCCAACCCCGATAAGGTCCAGGCCATCCTGGACATGCGCCCGCCCGCGTGCATTAAAGACGTCCAGCGTCTAACGGGGCGTGTCGCTGCTCTCAGTCGTTTCCTGTCCCGTGCGGCCGAACGATGCCTGCCCTTCTTCAAGCTGATGAGGGGGCCCAAGGTAGCATCTGCCACGTTCGCATGGGATGGGGAATGCCAGACAGCGTTCGCCGAGCTCAAAGAGTTCCTGGCTTCGCCCCCGGTGCTTTCCAAGCCCGTCCCGGGCGAGGTCTTGTTGCTCTATCTCTCGGCGACGCCATCAACGGTCAGCTCGGTCCTAGTCAGAAATGACTCGGGAGTCGAGAGGCCGGTCTACTACACCAGCAAGGTGCTCAACGAGGCCGAGCGGAGGTACCCCGCAACCGAGAAACTCGTGCTAGCGTTGGTTACCTCCGCGAGGCACCTCCGACCCTACTTCCAGGGGCATCCCATCACAGTGCTAACCGGCGAGCCACTGAAGAAGATTCTGGCCCACCCCGAAGCCTCGGGACGACTTGTCAAATGGGCCATCATGCTCGGGGCATATGACATCTTGTATCGGCCACGATCAGCTATCAAAGGGCAGGCGCTCGCCGACTTCATCGCCGAGAGCACCGTTCCGGTCGAGGACAGGCCTCCGACAGCAACCGGGGCCAACCTGGGAGCTGTTCGTCGATGGATCGTCCAACTCGGTCGGCAGCGGCGCAGGGATCCTCCTAAGGTCCCCCGAAGGAATAGAGCTGCAATACGCCCTAAAGTTCAACTTCTTGGCATCCAACAATGCTTCCGAGTACGAGGCCCTTATCTCGGGGGCCCGCATGGCCCGACGGTTGGGGGCTGAGCGAGTCAGGATCCACACCGACTCCCAGCTAGTTGCAAGCCAGGTCAGTGGCGAGTACGAAGCTCGGGAAGCACCTATGATCAAATACATCCAGTTGGTCCGGAGCCTGGCCCAGCAGTTCGAGGAATTCGAGGTAGTCCGAATAGCTCGGGAGCAAAACTCTCGGGCGGACGCCCTCTCCCGACTGGCCTCCTCCCTAGACCCGGAAGGTACACGATCGGTCCTCCTAGAAGAGCTAGAGCGCCCAAGCATAGACTCGGAGCTCCTCGCCATTGACTCGGACATTCCCGACGACTGGCGCTCCCCCTACCTATCCTGGCTATGAGACTCCCAGGAACCCTCCGACCCTCGAGAAGCCCGCCGGATGAAGTACCAGGCTCGACGCTTCATCATCCTCGACAACGCTCTCTACCGAAGATCGTTCTCCGGGCCCCTTCTGAAGTGTCTCGGCCCCGACGAAGCGAGCCAAGCTATTGAAGAGATTCATCGAGGCCTGTGCGGAGCACATTCGGGAGGTCGGTCGCTGGCCAGAATCCTGCTAAGGCAAGGATACTGGTGGCCGACCCTACAGCGCGACTGCACGGCTTACATACAACATTGCGACCGTTGCCAGCGGTTTGACCTTTTGGTCCACCAACCGGCCACGGAACTTGTCACCCTTACTGAGCCCTACCCTTTCGCTCGGTGGGGGATCGACATCCTTGGGCCATTCCCAACAGCTCAATCCCAGAAAAAGTTCATCATCGTCGCCATCGACTACTTCACCAAGTGGATCGAGGCTGAAGCAACAGCGAGGATCACCGAGACAGTCGTCTGGGGTTTCGTATGGAAATCGATCATTTGTCGCTTCGGCATCCCCCGAGTGATAGTGAGCGATAACGGGCGGCAATTCGACTCTCGATACTTCCGAGACAGATGTGCCGACCTAAATATCTGCAACCACTTCACCTCGGTCGCCCACCCTCAGGCCAACGGGCTGGTTGAAAATGCCAACAAGACCATCTTGAAGGGCATAAAGACCAGACTCGGTAAGGCTAAGGGTAGATGGCTCGAGGAACTGCCTAGCGTACTATGGTCGCACCGAACGACCCCCAGAACGGCAACCGGTGAGACCCCTTTTCAACTGGTATATGGCACCGAAGCCGTCGTTCCGTTAGAAATCGCCAATCCATCTCTCCGAGTGATCAGCTTTTTGCCCGAGGCAAACGAGCAGAAGCTGCTCGAGAACCTCGACCTGGCAGACGAACTCCGAGAGATCGCGAACGTCCGAGCTACGGAATACCAGCGCCGCCTCACTCGGTACTACAATGCCAAGGTCCGAGGCAGACAATTCCGACCAGGGGACTTCGTTCTCAGGAAGACCGAAGCATCTCGACCACTGGAGGCGGCGGGCAAGCTATCCCTCAACTGGGAAGGCCCCTACCGAGTGATCGAGATGCTCGGGAAAGGTGCGTACAGGTTAGCCACAATGGAAGGGGAACCCATTCCCCGGACATGGAATGCAACCACACTACGCAGATTTTATTTCTGAATACTGTATCAACAAATCGGGTAAAATAAACCCCCTTATCTTTCGCATTCATTCAAGATTACTGTTGGTACATCAGAAAGGCAACTGCAATACATTACATAGTGAAAAGCAAAAATCCATCTAGCACCGCGGCAAATGGCCATCACCCGGCCGACCCGGTCTTGACCTTCTCGCATCCAGCCACTGACTCTACCTCGCGTAGAAACTGGCTCGAACAAGAGATGGTCGACCCAGTTGGCTCGGGTGGACCGTGACAAAGGTGACAGAGGGACAGCAAGGAGAAGGCCACCTTTCACACGAGGAAGGCTACCTTCCAAGTTGGCAACAACCTGGAAAAAGGAACGCCGTGAAGGTCTCCTCTCCGCCAAACTACCAACTCTTTGGAGGCGAACAGAAAGCAAGCAGCCCCCGAAGAGTGAAAGAAATGAAGAACAAAAGAGAGAGAAAGAGGCTGCGAACAGGGGTGAGGAAGGGACTGGAGCCGCCTCCTCCCCTCCCACGGAGGGGAATGGCGGTCGGCATCCCTAACTCCCACATCCGCCCTCCATCTCGGCGTCCGCCCGGAAGCCTCGCCGGAGCCAAGAGGAGGCAAACGACGTGCCCCCGCACGTCGAAGCCCTCTCCAGATCCGCGCGGCGACCGTCGGACTCGTCTCATGCACGCGCAGCGACCGTGGGACCCGACCGATATTCCAGGACAGATGGAACCGGCCGCTCCCCATCGTCTGCAGCGTCACCTTCTAAAGGGTCCTCCATGCTCCGATCGCGGCGGCGCAACGCAGAGCGAAGATGAGGGAATAAGAGCAGACCGCCGGCGAGAGTCCTAAGTGTTAAGAGGGAAGGAGCACCCTTCGGTCCTTTTTATAGGCCAAGGGAGGCCACGCGCCTTAAATGACTCCCCCCCTCGAAAACACGCTATAGGACCTCCCCTGAAAGATCACCTCAAATTCCTCGATCCCCACCCTAGCGGGATTCGCGAAACACCTCGACTTTCAAAGCATGGTAATACGGAAGGACGCCCGCAAGAAGTCTCCCGAATCGACGTGCGAAAACGGCGCAAAAAATATCGGCCCTTTCCAACTGCCTCGATACGCCAACCAAATCACAGCAAAGATAGCGATCAAATAAAGTAAGTCATTTATTACCTCCCATAAAAACCTCTTACAAAAGGAAAGACAGACAAAATGGGGAAGGGGCAAAATGAAGCTACATCAGGCCTCGGGCCCACTTTGAAGCTCGGGAACAGCAGTAGGGGACGCGTCACCCCCGGTACCCTCGGCGACGGCCGGCCCGGACACTGACCTCGCCTGTGCGAGAACTGTCCCGGTCGTGAGCCCTCCCGAGGCCTCCGGAGTTGGTGACCCCGCTGGAGGCGACTCCTCCGGTTCTTCCCCGGCTGAAGATGAGGAGCTGGAATCTGACTCGTCCGAGTCATAACTCTGGCCATAAGGAAAATCACCCCCGGCAAGGTGCTCATTGGCATAGTTCATCGCCCGGCGATAGCCCTGCCTGAACCCCTTTCGAGCACCCCGGCGGAGCGCTACCTCATAGTAGGGTAGGGCAGCTGCAATCAGGTCGGCCGAGTAAGCTTCCGAGCCTTTATAGCGCTCGATCGCCTCCGCCTCGACCTGCCCGTCCCGAACCCGCTCCGCCTCGGCCGCACGCTCTTCCGCCCTCGCCAGACGCTCCTCCAGCTCGGTCATCCTCCGCTCGGCTTCGATCATCCGACCCTCCGCCCGGGCTCGGTCTGCCTCGGCCTCAGCGCGAAGGCGCTCCGCGTCCTCCGCCTGATCCTGCAGCTCGCTGCGCTCAAGCTCCCAGAGGCTATCCAGCTCGATGTGACGTTGACGCTCGTCTTCTAGACGTTTGCTCTTCCTCTCGAGCGATTCATGGGCCCTTGTCAGCTGCTCGGCCAGCACCTCGGCTTCCCGTCGGCTCGACTGCAAAAAACTCCCTGAATGTGAGGAACTCCCGCCGGAGCCCCTCGTGCTCCCCCTCAAGCCGAGCTAGTTTCCCCTCGCATCCACCAAGGGTCCAGGCGAGCTTCGACCGCTCCGCCTCCGTCCGGGCGTGCGCCTCTGCCATCACAGCCGCTGACCGAGCTATGACCAGGCCGCCCTCCATCAGGATGTCAAGGACCCCAGCAGGAGTGCTACGCTTTTCTCCCCCCCTCGTCCTATCGGCGATCGACCGGCAGAGCCGGTACAGGTCACCCGAGACACCGAGCCTGACCAGAGATTCCGGCAAAGGGGACTGCTCCACCCTGGGCATTCCGCCAGAAGGCCCTGTTGTGGCGGCGAGACCAACCGCCCCGCGCGCCAAGGTCGGTTGGGGTTGCAACGCCTCCCCGGGCGAACCCCCACCCTCGACCGGCTCCGCGGGATCAGCCGCACCAGAAGCTGCCGGCACTTGGGGTTGCGACGCCCCCGCGGGCAAACCCCCATCCGCGCCGACCGAACCCTCGGTCCCAGCGCCGGCCACGCCGGCATCGGCCCCTTCTGTCCTGACGGAGGAGAGAGCCGACCCATCACCTCCCTCTGCGGGGCCCCTGGTCTCCTCGGCCCCCTCTCGCTCGGCGGATGGGAGAGCCAGCCCGAAAGGGTCAGCCCCATCCTGCCCCCGAGGGGGGAGCGCCGCCGAGCCAGAGTCGCCCCCGACGACGGTAGGAAGACTGACTTTCCTAGCCCTCTTCCTGGCCTTCGCGGCCTCCCGTAGTTTCCCCACCAGGGGATCCTTGCGCTTCAGATCAGTCGATCGAGAAGACCCCTCGGAGGCCGCCCCCTTGCCTTTATCTCGGGCATTGACGCGACCCACCGGGGCATCAGGCTCATCGGCTGCCGAGTCATCTCTCAGATCGATGACCTCGGCCGCCTCCTCCAGAGGCTCCCGCCTCACGTCTGCAGCAAAAAGAAGCCCCGGTCAGGAGGAGAAAAGAGAGCTACCACCCCAGAAAAGAGCCTCAAGAGCCGTACCTGACGACGTCGACCGCGAGAGAAGACTCCGTTCGATGTTCTCCGGCGTCACCAGCTCCTCGGTCGATTGGCGATTCTCCAGCAGACGGGCAGCCTGCTGCTCCACGTGGGGAGGGAACTCCTCCTGGCGAGGGGGCAGATTTGGGTGAAAGTTAAGCAAGGTCCGGCATCTCCAGATCTCGTCCGTCGCCATCACCTTCACCCAGAAGAATTGGGTCTTCCACCCCTTGTGCGAGGAGTCCTTCGCCGCAAGCGAGATGCAACTCCTGTTCCTCTGCGCCTGGATGAAGTAGAAGCCTTTCCCCACCTGCGGGTGCGCTTTCAACTCGAAGAAGAAGTGGAAGAGGTCCAGAGAAGGGTAGATGTCACGCTGGCGACACAGAATCCCGAAGGCCGAAAGAAGAAGATAGGAATTGGCCACCAACTGAATAGGTGCCAATCGGAAAAAATTGAGAAGTTGCAGCACGTAAGGATCGAAAGGAAGCCGGAATCTGCTCTTCCAAGACAGAAGGAAGGTGCAAATACACCCAGCACGATCATCCAAACTCGTCTCGTACGGAGTGGCGGCAACAAAGCTATAGCGGAGAGGCAGACGGAAACGGTGCTCTAACCTCCTCACCTCCGTCTCCCCCAACTCGCTATAGTTGGGGACGGGTTCCCACCTCACCGGCACAGGCTCCGGGCTCCGGTCCGCCATTGAGTCGGGAGACGATCCCTCGCACGAGCTTGAAGACTCCGGGGGAGAAGGAAGCTGCCGGATCGCCTCCGCGGTTATCCTCGCCAACTCTTCGAACGCCGCCGCAAGGCTCCGCGTCTCCGCTGTGCTCTCACGGCGCATCAAGAAGCAAGGAAAGCCTAAAACCCTGGAAGCCTAGAACGATGAACAGCGCCCCTTAAAAAACCCCTGAGGGTGGCGGCGCGCCGTTCCGTGCTCCGAGAAAAAGGGGGGCCCCTTCGCTCCCAATCCGTCGGGATCATCATTATGGGCCTCGACGACCGCTATAAGCGGCTCCACCACGCCAACAGGATTCCACCCACCTGAGCCACGCCGGTCCAAAGCCTCGAAAAACTACTCATCTGAGCCTCCTTGGCTCGGGAGTAGGAGGGGGACAAGTGGAGAGGGGGATTTCCGTAGCCCACCACAAAGGCAGCCCAACAAGACCCACGCGGTCCAACTAGGCAAGCCCGCCCGAGTGATAGCCCGCTGGGCCCACTCAGGGAAGAAAAGCCCAATAAATAAAGACTCAAGGAACCAACTCTCCCCGGCGGCCTTCAAGGCTCGGAGGGCCCGAGACAGCGGTCAGGTCCCAAGGAAGGTCCGGTCTAAAAGCCCTCTCCTCACCCGAGAGAGACAGGCTCCAGCCGACCTATCCGACCCCACCCTCGCCGGGCCATGTCTATCGCTCGGACATGAGCTAGCATCCCCGAGGCTCGGTAAGACCGGTTGATTATCTGCAGGTGCGGCCGTTCAGAGTCCTCCGCCAGCGGGAGAGTCATGGGAGCTGCCGGACTCCAAGGGGATAACGTCCCCACGATCAGGCCATGAAAGCCCCCGCTGAAGACGTAACTCCCGTCGGGAAGCCCTCAGCTCACCGGACTCTTAAAAGGCGACGCACTATTTAAGCAAGGGATATCCTCCGGAAGATGGTAAGATGAACTAGGCATTCACATACCCTAAGCTCCTGAGCACGATTCGCTTCACCCTTTGGTGGAGAGGATTCTCGCGCATCAGCTCTCTCCTCCCCCCATTATCGCTTCCACCATCGCTCTACTGACTTAGCCATCGGAGGGTTTGCCCCAGGGAGATCCCCTGGGCCCTGTGACACGTTTCCCTCTCTTGCAGATTCATCTTCTGGTGATCCACAGCCCGCTCAGGACCCAGCGCGAGATTCCGCCTCTTCAGTAGCTATTGTTATATGCAAACTTGACCAAAGGCAAGTGATCATGCCAGCTTCCACCGAAATCAATAATACAAGCTCGTAGCATGTCTTCTACCAATTGATTTGTTCTCTCGGTCTGACCATCCGTCTGAGGATGAAAAGCTGTAAGACTCGGTAGTTAACGGATTCTTATCGATATCGAAATATAAAATAACTCATGTGTTGAAGCTATTTTAATGGGCTTAATGGGCCTAGTTTAGTGGGCTTAGTCATTTTCTATAAACTTTTAGAAGCTAGATAGGGCATATATGCAATTTTACTTCTTCTAATACCTTTTTACAAAAATTAGTTGTTTATCAAAAAAAATAAAAGAAACAAAGCATTTGTTATGTTTTTTGGGGGGGAGGATTTTCTCTCTCCCTCTTTTTTTCTCCTACGCACTTCCCTGTGGACGTCAAAAAATGATGATGAAGATCATACGACGCGTACGTCTCGGCACTCGAGAGAGCAAGTCGAAGACAGGACGGCCGAATATACCCTACGCACTCTCCGGACGGGACGAGCACGTGCCTGATATCATGCCATCCAAGATAGAGCCCCCTCAAGCAAAGGACATGGCCGCAACCCTTCAACAGGCTGTGCCGAAGCCCGAATCGAGAGAAAACCTGAGAGTTCGGACACGGGTTCGGCATGTGCTAAAAATCATCCAAAGTCCTAAACCGGGGCTCAAAGGCTTCAAACCAAATATCGCAGAGGCAATGCATTGGAACCGGAGCATTCCGGGAATACAAGCGGTTGTTTGAATGGTCGAGACCTTGAGGTGAAGCTAAAACGGGCGCGGCCATCACCTAAACCGGTGCGCCCCTTAAACCAACGCACTCCTTCCTCTTTGGATGTTAATACGGCACACACCCTTGCATAGCCCCTTAAACCGACGCGCATCACTATTCACATTACTATTCATGCCACTATTCATATCACTATTCACGCCTTACTATTCAAGCCATTCTCGTTGTGTTGTTAATCCGGCGCGCACAATGTCGTGCCGTTTTAACCCGAAGCCGTCCCATCTTGCTATCGGCCCCCTGTTTCTCGCAGACAGATGGACCGAGAGTTGCGTGAAGTAGAGAAGTCTCCCGAAAGCTCCCGATTATCCGTCGGCCAAGCTCGGGGAAGTCAGAAATAGCTTGCTACCAACTCCTTTGTCGGGGGAAAAGAAAAGAAGAAGCTTCGGGGAGGCTTCTTCCCCAGATGAGCCTCCCCTGCATCTTGCACAGTTCGAGAACAAAAAGAAGAAAGTGGGAGAGAACTTCCTCCGGAACCAGGGAGTTGGGGGGGGATCGAACACACGCCAGGAGGGAGCTCTCGGGAGGGGAGAGATCTAGCCAACAAAGAAGAAGAAAAAGAGAGAAGAGAGCCATAGGTCAAGAGAGGAGAGTCGAGCGAGAGGTGTGTCGGAGGGGAAGAGCTTGTGCTCTCTTCCCCTCCCCTATCGGTGTATCTTTTCTTTTCCTCCCCTGCAATATTTTTCCTTTCTATTTTGAGATGAAACCTCCTCCTCTGTATCCATCTTTCCCCCCTTTTGGTGGATGAATAAAAAGAAAATAGAGTTTTGGCAAACACGATGTTTTGTTCAACCTCCATCCACTTCTACTCTAAGTCTCCCACTCATCCAGGGTCTTTGAAGCTCGCTTTTCCATAGCGTGGCCTTCGAAGGAACCCACAGAAGGATGAATATCCATAGCCCTGCTGGGCAAACATTCATCCCGCTTCGCGAATCATCACCCGTGAGTTGTGAGAGCTCTTGAAGGCTAGTCCTCGAGCTTTTTTCCACACTCACATCTGGGTTATCAGACCACCGTGAGGTCTGCATTATGAGGATCACCCTGGAGCAATCCGTTTGGTGTTCCTCTATTTTCTCTGGCAAATCTCAGTCCGAGGGAGATGCTGCCCAATTTTTGTCAAGGCCAAGAACACATAAGAACAAGCGAGGGAAAAGAACAGCATATGTTTGAAGCCCCTGAATCAAACTGAACCTCTGAGTTCTCGCACAATAAACCTTTCTAATAAAACATCTGAAATCTCATGCTAATTCACCTTAACAAATGATCAAAACACTTTAACTTCCTCTCTACAAACCCAATCCATCGATTGGAGGAACAAATCAATCATCAAAGTAACTTGCGGGTGAAAGAAAGAAGAAACAGAACCCAAAAGAATGAAGTAAAACCCCCAGAAGCTAACCCGGCGTGCCCCTAATCCGGTGCAGTACCCCCCGCGCCGGTTTAGTTTCACACTCAAAACCATTTCAAAATTCTTGGAATGAATAGTGCTTAATCCGGCGTGCCCCCTTGCATAGCCCTCTATTCCAGCGTGCCTTACTGTTCATTGGCCTTAATCTAGTGTGCCCCCTTGTGCTGCCCTATTCCGGCGCCCCCCCCCCCTTGTATTACCCTATTCCGACGTGCCCCTGGCCCCTCTTGGGTCCCCCTTATCCGGCGTGCCCTATTGTGACACCGTAATCCGGCGCGCCCTTCTCCCCTCTCTTGGTATCTCCTTAAACCGGCGTGACTAAAACAGAAAGAACGATTAACCAAATAGAAGAAAAGACTTGAAGCTAATGGATAAAACAAATGAAAGGAATATGAAACCAATAATCAAAAGTTGCCCCTTCCATAATCAAAATTTCCTTTCGGGGGCTACGCCCCCGGAAACCCCCGCAAGGGGCTCTGCGAGGGCGAGTGATGGCGAGTTCGGGCTTCTCACTTAACAATTCGCTCCCCTAGACTGTACGTGAAGAGAAAAGCAACGATGTCCCATGGTACTGGATGTGGACGTCGGAATCCCTGACATGGTCATGATCTGGGCACATCTTGGGCCGATAGTTCATCAGCTTGACCCACCTCTACTGGGATCCAATCCTGCAACCACATTAAACTTGCCGTACCTGCGGCAGACATCCGTGTGGCATTGTCGTTGTCTTCGATGCTTCAAATGCGGACTCTCGTTCGAACAATGAATGGTCCGTTAGTGACTGACATATATACCGGGATCTAATCCCACACCTACATTAAACTTGCCGTACTCATGGCAGACATTTGTACGGTTTGTCACCATCTCTTATGCTACAAACGCGGACTTCCGTCCAAATAAGAAATGGTCCTCCAGTGATCGACATGCACACATCTATGAACGATTACGCCCCGACGCGGGGTCTTTTCAAACGTAATCTGAGGTTTTGGATCTCGCTTCCGTTATTATGAATCTCAGGCCGTAGGGCCGCCTTTTCCGGTGATTAATCAGGGGTTTTCTCCTCTTCGAGGGGATGTAATTAACGTCATAGCCTTTATGGTATGACGGGTTCTCAGTCCCGACACGATACACCCAATCGTCTCATTAGTCAGATCGAACGCACCATGGGCTTCTTTCAAGCCCGCATAAATCATCACCTGACTGGCACGCCCTCGCACTAATAAACCGAATAAACAAACAAAAGAATGAATAAACTAATAAAAATGAGCAATGTCCCGAAAGTGCGTCCACAGTCCCTCCCCTTCTCTTGCTCTCTTGGTGGTGTGATCACCACGAAGCCTTGCAAGACCGGCAGGAGGTGTCCTTGGCGAGCCCAAGGCAGAGGAGGAGTGGTGTCATCATCATGGAAACGATCGTGGAGCGTAGGCGTGGAAAACCCCGGGAGTAGGGCACGGTTCCTTTGTGAAGAACGGTGAGGAATGGCGTAGCAATTGGTAAAATAAGTAGGGGGATGGATTACACTCCCTCTTAGGATGCTTTACTTCTAATTGCATGCCTATTGCTCTATGTTTTCCCATTGTTTGAGTGAAAAATGCATGAACATAGTCATTTATGCTTTAATCCATGAAAATCACTCCATGGCCATTGTCTTTGTGTTTTTGGATGTAAAGATGGTATGGAATGGATGTGTGATGGCAGAAAATAGGTTTAAAGTTGTAATCTCATCGATTGGGATGGGTTTCATTTGAATTCCCCACGTTTCGGGTTCTCTGGAAGGCAACCGGTCCTTCCAGGGACCGTTTTATTAGTTGTATAAGGTGGTTGACCTTAGCGGTCTCGGCCTGACCATTTCTTGTTAATGGCGGTCCTTCATCCGACCGTCTGTAGACCTTAGCGGCCCAGCAACCGATCGCTAAGCTGCTTTGTCCCGATTGAGGCAGTGTAAGTGTAGCGGCTTAGACTAGACCATTTTCCATCACTAGGCGGTCAGTCGCGCGACCATTTCTTGATCTGGCGGCCCTGTCCAAGACCATTTTATATTCTGTTCAATATATATAGTGAAGTAACTGTGACTAAGCGGTCATGGTGAGACGGCCTGGGTTAGTGTAGCGGCCAATCATTCGACTGCTTACCTGGGCCTTGCGGTCCTGACTAGACCGTTTGATCCCTGTACTTTATAAATTCAATCATGCTTATTTAATTATGCTTTTAATATTGCATCTTCGCCATGTTTAAGTATTTTTATGAACTGTGGCACATTTTTATATCCCAGTAGAGTTATGTTCTCTTTCCTTGTGATGAAACCACTAGTCGTAGGCCGACGACCTTTCGTGTCGGCCCATGTGGGAGAGGTGGCGGGGTAGTCCCGGTGTACGATTTTTAAGTTGGTTTCCGTGGGCCCCCTTGCTTGTCAGTAGCATCCTACTGGGGGGAAACTAGCTAGAGGCCTGGCTCAAGGCATTGAGCCTGTGTGTGCACATGTGGTCAGAGGCGTGGACTAACACTGACGAGTGTGACCATGACTAGTTCTTGACTTTGGTTACTGTTATGTGTCTCACTTGCCGCGTTCCAGGCTAGTGGAGATACTTGAGACGCAGTATAAGTCGTCAGTGGATGCGTCTGATCTTTCTCTGGTGGTCTTCTCTTTCTCCTGTCACTTGGAAATATTGAACTTTAATTCTATTGGTAGATTATGATTCTCGTGTTTAATTATTCATTCGAATTAACATGGGATAATATGTCATTTGTGTTTGGCTATATTTAATTGTTCTTATACCTGTATAGCTTTATTTAACTGTCATTTTCCTATGCCATTGCATTATTAACTGCTTTCATAAGTTTAGGTGCGAGGTAGAGATCTGCGTGAACCCTACTGAGTCTGTGATGTGAGACTCACCCTCCCTTTCCAGGTGAGACGCAGCAGTAGTTCGCGGGTGATTCTCGTGCTTTTGACAGGCAGTTTTAGGTACTAGCAGTGGTATTCTTTGTTTTTACTGGGGTATACCCCGTGTAGTTGTCTTCTTTTGACTTCTGTACAGCGTCTGGACTTGTAATGGGAGGACCTGGACTTTTATATGAATATATAACTCTGATGTTGTAAATTGCTTCCGT
This sequence comes from Amorphophallus konjac, assembly GCA_022559845.1. Taxonomy (NCBI): domain Eukaryota; kingdom Viridiplantae; phylum Streptophyta; class Magnoliopsida; order Alismatales; family Araceae; genus Amorphophallus; species Amorphophallus konjac. The sequence goes on from CM040126.1 coordinate 231,028,327, forward strand.
TTAAAATTATTATCTTAAAAATGTGTGTGCAATTCCAGTTCATTATGCACCTCCTCAAACAATCCTCCCAACCCTTCTGTGGCCTCATCAGCCTCTTGGGTGGCGTCTCCGAGTTCTTGGTATCTGTTTACCGGTACCCGGATCTCCGGGCCATTACAGTTGGTATCAGAGCGTGACTAAGGTGTTGTATAAGGAATTGAAATTGTAATAGTCCAGAACAAGTCCATGCGTACCCCGATTGCTGGCTTAGGATGTTTCTCCGTGGATACTTATGGTTCTTTCATTATGTGTCTTTTCTTAAGCATAAGAGTTAATGGCACCTAGACGGAGAGTTCCAGTGCAAGCCAATATGCCCCGAGATGTTCCAGGATAAGGAAGTGGTTCTTCTATTCCTCCAGCGAATGTTCAAGGGCAAGCCCGTGCTAATCCTCATGCCGGTGATGATTTAGCTCCTCAAGGTGGTCATGGTCGAGTTTTAAAGGAATTTCTCCTATTCCACCCACCAACTTATGAAGGGCAAGCGGATCCTGATGCAGCTAGGGTTTGGCTGGATGTGACTGAGCGTGTGTTCCGTTCTATGGAATGCACCGAAAATGAGAAGGTAATGTTGGCGACATTTCAGTTGCAGGGGGAAGCGCTCGCGTGGTGCACCACGGAGTGGGAGGTGACTCTCAAGTCCCGTCCTCTTCAACTGATTGCATGGAAGGACTTTGTTACTTCATTTGAGTGTACATATAGTCCAGCCTATCTTAGAATGGACAAAATGCACCAGTTTATGGAGTTAGCCCAGGGAGATATGACAGTCTTGCAATATCAAAACAAATTTATGGAATTGGGTCGATATGCTCCCCATATTCTTGCTGATGAAGGGTTGAAGACTGAGCAATTTTTGCGTGGGTTGAAGCCGGAGCTGAGGCAGCCTCTTATGGTAACTAGGGTGGCTGAGTTTGATGTGGCTTATCAAGCAGTAGCAACATTAGAACTTGATATGGTGAGATCTCAAGGGTGAACCCAGTTTGAGCCAGTACAGTAGAGTGTATAGCGTTAGTAGGCTAGTAGTCAGCCAAGTGTGACAGGGGTACCATCTTCTATTCCTTCTGCCAGTGGCACTTCCTCTATGAAATCTAAATTCAGGTGGATGTTCAAGAAATCCAAGAAGCAGTATGATCGGCAAGCTTCATCTGGTGGTGTGCAACAACCAGCACCCTCTTCTTTTCAACGACAGGGATCGGTGGGTAGTCAGCCGAGACCATGTCTGAGGTGTGGCAGTAGCCATTTGGGTAGACCGTGTTCGATGCATGTGGTGTGTTTTCGGTGTGATCAAGTGGGTCACGTGGTTTGTGATTGTCCATTGAGGCCGAAGCAGCCTGTTCCATTTTCACAGCCACAATAGTTTCGACCTCCACCACCATCATAGTCACAATAGTTTTCCCAGGCATCAGTGTCGTCATCGCAGCAGTCTACTGCAGGTGGAAAGAAGCAAAAAGGGAGAGTCATGCAGATGACTCATTCTGAAGCAGTTGCATCTCATCTTGTGGAAGGTACTATTATGATTTATGGTAATGCAGCATGTGTTTTATTTGACTCAGGTGCTTCTCATTCATTTATTTATGAAGATTTTGTGGCTTGTATTAAGGAGCCGACATCACAGATGTCTTGTGAGTTAGTTGTTGAATTGCCTTCTAGGGAGTTCATGTTTACTCCTTTTTGTCTTGATGAGACTCCTATAGTAATTGGGAATCATCAGTTGCCAGCTAGGTTATATGCGTTGAAGCTGGTAGACTATGATGTTATTCTGGGCATGGATTGGTTAGAGGATTATGGAGCCATGGTTGATTGTAAAACAAAGAAGGTTTATTTTCAGCCATCTAGAAAAGTGACATTTTATTTTCAAGGTATTCGATCTCGTTCTCCTCGCTAGCTTATTTCTGCTATTCGAGCCTGTAGATTACTTAATGCGGGTTGTCAGGGATTCTTTGCTTCAGTAGTTGTTGTTGAGGCACCACAGTAGGACATAGGTGATATTCCTGTGGTTTGTGAATTTCCTGATGTGTTTCCTGATGAGTTACCAGGCTTACCTCCACAGCGAGAGATTGAGATGGTAATTGAATTGATTCCAGGTACGGCACCTTTATCAAAGGCACCTTACCGTATGGCTCCTGCCAAATTGAAGGAATTGAGAGCACATTTGCTAGAGTTATTGGGAAAAGGCTATATATATCCGTCCTAGCTTTTCCCCATGGGGTGCTCCTGTATAATTTTTGAAGAAGAAAGATGGAAGCCTGAGGTTATGTATTGATTACAGGCAATTAAATCAGGTGACTATTAAGAATAAATATCCTTTGCCGAGGATCGATGAGTTATTTGACCAACTTCAGTCGGCATGTGTCTTTTCTCGAATTGATCTTTGATCTGATTATTACCAATTGCGGATCGGGGAATCTGATGTCAAGAAGACTGCCTTTAGCACGAGGTATGGTCATTATGAATTTTTGGTTATGTCATTTGGGCTAACCAATACCCCAGCAACATTCATGGACTTAATGCACCGTGTGTTTTGTCCATATTTGGACCAATTTGTGGTGATCTTTGTGGATGACATTTTGGTCTATTCTGCTTCTAAGGAGGAACATGTGCAGCATCTTAGGGTGGTATTGCAGACTCTACAAGATCATGAGCTTTATGCAAAATTCAACAAATGTGAGTTTTGGCTTCTGGAAATTCATTTTCTAGGCCATGTGATTTCTAGTGACGGAGTTGCAGTTGATCCTGTTAAAATTGAATTTGTTCTTCAATGGCAGAGCCCTAAGACTGTGATAGAGATTAGAAGCTTTTTGGGTCTTGCTGGTTATTATAGAAAATTCGTTTAAGATTTGGCACAAATTGCCGCGCCAATGACTAAATTGACTCGCAAAGATGTGCCATTTGTGTGGTCTGATAAATGTGAACAGAGCTTCAATGAGTTAAAAAGGTTGCTCACTACTTCTCTAGTGCTTGCTTTGCCTTCCGGCTTGGGTGGATTCATGGTGTGCACGGATGCCTCTCGAGTAGGTTTGGGTGCAGTGCTTATGCAACATGGCAAGGTCATAGCCTATGCATCCCGACAATTAAAATAGCAAGAAGAAAATTATCCCACTCATGATTTAGAGTTGGCCGCGATGATCTTCGCGTTGAAAATCTATAGACACTACTTGTATGGTGAGAAATTTGAGATCTTTACAGATCATCAAAGTTTGAAGTATGTGTTTTCTCAAAAAGATTTGAATCCTCGCCAGCATAGATGGATGGAGTACATGAAAGATTTTGATTTTACTCTGTCTTATCAACCTGACAAGATGAATGTGGTAGCTGATGCACTGAGCAGGAAAGTGCAAATCAGTCTTTTGCTAATGCAAGAATGGAAGTTGTAGGAACAGTTTCCTTGTGAGACATTCAGATTGAAAATTGCCCGTGATCCGATGGTAGCTATTTTTGCTAGTCTGGTGATGACTCCAGCAATTTACCAGCAGATCAGGGAGGCACAGCAGGCAGACCCTGAGTTATCTCGCATTGTGTTGATGCCAGATGCGGAGTTCTGTGATGATTCAGTGGTTAGATTCAGAGTTAGACTCTATGTTCTAGCTGATGATTTGTTGAGGAGTGCTATTTTGTGTGAGGCGCATGGATCCCTTTATGTTATTCATCCCGGCACCACGAAAATGTATCATAATGTGAAAAGGCAATTTTGGTGGCCAGGTATGAAAAGAGATGTAGCTGAATTCGTGTCTAAATGTTTGACATGTCAACAGGTCAAAACTTAGCATCAAAGGCCTGGAGGAATGCTTCAACCTTTGGAGATTCCAATGTGAAAATGGGATCATGTCACTAGTGATTTTGTTGTGGGTTTACCTTGGACTTCACAAGGCTTTGATGGTATTTGGCTGTTAGTTGATCGTCTGACTAAGACAGCAAGAATGTTACCAATCATATTAATGTGGAATGTTCAGAAATTGGCCGAGCTTTATGTTGCGAAGATTGTGCCATTACATGGAATTCCAATATCCATTGTGTCGGATCATGACCCACGTTTTACTTCTGGCTTTTGGCAGAGTTTCCAAAAAGCGTTGGGCACTGAGTTGGCATTCAGTTCAGCATATCATCCTCAATTTGATGGTCAGTCTGAGAGGACTATTCAGACATTGGAAGATATGTTGCGATCGTGTTGCCTAAATTGGCAGGGTTCATGGAGTCAACACTTGCCATTGGTGGAATTCTCTTATAAAAATAGCTATCATTCCAGTATCGATATAGGTCCATATGAAGCTTTGTATGGGTGTCCTTGTTGTACACCGTTAAATTGGTTTGCGGATGGTGATCGACTGTTGACAGGACCCGAGATGGTACAACAGTTTGTCATTGTGGTACATCTTATCAGGCAGAAGATGTTGACAGCCCAAAGTCGACAGAAAAGCTATGTAGATCGGCATAGAAGACCATTGCAGTTTGAGCCTGGAGATTCTATTTTTGTGAAAATATCTCCAATGAAGGGCGTGTTGAGATTTGGGAAGCGTGGAAAGCTTTGTCCCCTATATATTGGTCCATTTCCTATCTTGGAGCGTGTAGGCCAAGTGGCTTATCGACTTCAATTACCATCGGCGATGTAAGCAATCCACGATGTGTTTCATGTTTCTCAATTAAGGAAGTACAGTTCTGATGCATCTCATGTATTCGATGATTCAATGTGGCCTGCGGTGACAGCGGATCTATCCACACCAGAGTATCCTGTTTGTGTTGCAGATCATCGTGAACAATGACTGAGGACTAAGGCTATCCCTCTGTTAAAGGTAGTATGGCAACGTCACTCCGGTAATGAGGCTACTTGGGAACGTGAGGACGGAATGCGTAAACAGTTTCCATTTTTATTAGATTAAGGTATATCTCTTCAGTTCTCTCCTCGTGTTTCCTTATAAATTTCAAGGATGAAATTTCTATTAGAAGGGCGGGACTATAAGAATCGGTAGTTAACAGATTCTTATCGGTATCGAAATATATAATAATTCATGTGTTGAAGCTATTTTAATGGGCTTAATGGGCCGAGTTTAGTGGGCTTAGCCATTTTCTATAAGCTTTTAGAAGCCAGATAGAGCATATATGCAATTTTACTTCTTTTAATGCCTTTTTACAAAAATTAGTTGTTTATCAAAATAAATAAGAGAAACAAAGCATTTGTTATGTTTTTTTAGGAGGATTTTCTCTCTCCCTCTTTCTTTCTCCTACGCACGTCCTTCCCCTTCTCTTGCTCTCTTGGTGGTGTGATCACCACGAAGCCTTGCAGGACCGGCAGGAGGTGTCCTTGGCGAGCCCAAGGAGGAGGAGGAGTGGTGTCGTCTTTGTGGAAACGACCGTGGAGCGTAGAGGTGGAAAACCCCGAGAGTAGGGTGGGGTTCCTTGGTGAAGAACGACGAGGAACGACGTAGAAATCCACAAAATAAGTAGGAGGATGGATTACCCTTCCTCTTAGGATGCTTTACTTCTAATTGCATGCCCATTGCTCTATGTTTTCCCATGGTTTGAGTGAAAAATGCATGAACATAGCCATGTATGTTTTAATCTATAAAAATAACTCCATGGCCATTGTCTTTGTGTTTTTGGATGTAAAGATGCTATGGAATGGATGTGTGATGGCAAGAAATAAGTTTAAAGTTGTAATCCCATCGATTGGGGTCGATTGGGAGGGGTTTCATTTGAATTCCCCACGTTTCGGGTTCTCTGGAAGGCAGGCGGTCCTTCCAGGGACCGTTTTATTAGTTGTATAAGGCGGTGGACCTTAGCGGTCTCGGTCTGACAGTTTGTTATTAATGTGATGGAGGCATCACCCACGATTCCCTCTGGCTAGGGTCATCTTCACACTCCAAAGTTGTTTGAGCTCGGGCATCATTCCATGTGGGCCCCATTATCCTTTTTGAGCTTTCTATTTGAGTCATTTGATGTATTTTCCCTTTTATTTGAGTCATGTCCTTAGGTCTTTTATTTATTTCCCTAAGTTTGAGTGTCATTAGGTTGATTAGATTGTTATTGGGCCCAATTCATTGGGCTAGGCCCAAGGGCACCCCCCACCCCTTGGTTATTTGTCATTGTTGCAAGAGTTAGGGACTTTTTATAAAATGTGGGTCGCCTATATATAGGACCCCATTTCCCCCATTTCATGTTAATTAAAATTGCCATTTTAAGAGTTCAAAATTCAAATCTTAGTGGAGAGATTCCATGTGAGAAGGTGTGAAACCTAGGGTGAGAAACCCACTTCAATTCCCCCCTCTCTCTCTTCCTCTCTCTCTCTATGGGGTTCGCCCCCTGCTCTCTCTCCTCACCTCCCCAACCACTTTCTCTCTCCTTCCCCTTCCATTAAGGCCTTTCCAACTCCCCACAACCCTCCTCTTTACTCGACCCTACCCCCAAGATAGTCTCCACCTATCCCCACTCCACCCTCCAACCACCAACCACCCACCACCACTTCCCAACACAATCTCTTCCCTTCCCCACACAATCTCCCAGCCCCCAAGGTGAGTTTGAATCTTTCCCTCCACTCCTCCCTCCCCCTTTCCATGCCCTAGGCCGCCCCCAACAAGGGGCCATCAGATCTGGTCGCCCCCCACTCTCCCCCTCCATCAACTTGTTCTTCCTCCACCTCCCCTTCCCACCTCCACCTAGTGCAGTGAACCAGCAGCCTCCCTGCCCCTCCCCTCCCCAAACCCTTCTAGCTCCACCATAGCTCTCATTCCATACCTCCCCCACATCCCCTCCCACCATTCCACCACCTCCATTCACCATTTAGCACCATCACTATCCCATCATAAGTCTACTTGGAGCTATAACGAAGGTTCTGTTCGTAGTTGAGGATTTGCAGAGGATCAGCAGCTTGCAAAGGCGACCCTGACTTCGTCCAAGCGTCTTTGGAGGCTCAAGTGATACCGTTGGAAGCGTCTCCCTGTCTTCTTCGCGACGGTGGTGGTCTCGTCATGTTCTAAGTTTGTGGATGCCCGGGGAAGTCGATCTCCCAAGACTACGCATCTGCTTCCTGACAGTCAACCTGAAGCTAGTTGCAGAGGCTCCCACGACCAACTTCTTGAAGCTCTGAAGGCAGGCCTTGGCTGAGAGTTTCTACACCGAGTCTACTTCCAGTATCAAGAAGCGTAACTCCGTTCAGCATCCAGAGCTGTGTTTTCTCATTTTTCTCCCCCAGGTGCACAGTTCTGTCCCCTCTGGGACTGAACCAACCCCTGTCCACTGATCGGGTTCTCCCAATCTTCTCCGACATCATCTGGCATTTCCTCGGGTCTCGTCTCGAAGAAGACTCAACAGCAATTCCAACGACTCCAGCCACACTTGATTCAGAGATCGAAAGTGCTCGTGGCGGCCTCTCCTTTTAGCTGCTGTGGTACCGTAGCAGTCCAGACCAGAACTCAGGGTCCCTGTTCGCAGCCCTTCCCCGATGAGCACCGTCAACCTGGAAATTCCATAAAAATTGGACGTCAACCTGATCCAACCCCGAATATTTTCCCACTGGTCTCATTGACAACAAAATTTCGGAGTGGCCGCATCAGCATCATCTTCAACTGTGTGTCCCCTATTCCAGAGAGCAGGCAGAACTAGCATCGTCCATCCGTTCGGCTTCCATTTCAGTTTTTCCCCTCCCTGCCTAGCTGGCTTAAAGCCTCTCCCTGCGGGAGGTAGTGTTTGAATGTATGAGTGACTCCCCCTCCCCTTGTTCCACCCCCTTGCATGGGGAGTAGTGTTGTAAATCTTTAAAACAGGGTCAAGCTACTCCGGCGCAGCGTGTGGGGAACCATGCTTCCCCGCTCACCCACGTCTCCGAGCGGGACCGGTTTCTTCAAGCCGGTCGAGTAAGTGTTCTAACCTTACTTCCCTTAGTGCTTGTCCTTTCAATATTAGCTCATAGCTCCGCTGGCCATGAGAGTGAGTGCTCGGTCCCTCAAGCTCTGTTGCTTCGAGTGACCACCGTGGGGAAGAGTGTAACCGGTGCCCATTGAATTGGGCCTCCATACCGTTGGGAACAAACCTTGGCCTTGCTGGCCCTCTACCAGCAAGGGCCCAGCCCTCACATCCTCCACTTGGCATCGCCAAGTTACCCCGGGTTTGGGTGAGTGTCGGGTGAGCGGCCGCCGATTTCGGTCCGTTACTATTGTGAATTGTGCTTGCTTGTTAAAGTCCAAGGGCGTGTCACATCAATTGATATCCGAGCAAGTTTAGACTTGTCTCTACTAAGTCTAAGTCCTAGTATCATTGCATTGTGTTGTCCATCCTTAAGTCATCCCCCCCCCTTGCATATCCACCCGTAGTGGAGTCATATACCGACCCGATCCATCATCTTCGGTTCCCCCCATGGATCCCAATCCCCAACTCAATCAAGGTGTAGTGCCCCGAAATTTATATAGTAATTTTTGTATTTATTAATAATTTTCTGGAATTTATTTGGGCCAAATGAATTTATAAATGGATTAACGGGTTAATAAGTCATTATAAGGCCCAAATATGATAATAAGATAACCTAGCCTATCTAATTATTATCCAGAAGATTTAAAGACCATGCCCATTTAGTTTGGCCCATATTCTAGAAGGTTATTAAGCCTATTCTCGGATTTTTTTTTTAAATAAACACTACCTAATAAGATAATTTAATAGATAATGGATAAAAGAGTTTTACTTATTTAAAACTCTAGATACGATGACTGTAACGGTCTATCGTAAGACCGCCACAGCCTTGTAACGCGGCAAGGGTCGACTGTCACATCCTACGAATTTCGTAAGTGAGAGAACTTACAAAAAGATTGGAACTTGATGTTCCTATCCACAAGAGACCTAATTGGAACAATGTATAAAGACCCTAAGGACTCTTAGAGATTATGTTTTAACAGATTAAGGACTCTAAAATCGATCTAATCTTTAAACCCTAGCCAAAACCCTATAAATAGGAGCTAGTTCTGAACTATGCAACCCTTACTTTTGGCTCGCAAGGAATCAAGGTAAGGAGGTGTAATCTTGGGTAAGTTCTTTAGAAGTATTTGTTTACAATACTTTAGACTAACTCCTCTCCAAATTTCACATCTTTAGGTCAAGAGGTCGTGGAGTTAGAGCCCAAGGAAGTTGTTGAAAAATCACAGGAAGAAGGGAACTAGGGTTCGGTGTTCAGACCATAACTGGAAGTTTGAAGCCTAGACAAGAGGTAGGTTATCTCATGAACGGCAAAAACAACTTGATAGGACTATAAGCCCTCTAGTTTGATTGAATTTCATGCATAGTAGAGCATCAATTTCATGTTTTACTAGTTCCATGCATTACATGCATCTCTTAACCCTAAATTGAGAACTTAAAACATGTATTTCATCTATTCATGGTCACCTATGCATGTAGATAGCCTATCCTTCTTTATCATGCCTAGAAACTCATGGTGTTTTGGTTATAGACATGATGTGAGTTAATCTCTTATGTTTCATATTGCTTTCTATTAGCAGACACTTTGACGCGTCACAGTAGGACCGTCACATTCATGTAACGGCCTTACTATGAGCCGTCATAGTCTCTGTGGTATATGAGTTACTCTGTTAACTCTGACGCACCAATACATACGCGTTACATAAGGGTAACGGCTGTTCTCTGACCGTCACAATCACTGTGACGCCCTACTTCTAGACCGTTAGAGTCTATGATCTGTCAACCCTAGACAGAATATGAATTGTTAATATTTCTTATTATTAAGCCTAGTTACCTAAGTGTTAACCTGGTTATATGACTTTGAGATTATTTAAGCATTCATGATAGGTATTGCATGATTTGGTATCTCACTTTTACTTTGAGTTATGTTAATTTCATGAAGCCAAACTCTATAGTTTTGTAATTAGAAACATGATTTTGAAAGATGAATTAGTAAAGTTTTTATCTTGGTTTCACATCGATATATGTCTCTATCTATATATTCTTTCTCTATCAATAGAGTCGTTTCTATATGTACATGGCACATACTCCGGTGTGTTGTCCATTAGTTCACACTTTGCACTATAGGAACACAATCTTGGACATGAGGACCTCTCTATTGGATATTCCTTCCAATGGACTAGGAAATCTTATTTCAAAGCCTCCGTAATTCTCCGCGAGACTGGGATTCCCACTAGGACACTGAGTTGGTTGTATCATTAAAGCCCATTAACTAGAATACACTATCGTTGTTTCTGGATCTAGTAATATAACGGCCTTATATTGGACCGTCAGAAGCACGTAACGGCCATTGCATGACCGTCACGTTTCTCTAAGTCTATTTTATTGTTCTGGACTCGGATCATTATAACGGCCCGATACTGGTGCGTTACAGAATGTAACGGCCCAGTAGATGACCGTCACACATCTTGTATATATTAACCCAAGGTTTGACCCAAGGGTTGATTTCTAAAGTTCTAGATGGACTAATGATAGTCTAGAACTTAGCATAATGATTGAAAAGACTTAATGAAATGAATAAAAGGTAAAAGAATGTACTGTTATGCTATCGATTTATTTCCATGAGCATAACATTGTTTAAGTCTATTTCTTGATCTCATATATTCGAATTGAAGCATTCATTCATTGATTTTCATTATTTGGAATTGTTATATTCTTAGCCATACTTTACTATTACTTGCGTGGAAGTAGCTTAATTTATACCTGAAGATGCGATCGAGCACTGATTGTGTTTAAGGGCTCTATGATAGTCCCCTCGGCTGATTGCCGGAAATATACTATTTTATAAACCATGGGGTATGATGCTACTGGCGTCGCATTACGCTGGGAGTACTATTTCTATAAATAAGTGAAGATCCACAACATGACATGACATTCTTACTTGATATTCCACAGAAATTCACGAAGCACTTGCTCAAAAGCATAAGATGCTAAAGTGATGAATATGTGGCTTGCTAGTACATTCTCGATATATTCTTGTTCATGAAAGGCCAATATCATGTTCTTGTCCTATTCTTACTAGTTCATTCTTGTTCTCATTCCATCTTATATGATTGTCTTGTTATTTTGATTTAATCGCATGATCATCGCATTGCATGATTTTATCTTATTTATTTAGAGCAAAAATGTTAATTACTTTAATAATGCCTTCATGTTGATGCGAAGATACCTACTGGGCAAGTGTGCTCATTACCTATTTCCAATCTTCTTCAGGAAATGAAAGTGAGTCAGGTTCGGATTCGGATTATTCAAGTAGCGGATCCGAGAGCGATTGAAGATGAGTGAAGACTTAGGAAGTCTATAATGTCTAGATTGAGTCAATGTAATTTTCCTATTTCTTGAGTATAGTAGAATGAAAGATGATGGAAAGTGGTTGTATTTCGAATATTGATCATTTATGAAATAAAGTGGCAGTATGATTAAATTCTGTGCAATTGCATTTATGTGTGTGATTGTATTGCACTCTGGTTGTTCTTGCTTGCAAGAGGCTTACCATGCCGGCTGTTCGCGCTCCCCGAGTTAGTCTTCCGCTGTAATAAAGGCTCGGGGTGTGACAGTTAAGTTGGTATCAGAACCTAAGTCTCAGGACTTAGGAAAAGAATCATGTCATGGGATAAGTCCAAGGGTTAAGGACCCCCACCTATGAACCAAGAAAGGAATTTTCATGCCCATGTGAGAATTGGGTAGAGCCGGGATGAGATAGTTATTAGCTTTAAGATTGATTTTCATTCGGTCTCACGAGAAATAACAAGCTGTTATATTTCTCTCAAGTACCTTATTATTCTTATCATGGCTCATCGCGTAGACTGGAATGGCATGCAACAAACCGTTGCCGGCCTTACACAGGCATTGCAAACCATGGCCCAGGCTGGGGCAGGAGCACGGGTTGGCGACCTTCATCACAATTTTCGGAGTCTAAATCCTCCACGTTTCTATGGATCTTCCAATCCAGACGAAGCAGAAAATTGGATCGATGAAATGAATCGTATCTTTGATTTCATTCAATGCACTGATCAGGAGAAGGTCCGTCTAGCAACATTCAAATTAAATAAGGATGCCCGTACTTGGTAGAAATCGGTCCCGGCACCTCTGGCCGACGCACCTCACACGTGGGATGGTTTTTTCACTTTATTTCGTGCCAAGTATTTCTCCGAACATGTGAAAGAAAGGAAGGCCCTGGAGTTTACCTCCCTTCGTCAAGGGATGGTGTCAGTAGCAGAGTATGAGCTGCAGTTTTCAAGACTAGCACCATATGCACCACACCTTATTAGCACGAAATTATTAAAAGCAAATCGATTTATGGACGGGTTACGACTCGGTTTCATTCAGCAACTTGGGACACAGAATATCCGTACTTATGCGGAGATGGTTCAGAGGGCATATCTATGCGAGAGGACCTTAGAGAAGGTCAAAAAGTTGAAGGGAAAAGGAGAAGAATCTAGCCGACGATCTGATCGGCATTATAAGAAAGAGAAGTTTAGCATCACGGAACCATACAAAAGCCGTGACAGTAAGAAAAGATCAAGGAGCGGGAATGGTGGAAGTTCCCAGAAGAATAATAAAAAGGTTAAAGAAGAGAAGGAGCAAGTTGCCTCGGCATGCACTTTTTGCGAGAAATTCGGCCACTCGGCTGAAGAATGCTGGAAGCGCATCGGTGCTTGTTTGCGTTGTGGAAGTAGGGAGCATCGTGTGCCAGATTGCCCCCTTATGAAAGAGCAATCAGCTAATGGAGGACGCAGGAGGCAGGCTCGCCTCAATGCGGTTATAGATGAAGATGAAGCACCCAGGGATTTAAATGATGGGCTTATGGAAGGTACTCTTCAAATCTGTTCTCGCCCTACATTCGTGCTATTCGATACTGGTGCTTCTCATTCTTTTATCTCCACCACTTTTGCAAAAACCTTACCAATTGCATCAGTTTCCTTACCTTCAGATCTTGCTATTACTACACCTTTAAGATCTGGAACTAAGCTTACCAAGCATTATCCTGATTGTGAGGTAATGGTAGAAGGACACAATCTCCCCGCAAACTTAGTATGCCTTGATATGAAAGGTTATGACGCCATTTTAGGGGTAGATTGGCTTGTAGACCATGATGCTTATATCAATTGCCGAAATAGGATAATATCTTTTCGAAAGCCCGGTCTTCCAAGATTTTCTTTCCTTGACATCAAATAAAAAAAGCATCCTACCATTATATCTTCTCTTCACGCTTGCAAGCTTATCTCGCAAGGATGCGAAGCTTTCCTTGCTTCAGTCATTATTACCGAATCTAAGGAGATTGTCCTAGCCAATATTCCTATTACAAATGAGTTCCCAGACGTGTTCCCATCTGAACTACCTAATTTACCGCTCGAAAGGGAAGTAAACTTTACCATTGAACTCATTCCTGGTGCGGCACCTGTTTCTACAGCCCCTCACAGGATGTCCCCCACAGAACTCAAGGAACTAAAGAAGTAGTTACAAGAACTTCTAGACAAGGGTTTCATTAGACCCAGCACATCCCCTTGGGGTGCGCCTGTTATATTTGTCAAGAAGAAAGATGGTTCCCTCAGGCTATGTATCGATTACCGGTGACTGAATCAGCTTACAATTAAGAATATGTATCCGTTGCCGTGTATTGATGAGCTCTTCGACCAGCTTTCGGGAGATGAGTACTTCTCTAAGATTGACCTCAGATCTGGTTATCATAAACTTAGAATTAAAGAAGAAGATATTTATAAATCGGCTCTTCGAAGTCGTTATGGCCACTATGAATTCGTGGTGATGCCGTTCGGGTTAACTAATGCCCCAACAGCATTCATGCAACTTATGAACAGTGTCTTCCACCCATACCTGGATCGATTCATTGTCGTCTTCATCGATGATATCCTGATATACTCAAGGACAAAAGAAGAACATGAAGAACATTTGAAAATAACTTTACAAACACTTAGAGAACACAAGCTATATGCCAAACTCAACAAGTGTGAATTCTGGCTCGAGGAAGTCTCATTCTTAGGCCACATTATTTCAAAAGAAGGTATTACTGTGGATCCTTCTAAGGTAGAAGCTGTCAAGAATTGGAGTCGGCCTACGACTGTGTCTGAAGTAAGGAGCTTTCTGGGTCTAGCTGGTTATTATAGAAGATTCATTAAGGACTTCTCAAAGATAGCAGTCCCTTTAACTAGACTCACCAGAAAAGAAAATCCTTTTGTCTGGTCAGAGGAATGTGAGAAGAATTTCCAAATTCTTAAGAATCATCTTACCACAGCCCCTATTTTATCACTACCAATGGAGGGTGGTGGATTTGAAATGTATACGGATGCGTCTGGAATTGACTTAGGATGTGTCCTTATGCAAAGCGGAAAGGTGATTTGCTATTCTTCAAGATAATTGAAACGTCACGAAGAAAATTATTCTGTACATGATTTAGAATTGGCAGCGGTTATTTTCGCCTTGAAAATTTGGCGTCATTATCTTTATGGAGAAAAGTTTACGATCTACTCAGACCACAAGAGCTGGAAGTATTTATTCTCTCAAAAGGAGCTTAATATGAGGCAGAGGAGGTGGTTAGAACATCTCAAGGACTTTGATTTTGCTATTCAATATCATCCTAGCAAGGCAAATGCTATAGCAGATGCACTCAGCAGAAAATCAATAGGTATGTTATCAACTCTCATGATTAGTGTAACTAACCTTATTCCTCAATTTGCTCAGTTGAATTTAGATGTTGACATTAAAGAAGAAGATTGTTTCATAGTTAATATCTGAGCTCAACCTACTTTAATAGAGGATTTGGCCAAATTACAAGAGGATGATCCAGTTTTACAGGAAATTAAGGCCAATATTGAACAAAGGTCGGATTTTTCTTTTTCTAAGGATGGAAGATTGCTATTCAAGGGCCGAATGTGTATACTGGATCATGAAGATACAAAGAAATTGATCCTAGAAGAAGCACATAAATCAAAGTACACCATTCATCCAGGAGGTACAAAAATGTATCAGGACCTCAAAGGAAACTTTTGGTGGCCCAATATGAAGGGGGAAATAGCTGACTTCGTGTCTCGTTGTCTAACCTGCCAACAAGTTAAAGCTGAACATTTTAGATCCGCAGGTAAATTACATCCCTTAAATATTCTCGAATGGAAATGGGAGAGCATAGGAATGGATTTCATCATGGGATTACCTAAGACAAGAGGTGGACACGATGGCATATGGGTAATCATAGATCGATTGACTAAATCTGCACATTTCATACCAATAAAGAGTCGATGGTCTGTGGATATCCTGGCAGCATTATACATGAAAGAAATCGTTAAACTACATGGTGTCCCTGTCTCTATTGTATCAGATAGAGATCCTCGATTTACATCACAGTTCTGGAAAGGTCTACAACATTTACTAGGGACCAGATTAAATTTTAGCACAGCCTTTCATCCACAAACTGATGGTCAGACGGAAAGAACAAATCAGGTGGTAGAAGACATGCTCAGGGCTTGTATCATTAACTTTAGAGGAAGTTGGCATGATCACTTGCCTCTGGTGGAATTTGCATATAATAACAGCTATCAAGCAAGCATACAAATGGCACCTTTTGAAACTCTATATGGGAAAAGTTACCGATCTCCAATATGTTGGAATGAAATAGGGGAAAGGCAATTTCTAGGTCTCGACCTTATCAGAGATTCTACGGAGAAAATCAAGCTCATTCAAGAAAGGATGAAAATGGCACAAGATAGGCAAAAGTCTTATGCCGACAATCGAAGATGTGACTTGGAGTTTCAGGTAGGAAATCAAGTATATTTAAAAGTTTCTCCAGGATGTGGTATTTGAAGATTTGATATTAAAGGAAAGCTAACTCCAAGGTTCATTGGCCCATTTGAAATTCTTGAAAGGGTCGGTGAAGTGGCTTATAGATTGACTTTACCTCCACAATTAGCAGGTGTTCATGACGTATTTCACGTCTCCATGCTGAACAAATATGTATACGATCCTGACCATATTATCACTTATGATAATCTGGAGATTCAGAAGGATATGACATATGAGCAAACGCCAATAAATATTCTGGATCGGGAAGTGCGTCAACTAAGAAATAAGGTTATCCCTATGGTCAAAATTCAATGGAAGAAAATATGGCCATACGAAGCAACATGGGAAACCGAAGCAGCCATGAGAAAAAGATTTTCAGAATTATTTAACTGTAAGTACACTCTCCACAATCCATGTATTGAATTTGGAGACCAAATTCTTTTTAAGTGGGGGAGGGTGTAGTGCCCTGAAATTTATATAGTAATTTCTGGATTTATTAATAATTTTCTGGAATTTATTTGGGCCAAATGAATTTATAAATGGATTAACGGGTTAATAAGTCATTATAAGGCCCAAATATGATAATAAGATAACCTAGCCTATCTAATTATTATCCAAAAGATTTAAAGACCAGGCCCATTTAGTTTGGCCCATATTCTAGAAGGTTATTAAGCCTATTCTCGGATTTTTTTTTAAAAAAATAAACACTAAATAAGATAATTTAATAGATAATGGATAAAAGAGTTTTACTTATTTAAAACTCTAGATACGATGACTGTAACGGTCTATCGTAAGACCGCCACAGCCTTGTAACGCGGCAAGGGTCGACCGTCACAGCCTGCGAATTCTGTAAGTGAGAGAACTTGTAAAAAGATTGGAACTTGATGTTCCTATCCACAAGAGACCTAATTGGAACAATGTATAAAGACCGTAAGGACTCTTAGAGATTAGGTTTTAACAGATTAAGGACTCTAGAATCGATCTAATCTTCAAACCCTAGCCAAAACCCTATAAATAGGACCTAGTTCTGAACTATGCGACCCTTACTTTTGACTCGTAAGGAATCAAGGTAAGGAGGTGTAATCTTGGGTAAGTTCTTCAGAAGTATTTGTTTACAATACTTTAGACTAACTCCTCTCCAAATTTCACATCTTTAGGTCAAGAGGTCGTGGAGTTAGAGCCCGAGGAAGTTGCTGAAAAATCACAGGAAGAAGGGAACTAGGGTTCGGTGTTCAGACCATAACTGGAAGTTTGAAGCCTAGACAAGAGGTAGGTTATCTCATAAACGGTAAAAACAACTTGATAGGACTATAAGCCCTCTAGTTTGATTGAATTTCATGCATAGTAGAGCATCAATTTCATGTTTTACTAGTTCCATGCATTACATGCATCTCTTAACCCTAAATTGAGAACTTAAAACATGTATTTCATCTATTCATGGTCACCTATGCATGTAGATAGCCTATCCTTCTTTATCATGCCTAGAAACTCATGGTGTTTTGGTTATAGACATGATGTGAGTTAATCTCTTATGTTTCATATTGCTTTCTATTAGCAGACACTCTGACGCGTCATAGTAGGACCGTCACATTCATGTAACGGCCTTACTATGAGCCGTCACAGTCTCTGTGGTATATGAGTTACTCTGTTAACTCTGACTCACCAATACAGACGCGTTACATAAGGGTAATGGCTGTTCTTTGACCGTCATAATCACTATGACACCCCACTTGTAGACCGTCAGAGTCTATGATCTGTCAACCCTAGACAGAATATGAATTGTTAATATTTCTTATTATTAAGCCTAGTTACCTAAGTGTTAACCTGGTTATATGACTTTGAGATTATTTAAGCATTCATGATAGGTATTGCATGATTTGGTATCTCACTTTTACTTTGAGTTATGTTAATTTCGTGAAGCCAAACTCTATAGTTTTGTAATTAGAAACATGATTTTGAAAGATGAATTAGTAAAGTTTTTATCTTGGTTTCACATCGATATATGTCTCTATATATATATTCTTTCTCTATCAATAGAGTCGTTTCTATAAGTACATGGCACATACTCCGGTGTGTTGTCCATTAGTTCACACTTTGCACTATAGGAACACAATCTTGGACATGAGGACCTCTCTATTGGATATTCCTTCCAATGGACTAGGAAATCTTATTTCAAGGCCTCCGTAATTCTCCGCGAGACTGGGATTCCCACTAGGACGCCGAGTTGGTTGTATCATTAAAGCCCATTAACTAGAATACACTATCGTTGTTTCTGGATCTAGTAATGTAACGGCCTTACATTGGACCGTCAGAAGCACGTAACGGCCATTGCATGACCGTCACATTTCTCTAAGTCTATTTTATTGTTCTTGACTCGGATCACTGTAACAGCCCGATACTGGTGTGTTACAGAATGTAACGGCCCAGTAGATGACCGTCACACAGCTTGCATATATTAACCAAAGGTTTGACCCAAGGGTTGATTTCTAAAGTTCTAGATGGACTAATGATAGTCTAGAACTTAGCATAATGATTGAAAAGACTTAATGAAATGAATGAAAGGTAAAAGAATGTACGGTTATGCTGTCGATTTATTTCCATGAGCATAACATTGTTTAAGTCTATTTCTTGATCTCATATATTCGAATTGAAGCATTCATTCATTGATTTTCATTATTTGGAATTGTTATATTCTTGGCCATACTTTACTATTACATGCGTGGAAGTAGCTTAATTTATACCTGAAGATGCGATCGAGCACTGATTATGTTCAAGGGCTCTATGCTACTCCCCTCGGCTGATTGCCAGAAACATACTATTTTATAAACCATGGGGTATGATGCTACTGGCGTCGCATTGCGCTGGGAGTACTATTTCTATAAATAAGTGAAGATCCATGACACGACATGACATTCTTGCTTGATATTCCACAGAAATTCATGAAGCACTTGTTCATAAGCATAAGATGCTAAAGTGATGAATATGTGGCTTGCTAGTACATTCTCGATATATTCTTGTTCATGAAAGGCCAATATCATGTTCTTGTCCTATTCTTACTAGTTCATTCTTGTTTTCATTCCATCTTATATGATTGTCTTGTTACTTTGATTTAATCGCATGATCATCGCATTGCATGATTTTACCTTATTTATTTAGAGCAAAAATGTTAATTACTTGATTTTCCATAGCATTGAATGGTCATTTACATGGGTATTTCAAGTCTACTAGGGGGGTGAGGCAGGGTGACCCCCTTGCTCCTGCACTTTTTATTATTACGGAGGAGGTTTTGAGCAGGGGATTGCTTCAGCTCTTTTCCTCTGGCAGGTGCCAATATTTCCATGCTTCCCGCAATGCCATTCCAGTTTCTCATATCCTGTTTGCGGATGACACTATTATTTTTATGAATGGGGGCATTTCTTCAGTCAAAGCTTTACTTGATTTTCTAAAGTCTTATGAGAGTTGTTCAGGGCAGAGGTTAAATTCCAGCAAGAGCTCCTTTGTTACATCCAAACACATGCATCATCAGGCTATCGAGAGGATTCATAAGCTCACTGGGTTTCATCATAAATCTGACAGTATTGTCTATCTGGGCATTCCTCTCTTTAAAGGTAGAAGTAAAGTTCCCCATTTTAAGTTTCTTTTGGACAAAATTAATGCTAAACTGATGGGATGGCAAAGCAAATTTTTATCCCAGGCAGGGAGACTTTCTTTGATTAAATCTGTTCTTTCTGCCATTCCAATTTATACTATTAGTTCCACATCTATCCCATACAGTATTAGTAAGCAGGTTGGATGCATTTGTGCCAATTTTTTTTGGCAAGGCTTAGATCCTGTGCATAGAAGACACTGGGTGAAATGGGACACAATCTGTTGTCCACAATCTATTGGGGGTCTGGGAGTTCGAAGTATTCGGGACATGCAAATGTGTTCCTTTGTCAAGCAGCTATGGTCTGCTCTTCATGTTAATTCTCTATGGGCCAATTATATCAGGAAGATATATATTAGGGAGCAGCATATCTCAGATTGCAGAGTCCCATTTCCTGCTGGCATTAAATACAGGGATTTCAACAAAGCCAAGTCCATACTGATGACTGGCAAGAAGATGATTGTTTTCAATGGGAAGTCCACTAATTTCCTCAAAGATAGTTGGTTTAAAGGGAAATCCTTTTCTGCTTCTCTCAGCGATCATGTGGATTGCCAGGAGAATTGTTCTGTTCAGGAAGCCTTGGCCAATCACCTCCATCCTGTTTGGAATTACATTACTAATGGTGACCTGAAAACTGAAATTCAGGATTTTGGTGCCCATGATGGAGATGACATTCCCATCTGGTCTTTTTCTTATTCGGGTAGCTTTGATTTCAAATCTACCTACAGACGCATTAAAGAGCAGCAATCGGATCTTTATAAAGTTAAACTTTGGAACTCCAAATTTCCACCTCGGGCAGCTTTATTCTATTGGAAAATGTTGAACCATGCTGCCCCTGTGGATGGTAGAATTCAGCAGAAGGGCATACAACTTGCATCTCGTTGTAGCTGCTGCTTGAATTCTCATCATGTTGAAGATTTGGACCATCTTTTCATCTATAGTGAGCTTGCGAGTTTTTTATGGAACAAATTTAGTCCCCTTCTGGAAGATTCTCATTTATTGATTGCTTCCATTCAGACACGGCTTCTCTTGATTTTGAAGGACTCAGCAATTTCCACTCCTCAGGGTTTTTTGAATCTTCTGGTATCTATGACGATTGTGTGGGAAATATGGAAACAGAGATGTTTAACTAGAATGGAAGGCTGTCAGGTTAATTTTCTGCGGTGGGGCAGACTGATCCAAGAGGAGATTGGGCATACCTTTAACCAGCATTCTTTTTTCATGGAATCCAATTCTCCATATTTGCAAACTCTTATGCGGTGGGGGTTCTATTGTCAGAGCAAGGTTCTCCAAGTTACAGCAGTTCGATGGATTGCCCCGGCTGTGGCGTTTGCATTAAATGTGGATGGCTCTTGCAGAGGAAATCCGGGAGCTTCTGGTGGAGGAGGATGCTTTAGAGATAGTCATGGTAATATTCGGCTGGGTTTTTCTTACTATTATGGGATTGGTTCTAGTATTGTGGCTGAAGGGAGAGCCCTCCTTGATGGTCTTCGTTTGGCGAAGCTGCATAGAATTCCTATTTCTATTATATACACAGATTCTAAGGTTCTGGTTAATCTTTTGAATGGCATTGGCTCCCCTCCATGGCATCTCCTCCCGTGGTGGAAGTCCTTGGAGGTTATATTCCATTCTAGTACATATGCAATTACTCACATTTTTCGGGAGGCTAATCAACTGGCTGATTCCTTGGCCAAACTTGCTGTGGATATGGGATGTAATTCTGAATTTTTTTCCATGAGAGAGCTTCCAATAGCAGCCAAAGGGTTTGCTAGGGCGGACGCTCTTGGTATGCCGAACCTTCGCGTTCGGCGTGCTAGTTCTTGATGGGACAAACCGTATTTCGCGGAGCTACAGTTTTTCGTGCTGATGTATTGGTGGGCGGGTTTTGTGTTCTGCTGCTGTTGCTTTGTGTAGTTTTCCAACTGTATAGGATTTGTCTTTCTTCTTTGACTTTCCAGGCGGTCGCCCCTCCATGTTTGTTACTTCTTTTCAAAATCAATAAAATTAGCATCTAGTGGCTGAGGTGGAGTGGGATCATTCCCTACCTCTGGTATGGGGGTGCACTCTCTCTCTTGCCACCTGATGACTTGAGTTGGAAAAAAAATGTTAATTACTTAATAATGCCTTCATGTTGATGCAAAGATACCTACTGGGCAAGTGTGCTCATTACCTATTTTCAATCTTTTTCAGGAAATGAAAGTGAGTCGGGTTCGGATTCGGATTATTCAAGTAGCGGATCCGAGAGCGATTAAAGATGAGCGAAGACTTAGGAAGTCTATAATGTCTAGATTGAGACAATGTAATTTTCCTATTTCTTGAGTATAGTAGAATGAAAGATGATGGAAAGTGGTTGTATTTTGAATATTGATCATTTATGAAATAAAGTGGCAGTATGATTAAATTCTGTGCAATTGCATTTATGTGTGTGATTGTATTGCGCTCTGGTCATTCTTGCTTGCAAGAGGCTTACCATGCCAGTTGTTCGCGCTCCCCGAGTTAGTCTTCCGCTGTAATAAAGGCTCGGGGCGTGACACAAGATGCCCATAGGGAGGAACCCCAAGGCCAAATGGACAGGATGGATGCTACCCTTGCAAACATCCTTGCCCAACTAGAGTCCCTTTCCACCCGCCTTGCTCGGCTAGAAGAGCATGACTTCCACCCAAGAAACAATGGACCAAGAGCTCGCCCTCCACATGCTGAAATTGATACGGAGGATTTCAATGCTGACCCCTACTATGACCATGAGAGGCCTCGCCACCACCAATATAATGAAAGGCGCCCATGGGAAGACCCGGATGACCCTCTCTTAAGGATGATCAAGGTAGAAGCCCCGAACTTTAACGGTTCTCATGAGCCAAGTGTCTACTTAGAATGGGAGACCGTCATGGACCAATACTTTGATTGGTATCCCATGTCCGACCAACGCAAAGTGAGATTGGCCAAAATGCACCTCACCAAACTAGCCAAAACCTATTGGCTAAATTAAGAGAGATTAATGAGGATTAGGCAAGAAGAGCCCATTGACACTTGGCAAGGCATGAAGGATCAACGTAGAAATAAGTACCTACCCACATCCTACCACCAAATGCTCTTAAATGAGTGGCAAAGCCTCACCCAAGAGGGGAAGAACGTGGTTGAATACATTGAGAAATTTGACTCATATCTTTTAATGTGTGGAGTATACGAAGCTACGGCCGTCACCTTGTCTCGCTTTAGGAATGGGCTCCAAAATCACATCAAGAGAGAGCTTTTCATGAGAGATGTTGCCGACCTTGAACAAGCCTACCAAGTAGCTTGGGATGTTGAAAGATTCTCTAGGATCCCTAGGTTTGCTCCTCTCCGGCCGGCCGATCCCAAAGGCATGGGACCCCGAACCAACCTGGCCCCCCCATAAAGGCTCCTAGTCCAAGTGGAAATGCCCCAATACAGCCCTACAATCCCCCTCCCACCATCACTCCAACCAAGACCACTCATAGCCAACTTCCCCCATGGAGGGAAGAGAATTCCAATGGTCCAAGTGTAGGAGGGACCACCCCGGGTAGTGGCCGTCAACAATGCTATAGGTGCCAAGGGTTTAGCCACTTTACGGGGCAATGCCCATCCAAAGGGTTGTCTAGCTTACTTATTGAGGAAGAAGCTTCCCCACCCCAAGGGGAACTTGAGAGTGTGGTTGAGGTCCATGAAGCCTCACTAGATTGGGAAGAAGAGTATGAGGCCCAATTCCATGAGTCGAGTATAGACTACACCATTCCATCTACCGACTCTCATCTAGGAGTGATTAGATGCACCCTCACCAAACCCCAAGAGGAGGACTGGCGATGAACTTCAATCTTCCACACCTTTGTTAAGATAGGAGGCCATGTGAGAAAAGTGATCTTAGATAATGGGAGTTGTGTCAATGCCATGTCTCCCGACACCGTTAAGCTCCTTAGACTTACCATTACTCCCCACCCTAGCCCATACCGGGTCTCTTGGATCAACAACAATTCCATCCCGGTCAACACTCACTGCCTTGTGCCCCTCACCTTCACTTCCTACCATGGCCAAATATGGTGTGATGTTATCCCCATGGAAGTAGGTAGCATCCTACTAGGGAGACCGTGACTTTATGATGTGGATGCCACTATTTTGGGTAAGACCAACACATGCACCTTTGAGCATGAGGGAAAGAGCATCCGTCTTAATCCCTCCCCACCACGTCCTTGCCTAAGAAAATCCCACCCTGTCAAGGTCAACACTCCACCACATCTCAAGTCATGGGGAACTCCAGCCCACCAACCCAACCTCTCTCCCAAAACCCCAAACAAGATAAGACTTTGGGAATGACCAAGGATCTTCACCTCATCACCAAAAGAGAGCTTGAGGAGGAGATAGCTCAAGGGACACCTCTATGTGTGGTAGTCATTTGTCTAGGAGAGCCCACCCCCTCTAACCCCCATCCCATAGAAGTCCGGCACCTCCTAGAGGAGTTTCACGATGTGTTCCCGGAGGAGCTCCCGGACCAACTCCATCACATGCGTGATGTGCAACACGTAATTGATCTAGTTCCGGGAGCCACCCTTTCCAACCTTCCTCATTACCACCTCAATCCCATGGAACATGCCGAACTTCGGAAGCAAATAGATGAACTCATTAGGAAGGGCTTCATCCTCATTAGCAAAAGCCCATGTGCCGTACCGGCCCTTCTCACTCCTAAGAAGGATGGATCATGGCGGATGTGTGTGGATAGTCGGGCCATTAATAAGATCACCATCAAGTATAGGTTCCCCATCCCTAGGCTTGATGACATGCTTGACATGCTAGCTGGAGCCACTATTTTCTCCAAAATAGACCTTAAGAGTGGCTATCACCAAGTTAGGCTTAGGCCCGGAGATGAATGGAAAACAGTCTTCAAGACCAAGGATGGCTTGTATGAACAGTTGGTCATGCCTTTCGGGCTCTCAAATGCCCCAAGTACTTTCATGCGTCTCATGACAGACGTCCTTAGGCCTTTCATTGGGATCTTTCTAGTGGTCTACTTTGATGACATCCTCATATATAGTCAATCCCAAGAGGCCCACCTTGACCACCTTAGGCAAGTTTGCACCGTCCTTCGACAAGAGAGTCTATTTGCCAACCTAGGCAAGTGTCACTTCATGACCACAGACATCACCTTCCTAGGATTTGTGGTGTCTACCAAAGGTGTCTCCATGGACCCCGAGAAGGTCCAACCTATTCTAGATTGGCCGGAACCCCACACTCTTCATGAGGTCCGAAGTTTCCATGGGTTGGCCACATTCTATAGGAGGTTTATTCGGGGATTTAGCACCAACACCGCCCCTATCACCGATTGCCTCAGAAAGGGGACTTTTGTATGGACCAAACCAGCCTCCAAAGACTTCCAAGAGCTTAAGGAGAAGATGACCCAAGCCCCGGTCCTATGCCTACCCGATTTCTCTAAGGTCTTTGAAGTCACATGTGATGCATCCGGGATAGGAATAGGAGGGATCCTTAGTCAAGAGGGTCACCCCATGGCCTTCTTCAGTGAGAAGCTATGTGATGCTAGGAAACGGTACTCTACTTATGACAAAGAGTTCTATGCTGTGGTTCAGTCCCTCTGACATTGGAGGCACTATTTGTTGCCCAAAGAATTTGTCATCTTTTTCGATCATGAGACCCTCAAATACCTCAACTCCCAACAAAAATTGAATGCCCGACATGCCCGTTGGGTTGAGTACATCCAATCCTACACCTTTGTCATCAAACACAAGGCGGGAAGTTAGAATCGAGCGGCGAATGCTCTTAGTAGGAGGGTCTCTTTGTTGTCCACTATCCAAGTGGAGGTTACCAGATTTGAGAGACTCAAGGATGAGTACCCTGGCTGCCCCGACTTTGGGCACATCTATACCACCTTGACCACCCATTCTAGCAAAGAACATGAGGGTTTCATCTTGGAGGATAGGTTCCTCTTCAAAGGACCAAAGATTTACATACCACGGACCTCACTCCCTGATTTCTTGGTTTGGGAGTTACATGTAGGGGAGCTAGCTGGCCATTTTGGGGTTCATAAGACCATTGCTCTAGTTGAGGGTCAATTCTTTTGGCCAAGTCTCAAGAGAGACGTAGTCAAGATAGTGGGTCAATACTGCAATGTGCTTCGGCCAAACAGGTGAAGCAAAACACCGACCTTTATACCCCTCTCCCCATCCCCGACCGCCCATGGCAAGACGTAAGCATGGACTTTGTGTTAGGCCTACCCAGGACTCAAAGGAAACATGATTCGATCTTTATGGTAGTTGACCGATTCTCTAAGATGGCCCACTTCATACCACGCTCCAAAACCCCCGATGCCTCCCGTGTGGCCCGATTGTTGTTTGATGAGGTTGTTCACCTCCATGGCCTACCCAAGACCATAGTCTCCAATAGGGATGTCAAGTTCACTAGCTACTTTTGGAAGACTCTTTGACACTTGATGGGTACCCTCCTCAAATTCTCCACAGCCTACCACCCTCAAACTGATGGCCAAACCGAAGTTGTCAATCGGAGTCCAGGGAACAGCCTTAGGTGTCCTGTTGAGAATCGTCCGGGGAATTGGGATCTCATTTCACCTCAGGCTGAATTTGCATATAGCAACTCCATCAATAAGTCCATAGGGATGAGTCCGTTTGAAGCCGTACATGGGTACAAGCCAAGGAAACCTTCAGATCTCATTCACTTTCCCCAGCATGCTAGAGTGTCTATTTCAGCTGAGTCATTCGCCCAACATATCAGAGAACTGCAAGAAGAAATCTGCAAGCACATTAGCATGAAAAATGAGACTTATAAAAGGCAGGCCGACTCTCATCGACGTCACCAAGAATTCTACGTGGGTGACTTTATGATGGTAAGAACGGAGAGGCTCTCCCCAGGAGCCATCTCGAAATTGAGGCCTCGTGGGGCTGGTCCCTTTCAGGTTCTGAGGCGTATTGGCACTAATGCCTATGAGTTAGATCTCCCCGAGGAATATGGAGTGAGCCCCACATTCAATGTGGCCAACCTAGTGCCAAATAAGGGTCCCACGGTGGTACCTAGTGAGGATATTGAGCCCATTCCCCCCACTGAGAGAGCACCCACCCGTGAGAAGAGTCCACCAGCCAAGAGAGCCCAGCGTGAGCAAATATTAGATGAACAGGTCACTACCACTAGGAGCAAGGTATACGAGCACTATCTCGCCAGGTGGAAGGATCGGCCTCCTTCGGAAGATTCGTGGGTGAGTCGGGAAGACCTCCAGCAGCTGGATCCCGACCTTCTCGAGCAGTATCACAGCAGGATGGACCCCTACTCGATGGAGTCGAGCTCTTCCCAGGCCAGGGGATTTGATGGAGGCATCACCCACGATTCCCTCTGGCTCGGGTCATCTTCACACTCCAGAGTTGTTTGAGCTCGGGCATCATTCCATGTGGGCCCCAGTATCCTTTTAGAGCTTTTTATTTGAGTCATTTGATGTATTTTCCCTTTTATTTGAGTCATGTCCTTAGGTCTTTTGTTTATTTCCCTAAGTTTGAGTGTCATTAGGTTGATTAGATTGTTATTAGGCCCAATTCATTGGGCTAGGCCCAAGGGCGCCCCCCACCCCTTGGTTATTTGTCATTGTTGCAAGAGTCAGGGACTTTTTGCAAAATGTGGGTTGCCTATATATAAAACCCCCTTTCCCCCATTTCAAGTTAATGAAAATTACCATTTTAAGAGTTCAAAATTCAAATATTAGTGGAGAGATTCCATGTGAGAAGGTGTGAAACCTAGGGTGAGAAACCCACTTCAATTCCCCCCCCTCTCTCTCTTCCTCTCTCTCTCTACGGGGTTCGCCCCCTTCTCTCTCTCCTCACCTCCCCAACCACTTTCCTTCTCCTTCCCCTTCCATTAAGGCCTTTCCAACTCCCCACAACCCTCCTCTTTACTCCACCCCACCCCCAAGATAGTCTCCACCTATCCCCACTCCACCCTCCAACCACCCACCACCACTTCCCAACACAATCTCTTCCCTTCCCCACACAATCTCCCAGCCCCCAAGGTGAGTTTGAATCTTTCCCTCCACTTCTCTCTCCCCCTTTCCATGCCCTAGGCCGCCCCCAACAAGGGGCCATCAGATCTGGTCGCCCCCCACTCTCCCCCTCCATCAACTTGTTCTTCCTCCACCTCCCCTTCCCACCTCCACCTAGTGAACCAGCAGCCTCCCTACCCCTCCCCTCCCCAAACCCTTCTAGATCCACCATAGCTCTCATTCCATACCTCCCACACATCCCCTCCCACCATTCCACCACCTCCCTTCACCATTTAGCACCATCACTATCCTATCATAAGTCTACTTGGAGCTACAATGAAGGTTCTGTTCGCAGCTGAGGATTTGTAGAGGATCAGCAGCTTGCAAAGGTGACCCCGACTTCATCCAAGCGTCTCTAGAGGCTCAAGTGATATCGTTGGAAGCGTCTCCTTGTCTTCTTCACGACGGTGGTGCTCTCGTCCTGTTCTAAGTTCGTGGCTGCCCGGGTGAGTCGATCTCCCAAGACTGCGCATCTGCTTCCTGACAGTCAACCTGAAGCCAGTTGCAGAGGCTCCCATGACCAACTTCTTGAAGCTCTGAAGGTGGGCCTTGGCTGAGAGTTTCTACACTGATTCTACTTCCAGTATCAAGAAGCGGAACCCCGTTCAGCATCCAGAGCTGTATTTTCTCCTTTTTCGCCCCCAGGTGCGCAGTTTTGTCTTCTTTGGGACTGAACCGACCCCTGTCTACTGATCAGGTTCTCCCAATCTACTCCGACATCATCTGGTGTTCCCGTGGGTATTGTCTCGAAGATAACTCAATAGCAATCCCAAAGCCTCCGGCCACAGTTGATTCAGAGATCGAAAGCGCTCGTGGCGGTCTCTCCTTTCAGCTGCTGTGGTACTGTAGCAGTCCAGACCAGAACTTAGGGTCCCTGTTCAGAGCCCTTCCACGACCAGCACCGTCAACCTGGAAATTCCATAAAAATCGAACGTCAACCTGATCCAACCCTGAAGATTTTCTTACTGGTCTCATTGACAACAAAATTCGGGAGTGGCCACAGCAGCATCATCTTCAACTATCTGTCCCCTGTTCCAGAGAGCAGGCAGAACCGGCGTCGTCCATCCGTTCGGCTTCCATTTCAGTTTTTCCCCTCCCCGCCTGGCCGGCTTAAAGCCCCTCCCTGTGGGAGGTAGTGTTTGAATGTATGAGTGACTCCCCCTCCCCTTGTTCCACCCCCTTGCATGGGGAGTAGTGTTGTAAATCTTTAAAGCAGGGTCAAGCTACTCCGGCGCAGCGTGTGGGGAACCACGCTTCCCCGCTCACCCACGTCTCCGAGCGGGATCGGTTTCTTCAAGCCGGTCGAGTAAGTGTTCTAACCTTGCTTCCCTTAGTGCTTGTCCTTTCAATATTAGCTCATAGCTCCGCTGGCCGTGAGAGTGAGTGCTCGGTCCCTCAAGCTCTGTTGCTTCGAGTGACCACCGTGGGGAAGAGTGTAACCGGTGTCCTCGGCACAACGTCAGCTCCATTGAATTGGGCCTCCATACCCTTCGGAACAAACCTTGGCCTTGCTGGCCCTCTACCAGCAAGGGCCCAGCCCTCACATCCTTCACTTGGCATTGCCAAGTTACCCCGGGTTTGGGTGAGTGTCGGGTGAGCGGCCGCCGATTTCGGTCCATTACTATTGTGAATTATGCTTGCTTGTTAAAGTCCAAAGGCGTGTCACATCATAATGGTAGTCCTTCGTCCGATCGTCTGTAGACCTTAGCGGCCCAGCAATTGACCACTAAGCTCCTTCGTCCCGATTGAGGCGGTGTAAGTGTAGCGGCCTAGATCGGATCGTTTTCCATCACTAGGCAGTCAATCGCGCTACCGTTTCTTGATCTGGCGGCCCTGTCCAAGACTGTTTTCTATTTTGTTCAATATTTATAGTGAAGTAACCATGGCCAAGCGGTCATGGTGAGACCACCTAGGTCAGTGTAGCGGCCAATCGTTCGACCGCTTACCTGGGCCTTGCGGTCCTGACTAGACCGTTTGATCCCTGCAGTTTATAAATTCAATCCCGCTTATTTAATTATGCTTTTAATATTGCATCTTCGCCATATTTAAGTATTTTTATGAACTGTGGCACATTTTTATATGCTAGTAGAGTTATTTTCTCTTTCCTTGTGATGAAACCACTAATTGTAGCCCGACGACCTTTAGTGTCGGCCCACCTGGGAGAGGTGGTGGGGTAGTCCCGGTGTACGATTTTTAAGCTGGTTTCTATGGGCCCCCTTACTTGTCAGTAGCGTCCTACTGGGAGGGAAACTAGCTAGAGGCCTGGCACAAGGCATTGAGCCTGTGTGTGCACACGTGGTCAGGGGCGTGGACTAACACTGACGAGTGTGACCCTGACTAGTTCTTGACTTTAGTTACTATTACGTGTCTCACTTGCTGCGTTCTAGGCCAGTGAAGATACTTGAGACGCAATATAAGTCGCCAGTTTACACGTTTGGTCTTTTTCTGGTGGTCTTCCCTTTCTCCTGTCACTTGGAAATGTTGAACTTTAATTCTATTGGTAGATTATGATTCTCGTGTTTAATTATTTGTTCGAATTAACATGGGATAAGATGGCATTTGTGTTTGGCTATATTTAATTGTTCTTATACCTGTATAGCTTTATTTAACTGTCATTTTCCTATGGCATTGCATTATTAACTGCTTTTATAAGTTTAGCTGCGAGGTAGGGATCTGCGTGAACTCTACTGAGTCTGTGATGTGAGACTCACCCTTCCTTTCCAAGTGAGACGCAGCAGCAGTCCGCGGGTGATTCTCGTGCTTTTGACAGGCAATTTTAGGTACCAGCAGTGGTCTCCTGTGTTTTGACCGGGGTATACCCCATGTAGTTGTCTTCTTTTGACTTATGTACAACGTCTGGACTTGTAATGGGAGGACCTGGACTATTATATGAATATATCACTCTGATGTTGTAAATTGCTTCCGTTTAAAATTATTGTCTTAAAAATACGCGTGTAATTCCAATTCATTATGCACCTCCTCAAATAATCCTCCCAACCCTTACGGGGCCTCATCAACCTCTTGGGTGGCATCTCCGAGTTCCTAGTATCGGTTTATCGGTACCCAGATCTTCGGGCCGTTACAAAAGTTGTACTAAAGTTGAGTCTTGTCCCCAACGAATGTTGTAGACCCTTCCAGAAATGATAAGTAAAGTGTGGGTCTCGATCAGACATGATAGAAAAAGGAACTCCATGCAGTCTGACGACTTCTTTAATGTATAAAGTAGCAAGGACATTAACTGACCATCGACTCTTGATTGGTAGGAAGTGAGCTGGCTTGGTCAATCAATCGATGATGACCCATATTCCATCATGTCCTCCTTCAGATTTCGACAGACCATTATAAAGTGCATTCTGATATCCTCCCACTTCCATTTAGGAATATCCAAAGGATGTAGCTTACCAGGAGTCTTTTAGTGTTCCGCCTTGACTTGTTGGCAGGTGAGACAACAAGACACAAAATCTGCTACCTCCCTTTTCATGTTATTTCACCAAAAGGTCCGTTTCAAGTCCTGGTTCATCTTGGTAGATCCGGGATAAATCGTGTACCTTGATCTGTGAGCTTCTTCTAAAATCTTCTTCTTCAATTCCGGACAATCCGGTACATAAGTCCTTTCTCTGAATAATAACCTTCCATCTGATGCTACCTTGAAGTCTGGTCGTTCTTCTAGCTTATCCTTGATCTCTACTAACACCGGGTCACTGTCTTGAAGTCCTTGTATTTCGGTGAGCAGATCTGGTTATATTCTCATGTGTGACAGAGTAATATACCTTTTCTCCTGGTCTGTACTAATATTAAGTTTAGTGAATTGCTCCGGCAATTTCCATTCTTGGATCATGCAGTTGACCAATACCACTCTCGGCTTTCGACTAAGGGCATCAGCTATAGAATTTCTCTTTCCAGGATGGTATTGTATTGTGAAGTCGAAAGCCTTGAGGTATTCGAGCCAACGCCTCTGCCTCATGTTGAGTTCCTTTTGGGAAAATAGATACTTGAGGCTTTTGTGATCGGAGTACACGGTGAACTATTCTCCATAGAGATAGTGTCTCCAGATCTTCAAGGCAAACACTACCGTGGCCAGCTCTAAGTCATGCACTGGGTAGTTCTCTTCATGCTTCTTCAATTGTCGGGAAGAATAAGCAATGACCTTCCCTTGTTGCATCAACAAACATCCGAGGCCAATGCTAGACGCATCGATATATACCTCAAATTTTCCCCCTTCAGTTGGTAATGCACAGGGCGGTAGTGAGATGATCCTTCAAGGCTTGAAAGCTCTCCTCGCAATCTTCGTCCCATTGGTAAGGAATCTCCTTACGGGTCAACCTAGTAAGAGGAACGATGATCTTGGAGAATGCTGACGCAAAGGGGTAGATTTGTGCCGATTCGGGCATAAGGCCCGTAATGGCAATGCTGTATAAAGGTCGGCTAGGACATGAAGTCTTGCACCGAGAAAAGGGTTTATTCGTCAGCAAGAAGGCAATGTTGACGCAAAGGGATAGATTTGTGCCGATTCAGGCATAAGGCCCGCAATGGCAATGATGTATAAAGGTCGGCTAGGACATGAAGTCTTGCGCCGAGAAAAGGGTTTATTCGTCAGCAAGAAGGCAATGCTGACACAAAGGGGTAGATTTGTGCTGATTCGGGCGTAAGGCCCGTAATGGCAATATCGTAGACACTATGCGAGTCTGGACGGGGCCGACCATCACTGGACCGAGATGCGGGTAGTTCGGTTAGGGCAGAGCGCCACAGAACCAAGGTGAGGGTGGCTCGGTTAGGGCGGAATGCCATTGAACCAAGGTGAGGGTAGCTCGGTCAAGGCTTAGTGCCACCATACCAAGGTGAAGGTAGCTCGGTCAGGTCGGAGTGCCACTAAACCAAGGTGAGGGTAGCTCGGTTAGGGCGGAATGCCACTGAACCAAGGTGGGGGTAGCTCGGTTAGGGTGGAATGCCATTGAACCAAGGTGAAGGTAGCTCGGTTAGGGCGGAGTACCACTAAACCAAGGTGGGGGTAGCTCGGTCAGGGCAGAATGCCACTGAACCAAGGTGGGGGTAGCTCGGTCAGGGTGGAATGCCACTGAACCAAGGTGAGGGTAGCTCAGTTAGGGCGAAATGCCACTGAACAAAGGTGGGGGTAGCTCGGTTAGGGTGGAATGCCACTGAACCAAGGTGAGGGTAGCTCGGTCAGGGTGGAGTGTCACTAGACCAAGGTGAAGGTAGCTCAGTCAAGGCGGAGTGCCACTAGACCAAGGTGAAGGTAGCTCGGTCAGGGCGGAGTGCCACTAGACCAAGGTGAGGGTAGCTCGGTCAGAGCGGAATGCCACTAGACCAAGGAAAGGTATTCCGATCACTCGGGGAATGTGGGTTGTGCCGTATGATACAGCTTCATATGCTTTCCATTGAGTGGGGAGAACTGGATGACTCCTTTGTGGTCCACCAGGATGTAAGCACCTCCCTCATATACTCGGTGGAGGATGTACGGTCCGACCTAGTTTTTGACCAACTTCCCTTTGGGATTGGAGGCCATCACTTCTCTTCTCTTGACCATCACCAGGTCTCCTTTCTTGAATTCTCAACTTTTGACCAGCTTATCGAAAGTACGGGCCATGCGAGCTTGGTAGAGTTGGATGTTTTGTTGCGCCCGGAGGCGCTTTCCTTCGAGCTCGACGAGCTCTTCCAATCTTCTTTCTTCATTGGTTTGTTCACCGCTGACTAGTCCATGCTGGATGGCGACTCGCAGCGAAGGAACTTCTAATTCAATCGGCAGCACAGCCTCTGACCCATACACGAGGGAGAATGGCGAACAACCAGTTGGGGTTTTATAGACGGTACGAAAGGCCCAGAGCGCCTCGTACATCCTTTCTTCCCAGTCCTTTTTATTAGACTTAACAGTCTTTGCCAGCAACGTGCATAGTGTCTTGTTGAAGGCTTCTGCAAGTTCATTGGCTTGAGGGTTGTAGGGGGACGATGTCCTCCAGTCAATCTTATTTTTTTCTGCTAGCCGGTAGTCCTTCTGATTTCTGAAATGGCTACCATTGTCAAAGATAATTCGGCTGGGGATCCCGAACCGGAATATTATGTTCTGCCGGAAGAATCTTGCAACCAGTTCTCTCGTGACATCTCTGAATTCAACTGCTTCTGCCCATCTGGAGAAGTAATATGTAGCTGCTAAGATGTATTTTCACCCTGATGACGATGCTGGTAGTGGCCCTACTACGTCCGTGCCCCATTGAGCAAACGGCCAGCTTGGTAAGGTTGGATGTAGTGGCACTGGAGGTCTCCTTGTCACGTTGACGCATTCTTGACACCTCTGACAAGCCTTGGCGAACTTGCAGCAGTCATCAAACATAGTGGGCCAATAGTAACCCAATTTCTTTATCTCAATTTTCATCTTTGGGCCGGGCCTGATGCGCTCCAGCTGATCTTGCATGGATTTCTTGCATCACCTGCCCTACTTCTCCTGAGGATAAGCAACGAAGTAGGACTTTTCATCGGGCATCTGCCATTATTCGGAACAAGGTTCCGTTCCTCATCTCGTAAGAGTCTTTGACCCTCAGGAGTTTCATTCTCTGTTCTTTTTCTTTTGGAAGCTGCTGGTGTTGGAACCATCGCAGGAGATGTTCTCGCCAATCAGGCTGCTGAACCTCTGCGACGGCTAACACCTTAACTTCTTGTTCGTCGGCTAAGACCTCTGTTACACTGGGGACTTACCGGCGGTTGATCACTGTTATATTCAGGCTCGTGTCTGGCGGGACCGCCAAAGAACTAGCGAGCTTAGCGAGGGCGTCTGCCTGAGCATTCTGGCCGCGGTTGATATGCTTGATGCTGATGAAGTAGAATCTTGACATCAGGCGGGTTGCCAGCTGATGGTAGGGGAGAAGCTCTTGCTTTCGCACATCGAACTCTCCTTCCAGTTATTTTATAACTAGCATGGAGTCCCTGAATGCTTCTAGCATCTGAATTCTCATGGATAATGCAATTTGTAACCCTATTATTAGAGCTTCATACTCTGCTTCGTTATTTGTGCAATGCTTGTTTATCGAGCAAGATGTGTGCACCACTTCCCCTTCTGGAGATTTCAAGACTATGCCTGCTCCTGCCCTGACCCTGGCTGATCCAATGGTAGAGGTGTCAATTCTGGAAGCGCCATCGAAATATAGCTGCCATAAGGAGGGCCGCACCTGAGCGGCTACTAGGGTTTCATCTTCAGGAAGCTCCGGTTCCAGCGGGCAATCCCCGGGTACTGGGTGCTCAGCGAAGAAGTCTGCAATAGCTTGGCCCTTGACGGCCTTGCGCGGCACATAGGAGATGTCAAACTCCATAAGGATTACTGCCCATTTGCCCAGGCGACCTTTGAGTGCCGGCTAGGACATAATATATTTTAGCGGGTCCTCTTCGGATACCAAGCTGATTTCATGCGACAACATGTAGTGTCGAAGCTTCTTAACTGCGAAGACCAGCGCCAGACAGATTTTCTCAATATAGGTATATTTCTCCTCAGTTCTGACAAGTCTCCGATTGAGGTAATAGAGGGCTTTCTCTTTCCCTTCTTCATTATTCTGGGCCGGCATTTCCCCCAGGGAATTATGTGTGGCTGCTATATATAATATCAATGGCCGTTCTTTCACTGGCGCGCCCAACACTGGAGGAGTCTTCAGATAGTCTTTCAACTTGTCAAAGGCTATCTGGCAATCTTCATCCCAATAAAAGGGGACATCCTTCATCATCAATTTGTGGAAAGGCTGGCATCGCCCTGACAAATTGGAAATGAACCGCCGGATATAGGCCAAGCGGCCCTGTAGTGATCTTAGCTCGGAGAGATTTCTCGGTGCAAGTAACTCCTGAATTGGTTTGATCTTTGCGGGGTCTATCTCGATTCCCCGATATCGGACAATGAAGCCCAAGAACTTTTCGCTCGACACTCCGAACGCGCATTTCATAGGGTTCATCTTTAGCTCATGCTGCCTCAGCCTCTGAAAGATAATCCGGAGGTCCTGCAGATGATCTTGTTTTCTTCTGGTCTAGACCACCAGATCATCTATCTAGCACTCGACCTTGTGGTAGAGCAACTCATCAAAGATTCTGGTCATCGCGCGCTGATAAGTTACGCCAGCATTCTTTAGTCTGAACGGCATCCTCTTATAGTGATAGATGCCTTTAGGGGTTCGGAAGGCAGTGTGAACCCAGTCATGCTCCGCGATCCAAATCTGATTGTAGCCGGATGACCCGTCCTTGAATGATAGGGCCTCATGACCGGTTGTAGCATCAATCATGACTTCCGTTATTGGCACCGAAAGTCATCCTTGGGAAAGGCTTTATTTAGATCTCGGAAGTCAACACATATCCGGATCTGTCCATTTTTCTTTTTCACGGGGACGATATTCGCCAACCATGTGGTGTACTGGTTTTCTTCGACAAATCCCACGTCAATAAGCTTGTCGACTTCAGCACAAATTTGAGTGATGAGTTCTGGTCTCATGCGTCGTGGCGGTTGCTTCACCGGCTTGGCTTCAGGGCTGATTGCCAACTCATGCTGTGAAACAGCAGGATTCAAACCTGGCATCTCTTTGTAAGTCCAGGCGAAGCAATCCGGTATTCTTGCAGCAGTTGGGTGTACAGCTCCCGTTCTTCTGGGGACATTTTGGCACTGAGGAAGGTAGGCCTAGGGTCCTCCTTACTTCCCAAGTTGACTTCTATCAGTTCATCGACTGTGGCTTGACCTCTGTCTTCTATCTCCGGAGGTGCCGTTGGAGGTCGACGAGGTCTGGAATACCATCTTGAGGGTCGAGTACTTCGACTCCCTCATCTGACACCATCAGAGCTTCTCCGAAGTCCTCTATTTCATCTGATAGCGGACGCGCGTATTGTTCTTTCAGCAAATCCGCTGCCATTGCAGTCTCCCAGGGTAAGTGAGTAGCTTCAATCCTTGCGGATGGGGTCGTAGTGGTGACCGACTGGCGACTGCTTGTTGTTGGGTTGGAACAGCAACCCAGTCTCGTAGCAGAAGGGGAGGAGATCTCATCTTCTGGGGCAGTTGCATCTTCAATAGGAGTGGAAGTCCCATTGTCGGTAGCACACACCTCCTGGTCGGGGCTGGCCAAGGCTTCCCCGATTGGCACAAGGGGTGCGGAGGTCGTTGTTGGAAGGACTCCACAGGAGGGGGAGGTTCCTACTTCCTCAACACTTTTGGCTTCGCTGCTGCTAGCCGTATCAAATTCGGCTTGCATGGCCGCCTCTTCAGGATAGACCTGCTCCCAACATCGGCAACGAATCACAGTCTCCGCTTCTTGATTTCCGGGTTGGCCCAGATCAATATGTTCAGCTTCCGTTGGGTATTCATCGAAGGTTGCTCCCAGCGAGTTGTCTTCAGTAGGGTAGAAGGCGGAGAGGGTGTCCACCTCATATCGGCCACTGTGATAATATTCTTCCAGGGTGAAGCCCAACCCCGGGTGCTGAGAGACGCATCTCATTTCCTTATCCAGATTTACGGGATACCACATTTTCTAGAAAGCTTCCTTGTGCTTTTGGGACTAATCGGAGGCGATGTGTTGCTTCTGAAACATCCTGGCCATCCGATTAGTTGTGAATGCCAGACCCTTGATGGGAATTGACGGGTTGCTTATGTCTTAGGGGAGGCTGCAGTCTGTGTCTTCCCGAGTAGGGTGCTCTTCAGCCGTATAGAACAAGCTATTAGGTCCATCTTCCTGTGTCACCTCCCAAGTTTTGAAAGGCTCGACAGTAAGGTTATCAAGGCCGGGAGTTGGCTTGGTGAGGCCGTCTGGGATTTCAATATGATTATGCCGCTGAGCGACCTGCACTTCATTAGCTTCAGGGTATAATGTTGGGGGTGTTATTCTGCCCACGTTCCCGGATGCTGTGATATGGGAGACCACCATGGGCTTGACATATCCGCGCGGCGGTGGTGGATACCAATTGCCGCCGGATGTGCTTCTCGATGCCCCCGCAAGGGGCTTAGCTTCAGAGGTCTTCCGGGAAGGCCCTGTATATATGTTGGCATCCGCCAAATGACATTCAAATACCTCGAACGGGTGGAGGTATGCAAAGATCCTCTCCTCCTTCCCTTGAAGACTGTATTTGATACATTGGTGGAGCGTAGATGGCACCACCATATTTTAATGCAGCCATGGGCGGCCAAGCAGTGCTTTGTACTAGGTGCGGGAGTCAATGACATGGAACTGCACCGTCGTAGTGAAATTCGCTAAGGTAAGGGTGAACTCTGCCACCCCCATTGACGCTTCACATTTTTGATTGAAGCTGATGATACGCATATCTTCGACTTTCTCAAGATGCACGTTGAAGTGGTGCCTCTCGTATACTCTATAAGGCAGGATGTTGACTGCCGCACCGGGATCAACCAGAATCCTATTCAGCTCCCTTCCATTCAGGTGCCCCTTCATATACAGCGGCCTATTGTGGCTGATGGTAGGCAGCAGCATATCGTCTGGAGTGAAGGTCATGCTAGCCTCCGGCATTACTTCAGCCAAACATATCTCAAAATGAGCAGGCGTCTGGAGAGCAGTAATGATCGCCTGACGAGTCTCTTCACTCAAAGAAAGGATCTCCCAGATTGTAAATCGAGCAGGGAGCTTCTTGAGTAGCTTCATTATTCGGCTCCCAGCTCGGACATTGGAGAGCTTCATCTCTTCAGCCCACCTGGGCTTTGGGCAGTCTTGGGTTGCGGGCCCCGACGGACCTGCTTCATCTGCCTCAGATTCGGCGCCCTTCTGGCTGGTAATGGATCCTCGACGCTCTTTATTAGCTGCTGTAGGGTAGGCTCCATCAGTATTTGGATCTTGGGCAGGCTGTGCTGGCTGCGGGTGAACATCCCCGGATGCAGGGTCAGCCTCCTGACAAGGCTACTTTCCCTTAGACATCTTCATAAATTCAAGAAATGAAGGGACTGCCTTGCCCCCACTCTTGTTATATAGTCCTGGCGGAGGAGGGATCTGGACTCCCTTGATCTCTGTCGGAGGTGTTTTGTAGGGCGGTTCTCCCCTGAATATGATGTTGTGGTTGGGTGGCGGCTGGCGCCCCCATTTCCGGCCTGATAGGGTGGCATGTGCGGTAGTCGTGGCCTCGGCCTTGCCTCCCCCAGCAAGGGGTGTGAAGAAAATTTCCTCTTCTTCCTCTTCTCCGGGCAGGTTGAAGAGCGTTGATAGAGTATTACAGGAGACAACATGTGCTTTATCGGCCTTAGCGGCCCTTCTCTTCTTCTTTTGTTTCTTCTTCTTCTTTGCTTCAGCAGGTGCCTGCCCCCAGAACAGACAGCCCTCCTTATCGGATGCTGCCTCAGCTTCCTCCTTTCGCTCGAGTGAGAGCGGCTCCAGTTCTTACCATGGGACATGGTCTCGCACCAGCAGAGACTTCAATTCGGGCTGCACGTACTCATCTAGCCCTTCCATGAGATTTTGTAGTTGGCGGACCCCAGGATTGATTTCCTTGACCACCGGCAGCGGAGTCT
Source organism: Amorphophallus konjac (assembly GCA_022559845.1). Lineage (NCBI taxonomy): Eukaryota > Viridiplantae > Streptophyta > Magnoliopsida > Alismatales > Araceae > Amorphophallus > Amorphophallus konjac. The sequence goes on from CM040126.1 coordinate 231,067,294, forward strand.
GTCTCCTCCGATTGTGTGTAGGTATACTGATAGTTGTAGGTGGGGTGATCCACACGGGTACTGCCATCGGCGGAGAGGGTCGGGGTGTAACACCATGGATATATGCCCCCACTTTCGGGCAGGGTGCTTTCTTCCTCTTGTGCTTCGCAAGGATCTGCCGCCACCCCTGCTGTTCCTTTGCGGGCTCCAAGAAATGAGTCTCATAAGTGCTCCGCGTACTTGCTTCAGAGATCTCTTTGGGCAGTGCCTGGTATAGGGAGATCATGTTGACTGCTGCCCTCCTCCGAGGGGCTTCATGCGGTTGAGGAGGGTCCACTTTGTACTCTCCCAATTCGATTTCATTTTTCATCACCATCCCTTCGACGATGTCCTTGAAAACATAGCAGTCTTCAATTGGATGCCCCAACATCTGGTGGTAGGGGCAGAATCTTGGGCTGTCATTTCTCTTTAGGTCCTCCGGCCTCTTTGGCTCTGGCAGGGTGACCATGCCATATTCCGTTACCCAGTCGAACAGAACCGGGTCTTATCCTTCGGAAATGAATAGGCCTTCTTCATCTTGTCCCTCAGCGAGGGACCTTCTTTACCGTCTGGGGCTTCTACAGGCTGTGGGATGACTGCCTTCTTGCCTTCACCTTTCTGTTGTTCGAACACCTTTATGTCATAAGCGTTCACTTCTTTAGGCGACGAGAGTCGCTCCACCGCCTTACCCTTCTGGGTCGTGCTGGCAGCAGATGTAGGGACAGGTCTGGCCAGAAAAGCTTCCACCTCGGCAACGACATTGTTCAATCGATCAAACGATCGTATTTCCATTCCGATCATCTTTTCTAGAACCTCCCTCCTGAGGTTCTGTTTGCATATTTGTACAACGTCTTCCTGATGTGGGGGCCGCTTGCACCTCATTCCGAGGTTCCTCCACCTCTTGATATAATCGAGGGCTGTCTCATCGGCCCTCTGCTTTGTTGAGTAGAGTTCAGCCACTGTGACCTCCCTCTCTGTAACATGGAATCTTTCTCTGAACTTCCTCTGCATATCTGGCCAGTCGCTGATTGACCCGGCCGGGAGACTAGAGTACCATTCAAATGTGAGCCCCGTCAGCGAGGACCCGAAAAACTTCAACAAGTATGACTCATCGATGGCCAGGTCACCCATGACAGTCATATAATAGGCAATATGTTCTTTCGGGGATCCCTTCCCGTTGAACTTGTCGAACTTGAGCGGCTTGTTGATTCCCGAGGGAAGCCGCTTAGCAGCATGGTGTTGCGGGTATGGCACCCGGTAGGCATCAAACGCAATGTAGTCGCCTTCACCCCTTTCTGCAAGCTTCAGCTCGATCATTCTTTTCACCATCATCGGTTCATGACCGCGGGGTCGACTGGCTCCGGATAGAAGTGTGCCGGCTGCAGGTACGGGGTGACCAGAGTGGTTGCCTGTGGAGGATGCAGCAGCGGGGGTGTCTGGTTCACCTGGGGGAGCATCGGTGCCATCAGCGGCTGCGACTGTGGTGGCCGCTGTTGTGCTGTCGCCGGGCTTGATTCTGACGACTGAGGCAAGGTGTAGAGCGGTGGAGGGTCGACATAAAGACCCGCTCCCCGAGATGATTCACCCAGGACTTCAGGCGGTTTGGAAGCTGATGACTGTTCAGTTTTCTCCATCAGCTGCTTCTTCAGCAAGTCTATCTCTTGCCGATATTTTTGAAGTAGCATCAAGACCGAAGGGTCCATAGTTGCTGTGGCGGGGATTGCTTCCTTTGTTTCCCCGGACGCACCCTCAGGCAGGATGTCGAGGAGGACGTCATCTTCTTCCTCAGTCGTTACCACATTGGCGGTCAAGATAGGAGCCTTGTCATCCCACTGGTGGTAGGCCCAGGGTTGTTCCCCTTTAGTCGTCGACAGGAGCTGCCTTGCGGCTTCTGCTCTTCGAGTATTCGGCCCTGGCCGTGGGGCCAATTTAGCCAACTCGCGGGGATCTTCAGAAAATCCCTCGTATCGGTTGAATATGCCGACCAAGTTGTAGGCGAAGACCTGCATCCTACTTCTCTGTCGATGGACCCTTCTCTTAGCTCAATCTGGGAAGGTCAGCCTCTCAAACACAAAAGTTCTTCTTGTTCCTTCCCGCCTAGGGGCGGCTTCATCGGTTTTGATCTCGAAGCCGTCATCATAGCCGTTGTCGTCAACTGACGACAGCATCATCCCTTCTCTTTCATTTCCTTCAACTGCCATTGATGGGCAATAGTCTTCAATGGCGGCGGCTGCTTGCATCAACCACTGCTGCCCTAGCGAGGGGTTGCCTAGCCCTCGAAAATAGTTCCTGACCAAGTTGGTCATCTCTTCTTGACCCCGCTCTTGATGCAACACGGGGGACAGTTGCCGACCTCCTACAGGAGGGGTATAAGCTAGCCGAGCTCTATCTACAGGTTGCTGGAACCTTCGTCCCACAGTTGGGACGTTGGCTTGGCGGGCGTAGGCCTGGAAACTTTCACGGCGCGAAGGGCCCGCGACCACTTCTTCTTCTTTCGGGACCAGGCCCCTTTCTCTCCTCCCTTCCACTCCATCGTGAGCAGGGCGGCGGCGGACAGGTGCAGCTTGGTGAACAGGTTGGACCCTCTTAGGGACCCATGCCTGTTTAAATTTCCTTGGCCTGGGGGCCAACTTCTCTTGGCCGTAATGGCCGGCTTCTTCTCTTTCTGGCCTCCTTCCAGCGAGGGTTTGATATGAGTTGCGAACGGGGATGGAAGGGACAACCCGATCCGGGACTATCCGCGCATCGCGTCCGTTGAGAAAGACGCGCATACCACCAACCATCATAGATTTACCAGATTGAGAGAGGGTTCCGGTAACCACAGTAGTACTCTTCCGGATTTGCCTGCGCTGACGTCCTCCGGGGCTCCTGTTCACATCATCGGGGCAGACCCCATGGATAGCATGGTGCACCAGGCAGCTGGCGACCAAGGTTGGACTCTTGAACGAGTCGTGGCGGCATCGGGCCTTCAGAGGCTCCATGTTCTTTGTAGCTCCCTCGACAGGCTCGAGGGTTCCACCTCCAGCATGTCCACGAAGGCTAACCCCAAGAAGTTGGAGAAGCCAACGGCGGCAGGGAAGCTGCCGAACACCATGGGCACCGCCAGGTACCCTTGCGCATGATCATCAACAATTGATGGGCCAAAGCCGATGCCAGTTAACCCAGTTGTCGTCATAGTTCGCCTGTAAAAACAAACAAACCAACGATCAACAACCGTTGAGAGGGCCTCGAAGCCCAAGTATCTCGGCAATGAGATGAAAGGTGACACCAGTCCCACAGGGCGTGCCAAACTGTTTGTGATGTGAAATATTGCTCTTAATTTTTTTATTTAATTATTTAGGCTTATTTGGTTTATTTCACGTGTCGATCAACCAAATAACTAACTAATAGTTTAACTGACTGATTGACTGCGCGGGCGTGCCAGTCACGTGAGTGACGAGTTTATTATGCGCTCATTCTGACCCGTGTCGGGCGAGAGAGAGATTTGGTCGGGACCAGCAGTCCGCCATACCATAAAGGCTATGGCGTTAATTACATCCCCCACGAGGAAGGAAAACCTTTGATTAATTGCCGAGATAGTGGGCTATCGAGTCCGGAATAAAGATGCGATGTTATGAACATGACAAGATCACATGAGATGCGTCTATCTATCATGCAAGAGAGGCATGGTTTGTTAAATTGGAGACCCTCGGTACAAGGCGGAGGACGTAGGTCCGAAAACCACCATCGCGCATAGCGGAGACTTCCGATCGGGCGTAACCCGGTCTTCCGTCAGTGCCACTTTATATACCCGAGGGCCTATGCAGGCATGCACGCACGATACTTATGACGAAGTTAAGCATGGAAATAGAGTTATGAAAATGAACAATGACCAATCAAGTTTAATAGACTCCGCTAAAGTGACGAAGGTGGCAACATATGCATGATGACGAAAGCAAAATGCTAACACACATGGTATTAAAAGCATGATAATAAGCTCATCCGGGGCTTGAGGAACTTCTTCCTTACTTGGTTTATTATTGATTAGGGTGGCTGATCTCGACCACGGGAGGCGAGAATGGTAACACAAGCATGATAACGTAAGCGAAGCGCTGACGGACATGGTAGTGAAAGCATGGTAATAAGATTGTCCGGGGCTTGAGCAACCCCTTTCTCTATTCAGTTTATTACTAATTAGGGTTTATTAGTCTCGACCACGGGAGACAAGGATTGCTCTAGAGGCGAGCAAGTGATCAGAACAGTGCAACCATTCGAAACCGGTGCGATCGCGCGTAGGGATAGGTTTCCCGGCGCGGTAAAACGTAGGTAGAAGGGCTTAACCCGGCGCGCCCGTGGCCATGGTTAAATCGGCCTGGTAGGCATGGGGCGCGCCAGTTTAAGGTGCACCGGGAAAGAGCCATTCGATTCATAAAAAAACATGAGTCTAATGTTAATACGGCGCGGGGGGGTATCTCGCCAGATTAGGGCGCGTCAGATTAAGACCGCGCCGGTTTAGCTGATTTTCTTGAAAATTTTGAAACCATTTAAACTTATTAAGATGTTTTGAAGGTTTAAAGGTTTAATTGGGTTTATTGCCTGTTGAATTGAAGTCTGGGGCTCTCCAGGAGCAGAGTCATGAGCCAGTGCGAGGTTCATACTCGAGCACGGAGGCTCCTTGACTCAGAATGAATGTTTTATTATGGCCAGTCCACAGAAACGACTTGTCTGTCTAAAACCTGCCAAAAATTGGGCAGCATCTCTCCTGTCCCTAAAAGGTTGCAGGTGAAGAGCGGGGTCATACCCACTAGTGGAGTAAGCCCCTAAAATGCCGGTCTGCATGGTAGCAGCCAGCCAATCCCCAACCAGACAGGATGCCCCGAGGACAAGCCTGCGAAGGGCACCAAAGCTCTGTGGGTGAAGACACAGAGATGAGGTAGCTGATAGCAGGAGCAACACCCCGAGGACTGGCCTACGAGGGGTGGGCCACCTACAGCTTGCACTGCATCCCTTAGAGGGACAGACCGTTAGGGAGAGAAGCTCCGAGGACTAGCCTGCTAGGAGCACGCATCCCTTAGTCACCATCGGATCCCAAATTACTGAGTTTAGGATTGTTGGGCAAAGCCTCTGCCACTATCCGATCTATGACCTTTGGGGAGCATCTACCACCGAGAGGTAGAGCCCCTCGACCAATTAGCAGCTCCGTGAGACAATGGGGAATGTCCCCCTCCCCGGATGACTGGGATAAAACCAACGGAACTCAAACTGCTGCAAACCACCAACGGGAGACGGGAAGGACCCGGGGAGTGGTCATCTCTATAGCCCACGATATCTCAGGGCATATTCGGAGTCGGAGAAATCAGAATCGGAAACCATACGCAGAAGGACACCGACGTGTACACCGACTGAGATAGCAGTGGGGGAAGGAGACAGGGCGTCGAACATTCAGTCCACCAAATGATTCATATACGCATACCACTACCCCATAGATAGGAGGGAACCAATATATTCATTACAAATCCGACCCCGGCATTGTGGCACGGATGTCGTTCACTGTTTGCAGATAAACATTTACAGAGGGAGAGCGAGGCGAAGAGACGACGAGGAGGGGGGGGAGAGAGATTGGCTCATATCATCGCCATCCCCCCCTTTCTCATTTACATTCGGTCAAAGGGAAACAAATCGGCAGACAGCGGGAAGAAAGCAAACGACCCACCTACCCTCAGAATAGAGTATCGAGATGCCTCTTTTATCTCCAACTCCGGAGGGCTTCAGACGGGGATGGAGGACGGCGGCCGGAGGAACCCTCGGTGAGACCCTGCTTCTTTCGCAAGGAAAAACCCTCTCCTCCTTGAAAGCGATTGACTCTCTCTAATTTGCCTCTCTGAACCCTTTCTATTCCGTTATTCCCCCTCTTTCTCCTTCTCCTTTTTTCTTTCCCCTCCCCACTCTTTTCTTTTCGGGCAGCCACCAATAAATAGAAGCAAGCTCGAAGCCTCATCCGGCGTGAGGATTGGCGCGTCGGGAAGGAGCTCCGTTGCCTTTTGCGCTCCGGAATAGCAGGGCGCCAGATAATGGGGGTGCGCCCGTTTAGGGCGCGCCGTATTAGCGCCCTTCGTACGTCGCGAGTCAGCCGATGAGTCCGGGGATGGTTTCGGGGGTCACCGTGAACATTTATCTCACCACCGCTCTTTGAAACCTCGACGAGATGCCTTATCGCAGCTCTCAGGCCGACGTACGGCCATTCTCGGAACATCAGATGACTTTTGTTTGATCACGTGGGTTTTCCACTGACATGGCTCTCGGCACTATGATATGTGCTGCCGTCTCAGTCTATTTTGTGCTCAAAGCTTCTTGGAGGGTGGGATAGCACTCGGGATAGTTCCACCCATTTCGAGTGATCATTTGGCTGCTAACGGGCCCCACTTGGCGAGAAGACGTACCCGTGCCGGGTAGCCAGGATCTTCTGCCAATAGAGCCTTCGGTCCTCCATTTTGAAGAGCCAAGGACATTCTTTCATCTCAGGAGAGTCTTTCATGAGGTGGGTGGCCACCGGGTAGACCGTCATCCTTGCTCGGACAACGAGTGTAGTGTATGCGGCACGACGGAGTCGATGCCGGTTCATTGGACAGGCTTGGTCGCACTGTCGGTTGATTGTGAGTTCATCTCGGTTCTCCTGAGGTGAAGTCCCCGTGCTCATACAGGGTAACTCGAAGCTCTGGCAGCTTGAGAAGTCTTCAATATGTTGATATTTATCGACTTCTGTGCTTCAGTAGACCGTGTCATTTGTCTTTGAGACTTGATCACCGCGAGTGATATTTTGAGTGCCAACAAATGCCCCCCAGCCGTGGGTGTTGCAAGCGAGGCATGAGTGCAGCAAGGCCGACGGATGAGCTTCAAGAAGTAGAGCGCCTGGAAGCCCAGAGGATGGAGGAGGTAGAGATGGCCGAGGGTCAAGCTGCTTCCCTCGGGGAGAAACTATCTCAGCTGGAGGCCACCGAGTTCAGACTACAAGAACTAACCCGCCATCCTTCCTTGGGCATTCCAGAGCTGGAGGACATCTTTCGACGCCCTCTGCCATAGTCTTTTCTATTTGCCCCTTTCGCTGGACTTCATGTATTCGGGGAATGCCCCGCGTAACATGTACCTTTTATTCCATAGGAACGAAAAATCTTCATTTTGCTGTTAAATGATGACTCCATTCTTTCATTATTATTTTCTTTCCCCTTTCCACTCGCCAGTTAATTCTAGTCCGAGTATGTGAGTCACTAGGGCAGGAGAGCGCTCACGCCTTCAGCGAAGGGATGAGGTGTTCGCTCCACTACGCCGTGACCATTCTCGGAACCAAGCAACGGCTAGTGCAGGCCAAGAGTTCGAAGGACCAAAAGGGTATAGAGGCCCCTTCAGGGCTAGGAAATAAGGACAGATGGCCTGTCAGCCGAATCCATTGAAGCTGGCGGAAATTGAGGGTAGGGTTTATTCATCAACAGAGTTTATATGGAGCAAAAGCAGTTTGCTGCTTAATGAGGATGAGGGGTCCAGGTTAGGGGGGAAAGTTGACCGGTCCTGTCGATGGCGACAAGGGTCGATAGAAAGTCGGTCAGTCTAGGAGACGGCGACGAGGATCGATAGTCAGCAGACCGACCTTGCCGATGGTGACAATGGTCGAAAGAATAGCCGATCTTGCCGATGATGACGAAAACTGAAAAAGGTAGCGACCGATCTTGCCGGTGGTGGGAAGGGTCGAAAGAGGTAGCGACCGATCTTGCCGATGGTGACAAGGGTCGGGATGGTAGACGGTCTTGCCGATGGTGACAAGGATCGAAAAAGGCAGCGACCGATCTTGCCGATGGGGACAAGGACCGAAAAGGTAGAGACTGATCTTGCCGATGATGACAAGGGTCGGAATGGTAGGCGGTCTTGCCGATGGTGACAAGGGCCGAAAGAGGTAGCGACCGATCTTGCCGATGGTGACAAGGGTCGGAAAGGTAACGACCGATCTTGCCGATGGTGACAAGGGTCGGAATGGCAGACGGTCTTGCTGATGGTGACAAGGTCCGAAAAAGGTAGCGACCGATCTTGCCGATGGTGACAAGGGTCGGAAAGGTAACGACCGATCTTGCCGATGGTGACAAGGGTCGGAATGGCAGACGGTCTTGCCGATGGTGACAAGGACCGAAAAAGGTAGCGACCGATCTTGCCGATGGTGACAAGGGTCGGAAAGGGTAGCGACCGATCTTGCCGATGGTGACAAGGGTCGAAAGAGGTAGCGACCGATCTTGTCGATGGTGACAAGGGTCGAAAAGATGGCCGGTCTTGCCGATGGTGACAAGGGTCGAAAAGGGTAGCGACCGATCTTGCTGATGGTGACAAGGGTCGAAATGGGGTAGCAGGAAGTGGAATGGTGAATGAGGCTAACCTCGCTACTACATCATCATCTCATCATTCATTTTTCCTCTTCTTTTTTTTTATCACATTACTGACTCAAGTGCCCTTTCGGGTTTTCGCCAAAGCCAGCCCCTTCTTGCTTTTTCCCACGCGCCCTTTCGGGTTTTCACGTGGCGGGGTACCCGATTTTACCTGTAACGCCCTTTCGGGTTTTCGCTACAGCCGGGTTATGGCCATTTTTGCCCCTGCCCTAATGTAAGAACAAGGCCGGCGGGGTATCTCTATTTTTAACCCCATATTTTTTCTCTTCTTTTTTTTTTAGGAAGAAGCCGGGACACAAGAGAGCCTGCTCGCTAGCATGCCGATCGGCCTTGTCGATGATGACAGGGGTCGGATCCTGGTTTAATTCGTCGGCATTGGTTAAATGCGGAAGCAAAGGGTACAGTTCTTAACAGGGACGGAAGGTCCAAGTTAAGGGTAGAGATCGACCGATCTCACCGATGATGACGGGGGTCGAACATAGGTTTATTTATCGGCATGGGTCACATGTCGAAGCAAGGATAGACTCATTAACAGAGACGAAAGGTCAAAGTTAAGGGTATAGATCGACCGATCTCGCCGATGATGACGAGGGTCGAACATAGGTTTATTCATCGGCATGGGTCACATGTCAAAGCAAGGATAGACTCATTAACAGGGGCGGAAGGTCCAAGTTAAGGGTAGAGATCGACCGATCTCGCCGATGATGACGAGGGTCGAACATAGGTTTGTTAGGAGATCTCCGACGGGACACTTGATGATCGTCCTTTGGGAGTCTCGTTAGGAGGAGAATAAAGAGGAAATTTTTTTGGATTACCACTTTACTGACCTGAGCGCCCTTTCGGGTTTTCGCCGAGGCCAGCCCCCTCTTGCTTTTTCCGACGCGCCATTTCAAGTTTTCACGTGACGGGGTACCCGATTTTACCCGTAACACCCTTTCGGGTTTTCGCTACAGCCGGGTTATAGCCATTTTTGACCTTGTCCCGATTTAGGAACAAGAATGGCGGGGTATCTCTATTTTTAACCCCATTTTGTCTTCTCTTTTTGCTCACGTAACAGAAGGATGTTGAGAGAGCCGGCTAGGACACGAAGTCTTGCGCCGAGAAAGAGGGTTTACTCGTTAGCACGAAGGCAATGCTGACGCAAAGGCTAGAGTTGGGCCGATCCGAGCGTAAGGCCCGTAATGGCAATGTTGTATAAAGGTCGGCTAGGACATGAAGTCTTGCACCGAGAAAAGGGTTCATTCGTCAGCAAGAAGGTAATGTTGACGCAAAGGGGTAGATTTATGCCGATTCGGGCGTAGGGCCCGCAATGGCAATGCTGTATAAAGGTCGGCTAGGACATGAAGTCTTGCGCCGAGAAAAGGGTTTATTCGTCAATAAGAAGGCAATGCTGACGCAAAGGGGTAGATTTGTGCCGATTCGGGCATAAGGCCTGCAATGGCAATGCTGTATAAAGGTCGGCTAGGACATGAAGTCTTGCGCCGAGAAAAGGGTTTATTCGTCAACAAGAAGGCAATGCTGACGCAAAGGGGTAGATTTGTGCCGATTCGGGCATAAGGCCCGCAATGGCAATGCTGTATAAAGGTCGGCTAGGACATGAAGTCTTGCGCCGAGAAAAGAGTTTATTCATCAGCAAGAAGGCAATGCTGACGCAAAGGGGTAGATTTGTGCCGATTCGGGCGTAAGGCCCGTAATGGCAATATCGTAGACACTATGCGAGTCTGGTCGGGGCCGACCATCACTGGACCGAGATGCGGGTAGTTCGGTTAGGGTAGAGCGCCACAGAACCAAGGTGAGGGTGGCTCGGTTAGGGCGAAATGCCACTGAACCAAGGTGAGGGTAGCTCGGTCAAGGCGGAGTGCCACCAGACCAAGGTGATGGTAGCTTGGTCAGGGCGGAGTGCCACTAAACCAAGGTGAGGGTAGCTCGGTTAGGGCGGAATGCCACTAAACCAAGGTGGGGGTAGCTCGGTTAGGGCGGAATGCCATTGAACCAAGGTGAGGGTAGCTCGGTTAGGGTGGAATACCACTGAACCAAGGTGGGGGTAGCTTGGTCAGGGCGGAATGCCACTGAACCAAGGTGGGGGTAGCTCGGTTAGGGCGGAATGCCACTGAACCAAGGAGGGGGTAGCTCGGTTAGGGCGGAATGCCACTGAACCAAGGTGAGGGTAGCTCGGTCAGGGCGGAGTGCCATTAGACCAAGGTGAAGGTAGCTCGGTTAGGGCGGAATGCCACTGAACCAAGGTGAGGGTAGCTCGGTCAGGGCGGAGTGCCACTAGACCAAGGTGAAGGTAGCTCGGTCAGGGCGGAGTGCCACTAGACCAAGGTGAAGGTAGCTCGGTCAGGGCGGAGTGCCACTAGACCAAGGTGAGGGTAGCTCGGTCAGGGCGGAATGCCACTAGACCAAGGTAAGGTATTCCGATCACTCGGGGAATGTGGGTTGTGCCGTATGATACAACTTCATATGCTTCCCATTGAGTGGGGAGAACTGGATGACTCCTTTGTGGTCCACCAGGATGTAAGCACCTCCCTCATATACTCGGTGGACGATGTACGGTCCGACCCAGTTTTTGACCAACTTCCCTTTAGGATTGGAGGCCATCACCTCTCTTCTCTTAACCATCACCAGGTCTCCTTTCTTGAATTCTTGACCTTTGACCAGCTTATCGAAAGTACGGGCCATGCGAGCTTGGTAGAGTTGGATGTTTTGTTGCGCCCGGAGGCGCTTTCCTTCGAGCTCGACGAGCTCTTCCAATCTTCTTTCTACATTGGTTTGTTCACCGCTGACTAGTCCATGCTGGATGGCGACTCGCAGCGAAGGAACTTCTAATTTAATCGGCACTACTGCCTCTGACCCATACACGAGGGAGAATGGCGAACAGCCGGTTGGGGTTTTATAGACGGTACGATAGGCCCAGAGCGCCTCGTACATCCTTTCTTCCCAATCCTTTTTATTAGACTTAACAGTCTTTGCCAGCAACATGCATAGTGTCTTGTTGAAGGCTTCTGCAAGTCCATTGGCTTGAGGGTTGTATGGGGACGATGTCCTCTAGTCAATCTTGTATTTGTCTGCCAGCCGGTAGACCTTCTGATTTCTGAAATGGCTACCATTGCCAGAGATAATTCAGCTGGGGATCCCGAACCGGAATATTATGTTCTGTCGGAAGAATCTTGCAACCAGTTCTCCCGTGACATCTCTTAATGCAACTGCTTCTGCCCATCTAGAGAAGTAATCTGTAGCTGCTAAGATGCATTTGAACCCTGATGACGATTCTGGTAGTGGCCCTACTACGTCCGTGCCCCATTGAGCAAACGGCCAGCTTGGTAAGGTTGGATGTAGTGGCACTGGAGGTCTCCTTGCCACGTTGGCGCATTCTTGACACCTCTAACAAGTCTTGGCGAACTTGTAGTAGTCATCAAACATAGTGGGCCAATAGTAACCCAATTTCTTTATCTCAATTTTCATCTTTGGGCCGGCCTGATGTGCTGCAGCTGATCCTGCATGGATTTCTTGCATCACCTGCCCTACTTCTGCTGATGACAAGCAACGAAGTAGGACTTTTCTTCGGGCATCTGCCATTATTCAGAACAAGGTTCCGTTCCTCATCTCGTAATAGTCTTTGACCCTTAGGAGTTTCATTCTCTGTTCTTTTTCTTTTGGAAGCTACTGGTGCTGGAACCATCGCAGGAGATGTTCTCGCCAATCAGGCTACTGAACCTCTACAATGGCTACCACCTCAACTTCTTGTTCATCGGCTAAGAACTCTGTTACACTGGGGACTTGTCGGTGGTTGATCACTGTTATATTCAGGCTCATGTCTGGCGGGACCGCCAAAAAACTAGCTAGCTTAGCGAGGGTGTCTGCCTGAGCATTCTGGCCTCGGTTGATATGCTTGATGCTGATGAAGTAGAATCTTGACATCAGGCGGGTTGCCAGCTGATGGTAGGGGAGAAGCTCTTGCTTTCGCACATCGAACTCTCCTTCTAGTTGTTTTATAACTAGCATGGAGTCCCCGAATGCTTCTAGCATCTGAATTCCCATGGATAGAGCAATTTGCAACCCGATTATCAGGGCTTCATACTCTGCTTCGTTATTTGTGCAATGCTTGTTTATCGAGCAAGATGTGTGCACCACTTCCATTTCTGGAGATTTCAGGACTATGCATGCTCCTGCCCTGACCCTGGCTGATCCAGTGGCAGAGGTGTCAATTCTGGAAGCGCCATCGAAATATAGTTGCCATAAGGAGGGCCGCACCTGAGCGGCTTCCAGGGTTTCATCTTCAGGAAGCTCCGGTTCTAGCGACAGTCCCCAGGTACTGGGTGCTCAGCGAAGAAGTCTGCAATAGCTTGGCCCTTTACGGCCTTGCGCGGCACATAGGAGATGTCAAACTCCATAAGGATTACTGCCCATTTGCCGAGGTGACCTTTGAGTGCCGGCTGGGACATAATATATTTTAGCGGGTCCTCTTTGGATACCAAGCTGATTTCATGCGACAACATGTTGTGTCGAAGCTTCTTAACTGCGAAGACCAGCGCCAGATAGATTTTCTCAATATAGGTATATTTCTCCTTAATTCTGACCAGTGTCCGATTGAGGTAATAGAGGGCTTGCTCTTTCCCTTCTTCATTATTCTGGGCCAGCATTACCCCCAAGGAATTATGTGTGGCTGCTATATATAATATCAACGGCCGTCCTTTCACCGGTGCGCCCAGCACTGGAGGAGTCTTCAGATAGTCTTTCAACTTGTCAAAGGCTGTCTGACAATCTTCATCCCAAAAAAAGGGGACATCCTTCATCATCAATTTGTGGAAAGGCTTGCATCGCCCTGACAAATTGGAAATGAACCGCCAGATATAGGCCAAGCGGCCCTGTAGTGATCTTAGCTCGGAGAGATTTCTCGGTGCAGGTAACTCCTGAATTGGTTTGATCTTTGCGGGGTCTATCTCGATTCCCCGATATCAAACAATGAAGCCTAAGAACTTTCCGCTCGACACTCCTAACGCGCATTTCATAGGGTTCATCTTTAGCTCATGCTGCCTCAGCCTCTGAAAGATAATCCGGAGGTCCTACAGATGATCTTGTTTTCTTCTGGTCCTGACCACCAGATCATCTATGTAGCACTCGACCTTGTGGTAGAGCAACTCATCAAAGATTCTGGTCATCGCGCGCTGATAAGTTGCGCCAGCATTCTTCAGTCCGAACGGCATCCTCTTATAGTGATAGATACCTTTAGGGGTTCGGAAGGCAGTGTGAACCCGGTCATGCTCCGCGATCCAAATCTGGTTATAGCCAGATGACCCATCCATGAATGACAGGGCCTCAGGACCGGTTGTAGCATCAATCATGACTTCCGTTATTGGCACCGAAAAGTCATCCTTGGGACAGGCTTTATTTAGATCTCGGAAGTCAACACATATCCGGATCTGTCCATTTTTCTTTTTCACGGGGATGATATTCGCCAACCATGTGGTGTACTAGTTTTCTTCGACAAATCCCACGTCAATAAGCTTGTCAACTTCACCACAAATTTGAGTGATGAGTTCTGGTCTCATGCGTCGCGGCGGTTGCTTCACCGGCTCGGCTTCAGGGCTGATTGCCAACTCATGCTGTGAAACTGTAGGATTCAGACCTGGCATCTCCTTGTAAGTCCAGGCGAAGTAATCCCGGTATTCTTGCAGCAGCTGGGTGTACAGCTCCCGTTCTTCTGGGGACATTTGGGCACTAAGGAAGGTAGGCCTAGGGTCCTCCTTACTTCTCAAGTTGACTTCTATCAGTTCGTCGACGGTGGCTTGGCCTCCGTCTTCTATCTCCGGAGGTGCCGGTTGGAGGTCGACGAGGTCTGGAATACCATCTTGAGGGTCGAGTACTTCGACTCCCTCATCTGACAACATCAGAGCTTCTCGGAAGTCCTCTGTTTCATCTGATAACGGCCTCTCGTATTGTTCTTTCAGCAAATCCGCTGCCATTGCAGTCTCCCAGGGTAAGAGAGTAGCTTCAATCCTTGCGGATGGGGTCGTAGACGTGACCGACTGGCGAGTGCTTGTTGTTGGGTTGGAACAGTAACCCAGCCTCGTAGCAGAAGGGGAGAAGATCTCACCTTCTGGGGTAGTTGCATCTTCAATAGGAGTGGCAGTCCCATTGTCGACAGCACACACCTCCTGGTCGGGGCTGGCCAAGGCTTCCCCGATTAGCACAAGGGGTGCGGAGGTCGTTGTTGGAAGGACTCCGCAGGAGGGGGAGGTCCCTGCTTCTTCAACACTTTCGGCTTCGCTGCTGCTAGCCGTATCAAATTCGGCTTGCATGGCCGCCTCTTCGGGATAGACCTGCTCCCAACATCGGCAAGGAATCATGGTCTCCGCTTCTTGATTTCCGGGTTGGACCGGATCAATATGTTCAGCTTCCGTTGGGTATTCATCGAAGGTTGCTCCCAGCGAGCTGTCTTCAGCAGGGTAGAAGGCGGAGAGGGTGTCCACCTCTTATCGGCCACTATGATAATATTCTTCCAGGGTGAAGCCCATCCCCGGGTGCTAAGAGACGCGTCTCATTTCCTTATCCATATTTGCGGGATACCACATTTCCTGTAAAGCTTCCTTGCGCTTTTAGGACTGATCGGAGGGGATGTGTTGCTTTTGAAACACCCTGGCCATCCGATTAGTTGTGAATGCTAGACCCTTTACGGGAACTGACGGGTTGCTTTTATCTTCGGGGAGGCTGCAGTCTGTGTCTTGTTGAGTACAGTGCTCTTCAACCGTATAGAACAAGATGTTAGGTCCATCTTCATGTGTCACCTCCCAAGTTTTGAAAGGCTCGACAGTAGGGTTATCAAGGCCGGGAGTTGGCTTGGTGAGGCCATCCTGGATTTCAATATGATTGTGCCGCCAAGCGACTCGCACTTCATTAGCTTCAGGGTATAATGTTGGGGGTGTTATTCTGCCCACGTTCCCGGATGCTGTGATATGGGAGATCACCTTGGGATTGACATATCCGCGCGGCGGTGGTGGATACCAATTGCCGCCGGATGCGATTCTCGATGCCCCCGCAAGGGGCTTAGCTTCAGAGGTCTTCCGGGAAGGCCCGGTATATAGGTTGGCATCCGCCAAATGACATTCAAATACCTCGAACGGGTGGAGGTCTGCAAAGATCCTCTCCTCCTTCCCTTGAAGACTGTATTTGATACTTTGGTGGAGCGTAGATGGCACCACCATATTTTCGTGCCGCCATGGGCGGCCGAGCAGTGCTTTGTACGAGGCGCGGGAGTCAATGACATGGAACTGCACCGTCGTAGTGAAATCCGCTAAGGTAAGGGTGAACCCTGCCACCCCCATTGACACTTCACATTTTTGATTGAAGCAGGCGATACGCATATCTCTGACTTTCTCAAGATGCACGTTGAAGTGGTGCCTCTCGTATATTCTATAAGGTAGGATGTTGACCGTCGCACCGGGATCAACCATAATCCTATTCTGATGGAGGCATCCTTCGCCCCTCCACTTTTTTTTGAGGCTTGAATTGCTCATCAGCGTGCGCCATTGTGTCCGTCATAATTTTATGAGTCTAGTCATGTATTTTTTATATTTTATTTGAGTCATCATCATGTAATTTTCCCTTTATTTGAGTCATGTACCTAGGTTAGTAGGTTATCTACCAAAGTCTTGTGTCATTATGTTGGTTTGTTAGGCTATTGGGCCCAACTAATGGGCTAGGCCCAGGGGCGCCCCTCCCTTGGAGTGTTTGGTCAATAGTTGTTTAGTCAGGGTCATTTTCATCCTAACAAAAGTCAAATGCCTATAAATAGGCCCCCACTCCTCTCATATGTAAGAACTTTTGCATGAATATTGAAATCCAGAATTCCAAATCCCACTAGACCTCTCTCTCATTATCTCTCTCTCTATTGGGGTGGATTCCCCTCTCTCTCTCTCTCTCTCTCTTCTCTCTCTCTCTAAAGGGGGTGAACCCCATTCTCTCTCCTCCCCAGCCCAATTTTGAAATTTTTCTCTCTCCTCCCTTCCCAACCACCTCCACTCCCCACCTACCCCATTAAAGCCTCTTCCCATTCCCCACAACCCTCATCAATACTCCCCCCCTTCCCAAGACCCCCTCCACCAATCCTCTCCTCACCACCCAACCCCCAACTACCCCTCCCACTTTCCCAAGCACCCTTCCCACTACCCCAAGCACCCCTCCACCTCCCTAGGCCTTTGAATTTCGAAATCCCCCTTCCCTCCACTGCCCTAGGTCACCCCCCCTCTCTCTCATCTCCTCCACTCTCCCATTGTTCTTCTCCATCACCCCCACCTTCCACCATCTAGACTAACAACCTGCAGAGGATCACCTGCTAGCAGAGGCCACCCCGACCAGCTCCCCAAGAACCTGAATGCCCAAGAGGTACCCACGGAAGCGTCTGCCTGTCTTCTTCGCAACGAAGGTAGTTTCGTTGCCGTCCGAGCACCGAGCTGCCCGGGAGAGCCGTTCTTCCTCGACTACGCGAAGCTCTCCTGACAGAGCACCTGAACGTGATTGGAAGCTCTGCCACGACAAATACAGCGTGAATCAAGACAAAAGTTCTTCTGAAAAGATCTTCTTCGACCTGTCTAATTTCAGAATCAAGAGGCGGAACTCCAATCGGCATCCGTTCGCAAGAGTTATTAATTTCTTCCTCCAGGCGCTCGGATCTACCTCCACTCAGTCTGCACCGACCCCTCGTCAGTGTTCAGAGCCCACCGGTCAAACCCGACCTCAGATGGCATCTCCGTTGGTCTTGCTTCGAAGAGGAGTCATCAAAGGTTCCAACGACCCCAGCGGTACCTGATTCTGAGCTCGGGAGCGGTCATGGCGCCGTCTTCTTCCTGCTGTTGGGAACCTGAAACTGTCAGATCCGAGGGTCTGCCACCCTGTTCAAGTCCCCACCCCGACCGGCATCGGTGCCTAAAGAAATTTACAAAATTCTGGAGTTACCCTGTTCCAGATACGAAGATTCTCCAAGTGGTTTCGTCCCCAAAAAAATTCGGGGTAAGTCACAGCAGCAACATCTTCGACCGACTGTCAGCACTCACAGAGAGAAGACTGAACCGATCTCGGTCTTCATTCGGCATACTTTCCCCGTTTCTCCCCTCCCCGCTTGGCCGGCTGAAGGCCCCTCCCTGCGTGGAGGAACATTTTTGGTTGTAATTTGGACCCCCACCCCTAGTCCAACCCCCTTGCAAGGGGCGTAGTGCATGTAAATCTTAAATTTCAGGTTCGAAGCTTCATCGGCGCGGCGTGCGGGTGCATACCCACGCTTCCCCGCTCGCCCCCGTCTCCGGCCGGAGTCGGCGCCTTCAAGCTGGCTAGGTGAGCCTCGGTCCCTCTCTTGGCTGATTTCAATTCATTGCTAGTATAGTATTATCGCCATTGTTTCATCGGACGGTGAATGAGAGCTCGGCCCTAAATTACTAGTGCTGTGAGTGACCACCGCGGGCGAGTTGTGAGTGAACCATTACATCCCACACCCTTGGTGTGCTGGCCGCCCATGATTTGGGCATCCCAGGCCCATTTGGGGTTCTCCCCAAGCTAGCCAACCTTTGGAGCCTCAAGGACCCGCCTCGGACCCTCTCCATCATCGCCAAGTTGCCTTCAGGCACTAATGTGCGCCAAGCGAGTGAGCTCGCTAGTGTGAGTCCGCTGCCCAACTTGAATGCTTGCAAAATAGGTCCAAGGGTGGTGTCACATCAAGTGGTATCAGAGCAAGTTCACAACTTATCTCTATCAAGTTGGTCCTAGGACACACATATGCATTTAGAGTCTTCCAGTGCATCACTCTTGTCCACTAGTATGGCCACCTCATACCGACCTTACCAATCGGCCCTCTCCATAAGTCCAAACCACCAAGGGATGCCTACCACTAACACACATAACCTCCCTGGCCATGTCAACTACCTCATGAAGGCCTTGACCCATGCCAATGAGCGGCTTGATAACATATCGGGTCGACTCAACCAACTTGGAGAAAATGGTCCCGCCCCAAGGGCAGATGATAGAAGGACGTGTCCCCCACCTCCCACCTTTAATGGAACTCATCCTAGTGACTATTTGGATTGGGAGGCTTCCATGGACCATTACTTCACTTGGTATCCCATGACCGATAACGAGAAAGTCCAATTTGCCAAATCACAACTTACCAAACGGGCTCAAACTTATTGGCTACAAATTGTCGGGCTAAGGATAATTAGAAGGGAAGATCTCATCACCACTTGGGTAAACATGAAGGAGCAACTTAGGGCTAGTTATGTGTCCCCTTCCTACTCGGATCACCAAAGCCCAAGGAGCACTTCAACTCCACCATTCCCATCTGGCCAACCCAAGACTCCAATTCCCCACAATGCAACCAAAACCCCATTCCACAACCCACATTACCCAAGTCCCTTTGACCACCCCTCACCTCACCCCTTCTCAAAAGGGAAAGAGCCCAATGGAGATAGATGTGAGTGAAATAACCCCGGGTAAGTGCGAGCCAGAATGTTATAGGTGCCACCAATTGGGGCACATCGCCGGACAATGCCCCGCAAGGAAGCATCTTCCTATGTCCCTAGTGGTTGAAACATCTCCCACCCCGACCACCATTACCCCGCCATTGTTCCCCAACAAGGACACTCCTCCCAAGGACAATCTCCCCAAAACCCCTCAACCCACCCATCTTCCTCTTCCTACCCCAACCCAACCCCAACCTAGACCTCCGCTACTTCCCTTACCAATCCCAACCCAAGCCCATACTTGTTCACCACCTCGGGTGCACCATGCACCGGCTATCACCAATTCCCCCGCATTAGATCTACCCAACACATTATCATTAGAAGTTGAAACCCATACACCCACCCACTTGGAAAGGGATGCTAGTCCGGATCCACAACCAACCATAAAGGAAATCCAAGCACCTCCACTTCCACCCACCTCTCCTAGTCCGGATCCTCAAGAGCCACACCTCCTCATCGTGAATGAGTCCATACTCCAATGGCTCAAACATGGCCCCCGCGTCCCTAGTTCACCCCCACACCTCTCACCCATGGGACATCAATCCCAAATTGTGGCCCTCCCCTCCTTTCACACCACGATCCAATCCTATTATGAGATAGAGGGTTGGGATGATCTCCTCAAGGGTCTAGAGTGGCAATTATACTTGACTTGTTTGTTGACTCTAAGGGCGGAACGACCCAAGAGCCTTGACCTCATCCATCCATGCATTGGGTCTATCACCTCGGTTTGCACTGTCGGTTGCTACACTAGTGACCTCCTTTTTCTTCTCCCCATAGTGAAAGAGCCCATCCCAGTCCACTCCCCTACCATTGTGATTCCTAGAACCTTGACCAAGCAACCCACCCCATAGACCGGCCCAACCATTTCACTAGAAGAGGGCGACTCACCACCACATGAGGATCTTGAGGACATGGAGTACCCCTATCTAGGTGACCCTTACCATGATCCCTTTGACCCTTTCCTATGGGAGTCTAGTTCCTCAAGTGACCCACTCACCTTATTCACCACCCGCCTTACCCTGCCCTTACCACCCATGTTGAACCAAACCCCTCCCTTCCTAGACTCAGGTTACACCATGGGAGCCTTGACCATAGGTAACATACACCTTGGGATTGATGAATTTCTCCACTCCATGATGACCCCCTTCTTAGATCCCTTTGATCCATACGAGTGGAAGCTCAAGGGCCATCCCACACCCATGCACATGGAAGTCCTCTCTAGGATAAAAATGCACAAGTCTTGGCACAACACACCACGTAGCATGATTAGAAAGTCGGGTCCATTCATTCACATCACCCACATGTCAAGTAGGAAGCATGAGTGGTCCCTATTTGGGTGTAACGGTCCTCCCCAATTCACCATTGGTCTTATCTATGCTAGGAACCTACATGGGTGTCCGGGTCCTCCAACATTCATCACACTCACTCATAAGAGGGACACCTATGGATGCCCCGGTCCTCCCAAATCATTCAAAGTCTTCATAACATCAATGCATGATAGGTCTATATGTGGTTGCCCTGGACCACCTTTGCATACCATACATTGTCTACTTACACCGCATCATAGTGCATGGCATATGCATCCAAGCAAGTATCAAGCAAGAAGCGGTGAGATTCACAACAAGCGGGTAAAAACTCATGGGAGCCACTTGGAATTCCAAGTTGGTAACTTGACGATGATGACTTTGGAGTGGCTCTACCCTAGGGTCACCTCCAATTTGAGGGCACGAGGACTTGGACCTTTCCAAGTTCTGAATGATTTTGGCAACCCGACTTGCCGGTTGGACTTACTGATGGGTTTTGGGATTCACCCCATTTCTCATGTGGCGGATCCGGCACCCTCTAAGGGCACCGCGGTGGATCCTAGTGAGTGCCTTGAGCTTACACCTATCCTTGCGAGAGACACCCTCGGAGTGCCACCATAAATTAGCCTGAGAGCCCGACGTGAGCACACAGCGGTAATACTAGGCAAGCAAGATCCCATCACCAGCATGAGGGTGTGCCCGAGCCACTTTGACGAGCTGAAGCGCCCTTCTCCGGCTATGAGCAGAGGTTGAGTTTGGAGATCGTGGTTCGTCCGGAGCTGCATGTTGGTGTACTACTTCCCCGGTGGACCCATACTCGACGGGGTCGAGTTTTCCCCACCCCGGGGGTTTGATGGGGGCATCCCTCGCCCCTCCACATTTTTTTGAGGCTTGAATTGCTCATCAGCGTGCGCCATTGTGTTCATCATAATTTTATGAGTCTAGTCATGTATTTTTTATATTTTATTTGAGTCATCATCATGTAATTTTCCCTTTATTTGAGTCATGTACCTAGGTTAGTAGGTTATCTACCAAAGTCTTGTGTCATTATGTTGGTTTGTTAGGCTATTGGGCCCAACTAATGGGCTAGGCCCAGGGGCGCCCCTCCCTTGGAGTGTTTGGTCAATAGTTGTTTAGTCAGGGTCATTTTCATCCTAGCAAAAGTCAAATGCCTATAAATAGGCCCCCACTCCTCTCATATGTAAGAACTTTTGCATGAATATTGAAATCCAGAATTCCAAATCCCACTAGACCTCTCTCTCATTATCTCTCTCTCTATTGGGGTGGATTCCCCTCTCTCTCTCTCTTCTCTCTCTCTCTAAAGGGGGTGAACCCCATTCTCTCTCCTCCCCACCACAATTTCAAAATTTTTCTCTCTCCTCCCTTTCCAACCACCTCCACTCCCCACCTACCCCATTAAAGCCTCTTCCCATTCCCCACAACCCTCATCAATACTCCCCCCCTTCCCAAGACCCCCTCCACCAATCCTCTTCTCACCACCCAACCCCCAACTACCCCTCCCACTTTCCCAAGCACCCTTCCCACTACCCCAAGCACCCCTCCACCTCCCTAGGCCTTTGAATTTCGAAATCCCCCTTCCCTCCACAGCCCTAGGTCACCCCCCCTCTCTCTCATCTCCTCCACTCTCCCATTGTTCTTCTCCATCACCCCCACCTTCCACCATCTAGACTGACAACCTGCAGAGGATCACCTGCTAGCAGAGGCCACCCCGACCAGCTCCCCACGAACCTGAAGGCCCAAAAGGTACCCACGGAAGCGTCTGCCTGTCTTCTTCGCAACGAAGGTGGTTTCGTTGCCGTCCGAGTACCGAGCTGCCCGGGAGAGCCGTTCTTCCTCGACTACGCGAAGCTCTCCTGACAGAGCACCTGAACGTGATTGGAAGCTCTGCCACGACAAGTACAGCGTGAATCAAGACAAAATCTCTTCTGAAAAGATCTTCTTTGACCTGTCTACTTTCAGAATCAAGAGGCGGAATTTCAATCGGCATCCGTTCGCAAGAGTTATTAATTTCTTCCTCCAGGCGCTCGGATCTACCTCCACTCAGTCTGCACCGACCCCTCCTCAGTGTTCAGAGCCCACCGGTCAAACCCGACCTCAGATGGCATCTCTGTTGGTCTTGCTTCGAAGAGGAGTCATCAAAGGTTCCAACGACTCTAGAGGTACCTGATTCTGAGCTCGGGAGCGGTCGTGGCGCCATCTTCTTCTTGCTGTTGGGAACCTGAAACTGTCAGATCCGAGGGTCTGCCACCCTATTCAAGCCCCCACCCCGACCAGCATCGGTGCCTAAAGAAATTTACAAAATTCTGGAGTCACCCTGTCCCAGATGTGAAGATTCTCCAAGTGGTTTTGTCCCCAAAAAAATTCGGGGGAAGTCACAGCAGCAACATCTTCGATCGACTGTCAGCACTCGCAGAGAGAAGACTGAACCGATCTCGGTCTTCATTCGGCATACTTTCCCCGTTTCTCCCCTCCCCGCTTGGCCGGCTGAAGGCCCCTCCCTGCATGGAGGAACATTTTTGGTTGTAATTTGGACCCCCACCCCTAGTCCACCCCCCTTGCAAGGGGCGTAGTGCATGTAAATCTTAAATTTCAGGTTCGAAGCTTCATCGGCGCGGCGTGCGGGTGCATACCCACGCTTCCCCGCTCGCCCCCGTCTCCGGCCGGAGTCGGCGCCTTCACGCCAGCTAGGTGAGCCTCGGTCCCTCTCTTGGCTGGTTTCAATTCATTGCTAGCATAGTATTATCGCCATTGTTTCGTCAGACGGTGAATGAGAGCTCGGCCCTAAATTACTAGTGCCGTGAGTGACCACCGCGGGCGAGTTGTGAGTGAACCATTACATCCCACACCCTTGGTGTGCTGGCCGCCCATGATTTTGGCATCCCAGGCTCATTTGGGGTTCTCCCCAAGCTAGCCAACCTTTGGAGCCTCAAGGACCCGCCTCGGACCCTCTCCATCATCGCCAAGTTGCCTTCAGGCACTGATGTGTGCCAAGCGAGTGAGCTCGCTAGTGTGAGTCCGCTGCCCAACTTGAATGCTTGCAAAATAGGTCCAAGGGTGGTGTCACATCATGTTCAGATCCCTTCCATTCAGGTGCCCCTTCATATACAGCGGCCTGTTGTTGCTGATGGTAGGCAGCATCATATCGTCTGGAGTGAAGGTCATGCTAGCCTCCGGCATTGCTTCCGCTAAACATATCTCAAAATGAGCAGGCGTCTAGAGAGCAGTAATGATCGCCTGACGAGTCTCTTCACTCAAAGAAAGGATCTCCCGGATTGTAAATCGAGCAGGGAGCTTCTTGAGTAGCTTCATTATTCGGCTCCCAGCTCAGACATTAGAGAGCTTCATCTCTTCAGCCCACCAGGGCTTGGGGCAGTCTTGGGTTGCGGGCCCCGACGGACCTACTTCATTTGCCTCAGATTCGGCGCCCTTCCGGCTGGTACCAAATCCTTGGCGCTCTTCATTAGCTGCTGTAGGGTAGGCTCCATCAGTACTTAGATCTTGGGCAGGCTGTGCTGGCTGCGGGTGAACATCCCCGGATGCAAGGTCAGCCTCCTGACAAGGCTGCTTTCCCTTAGACATCTTCATAAATTCAAGAAATGAAGGGACAGCCTTGCCCCCACTCTTGTTATTTAATCCTGGCGAAGGAGGGATCTGGACTCCCTTGATCTCCGTCGGAGGTGTTTTATAGGGCTGTTCTCCCCTGAATATGATGTTGTGGTTGGGTGGCGGCTGGCGCCCGCATTTCTGGCCTGATCGGGTGGCATGTGCGGCGGTCGCGGCCTCGGCCTTGCCTCCCCCAGCAAGGGGTGTGAAGCAAATTTCCTCTTCTTCCTCTTCTCCGGGCAGGTTGAAGAGCACTGATAGAGTATTGCAGGAGACAACCTGTGCTTTATCGGCCTTAGCGGCCCTTCTCTTATTCTTTTGTTTCTTCTTCTTCTTTGCTTCAGCAGGTGCCTGCTCCCAGAATAGACGGCCCTCCTTATCGGATGCTACCTCAGCTTCCTCCTTTCGCTTGAGTGAGAGCTGCTCCAGTTCTTGCCATGGGACATGGTCCCGCACTAGCAGAGGCTTCAATTCGGGCTGCACGTACTCGTCTAGCCCTTCAATGATATTTTGTAGTTGGCGGACCCCAGGATTGATTTCCTTGACCACTGACAGCGGAGTCTATCTCCTCCGATTGTGTGTAGGTATCCTGATAGTTGTAGGTGGGGTGATCCACATGGGTACTGCCATCGGCGAAGCGGGTCGGGGTGTAACACCACGGATATATGCCCCCACTTTCGGGTAGGGTGCTTTCTTCCTCTTGTGCTTCACAGGGATCTACTGCCACCCCTACTGTTCCTTTGCGGGCTCCAAGAAATGAGTCTCATAAGTGCTCTGCGTACTTGCTTCAGAGATCTCTTCAGGCAGTGCCTGGTATAGGGAGATCATGTTGACTGTTGCCCTCCTCCGAGGGGCTTCATGCGGTTGAGGAGGATCCACTTTGTACTCTCCCAACTCGATTTCATTTTTCTTCACCATCCCTTCGATGATGTCCATGAAAACATAGCAGTCTTCGATTGGATGCCCCAACATCTGGTGGTAGGGGCAAAATCTTGGGCTGTCTTTTCTCTTTAGGTCCTCCGGCCTCTTTGGCTCTGGCAGGGTGACCATGCCATATTTCGTTACCCAGTCGAACAGAACCCGGGTCTTGTCCTTCTGAAATGAATAGGCCTTCTTCATCTTGTCCCTCAGCGAGGGACCTTCTTTACCGTCTGGGGCTTCTGCAGGCTGTGGGTTGACTGCCTTCTTGCCTTCACCTTTCTGTTGTTCGAACGCCTTTATGTTAAGAGCGTTCGCTTCTTTAGGTGACGAGCGCCGCTCCACCGCCTTGCCCTTGTGGGTCGTGCTGGCAACAGATGTAGGGACAGGTCTGGCCAGAAAAGCTTCCACCTCGGCCACGACATTGTTCAATCGATCAAACGATCGTATTTCCATTCCGATCATCTTTTCCAGAACCTCCCTCCTGAGGTTCTGTTTACATATTTGTACAGCGACTTCCTAATGCGGGGGCCGCTTGCACCTCATTCCGAGGTTCCTCCACCTCTTGATATAATCGAGGGCTGTCTCATCGGCCCTCTGCTTTGTTGAGTAGAGTTCAGTCACTGTGACCTCCCTCTCTATAACATGGAATCTTTCTCTGAACTTCCTCTGCATATCTGGCCAGTGGCTGATTGACCCGGCCGGGAGACTAGAGTACCATTCAAATGCGAGCCCCATCAGCGAGGACCCGAAAAACTTCAACAAGTATGGCTCATCGGTGGCCAGGTCACCCATGACAATCATATAATAGGCAATATGTTCTTTCGGGGATCCCTTCCCGTTGAACTTGTCGAACTTGGGCGGCTTGTTGATTCCCGGGGGAAGCCGCTTAGCAGCATGGTGTTGCGGGTATGGCACCCGGTAGGCATCAAACACGACGTAGTAGCCTTCACCCCTTTCTTTGACCTTCAGCTCGATCATTCTTTCCACCATCATCCGGTTCATGACCGCAGGGTCGACTGGCTCCGGAAAGAAGTGTGCCAGCTACAGGTACGGGGTGACCAGAGTGGTCGCCTGTGGAGGACGCAGCAGCGGGGGTGTCTGGTGCACCTGGGGGAGCACCTGTGGCATCAGCGGCTGCGACTGTGGTGGCCGTAGTTGTGCTATCGTCGGGCTTGGTTCTGACGATTGAGGCAAGGTGTAGAGCGGTGGAGGGCCGACATAACGACCCGCTCCCCGAGATGATTCACCCAGGACTTCGGGCAGTTTGGAAGCTGATGACTGTTCAGTTTTCTCCATCAGCTGCTTCTTCAGCAAGTCTATCTCTTGCCGATATTTTTGAAGTAGCATCAAGACCGACGGGTCCATAGTTGCTGTGGCGGGGATAGCTTCCGTTGTTTCCCCAAACGCACCATCAGGCAGAATGTCGAGGAGGATGTCATCTTCTTCCTCCGTCGTTACCACATTGGCGGTCAAGACAGGAACCTTGTCATCCCACTGGTTGTAGGCCCGGGGTTGTTCCCCTTTAGTCGTCGCCAAGAGCTGCCTTGCGGCTTCTGCTCTTCAAGTATTCGGCCCTGGCCGTGCGGCCAATTTAGCCAACTCGCAGGGATCTTCAGAAAATCCCTCGTATCTGTTGATTATGCCGGCCATGTTGCAGGTGAAGACCTGCATCCTTCTTCTCTGTCGATGGACCCTTCTCTTAGCTCGATCTGGGAAGGTCAGCCTCTCGAACACAACAGTTCTTCTTGTTCCTTCCCGCCTAAGGGCGGCTTCATCGGCTTCGATCTCGAAGCCGTCATCATAGCCGTTGTCATCAACTGACGACAGCATCATTCCTTCTCTTTCATTTCCTTCAACTACCATTGATGGGCAGTAGTCTTCATTGGCGGTGGCTGCTTGCGTCAACCACTGCTGCCGAAGCGAGGGGTTGCCTAGCCCTCGAAAATACTTCCTGACCAAGTTGGTCATCTCTTCTCGACCCCGCTCTTGATGCAACACGGGGGACAATTGCCGACCTCCCACAGGAGGGGTATAAGCTAGCCGAGCTCTCTCGGCAGGTTGCTGGAACCTTCGTCCCACAGTTGGGATGTTGGCTTGGCGGGCGCAGGCCTGGAAACTTTCGCGGCGTGGAGGGTCCACGACCACTTCTTCTTCTTTCGGGACCAGGCCCCTTTCTCTCCTCCCTTCCGCTCCGTCGTGAGCAGGGCGGCGGCGGACGGGTGTAGCTTGGTGAACAGGTTGGACCCTCTTAGGGACCCATGCCTGTTTAAATTTCCTTGGCCTGGGGGTCAACTTCTCTTGGCCGTAATGGCCGGCTTCTTGTCTTTCTGGCCTCCTTCCAGCGAGGGCTTGATATGAGTTGTGAATGGGGATTGAAGGGACAACCCGATCCGGGACTATCCGCGCGTCGCGTCCGTTGAGGAAGACGCGCATGCCACCAACCATCATAGATTTACCGGATTGAGAGAGGGTTCCGGTAACCACAGCAGTACTCTTCCGGATTTGCCTGCACTGACATCCTCCGGAGCTCCTGTTCACATCAACGGGGCGGACCCCATGGACATCATGGCGCACCAGGCAGCTGGCGACCAAGGTTGGACTCTTGAGCGAGTCGTGGCGGCATCAGGCCTTCAGAGGCTCCATGTTCTTTGTAGCTCCCTCGACAGGCTCCGAGGGTTCCACCTTCAGCATGTCCACGAAGGTTAATCCCAAGAAGTTGGGGAAGCCAACGGCGGCAGGGAAGCTGCCGAACACCGTAGGCACCTGTGGACGTCGAAAAATGACGGCGTCGATCGTACGGCATGCACATCGTAACACTCGAGAGCAAGCCGGAGACGAAAAGGCCGAATAAACCTCATGCCTCGCCCGATCAGGATGAGAACTCGCTTGGTGGTCCGCTACCCGCTAAGGAAGCCCCCTAAGCAGAAGATACAGCTACAACGCTCCTACCGGCCATGCCGAGAGCTGAATCAGAGAAAAGTCGGGAACTCCGGCACAGTCTCGGCATGCACCGAAAGTCGCGCAGAATCTGGGACCGAGTCCCAGAGGCTACAAACAGAATATTATGGAGGCCATACGTCGCAACCGGAAAGTTCTGGGAAGGCCGACATTCATATAAATGGCCGCGACTTCGAAAGGAATCTGTTTGGTGCTTAAAACGTCACGAAGCGGCCCTAAAATGGCGCGCCTTAAAACGGCGTGCCCCCCTCTTAAAACGGCGTGCCCCCTTTTTATTTGGCTACACGGCATGCTCCTATGGAAGGGGCCTCCCCATTTGATGCTTAAAACCGGGCCCCTTTGAATGTGGCGCTGTTTTAACCCCTCATTCTATTCTCTGAAGCGCTTCCCCGGCGCGTAAACAAGCCATCCCATCTACACTCCGATGCTCTGTTTTGCATCATTATGGCATGCAGAGAACATTCAATGCCCATGGCCCTTCTTCTACCTCCGTTCGACAGCACATAAGCAGCAGCAGCAAGGCAAGCTCCGACAAATCTCTGAGCGTCCCATCCTCGGACGAGCAGTAGTGTACGAGACGAATCAACGGTGTCCAGCACAGCCAGTCAACTCCCGACTTCGCTGCGGACGAGGTGGAATTGGCAGGGACGCTCCCAGGATGGTCGTTCTATAAAAGGGGCAGCATTGTGAAGCCGAAGACACACACAGACAGAAGGAGCTCAAAGATAGAAGGAGCTAGAAGAAGAAAGGGCAGAGAGAAGAGAGGCTGAAGGGAAGGCTGGCTGGTTCGGCTAGGGTCTCCGGCGTCCGAAGAGAAGAAGAAGCTCCATCCATTCCCACCTGCAAGGTGAAGAAAAAAGAGAGAGAGAGGATGAGAGAGTGAGAGGGGAGAGAGGGGGAAGAGCTTGTGCTCTGTTCCGCCTTCTCCCCCATCAATGTATCTTCTTCCCCCACCTCAACACCTAGTTTATCTTTTATCTTCTCCGTTATATTCTTCCCTGTGCTTTGGGGGGGTAGATCTCCTCTTGTACCTCTCTTCCCACCTTTCCTTTCCCTTGAGGATGAATAAAAGAGTGACTTTGTAAGCATGCGTAGTATTCTATTGCTCTGATCCCTTCCCCTTTTCTTCCGTTTTCTTCCTCCCGATTTTTAACATTACATGGGGTCCTCAGAAGCTTGCCCTTCTGTGGCATGAACTCTGAGGGAACCCGTTCGAAGGGTGAACATTCATGGCCACCTATGGCCTACATCTGTCCCGTTCGACGAAATCGTCACCCGTGAGCTGTGGTCATTCTTGTAGGCTGGCCCTCGAACGTTCCATACTCACATTCGGGTTTGGACCGCCGTGAGGCTACTCCGATTTTGGAGGGTCTACCGCGGAGCAATCTGATTGGTGACTCTCCTTTATCTCTGGAAAGTCCCGGTCTGGGGGAGGTGCTGTCGGATTCTCGCCATGGCCAAGAACGCTCAAGATCAAATGAAGAAGATGCCCTCCAGGAACAAGCGAACAAACCACTTCTGAGAGCAAGAACCACACACAGTAAAATCTGTGAACTAAAACCCCTCGAACGAAACACTTAAAGTACACGCTAAGTCACCCTAATGAACAGCTAAACGCCTAAACTTCCTCCCTGGTCACTTAATCTATCAAATGGATGAATAAATGCATCATAAAATCTATCTACGGGTGAAAGGAAAGAAACACAAAGTCAAGGCAATAAGCCCTCGGGGGAGTTTAATACGGCGCGATGACTATTTCACCGCGCCGGTTTAACATCACTCTCAAAATCCTCTTTGAACCTTCAATCGACAAGTGCCTTCAACACCGTAGCCCGGCGCGCCCTCCTCACAAAAGCCCCGTATCATCTCCCTTCAAATGTTAAAACGGTGCGCCCTCCATCTCCTTCTGTGAACATCTAAAAATGGCGCCCCCCCCCCCCATTTCCTCCTCGTTGAACCCTTAAACGTCGCGCCTCCCTCCTCCTTCATATCCATTTAACCGGCGTGCCTCTTTTATATAGAGAGGGGGAGGTAAATAATAATAATAAAAGGGAGAAAGGTTCAAACAAAAAATGCAAAGATCAATACCAAATAAAAAAAATGAAAGGAACTCTATTACCCCAGCTTCGATTAAAATTTTGTTCCGGGTGCGCTGCCCCCTTGACCCCCGCGACCTGACCGGGTAGGTCGAACTCCGCGACCTGACCGCGTAGGTCGATCCGTGTGTGAGGGCACAAGTTAGTGAGCTCGGGCTATGCACTTAATAATTCACTCCCTCGGACTGGGTGCAAAGAGAAAATCGATGACGCCTTATGGTATCGGACGTGGTTTACAGAATTTCTGACATGGCCATAGTCCGAAATCATCTCCGGCCAACAGTCTATCAACTTGACCCGTCTCTACCGGGATCCAATCCCGTATTCTCATTAAACTTGCCTTGTTCGTGGCAGACATTCACGCGGTTTTGTCACCGTCTTTTATACTACAAGCACGGAGCCTCGTCCGAACATGAAGTGGCCCATGAGTGACCGACATAGTCTGAACATTCACGTCCCAATACGGGTTTCTAGCATAGTTCATCTTTCACTATCCTCCTGCATGATCAGTATTCTCTCTAGGCCATAGGGCCCTTATTCCCGGCAATCAATCAAGGGTGTTCCCCCGTATGGGGGATGTAAATAACGTCGTGGCCTTTACGGCACGGCGGGTTTCGGTCCCGACACGAACTACACAATTGTCTGATTAGTCAGATCGCGCGCACCATGGGCTTCCATGAAGCCTGAATAAATCGTCACTTTGTGACTGGCACGCCCTCGCACTAAATAAATGAATTAACCCCGATCAACAAACGAACAGATTCCCCCTTGAATTTTAGTGCGTCCACAAGTCTGGCACGCCCGGTGGGATGGAAATCACCCTTCCTCTCTTTGCCGGGACAAAGGGCCCTACGGCCCCTTTCATGTAATGCTAATTGTTTGATTTGCAAATGTAGGTTGCATTTCGGACACCAGGATGGCCCCCACGTTCGGCCAACAGGCCGTCGAGAGCCATGTTCGGAACGGCTACTTGACCGTCAACCTCAGCTTCGGGAGCTTCCCTCCCGCGGTAGGCTTCCCCAACTTCCTTGGGGTAGCCTTCACGAACCTGCTGGACGTGGAAGCGTCTGACAGGACTGAAAGTAACGCTCCCATCCAGGGGGCCGCCAAAGCTACTGTCGATCGATCAATGGCCGAGACTTCCAAGACCGTCCCGACTGGGACGCTGAGCTGCAACGTGCACCACGTGCACCAAACTGCCGGCCCTTCTCACCCAGGGTCGGCCTCTCACCAAAGGAGGCTCCGAAGGAGCCATGCCACAACATCATACCGAGGCCGGTTCTCCAGCACCGGCAAGTCGGCTATCGTCGGGACTTTTCGGGTGCATCTTAACGGACAGCGTTCCGAGGTGATCCCGGATCACATTGTACCCGCCGTACCAGTGCGCAACTCTTTTCAGGCACCGGAGAAGATGAAGGGCAGGATGACGCCCGCCATTCAGGCCCCAACGCCGCAACATCAGTCAGCCTCCAGGCCCACCAAAGCTAAGCAAGTTTGGGTTCCCAAGGGGGCCCGGTTCACCTCACCAGCCCAGGCGAGGCCCAGCACCTTCCGCCCGGCAAGGGCACAACAAGGAGATCGGGTCAAGACACGAGCCCCCGTCTACCAGACGACATTAACTATACCGTCCCCACCGGAGAACATCCACCGTCGACACTACCGACGTCACTATCAGGCTGCCCGTGTGGAGCCTGCAACCCATATGCCCATTGCTGCCAACAAGGCGACATCATCAGCTTCTCCTCCTGACCAGGACTGGGAAGGAGTGGAGCAAGCCATGAAGAACTACTTGCGGGGCCCAGGGAGCACTCCCCTGGGTCGCCAGAGATTACTGGGGGCAGTAGCTTCCGCCTTTGAAGAAGAAGAAACCCGGTCGGTGCCAGTGCCGAGTCAAGAAACTGCTCTCAGGAGCATTATCAGTCCCCACCGAGGGAAGAAGTGAAGCCGCGGAGATTGGTCTTTCACCGATTGGTCTTTCTGGGTAGGCCATCGAGAAGAACAACAAGAAGAGGCAGAGACCTAAGAGTTTATACCTGCAATATGGCAGGGGTATCTGGCCGGTACGGGGCTCTACCAACCGAGCCCGAGGAAGTAGCCAGGCTTGCCACAAGGCCAGGACCTCTTACCAGAAGAGGGAAAGCGGCAGCTGAAAAGACACAAGTCCACGCCAGAGGAGCTAACTATGAGGAACCTTCAACATCCTTGGCTGCCAATGTCATTACAGAAGGCACGGCGGGAGGACCATCCACTTCATCTGAAGAGGTGCCGGTCGAAGAAAGAGGGGGCACCCCTAGCCTTTCCATGAACGACCCCGCGGTATTACACATGATGCAGCAATATCAGCGGGAGATCAAATTGTTAAAGAAACAACTGACTGAAAGAGCCGCTCGGCCCTCAACATCCGGGCAGACTAAAGCATTACCAGAGACCCTTGGGGGCAACGGTCAGGCCTCGGAAGCTTCTCCACAGGCGACGGTGTCTCCCCCAATACCTACCTACACTGGCGGCGTACCCCTGCATCAGCCACAGCATATCACACCGGCCCCGCCACCGAACTTGCCATTCCAGGGGTCCACTATTGCACCTCAGGCGACAGTGTTAACAACGCCGCTGGCACAACCGGCCCATTTCTATCCAAACCCGGTTGACCCGGCAACAGTAAGCAGACTAATGCTCGAACAAATGATAGATATGAAGTTGGCAGAAAGGAGCGATGGTGATCACACGCCATTCGACGTATACCGCGTACCTTACCCAACACACTATGCTGCAAAGAGGCTGCCAGCCGGCATCACCAAGCCGCCAAAGTTTGAGAAATTTAATGGGCAAGGGTCTCCTAGGGAGCACATTGCCTATTATGTGAATGCTATGGGGGATCTAGCGGCGGATGAAGCTTATCTCCTCAAGTTCTTTGGCTCGACACTTACCGGGCTCGCTTTCGAGTGGTATTCGAGCTTGCTCGCCGGGTCCATTGCAGACTGGCCTGATATGCAGAAGAAATTCAAGGAAAGATTCTACATAGCTGAGCGGGAGGTAACCGTGGCTAAGCTTTACGCCACGAGACAGAGAAATGATGAGTCGGCACTCGACTACATAAAGAGATGGAGGAACCTCAGCATGAGGTGCAAACGTCCCCCGCATCAGGAGGACACAGTGCAGATCTGTAAACAGAATCTGAAGAAGGAGATCCTTGAGAGGATGATCGGTGCTGAGGTAAGGTCGTTCGACCGTCTGAACAACATAGTGGCAGAGATCGAAGCATTCCTTGCTCGATACTCTTCTGCTCCAGCTGCATCAAGTCAGAGGGTCCGGCAGGCCAAGAGGAGGCCAACACCGCCAGAAGTTCATACACTGGACTTCGAAGCTTTCGAGAAACAGAAAGAGAAAGCCAAAGAGATGGCCAACACCTCCACTGAACGGCGGGAAGGTACCTCCCTGTGGGAGAAGATGAGGAACAAATTGTATTCCTTTCCTCGAGACAAAGCCCGAGTCCTGTTCGAATGGGCCACCAGGTACAACAAGATCACATTACCAGATCCAAAGAGGCCTGGTGACTTGAAGAAGAAGGATGATCCTCGTTTTTGCCCATACCATCAGATGCTTGGGCATACCATTGAGGATTGCTACATCTTCAAGGATGTCATTGAGTCCTTGATCAAGAAGGGAGAGCTGGACATGGGGGAGCTCAGAGTGGATCCTCCGCAGCCGCACGAGATGCCGAGCCTTGGCACCACTATCAACATGGTATCTTTATACCAACAGCTGCCTGAAGAATGGGCGGAGTCCAGTACGCAGGCCACTTATCAAGCCTTCGTCATGGCGCCAGCTCATGATCAAGGAGGTTGGCAAGCCGCGCCAATGAAGAACAGAAGAAGAAGACAAGCTCCTCGGCCCACTCCAGAGGTTCGCATAAGGGGTGTTTCACCCCGACCAGCACCGCCACCGGTGACACCTGTTTTGCATGACACAGCCCCCCGGCTCGTTATGAGACGGCCCACTCACAACAAGAAGAAACACATCCCGATGCGGGTGCACAAGGAAACCAGCCCTGCGGTAGAAAGGCTCCAGGTCATCATTGATGGGCTTGAAGACTATGAACAGCTCGAAATCCAGCCTATGGAGTTGAAGGAGTATGTTCCCTGGGAGGAGTTCGAGTCACTCGAACTCGCTCCAGAAGCGGAAGCCGAGACGAAAGAAGAGCCTCTCTTATGGGGTGAGCTTCCCCAAGAGCAGTTGCCAGCCACTGAAGAGAAAAAGAAAAAGAAGAAGAGAAGACCTAGAAACAAGAAGAAGAGTGGGGTGGTCCTTTCTTGCAACACCCTCTCAGCATTATTTGACACAGCCCTCTCCCTGAGAGAGGAAGAGCAAGAGGTGCTTGTTGAGCCGTCAGAGGTGAATCAGGCTGAAGCATCCACCTCCCAACATGCCACCAGGTCGGGAAGAACGTGGGGACGCCCTCCTCAGGCCAACCACAACATCCTGCTTAGGGGGGAACAACCATATCACATCCCCGAGCCTAGGGTCCAAGGCATGGAGATCCCCCCTCCATAGGGCCTCTACCCCGGAGAACCAAGTGGCCAGAGTGCCCCGTCATTCATTGAATTTCTTACAACTCAGAGGGGAGGATAGTCATGCCCCCGCGAGTCCCGGCAGACCCAAGGGGCAGGCAGCCCCTCGACTCCTTCTGCAGCAATCCCTCCTCGGCCAAGGGAAGAGCCCGACAACATCCCAAATCTAGTCGAGTTCTTGCAAGAAAAGGAAGTGACCCAGCAGGCCCCACAAGCTCAAGCGGCATCCGACCCAGTGGAGGAGGCACCCGTTGAGCCGACTCCCCAGGCCCAGACTGGGGGCAGGCGCAGTAGAGCCGAAGAAATGAAGTTGCTCGAAGTCTGAGCTAGCAATAGAATAGTCAAACACCTGAAGAAGATCCCAGCCAGGTTTACCGTCTGGGAAATCCTATCCTTAGATGAAGAAACACGGCAAGCTGTCATCGCCGCACTCCAGACACCAGCATATGTTGAAGCCTGCCTTGCAGAAATGTCACCTGAGGTACCTGTGGCCTTCACTGAAAAGGACATGCTTTTACCAACCTGCAGTCACAACAGGCCACTCTACATGAAGGGGCAGCTGAATGGGCATCCCATCAACAGAGTCTTGATCGACCCTGGGGCAGCAGCGAACATACTCCCCTATCGGGTGTATCAGAAGCATTACTTTGATGTACACCTGGTCGAGGTCAGGAACGTCAAGATTGCCGGCTTCAACCAGAAGTGCGAAGTCCCTATGGGGGTCGCAGAGTTCAACCTCTCCCTCGGTGACTTCACCACCAAGGTCCAATTCCATGTGATCAACTCCAACACCTCTTACAAGGCGTTGCTCGGCCGACCTTGGCTACATCAAAATAGGGTGGTACCATCCACTCTACACCAATGCATCAAGTACCCCGACAACGGGAAAGAGGAGAGAATCTTCACCGACCTCCATCCTTTCGAAGTGTTCGAATGTCACTTGTCGGATGCTAATCTTTATTTGGAAAAGCCGAAGCAAGCCTCCCAAGCTACTCAAGACAAAGGAATGAAAAAGGCAGAGCTTGACAGCTGGTTCCCTCCACCACCGCCTGGCTATGTGGCTTCCCCTCAGGTGTCATTCGTTTCTGAAGCAGAAGGGGTATTCCGAGCCACCTACCTTCCCATCTACCCTACACCGGGAACACCATACCTTGAAGACTTGCTGGAAGACATCAGGGTCCCTCCCGGGATCATCAAGCCTCTTGCAGAAGCTGACTGCCAGGTGGCTGAACCGTTAAGGACCTTCGAGGTGCCCAACCCCGAGGGTCTGCCTACCATCTTTTATGTGGCCAAGGAGCACCCGATCAAGGGGGATGATGATTGTAGACTCCCCGATGAGCTGCACGACCCACTCGTCCCAATAATGGGACTTCCTGACACAGCCGATCCTGTGGTCAAGATGGCCAGAAAGCAAGGGATCCCCTTCTACCAGCTCTCCAGTCGGAAAGAAATGTTCAAGAAAATGTGGAACCCGCCAAACCTGGACCGGCGGTTGTTGCAAATCACCCGACATCCAGGATTGGGCTTTTCACTAGAAGATTCCTATGAAGCTGATGTGATATCAGTCTCGGCTCTAGGCGGCAATAGCCACGAAGGCACTGCAGGCCCACGGCAGGTTGAAGGCCGTCAGCATCTTATGCCTTTGGCCAACGAAGAACAAGACGAAGAAATATTCCTATGGAATCCACCTCCCTGCAGGAATAAGGGGAAGACCCCGTCCTCCTCTGAGGGACCAATCCCAAATGACCACAGCAACGGGGTGCCATTGCCCTCGTCTGACACTGACCCAAAGGATGGGGAAGCGGGCCGAGCCCCGAACCTCACTCGGTGCGACTCTACCCTACTCGCCCTATACTGTAGGCAACAGCGAGAGATCGAAATGCTGAAGGTTCGCTTGGCCGAAATGACTGTACTCATTAGAGGCATCCTCTGTCGACAAAGCATCGGCGCGCACCGGTCCCCGAACACCATCCTAAACGCCTCCGGGCACCTGAAAAGGGAGGCTGGGGATGTAGCTGCTTCCCTGGTCAGGCGATCAGTCGAGCGAAGCCCCACGCTGCTGGAGAAGATGCAAAGGCCCTACTCTTTCCCAAGGAATAAAACCCGAGGAATTTTTGAATGGGCCTGCTACTATGGCAAGGTCTCCCTCCCAAGGTCAAAGAGGCCGCAAGATGCTCGCAAAAGCGGTGACCCCTCGTTCTGCCCCTATCACCAAATACTGGGCCACTCCATCGAAGACTGCTATGTCTTAAAGGACATTGCTCAAGACCTGATTGAGAGAGATGAGCTCAGAATGGGAGATTATGTGGTCGCTCCGCCACTCCCCCATGTGGCAGGCGGCCATGAAAGAAGTGTTTACATGGTGTCAGTTCAG
Organism: Amorphophallus konjac; assembly: GCA_022559845.1. Lineage (NCBI taxonomy): Eukaryota > Viridiplantae > Streptophyta > Magnoliopsida > Alismatales > Araceae > Amorphophallus > Amorphophallus konjac. The sequence goes on from CM040126.1 coordinate 231,104,070, forward strand.
CACCAGATTTTTGAAGATGCAGCTGAGAATGGGCAACCCCAGCCACCAGCAGAGCAACAGCCCCCAGTATGGCAATCAATCACCTTAGCCCCTGCAAGAGCCATCTATGACAATTACAAAGAAGATCCCGAAGAAGTCCTTTACTTCTCCACACAAGAGAGCCCCCCAGAGCCGCACACAGCAAGCCTAATAGAGGGGGAAACAAGCAAAGCCTCGTTACCCAATGAGGCAGAGCAAGAAAACACCTATGGTGTTCTTGAAGCAGAAGATGGTGAAGACAAGGATTTCATTGACCTGCTACCAGCGCCTCCAGAATTTGAAGATGGCGGCCAGGCCATAGTGGATGAGCTCATTGAAATTAATCTAGGCACAGAAAGCGACCCCAGGCCGACCTTTCTGAGTGCCCTTCTTCCTCCACAGGAGAGGGGACAATATGTCAAGTTGCTGCAAGAATTCCGGGACTGTTTCGCCTGGAACTGCAACGAGATGCCCAGTCTGAGCCCCGGCGTGACTCAACATATTCTGGCTATTGATTCTAAGGTGGAGCCGGTGAAGCAGCCCCCCAGGCGTATGAGGCCAGAGCTGATAAAACAAATTTGCAAAGAAGTCGACAAGCTCATAGATGTCGATTTTGTAGCTGAAAATCAATACACTACTTGGTTGGCCAACATTGTACCGGTGAAGAAGAAGAATGGACAGATCAGGATCTACGTGGACTTCCGCGACCTGAATAAAGCCTGCCCAAAAGATGACTTTCTGGTGCCCGTCACTGAAGTGATAATTGATGCAACTACCAGCCATGAGGCCTTATCTTTCATGGACGGATCGTTCGTCTATAATCAGATATGGATAGCTGAACATGACCGAATTCATACGGCCTTCCGGTCACCTAAAGGGATATTCCACTACAAAAGGATGCCCTTCGGCCTCAAGAACGCTGGCGCCACTTACCAGCGGGCGATGACCAAGATATTCGACGAACTGTTATACAGCAAAGTCGAATGCTACATCGATGATTTGGTCGTCAAGATAAAGAAAAGGGGGGATCACCTGAATGACCTTAGAGTCATCTTTGAGAGACTCTGGCAGTACGAGCTGAAAATGAACCCAATGAAGTGTGCCTTCGGCGTCTCTAGTGGAAAGTTTCTCGGCTTCATTGTCCGATATAGGGGGATCGAGATCGACCCCTTTAAAATAAAAGCCATTCAGGAGCTACCTCCTCCGGAGAATTTGGGAGAGTTAAGGTCCCTGCAAGGTCGGCTAGCCTACATCCGAAGATTTATCTCCAATTTATCGGGGTGCTGTCAACCATTCCACAAATTAATGATGAAGAATGCACCTTTCAACTGGAACCATGAATGTCAGAAGGCCTTTGATCGGCTGAAGGATTACTTAAAGACCCCGCCTGTGCTGGGGGCACCTGTCAAGGGGAGGCCGCTTATTCTATATATAGCTGCCACCGAATGTTCACTGGGGGCAATGCTCGCCCAGAACAATGATGAGGGGAAGGAGCAAGCTCTTTATTACCTTAGCCGAAGACTAATGGGGGCAAAAGCAAAATACACCCCGATTGAGAAGGTTTGTTTCGCCTTGGTCTTCGCAGTCAAGAAGCTGAGGCATTACATGCTCTCGCATGAAGTGAGCCTGATTTCTAAGGCCGACCCAGTCAAGCATACTCTCTCCCAGCCAGTTCTGAAGGGGCGTCTCGGCAAGTGGGCAGTACTGTTAATGGAATTCGACATCACCTATGTGCCGCAGAAGGCCGTTAAGGGTCAAGCCATGGCCGATTTCTTTGCAGCACACCCTGTGCCTGAAAATTCCCCACTGGCCACAGAGTTGCCTGAAGATGAAACACTGGAAGTGGACCAAGCCCGACAGATCGCCTGGCAGCTGCACTTTGACGGAGCTTCAAGAACAGAAACAACCCCGTCAGGTCACACAAAAGTACTGGCCGGGGCCGGCATCGTCCTTAAATCGCCCGAGGGAGAAGTATTGCACACATCATGCTCCATTAACAAGCCCTGCACAAATAATGAGGCAGAATATGAAGCTCTGATTATTGGTCTCCAAGTCGCTTTACAGATGGAGATTAAAATATTACATGTGTTTGGCGATTCATTGCTGGTCGTCAAGCAGGTCCAGGGACAGTTTGACGTCCGAAAACCCGAGTTACTCCCTTACCACACTAAGGCGAAACAGCTCATGCGGCAGTTCTACCTCATTGAGATAGGCCATGTTGCCAGGGGGAAAATGCACAAGCCGATGCACTGGCGAAACTGGCAAGTTCATTAGCAGTCCCGCCAGATGGATCCCTCAGCATCCGGGTGGTGAATCAGCGCCAAGTGCCTAGCATGATTGGAGGGCCAGAAGAAGAAGAACTTGAGGTCATCACAGCGGAAGCCATTAGCCCGCCCGACTGGAGAGACCCCCTTTTGTAGTGGTTTAAATATCAGTAGCTGCCCAGGCAAAGGGAAGAAAAGATCAAGTTAATCAGAACAAAGGACTCTTATGAGGTCCGGAACGGGATCCTATTCCGAATTATGGCAGACGCCAAACGGAAGGTGCTCCTCCGATGTTTATCCACTGAAGAAGCTTGGAAGGTCATGAAAGAGGTTCACGCCGGAACAGCTGGTGTACATCAGGCAGGACTGAAAATGAAAATTGAAATAAAGAAGCTCGGCTACTATTGGCCGACAATGTTCGACGACTGCTGCAAGTATGCCAAGCCTTGTCAAAAATGCTAGGAGCACGCGACGGTACCCAGGAGACCGCCCGTGCCCTTGCATCCAACACTGCCCAGCTGGCCCTTTGCCCAATGGGGAACAGACGTTGTGGGTCCACTACCCGCATCATCAGTTGGGTGCAGGTACATCTTGGCCGCAACTGATTACTTCTCCCGCTGGGGGGAGGCTATTGCTTTGAAAGAAGTGACTGGGGAGATCGTCACCAGATTTTTCCGTCGCAACATCATATTCCGGTTTGGCACTCCGAACCGAATTATCTCAGACAATGGAAGTCACTTCCGCAACCAGAAGGTCTACCGACTGGCAGAAAAGTACAAGATCAACTGGAGGATGTCTACCCCCTACAACCCACAGGCCAATGGCTTGGCTGAAGCTTTCAATAAGACTCTTTGCACTCTCCTGTCCAAAATTGTTAGTTCTAACAAGAGAGACTGGGAAGAGAAAATGTACGAGGCCCTATGGGCGTATCGAACTGTGTACAAAACTCCAACGGGTTGTTCACCCTTTTCCCTGGTATATGGCTCAGAGGCAATTGTCCCTATCGAGCTGGAAATACCCTCCCTCCGAGTCGCAGTCCAACACGGGTTGGTCGGGGAAGAGCAGACAAATGTCGAGCGAAGGCTCGAAGAGCTCTCCAACTTGGAGGGGAAACGGCTCCAAGCCCAGCAGAACATCCAGGTCTATCAGGCTCGGATAGCTCGCGCCTTCGACAAGCTCGTCAAGGAACACGAATTCAAGAAGGGTGACCTCGTTATGGTGAAGAGAAGAGAAGTCATGGCTTCCAACCCCAAGGGCAAGCTGAATGAGAATTGGCTGGGACCCTATGTGATCTAGAAAGTCTACGAGGGCGGAGCGTATGTGATCATCGACCATCGAGGGGAGGTTCAGTTTCCGCCCCTCAATGGTAGGCATCTGAGGTTGTACCATGCTCTGATTCCCCCATTCGAGGAATAATGCTTTTCTTTGCCCTGCCCCGGTTGAATTTGCATTACTATTGTCCAGATGGATTGGGCACTATTTATCGTGCATGTCAAAAAAAAAAGAAAAAAAAGAAGAAATAAGAAGAAAAAATAAAATAGAAAAAATTAAAAAGAGGAAAAAAAAGGAAGAAAGAAAAAAAAGAAAAGAAGAAGAAGAAGAAGAAAAAGAGGAAAAGGGGGGGGGAGGAATCGGTCTCCCTTTATTAACACTCACTCTTATCTCCAAGAATATTTGAATAGACGAATCAACCATGTCAACCTCTGACATCCTGTCGGCACTGCCGAAGAACACCCCACCCGAACCTTTCGTTCGAGATCGGGGAATCAACCTTTTCTCCTTGCGTTGGCACCAGATCGTACCAACGAACATTTCAATAGACGAATCAACCATGTCAGCTCTTGACATCCTGTCGGCACTGACGAAGAACACCCCACCTGAACCTTCCGTCCAAGGTTGGGGAATAGACCTTTGCTCCTTGCGTTGGCACCAGCCCCCGCACCAACGAAAATACCAAGAGACAAACAAATCACGTCGGTCTCCGACTTCCTGTCGGCATCGATGAACAAACCAGTGGCCCGGACCTTTCGTCTGGTTCCATGAATGAAAAGACCCTTGCTTTGGCACCAACCCCGTGTCAATGAATGAATCACGTCGGTCCCCGACTCCCCGTCGGCGTCGATGAATAAACCAGTGGCCCAGACCTTTCGTCTGGTTCCATGAACAAAAAGACCTTTGCTTCGGCACTAACCCCGTGCCGATGAACAAACCACATCGGTCTCTGACTCCCTGTCGGCATCGATGAACGAACCAGTGGCCTGGACCTTCCGTCTGGTGCCATGAATAAAAATACCCTTGCTTTGGCACTAACCCCGTGTCAATGAATAAACCACCTCAATATTACAACTCCAGTCCCATAGACGAATAAACCCTTGGCTTGGACCTTCCGTCTAAGTCGATGAACAAAAAGAATGCCTTTGCTTGGCTCGGATCTTTCATCCGAGTCGATGAACAAAAATAACCTTCTTGCTTGGCTCGGACCTTTCGTCCAAGTCGATGAACAAAAAAAAAGAACCTTCTTGCTTGGCTCGGACCTTCCGTCCAAGTCGATGAACAAAAAGAACATTCTTGCTTGGCTCGGACCTTCCGTCCAAGTCGGTGAACAAAAAGAACCTCCTTGCTTGGCTCAGACCTTCCGTCCAAGTCAATGAACAAAAAAAAGAGAAAAAAAGAACCTCCTTGCTTGGCTCGGACCTTTCGTCCAAATCAATGAACAAAAAAAAAAAACCTTCTTGCTTGCCTCGGACCTTCCGTCCAAGTCGATGAACAAAAAGAACCTCCTTGCTTGGCTCGGACCTTCCGTCCAAGTCAATGAACAAAAAAAAGAGAAAAGAAGAACCTTCTTGCTTGGCTCGGACCTTCCGTCCAAGTCGATGAATAAAAAAGGACCGCCTTTGCTTGGCTCGGACCTTCCGTCCATGTCCATGAACATAAAGAAACCCCTCCTTGCCTGGCTCGGACCATCCATCCCAGTCCATAAACAAAAGTGCATCCCATTACTCGGCTCGGACCCTCCGTCCGAGTCGGTGAATGAACAACTTTCCTAAGCCCAGCACGAGTCAACAACTCCCTCTTTGGGGTTGGCCTCGTCTAAGTTGTTTGGGGCCTTTTGCCCGAGACGACACGTAGACCCTTCGTTCCCGCTTCGGTATTCACCCCATGCCGATGACTAAACCCCCACTCTGACATCTCAATCCGCGTGCATATGCGGTGAAGCGATCCCCTCATCCCTTCGCTGAAGGAGTGAGCGCTTTCCCGTGAATTTGCACCGGACCAGCATCCCAGTGGCTCAGAAGAATAGACGTCATGTCGAAGAGCTCTACACTCGCAGGCCCCGCGCACACGTCCCTCGTTTGCGCCACCCACGAGTGGGGGGAATTTGTGGACGTCAAAAAATGACGGCGTCGATCGTACGGCATGCACATCGTAACACTCGAGAGCAAGCCGGAGACGAAAAGACCGAATAAACCTCATGCCTCGCCCCATCAGGACGAGAACTCGCTTGGTGGTCCGCTACCCGCTAAGGAAGCCCCCTAAGCAGAAGATACAGCTACAACGCTCCGACCGGCCATGCCGAGAGCTGAATCAGAGAAAAGTCAGGAACTCCGGCACAGTCTCGGCATGCACCGAAAGTCACGCAGAATCTAGGACCGAGTCCCAGAGGCTACAAACGGAATATTATGGAGGCCATATGTCGCAACCGGAAAGTTCTGGGAAGGCCGACATTCATATAAATGGCCGCGACTTCGAAAGGAATCCGTTTGGTGCTTAAAACGGCACGAAGCGGCCCTAAACGGCGCGCCTTAAAACGGCACGCCCCCCTCTTAAAACGGCGCGCCCCCTTTTTATTTGGCTACACGGCGCGCTCCAATGGAAGGGGCCTCCCCATTTGATGCTTAAAACGGCGCCCCTTTGAATGTGGCGCCGTTTTAACCCCTCATTCTATTCTCTGAAGCGCTTCCCCGGTGCGCAAACAAGCCATCCCATCTACACTCCGATGCTCTGTTTTGCATCATTATGGCATGCAGAGAACATTCAATGCCCATGGCCCTTCTTCTACCTCCGTTCGACAGCACATAAGCAGCAGCAGCAAGGCAAGCACCGACAAATCTCTGAGCATCTGATCCTCGGACGAGCAGCAGTGTACAAGACGAATCAACGGTGTCCAGCACAGCCAGTCAACTCCTGACTTCGTTGCGGATGAGGTGGAATTGGCAGGGTCGCTCCCAGGATGGTCGTTCTATAAAAGGGGCAGCATTGTGAAGCCGAAGACACACACAGATAGAAGGAGCTCACAGATAGAAGGAGCTAGAAGAAGAAAGGGCAGAGAGAAGAGAGGCTGAAGGGAGGGCTGGCTGGTTCGGCTAGGGTCTCCGGCGTCCGAAGAGAAGAAGAAGCTCCATCCATTCCCACCTGCAAGGTGAAGAAAAAAGAGAGAGAGAGGATGAGAGAGTGAGAGGGGAGAGAGGGGGAAGAGCTTGTGCTCTGTTCCTCCTAATCCCCCATCAATGTATCTTCTTCCCCCACCTCAACACCTAGTTTATCTTTTATCTTCTCCGTTATATTCTTCCCTGTGCTTTGGGGGGGTAGATCTCCTCTTGTACCTCTCTTCCTTCCTTTCCTTTCCCTTGAGGATGAATAAAAGAGTGACTTTGTAAGCATGCGCAGTATTCTATTGCTCTGATCCCTTCCCCTTTTCTTCCGTTTTCTTCCTCCCGATTTTCAACATTACATGGGGTCCTTAGAAGCTTGCCCTTCTGTGGCATGAACTCTGAGGGAACCCGTTCGAAGGGTGAACATTCATGGCCACCTATGGCCTACATCTGTCCCGTTCGACGAAATCGTCACCCGTGAGCTGTGGTCGTTCTTGTAGGCTGGCCCTCGAACGTTCCATACTCACATTCGGGTTCGGACCGCCGTGAGGCTACTCCGATTTTTGAGGGTCTACCCCGGAGCAATCTGATTGGTGACTCTCCTTTATCTCTGGCAAGTCCGGTCCGGGGGAGGTGCTGTCGGATTCTCGCCATGGCCAAGAACGCTCAAGATCAAATGAAGAAGATGCCCTCCAGGAACAAGCGAACAAACCACTTCTGAGAGCAAGAACCACACACAGTAAAATCTGTGAACTAAAACCCCTCGAATGAAACACTTAAAGTACACGCTAAGTCACCCTAATGCATAGCTAAACGCCTAAACTTCCTCCCTGGTCGCTTAATCTATCAAATGGATGAATAAACGCATCATAAAATCTATCTACGGGTGAAAGGAAAGAAACACAAAGTCAAGGCAATAAGCCCTCGGGGGAGTTTAATACGGCGCGGTGACTATTTCACCGCGCCGGTTTAACATCACTCTCAAAATCCTCTTTGAACCTTCAATCGACAAGTGCCTTCAACACCGTAGCCCGGCGCGCCCTCCTCACAAAATCCCCGTATCTTCTCCCTTCAAATGTTAAAACGGCGCGCCCTCCATCTCCTTCTGTGAACACCTAAAAATGGCGCGCCCCCCCCATTTCCTCCTCGTTGAACCCTTAAACGGCGTGCCTCCCTCCTCCTTCATATCCATTTAACCGGCGCGCCTCTTTTATATAGAGAGGGGGAGGTAAATAATAATAATAAAAGGGAGAAAGGTTCAAACAAAAAATGCAAAGATCAATACCAAATAAAAAAAAATGAAAGGAACTCTATTACCCGTGCTTCGATTAAAATTTTGTTCCGGGGGCGCTGCCCCCGGAAACTCCCGCAAGGGGCGCTGCCCCCTTGACCCCCGCGACCTGACCGGGCAGGTCGAACTCCGCGACCTGACCGCGTAGGTCTAACCGCGTGTGAGGGCGCAAGTTAGTGAGCTCGGGCTATGCACTTAATAATTCACTCCCTCGGACTGGGTGCAAAGAGAAAATCGATGACGCCTTATGGTATCAGACGTGGTTTTCGGAATTTCTGACATGGCCATAGTCCGAAATCATCTCCGGCCAACAGTCTATCAACTTGACCCGTCTCTACCGGGATCCAATCCCGTATTCTCATTAAACTTGCCTTGTTCGTGGCGGACATTCATGCGGTTTTGTCATCGTCTTTTATACTACAAGCACGGAGCCTCGTCCGAACATGAAGTGGCCCATGAGTGGCCGACATAGTCTGAACATTCACGTCCCAATACGGGTTTCTAGCATAGTTCGTCTTTCACTATCCTCCTGCATGATCAGTATTCTCTCTAGGCCGTAGGGCCCTTATTCCCGGCAATCAATCAAGGGTGTTCCCCAGTATGGGGGATGTAAATAACGCCATGGCCTTTACGGCACGGCGGGTTTCGGTACCGACACGAACTACACAATTGTCTGATTAGTCAGATCGCGCGCACCATGGGCTTCCATGAATCCCGAATAAATCGTCACTTTGTGACTGGCACGCCCTTGCACTAAATAAACGAATTAACCCCGATCAACAAACGAACAGATTCCCCCTCGCCTTTTAGTGCGTCCACAAGTCTGGCACGCCTGGTGGGACGGAAATCACCCTTCATCTCTTTGCCGGGACTAAGGGCCCTACGGCCCCTTTCATGTAATGCTAATTGTTTGATTTGCAAATGTAGGTTGCATTACGGACACCAGGATGGCCCCCATGTTCGGCCAACAGGCCGTCGAGAGCCATGTTCGGAACGGCTACTTGGCCGTCCCCCTCAGCTTTGGGAGCTTCCCTCCCGCGGTAGGCTTCCCCAACTTCCTTGGGGTAGACTTCACGAACCTGCTGGACGTGGAAGCGTCTGACAGGACTGAAAGCAACGCTCCCATCCAGGGGGCCGCCAGAGCTACTGTCGATCGATCAATGGCCGAGACTTCCAAGACCGTCCCGACTGGGACGCTGAGCTGCAACGTGCACCACGTGCACCAAACTGTCGGCCCTTCTCACCCAGGGTCGGCCTCTCACCAAAGGAGACTCCGAAGGAGCCATGCCACAACATCATACCGAGGCCGGTTCTCCAGCACCGGCAAGTCGGCTATCGTCGGGACTTTTCGGGTGCATCTAAACGGATAGCGTTCCGAGGTGATCCCGGATCACATTGTACCCGCCGTACCAGTGCGCAACTCTTTTCAGGCACCGGAGAAGATGAAGGGCAGGATGACGCCCGCCATTCAGGCCCCAACACCGCAACATCAGTCAGCCTCCAGGCCCACCAAAGCTAAGCAAGTTTGGGTTCCCAAGGGGGCCCGGTTCACCTCACCAGCCCAGGCGAGGCCCAGCACCTTCTGCCCGGCAAGGGCACAACAAGGAGATCGGGTCAAGACACGAGCCCCCGTCTACCAGATGACATTAACTATACCGGCCCCACCGGAGAACATCCACCGTCGACACTACCGACGTCACTATCAGGCTGCCCGTGTGGAGCCTGCAACCCATATGCCCGTTGCTGCCAACAGGGCGACATCATCAGCTTCTCCTCCTGACCAGGACTGGGAAGGAGTGGAGCAAGCCATGAAGAACTACTTGCGGGGCCCGGGGAGCACTCCCCTGGGTCGCCAGAGATTACTGGGGGCAGTAGCCTCCGCCTTTGAAGAAGAAGAGACCCGGCCAGTGCCAGTGCCGAGTCAAGAAACTGCTCTCAGGAGCATTATCAGTCCCCGCCGAGGGAATAAGTGAAGCCGCGGAGATCGGTCTTTCACCGATTGGTCTTTCCGGGTAGGCCATCGAGAAGAACAACAAGAAGAGGCAGAGACCTAAGAGTTTATACCTACAATATGGCAGGGGTATCTGGCCGGTACAGGGCTCTACCAACCGAGCCCGAGGAAGTAGCCAGGCTTGCCACAAGGCCAGGACCTCTTACCAAAAGAGGGAAAGCGGCAGCTGAAAAGACACAAGTCCACGCCAGAGGAGCTAACTATGAGGAACTCCGCGACCTGACCGCGTAGGTCGATCCGCGTGTGAGGGCGCAAGTTAGTGAGCTCGGGCTATGCACTTAATAATTCACTCCCTCGGACTGGGTGCAAAGAGAAAATCGACGACGCCTTATGGTATCGGGCGTGGTTTACGGAATTTCTGACATGGCCATAGTCCGAAATCATCTCCGGCCAACAGTCTATCAACTTGACCCGTCTCTACCGGGATCCAATCCCGTATTCTCATTAAACTTGCCTTGTTCGTGGCAGACATTCACGCGGTTTTGTCACCATCTTTTATACTACAAGCACGGAGCCTCGTCCAAACATGAAGTGGCCCATGAGTGGCCGACATAGTCTGAACATTCACGTCCCAATACGGGTTTCTAGCATAGTTCGTCTTTCACTATCCTCCTGCATGATCAGTATTCTCTCTAGGCCGTAGGGCCCTTATTCCCGGCAATCAATCAAGGGTGTTCCCCCGTATGGGGGATGTAAAAAATGCCGTGGCCTTTACGGCACGGCGGGTTTCGGTCCCAACACGAACTACACAATTGTCTGATTAGTCAAATCACGCGCACCATGGGCTTCCATGAAGCCCGAATAAATCGTCACTTTGTGACTGGCACGCCCTCGCACTAAATAAACGAATTAACCCCGATCAACAAACGAACAGATTCCCCCTCGAATTTTAGTGCGTCCACAGCACCGCCAGGTACCCTTGCGCATGATCATCAACAATTGATGGGCCAAAGCCGACGCCAGTCAACCCCGTTGTCGTCATAGTTCGCCGGCGAAAACAAACAAACCAACGATCAGCAACCTTTGGGAGGGCCTCGAAGCCCAAGTATCTCGACAAAGAGATGAAAGGTGACACCAGTCCCACAGGGCGTGCCAGACTGTTTACGATGGGAAATCTTGCTCTTATTTTTTTTATTTATTTATTTAGGTTTATTTTGTTTATTTCACGTGTCGATCAACCAATTAACTAACTAGTAGTTTAACTGGCTGATTGACTGTGCGGGCGTGCCAGTCACGTGAGTGATGAGTTTATTATGCGCTCATTCTGACCGGTGTCAGGCGAGGGAGAGATTCGGTCGGGACCAGCAGTCCGCCATACCATAAAGGCTATGGCGTTAATTACATCCCCCACGAGGAAGGAAAACCTTTGATTAATTGCCGAGATAGTGGGCTGTCGAGGCCGGAATAAAGATGCGATGTTATGAACATGACAAGAACACATGAGATGCGTCTATCTATCATGCAAGAGAGTCATGGTTTGTTAAATTGGAGACCCTCTGTACAAGGCGGAGGACGTAGGTCCGAAGACCACCATCGCGCATATCGGAGACTTCCAATCAGGCGTAACTCGGTCTTCCGTCAGTGCCACCTGATATACCCGAGGGCCTATGTAGGCATGCACGCACGATACTTATGACGACGTTAAGCATGGCAATAGAGTTATGAAAATGAACAATGACCAATCAAGTTTAATAGACTCCGCTAAAGTGACGAAGGTGGCAACATATGCATGATGACGAAAGCAAAATGCTAAAACACATGGTATTAAAAGCATGATAATAAGCTCGTACGGGGCTTGAGGAACTTCTTCCTTACTTGGTTTATTATTGATTAGGGTGGCTGATCTCGACCACGGGAGGCGAGAATGGTAACACAAGCACGATAACGTAAGCGAAGCGCTGACGGACATGGTAGTGAAAGCATGATAATAAGATTGCCCGGGGCTTAAACAACCCATTTCTTTATTCAGTTTATTACTAATTAGGGTTTATTAGTCTCGACCACGGGAGACGAGGATTGCTCCGGAGGCGAGCAAGTGATCAGAACAGTGCAACCATTCGAAACCGGCGCGATCGCGCGTAGGGATAGGTTTCCCGACGAGGCCAAACGTAGGTAGAAGGGCTTAACCCGGCGCGCCCGTGGCCATGGTTAAAACGGCGCTGCAGGCATGGGGCGCGCCGGTTTAAGGCGCGCCGGGAAAGAGCCATTCGATTCATAAAAAAACATGAGTCTAATGTTAATACGGCACGGGGGGGTATCACGCCGGATTAGGGCGCGCCCGATTAAGACCGCGCCGGTTTAGCTAATTTTCTTGAGAATTTTGAAACCATTTTAACTTGTTAAGATGTTTTGAAGGTTTAAAGGTTTAATTGGGTTTATTGCCCGTTGAATTGAAGTCTGGGGCTCTTCAGGAGCAGATTCATGAGCCAGTGCAAGGTTCATACTCGAGCACGGAGGTTCCTTGACTCAGAATGAATGTCTTATTATGGACAGTCCACAGAAATGACTTGTCTATCTAAAACCTGCCAAAAATTGGGCAGCATCTCCCCTGTCCCTAAAAGGTTGTAGGAGAGGAGCAGGGTCATACCCACTTGTGGAGTAAGCCCCTATACTGCCGGTCTGCATGGTAGCAGCCAGCCAATCCCCAACTAGATAGGATGCCCCGAGGACAAGCCTGTGAAGGGCACCAAAGCTTTGTGGGTGAAGACACAGAGATGTGGCAGCTGATAGCAGGAGCAACACCCCGAGGACTAGCCTACGAGGGGTGGGCAACCTACAGCTTGCACCGCATCCCTTAGAGGGACAGACCGTTAGGGAGAGAAGCTCTAAGGACTAGCTTGCTAGGAGCACGCATCCCTTGGTCACCATCGGATCCCAAATTACTGAGTTTAGGATTGTTTGGCCAAAGCCCCTACCACTATCCACTCTGTGGCCTTTGGGGAGCATCTACCACCGAGAGGTAGAGCCCCTCGACCAATTAGCAGCTCCGTGAGACAATGGGGAATGTCCCCCTCTCCGGATGACTGGGATAAAACCAACGGAACTCAAACGACTGCAAACCACCAACAGGAGGAATGAGTATATTCGGCATAGACGGATTACCAGCCACAGGGTCAAGGTGTTGATGCTCGCGAGATTGGGCTAGCATTCCCAGAGGAACAGATGATTAGCAGTCACACAGAGGGATAGTTGGTACGTAGATGAGATAATCTAACTACATACGCATATGCTCGAATGACTAGAATGCAGTAATCACAAGACGGGTCTTGCCGTTCTGGAGGTGGCTTCCAACTCTCCTGAGCAATAGAGCAATGCAAAGAGGAGAGGGAATGGAGGTCGGCCCTCGTATCAAAGCGGGAAGAGGCGTTTGCACAGGCACAGCTCTATCCCCAGAGGATGCAAAGACCATCGAATGAGACACAGACGCTGCGTCGATGGGAAGGACCCGGGGAGTGGTCATCTCTATAGCCCACGATATCTCAGGGCATATTCGGAGTCGGAGAAATCAGAATCGGAAACCATACGCAGAAGGACACCGACGTGTACACCGACTGAGATAGCAGTGGGGGAAGGAGACAGGGCGTCGAACATTCAGTCCACCAAAAGATTCATATACGCATACCACTACCCCATAGATAGGAGGGAACCAATATATTCATTACAAATCCGACGCCGGCGTTGTGGCACGGACGTCGTTCACTGTTTGCAGATAATCATTTACAGACGGAGAGAGAGGCGAAGAGACGACGAGGAGGGGGGGAAGAGAGATTGGCTCATATCATCGCCATCCCCCCCCCCCTTTCTCATTTACATTCGATCAAAGGGAAACAAATCGACAGACAGCGGGAAGAAAGCAAATGACCCACCTACCCTCAGAATAGAGTATCGGGATGCCTCTTTCTTCTCCGACTCCGGAGGGCTTCAGACGGGGATGGAGGACGGCGGCCGGAGGGACCCTCGGTGAGACCCTGCATCTTTCACAAGGAAAAACCCTCTCCTCCTTGGAGGCAATTGACTCTCTCTAATTCACCTCTTCGAACCCTTTCTATTCCGTTATCCACCCTCTTTCTTCTTCTCTTTTTTTTCTTTCCCCTCCCCACTCTTTTGTTTTCGGGCAGCCACCTATAAATAGAAGCAAGCTCGAAGCCTCATTCGGTGTGAGGAATGGTGAGCCGGGAAGGAGCTCCGTTGCCTTTTGCGCGCCGGAATGGCAGGGCGCCGGATAATGGGGGCGTGCCGGTTTAGGGCCCACCGTATTAGCGCCCTTCGCACGTCGCGAGTCAGCCGATGAGTCCGGGGATGGTTCCGGGGGTCACCGTGAACATTTATCTCGCCACCGCTCTTTGAAACCTCGACGACATGCCTTGTCGTAGCTCTCAGGCCGACGTACGGCCATTCTCGGAACTTCAGATGACTTTGGTTTGATCACGCGGGTTTTCCGTTGACATGGCTCTCGGCACTATGATATGTGCTGCCGTCTCAGTCTGTTTTGTGCTCGAAGCTTCTTGGAGGGTGGGATAGCACCCGGGATAGTTCCGCCCATTTCGAACGATCATTTGGCCGCTAACGGGCCCCACTTGGCGAGAAGCAGTACCCCTGCCGGGTAGCTAGGATCTTCTACCGACAGAGCCTTCGGTCCTCCGTTTTGAAGAGCCAAGGACATTCTTTCATCTTAGGAGAGTCTTTCATGAGGTGGGTGGCCACCGGGTAGACCGTCGTCCTTGGTCGGATAACGGGTGTAGTGTATGCGGCACGACGGAGTCGATGCCGGTTCATTGGACAGGCTTGGTTGCACTGCCGGTTGATTGTGAGTTCATCTCGGTTCTCCTGAGGTGAAGTCCCCGTGCACATACAGGGTGACTAGAAGCTCTGGCAGCTTGAGAAGTCTTCAATATGTTGATATTTATCGGCTTCTGTGCTTCAGTAGGTCGTGTCATTTGTCTTTGAGACTTGATCGTCGCGGGTGATATTTTGAGTGCCAACAGAGAAGTCCTTGATGAATTACCTGTAATAGCCAGCTAGACCAAAGAAACTACGGATCTCAGTAACATTAGTTGGCCTCTCCCAACTCTTCACGGCCTCAACTTTTGATGGGTCAACAGAAATCCCATTCTTCGAGATCACATGTCCGAGAAAGGACACTTCCTCGAGCCAGAAGTCGCATTTGCTAATCTTGGCATAGAGTTGATTATCCTTGAATATCTGCAATGCAATCCTTAAGTGCTCTTCATGATCTTCTTTGGTCTTGGAATAAATTAATATGTCATCATTGAAGTCCACTACGAATTGATCCAGATGAGGCCTGGATATGCTATTCATCAACTACATAAAGGCTGCAGGGGCATTCGTTAGTCCAAAAGGCATAACAACAAATTCATAGTGCTCATACCTGCTCCGAAATGTGATCTTATGAATGTCCTCATCTTTGATCATCAATTGGTGATATCCTAACCGAAGATCAATCTTTGAGAAATACTTGGATCTAGATATCTGATCAAATAACTCGTCGATCCTCGGTAGTGGATACTTGTTCTTGATAGTAAGATGGTTCAACTGCCGATAGTTGATGCAGAGTCTCATCGATCCATGCTTTTTCTTTACAAATAACAAAGGCGCTCCCCACGGGGATGTGCTCGGTCTGATAAATCCTTCCTTCAAGAGCTCCATCAAGTGTTCTTTTAACTCCTTGAGCTCTGCCGGGGACATCCTATAAGGTGCCTTAGAAACTGGACCAGCACTAGGGACAAGATCGATGGTGAAGGCCACTTCTCTTTGTGGGGGTAATCTAGGCAAATCCTCTAGGAATACATCGGGAAACTCCCGAACTACTCTGATGTCTTCTATCTTGGACTCCTTAGCCTCCGTGACAGTCACAAATACAATGAAAGCCACGCATCCTTTCCTCATTAACTTATGGGCTCAAAGAGTTGAAATAATAGGTGACTTATTCCGACCCTTAGGACTAGTGTAGACCAGTTCGGGGAACTCCTTAAAAGTTACCATACCGTTATGGTAATCTACAACTGCCTTGTATGTGGACAGCCAGTCGGCTCCTAGTATGACATCATAATCCTTAATGTCTAGGCATATTAAGTTGGTAGGTAGATTTTTCCCTTTTATCATGACTTCATAATTTAAATAATGATTTGAGATATCAGATTCATTTCTGAGAGGAGTTGAAATAACTAGTTTTATCCATTCTGGTTCCAGAGGTAATGGATCATCAAACTTCTTGGAAACAAAGGAATGCGATGCGCCAATATCAAACAAGACACGAGCAGACTTGGAACAAATCTTTAAGGTACCTTCCACCAGTCCGCCTTCATCTTGTTCGGCCTCCTGAAGAGCTTGGAGACGTGCATGCTTCTTCACCGGGCGCTTCTCGTCTCCAATTTGTTCATTAAGCAAGGGGCAGTCGGGAATCCGATGATCACGACTCCTGCAACGGAGACAAGCTCCTAGTCTTCTCCAGCATTCCTCAGCCTTGTGGCCAGCCTTGTCACAGTGCTTACACACCTCCTTTGAAGGTGTAGTAGTAATGGAGAGGGCTTGTTGTTATTCTTCTTGAATTTCTTCTCTTGGAAGGAATCTCCTCCGTTGTGAGTCCTTTTCTTATTCAAGGTTGGCTTGAAAGCACTGGAGCTTGTAACCTGCTCCTTCTTGTCCTTCCCACGGATCCGATCGGACAACTCCGTGGCATCTTCTAACAGCTGGGCTCTTTGCACTTTCTCCGAATAGACTTGAACGTCCATTGGCGCCAGTTGGGTTATAAATTGCGGTCGAAGCCCATTTAGAAATCTTCTCACCTTCATCTTCGCAGTACCCACCAGATGCGGTGCGTACCTTAACAATCTAGAGAATTTGGCCTCATTCTCGGCCATTGATAGAGTTCGTTGTTTGAGTGTGGAGAATTCTGTGGCCTTCTTCTCTTGTACATGATATGAGAAATACTTGTTATTGAAGTGCTCCACAAACTCCGCCCATGTAATATGATCATGTATCAATGTATCTTCCACAGACTCCCACCAAAAGCGAGCGTCCCATTGCAATTGGAATGTTGCTAGTAATACCTTCTCTTCATCCGAGCATTGCATAACCCAAAATATCCTTTCTACTTCCCTGATCCAGTGCTCGACATCATCGGGGTCAGATGAGCCAATAAACTTTGGTGGATTCATATTATGGAAGCTTTGGTGGAGATCTCCTGCTCCATGGTTAGCTACACCCTGCGCCACTTGTTGTAGCGCTTGAGTAAGACCCTGAACTGTGCGTTGCATGTCACGCCCCTGAGCACGTTCGGCGGCCATGATCATGCAAGATTTTTAATAACTATATTAGTATATGATTTAACCAAGAGTTTAAGTCCCTAAGTTAACTTAACCCATGGTTCTACCCAATCTCACCGGGTAAATGTATAAACTTATCCTTGGACTTGGTCTCCTAGGAATTAAATATCCTAGGCTCTGATACTAAAAAAACTATCACGCCCAAAGTGCGGAAGGAACCTGGTATGCGTGACGAGTTTGTATCAATCATGTCAATTAGAGCATAAGTGTATTCGATACACAGACAGAGCGCACAAAAATTGAAATAAATCAAATCTTTTATTTATAACAGCCTTCAAGGTAATTTTATTTCAAAATTCCAATAAGAAGTACTAGAGGACAATCCTGACTCAAATAAAAAAATTACAATGATTGACACAAGAAAATAAAAAAAAAGACACAGATAGATAGACGCTTCTATGACTAGATGGCTCTATGCTCTTCACTCGTTTCCATTCCCATCTGATTGAATCTCGTCATCGGAGTTACCTGAAAAGTATGGAAACACTAGGGTGAGCGAACGCTTAGTAGGGATTATATCTCAAGTACAAGCATTGCTTTAAGTCATGAATGCAAGTCTAACATGTACGCATGATGATGACAAGAGAGAGAGAGTATCGAAAGATAATAAAGCTGAACTAACAAGAATTCAAGATAATCATGTGAAATGTAACAAGATAGTTAAGCATGTAAATATTTCAAGTCATGTCACGTGTATCGGCTATTTAATATCAAGCAAGTAATTATCCGTTCTGGTCCATGTAAGTCATGTCATGTCATGTCAAGTCAAGTACGAGATTGTGGAATGCCATTAATTCTAGAACGACAAGTACTTCGGTGCAATATCACACCGTAATCAATATAGCTCCCATGGGCACAAGTACTTTCAGGTGCTCCTCCCAGGACCAGATCGGGCCCTATATGCGTAGGCATTGAGTCATGTATGTTTTAGACATCCACTATAGTTATAGCCAATATAGAGTTCCAAAGGATAAACCATTGTAGGATGATAAGATAGACTTCATGAAAGAAGGAGTTCATGGGTTGAACTTCGAACAAGTATGACACATCATTAAAACCTCACGAGAACCAAGACATGTCGTAAAACTAGGTAAATGGCACCCACTCAATCGCCATGATTTACAGAAATAGCACCCACTTACGTGGTCGCGAATTCCTGTGAACAATACATGCACGAAGAACTAGCAACTTCTCATTCAGTCGCTCATTCATAAATAGTGTCCATGTTACGGTCGCTATATCAGGAAATAACGGCACTGGTCAGGTCACCAATTCCTTCTGGCGCCCAAGTCGGTGTCGCCAATTACTGACAGAAAATAGACTTGTCAAAGAGGCCTGAAACAGTGCTCTAAGAGGGCTAAACCATCACGTTTCTTTAGAGTGACGTGACAAGACATGGTGTTATAGGTTTTTAGGGTACAACCTACTCGGCGGCCTTGAGGGAATCCAAGGCTTCGCGTATACTTACGGAGGTCTCTATGATGAAATCACCAGTCCGAAAGACAGAATATCCTGTGGAGGGTTCAAACATCACCGAAAATTGAGTGTGTAATCGATGAAATCAAAACAGGGACTCCATCTACGGAAGTGAGATGAGAGTGCCAAGTAACCCGCGATATGGGTTGAGAAACTGGTAAAACTATGAAGCAGGAAAATAGCGCCTCTACAGACGTCGCTATTCAAAGAAATAGCGACCCTCGGCATGGTCATTCAATCATATTTTATATCATAATTTCTAAGATAATAATAGAATCAACGACACTATATGAAGGCGTTAATTCTAGGATTTTCCAAAAACTAATATCCATGCTTTTTTTTCAAATAGCGTCAGTGTGCAGTGGCGTTCATTCTTTAAAGAGCGCCCTGACATCAGTCGCTGATTCATGTTTTTTTATATTTTCTAATTATTCACAATTTATCGTTATTTACTAATTGGCGCCCTTGCATGAGGGCGTTCATTATTTAACTAGCTACTTTGGGGGTGTCGCCCTTTCTTTGTTAAGTGATACGCATCGGGCAGGTATAATCAGACTCATGAAAATTACAGGTTATCAAAACTGGAAAGTGAAGACATGAATAGGTAGAGAAAAATATCAAGAATCTAATAATATGCTCATGCATTAATTTTTAACATCATGTATTATCGTAACTATTTTTAAGCATGCAGTATTTTTAAATACCAAAAGAATAAGCGACTGTGCATATGGTCGCCTATTAATTGATGCCCTCGGCACTATCGCTATTCGGAAAGAATTAGCGACCATGCGTGAGGTCGTGCATTCAATTAGCGCCCACGACAGGGTCGCTATTTACTGTTATACAGTAAAAACTACGGTATTCAAACTAAAAACATGGCATCATGTTGTATGGCCTAAATACATGATTAATTCTGTGATTAACAAGTTTGGCTTCGACACTTGAGAACACCTACCTTTGTTGGTTTTGATTTGAACGACGGATAGAGATAAGATCAGCTGTAACTATGTTAGCACCACTCGAACAGCAAATGTGCCGCAACTTCAGCAACAACTGGAAAAGAGTAAGAAGCAGCTGGCTTCTTTCTTCACGCGCGATATCAGGGATGCTTACAAAAGAGGAAGAAAAGAAAGGCTTCTTCAAGAACATCAGCGGCAGGAACGGGAAAGGGAACTAGGTCCTTCGCGTGATTACGGCAGAAGAGAAGCAGTAGGAAGAAGAAACTTTCTTCTTCGCTCAGCAGCAACAATAAGAGCAACAGCCGCTCAGGGAAGACGATGGAAGAAACGCACGGCAGTAGGAGGACGATGAACGACATCGACAGAAGGAACTCCCTCAACGTAATAGTAGCAATAGGCATTGCATGCTTCGATGGGGGATTTATTTATAGGATTTGAGATTCAGAATCCTAATAGCATATAAATTTCCACGTAAACAATCCTACTCGATCTAAAGTTTCCCATGCGACCTCTATATTGCTATATCCACAGCCACCTTCCCAATTGCATCAAAAACCCTAAAGTCCTATACTCATGCAAGCTTCGAACGTCTAATGGGCTTGGCATGCTTCACACGGGTTTTGGGCTCTTGGAAACATATCACAATATACTCATATATGTATTTTTACCATTTTGAACGTGGGAAAGGTTTGGATCTTTTAAGGCCCATTGATGCGGGACGGGACCACGGACACGACAAGCTCGCGATCGTCCCTTAACGAGGGAAGCGTCGGATGTGCGCGGTTGAGAAATCGGCAATGAGCTAGGGTGGTCGGCTCTCTTTTGCGCCCGGACCGGGTCACGGGACGGCTTCGCTCTCTCTCGCAGCAGTGATATTATAAATTGAAGGCGAGCTAGGTATCCCTACACATGCTCTCTAGCAGCGGCATATAAAGCATATAAAGAATTAAGCTAATGCCAAGTGTAAGGGTGAAGGCGATACCTCCACGCTCTCGGCGTGGCGAAGATGGCACCCGGCCGAAGCTCGTACTCCCGGGAACTTAGTACATTATGTTTACAGCAGTACAAATAAGCCCACTCCACGCAGGGAGGTAAAGGGCGACACAAGTGGGCCCGGGAGGACCAAGTTCGGGTTGACGGGCGGTTTCGGGCAATGCTTCGGCTTCACGCGTACTCGTGCTAGTGGGGGCCCACGTATTGACCGGAGGGGTCGTGTGGGGCCTGATGACTCCTCTATTGTGGAGACACCTGGGAAGCGTTCCCCTGGGATGGCGAGCTGCTGGAACGACCGCCGGACGCCGGGCGGCCCTCGGACGACGCTCGCGGGAACTCGGCCACGAATCTGAAAATTCTATTTGTAGGCGCGCGACTCGGAGAAAACTGCTGCTGCGATCAGCCCCGTCGTCGGAATGCGACGCGGTTAGCGCCGTTGGAAAGCTGACTCAGAATACCTCGACGTAGGGGTCTTCAAAAAAAATAATCAGATCTGTATTTCTGATCATGTATTTTACAAGCTTGTTGGAATCTGGCCAGAACTACAGGGGCAGGTTCTTACTTATCTGAAGATCGACGTTGACCGGGGAGAAGACCTCCGAATCTGGCAATGATTTCTTCAGCAAAATTGAAGGTATCTGAGAGAGGAATCCGGGACTATTTTTAGTTTTCTGATTGGAGACGAAATGGATTTTCTGGGATGTCTTTACTAGACCTGGGTCGGATCTGGGAAACTGTGGGCAGACTATTCTTGGGAACTTGGACGAAATTTTAAAAATACTTTGATGGTGAACCAAAAATTAATAAAATTCCTGGTGGTACAGGAATGTGGACAGAGATCCCAGTAAATTTGGGCGACCCAAAAAAAATCAAATTATGGTTCGAATGGGGTAAACTCAGAGCTGGTGAACAGTAAATAGAACCAGGACAGATCTGGAACTTGGACTTGGACGAAAATCAAAAAATAGCTAAAGGATGAATTTTGATGTGATTTTTTTTGTGGGAATAAGGGTTCTAGAGGGGAACCAACCCTGAAATTTTGAGCTTCAGAAGACGAAGGGAGTGATAGCAGGAATTCGGAGAAGAAGGATCTATCCTGAGTTGACAGAACACCGAAACCGTTGGCAACGACGCGTCGGCGGCGAGTCGATGGCGGCGGCGATCACCGGAGTTGCTTCAGATGCTGGAGGGGATCAAGGGGGAAGGGATTACACTCTAGAAAGGGGGCTGGAGGTGGAGGAACCAGGGAGAGAGAGGGGAGGGGTGCAAATCTCACTTGGGGGCAAATGCCTATTTTCTCTTCATTAATTCATTCAATATGAAAAATACAACCTTATATAGGATGCCAACCAAACTCAACCTCAACCCTTGGATCTAGGGGTTAGGATTGAAGGGCTGGGATACAATGTGAATCACACATTTAATACATTAGTTTTAATCTAATTTGACCATACTTATTCAACCTTGGACTAGATCCATTCAAACACCACCTAGCCTAATAAGGCCAAAAGAGGGGGCGCCCCCTTCATGGGCCTCTCTTGGGCCTAGGCTGGTCCAAGGCCAGCCCACCCAATCCACACCCATGCTTGGTCCATGGGTTCTCCCATCTAGATAGCCCATGAGAGGGAGTGGCCCAATTGGGCCTTAAATGGCTCTTATGGTCCATAAGGGTGGCTTAAGGTCCAATATCATAATCACTCCTAATGGACTCTACTAAGGTAACCTAGTAATGGACTTGACATAACAAATGGCCCATTGGCTTGATATAAGCCTTACAAGGAGCCCAAAAGAAAGAAATTACACAATTACAATCTTATACAAGTCATAACACACAAATACACTTCACCAATGTATGGAAATCTCCTTTGATGCCCCATCAATTCTCCCCGGGTGGGAGGAACTCGACCCCGTCGAGTAGGGGTATGGCTGCTCCGGTCCTCCGGCGGATCCGTCACCGTGCTAAGTAGCGCGGGTATGCTCCACTCCAAGTGATCGGCACCTGCTCATTCCATATATACTCGATATGCGCACTGCTATGGCTAAAGGTGGTCACTCCGAAGGGGCACTCTCAAAAGGAAGGAAACAGCTCGAAGACTCACTAGGAATCACCGCTGAGTCCCTATAGGTGACTGATCCGGGTATAGATGTAGAACCGATCCCATACTCATCAAGTGAGTCGACTCGCTTCACACTCATAAGAGAACGACACGAGCTTGCACAAGACACATGTAGACTCACCATGCACTGACACATGAATGAAAATCACACAAACAATCGACTCAAAATCACCACACAAACAAACCACACAAAGAAAACACACCGACTCAACTATGACCCTAGACATACCTAATGTTAGTCAGACCCGTACATGGATGACGGCGGACCAGGACACCCGAATATGTGCCATACATGCATTTGACGTAACTGGAGGTTGACGTCATGGGGAACTCCTAGACATACTACGATGCACCAATCATGGACATTGGGCTTGGATGCGGGAAGTCCGGGAGGTGCGGGTGGTTTAGAGGTATCGGGGAAACCAAAGTCTTCCTTACCCCCGAGGGATGGTTCGGACCTATGGCTATGTGGAGTTTGCTTGGCCCGAATGGAAAAGGTGGGATAGTGAACTCCGCGGAAGAAGGGTAACGAGTATGAAAACTCGGGAGGGTCACTAGTGAAGGGGTCAAAAGGGTCGACGAAGGTGTGACCCCATGAAGTGGGTTCCAACATGACATGGTCCCAATCGTGAAATTCTTGAAGGTGCGGGTGGTCACCTTCCTCCGTCATGGTAGATGGGACCGTGTATAGGAAATATGACTCCTCCCTCGGAAGCAAAGTCATGAAGTAGGGCTCATCCGGTAGCGGGAGAAGTAGAAGAACCTTCGTGGTGACACAACCCACGGTGCACTCGGAGGTAATGGACCCTATGGCCGGATGGGTGAAGCTAAGACTAGCGGGTTGGTCAAAGCCTCGGGCCAAAAGATGCGTCAACTCCCATTGTGAATCTAATCCCATGACAAGATCATCCAACGTATCAACATGGTGACGAGATCGAAATGTGGTATGGAATGAGTTGACCGGCACTAGTGGTAGTGTGGGGTCCATTGATGGGAAGGGATGTGGGACCAAGCCATCCTTGAGCCATCTAAGAAGTGGCTCGGCTATGTAAAGTGTTCCCGTAAGAAACACGGGTGGCTCGGGTTTTGGTAGTTCCCACTTTGATGGTTTCGAATGAAGACCGGAGGTAGATAACAATGGAGCATCCATGGGTGGTGGAGTAGCTTGTGTCCTTTCCCACCAATCCGAAATCATTTTCTTTATTTCCTCTAAGGAGCGGGTTGGAGGAGGGACCTTGGGGTGGACTAGCTCCTTAACTCTCGGCTCGGGTGTGGGCCTCGGCTCGGTTATAAGCGGGGCTTCCACTCGGTTGGAGGTGCTTGAGTGGGTTGGGATGGGAGTGCCAAGGGGAGGTTGGTTGGTGGTGCATGGGCGGGCCACTAGATTGGGGTCACTTTGGTGGGCTTGGACGGCGGTGAAGGGGTGGGATTGGGTAGAGGTGTGGCCCACTTGATTGTGGGTGAGTTGGTGGGGTTGGTGAGTGGAATGACCTCCGTGGTTGGAGGTAGGTGGGCGGGGAACGTAGGCCCTCCTAAGCACTCTCTTCATTTCCCACCATGACTCGATGGGCCTTAGATTCCTATCCTCCCTCCAATATTTGATGTCCCTCCAAGTTGCAGCGGCTTCACCAAAAAGTCACCTTTTGGCAACATCGACTTGCATGGGCCCGTACATGATGTACACCTCGAAGTAATCATCCATAATGGCTTCCCATTCTAGATAGACACTCGGCTCATCGGACCCGTAGAAATCCCGGGTTTCGGGTCTCGTGGGGTGGTTCGGGTGGTCCTTCCATTTGAGATAGTATCGCCACCATCCGGGAGTTTGGGACTCTATGGGACACGGGGAAACTAGTGGATGGCCATGCCGACACTCGGACCAAAACACTAGACACGACACTAAGTAATGCAAAGTTGGAATGCACTAACTAATGCACACTAAGGACCCTAGACGTAAACCAAGACTCGGTACGGAGCGGAGACAATCGACCCGAAGGTCACTCGCACAAGTGTGCGGCCTTCCCGATAGGCGTAACCTAACGGTCGGACAACACCTTTTGATATACCGAGTAAAGGGATGTATGCGACCCAAAAACGACTCTTTTTGTTGTTTTAAAAATGTGATGATCCTAAACACGACTTAGACCGACTAATGACTACATGACACTCTTTTTTTTTTTGAATGTAAACACCCTAGACTCAACCTCGCTCTGATACCAAATTGATGCGGGACGGGACCACGGACACGACAAGCTCGCGATCGTCCCTTAACGAGGGAAGCGTCGGATGTGCGCGGTTGAGAAACCGGCAATGAGCTAGGGTGGTCGGCTCTCTTTTGCGCCCGGACCGGGTCACGGGACGGCTTCGCTCTCTCTCGCAGCAGTGATATTATAAATTGAAGGCGAGCTAGGTATCCCTACACATGCTCTCTAGCAGCGGCATATAAAGCATATAAAGAATTAAGCTAATGCCAAGTGTAAGGGTGAAGGCGATACCTCCACGCTCTCGGCGTGGCGAAGATGGCACCCGGCCGAAGCTCGTACTCCCGGGAACTTAGTACATTATGTTTACAGCAGTACAAATAAGCCCACTCCACGTAGAGAGGTAAAGGGCGACACAAGTGGGCTCGGGAGGACCAAGTTCGGGTTGACGGGCGGTTTCGGGCAATGCTTCGGCTTCACGCGTACTCGTGCTAGTGGGGGCCCACGTATTGACCGGAGGGGTCGTGTGGGGCCTGATGACTCCTCTATTGTGGAGACACCTGGGAAGCGTTCCCCTGGGATGGCGAGCTGCTGGAACGACCGCCGGACGTCGGGCGGCCCTCGGACGACGCTCGTGGGAACTCGGCCACGAATCTGAAAATTCTATTTGCAGGCGCGCGACTCGGAGAAAACTGCTGCTGCGATCAGCCCCGTCGTCGGAATGCGACGAGGTTAGCGCCGTTGGAAAGCTGACTCAGAATACCTCGACGTAGGGGTCTTCAAAAAAAATAATCAGATCTGTATTTCTGATCATGTATTTTACAAGCTTGTTGGAATCTGGCCAGAACTGCAGGGGCAGGTTCTTACTTATCTGAAGATCGACGTTGACCGGGGAGAAGACCTCCGAATCTGGCAATGATTTCTTCAGCAAAGTTGAAGGTATCTGAGAGAGGAATCCGGGACTATTTTTGGTTTTCTGATTGGAGACGAAATGGATTTTCTGGGATGTCTTTACTAGACCTGGGTCGGATCTTGGAAACTGTGGGCAGACTGTTCTTGGGAACTTGGACGAAATTTGAAAAATACTTGGAGGGTGAACCAAAAATTAATAAAATTCCTGGTGGTAGAGGATGTGGACAGAGATCCCAGTAAATTTGGACGACCCAAAAAAAATCAAATTATGGTTCGAATGGGGTAAACTCAGAGCTGGTGAATAGTAAACAGAACAAGGACAGATCTGGAACTTGGACTTGGACGAAAATCAAAAAATAGCTAAAGGATGAATTTTGACGTGATTTTTTTTGTGGGAATAAGGGTTCTAGAGGGGAACCAACCCTGAAATTTTGAGCTTCAGAAGACGAAGGGAGTGATAGCAGGAATTCGGAGAAGAAGGATCTGTCCTGAGTTGACAGAACACCAAAACCATTGGCAACGACGCGTCGGCGGCGAGTCGATGGCGGCGGCGATCACCGGAGTTGCTTCAGATGCTGGAGGGGATCAAGGGGGAAGGGATTACACTCTAGAAAGGGGGCTGGAGGTGGAGGAACCAGGGAGAGAGAGGGGAGGGGTGCAAATCTCACTTGGGGGCAAATGCCTATTTTCTCTTCATTAATTCATTCAATATGAAAAATACAACCTTATATAGGATGCCAACCAAACTCAACCTCAACCCTTGGATCTAGGGGTTAGGATTGAAGGGCTGGGATACAATGTGAATCACACATTTAATACATTAGTTTTAATTTAATTTGACCATACTTATTCAACCTTGGACTAGATCCATTCAAACACCACCTAACTAGCCTAATAAGGCCAAAAGAGGGGGCGCCCCCTTCATGGGCCTCTCTTGGGCCTAGGCTGGTCCAAGGCCAGCCCACCCAATCCACACCCATGCTTGGTCCATGGGTTCTCCCATCTAGATAGCCCATGAGAGGGAGTGGCCCAATTGGGCCTTAAATGGCTCTTATGGTCCATAAGGGTGGCTTAAGGTCCAATATCATAATCACTCCTAATGGACTCTACTAAGGTAACCTAGTAATGGACTTGACATAACAAATGGCCCATTGGCTTGATATAAGCCTTACAAGGAGCCCAAAAGAAAGAAATTACACAATTACAATCTTATACAAGCCATAACATACAAATACACTTCACCCGTGTATGGAAATCGCCTTTGATGCCCCATCACCCATTAGTTCTCTTAGCTAATGTAGGTGTATGGGAGGCCCATAATCGTGTGGCTCATATGGTAAAGCCCATTTATATGTAGGCTTTTGTTATTTTGTTTGGAAAAATTTATTTGTTGTATTCATTTATTTATCCGGGTTGCTACAGGACTCAAGCGACAGGCTCGTCTTAACGCTGTTCTAGATGATGAAGAAGAGCCCAAGGATGATGGGCTGATGGAAGGTACCATTCACATCTATTCCCATCCTACATTTGTGTTATTTAATACTGGTGCTTCTCATTCCTTCATCTCTACTGCCTTTGCAAAAACCTTGCAAGTTTCATCAGTTCCTCTACCTTTGGACCTAGCTATTACTACACCCTTAGGTCCTGGAGCTAAACTTACAACTTACTACCCCGATAGTAAGGTAATTGTGGAAGGTCATAATCTTCCGGCAAACCTTGTATGCCTTGACATGGAAGGCTATGATGCCATATTAGGAGTTGATTGGCTTGTAGACCACGGCGCCTATATTAATTGTCGCAACATGATAATATTTTTTCAGAAACCAGGTCTTCCGTGATTTTCCTTTCTTGGTGTCAAATACCGGAAGCATCCTACTATTATTTCATCCCTTCATGCTTGTAAACTCATTTCGGAAGGATGTGAAGTTTTCCTTGCCTCCGTAGTAGTTATCGAGTCTAAGGAAAGTCAGATGGATGAAATCCCCGTAGTTCAGGAGTTTCCTGATGTTTTCCCTTCTGAGTTGCCTGGTTTACTGCCCGAAAGGGGGGTTAACTTCACCATTGAACTCACACCCAGAACAGCACCTGTGTCAATAGCTCCTTACAGGATGTCCCCCACAGAGTTGAAAGAATTAAAGAAGCAACTTCAAGAGCTGCTGGAAAAAGGGTTCATTCGACCTAGCACATCCCCTTGGGATGCGCCGGTCTTATTTGTCAACAAGAAGGATGGTTCCCTCAGGTTATGCAATGACTACCGACAGTTGAATCAACTTACCATCAAAAACAAATACCCACTGTAGCGTATTGATGAGCTATTTGACCAACTTTCTGGCGTGGAGTACTTCTCCAAGATCGACATCAGGTTGGGCTATCACCAACTAAGGATCAAGGAGGAAGACATTTATAAGACTACTTTCCGAAGTAGATATGGGCACTATGAATTCATGGTAATGCCATTTGGGTTAACTAATGCCCTGACAGCCTTTATGCAACTAATGAACAATGTGTTCCGGCCTTATCTTGACCTATTTGTGGTCGTTTTCATCGATGATATCCTTATCTATTCTAAGACAAAGGAGGAACACGAGGAACATCTAAGGGTTGCTTTGCAAACCTTACGACAACACCAACTCTATGCTAAGTTGAACATATGTGAATTTTGGGTTAAGGAGGTTTCTTTTCTTGACCACATTATTTCTAAAGAAGGCATTGTAGTAGATCCTTCTAAAGTTGAAGCTGTTAGGAACTGGAGCTGACCGAACACCGTATCAGAAGTTTAGAGTTTCATTGGCTTGGCGGGTTACTATAGGCAATTTATCAAAAATTTCTCCAAGATCGCCGCTCCTTTAACAAGACTCACTAGGAAGGAAAATCCTTTCGAGTGGACAAAGGAATGCAAAGAAAATCTTTTGGCCCTTAAGGAACATCTCACTACGGCACTTGTACTGGCATTGCCTGTTGAAGGTGGCGGATTTGAAGTTTATATTGATGCATCCGACGTTGGCCTAGGGTGCGTACTCATGCAAAATGGTAAGGTGATTTGCTACGCTTCCAGACAATTGAAGCGGCATGAGGAAAACTACCACGTGCATGATCTGGAACTAGCTGTGGTTATATTCGCCTTGAAGATTTGGCGTCATTATCTTTATGGAGAGAAATTTACTGTATATTCAGATCACAAGAGCCTGAAATACCTCTTTTCTCAAAAGGAATTGAATATGAGGCAAAGGCGATGGCTGGAGTATCTCAAGGACTTTGATTTTAATATTCAATATCATCAAGGCAAGGCGAATGCTATAGCTGATGCGCTCAGTAGAAAACCAGAAGGAAAGCTATCAAGTCTGAAAGGTATGACTACTCTTATTTCTAAGTTTGCTTAGTTGAATTTAGATGTTGATATGAAGAAAGAAGATTGCTTTATAGCCAATATCCGGACTCAACCTACATTGATTGAAGATCTAGTCAAGTTACAAGAAAATGACCCTATATTATTAGAGATTAAGGTTGATATGGAACAACGACCGGATTTCTCTATTGCAAATGACGGAAGGTTATTGTTTCGAGGTCGTATTTGTATTCCGGATCACGCTGATACTAAGAAGATGATCTTAGAAGAAGCTCATAAATCTAAATATACTGTTCACCCTAGTGCTACCAAGATGTATCAAGACCTTAAAAGAAATTATTGGTGGCGCAATATGAAGAGAGAGATAGCAGACTATGTGTCACGTTGCCTTACTTGTCAACAAATCAAGGTAGAACATCAAAAGCCTGCTGAAAAACTACATCCTTTGGAAATTCTGAAATGGAAATGGGAGAGTATAGGGATGGATTTTATCATGGGACTGCCTAAATCAAGAGGTGGACATGATGGGATATGGGTGATCATAGACCGTCTAACAAAATCGGCTCATTTTCTACCTATTAAAAGCTGATGATCTGTGGATATCTTGGATGTCTTATAAATAAAGGAGTGTTAAATTGCATGGTGTCCATATCACCATTATTTCTGATCGAGACCCTTGATTTACTTCACAATTCTGGAAAGGGTTACAATATTCTTTAGGAACTCGATTAAATTTTAGCACAGCGGTTCATCCACAAACTTATGGACAAACTGAGAGGACCAATCAGGTGGTGGAAGATATGCTAAGGGCATGTGTTATAGACTTCGGTGGAAGCTAGCACGACCATTTACCTTTAGTGGAATTTGTCTACAATAATAGCTACCAAGCTAGCATTCAAATGGCACCGTTTGAGGCCTTATATGGAAGAAGTTGCCGTACACCTATATGCTGGAACGAGGTCGGTGAACGACAAATTCTAGTCCCTGACCTTGTTCAAGATACAACCGACAAGGTAAAAGTGATAAGAGAAAGACTCAAGATGGCCCAAGATAGGCAAAAGTCCTATGCTGATAATCGAAGGCGAAGCCTGGAATTTCAGGTAGGAGATCATGTATTTCTCAAGGTTTCCCCTGGTCGTGGTATTCGGAGGTTTGGTATTAAAGGCAAGCTTACACCAAGATTCATTGGCCCTTTTGAAATTCTTGAAAGAGTAGGAGAGGTGGCGTATCGCCTAGCATTACCTCCACAGCTGGCAGGAGTTCATGATGTATTCCATGTCTCTATGACAAAGAAATATGTCTATGAACCATTCCACATTATCTCTTATGATAATTTGGAGATTCAGAAAGACTTGACGTACGAACAAAAGCCTTACAAAATCATTGATCGAGAGGTACGTCAGCTTCGAAATAAAACCACTCCCATGGTAAAAATTTGGTGGAATAAAGGATCAGATCAAGATGCTACATGGGAGATAGAAGAAGCCACACGCGGGAGATTTCTCGAGCTATTCAACTATAAGTACACTCTCCATAAAATTCATGTTTTGAATTTGGGGACCAAATTCTCTTAAGATGGGGAGGGTGTAATATCCCAAAATTTTATATAAGGTATTTTAGAATTTTATGAGATTTTCTGGAGTTAAATAGAATTAATCCAAGTTTAATAGGTTATTAAATGAATTAAAGAATTATTAATTAAATTAAACAAGCCCTATACTAATTAATGGAATAGGCCCATTTAAATAGGCCACATAACCTAAAAAGGCCTAGCCCATATTCTAGAAGTATCATTTAGCTATTTTTCAGTTTTTTTAGAGAAATAAAAAGGCTAATAATGGGAGATAATATCAAAAGAGTTTGAAATAGTTCAAATTCGGCGCCAAGGGGTAAAAATGGTCTATCGAGCGATCGCCTGGGAATAGTAGCGGCCCTTCAAATGACCGCTACTCTCTCCAGATTCTGTGAACGGAAGAAGGCATGAAAAGCTGGGAACTTTGGCATCCAAATCGCCTAGGATCGATGCTATCCCTTAGTTAGAAGAGTCTCGAATGCAATTGGGTCGATTACAAGTCCTAATTTGGACTCTAGGTTTGTTCTAACCTCCAAAACCCTACCTAAGCCTATAAATAGACCTCAAGTTTCACATGTGCGATCCTTACTTTTGGCTCGCATGGAACTAAGGTAAGGAAGCATTATTTTAGGTAGGTTCTTTAGAATATTTTGTTCATAATAGTAAGGTCTAACTACCCTTCAAATTTCATCTTAGGAGATCAAGCCATCAGGAAGATAGAAGCTTGCAAAGACGCTGGTTCGGTGCAAGCAAACTAGGAACCTGTGCAACGGACCCAGATTGATCAACAAATTAGAAGCCCTAAACGAGGTAATTGAAAGTTGGATCTTTAGACTTAATTATTCACCTTGGTAATCTCTTTCTACCGTCCAAATTTTAGGTGAAGAGGATCAGAAGTTAGAAGGCCATGAAGTTGCTGGTTTGGTTCAGAACGAGCAGAAACTAGGCTCAACTTCCAGCCCTAAATTCAAAGTTTAGAGCTCTATCTAGAAGTAGGTTATCTCATGAATGGCTTAAACTTGATGTTAGAAGTAAAAGTCTCAATTTCCAGACGTTTTCATGCATGGTACGTGGAGTATTTTGTGTTTTATTGAGACTGCGCAGTAAGTTCATTTCCCATGCATACACCTAGCCCTAATGAGATAAAAATAGAAATTTCTTGTTTATTTCTCATAACCTATGCATGTTCATGGCCTAATTACCTTCTAACATGACTTAGCTACATGGTTACATCGTTTTCCATTCATAACATGACCTAGGTTAGCACTTTATTTTACTGTTTTATAGCTTCCGTCTCCAGATAGAAGGCGACCTTAACGGGACCGCAAGGAACCCTAGCGGTCTAATAGGTGACCGTCTATATACCTTTCCTACGGTCTATCACAAGACCGTCTGGGACACTATGTGCCCAGGCCTTGACCGCTATTTGGTTCTGTGAACTAATCCGAGCCTAGTTGAATTTTGCATATTAGAAACCTTATAATTATGTTATTTTTCACTAAAAATTAAGTTTATTTTCCTGTTAAACACCCTATTTCAGCATGAGCATGCCTTAGAACCTTATTTTCCATTATTATGTAATGTCATGCCAAATGTTATAATTTTGTAATTAAATGATTTTATATGATATGGACATGATTTAGGAGGTGTTAATATCATGGTTTTTATCCGTATGTTTCACCATTTCACTCTCATCTCTTGAGTCATTTTCATAAGTACATGGCGTATACTCTGGTATGCGATCACTAGATACACTTTTGCACCTATAGGCACATCTCTTAGACTTATGAACCTCTCTGTCGAATATTCCTTTTGTCAGACTAGGGGATTATGTTTCAAGGCCTCCGTAACTCTCCGCGAGCCTGGGATTCTCACTAGGACGCCGAGCTGGTTGTACCCTTAAAGACCAATTGTCTAGAAAGCACTCACATAACCGGTGATTTACTTTCTATACTCTGGTTAATTGCGGCCCAGTAGAAGACCGTTACTGTTACTTAGCGGTTCTAATCAGACCGTCTTTGTCATGAAACGGCCATCCTGAGACCGCTATTATTCCAGAATTCTTCAAGTGTCGACTTTCCCTCCATTCTGGTTGACATAGTTAGTTG
Source organism: Amorphophallus konjac (assembly GCA_022559845.1). Classification (NCBI taxonomy): domain Eukaryota; kingdom Viridiplantae; phylum Streptophyta; class Magnoliopsida; order Alismatales; family Araceae; genus Amorphophallus; species Amorphophallus konjac. The sequence continues at coordinate 231,137,058 of CM040126.1, forward strand.
CGGCCTGACTGTGACCATCTTTCTCTGGAAGCGGCCCTTTCTTGAGCTCCAAGTTCTTGAAACAGTCTAGTAAATAACCGCAAGGTTCTATTATGTTCTTGACCCGGGGTTTGACCCAAGGGTTGGTATTCCTATGATATAATGGTGGTCTACAACCTAACACCTTATTCAAAAAGTCATTGATAAGTTATGGAACTTAATTGAATGTATCGTTATGCTGCTAGAGTGCCACCATAGCATAATGTCTATTTAAATCATCCTTGAAATCTCATGTTCTTAATTGAAGCGTTCTTACCTTGATATTGTCATCATGAAACTATCATTGAACCTGTTACATTATTGGCCACACTTTATCATTATGTCTTGTGGAAGTAGCTAGATTTATAACTTGAAGATGCAAGATCGGGCACGGATTGTGTCCAAGGGCTCCATGCTAGTCCCCTCGACTGATTGTCGGAAACGTGCTATAAACCATGGGGTACGATGATACTGGCGTCGCATTGTGCCGGGAGTACTTTCTTTTATAAATGAGTGAAATCCACGAGACTCTTTGTGGAAATTACATGCTTGTTAATGACTTTCTAGTGCATAGCCATTACAAGGTTGTGTAAGTACTTTCTAGTTACATGCTCATACATTCTTGTTCTTGAAAGGCCAAACTTGAAACCTTTTCTCACAAATCATATCTCTATAGTCCTTGTCTCTTGTTACCTTGGTTTATACCGTGTGTTTTATTGCATTACTGTTATTTAGAGCAAAAATGTTAATCATTTAAACATATGCCTTCATATTGATACAAAGATGCCTACTGGGCATGAGTGCTCAAACCTACTTTCTCATCTTTTCAAGAAATACTAGTGAATTAGATTCAGATTATGCAAGTAGCGGGTCTGAGAGCGATTGATGGCCTATTGGAATGAGAGAAGCCTAGTTATCTAGTAGTTGACACCCGTTTTGTGACCAATGAGTTGGGTCATCTCCTTATTTTATCTTATGATGTCCCGAGTTGTTCACTAGTTCTTGGGCCATCTTTTGATTCATTTTGGGCTTATTTTATGGGTCACTCTCCCTGGTTGGGCCTATTCCTTTTTTTTCTCATTATTTGAGCTTATTGGGCCTGGATAAGGGCTAATGAAGATTTTATTATGGATTTATTTGAAGATTTATTGGTCTTTATCTCTTTTGCCACTCTCTCATATCATTGCTGTCTATCGCACGACCGTTAAGGGGGCTTTGGCAGTCCTTTGCTAGAATGCTAGGCATGCAGAGAGTCCCGTTGGATTTCTTTGGTCTTATCTTTTTGTGTTAGGCTGAGCCTTGCAGTCTATCGGTCGATCATTTTTTGTCCCTTGTGGTCTATCGCAAGACCGTTAGGCAAGATAGAGAGTCCTACTCTATCTGTTCTTCCTCTCTTCGGCCGTGGTCGAACTAGAGTCCATGATTTGATGTTTTCTCTCCGAGTGTTGATCCTCAGAAGTTTCTGTTTGTTTCTTTGGACTCTTGGGAGTATTATCTTCAAGGTTTATCTAAGTCTAGCCCTATTTTCATGATATTATCCCTCCAACTTTACCTAAGATTGTGTGAGTCTATAAATAGAACCCTTGACTTCATGGCTTGAGGAGGAGATTTTGGGAGCTTGCCACGAAGTGCTGCTACGTTCTGAAGTGAGTACCAACCAGGGAGAGCTTATGTCTGCGTCCTTGTGTCATCTGGTCTAGGGAGCAACAAGTTCTTAAGTTGTTTTTGGTGTTCTTCCTCTCTTAGTTTTGTATTATTAGCATCATCATTGCATCAATCTCTATTCTTCTTTCATGTTCTTCTGTACTCACATCACGTTTTAAAACATCCTCCTACTATTTTCACACCCCACAGGGGTTAAAAAACCACCAACCCCCAGGTATTCACCCTTCCTTTTATGCATATTAACTTCATTGGATTATAGAGACTACACTTCTTTAGGGCTAATTGGGTTATTCTCTTTTTGTGTTCATACTCTTTTGATGATCTACAGAGCTGATCACATGAGGCCCAACTCTTCTGGCCGGCCAAGAGGGGTGGAGATTCAAGTTCCACATCATATTTTTCTGGGTGCACTTAGCAGCCGTTGTCAGACCATTTCTTCTTCTTGCGGTCTATCGTTCCACCATTTTTAAGCGCCTTGCGGTCGCATCAGGATCGTTTTCGTGTCTACACCTTGGTGTTCTCTCCCGCGGGCGAGTGTGCTTCACTCAGCTTCTTTCCAAGGTACGTGGTGTAGTTTTGCTGCATTACTTGCTTTGGTGGCGATCACATCTTTCTTTTGGGTATTGGTCATCATATTCTTCCATCTTGTTCTTTGTTTCCTTTGCTTTTAGTTGCTCCACACCTACGGTGTGCGTTTACTTATTCCATCTTTGCTCCACGCCCACGGCATGTGTTTAGTTTTTCCTTCGTTTTATTCTGCACTATTGAGATGACATACCCACATGCTTTATATTTGTTGTTATTGCTTGCTTCAGTTGGTACACATCACATATCTCACACACCATCATTTACATCCACATTCACACATTAAAAATATCAACAACATAGTTTTTTTGGCGATCACGGTGGGAGATCTAGTGCCAATCATGTTAAGTAATTGTTAGACCTACTCTTCTTTGTCTTTCCCAGTTGTCCTTCTGTTTTCTTCGATGTTTCCATTTTATTCCCTGTTATTTATGCTCGCTAGTTCCCTGGCGGTCTCCTCCCGGCCGTTTCTAGCTTAAAAGCGATCTAGCGATAGACCGTCTTATCTCCCTAACGGTCACAGGTACGCATCCTAAGGATTACTGTTATTCTACATTTCTGCTGCTATCTATTGTTCCTAGGTGCTGTCTGATATCTTCTCCTTGTTGTGACATATAATTACATCATCGTTTGCAGATTGTTTGTTATTTTCTAGGCTAGAAATTGCATGCACTCCATTGCACATATGACCATTCATCTCTCATATCATAGTTGTATTTCCACCTTGGTGTATGATCCTCTCGCCTCAATATTCCTTGGGGTCGACTAGGTGATCACATCCGGGACCTCCATAAGTCCCCGCGAGCCATGGATTCCCACACGGACGTCGGGCCGGTCGTACCTTTCCCATCCCGTGTCTAGGTTGCATAAGTAAGGGAGAGTTTACACCTAGAGTCAACCACGTTCCCATCATCCTTTCCCATTAAGAACCTATTGTTGGAGAGAACATTTTATTTAAATCACTAAGATTCTAAAGGAGAAACAAATAAAAATTTGTGCATCATTATAACTTGGTTGACTTTGGTTGTCTTATCCCACTTCATTTTTGCATATTCCCCTTTGTTGGGTCACTTTGTTTGGTTTCTTATTAGTGCTTGTTTGTCTTGTCTTCATTTGATAGGTGCCACATTGCATGTGGAGTTGCTGCAAATCCATAGGTTCATCTTCTAGGGGCAATTCCTCCTTCATCTCATATCTTAATCCATTGTTCGAATCCACCATGTCTTCCTACGATTTCCATCCCCACGAGGACTCTCTTCCTCAAGGGCTCCTGGAAGACCCGTCTAGGGTCATGCCACTTCGGTCTGGAGAAGGGTCTGACCCTCCTCCATCTTCTACTGCCATAGAGGGCGTGCCCTCTCTTCCAAATTCTTCCATCAATAATCCCACAAATCACATTCTTCAAATGATGGCCCAGTTGGATCCGGCCCAACTTCAGGCCCTCTGTCAGACCTTGCAGGGGTTAGTCGCCCCATCCTCCACTACTTCACAAGGCCCATCCGCTACCTCCATCTCCCAATCTAGGGTCGATGGGCCCATGGCTCCTCCTGCTCCTATTGATCTTACCCCAGTCCAACCCATGTTCTTCGCTTTTCCCATCTAGAGTCAAGACAGTCCTCTGGTTCGACCCATCAAGTCCTGGATAAAGGTAAGACCATTCTTCCCTCATCTACCCAGATTGATCCCTATAGGTCCGTTCTCTCGGCGCCCCAAGTCCTTGTGGGCCCGGTCGATTTTGTTCACCCTCAGCAGGGGGCGGCCCATGCTTATGCCAATTCGGGTCATCCGTCGGCCCAATATCCTTCTTATGGGCCTCCCCTTTCTTCCGTCTATCCTTCGACTCCTCGCCTTGAGCCCACACCTTTTACCCTACATACTCCATCTCGAGAGCAGGAACTCTTTAATAAGTGGGCTTCCATGTAGCAACAACTCGACTTTCTTCAAAAGCGGGTCGGCCCACAGTCTTTGGCAAATGTTCCCGTTCCTAGCTTTCACAATATCCAGTTCCCTCCTCAATCCAAGCTCCCCACATACCGCAAGTATGACGGGAACAACAATCCGTACATTCATGTGAGGGATTTCATCTATGAATCGGCGCAATTCCAACACGATGATCGCCTCATGGCATATCTGTTCTGTCGATAACTGGATGGAGTCACGTTGGAGTGGTTTTATGCTTTGCCATTGGAAGATGCTGAGAGCTTCAAAGTTGTCAAGGAGAAATTTATTCAGAGGTTCCAAGACCGGGTCGGCCCGGAATATTCTTTCACAGATCTGGTAGCCGAGAAATGAAGGCCGGCCGATGAGGACTTCGCTACTTATGCTTACAGATCGATGCAAATGGCTGCTCGTGTGTCCGGTCATATTCGGAGGAGGAAAAGGTCAAGTTGCTCATCTCTAATGCTACACCTACCTTCTGAAATATTCTGGCCATGAATGATATTTTCAATATGCACCAATTATACAGCTGGGCGAGGTTCACCCAAACACAATTTAAGGACTCCCCTATACACTCTCTCTTTGAGGCCTAAAAGCCCAAGTACAATAGAAAGCCTCTAGGGCCTGTCACCTGTTGATTGTTTGTTTACCTATCTCTTCTTATCTTCTTTCTTTTTTTGTTGATTGTGAGGGTTTTGAAAAAAAGATATGGCGAGATGATAAATAAACTACCAAAGATCAGCTCAACCTATGCACATGTGAACATGAACCTAGGCAATCAAATCTAACTCTAGCATGGGCATGCTATCTCAATCAAATTATGCTAAGGGAAAAATAAAAACACACGCCGGGGCGTGGAGCAAAGATAAATAAAAACACACCGCTAGGGGTGGAACAATCAAGGGGAATAAAGAGATTTGATGAAAAAGACAGCTAGTGCCCAACACTAAGGAAAGTCGTGATCGCCACCAAAGTAAACACGAGTCAAAGACTCGAATATACCTTGGAAGTAGGTGGATGAAACACCCGCCCACGAAAGAGAAAACCAAGGAAAGCCTGCAGATCAACTTGAAAATAACGGTCCAAACCCTGTGCGTCGCTTGGAAGTAACGGTCGTGCGATAGACCGCCAGAAGGAAATAACGCTCCTACACCTGACCGTCAGATAACCTGCAGTGAAAAGATGTGAATTCTTTGAACTCCAACCCTTCCAGCCGGCTAGAAGGCTTGGGCCTCGTGCTAGTGATCCTGTAAAACCTGCCAAGAATGTAGAAAGCAAAACAACACAACCTCAATTAGCCCTCAACATAAGTATAGCATCAATCCTTAAAAAGCTTAAGAACATCAAAAGGAGAGGGGATTACCGGGGAGTTGTTGGTTTTTTAACCCCTCTGGGCGTTTTTTAAGTTTAGGAGGATATGTGTATGCTTAGCAACAGTGAAAAACGTGGAGGAAGAGGAGGAACAATGCTTTTGATTGATAAAACTAAGGGAAACTTGAGCATGCAATGATGATCTTGACAAGCTAAAACCCAAAATTACTCCCTTGACTTGGAAGATGGACGTGGGAAGCAGCTCCTCCTGGATGTAGATGGCTCCTGAATTTGGCAGCACTTCGTCGTGAATCAAATCTTCCTCTCCCTTGGGTCATGAAATCAAAGGTTCTATTTATAGACTCCCTCAAACTCTCAGGTCGAGTTGAAGATAAATCAGCCAAGAAAGGAGGATAATCCTTAGCAAATCCTTGAGGATAATATCAACAAGAGTCCAAAGAAACAAACGAGAGGTCCTGAGGATTAGAATTGAAGGAGATAATGCCAATCCAAAACCCTATCTCATCCACGGAGTAGCAGAGAAAAGGCCTGAACTGTCAGGACTCTCTGAAGGAAGTAACGGTTGCACGATAGACTGCCACTTGGAAATAACGCTCCAAGGAATTACCGTCATTTTCAACCCTATCCAAAGGATAAGATCGACGGGAAGAAGATCTAAACAATAGGACTCTACAAGTAAGTAACGGCCAGTGCATAGGGCGTCATAAGGAAAAAACGGCTAGGGAGTAGACCGTTATTATCAAAGGACAACGAGGCCCTAAGTCTTGGGACTCTTCAAAGATTAACGGCCTAGGCTTCATGCGTTATTATGAAATGACGCGCCTAATCCAGACCGTTATTATCATTGATTTTCAAGAAAATAGAATGGAGGGATTGCCAAGCTTTTGAACGAAGTGCCACCAGGAACCAGGTCTAATCCAGGAATTGAGACCCAGAAAACAGGCTTCAACTGATTAAAAGGAATTCAATGGAGAGTGAACAACTCGGAGCATCATATTGAATAAATAAGGAGATGACCCGACTTATTGGGTATAAAACGGGTGTCAACAGAAGGAGTCCAAACCAATGAGCAAGTGCAGGCCGTTGCATTCCCTTTCCTCAACCAATCCACACCACACCGCTTTTCACAATCCCCATGTAACCCCCAGTTCTCCCCTCCACAAAATGCCCAACCTAGTTTCTCCACTCCACAAAACGCCTAGCCTACCTTCCCCGCTCCACAAAATACCTTCCCCACTACTCAACAGCCACAACAACCCCCACAATACCACAATGTCCCTCCCCCTAATGGCTACACACCCAAACGCCCTACTCCAAAGAGGGTGCAGTACCCTCCTTTGCCCAAGTCCCTCCCAGACATTTTCTCGGCTCTCATGTCCATTGGTGCACTTCAACTTTCTCCGGAACGGCCTAGTTGGAACTCAGCCGTTGATCAGTCCAGATGTTGTATGTTCCACCGGCAGCCCGGACACACGATCGAAACTTGTTACCAGTTCAGGGACTTTGTCTATGATCTACATGAAGGGCAGCGCATGGACAGGGAAGAAATGCACAAAGTTATCACCGAGATAAAAGAAAAGAGAAGGCAAGCACCGAGGCTGTAGCAACCCTAATAAATTTAAAAGAATAAAATAAGTCAAAATAGAATAAAAGACTAAGTAAAGAAAAGATAAAAATCCGAAATGGAAAAGAATTAAACTCTAATGAAAATAACGCCTCAGGAAAAGGCGCGACCTTACAAATAAGTGACCTTCAACCAGGCGCGAATTAAAGAAAGGACGCCCAAATAATAAGGCGTCAAATTTCAAACGACCAAAATAAATAAAAAGGGCAAGAAAGCGTAACGCCCTTTGAGTGGACGCGTTTCAACAAGTAACGACGTCTGACAAGGCGTCAATTTAAATTCGACGCCCTGACCTAGGTCGTTAATTCAATTCGTCTCTCGTTCGACCCAGGAACTTATCCAGGGTAAGTTGATAACTATGAGAAAGAGTTCGAATGTAGTAATAACTCTAATATGGAAGTGTTACTTCCAATGCAACTCTAACTCCGTTAGGATTCTAGAAATCCTATAAAAACCCTTGACTATCAAACCCTAAAGCTATTTGATCGATCTGCTGCTGCTACGGTACGTAAAGAACAGCAGTTCTTCTTATCTCTTTTTATCATTACTTTCGGTTGCATGAAGAATTAATGATTCTTCATCTCTTCTTACAGGTTAAGAAGATTAACATTGTGAAGAACAAAAGGGTAAGTTCTTCTTTCCTCTACCTTCAGTCAAGTATTATGAAGAAAATAATGATGTTTCGTATATATATATTCCTCTGTAGGAAAAGCTCTCTACCTGAAGAAACGAAGTGTTCTTCATCTACGTTCTTTTCATCAAAGCCATTGTTCAGTAGCAGTTCCATCTAGTTCAGGAGTCTCTGTTCTTCTTATCAAATCTCTTCACGTTTCTCCATCCAGATTATTGCCTAAGGTAGGTTTTCTCAAGCACTGTAGCCCAAATCACCATAATAACTATGTTAAACCATATATATTAGTTCATGCATATAGTTTTCACGAGTTTTAAATGTTTCTATTGTTGGAAAGAAACGCCCTTTCCAAGGGCGCTACTTTAATACGCGACCCAGACAAGGGCGCTACTTTGAAAGAAACGACCATGCCCAGGTCGTCAATTCCAGATTCGACGCCCTGTACACGGACGTCAATTTTCTCAATTGTTAATTACCCATGTTAATTATCCAATATCCACTTAAACATGATTCTAAAATCAGTGCATGATCATATCCCGATATTTTTCCTGTCATGACCATGTCTCTTGTTTCTGGAAATTATAATACTTGAAATCTGAAAATTCTTGAATTCACGACCCTGTAGAGGTCGTCTCTCACTTGACTAACGCCCCTGTTCAGGGCGTGAATTGAACAGTAACGCCCCTGTCCAGGGCGTGTTTTTGATAAATTTCTGAATATATATATACTGCAAAAATAGAAGTAAAGAATGAACGACCACTGTATACGTCGTCAACTTGTAAAGAAACGCCCCTCACCAGGGCGTGTTTTTGGTAAAATACTGAAATATTGAAATTTTACAAAAATGGAAAATAGATAAATGCCCTTACTGAAGGCGTTAATTATGTGATTAATGACTTAGTTAAAGTCGTTATTTTCTATAAAAACTATTTTTACCCTGTTTCTGTAACCGAGGGTTTTATTATATACATATATTGGCACTATATTCCAATCCATGAGTATAGTCCCACGTTTCATGATGTTTTATTGATCACCCTCAATTCTCATTGACATACTGTCACGCCCTGAGCCGATAGCAGCGGAACGTGTCGTTTGCTCGGAACGTGGCAGTTATTCAGTCGTGAACGATCAAGAGCAATGGCATGCGACCAAATAATTTTGAACAACAATAGAAATTTTATTTCTAATATAAATCTCTTACAAGAACTTGTTTTCCAACTTAGAGACTCGATCACAATGGCAAGGAAGAAAATGACATACTAACAGACTTAGACAAGATAACTGAATGAGATGATAAGCTAACTTAGCTAGACAATACTATCTAGACTCAAGAAAAACCAAAAAGACACAGGTTCACTAGTTTCCGAAGCTCGCTTGCACACTTGTCCCGCCCGTGTGAGTCTCGGTCTTGCTAGCCACCTGATTACCTGAAAATATTGGAATGAAACGGAGTGAGCGAACGCTCAGTAGGAAATTATATCTCAAGAACTAGCAATGGGTTTAAGTAATTACACTTTTTCTCATGTAAATGCATTAAGGCTATGCATGTAGAAAGAACTGATCAAGTAAAACTAATCAATAGAATAACACGTCATACAAAACATCCAAGTGAGTCTTAAACAAGAGATATTCATGAGAGACTTTATAGATTATTGGCTATTTCACGCAAGTACTTTGTCCGTGTCGGGCCACGCTAGTAAAGTCACGCAAGTCGAGTCATGCACGCAAGAAAGAGAGAGAGTGTGGAATGCAAATTAGATCAAGAGAAAGAGTACTTCGGTGCAATGCTAGACACCGGTATCATTACAACTCCCATGGGCACTAGTACTTTTGGGTGCTCCTCCCAGGACCAGATCGGGCCCTTATATGCACAGCATTCACGATAGATCTAGACATCCACGATAGTTTATAGCCAATAAGGAGTTCCAAGAACAAACTTTAATAGGATGATAAGATAAGATTTTCATGGAATTCAAGGGCAAGGCCCTTGAGTAAGGACATTCTTGCGATAAAATCTACGCGAAGCATATAAACCATGACATGTCGATAAACTGGGTGGAATTGGTTCCCTAACTTGGGTACCATGACAATTAAGTGTCCATATATAGATGGTCACCTATCTGATATAGAATTGAGGTCTATAAGAACAGCCTATTAATGGCATGATGTTCTTATCCCCTCAAGAATATTCTCATGATATTCACTTAGCATAACATGAGGGCCGGTATACCATGTTTCTATAGAGTGACATGGTAAAGATTGTGTAATAGGTTTTTATGGTACAACCAGCTCAGTCGGCCTTGAGGGAATCCAAGGCTCGAGGAGTCTTACGGAGGTCTCCATGACTAACTCACTAGTCCAAAAGAACGGAACGTCCAATGGAGAGCTTGTATGTCACCGAGAGTTGAGGGATAAACGGTAAAACATCGTGAAACGTAGGACTATATTCACGGAGTGGAAATATAGTGCCAACTATATTATTATATATACATATATCAAATCCTCGGTTAACAACATAACATTATATAATGTAAACCCACGGTTAATCAGCAACAGTGAAAATTACTACTCAGGAAAATAGCGACTTTATCAAAGTCGTAAATTATAAAATTCACGCCTTCATCAGGGGCGTTTATCTACAATTCGATGGCTACAGTAGCAGGCATTCAATTTAGTTAAAAATTCACGCCCCGGTTTAGGGCGCTACTTCTGTAAGAGACGACTTTGGCCAGGTCGTTAATTTCATTAACATTAGAATAGCATTCGTGAACAATATGATTTTCCACATAATAAAATTTAGGAAAATAGGGTCACATGATCAAGAAGAGAAAAATAACAGGAGTACAAGAATATGATCATGCATTAAAGTATAATCATGTTTGAATAGATATATAATTTTTAACATGGTTAATTATTAATTAAAGAAATTGACGTCTGTGTGCAGGGCGTCAAAACTGGAATTGACGACCTCGTAAGAGTCGTTTCTTTTAAACTTGGCGCCCTAGACAGGGTCACTACTTTCAAATCTTTACAGAAAACGTTTGAAAACCATGATTTAACTATATACATGCATTTCATGATGATTTAACACTAGAATTTAACTAGTTTGGGCTACGTTCTTGAGAAAACCTACTTGATGGTGATCTGGGTTGAAGAAACTGGAGAACTTGTAGGGAATACGGTACTCTGTTCAAAACAGAGTGTCCTGAGAACCGTTACGCACGAATTTAGATAGCAACCTAGCAGCCAGGTCTTCAGTCAGATGAATGCAGTGTAGGTGAGTAATAGATGAGAAGAAGATGCTCAAGATCCAGACTTAGAGAGATAATAGCTTTTCCTTACTTATCTGTGAAGATGCTGTCGATGAAGAACACTCGTTCTTCAGCTAGGCAGACACTTCCTCACGCTGCAGGCAACCTGCAGAAGAAGCGGAAGAGGAAGAAGATGAAGATGTTAACAATCTTCATATATATAACCGGAGGCAAGGGAAAAGAAAAGAAAGAACATTACATGTTCTTTACGGTTGACAGCGGCAGAGCTTCCTTCCAACAAAATAGCTATTAGGGTTGGATCGTATGGGTATTTATAGGGTTAAGAACCTAATAGAGTTAGAATTCTATTAGAACCTACATTCCCTTTGATAGAGTCCTTTCCCTGATTGATTTAACATGTACCAACCTAGAACCCTTCTGATGAGGGCATCTCACGACACTCCCTCTAGCTTTGGTCGTCTACACACTCTTAATATGGATTGATCATGGTCTCCACTTGTTATCTTCATTTTCTCAAGTTTATTTTATGTATTTTCCTTTTATTGAGTCCTATCTTATGTATTTTCCTTTATTGAGTCATGTGGTTCTAGTCCATTTCCTTATTTTGCTTAATTGGGCCTTATTTCCTTAGTTATGGGCCCATAGGATTGAGTCTAGGTTATGCTTGGTCTTTTGTCCTATTGTCAGGGACATTTTGGTCATGTAAAGAGTGGTTGCCTATATATAGGCCCCATCTCTCCACTTGTACTAACTTTTGATGAATATTGAAGAAAACCCTTTCAAACTCTCTCAATATCTCTCTCTCTCTCATTATCTCTCCATTCTCTCTCCTCCTCTCTCTAAATTTCGAAATTCACTCTCTCTCCTCCCCCTCTCAACCACTTCCAACCCCCACCTACCTCCATTAACTCCCCACAACTTCCCACAACCCCTCTTTAATCCTCACCTAGTCCCAAGGAAGTTCCACCACTCAAAACCCCACCCTCCAACCACCACCTACCCCTTTCACTTCCCTAAGCATATCTCCACCTTCCCAAGGCTGAATTAACTCATTCCAAAGCCCAAATTCGAACCTCCCCTTCCCTCCTTGCTCCCTAGGTCGCACCCCTCCTCTCCCCTCAAGCCAAGTTCACCCCCTCCTTTCTTCTCCACTCCAGCTTTGTGTGCAGGCCGACCTGCAGTTTAGCACTCTGTTGCAGCGACGTCCACGACTGCATCCTGGTTCTTCTGGTGGCGTGGCCTAACTTTCTGGAAAGGCCTCCCTGTGCTCTTCGCAGGCGAGGTGGAATCACTCCATTCCGAGTTCGTGGCCGTCCGTGAAGGCTGTTCTTCCCCGACTGCGCAGAACCTCTCAGACCAGGAGCCAGAGCGGCAGAGAAGACTCTCCCACGACGAGCCTTGAAGGAACCAGTCTTCAGGGTCTTCAACAAAGTTCTTCCTCCCCCTGTCAGCATCCAGGAACAGAAGGAGGAATCTCGTTCGGCATCTGACAACCAGAGATACCAATTTTCTACCACAACCACGCCGGTCTGCCTCCTCACAGTCTGCCCCGACCACCATCCACTTCTCTGGACACCCAGCTCATCTCCGACATCAGAAGACTTCCCCGTTTGTTTTGCTGCAAAGTAGACTCGTATACGATTCCAACGAGTCCAGCGGTGCCAGATTTGGAGCTTAGGAGCGACCGTGCCCGCTTCTGTAACCTTCCGTTTCAGACTGAGCTCGGCCAGAGACCAGAGCTGCATCCATCTTCAAGTCGCCGGAGCAGTCAGCCCCCAGATCAGAACGTCGTCCAAAAATTCAAGCCGCACCCCTCTCCGGTTAGCAATCTTTTGGCACAAGTCTCATGAGATTCTGAGCTCGGTGGATTTATTGGCTGCATCAACATCGACTCCCTATCCAGAATTACAGAAGCTAGACAGAATCGGCGAAGCTCGAAAACTCGGTTTCCTTTGCATCTCTCCCCACCCCGCTTGGCCGGCTGAAGGCCCCTCCCTGCGTGGAGGTAGTTTTGAATGTATTAAGCATAACCCCCACCCCAAGATCACCCCTCCTGCGTGAGGAGTAGTGCTGTACCGTTTGCAATTTCAGGTCAAGCTACATCGCCGCGGCGATCGGGTGCATACCCTCGCCTCCCGGCGCGCCCTCGTCTCCGATCGGGATCGGTGTCTTCACACCGATCAGGTGAGCTTCTGATACTATCCTTAGTAGCCTTATTCCTGCTAGTTTAGTATTGCTTTGATTGCTCGTCGGCGGTGAGAAGAGGGCTCGAACTTGCATGCTAGTTTGTTAGTGTCCACCGCGGACCGTGAGTGAGTGCCACCAAGCCCCCCGCCTTGCGGGCCAGCCGCCCACAAAGTTGGGTATCCTAGACTCATTTGGGGTCAGCCCTAGCATTGTAAGTCCATTAGAACAATTGGGTCCCGCCCCGGACCTTCATCATTATCTCTCGGACCCACCGGGTGAACGTGTGAATCGGGTGAGCAAAAATCGTCATTGTGAGAATCATTGAGCGCTTGTATGCTTGCGGGTCTAAGTCCTAGGGTTATCTCATCATATTTAGTGGTCTTTGGGCTGTGCCACATCAAGTGGTATCAGAGCGGTCATAGGCTTGTCCTTACAAGTCTAGTCTTGGGTCTCACTAAGTCTTTCTTAGGTGCATTCGCACACCCTTGCATAGCCCACCCAACCTTGCATGACCACCCGTAGTGGAACTCATTATCAAGGCAATCCATCTTCTTCCAATAACACCATGAATCCCAATCCCCAAGGAAATCCCCCTCACAATGAGCATGAGCTTCCCGACCAAATGAGGTTTCTTGTGGACTACATGACCGAAATTATGGGAAGGCTTGACGGTATTACGGCCCGGCTTGAACAACTTGAGGAAAATAGACCTATTCCAAGGGAAGGAGATAGGAGAGATCCCCCTCCACATGTGGAGCCAGCCATAGGAGGACTCAACCTTGACCCCCCTCCCGAACCGGAAAGGGACCCACCCCCTATAAGGAATGAGAGGCCTCCCCGGGACAACCCGGATGACCAACTAATGAGACTTGTGAAAGTCGATGCTCCCACTTTTGATGGATCTCATCATCCGAGCATCTACTTAGATTGGGAGGCAGCCATGGATCAATATTTTGATTGGTACCCAATGACCGAGGATAGGAAAGTCCGACTTGCAAAGATGCAATTAACCAAACTTGCCAAGACTCATTGGATGAATGTTGAAGCCTTAAGGATAGTTAGGAGGGAAGTTCCAATCACCACATGGGGGGCCATGAAAGACCAACTCAAACTCAAATATGTCCCACCCTCCTACCATCAAAACCTCCTAGATGAATGGCAAGCCTTGACTCAAGAAGGAAAGACCGTTATGGAATACATTGAAAAGTTTGACTACTACCTCCTCAAATGTGGAGTCCAAGAGGACCCCTCCGTCACACTCTCCCGCTTTAGGAATGGGCTTCAATTCCATATCAAAAAGGAACTATTCATGCGTCAAGTAACAACTTTAGAGCAAGCCTACCAAGTAGCTCGGGATGTCGAGAAATTCTCTCGGTACACGCGAATGGTTCCCCCTCGGGGAATGGACCCTAGAGCCATGGCACCTCGGGCCAACCCTCCACCACCCCAAAGAGGTCTCCTTCCTACACCCATGGGAACTCCTCCCACACGGGTCACCCCTCCTAATGCCAATCCACCATTCCGCCCCGCAATTGGGCCCCTAAACACAACTCCCAATAGGCCCAATTCGACACCCACTCTCCCTCACACTAAGGTGACCCCAAACCATCAAAGTGGGCAGCAATGCTTTAGGTGTTATGGGTATGGACACTTTGCCAATCAATGCCCCACCAAGGGAGCATCAAACTTACTCATAGAGGAGACCAACCCCCAACCCCAAGCTGAATTTGAAGGAGAGATTGAGGTATATGAACCCTCTCTTGAATGGGAGGAGTATGAGAACCACTACATGGAGAGCAACCAAGAACAACCTCCTCCACCCACCGACTCCCACCTAGGAGTGGTTAGATGCACCCTCACCCAAAACCAAGAGCATGATTGGAGAAGAAACACCATATTCCATACCTACATAAGGATGGGGAGCCATGTTAGGAAGGTCATCTTGGATAATGGAAGTAGTGTGAATGTGGTGTCACCCGACACCGTCAAACTTTTGGGCCTTACCACCTCCCCACATCCCCACCCATATAGGGTAGCATGGATTGATACCACCTCCATACCCGTTAGTGCATGTTGCCTTGTCCCAATTACATTCCAATCCTATCAAGGCCAAGTGTGGTGTGATATCCTTCCAATGGAAGTTGGGAGTATCCTTTTAGGACGGCCTTGGATCTACGATGTAGATGCCACCTTCTTAGGAAGAACCAACGCTTGCATCTTCATTCATGAGGGGAAGAAGATCCAACTCAACCCATCTCCACCCCGCACTCTACCTAAGAAGGCCTCTCCCTCCCTTGAGGGACCCACTACCCTTCCCCCCATCCCAACACCAACAAACCCCACCCCATCAAGTCCTAGTCCTAGTAACATCAAAGAGCCTCCTAGGAGCCTACACCTTGTCACTAGGAAAGAGTTTGAGGAAGAAGTCAACCAAGGGGATCAAGTATGTGCCATTGTCATTTGTCTAGGGGAATCCACCCCAACCGATCCACACCCCCTAGAAATTCATCAACTCCTTAAGGACTTCCATGATGTATTTCCCGAGGAGCTTCCGGACAAACTACCACCTATGAGAGATGTGCAACATGCCATCGACCTCGTGCCCGGGGCTACCTTGCCCAACCTCCCACACTACCGACTCAACCCCACCGAGCATGCCGAGCTTCGGAGGCAGATTGAAGAACTCATCAAGAAGGGCTTCCTCCGAATTAGCAAAAGCCCTTGTGCCGTCCCGGCTCTTCTTACACCCAAAAAGGATGGGACTTGGCGCATGTGTGTAGATAGCCGAGCCGTCAACAAGATAACGGTCAAATATAGGTTCCCCATCCCTCGGCTTGATGACATGCTAGACATGCTAGCGGGAGCCACCATCTTCTCCAAAATTGATCTCAAAAGTGGCTACCACCAAGTCCGCATTAGGCCCGGGGATGAGTGGAAAACCGCCTTTAAAACTAAGGACGGTCTCTATGAATGGCTTGTTATGCCTTTCGGCCTTTCTAATGCACCAAGTACCTTCATGCGTCTCATGACCGAGGTCCTCCGGCCCTTCATTGGCATCTTTCTAGTTGTCTACTTTGATGACATCCTCATATATAGCCAATCCAAGGAAGCCCACCTCGATCACCTCAAACAAGTGTGCACCATCCTTAGGAAAGAGAGTCTCTTTGCCAATCCCGGGAAGTGTCATTTCTTGACCAATCAACTAGCCTTCCTAGGATTTATTGTCTCATCCCAAGGAGTATCCATGGACCCCGAAAAGGTCCAAGCTATTCTTGAGTGGCCCGAGCCCAAAACCATTCATGACGCCCGAGGCTTCCATGGGCTAGCCACCTTCTATAGGAGATTCATCCGGGGGTTTAGCACTATCACCACTCCTATCACGGATTGCCTCAAGAAAGGCACATTTGTTTGGACTAGGGCAGCCTCCAAAGCCTTCCTAGAGCTTAAAGAGAAAATGACCCAAGCCCCGGTCCTTTGCCTACCCGACTTTTCAAAGGTCTTTGAGGTCACATGTGATGCTTCCGGGGTAGGGATTGGAGGTATCCTTAGCCAAGAGGGTCACCCGGTAGCCTACTTTAGTGAAAAACATTGTGAGGCTAGGACGAGATACTCCACATATGACAAAGAGCTTTATGCCGTGGTTCAATCCCTCCGGCATTGGAGGCACTATCTCCTACCCAAAGAATTTGTGATCTTCTCGGACCATGAGGCTTTGAAATATCTCAACACTCAACAAAAGCTCAATGCCCGCCATGCCCGATGGGTTGAATACATTCAAGCCTACACCTTTGTCCTCAAGTATAAGATGGGTAGTGAGAACCGCGCCGCCGATGCACTAAGTAGGCGGTACTCTCCACCGTCCAAGTGGAGGTAACCGGATTTGAGAGAATCAAAGGGGAATACCCACATTGCCCCGACTTTGGGACTCAATACAACACCCTTTCCACCCAGCCACTCAAGGAGTATAAGGGGTTCATACTTCAAGATGGATATCTGTTCAAAGGGGATAGGCTTTGCATACCTAGGACTTCACTTAGGGACTTCCTAGTTTGGGAGTTACATAGTGGTGGCCTAGCTGGTCACTTTGGGGTCCACAAAACCATAGAGTTGGTTGAGAGGCAATTCCACTGGCCCAGTCTCAAGAAGGATGCGGCCCACATTGTGGGACAATGCCGCATATGTGCATCCGCCAAGCAAGTAAGACAAAACACCGGGCTTTACACACCTCTACCCATACCCGACCAACCGTGGGAGGATTTGAGCATGGATTTCATTCTTGGCCTACCAAAGACCTTGCGCAAACATGATTCCATCTTTGTAGTGGTTGACAGGTTCTCAAAGATGGCCCACTTTATCCCCTGCTCCAAGACCTCTGATGCCTCTAGGATCGCCCGGTTATTCTTTGATGAGGTAGTCCGACTCCATGGGTTACCTAAGACTATTGTGTCCGATAGAGATGTGAAGTTCACTAGTTATTTTTGGAAGACTCTATGGCACTTGATGGGGACCCTCCTCAAATTCTCCACTGCCTATCATCCTCAAACCGATGGCCAAACTGAGGTCGTCAACCGAAGCCTTGGGAACTTGCTCCGATGCCTTGTAGGGGATCACCCTGGGAATTGGGATCTCCTCTTATCTCAAGCTGAGTTTGCCTACAATGATTCTGTCAATAGGTCCATAGGCAAGAGTCCATTTGAGGTAGTACATGGTTTTAGGCCTAGAAAGCCCTCGGATCTCATTCCCCTTCCCCCTCATGCTAGAGTGTCAGTCTCAGCTGAGTCCTTTGCACAGCATATCAAAGAGTTGCATGATGACATCCGCAAGCATATAGGTAAAAGCAATGAGGCTTACAAAAGACGGGCCGATGCTCACCGGCGCCACTGTGAATTCCAAGTGGGGGACCCGGTGATGGTGAGGACGGAGCGGCTCCTTCCCGGGCCTGCCTCCAAGTTGAGGGCACGAGGGTCGGGACCCTTTCGAGTTCTACGACGACTTGGCAGCAATGCTTATGAGCTTGACCTACCAGAGAGCTATGGGGTACACCCTACCTTCAACGTGGCGGACCTGGTACCCTACAAAGGCCCCGCGGTGGAACCCAGTGAGGAGCTTGAGCCTTTACCCCCCCTTACGAGAGACACCCCCGGAGGGACTCCACTTTCTAGCTTAAGGGACCGACAAGAGCAGGTAGAGGCAATACTGGATAAGCAGAGTATCATTACAAGGCACAAGGTGTATCAGCGCTATCTGGTTAGGTGGAAGAACCGTCCCCCGATCGAGGATGCATGGGTGAGTCGGGAGGATTTGATGCGCCTGGACCCCGACATGATGGAGCAGTACGACAGTCAGGCAGACCCATACTCGACAGGGTCGAGTTCTCCCCACCCCGGGGGATTTGATGAGGGCATCTCACGACACTCCCTCTAGCTTTGGTCGTCTACACACTCTTGATATGGATTGATCATGGTCTCCACTTGTTATCTTCATTTTCCCAAGTTTATTTTATGTATTTTCCTTTTATTGAGTCCTATCTTATGTATTTTCCTTTATTGAGTCATGTGGTTCTAGTCCATTTCCCTTATTTTGCTTAATTGGGCCTTATTTCCTTAGTTATGGGCCCATAGGATTGAGTCTAGGTTATGCTTGGTCTTTTGTCCTATTGTCAGGGACATTTTGGTCATGTAAAGAGTGGTTGCCTATATATAGGCCCCATCTCTCCACTTGTACTAACTTTTGATGAATATTGAAGAAAACCCTTTCAAACTCTCTCAATATCTCTCTCTCTCTCATTATCTCTCCATTCTCTCTCCTCCTCTCTCTAAATTTCGAAATTCACTCTCTCTCCTCCCCCTCTCAACCACTTCCAACCCCCACCTACCTCTATTAACTCCCCACAACTTCCCACAACCCCTCTTTAATCCTCACCTAGTCCCAAAGAAGTTCCACCACTCAAAACCCCACCCTCCAACCACCACCTACCCCTTTCACTTCCCTAAGCATATCTCCACCTTCCCAAGGCTGAATTAACTCATTCCAAAGCCCAAATTCGAACCTCCCCTTCCCTCCTTGCTCCCTAGGTCGCACCCCTCCTCTCCCCTCAAGCCAAGTTCACCCCCTCCTTTCTTCTCCACTCCAGCTTTGTGTGCAGGCCGACCTGCAGTTTAGCACTCTGTTGCAGCGACGTCCACGACTGCATCCTGGTTCTGCTGGTGGCGTGGCCTAACTTTCTGGAAAGGCCTCCCTGTGCTCTTCGCAGGAGAGGTGGAATCACTCCATTCCGAGTTCGTGGCCGTCCGTGAAGGCTGTTCTTCCCCGACTGCGCAGAACCTCTCAGACCAGGAGCCAGAGCGGCAGAGAAGACTCTCCCACGACGAGCCTTGAAGGAACCAGTCTTCAGGGTCTTCAACAAAGTTCTTCCTCCCCCTGTCAGCATCTAGGAACAGAAGGCAGAATCCCGTTCAGCATCCGACAACCAGAGATACCAATTTTATACCACAACCACGCCGGTCTGCCTCCTCACAGTCTGCCCCGACCACCATCCACTTCTCTGGACACCCAGCTCATCTCCGACATCAGAAGACTTCCCCGTTTGTTTTTCTGCAAATTAGACTCGTATACGATTCCAAAGAGTCTAGCGGTGCCAGATTTGGATCTTAGGAGCGACCGTGCCCGCTTCTGTAACCTTCCATTTCAGACTGAGCTCGGCCAGAGACCAGATCTGCATCCATCTTCAAGTCGCCGGAGCAGTCAGCCCCCAGATCAGAACGTCGTCCAAAAATTCAACCCGCACCCCTCTCCGGTTAGCAATCTTTTGGCGCAAGTCTCATGAGATTCTGAGCTCGGTGGATTTATTGGCTGCATCAACATCGACTCCCTATCCAGAATTACAGAAGCTAGACAGAATCGGCGAAGCTCGAAAACTCGGTTTCCTTTGCATCTCTCCCCACCCCGCTTGGCCGGCTGAAGGCCCCTCCCTGCGTGGAGGTAGTTTTGAATGTATTAAGCATAACCCCCACCCCAAGATCACCCCTCCTGCGTGAGGAGTAGTGCTGTACCGTTTGCAATTTCAGGTCAAGCTACATCGCCGCGGCGATCGGGTGCATACCCTCGCCTCCCGGCGCGCCCTCGTCTCCGATCGGGATCGGTGTCTTCACACCGATCAGGTGAGCTTCTGATACTATCCTTAGTAGCCTTATTCCTGCTAGTTTAGTATTGCTTTGATTGCTCGTCGGCGGTGAGAAGAGGGCTCGAACTTGCATGCTAGTTTGTTAGTGTCCACCGCGGACCGTGAGTGAGTGCCACCAAGCCCCCCGCCTTGCGGGCCAGCCGCCCACAAAGTTGGGTATCCTAGACTCATTTGGGGTCAGCCCTAGCATTGTAAGTCCATTAGAACAATTGGGTCCCGCCCCGGACCTTCATCATTATCTCTCGGACCCACCGGGTGAACGTGTGAATCGGGTGAGCAAAAATCGTCATTGTGAGAATCATTGAGCGCTTGTATGCTTGCGGGTCTAAGTCCTAGGGTTATCTCATCATATTTAGTGGTCTTTGGGCTGTGCCACATCACCTTCCCTAGATAAGCATAAACTTCCCTGGATAAGCTCCGTGTTCGAACGAAACTAAAACTGAATTAACGTCTTATGTTAGGGCGTGAATATTTAAATTGACGCCTTACATTTCGTCGTTTTTAAAGAAATAACGCCCTTCCGTCGGGCGCTATTCACGATTTCACGTCAATTTGTGCTTGTTACAATATTTGAGGATTTTTATCTTTTTTATTTGATTAGGTTTAGTTATGAAATTTTACGGGTAATAGTTTTCCATTTTTCTTAATTTTTCCATGTAATTAGTTTTTAAAAATTCCTTTAAACCAAAAAGTGGCACTATTCACTCACACTATTCATTCCTAAAGAATTGACGACGTGCCATACGTCGTTTCTTTCTAAAGTGACGCCCAAATAGTTGGGCGCTATTCAATTTGGGCTCTTTCTTTCTGGATTTTTATCTTTTTTTCTGGATGTGATATAGATGGGAAATTTTAAGGGTATTAATTTCCCATTTTTCTCTATTTTTCTATATAATTATTTTTCCAAAATGCTTTAGTCGTAAAATCGGCACTATTCATTTTATAATAAAATAACGACTTAGCTTAAGTCGTTTCTTATGTAATTGACGCCTGCATACGTTGGCGTCATTTCATTTTTTGCATTTTCACTTGCCCTTCAAAAGATTAATAGTGTATATATATCCATGTTATTTCTATAACTATATAATGCACAAATCCATACATCTCCAAGTCTATGCATTCCATCACACAAGTCTATACACTCTCCAAGCATCTCACGTTCCAAGTCTATACATAGCCCATGTCTATATATTTTCTAAGTCTGTACATTGCGTTCCCTAAGTCCATACATCCATTCAAGTCCATACATTCTATTACACAAGTCTATACATTGTCAAAGTCTTTGCATTCCGGAAGTCTATATATTCCTGAAGTCTATACATTCTACCCACTCAAGTCTATACATTCATTCCTTTATCTAAAGCCATCCAAAGTCTATACATTCTACCCACTCAAGTCTATACATTCATTCCTTCATCTAAAGTCATCCCAAGTCTATACATTCTACCCACTCAAGTCTACACATTCATTCATCCAAGTCTATACATTCTACCCACTCAAGTCTATACATTCATTCCTTCATCTAAAGTCATCCCAAGTCTATACATTCTACCCACTCAAGTCTATACATTCATTCATCCAAGTCTATACATTCATAAGTCCACACAATGCATAAGTCTATACATTCATAAGTCCATACAATGCATAAGTCTATACATTTCTCCAAGTCTACACACTCCTTCCCCAAGTCTATACATTCATTTCCAAGTCTATACATTCATAAGTCCACAAGTCTATACACTCACAACTCCACACATTCCCTAAGTCTATACCCTCACAAAGTCTATACAATGCCAAGTCTACACATTCACAAGTCTACACAATGCCAAGTCTACACATTCCTTCATCTATAAAGTCT
Source organism: Amorphophallus konjac (assembly GCA_022559845.1). Classification (NCBI taxonomy): domain Eukaryota; kingdom Viridiplantae; phylum Streptophyta; class Magnoliopsida; order Alismatales; family Araceae; genus Amorphophallus; species Amorphophallus konjac. Next base: position 231,159,351 of record CM040126.1, read on the forward strand.
GTACATCAGTCCAAAGTCTATACGTAAATATTATATTTATATATCATTTTCCCTTCTAATATAGTAAATGTCATAAATGTGAATATTAAAATTTATAAATTATTAATAAAATACTAATCGATGTTTTCTTCGAGATTTATTGATTCTAATTCCAATAAAATTATATTATGCATTAAATGCCTACTTAAAAACAACATGTTATTCTTAAATGTATTATAATACAATGGTAGGGTTCATGAGTTCTTTTTGTGAGATTTCTCAGGATGTCAGGGGGTCGTGTACCGAGTCTGGCCTTGATTATTTACGTTGTATTATATTTATTTATATTGCATTATATATTCATAAACATATTTGTTATTTTCTAACTCTCATATACCTATTAATAATTTGTATGTATATAGGGATTTTATTTCTCATAATTTGTTTAACTTTTATTAGTCCTTGTCCTAGGTATCAGAGGCAGGTTCGATCTGAGCAACCCTATAGGAATATCACTTGACCATTTATTTAAAATTTTATTTATTAAACATTATATACTTATAAGAGTATGTATTTATTTTTATGTATATTTTTATTCTTATTCCAAAATTACCGGGCGTTACACCCTCCCCCACTTAAAAGAATTTGGTCCCCAAATTCACATTATCTTCCATTCCTAATAGAGAACTATTATGAGCTTATACAGAAGAAATCTTAAGTATGGAAAAAGAGCTCGTTTATGATTTCGGGTGAGGGGTACCTTCCGCAACCTTCCCTTTGGCAAGTTTGGTTAAATCTTGAACTCCTCTCGGAGGCTTCTTGGGGCATTCCGCTATCTTGTGATCTAAGTTCCCGCAACGCAGACATGCACCCGAACTCCACCAACATTCCTTCGATTTGTGACCATATCTTCCACAATATTTACATTTATCTTGTGAGCGATCTGCCGAAGCTTCCTTATTACACTTCCTACATTTCTGGCATTTCTTACACCTTTGTGAAATATCAGCCTCGTTTATCCTTTTCTTAGTAACGGTGAACCTTTCAGAGTCATCTGCTCGATCCTTCCCTTCAACTCTTTCTTTTTCTTCCACCATTTTCTCTAGCTCTTGAACTCTCTTGACAAGGTCCGCGTAAGCTTGGATATCTACTAAGATCATCTCATGAACAAAGCTTGGCTTAGATGCTTCCATTTTATCTAGGTTCCTGCAAAGATGAGTGGGGAGATAATTTATTGACTCAAGATTTAATGTTAATGAAATGTAAATACTTTATCTTTCTTTTATAACTTTAACCCCAAGTTCTACCCCATCTCTCACGAAATTCCTATAGGACGACCAACAAGGATACTTAACCTATCTCTTGGACTTAATAACTAGAGGATATGAAAGCCGAAGCTCTGATATGACTGACAAGGATGACCTATCCTTGGGACTTAATAACTAACAGATATAACAACTGGAAAATGTGAAAGCCGAAGCTCTGATACCACCTCTGTCACGCCCCGAGCCAATAGCAGCGGAACGTGTCGTTTGCTCGGAACGTGGCAGTTAAACAGTCGTGAACGATCAAGAGCAATGGCATGCGACCAAATAATTTTGAACAACAATAGAAATTTTATTTCTAATATAAATCTCTTACAAGAACTTGTTTTCCAACTTAGAGACTCGATCACAATGGCAAGGAAGAAAATGACATACTAACAGACTTAGACAAGATAACTAAATGAGACGATAAGCTAACTTAGCTAGACAATACTATCTAGACTCAAGAAAACCAAAAAGACACAGGTTCACTAGTTTCCGAAGCTCGCTTGCACACTTGTCCCGCCCGTGTGAGTCTCGGTCTTGCTAGCCACCTGATTATCTGAAAATGTTGGAATGAAACGGAGTGAGCGAACGCTCAGTAGAAAATTATATCTCAAGAACTAGCAATGGGTTTAAGTAATTACACTTTTTCTCATGTAAATGCATTAAGGCTATGCATGTAGAAAGAACTGATCAAGTAAAACTAATCAATAGAATAACACGTCATACAAAACATCCAAGTGAGTCTTAAACAAGAGATATTCATGAGAGACTTTATAGATTATTGGCTATTTCACGCAAGTACTTTGCCCGTGTCGGGCCACGCTAGTAAAGTCACGCAAGTCGAGTCACGCACGCAAGAAAGAGAGAGAGTGTGGAATACAAATTAGATCAAGAGAAAGAGTACTTCGGTGCAATGCTAGACACCGGTATCATTACAACTCCCATGGGCACTAGTACTTTTGGGTGCTCCTCCCAGGACCAGATCGGGCCCTTATATGCACAGCATTCACGATAGATCTAGACATCCACGATAGTTTATAGCCAATAAGGAGTTCCAAGAACAAACTTTAATAGGATGATAAGATAAGATTTTCATAGAATTCAAGGGCAAGGCCCTTGAGTAAGGATATTCTTGCGATAAAATCTACGCGAAGCATATAAACCATGACATGTCGATAAACTGGGTGGAATTGGTTCCCTAACTTGGGTACCATGACAATTAAGTGTCCATATATAGATGGTCACCTATCTGATATAGAATTAAGGTCTATAAGAACAGCCTATTAACGGCATGATGTTCTTATCCCCTCAAGAATATTCTCATGATATTCACTTAGCATAACATGAGGGCCGATATACCATGTTTCTATAGAGTGACATGGTAAAGATTGTGTAATAGGTTTTTATGGTACAACCAGCTCAGTCGGTCTTGAGGGAATCCAAAGCTCGAGGAGTCTTACGGAGGTCTCCATGACTAACTCACTAGTACAAAGGAACGGAACGTCCAATGGAGAGCTTGTATGTCACCGAGAGTTGAGGGGTAAACGGTAAAGCATCGTGAAACGTAGGACTATATTCACGGAGTGGAAATATAGTGCCAACTATATTATTATATATACATATATCAAATCCTCGGTTAACAACATAACATTATATAATGTAAACCCACGGTTAATCAGCAACAGTGAAAATTACTACTCAGGAAAATAGCGACTTTATCAAAGTCGTAAATTATAAAATTCACGCCTTCATCAGGGGCGTTTATCTACAATTCGATGGCTACAGTAGCAGGCATTCAATTTAGTTAAAAATTCACGCCCTGGTTTAGGGCGCTACTTCTGTAAGAGACGACTTTGACCAGGTCGTTAATTTCATTAACATTAGAATAGCATTCGTGAACAATATGATTTTCCACATAATAAATTTAGGAAAATAGGGTCACATGATCAGGAAGAGAAAAATAACAGGAGTACAAGAATATGATCATGCATTAAAGTATAATCATGTTTGAATAGATATATAATTTTTAACATGGTTAATTATTAATTAAAGAAATTGACGTCTGTGTGCAGGGCGTCAAAACTGGAATTGACGACCTCGTAAGAGTCGTTTCTTTTAAACTTGGCGCCCTAGACAGGGTCGCTACTTTTAAATCTTTACAGAAAACGTTTGAAAACCATGATTTAACTATATACATGCATTTCATGATGATTTAACACTATAATTTTACTAGTTTGGGCTACGTTCTTGAGAAAACCTACTTGATGGTGATCTGGGTTGAAGAAACTGGAGAACTTGTAGGGAATACGGTACTCTGTTCAAAACAGAGTGTCCTGAGAACCGCTACGCACGAATTTAGACAGCAACCTAGCAGCCAGGTCTTCAGTCAGATGAACGCAGTGTAGGTGAGTAATAGATGAGAAGAAGATGCTCAAGCTCCAGACTTAGAGAGATAATAGCTTTTCCTTACTTATCTGTGAAGATGCTGTCGATGAAGAACACTCGTTCTTCAGCTAGGCAGACACTTCCTCACGCTGCAGGCAACCTGCAGAAGAAGTGGAAGAGGAAGAAGATGAAGATGTTAACAATCTTCATATATATAACCGGAGGCAAGGGAAAAGAAAAGAAAGAACATTACATGTTCTTTACGGTTGACAGCGGCAGAGCTTCCTTCCAACAAAATAGCTATTAGGGTTGGATCGTATGGGGTATTTATAGGGTTAAGAACCTAATAGAGTTAGAATTCTATTAGAACCTACATTCCCTTTGATAGAGTCCTTTCCCTGATTGATTTAACATGTACCAACCTAGAACCCTTCCCTAGATAAGCATAAACTTCCCTGGATAAGCTCCGTGTTCGAACGAAACTAAAACTGAATTAACGTCTTATGTTAGGGCGTGAATATTTAAATTGACGCCTTACATTTCGTCATTTTTAAAGAAATAACACCCTTCCGTCGGGCGCTATTCACGATTTCACGTCAATTTGTGCTTGTTACAATATTTGAGGATTTTTATCTTTTTTATTTGATTAGGTTTAGTTATGAAATTTTATGGTAATAGTTTTCCATTTTTCTTAATTTTTCCATGTAATTAGTTTTTAAAAATTCCTTTAAACCAAAAAGTGGCACTATTCACTCACATTGTTCATTCCTAAAGAATTGACGACGTGCCATACGTCGTTTCCTTCTAAAGTGACGCCCAAATAGTTGGGCGCTATTTACTTTGGGCTATTTCTTTCTGGATTTTTATCTTTTTTTCTGGATGTGATATATATGGGAAATTTTAAGGGTATTAATTTTCCATTTTTCTCTATTTTTCTATATAACTATTTTTCCAAAATTCTTTAGTCGTAAAATCGGCACTATTCATTTTATAATAAAATAACGACTTAGCTTAAGTCGTTTCTTATGTAATTGACGCCTGCATACGTTGGCGTCATTTCATTTTTTGTATTTTCACTTGCCCTTCAAAAGATTAATAGTGTATATATATCCCTGTTATTTCTATAACTATATAATGCACAAATCCATACATCTCCAAGTCTATACATTCCATCACACAAGTCTATACACTCTCCAAGCATCTCACGTTCCAAGTCTATACATAGCCCATGTCTATATATTTTCTAAGTCTGTACATTGCGTTCCCTAAGTCCATACATCCATTCAAGTCCATACATTCCATTACACAAGTCTATACATTGTCAAAGTCTTTGCATTCCGGAAGTCTATACATTCCTGAAGTCTATACATTCTACCCACTCAAGTCTATACATTCATTCCTTTATCTAAAGCCATCCAAAGCCTATACATTCTACCCACTCAAGTCTATACATTCATTCATCCAAAGTCTATACATTCTACCCACTCAAGTCTATACATTCATTCCTTCATCTAAAGTCATCCCAAGTCTATACATTCTACCCACTCAAGTCTATACATCATTCTACCCACTCAAGTCTATACATTCATTCCTTCATCTAAAGTCATCCCAAGTCTATACATTCTACCCACTCAAGTCTATACATTCATTCATCCAAGTCTATACATTCATAAGTCCACACAATGCATAAGTCTATACATTCATAAGTCCATACAATACATTAGTCTATACATTCTTCCAAGTCTACACACTCCTTCCCCAAGTCTATACATTCATTTCCAAGTCTATACATTCATAAGTCCACAAGTCTATACACTCACAAGTCCACACATTCCCTAAGTCTATACCCTCACAAAGTCTATACAATGCCAAGTCTACACATTCACAAGTCTACACAATGCCAAGTCTACACATTCCTTCATCTATAAAGTCTGTACATCAGTCCAAAGTCTATACGTAAATATTATATTTATATATCCTTTTCCCTTCTAATATAGTAAATGTCATAAATGTGAATATTAAAATTTATAAATTATTAATAAAATACTAATCGATGTTTTCTTCGAGATTTATTGATTCTAATTCCAATAAAATTATATTATGCATTAAATGCCTACTTAAAAACAACATGTTATTCTTAAATGTATTATAATACAATGGTAGGGTTCATGAGTTCTTTTTGTGAGATTTCTCAGGATGTCAGGGGGTCGTGTACCGAGTCTGGCCTTGATTATTTACGTTGTATTATATTTATTTATATTGCATTATATATTCATAAACATATTTATTATTTTCTAACCCTCATATACCTATTAATAATTTGTATGTATATAGGGATTTTATTCCTCATAATTTGTTTAACTTTTATTAGTCCTTGTCCTAGGTATCAGAGGCAGGTTCGATCTGAGCAACCCTATAGGAATATCACTTGACCATTTATTTAAAATTTTATTTATTAAACATTATATACTTATAAGAGTATGTATTTATTTTTATGTATATTTTTATTTTTATTCCAAAATTATCGGGCGTTACACATACAAGCTCTCCATTGGACATTCCGTTCCTTTGGACTAGCGAGTTAGTCATAGAGACCTCCGTAAGACTCCTCGCCGCCTTGGATTCCCTCAAGGCCGACTGAGCTGGTTGTACCCTAAAAACCCATTACACTATTGAATGCCATGTCACTCTAAAGAAACATGGTATACCGGCCCTTATGATATGCAAAGAATATATCATGAGAATTCTTAATGGGATGATGATATCATGCCATTTGTTGATGTTCTTGTGGAACTCAATTCTATAATATGAATGAGGGTATCTTGCCTTTGGTATACTGTTCATGTGGACCTCAATTCTATAAAAAGAATGTCCATACTTGTTTGTCATGGTACCCGAGTTAAGGGAACCTAATTCCACCTAGTTTCATCGATAAATCGTGTTTATACAGTTATTATCGCCTCTCTATGTCCAATGTTATATTTTTGGACTCCATTCTCTCAAAGTTATCCTACGTATCTACAAGCTTGATTATTGAAATTCCTCATTGGCTATATATACAAGAGTGGATGTCAAAATACATGATAAATGCCTGCGCATATAGGGCCCGATCTGGTCCTAGGAGGAGCACCTGAAAGTACTTGTGCCCATGGGAGTTGAATGATAAGGTATCTGGCATTATACCGAGTGCATGACTAGATTGATTGGACATTCCACACAAATCTTGTACTTGACTCATACTTGACTTGACATGACTTGTGTGACCCGAAAAAAAAGGGTAATTACTTGTTTGCTTGATACATGATAGCCAAAGTTCTTGACATGACTTGCTAAAAAAGTACTTGCTTGAATATATGTTATATTTTCTTGAAAGCTCATGACTAGTTCATCTTGCTGTCTTATTGATAAATTCTTTCTCTATCTTGTCGTTTTATGCGAGCATGCATAGCTATAGTACATTCATGAAAAATATAATTACTTAAACCCCTTGCTAAGCGCTTGAGATATAATTTCCTACTGAGCGTTCGCTCACTCCGTGTGTTCCCTACTTTTCAGGTAATTCCGACGACGAGGGAAGTCAATCGGATGGGAATGGTCAAGAGTGAAAGAGATAGAACTTTTCCAAGTGTCATCTAGTCTTTTTCCTATTTTCTTGAGTCAACTATGTACTTTTCCTTTTTAATTGAATAGAGTATTAGATTTGTAATAGTCTATCCATTATGAAATAAAGGATTGGGTTATCTTTCTATTTTGCGCATCTCTGTTTTGGTGTCGAATACACTACTACTCTGATTGACATGATTGATATAAACTCGTCGCGCATATCCGAGTATCTTCCGCGCTCGGGGCGTGACAGAGGCAGCAAGTGCAGTAGCAAGCACCGCAACCATAGCCACAGCCACAACAGCAGCAGCCTGCGCAAGATTTGGGGATCCATCAAAACCCCATGCCAAATCATCCACCCGCTCAATAGCCTAAGTCGCCGACACCGGCTCAGGTTAACCTTCTTCAGCGTCCGGCTCCCAATGCCATGTGGTCTTATGATGACGAATCTTCTGTTCAACGGCTCATGGCTCTCCACCATAACGACCGCAATCATCTTGCACCCATTCTCCTCCCGCCGAACCTTCAAACCACCAATTCTACACCACCCGGGGCTATTGTTCTCCACAAACCCCTCATCCTTCCGCACGCTTCCCCCATTGTTCCGCCTGTCTTCATTCCCCCGCAGGCTCACATTCCGCCCGTTCTTGTTCCCCTGCAAGTGCCCACACCCCCTGTCATCGTTGCACCACCATCTAATCCCTCACTAGTCATCCTCACAGCAGGACCTATCACCACCACCACTACTCCTATTTCCCCCGTTATCTCCGCTACGCCTACCCCTACATCGCTTATCCATCCCCTAGGGCCCGTTAAGCCGTCCACCATGAGCCCATCTAATTCCGTGCCGGCCCAAAACCTTGCTCTAAGGAGCGGGCGTTTGTTCCATCGGAACTATCCTACCACTTGTGCATCTGCACCCAATCCCCAATCCTCGCAACAAGCTGCTAATCAGGAGGAGACAGACCCGCTGCCGGGTATTCAGTACGATCTGTTACATCATCTAGACCGGATGCCCGCTAAAATTTTAGTTCTGGAATTTATTAAGCGATCTACGCTCCACCAAGATGCGCTGAGGGATTTCTTGCAGAAGGTCATGGTCAGTGAAGATATGGCAGTGGACAGTTTACCAACCGCCCTGGCTACAATCTCCAAGGGGCCGGCTATCACATTATCAGAAGCCGAACTAGCACCACTTGAGGCTCGTTAGATGCCGCTATGCATTTCTATCATTTTGAACCAAGTAAGCATAGACGCGGCATTGGTAGATATCGGGGCTTCTAACAACGTCTGTCCTCTCGGCACTTTAAGAGCTTGTAATATTTTAGAAGAGTTATTAAGACCTACCCTGACTACTATTGCAGCATATGACAAATCAAGAAGGTCGTGTCACGGGGTGGTCACAATTCAAGTTGAACTTGGGCCGCTTACAATGGCCGTTGAATTTTATGTGCTCGACATTGACCCCATGTTCAAAGCTATTTTGGGTCGACCGTGGATTAATAACCTCAATGCCGTACCTTCCACTACTCGTCAATCCCTCAAATTCCCTTTTCAAGGGAGGGTGGTCAAGGTGAAAAGAATTTCCACAGTCCAGGCAGTCGAGGCTATTTCAGACAAAATTTTGCCAACACTCTAGCCCAATAATCAGCCCGTTATCTCAGTACTGGACCTCAACTTTCCCTGGGCCTATGCACCATGCAGGCTAGCCGTCGCACAGGTGGATGTCAGAATAAAACCCCAGATAAAGGATTCTAAAGGCTGGAAGATCTTATTGAGGCTAGGATATCAGCCGAGCAGAGGTCTCAGTGCCCAGCTATAGGGACGGACCAAGCCAGTTCCTAGGGGTAGAAAAATGAGTAGGAGGGGCCTCGGTTACCGGGAGTCCTCATTATCAGTTATGGGAGACTCGCGGCCATTAACTTGGGATTACCGCCATCACTTTGTTAAGGGCCCTCTCCAGCCGGGTACTTTGAAGATGCCGCCAAAATAGCCTGAAGAAGATACAACTTGTATAGTTGTCGGCACAACATTGTCGCTTAGGGGGCCCGTAGATGACCTGGAAGATTTCAGTGAATCCTTTGCCAGGATGTTCTATGAAGAGGACCATTCAAGAAACCAGGAGGTTTGGCTTGTGCATTATGCATCAGGAAAGTCAGCTTACCGTCTGCAGGAAAGGGGGAGCTCACCCATTATTTTCACTTGGTCTCCTTCCCGTTTGATGTCTCTTTTCTGAAAGCTGGATTTTTTACGCCATGCACCTCCCATCATGATCGATCCTTTGTGGATAGAAATGCTGACTGAATTTTTGATTACGACTTGTCCGTGTGGGGGTTGCCCACCAATTGATCTCTCGAGTATGTGGTTTTCCTCTTCTGATCCCTTCTTCGATATCTTCTTCCCATCCATCTACCCTCTCGCGATTCCTCCTCCTCCTTCCCCCTCCTCTTCATCTTGTTGTGTGATCTCCACTGATCTCCAAGAAGAAAAAAAGTGTCCATTTTGTAATGAAAATTTCGGTGGAAGATTACGATGTGTTCCATGCGTCCTCCTCCCAGGGGCATGAGGCCCCTGCTTCCCTTCCATTAGACTTCCTCTCTCCTAGGTTAGGTTTAGGGTTTGTCGAGTCTATGGAAGTAGAGTCTATTAGGTCTAGAGAAGTAGGATCTTGTTCTAGTGCATCCAACCCTTCCTCCGGGCCTGAGCCACGCCCGCCGACGCCTCATTTCAAATCTGTTCTGAATAGGTTCTTGTAGGATATAGCTCAGCGATGTCATGCTATTCTCAAATGTCTAGAGTTCATCGAAACGGTGATTGTGTTAGAAGAAGATGAGGAACAAGATGGGTTGTGGAGCGACGACGGATTAGGTGTCTATGAGATCATGGATGAAAAAGACTCAGCCGATCTTGAGGTTGGCGATGTAGATTGTTGTGTACCCTCTGTGATTTTGATGATGTCAACTATTATGTCTCATCATTTATATTCTTGATGATATAACTGTGATGCATGAATTAATGAGCTCATAAAACACATATTTAAGTGTGAACAATGTCAGTCAGAACTAGTTCCAAAGATACATCAAAAAGGCATGAAACAATAGTCAACGCTGGTGACAAAAGTCAACGCCAGGCAAGTAAAATCACTGTTCATCTCAGTATGAAAAACACAGGTCAGTGCTTAAACCCTTCCTAATTAAGGTTAACACTTTGTCATACAATGCTGCACGGTTTCACTTGCACGGTCATTTTATCAAACAGCTGGCATGCACTACAAGGTTGATGCTAGTTGTAGTTCATGCATCACTAGGGTCGGTGCTAGTTATATTCTTCACACATACTTAAGGTCGGTGCAAGTTTTTGTCTTGCGCTAAGCAAGGTCCGTGCATATCTCGCATCCTGCCTATAGAAGTCGGTGCAGATTTCAGCCATATGCATACAACGTCGAGGCTAGTTGCAGAAAAGGTCAGTGTTAGTATGCAAGTCTTATGCATATCAGGTCGGTGTTAGCAGGCGATGTCACATACCCAGGTCTATGCTAGTTACACTTTGTGCCATACTAAGGTCTGTGCAAGTTGCACATAGGCCGGTGCACATTTGTCCGTATGCGATACAAGGTCGGTGCAACTTTCTCCTGCGCACATAGAAGGTTAGTGCAGGTTTGGCATTGTGCTTGTAAAGTCGGTGCAGGTTTAGGTCGGTGCACCCTTCGCTAGTGTAGAACAAATGCACATAAAGGTCGAAGCTAGCTGATGTTCACAGAATGAAGGTATGTGCATGTTTGCTTTTAGCAAACTAGTCTACTCAGCATGCAACATGAAGTCTGTGCATGTTTGCTTTTGGCAAACTAGGTCAGTGCACATTTCAGTTCAACACGTATAAGGTTCGTGCATGTTTGATTTTGGCAAACTAGGTCGGTGGACATTTCAGTTCAACACGTATAAGGTCTGTGCATGTTTGTCTTAAATGCATAAAAGGTCTGTGCATACACTGTAGCTAGTCGGTGCACTTTTTGCATATAGCCAATAGGTATGTGCACATCTGAATTGTGCATTGAGAAGGTCGGTGCACATAGGTCTACAAGGTCTGTGCACATGTGAAATGCAAGTTGGTGCATATTCTAATTGTGCAAGACCAAGGTCGATGAACATTTGCAACCTCGCATTCTCAGGTCTGTGCACGTTCTCATACTTGCATACATGGTCAGTGCTAGTCTTGCATGAGGTCTATGTTACCTTGCATTGTCCTGTGCACTTAGTCGATGCTAGTGGTAGTTCTTCACACCAAGGTCGATGCTAGTTAGCCTTGCTTCGCATGTAAGGTCTATGCTAGCTAGACTTACTTCATGACTGAAGTCTGTGCTAAATGAATAAAGTCTATGTTAGTTGGTTTGGTTCACACTATGTCTGCATTATATACATTAACGTCAGTGCACCATTGTTCATTGTCTCTTTCAGGGTCTGAGCACATTTTGCCTTGAACCATATAAGGATTCAACCTACTCATCAAGGATGAACTGACATATATTCAAACACCTGGGGGACGTAAAGGTTGACTGCACATGGATTTGTGTAACAATGATAAGTGGCACGTGATCCAAGGTGGATCATCCGAGGAAGACTAAAGCCACGTGGATCGTCCTTGAACCAGAGGCTGACACGTGGCAGGCTGCTCCAGAATCTTCTTGGCGGGAGTATTCCCTCCACACGCCCAAGGCGTGACTACGTGGACCCCATCGACTGAAGATATATATATATGTGTGTGTGTGTGTGTGGATCATTTTCAAGGAGCGGCAAAGCTTGAGAGAAAAAGTTCAGAAGAAAAGAGAGCAGCTACAAGAGTAGAAAACCACCAGAGAAGAAGAAAAGAGCGAGAGCCAGAGAGAAGAAAAGAAAAAGAAGAGAGAAAAGAAATATACAGAGTTTCAGCCAACGTCTATTTGAAGATCTGAAGCTAGTCTGTTCCAGTATCAAATCCTGAACAGTCTCATGCTCCTGCGAGAGCGATAGTTTTTCATTTTGTCCATTATGTTCTTTCTTTTATTTTCCATTCTCCACATTATCTTTTCGATTCATTGCTTTGGGATCGGGGTTCCTTCTGTATGAACAGAAGAAGGGAGGCAGGTGTCTCCGGTTGTGAGTGACCGGGTGTCACTCACAGGTTCCTCCTGTGGATTTAGGAGAAGGGAGATTTATCTCCGGTTGCCCTCTGTGGATTCAGAGGAAGGGAGATTGGTTTCTCCGGGTGTGAGTGATTGGGTATCACTCACGGTTTTCCCTCTGGTTTAGAGGAAGGGAGACTGTTGTTTCCGGTTGCTAGTGACGGGCTGTCACTAGTGGTTCCCTCCGGTTTGGAGGAAGAGAGGAGAGTGTTCCTCTGGGTCAAGCTATTAGGAAGCATTTATAGCAAACTGAGTCTGCATTATTTTTCTAGCTTGTGCTAGTGGATTCCTCGCTCGGTGGGAGCAAGGGGTGGACGTAGGCTAACTCTGGGTTAGCTAAACCAGCTAAAAATCCTGCAAGTTGTGTGATTACTTTGGTGTGTTTGCTCCCTATCCTCTACCCCCTTTCACAGGTTGGCCTCTGAAATTGTTTGATCGTACTCATTGTTTCCGATTGGGTTTGCTATTCACAATAGATGCTTGCTTAAGAGCATTTCCTTTTAAAACTGTTGGCCTTCATCTAGTTGAAGCTTCTCTATCTGTTATTAGTCCTATTCCAACCTTGTTGCGAAGTGTCCTCCGCGTGTCTATCAGAGTTTTAGGTTGCTGGTTGCTTGCTGGGTATGCAATTCAAGTGTTTGAGTGAGATTCGCATAAGAACAGATAATCAAGTGTTCAAGTGTAAGTCCCTTTAGAACACTTGTCTAGCCTAGCTAAATTGATTTGACTTCCGCATGATTTCTAGCTACAGTTTATAATTTTGGCAAATTCTGAAAAGGGATTTTTTCACCCCCCCCCCTTTGAATCCGTGCCTTGCACCTCATACATTCTAACAATTGGTATCAGAGCAAAGTTACTGCCACATAGGATCCAACGATCCGCAGTAGATCCTGCAGTCTCTTTGGTGCATTTCTAAGTGTGTTCAGTCTGTTGCATTGAATTGTCTGTGGATTTACTTTTATGGCTCATCCACCGATTTTCAACTACTCCAACTTTGATTCATGGCTCAACAGCATGCATAGCTATGTTAGAACAATAGATCCTAATCTATGGAAGGTAATTTCATGTGGTCCACACAGATTACCTAAAGATAAATCTAATTGGACTAAAAATCATAGATCAAAGAATGCTATTAATTTGAAGAAATTAAATTTAATGAAGGCCGATGTTGATATTGCTATCCTTCCGTGTCTTCCTGAATGCAGATCTGCCAAAGACATCTTAAACAAATTGGAGACTGCCAGCTGTGGAAATCAAGATCGATGCATGATGGCTGATGACAACAACCAAGATGAAGAGGAGGACGGTGATAATGAGGTAAACCCCTTTGAGAACTTTACTGTCGATGAATGGGCAGATGCATATGCTAATTTGTTAGAGTCCTATGAAAAACTGAGGAAACAGAAGAAAATCCTAAAAAAACAAGTTAAACAAATTTGAGAATGCTGACTCTATAAGTGAGGACATTGAAATTATGAAAACTAAAAATGGTATATTCAGAAGACAATTAACAGATTTTGATGCTATTACTATAGAATTGGAATATTTGAAATCTGATAATGGAAAAGTCAAAAAATAGTCTAAGGAATCTGAACATAAATTAATGAATCTTGAAAGTGAAAATAAATAGATTTCTGAAAAACTGGAGGCTGATAGAGTAATAAATTTAGAGCTTCAGAAAAATCTCGACAAACTTCAATTTGAAAAACAACAAGAAATGTTTTATGAATGTCAGTCTTCCTTAGATGATTGGGTGTTTGATGATGAACTCCAGGAGTAAAACAGTAAACTGAAAGAGGAAATTAACAAGTTGAAACATCTAAACACAGCTCTGTCTGAGAGACTAATCACATTTGAAAAAGGTAAATGCGTGAGCATGGATAGTTTTGATGACTTGATAAATGTAGAACATGAAATTAAAAGCCTAAAAACTGTTAATCAATTGTTGAATGATAATGCTATTTGCTATGAAGAGAAGATAGCTCGATATGAGCTCCATGTTTCAAAATTTGAATCTGAAATCTCTGACTTGAAGAAAACTCTTGAAAAATTTGTGAGTGGAAAGGATAATTTGGATAAGCTCCTTGGCAGCAAAATTAATTTCCAATGTGAGGGTCTGGGTTTTAACCCAGCTAATAAAAAGGGCTTTGACAGTAAGCTTCACACTTCATTTGTGTGTAGTTCTGAGCCGACTAGCACATCCAGTGCACCTATCTTCCAATTCAATGCTCAGAGGAACCAAAAATCCACTGTCAGTCCAAAAACTACTGAACAAACTCAGAAACTAAAAAAGAAAGAAATTCCACATAAAAAGATCAAAAGTATTCCTGCTGATACAATGAGTACTACACACAAGTCACATGCACCTCTACACAATCATACAAAGAAAACTTCATGCCATTATTGTGGAAGATTCGGTCATGTGATGCACAATTGTTATATCCTGAAATCTGATGAATTGAATGCTTATAATAGAATGAAGAAAATAAAAATTTAGGAAATACAGATGTGCATTTTACTAAAAGCTCAACCAAGAATCAGTTTGCTCAGAAGAGGCAACTCAAATGTTCCCATTATGGACGATCTGGTCATGCAAAGCATAATTGCTGGTTTTTTAAAAGGGCTGAACTCAAGGCTCCTAGGAGAACCACTACTCCAAGGAGACCTTATTGCCATGAATGTGGCAAGTCTGGCCATACAGTCAAAGACTATTGGCATGTCCAGGGAAGGAATGTTAATTTTAGATATGATAGAGTCCCTGCAAAAGAGAATGTGCTTGGTGGTAATAAAAGATAAAATTTCCATGATAAAAATAGAAACTTCCATGAATATGCACATAGATCCCATGTTAATGTTAATGTGCACAAAAAGAGTTCAAAATCTAGTTTATCATGTCACTACTGTGGTCAAGTTGGGCATTCTATGAACAATTGCTCTTTGATGATATTTGATGATTCAAAAACCCAAAGGTTGTGGAAAGCACCCATCAGAGGTACTACTAACCATGTAGGACCCAAGAACTCTTGGGTACCTAAATCTGCAAAATAAGAATCTATTTTGCAAGAGTGCCTTGGGGATGGAGAATAAAAAGGGGGCTCAATAAACCAAGGCACCCAAGTATGCAAAAAACCACATTTGCAGCATGTTCACAAGTTTGGATACTTGAGCTTTTAAATATATTTTTTCAAATCATGTTTTATTTGTTTCATGCATACATGCTTACATTGGAATTTGACTTTCTGCACTGTCCTTCATAAATCTTCAAATGCATAAGTTGAATTTTTATTTAATTGCATTACATATCATTCTCTGAAAATATGAAATGTGTATGGATGATGATTGAAATAGGCCTGTGTATCTCACACAGTCAACTATTGCATATAGGACTACATTTGCACTTCATTGTCATGCATGATCATCATGGTATATCAAATGGTAAGTTACTAAAGGGCAAATGTAATTTGTCTGGAGGTTCTTACTATGTGTGAGGTGGTCTTTAGATCATGTCCTCTGCCTAGTACCATGGGTCATATTGCACATAGAGCAATCTAGACCTTCATGAGCATATTTTCATAAAACTTTCTGCATGATTTTCATGCCATCATACTAAAAATTCAAAAAGAGTGCCTGACATGAATGTAGATGCATTGGTGGAGCTCATGCATTCTAGAATTTGTCTCTGTGCATAGGGTTGCTCAAATGAGTGATAAGACCTGAAAATTGTTTGCATTCAGGAATGTTATCCTATCAGCCTGATATTTACCGGTTGACATCTCATGCATGCATTTTAGGGGGAGCATAAATCATGTCTTTAAAATTGCATGACTGCACATCTATCCTTTGCTCTTATCCTATTTCTGTCCACTTCGGTTGAAACATCCTTGCTTATTTCAGTCAACCGAAATTTTCACTGAATAGTCAACGTCTTGTTCATTGTGTTATTTTTGCTCCTTTAGGAATCTACATAGTCAGTTGCTCTCATCTACTTTCATCAGCTCTAAAACTCACTTTGGCTCAACAGTCTTTTAAAACTGAATTTGTTTGAATTTTGATCCTGCATTTTCTGAGGGGGAGATGGATGTTTTTGGAGTCAATCTTTCTGATGGTGTCATGAACATCTCTGTCATTCTCTGAACCCATCTTTATCTTTACACACTATCAGCTATTATCATGGATTTATCTGTTGCATCAGTCACTACCACTCTTGTGTTGGGTTCGATGCTATGTATTCAGAGGGGGGTGAATGAATCTACCCTTTAAAAAATTTTCCAATTAAAATCTAATGCTCACAACTTAAGAATTAACGCCTAAAGGAATGAATTAAACTTCAGATCTAATCCTGTCAAAGGACTCTTGATACCACAATCAAACACACAGTGTGCAATCAAAACATATCGTCCCTATGCATTCATCTAGCGGAAGCATATAAGAAATCAAACCACTGCACAGAGGATTTTTAGGTGGTTCGGTCCTCCAGACCTACATCCACCCCACACTCAAACCAGAGTGTGGATTCCACTGACTCACAGCTTTAACAGCTGGGCATCACAGCTTGCCTACATCAACTGGGCCTCACAGCTTGCCATCCCGCTGAGCATCACAGCTTGCTGTCCAGAGGAGTCCACCTCTGCAACGCTGAGCATCACAGCTTGCTCCGCTGGGCAATACAGCTTAGCCGTCCGAGGTATCCACCTCACCCGCTGAGCAACACAGCTTGCTGAAAGGTTTAAAATGAAAATAAAAATAAGAGACAACAGCAATAGGAAAGTTGTAAACAATGAAGCACAATATGGCTCTCAAAGAGAGCTGACTGGCCTGGATTTGATCCACAGTCCAGTAGAGACTGATCTTCAGACTGCTCTCTTCTTCCCTCGATCTCACTATCTCTCCTCAACTTATTTCTCTTCTTCTTCTGCTAATCTCTTTCTCTTCTTTGCTCTTCTCTTCTCTCTCTTTCTTTCTCTTTCTCTTCTTCACTCTATTTCTTTCTCTTCCTCTTCTTCTGGATCGTGCTGGCACTCACTACTTCTGCTCTTCTGCTTCGGCTCTCACAGCTTCGATCAGTCTTGTTCTGAGGAAGAAGGCTTCCTTTTATAGCAGCAACAGAAGATAGGGCGTGTGTCTTCCACATTTCCTGCCCAGAAGCCTCAGTCCACGTGGCAGCATTTCAGCACAGTGGTTCCACGTGTCACGATCAGGGCCATCCTCTATTCTTGGATCACGTGCATCATTAACCTCCTCGAGCAGCAGCTCTGTAATAACATACTATTATCAGTAGAGTCATGGCCTGTATAGACTTGACAATAGGTGTGCAGGAGAGAGTGTATAGACTTTAAGTGCATGAGATGTAGTTTGCATTGTGCATAAGTATATACATTCAGAGTGAATGCACAGACAGGCCAGCACAAGTGTACAGACTTAAGTGAGACGCTGCATGAAGCAAGGCAAACGGATGTATAGACTTGTGTGTGCGTGCATGCTACAAGTCAGTGTATGGACATGAACGCGTGTAACAAGATAGTGTACATACTTGTGTTCATGCAGCAACATGCGTTGTATGGACTTGCTATCATGCGGATGTATAGACTTCAGCAGACTGGCTATCATGGAAGTGTATAGACTTGTGCAGACTGATGATGTACATACTTGCATGAGACACAGCATGAGACGCTGAACTGCCAAGAATGTATAGACTTGTAAGTGCTGACAGACGATGTACATACTTGCATGAGACGCTGAATGAGACGGATGTTCACGAGACATGAACTGCATTGGTTGTACAGACTTGTGCTAATGCTGCAAGTGGACAATGTACAGACTTCAAGTGCGTACAGCAAGACACTGTGTAAACTTCAGCTCGTGTAATGTAGTGTACAGACTTTGAATGGCAGTCTATGCAACCAATGCAGTGTACATACTTTATATGCACGATGTACAGACTTCAAATCAAAGGATGCACAATGTACAGACTTTAAATCAAAGGATGCACGATGTACAGACTTCAAGTCAAAGGATGCACGATGTACAGACTTCAAATCAAAGGATGCACGATGTACAGACTTCAAATCAAATGATGCACGATGTACAGACTTTGAACGTGTGTAATGTGCAAACGTTGTACAGACTTGAACGCGTGCAATGCAGTAAGGCAATGTATAGACTTGAACGCGTGCAATGTATAGACTTGCCAGCAGGGAATGTGCATGCGACAGCAATGTATAGACTTTGAATGCAAACACAGGCTGTATAGACTTGAGAAATGATGCATGAACAATGTCGCGATGTATAGACTTAATGTATGCATTAAAAGGATTGTACATACTTTGATCTTGCGAACACAGGCTGTACAGACTTTGAATGATGCATGCACAAGATGATGTACAGACTTGCCAGACGCATGGACCAAGTCTGTAGACTTCATATGATGCATGCACAAGACACAACGAATGTGGATGCACTAACAATGTACAGACTTGGTTTCGTGCATGCTACAGGGCAATGTATGGACTTTGAATGAACGAGAATGAGCATGCATTGTATAGACTTTGAGTGATGCACAAACATATGCAATGTATAGACTTATGCATTGAGTATAGAACACTGCATGACCTAGCACACTCATGCATTCTCCACAGAACAGATCAGACATATGCATTCAAGTGATGACTCAAAGTGTTGTTCTTAGCAAAACAATATGGTGACTCATTCATGTTGCTATCATTAAAACACCACATTATCATCAAAGGACAAGAGGCACAACAATCTCCCCCTTTTTGATGATGGCAACATAATGAGTCACACTGACTCGTCAAACTATTCTCCCCCTTTGACATAATCAAAAAGAAAGGAAATGGTTTGAGAGACAAAATTCAGCACACATACTATTTTCCCACAAATTCAGAGTACAGAGAAAGAAACATAGTTCACTGAGATAGAGTTCCCCCTTATGACAAGAAAACATCTCTCCCCCTATCAATATGCTTGCAGAACTACTCTCCTCTTAAATGCAGATAATCCATAACTCCCCCTGAAGCGCAGGAATGAACTCTAGTTATCCAATAAATCAATATGAAATCTACAAACAATCTGAACTCTGGTTGTGGCACCTCACATATGCATGAACAGAATGAAACAAGTGGAAAGTCCACAGAACCAGAACTGGTTGCAAAACAAGATGGAAGATTCCAACAGTGTGGAGAGGAAAGTGATTGATGATATGAAGGTAAAAGTAGACAACAATAATCACAAGACGTCTCAATGAATAATCAATAGCAAGATTTATGTTGATCAGGCTGACTGGAATGAATCTGATCATGAGGGATTTTAATACTTGCACCACTACAATAAGTCTTAAGAAGAATAGACTCTTCTATCATAAAGGTTTATGAAGTGGTAACTTAACCAATCTGATTTAATTATGATGTATATCAAATTTGTCAAGTTAAACTCAATACTCATATCTGAATCCAAGTTTTAATAAAGGTGAACCAAATAGTCAGATAACACTCAAAATCAATCATCTTTATCTTACACACATGATTTCAATTGCTCCTTTAAAAGTTACACAGATTAGTACTGAGGTTAAACACTTTTACAAGAACATGAGTTGATAAAATTTTCAATGTATTTTCATTTGAAGCACATTATATTTTTCCTGAGCAATTTAGGTTGATCAACACCTTTTTACATGAGGCACAACACGTCTCAGGTGAAGTGACCCAGTTACTCAGTGTGATAACTGTCATTGCCTCTCAACTTCGAGAACAGAGTTAGCAATATAAGTGTCTTTTTACATGAGAAGACACCTTGATCAGAGGTCAGACTTCCCAATTACTCAACACAGAAATACCATTGCTCTGTCAGGTTCTCAATGAATTTTCATTTTAAGTGACTATGACACTTCATGACTTGGGTTTACTCCATTTCTTTGATGGAAAACCCAGTTTCTCAGTGAACAAAGTCATTTCATTACTCACTGATTTTATTTCCTGTCAAATTTTTTAAAGTTAATGTTTAACAACAATACTCACTCTATGTATCTTAACCAAAGTAGCCCTGATTTCAAATTTTCAGATATTTGATGAGTGAGTCTAAGATTTTTATGACACAGATGGTTAAGATTTATTAAAGCTTATCATTCAGATATTTTTAATTCATTTAATTACAAATCTGAGAATACATTAATCTTATATCAGTCTAATTCAGTGGTAATTCTTAAACCAATATGATAGGAATTTCTACATAGTTCTCAGACTGAATTGCATGACATGCAGCTTAAGTTCCTCAGACCGAATACAGACACAGCTGATCAACAAACACCACTAGACACAATCATTCAAACCAGCTAAGAAGAATGTGAAGAATGAGTGTAAGCTAGTGTAAGAGTCAATCACCAATAGAGAATAGAGTTTATCAACAAACAGTAGCTGAGTCTGGAATACAGACTGATCAGCTGTTTTAGTGAAGACAGCAGAGAATTCAATTGAACAGTAGACAAGCTCCCCCTGACAAAATGCATGATATGCAATGAAGGCACAACAATATGCACTGTGAACATGAGATGCACCGACTATATGCAAGACATGCAGCTACCTATACTCGGTGCAATACATGCATCGACTATGTGCACGATATGAACCACTCAAACTCGGTGCAGAGAAGATTTTTCAATTGATTTGACTAATTTTTCATGAGGAATAGGAGTTCTGAAGATGAGACAGAATATGTAGATATGTCAATGAATCAGATGGGTAGATAGGAAGAGTTCAGAAAATTGACACCACTAAAGAATTTAGAAAGGCTCCCCCAGTCTATATGCAGTGAATCACTTCTTTTTGGAATTTTCAATATGATGATATGCAATTCAGTCAATACATGTATGCTTATGCAATGACTCTCCTTCATATATTTTCTGAACATGAATGTCATGAGATTTATGCACGGAATTTGACAAATATGTATCATAACAAGAATGTATAATGCATTCATCAAAGAACTTATCATGATCTACAAGCATCTGGAGCACACAAATTCAGAAGACAGATTTTAAACTGAGTTTTCAGAACTAACCTCAATAGTCCACTTCTGGGGGTTTCACTTTTGAGTGCCTTGGATTATTAACCCCTTTATTCATCAGCTTCCAAGGCACACCTGCAAAGATTTGATCATTTTGATCCAGTAGGAACCCAAGCAACCTTGGGTCCTGTATTAGCCCTAGCAGGTGTTCTGAACAGTCGCTTAGCAGCGCTATCATCAAAATCCATCCGATAACAATTGGTCATGAAGTGACCCAATTTGCCACAATATCTACATGAAACATCAGAATTTTGGGTCCTATGATGCATATCAACAGCAGCATGAGACCTATGAAACTGAGCATGAAATGTTCTGTTGTTTACATGAACATTTTGTTTCTTATTACCAGATGACCAACATTCAGCATACTTATGACCTGACTTGCCACAGTTATAACATGAAAAATTCACAGGTCTTTTGGCACAGAATTTAAAAAAATTGTCATTAACATGGCTTCCTTGGGCATGCCAACAGTCGTTGACTGTATGGCCATACTTCCCACACTCATAGCACCTTAGGTGCCTACCTCTTGAGTCATTACTTCCCTAATGATTTCCTGACCAGAACTCATTTGCCTTATGCCCAGGCTTATTGCAAGTGAAACAAATAATATGCTGGCCTGAAGTAGAGTTATATCTATATGGGCCATGAGCATGTAAGAGAATTTTAGCATGTAGTTTATTGTCTTCTTTCATGATAAAACATGTATTCATTAGGTGACCACGCCTACCACAATAATAACATGATGCAGCAGATTTCTTAGTGGCATGGTTTCTATCAGATGAATTCCTAGAATGCATTACTTCACCAGCATGCTCATCTTTAAGCAACAGTCTGCAATCATCCATTACATGCCCTATCTTGTCACAATAATGACATGACACTTGTGATTTCCAGGCAACATGATTATTAACAGACTGACTAGATGCATGTGAATGAGTACATGAGGCATGAGCATTGTGCATTGACCCATCAAATTCAACCGAGTTGGCATATCTTAGGGTGTAACTGGTGAGGACACGCGCCGCAGCTCACGATGGAGTACACGGACCACGCCGGCATCCCTTTGGCTCGGCGATCACTTGGCGGACTAGCGGAGTTATCTTCATGCTTTAGGCCATGGTGGGCCTTGGATTAGTCCCTGCGTGGACACTTTTATTATTTGTGGACCTTTGTAGGCCAATTGGAGCCAATTAGGCTTTAGTTGGGTCATTTTTATGCTTATTAGGTAGGAGATAGGGCTATTGGGTGACTTTCTTGGTTCAAGCCTTGGCCCATTTGGCATGGCTGGCCAACCAAGGCTTGGCCCACCTGGGGAATTGCGCCCCCCCTCCCTAGGGTTAGGGTTTTGGGCGCCCCCCCCCCCCTTTTCCCTCCTCTTGGAAGGTGGCAGCCGCCCCTCTCCTAGATTATAGGAAGAGGGGTGCGGCCCCCCCTTTTCCCTTCCCCATCCGACCACCCCCTCCCTCCTTTGGCCGCCCCCCATCCCCAATCTCCTCCTAGAATCTAGGAGTGGTGCGCACCCCCCCTTTTCCCCAAGCACCTTGCGCACCCCCCCCCCTTTCCCTCTTGGCTAGGGTTTCAACCCTAGCATTCCCCCTCCCCATATAAAAGGTTTGTATTTTTCTTTGGAGGATTATTATGAATGAAAGAAAATTGCTGATTCTCCTTGAAGGTGGCTGCACCCCCCTCCTTGTTCATCTTTGCTCCTGCGACGGGAGCAAGCCCGGGGTGTGACTCCCCATCCCTCGGTGCGACGCCGAGGTTCCCCCTCTCCTCTATCTCTTTTCAGGTTCACGTTTGGTGCACCCCGACATTGTCTCCGAGAGAAGCGACGTCCTCTCCTTGCTTCTGGCGACTTTGGGTGACCAGCCCATTTTTGGGTGATTCTTCTACGAGTCACCAACGCAGGCGATGCAGTCTCACCTCGTTTGGAGATCGACAACGCCCGGGGTGGTTTTTTTCGTGAGATCGCGCAGGACCCCCTCTCCCTGCGAACCAGATCCTGCCTGCCCTTTTACGAAAATTCCACAGGGCGGACAACTTGGAGTTTGGACGCGGGATCTTCAGGGATCGTACCTCTCTTCGTCCCCTTTCCAACGCCACCGACCTTGCCTCATTCCGACGTCCGAGCTGTTCGTGGTATCCGTTTTTGTGAGGTCGCGCGGGTCTGCCCCACCCACCCGGCGCCAGCACCAACCGCGAGTTTCAGAGGCCACTGCGCGCAACCCCGACCACATCTGATCGAGCCCTTTTTTCGGGACCTGCTGCTCTGCGTCCTCTTCGTCCTCCAACAAGCGGAGCTCCCACCGCCCTTCGGAGCTATTTCTTATCATTTTTCCCGCTCGATCGCATGGTTCTGGGAGCAGAATCCCTGTCACAACTTGCAGGTGTGCCCCCGGCTTTCACGGATGGAATCTGCACACCCCCTTTGGCCGAGGCTTCCTCCCGTGACTTAGCTACACGCCCTCACTGATGGCGCCTCAATCGGACACCGGACCAGGCCGTGGGAGCTTTCATCGCCGAGTCGCGCGTTGCTGCCAACCTGCCGACTGCCGCCCGGGTCCTCCTCGCGGCCACCCCTTCACCGAGTGCCGCCCGTCAGCCCGTGCATCGGCAGCCCCGAATCCATATGTTGTAGCCTGTTATCTCCCTACGAGGAGTGGGCATTTTTGGTTGGAGTTGTATTATTGTTCATCTTGTGTATCGGGGTTGTTGATCTCGGCCGGGGTTTCTTCCCCACGCCTAGGCGTGGAGGTACGTGCGACGCTCCCCTTGTTGGCATTTGCTTTACTAGTATGCTTTCTAGTATGCCGCGTGAGTGTTTATTATCCTAGCTAGTCTTTTAGTCACCGCGTGACTGTGAGTTGAGAGCACCCGTCCCATGGCCCTAGTCGAGCGCCGAGCTCGGACTAGACTCCCCTAGTCGTACGGCGGTTCCTTAGCCGCTGAGATCCCCGCGCTTCCCTCATAGGGACGGTCGTTGGGCTTGAGTTTCTTGTTGAGAGACGCCTCCACCCGGAGGAACGCTACGGAGGTCAGCCGCCCGGCTTGCCTTTGGCGTACGAGTGTTGGCCGCACTTCGTTGTAGTCGTAGGTCTTAGCCCTTTCAGTCCTGTCCCGCATCAAATTGGTATCAGAGCTTAGGGAACCAGTTTGTTCTAACAAATTGGGGTCTTAGGTCATTTGAGTCTTTAGGTTGTCTAGGGTGCAATTGAGGCATTAGACTTGTCTAAGTTACATGTGAGTCATTAGGTTTGTTTTAGGTGCATTTGAGTCCGCATTCTTCCCCTTTTTCCATCGCCATTTTGAGTCGTGTCTAGTCCCATCCCTTAGTTGTCCTACATGTCCCTTCCATAGTCCTAGGGCGTGCATGTGTATTTAGAGTCCTCAGGTGCATCATCATGGCTATCCCTACTTGGTCAACTCTATACAACTCGGCCCTCCACAAGGGTCCGACCGACCCTCTATTCTTGGACATCATTCTAGATGAGGACCTTCGCTTTGATGGATCGAGCCCTAGTGCCTATCTAAAGTGGGAGGCTACCATGGAAAAAATACTTTGAGAAGAATTGGATATATGGTTTCGAGAGAGTCAACATTGCCAAGGGACAACTTTCACCTCAAGCCATGGAAGCGTGGAATCACATAGTGGGTCTTAGGGCAGGTTGGAGGCAAGAGCCCATACACTCATGGGAGGAGATGAAGGTAGAACTTAGGAAGATCTACAGTCCCCAACGCTCCCCCTCCTACTCGGAGACCCATAGCCCGAGGAGCACTACCACTCCTCCTTTTTCTCTCGGCCAGTCTAAGGCCACTATAAGGGCTCAACCTCCGCAACGCCCATCACCTCTTACCCCCAACCGAGCACATCATAGTCGGAGGCGAAAGGCTCCACTTGTGCATGAGTCTAGGTCCACGACTAGGCCTAATGATTTTGGGCAAATTCACCATAGAGACCCCACCCCAAGTCCCACCTTTGTCGAACTCTTGCAAAACTTTTCAGATCGGTTGGATAAGAGGCATGCTTATATTGAGTCGCTAATTTTCCCTAGCCCACAGTCCGCTCCGCCTCCGGGCTCACGCCTGCCACCACCCCCGGAGCCCGCCCCTGTGGCCCCCTGTAGTGGGGATGCCCGATTCTCTGACCAGTGTCCTTCACGTTCCCCTATCTTGGAGGACACACATTCGGAGGATGCCCCACCTGGGTTTGTTCCAGTGACTTACGAGGCTGAACAGGAGTTGGCTGAGGAGTACCTAACTGAGGTTGAGGAGTTAGGGAATGATCCCATGGAGCACCCAGTCGTGCCTGAACCTTTGGAGGTTAGGGCCGACACTCTCGGCCCGAGACCCTCGACTGAGGGCCAGGGACCCCTCCACATCATAGAGGACTCTGTTTCCATTCCCGAGAGAGATGCTTCACCCTTAGACCCTCATATAGAGCCATTCTTACCTTCCGAGGGTGAACTGGTCATTGGAGAGTCTTTAGCTAGCTGGCTAAGGGAGGGTCCACTTCTAGATGTCTCCATTCCTTGCTATACACCCATGGCACCAGCCCTCCCAATGGTACCCCTCAACTCCTTTCACACCACTTTTCGGTCCTTCTGCTTTCTTGAAAATGTGAAGGACTTCCTTAGGAGTTTAGATTGTCAATGGGGGTTGACATATATGTTGACCTTAGGGTCTGACCAACCCTATAGTCATAACTTTACACTCCCTGCTATGGGGTCTATTACCTCGGTCTACACCATAGGACATATCACCTCCGAGGTCCTTTTATTCTTTCCCATACCCGTGGAGGTTGATTTTGTCCCCTCTTATGGTATCACGGTCCCGAGGGAGGAACCTAGCTTTCCTTGCCTCCCTCATGAGCCACTTGCCCCATATATTAGAGCGCCTGAAGGTGGTCATCTGCACCTGGGCGAATATCGTACATGGGCAAGTATAGTGAAGGGGCCTGTCGGGAGGGTTCATCATTTCTTTGACCCTTTCGATCCCCTCCCTAGTGAGCCTCTCGACTCGTATTCTTTTCCCCACCTTGTCGAGGAGGTCCATTATCACACCCCATCCAGACCTGCTAGTCAACACCTCACCTTGCATACACCCAGATGCCAGAGTTTAGGAGGCCAGGGACACATGTCTCTCTCTCATGTTTCTCCATGTCCCTCATCATATAGGGGTAATGTCATGAGTGAGTTTGGGGTTATTCGTCCTCCTGAGTCTACCATATCTAGTAGGACACATGTGCATGATAAGTCATACTTTGGTTGTCCAGGTCCTCCCCATGTTGTCAAGTCTGGTAGATGTCATAGGCATATTAGATCCATATTTGGATGTCCAGGACCACCCCTGCATTCACGTAGGTATGAGTCTACCCATCTTATTCAGAGTCTGCATCATCACCACCTTGAGGCCAGCAACGCACGTTATAAGGAGTTAGCTGACGCGCATCGACACATCCGTGAGTTCCGTAAGGGAGAGTACGTCATGATCAGGGTCAGACCTGAACGGTTTCCTCCAGGGGCCGTGAAGAAACTCCAGGCCCGCGGTGCTGGACCCTTCCGAGTCTTGAAGCGAATTGGGTCGAATGCGTATGAGATTGAGCTGCCAGAAGGCTATGGGATCTGTTCGATGTTCAATGTCTCAGATTTAGTGGCATATCGGGAGCCCGCGGTGATTCCCAGTGAGCCTTTTGAGCCCTCCCCTCCTCTTGAGAGTGTTACACCTTCGAGCGTCCACCTCCTCCAGCCCCATTACAGAAACGCGAGCATATAGATTACATACTGGATGAGCAGGTGACCACTACCAGGAGCGGAGCCTACCAACGCTTCCTAGTGCGTTGGAGAGGGCGCCCTGCGACAGACGACACCTGGATCACACGTGGAGAGCTAGAGAGGATCGACCCGGACTTGCTGGAGCGCTATTGGAGTGACCAGGACCCTTACTCGACAGGGTCGAGTTCTTCCCACCCGGGGAGAATTGGTGAGGACACGCGCCGCAGCTCACGATGGAGTACACGGACCACGCCGGCATCCCTTTGGCTCGGTGATCACTTGGCGGACTAGCGGAGTTATCTTCATGCTTTAGGCCATGGTGGGCCTTGGATTAGTCCCTGCGTGGACACTTTTATTATTTGTGGACCTTTGTAGGCCAATTGGAGCCAATTAGGCTTTAGTTGGGTCATTTTTATGCTTATTAGGTAGGAGATAGGGCTATTGGGCGACTTTCTTGGTTCAAGCCTTGGCCCATTTGGCATGGCTGGCCAACCAAGGCTTGGCCTACCTGGGGAATTGCGCCCCCCCTCCCTAGGGTTAGGGTTTTGGGTGCCCCCCCCCCTTTTCCCTCTTCTTGGAAGGTGGCAGCCGCCCCTCTCCTAGATTATAGGAAGAGGGGTGCGGCCCCCCCTTTTCCCTTCCCCATCCGACCACCCCCTCCCTCCTTTGGCCGCCCCCCATCCCCAATCTCCTCCTAGAATCTAGGAGTGGTGCGCACCCCCCCCCTTTTCCCCAAGCACCTTGCGCACCCCCCCCCTTTCCCTCTTGGCTAGGGTTTCAACCCTAGCATTCCCCCTCGCCATATAAAAGGTTTGTATTTTTCTTTGGAGGATTATTATGAATGAAAGAAAATTGCTGATTCTCCTTGAAGGTGGCTGCGCCCCCCTCCTTGTTCATCTTTGCTCCTGCGACGGGAGCAAGCCCGGGGTGTGACTCCCCATCCCTCGGTGCGACGCCGAGGTTCCCCCTCTCCTCTATCTCTTTTCAGGTTCACGTTTGGTGCACCCCGACATTGTCTCCGAGAGAAGCGACATCCTCTCCTTGCTTCTGGTGACTTTGGGCGACCAGCCCATTTTTGGGTGATTCTTCTACGAGTCGCCAACGCAGGCGAGGCGGTCTCGCCTCGTTTGGAGATCGACAACGTCCGGGGTAGTTTTCTTCGTGAGATCGCGCAGGATCCCCTCTCCCTGCGAACCAGATCCTGCCCGCCCTCTTACGAAAATTCCACAGGGCGGAAAACTTGGAGTTTGGACGCGGGATCTTCAGGGATCGTACCTCTCTTTGTCCCCTTTCCAACGCCGCTGACCTCGCCTCATTCCGACGTACGAGCTGTTCGTGGTATCCGTTTTCGTGAGGCCGCGCGGGTCTGCCCCACCCACCCGGCGCCAACACCAACCGCGAGTTTCAGAGGCCACTGCGCGCAACCCCGACCACATCTGATCGAGCCCTTTGGTCGGGACCTGCTGCTCTGCATCCTCTTTGTCCTCCAAGAAGCGGAGCTCCCATCGCCCTTCGGAGCTATTTCTTATCATTTTTCCAACTTGATCGCGCGGTTCTGGGAGCAGAATCCCTGTCACAACTTGCAGATGCGCCCCCGGCTTTCACGGATGGAATCTGCGCACCCCCTTTGGGTGAGGCTTCCTCCCGTGACTTAGCTACGCGCCCTCACTGACGGCGCCTCAATCGGACACCGGACCAGGCCGTGGGAGCTTTCACCGCCGAGTCGCGCGTTGCTGCCAACCTGCCGACTGCCGCCCGGGTCCTCCTCGCGGCCACCCCTTCACCGAGTGCCGCCCGTCAGCCCGTGCATCGGCAGCCCCGAATCCATATGTTGTAGCCTGTTATCTCCCTGCGAGGAGTGGGCATTTTTGGTTGGAGTTGTATTATTGTTCATCTTGTGTATCGGGGTTGTTGATCTCGGCCAGGGTTTCTTCCCCACGCCTAGGCGTGGAGGTACGTGCGACGCTCCCCTTGTTGGCATTTACTTTACTAGTATGCTTTCTAGTATGCCGCGTGAGTGTTTAGGATCCTAGCTAGTCTTTTAGTCACCGCGTGACTGTGAGTTGAGAGCACCCGTCCCATGGCCCTAGTCGAGCGCCGAGCTCGGACTAGACTCCCCTAGTCGTACGGCAGTTCCTTAGCCGCTGAGATCCCCGCGCTTCCCTCATAGGGACGGTCGTTGGGCTTGAGTTTCTTGTTGAGAGACGCCTCCACCTGGAGGAACGCTACGGAGGTCAGCCGCCCGGCTTGCCTTTGGCTTGCGAGTGCTGGCCGCACTTCGTTGTAGTCGTAGGTCTTAGCCCTTTCAGTCCCGTCCCGCATCAGTAACCAGAAATATTCTTTACCTTCTTTGTTTGACCCTTCCTTTTCAAGTTCTGATTATTCTTAACAATTTATGTTTGCTTTTCATTTTTCTGGGCTTTGAACTGAAATACAGATGTTGAAGGTGATTTCTGATTTTCATTTTGTTTTGGGGATTGATTTGAGGTACCAGCTACATCAGAGCTTTGCACAAAAGTGGTGTATAGCTGGTTTTTAGTGATTTCCTTAACATCAGAACTGCAACTTATCCCCTCTCTTGAATTGTCATTTTTATCTTTCATGACAGCTTTCATTTTTCCTTCATTTTTAGCAGACTTGGATGTTAATTTTTCTAGATCCTGAATCTTATTCTCTAAATGTGCTATATGAAGCTCATAACTGGCTATCTCCTGTTCACTGAAATTGACACATTCACCTTGAACTTTATTTGTAGTTTTATACTTCTCAATTTCTTGTTCCAAGTTGCTCAACTTTTCTGACTCTTCATCACAGACAACTTTTCCTTTTTCTATGGTGAGAAGTCTTTCAGACAAGCCAGTGTTTAATCGCTTTAGTTTTTCAACTTCAGCCTTCAGTTCAGTGTTTTCTTTGGTCAGCTTCTTAACTTCTTCATCACAATTTTCATTACTGGACATCAACTCCAGTTTTTCAATTAGTTCCTCTTCTCTTTCTTCTACTTTAATTTTCTCAGCAACCAAGTTTTTGTGATCCTCTTTAAATGAGACAATTTATTTATTCAGCCATTCATTCTCACTATAAAGATCTTCATTACGTTCTCTTAGAGCCGAGCACATATTGAAGTTTGATTTTAGAGAGGAAACATGCACACCTTCCTTGTTGACTTTATTCAGACTAGCCTTGAGATCTTCATTTTCTTTTTGAACTTTAGCATGTTCAAGCTTTAGTTTGTCCATTATAGAATTAATTTCAGTCAGCTCTTGCATGCTTTTTAGATGCTCATTTTTCTTCTTATTCAGCTGATTCTCAAGTTCTGATATCTTGTCCATGCATGTTTGATTTTCAATTTTTAGAGAACCATTTTGTTCCTTAAAATTCTGAGCATCTATTAGGCATGTATCATAAGACTATTTCAATGTAGGACAAATATCACAAGTAAGTTCAGATTTGCATTGTTCAATTCTTTTCTTTAGCCTTTTATTTTCAGATTTTAATTTTGTACATCTATCAGTAAGCTCTTCATTTATATTCCATAAATCATCAATCAAAACTTCTTCGGATCTAGGGCTTACCTGAGATGATGATTCTTCATTATCATTTCTCCGATCAGCCATCAAGCATTTGTTGTGATTCCTGGTAAGCTTTAGTTTTTCCAAAATTTCTTTGGCAGACCTGCAAGAAGAAATACATGAGATTAGAGCTCTGTCAATTGATTCTTTCATTAAAACTAATGCTCTAGTGTTGACAGAGTCTTTCAATTTATCCTTCTCAGTCCATCTAGATTTATCTTTTGATAAATTGTGTGGACCATGAGTTATTACCTTCCAGAGATTAGGATCAGTTGATTTTACATACCGATGAAAATTTTCTAACCAAGAATCAAAATCATTACCTCTGAATATCGGAGGATTAGCCATCGAGATATGATGAATGCACCGAAATCAGATGAGCAAATCAAGAAACTAAATCGGTGAAACAAAACACAGAACACAAGAAACCCACTCTGAAATGCACCAAAAACTAGCAGGATCCTCTGCAGATTGTTTGATCTGTTAGGTCAGAGACCCGCTCTGATACCAAGTGTTGGGTTCGGTGCTATGTATTCAGAGGGGGGTGAATGAATCTACCCTTTAAAAATTTCTCCCAATTAAATTCTAATGCTCACAACTGAAGAATTAACGCCTAAAGGAATGAATTAAACTTCAGATCTAATCCTGTCAAAAGACTCTTGATACCACAATCAAACACACAGTGTGCAATCAAAACATATCGTCCCTATGCATTCATCTAGCAGAAGCATATAAGAAATCAAACCACTGCATAGAGGATTTTTAGGTGGTTCGGTCCTCCAGTCCTACATCCACCCCACACTCAAACCAGAGTGTGGATTCCGCTGACTCACAGCTTGAACGGCTGGGCATCACAGCTTGCCTACATCAGCTGGGCCTCACAGCTTGCCATCCCGCTGAGCATCACAGCTTGCTGTCCAAAGGAGTCCACCTCTGCAACGCTGAGCATCACAGCTTGCTCCGTTGGGTAATACAGCTTAGCCGTCCGAGGTATCCACCTCGCCCGCTGAGCAACACAGCTTGCTAAAAGGTTTAAAATGAAAACAAAAATAAGAGAGAATAGCAACAGGAAAGCTGTAAACAATGAAGCACAATATGGCTCTCAAAGAGAGCTGACTGGCCTGGATTTGATCCACGGTCCAGTAGAGACTGATCTTCAGACTGCTCTCTTCTTCTCTCGATCTCACTATCTCTCCTCAACTTCTTTCTCTTCTTCTTCTGCTAATCTCTTTCTCTTCTTTGCTCTTCTCTTCTCTCTCTTTCTTTCTCTTTCTCTTCTTCACTCTATTTCTTTCTCTTCCTCTTCTTCTGGATCGTGCAGGCACTCACTGCTTCTGCTCTTCTGCTTCAGCTCTCACAGCTTCGATCAGTCTTGTTCTGAGGAAGAAGGCTTCCTTTTATAGCAGCAGCAGACGATAGGGCGTGTGTCTTCCGCATTTCCCGCCCAGAAGCCTCAATCCACGTGGTAGCATTTCAGCACAGTGGTTCCACGTGTCACGATCAGGGCCATCTTCTATTCTTGGATCACGTGCATCATTAACCTCCTCGAGCAGCAGCTCTATAATAACAGACTGTTATCAGTAGAGTCATGGCCTGTACAGACTTGAAAATAGGTGTGCAGGAGAGAGTGTATAGACTTTAAGTGCATGAGATGCAGTTTGCATTATGCATAAGTATATACATTCAGAGTGAATGCACAGACAGGCCAGCACAAGTGTACAGACTTGCGTGAGACGCTGCATGAAGCAAGGCAAACGGATGTATAGACTTGTGTGTGCGTGCATGCTACAAGGTAGTGTATGGACATGAACGCGTGTAACAAGACAGTGTACAAACTTGTGTTCATGCAGCAACATGCGTTGTATGGACTTGCTATCATGCGGATGTATAGACTTGAGCAGATTGGCTATCATGCGAGTGTATAGACTTGTGCAGACTGACGATGTACATACTTGCATGAGACACAGCATGAGACGCTGAACTGCCAAGAATGTATAGACTTGTAAGTGCTGACAGACGATGTACATACTTGCATGAGACGCTGAATGAGACGGATGTTCATGAGACATGAACTGCATTGGCTGTACATACTTGTGCTAATGTTGCAAGTGGACAATGTACAGACTTCAAGTGCGTGCAGTAAGACACTATGTAAACTTCAGCTCGTGCAATGCAGTGTACAGACTTTGAATGGCAGTCTATGCAACCAATGCAGTGTACAGACTTTATATGCACGATGTACAGACTTCAAATCAAAGGATGCACAATGTACAGACTTTAAATCAAAGGATGCATGATGTACAAACTTCAAGTCAAAGGATGCACGATGTACAGACTTCAAATCAAAGGATGCACGATGTACAGACTTCAAATCAAATGATGCACGATGTACAGACTTTGAACGTGTGTAATGTGCAAACGTTGTACAGACTTGAACGCGTGCAATGCAACAAGGCAATGTATAGACTTGAATGCATGCAATGTATAGACTTGCCAGCAGGGAATGTGCATGCGACAGCAATGTATAGACTTTGAATGCAAACACAGGTTGTACAGACTTGAGAAATGATGCATGAACAATGTGGCGATGTATAGACTTAATGTATGCATTGAAAGGATTGTACAGACTTTGATCTTGCGAACACAGACTGTACATACTTTGAATGATGCATGCACAAGATGATGTACAGACTTGCCAGACGCATGGACCAAGTCTGTAGACTTCATATGATGCATGCTTAAGACACAACGAATGTGGATGCACTGACAATGTACAGACTTGGTTTTGTGCATGCTACAGGGCAATGTATGGACTTTGAATGAACGAGAACGAGCATGCATTGTATAGACTTTGAGTGATGCACAAACATATGCAATGTATAGACTTATGCATTGAGTATAGAACACTGCATGACCTAGCACACTCATGCATTCTCCACAGAACAGATAAGACATATGCATTCATGTAATGACTCAAAGTGTTGTTCTTAGCAAAATAATATGGTGACTCATTCATGTTGCTATCATTAAAACACCACATTATCATCAAAGCACAAGAGGCACAACATCTTGTTCAATGCTCTTTACTACGGATGTTCTGGCTACTTCTGAAATTCCCTTGATCTGTCTAAGACTCATGAAGATTTCAATCTATATACCTTGTTCATAAATTTGAAAAAGATCTGGAAAAAGGAATCTTCTATTATAGGGAATTATGAAGGTCTGAAAAGACTCATGTGGTTTAAGTCTAATGTAATTCTTGAGTTTTGACTTAAACATCTTGAAAATATCTGAGTCAATCATTTGAATAAACTTTTACTAGTTGATTCATGATATATCATGTAGGACCTCCTGAAAACTGAACATTTTTAAAATAATGGCTCTCTTTGGTTAAGTTACATGATGCATGTATTATCTTTAAACATCTGTTTATTCTGGTATGTCCATTAAGCAATGTTAGGTCAGAGCAATGACTTTGTCACTGAGAAACCATGTCCAAAGGACTATGTCATGAAGTGCCACAGTTATCTCTGCTAAAAATTTGATGAAAGATATGTGAAAGGTTAAGGCAGAGCAATGATTAGGTTGCACTGAGAAACTGGGACATTCATCAAAGAAATGGAGTCAACCTATGTCATGAAGTGCCCTAGTTATCTCTGTTCATAATGAAGCATGGCAGTTAATCATAATAAGTGCTTAGGGATACTGGCATCCAAACAACGTGTATCCTCTAGTTACAAAGTGTGTACTACACTAGATTGCTCTTGAAAAATATTTTGCTTAAAGAAGAAATCAGAAAAATAATTGAAACAGAAACATTGCTGAATTCTTGAACAAAATCAGTTGTATTCAGGTGTGTTTAATCTCAATACTACTTCATGCAAACCTTTATAGGGGTCATTGATTATGAATGATTAAGATGGAGGGGGGTTAAACTAGATGTGTGTATGTCAGCTTGGTTTTCTTTTATTAAATATTGATTCCAGATATGAATAAAGAAAAGTTTTTTGGATAACTTCAAAATTCATTATGCTTAAACCATGCAGTTTAGTAAAGTTCCTTCATAAGCCCCTACAATTGAAGACTGTATATTTTGTTTATGGCATTAGTATCTAATTAGAAATCTTCCTCGTTGTTTTTCTCTACAGATTGCAATACCTCTTGAGCTATTCTCCTATTGCCTGAATTGTCCAATTGTCCCTGTGATTTTGCTGATTCTCTTTCATGGACCCTGTGAATAATCATCTTGATCTGTTTCAACATGACTGTCCCTAGACCTTCAATTCATTCAACTCCTTTTAATTTGACAAACAAGAGTCATTATTTGCTCTGGGGGAGTACATGTATTGTTGTCAGGGAAAGTGCAGACATTTCTTTCTCTTCCATATCTTTTCTCATTTCAAACAGGGAGATTTTGTGAATCATACTTCTGTCAGATGTCTGCAGGTTCTGCTTTCTATTCTTTCCTTTTTGATGTTGTCAAAGGGGGAGAATATATCTGTGGATGAGTCATTAAGACTGTTCTGTCAGATGTATGACAGACATTGTGCTGATATATTATATTGTGCATGCATGCTTTGCATTTAATGTGATTAAGATCAACCTCATGACTTTATTGCAATGACTCATAATATTGCCATCATCAAAAAGGGGGAGAGTTTTGTGTACCCTCTGTGATTTTGATGATATCAACTATTATGTCTCATCATTTATAATCTTGATGATATAACTGTGATGCATGAATTAATGAGCTCATCAAACACATATTTAAGTCTGAACAATGTCAGTCAGAACTAGTTCCAAAGATACACCAAAAAGGCATGAAACGACAGTCAACACTGGTGACAAAAGTCAACGACAGGCAGGTAAAATCACTGTCATCTCAGTCTGAAAAACATAGGTCAGTGCTTAAACCCTTCCTTATTAAGGTTAACACTTTGTCATACAATGCTGCACGGTTTCACTTGCACGGTCATTTTATCAAACAGCTGGCATGCACACGAAGGTTGATGCTAGTTGTAGTTCATGCATAACTAGGGTCGGTGCTAGTTATATTCTTCACACATACTTACGGTCGGTGCAAGTTTTTGTCTTGCGCTAAGCAAGGTCCGTGCATATCTCGCATCCTGCCTACATAAGTCGGTGTAGATTTCAGCCATATGCATACAACGTCGAGGCTAGTTGCATAAAAGGTCAGTGTTAGTATGCAAGTCCTGTGCATATCAGGTCAGTGTTAGCAGGTGATGTCACATACTCAGGTCTATGCTAGTTACACTTTGTGCCATACTAAGGTCTGTGCAAGTTGCACATAGGCCGGTGCACATTTGTCCGTATGCGATACAAGGTTGGTGCAACTTTCTCCTGCGCACATAGAAGGTTAGTGCAGGTTTGGCATTGTGCTTGTAAAGTCGGTGCAGGTTTAGGTCGGTGCACCCTTCACTAGTGTAGAAAAAATGCACATAAAGGTCGAAGCTAGCTGATGTTCACAGAATGAAGGTCGGTGCATGTTTGCTTTTGGCAAACTAGTCTACTGAGCATGCAACAAGAAGTCTGTGCATGTTTGCTTTTGGCAAACTAGGTCGGTGCACATTTCAGTTCAACACGTATAAGGTCCGTGCATGTTTGCTTTTGGAAAACTAGGTCGGTGCACATTTCAGTTCAACACGTATAAGGTCTGTGCATGTTTGTCTTAAATGCATAAAAGGTCTGTGCATACACTGTAGCTAGTCGGTGCACTTTTTGCATATAGCCAATAGGTCTGTGCACATCTGAATTGTGCATTGAGAAGGTCAGTGCACATAGGTCTACAAGGTCTGTGCACATGTGAAATGCAAGTTGGTGCATATTCTAATTGTGCAAGACCAAGGTCGATGAACATTTGCAACCTCGCATTCTCAGGTCTGTGCACGTTCTCATACTTGCATACATGGTTAGTGCTAGTCTTGCATGAGGTCTATGTTACCTTGCATTGTCCTGTGCACTTAGTCGATGCTAGTGGTAGTTCTTCACACCAAGGTCGATGCTAGTTAGCCTTGCTTCGCATGTAAGGTCTATGCTAGCTGGACTTACTTCATGACTGAAGTCTATGCAAGATGAATAAAGTCTATGTTAGTTGGTTTGGTTCACGCTATGTCTGCATTATATACATTAACGTCAGTGCACAATTGTTCATTGTCTCTTACAGGGTCTGAGCACATTTTGCCTTGAACCATATAAGGATTCAACCCACTCATCAAGGATGAACTGACATATATTCAAACACCTGGGGAACGGAGAGGTTGACTGCACGTGGATTTGTGTAACAATGATAAGTGGCACATGATCCATGGCAGATCATCCCAGGAAGTCTAAAGCCACGTGGATCGTCCTTGAACCAGAGGCTGACACGTGTCAGGGCTCCTCCAGAATCTTCTTGGCGGGAGTATTCCCTCCACACGCCCAAGGCGTGACTACATGGACCCCATCGGCTGAAGATATATATATATATATATGTGTGTGGATCATTTTCAAGGAGCAGCGAAGCTTGAGAGAAAAAGTTCAGAAGAAAAGAGAGCAGCTGCAAGAGTAGAAAACCACCAGAGAAGAAGAAAAGAGCGAGAGCCAGAGAGAAGAAAAGAAAAAGAAGAGAGAAAAGAAATATATAGAGTTTCAGCCGAGCTCTATTTAAAGATATGAAGCTTGTATGTTCCAGGATCAAATCCTGAACAGTCTCATGCTCCTGTGAGAGCTATAGTTTTTCATTTTGCCTGTTATGTTCTTTCTTTTATTTTCCATTCTCCACATTATCTTTTTGATTCCTTGCTTTGGGATCGGGGTTCCTTCTGTGTGAACAGAAGAAGGGAGGCAGGTGTCTCCAATTGTGAGAGACGGGGTGTCACTCACGGGTTCCTCCTGAGGATTCAGGAGAAGGGAGATTTATCTCCGATTGATGGGGACATCACCTCCCGTGCCCACACTCACGGCTTGTCTTCTCACCCCGGAAGCACCCCACATGGTCTAGTCATTTATTTTGAGTCATATGTTATATTTTCATATTTTATTTGAGTCATATCATTATAATTTTCCTTTTATTTGAGTCCAGTACTTAGGTTAATGAGTCATCTACCTAAGTTAAGTGTCATAGGGTTGATAAGACTAGTTTATGGGCCCAGAACTCAGGGTCCCTGTTCACGGCCCTTCCCCGACCAGCATCGTCAACCAGAAAATTCCATAAAATTTTGACGTCGACCTGATCCAGCCTCGAAGATTTTCCCACTGGTCTCATCGAAAACAAAATTCGGGAGTGGCCGTAGCAGTGTCAACTTCAACTATCTATCCCCTGTTCCAGAGAGCGGGCAGAACCGGCATTGTCTTTCCGTTCGGCTTCTATTTCAATTTTTCCCCTCCCCGCTTGGCCGGCTTTAAGCCCCTCCCTGCGGGAGGTAGTGTTTGAATGTATGAGTGACTCCCCCTCCCCTTGTTCCACCCCCTTGCATGGGGAGTAGTGTTGTAAATCTTTAAAACAGGTTCAAGCTACACCGGCGCAGCGTGTGGGGAACCCACGCTTCCCCGCTCGCCCACGTCTCCGAGGGGGACCGGTTTCCTCAAACCGGTCGAGTAAGTGTTCTAACCTTGCTTCCTTTAGTACTTGTCCTTTCAATATTAGCTCATAGCTCCGCTGGCCATGAGAGTGAGTGCTCGGTCCCTCAAGCTCCATTGCTTCGAGTGACCACCATGGGGTAGAGAGTAACCGGTGCCCTCGACACAATCTCGGCTCCATTGAATTGGGCCTCCATACCTTTGGGAACAAACCTTGGCCTTGCTGGCCCTCTACCAGCAAGGGCGCAGCCCTCACATCCTCCACTTGGCATCGCCAAGTTACCCCGGGTTTGGGTGAGTGTCGAGTGAGCGGCCGCCGATCTCGGTCCGTTACTATTGTGAATTGTGCTTGCTTGTTAAAGTCCAAGGGCGTGTCACATCACCGATTGTCATCTATGGATTCAGAGGAAGGGAGATTGGTTTCTCCGGGTCTGAGTGATTGGGTATCACTCACGGTTTTCCCTCTTGTTTAGAGGAAGGAGACTGTTGTCTCCGGTTGCTAGTGACGGGCTGTCACTAGTGGTTCCCTCCGGTTTGGAGGAAGAGAGGAGAGTGTTCTTCTGGGTCAAGCTGTCAGGTAGCATTTGTAGCAGACTGAGTCTGTGTTGTTTTTCTAGCTTGTGCTAGTGGATTCCTCGCTCGGTGGGAGCGAGGGGTGGACGTAGGCTAACTCTGGGTAAGCTGAGCCACCTAAAAATCCTACGAGTTGTGTGATTGCTTTGGTGTGTTTACTTCCTATCCTCTACCCCTTTCGCAGGTTGGCCTCTGAAATGGTTTGATTGTACTCGTTGTTTCCGATTGGCTTTGCTCATCACAATAGATGTTTGCTTAGGAGCATTTCCTTTTAAAACTGTTGGCCTTCATCTAGTTGAAGCTTCTCTGTCTATTATTAGTCTTATTCCAACCCTGCTGCGAAGTGTCCTCCGTGTGTTTATCAGAGTTTTAGGTCGCTGGTTGCTTGCTGGGTATGCAATTCAAGTGTTTGAGTGAGATTCGCATAAGAACATATAGTCAAGTGTTCAAGTGTGAGTCTCTTTAGAACACTTGTCTAGCCTAGCTAAATTGATTTGACTTCCGCACGATTTCTAGCTATAGTTTTTAATTTGGGCAAAATTCTAAAAGGGGATTCATTCACTCCCCCTCTGAATCTGTGCCTTGCACCCCATACATTCTAACATAGATGACACTGCCGACTTGTATGCACAAGGTTTGAAGATGTTCGATGAGCCATCGTCGGTAGTGGATGAACCTACAAAGGAAGTTAATTCGGGAACTAATGAGGATCCCAGGCCTATCTTTATTTATGCTAATCTCCCTCTTAAGGTTGAAGAGGAGTTGATCAAGGTTTTGAGGGAGTTCAGTGATTCTTTTGCATGGTCATATGAGGACATGCTGGGTCTCGACCCCTCTTTGGAAGAACATCGGCTTGTGCTTAAGCCAGGGGCAACACCCGTTAAACAAAAGCTAAGGAGATTTTCACCCCCACATGGCCTTGAGGATGAAAGAGGAAGTTGATAAATTGCATAAGGCCAGGTTTATTCGGGTCATTTTATATCCTCAGTGGGTGGTAAATATAGTCCATGTCATCAAGAAGGATGGAAAGGTGCGAATTTGCATTGATTTCAAGGATTTAAACAAGGCATGTCCCAATGATGATTTTCCGCTGCCTCATGTAGATGT
Source organism: Amorphophallus konjac (assembly GCA_022559845.1). NCBI lineage: Eukaryota > Viridiplantae > Streptophyta > Magnoliopsida > Alismatales > Araceae > Amorphophallus > Amorphophallus konjac. Next base: position 231,199,462 of record CM040126.1, read on the forward strand.
GCTAGTGGATAACACAGTCGGGTATGAAGCTTTGTCATTCATGGATGGTTATTCAGGCTATTACCAGATCCGTCTTGCTCCAGAAGATCAAGAGAAAACTTCCTTCACCACGCCCTAAGGTACTTATTGCTACGTGGTAATGCCGTTCGGATTGAAGAATGCCGGTGCCACCTACCAAAGGGCGATGATGGCTATATTTCACGATATGATGCATGTCCATATGGAAGCTTACGTGGATGATATTTTGGTGAAGTCAATAACCAAAGAGGAACACCCCGCTATTCTGGCTAAGGTGCTTCAGAGAGCTAGGGAGTATAAGCTGAAAATGAATCCCAAGAAATGTGTATTTGGAGCATCTTCGGGGAAGCTGCTAGGTTTCATAGTTAGCAAACAGGCGATTCAAATTGATCCTAATAAAGCTAAGGTCGTCATGGACATGCCACTGCCTAAGAACATCATGGAACTTCGAGGGTTGATTGGATGCTTGCAGTTTATTAGAAGATTTATATCTCAACATTCTCAGAGGTGCCACCCGTTTTATGAACTGCTAAAGGCAGGGGTCGAATTTGAGTGGAATGAAGATTTTCAAAAGGCCTACGAAGATTTGAAAGCTTATTTGTCTAATCCCCCAGTTCTACAGCCTCCTGTCCCTGGGAAACCCCTAATCCTATATATTTATGTCATTGAGTACTCCCTAGGAGCTGTCCTGGCACAAGTGGATGATGAAGGTAAAGAGCGGGCAGTAATTACCTCTCTATGTTGTTTAACCCGGTAGAAGCCAAGTATACTACCATGGAGAAGACTTGTGCCGTATTAGTTTGGGTACCTTAGAAACTAAACCACGATTTCTTAGCCCACCAGGTTAGGCTGATCTCTAGAATGGACCCGATCCGCTATCTCCTAGGAAAACCCATCCTTTCTAGCAAGTTAGCTCGCTGGCAGAGCTTGCTCTCTCAATTTGATATCACATTTGTCGTTCAGAAGGTAATCAAAGGATATGCCATCACTGAGCATCTGGCCCATCTTCCTATTCCTTACACTGACTCTATTCAGGATGAGTTCCCTGATGAGCATCTTATTGTTCTTACCCACCATCCCTTCTGGTCTCTGCACTTTGATGGTGCACTCAACTCTCAAGGCCGAGGAATAGGTGCCGTTCTCCTCACTCCGGAAGGGGTGACGATTCCCTTTGCATATTAGCTCTACTTTCCTGCTACTAACAACATTGTTGAGTACGAAACTCTCCTAGTCGGATTGAAGCATGCCTATCTCTTAGGCGCGCGTTATTTAAACATCATAGGAGACTCTCAGCTTGTTCAACACCAAGTTGTGTCCACTTATCGCACTCGTGACCCGAAGCTCAAGCCATATCAAGATTTGGCCACTCTCTTGGCTAGGCAATTTTGTAAATTAATCTACATTCACACTCCTCGGTCTCAGAATATTCTCGCTGATGCTTTGGCATCGCTTGCTTCCTCTCTATCTTTTCCTCTTAGTCGGAGAACTGATACTATCATCATTCAGAGATTGGATGCCCCTTTTCTTTAGGATCTTTGGTTTGATAACCTTAGGAAGACTGTAGAAGTCAAGGCTGAGAAGAAAGATTTAAAGGAAGTTTTTTTAGCAGAGTTAGAAGAGATCTAAAAAGAAGAAGAGTTGTCGTGGTATCATGAAATTGAGTTGTATTCTAAGGATGGATCATTCCCAAAATGGGCAAATGCCGAATAGCGTAAGGCTATTAGAAGAGCCACCTCGAGGTACACTATCATAGCTGGAGAATTGTATAGGCGCGCTCTCAATGGAATGCTCATGAGGTGTCTAGATGATGATGAAGCTTGTAAGGTGGCTGAAGCAGCACATTCAGGTGAGTGTGGAGGTCATGTCAATGGCCAGGCTCTAGCGAAGCAGATCCTTAGGTAGGGTTATTATTGGCCAACTCTAGAGGAGGACAGCCCCCTCTATGTCCGGAGGTGTCTTAAATGCCAACTCCATGCTGATAAAATTCATGCTCTTGCTTCATCTCTCCATCATCTCTGTGCTCCTTGGCCATTCTCTATGTGGGCTTTCGATATTGTAGGCCCGCTAGGTGATCCCAATTCTCAGACCAAGCAAAAATCCTTCATTCTTACCGCCACTGAGTACTTCACCAAATTAGCCGAAGCGGAAGCATACACAGAAATCAAAGTTACCACGGTATGCCGCTTCATCCTAAAGAACATCATCTCGCGGTTCGGAGTACCAAGCAACATCGACACTGACAATGGACCCCAGTTCGTCTCACAAGAGCTCCAGGTCCTCTATAAGAAGTTCAGTATTACATTGCATCATCCATCTCCATATTATCCTCAAGGCAACGGTCAAGCTGAGGCCACTAATAAAACCGTTCTTAAAATCATAAAGAAAATATGTGAATCTCATAAATTTGCTGATTAGTGGAAGCTCTATGGGCTTATCATACCTCTGTCTGTACTCCTACGGGGCAAACCCCCTACACTCTCACTTACGGGATGGAGGCGGTACTCCCATACAAGATCTTGATCCCTTCCCTAAGGGTGCAGCTTGATAAGGAACTTAATCTTGACGAGCGTCAAGAGGCGTTGCTGGTCTAGCTTGAACTCTTGGATGAGAAGAGGATGAATGCGGCCGATCACGTGTCTGTTTACCAAAAGAGAGTTTCGCGTTATTTTCAAAAGAAGGTAATTGAGCGTAAATTCCAAATATGTGATATGATTTTGAAACGCAAATTTATCAGGTCTTGAGGTCCTAGGTCTAAATTACAACATAACTGGGAAGGTCCGTTTGTCGTTAATAAGGCTTATCCAGGGAATGCATGTCATTTAATCAACGCGGAAGGTGAGGAGTTGTCTCACACTTGGAACGGGTTGTATCTTAACTGCTTTTACCCTTAGAGTCAAACTAGTGATAGCCTGGTAGCGAGGCGTCTCTCCTCTCAACCGTGAAAGAGGACCCCGAGCACGGCAATCACACACTACACGGCAATTCTAGTCAGGTTTCCCTCTACTATCTGACACCGTCTCTCCTTTGGCCATGCTTAGAAGAAGTGAAAGTCTGTACTTTTCTCTCTTCGGCCAGGTGTAGGGGCAAGGGATGAATAAGGAGGAGATGACTAACCTAGACACCCTAACAAGAGGAGGTCTCAAATAGGGGTAGTTCATTATGACCTGATTCCACAAGGAAAGGAAAAAGGAAAAATCAACCAGAACAAGTAGAAGGAGCATGAATCAAGGCAAAAGCCAACATGTCTATCAAAAGCATAAAGTACAATGTGAAATTGCTCCAAAAAAGGATAGGATATTAAAGTAGGCATGGCAAGAGTGGCAGTACAGTTTCCCCCCGGGACGTTATGAGCCCGACCGTATGCATGCCTAGAGTGGATAAAGGTTCGATGATGGACACAAAGCGCCAGCGCAACAGACCGAATCTCTAACCAGGTCATCATGGGAGGAATTCGAGCCCTAAAAACTTCTATCCTTACGCTATGTTTACCTCTAATTACTCTACCCTCTTCTTCAAAAGATTGAAACATACCCAGGGTATGGCCTTAGGAGAGGCACCGTTATATGAATGAGGTTGGCTTGGTCAGGAATTGTCATCCTTAACGCACGCCAACCTCGGGGAATTCTTAGTGGAATAGGCAGGACCTTCATTGCTAGGGCGGAACTAGTATCAAAAATCTAAAAAAAATCAGATATTTCCAAAATCAAAAAAATCAAATACTTTAAAAATCCAAAAGATATATTCACACTATCTTCTGCATTTCATAGCATGCATTGCATTTATTCATATTTGTATCTTTGCCTATTTAATAAGGCTCCACCCCTTGACCAAATATCAAGAATTGGTCATCTCTAACTTGCTGCGGGCAAGGGGTTGGGCCTAAGAACGGATCTAACTTATTTTATTATTTTAGTATGCGCAGGAGCAGGTTGCAATACCCAAGAACTCGCAAGCTTTTTTGTTCTCTTTCCCTTGCGGTCTTCTGTTAGACCGTTAATAAATCTCTAACGGTCAAAGGGGTGACCGTTACCCTCACCCGAGAACCAAAACTCTCAGGTTTCTCTGCTCCTTCCCCCTAGCGGTCTTTCGATAGACCGTTAGGATCCTTCTGGCAGTCTAATGGCGACCGCATGCCTCACCCGGGGTCAAAAACACACAGCTTTCCTGTGCCTCTTCCCCTTGCGGTCTGTCGCCAGACCGTTAGGAGATGCTGGCGGTCCTTTGGTGGACCATTTTTATAAACATAGAACTCTACTTTATCCGATTATTCATGCCAAAAAAGGAACAATTTTGCAAACAATGGTCCAATTAATCCTTCTATTTCACTCACTAAAGGGTCATGATACATCATTCTCTTAATAAAATAAAATACACGATCATGGAATTCAAGCTACATTCAATTTCCCATCCGCATGAGGCCGGATCTTGCGTAGTGCCTTCACGTAAGCTCGATAATCCTCCTCATTCTCTGTCACTTCCACCTGGAGGGTATGGGTTCGGCTGATCTCCCACATGGCCAGAGCACTCCGGACCGTCTGCTCATCCTCCTCGGTCCCAATCTTCCTAGCTTGAAGGGGAGGGAAGTGAGGTAGTGCTAGAACCATAGCGTGAGGAAGTCCAACTTGTAATTAGCGCCGGTGCGGTTTGTAGAGCGCCAAGGTGGTGTTTCCCACTAGCTAGAGGTCCAGGCCCAATCGCTGGGGTAATCTGAGAGTAGTGCCTTGGAGAGCCCGTGGTCGCATCATGAATAAGTCAATTTGCAAGGTATTGAGGAAAGAGGCGCCAATCGTCCCTTATCTTCTTATCCGCGGTCCAACATTCAACCTGTTGAGAAAACCCAGATGCTCTTCCAATGAAGTAGAGTGGGTGGCTCCCAAATATATGGCTAGCTGATGGCACATCCTCCTTGGGTAGAAATTTCAACCTAACACCCATCCAACACTCTAAGACAATCATAGACCCAAAGAGGTGACCACCAAGAGAAGTTGAGCTAAGACCTTCATAAAGGTAAGAAAGGATGGCTTGAGAGATGGATAAACCCCGTCATAGCCCGCTAATGACGTTGAGGTTTGGAATGTCTAAGAGGTGGTCGGTGGTAGGGAAGAGTAGAACCCTGCATAAGCAAATGGAAGTAGCTTTGGCTATAGCTTCATACCTCCCCCACTTATTTTTGCAATGGGAAGTGACCCACTGGGCTAAGGGTATCAAATGGATATGACGGGAGCTAATCATGGTTTTCACATCCTTTGGGTTGTGTATGAAATCCCCCAAGATGAGTGATGGGTCTATAGGGTCAACCGTGTGACACACTAGGTCTTCATCTCCCACTTTAGTCCTAGGAAGGGTTGGGTAACTCTCAACTTCCTCTATAAATACCGTAGCTTCAAAGGTTGGGAACACAAAGGTGTGTGTTTGAGGATGCCATAACTCCACTAGTGCTGAAATGCTAGGCCAATCTAAGGATATTTTTTGAAAATTTCTGGCTAGACCTAATAAAGGGTGGAGGTGCCATGCCTTTAAGATTGAGATGACCTCTAAAGAGAGTTCTTTTATCATGGGAGCCACCCACTTCAGGCTAGAATAGCATCTTGGGCCAGGAAAGAGCTAAGGAAAAGGGGAAAAAAGGTAGAGAAGAAGAAGAGGAATGATATGAGAAGCTTAAAAAATTCAAAAAATTAATGAACTTTTTTGACTAGGCTTACCTCCCTTAAACGGCTTGAGCTTAGATGCTTGGGGATAAAAGTCAGTCGCTACAGCGTGGACTCGATTTTATGGTTTTTCTTTGTTTTCTTTGTTTTAATTTTTTATATTATTATTTTATTTTTATATTATTTTTTATTTGGTTGTTTATTAATTAGTTTATTAGGCGTGTCAGTCACCGAGGTGACGATTTCATTGTGCGCTCGATCTGACTTAGTCAGTCGATTCTGGGATTCGAGTCGGGACCGGAAGTCCGTCATACCATAAAGGCTATGACGTTAATTACATCCTTCCAGGGGAAGGAAAACCCTTGATTAATCGTCAAAGTAGAAGGGACCCGACGGGCAAAACAAGATAAGAATGTCGTGCTCATTTATTGATTTTTTATTCACATAAAACACAGAATGAATCCGGCAGCATGTCCCCTTATCTTGGATCATGCCAAGCGGGAATAGGAAACCGTCCACACAAAGGTGAGATGGAGTTCATAAAAGATCGGAGCATATCAATGTCTTAATACCATGAGGTGGGACTAAACTGGGACAATATTTATCTGTCGAGGCATTTGATATTATTAATCCCAAGAAGGAGTCAGTAGATGACATGCAAAGGCAGACCTCTTTATCTCCAAGGGGCCTTAGAGATGATCCAACATAGCGAATATTGGAATTCCTCAGACAGAATCTCCCCTTATATCGGATCATGCCCAGGGGAGTATAGGATATCCATCCACGGAGTGCCGAGATGGAAGCCAAAGAGAGAGACGGGCATAGCCCGAGATCCAAAAGGATCGGAATAGGGCGAGACAGTGTCCACTTATCGTGATATTTATTGATATTCCCTTGAATGGACCATAGGAAAACAAGCAGTGGTAGAATCCCCTAGGCCAGTAGGGTTAGAAAAGAACACCATACCCGGTAGAATGTAGGGGTAAACCCCATTAATTTAGCTCACGTGGATTTGAGTAAATGGCCATTATTCTTCCCTCGAATGAACATAATTGCTGGAAGGTCGGGTGATTCGGATGAGCTGGAGAGGGTGGTAGAGTTTAGTATGGGGCAGTGAGTTTGGCATAGAGGGCAGTCGACACGAAGACGAACCGGCATGGATGGGGGTCGACGCGAAGGCAAACCGATGCAGAAATGAAGTGATGTGGCTCGACGCGCCTGGTAATCGGCGCAGAGGGTAATCGACATGGAAGTGAGGTGATCGGGGCGTCGGCGCGCCTAGTAATCGACGCAGGATTAGCGCCGAGATAGCATTGCGTCGAGGGCTTGATTGAAGCTAAGGTTTGAGGACTTGCGGGCTTTGAAGCTTTATCTGTGTTTCTTTAAAGAGGCTAGAGGGTACTAAAATTGGTTTTTTTGAACGGATCACCCCGGGGAAGTAGGGGACTTCACACAGAGGTATCAGTGGGAGCCTGCTAGCTGCTAAATCACGTGAACTGTGATTCGATTATTTCCCTCACTATTTCACGAGTTAGAGGCCATGAGATGGACTATCTCAGGCTCTCACCGTGACTGTGAGGTTGGGAAAACAGTAGGGAAGATATCGAGAAAATCCACACGAGTTGCAGTTTGTGTGTGTTTTGTGCAGTAAATCTATCTTCACAAACATCATATACGCAGAATTGCAGACAAGAGAGATATGGAGAGAGACAGAATTCTAGAATCTATTACTTCATCTCATTCGATAGAGTGTATACACATATTGAGCACGAGAGCATCAAGATTACATACAGGTTTACATCCCTTAGAAATCTACGGAATTGTATCGATGCCTAACATCATATAAGAATCGTACGTAGAAGAAAATGGCAGGAAATGCTAGAATAGATAATAGGGAGGGGGAAATGTAGCCCCGAAGGGCATTTGACAGATGGACTCCCACCTTGAATAACCTTCGCTCACCCTTCTGCTACTCTTTCTCTTCTCTCTCAGACCCTTTTTAACGGGCTCTCAATCTCTCTTCTTTTCCACTTGTTGCCCTGCGTCAATGTGCTCTGCCGCTCTATGATTGTTCTCTCCTCTTTCTTTCTGTCAAAGACATGGGTTTTATATAGAGGGATGGACCTCTTCAATCGGCGCGCATAAGAGGGACGCAGCTCTCCCGGCGCCTGCTGCTCCCGGTGCGAGGGTCAACCGGGACGGTGTTGCCTCGGCGCGCCCCTTCGAAGCAGCCTTGTCAGCGCGCTTATATTGTATTAGGCTTTCAGCCCATTTGCTTCATGAATCGGCGTCGCCCATGGGCTTTGATCAGTTGGGCCCTCTTTGTGGGTCATATGGGCTCTTAAGGCAATTATATTTGTTCTTTGCAGCTCATTTGATATCTTGCATCCATAAGCGATGTGAATCCCTCTCTGTAAGCGCCAGAATATTTTGAAGATCTTTTTCAGCATGCAAATGATTGCCTAGAGTTTGACATAGTTTTAATCAGCCTGACTATCTAAATGACTATCGTGCTGGACAACAGCTTGACCGGAGGGGATTCAGTCGGACAGAGTGTCGAAGGTGATGGATCCTTTATCTATCCTAGTTTACAGAACATTCAGGGATGATATCAAAGCCGCATCCTTGATCGATGTTCAAGGCCCTAAGCTTTCTTTGACTTCTTTTTTCTTCTTGTACATTTTTAGGTGTCAATAAATGCCCCCCACCTGCAGGTGGCGTAAGCGAGGAATAAGTGACACAGGGCCGGCGGGTGTATCCCTCAATATTTTAGGCACATCTTCTTGCTTGATCTGTCTATTTATAGCTTGAAATCTTCATTCTATCTGTATAATTCCAACACTTTGTAAGCGCCTTTGGACTAATGCTAGGCTGTTGAGTGTTGAATGACCAGCATTTAGCTTATTTTCTGGCTGCAACATTTTCTCGGCATGATCAAATCGGCACGGGCATCATCTCGGCGCACTCATTCTCGGTGCGACATTGGCGTCGGTACACCCGTCTCAGCACGACGGGTCTCAGCGCGCTTCTTGGCAAATGCCATCTTCCCGGTGCGGTGGTTTTTGGCACGCTATTTCTCTCGACGGGGGGGTCCTCTCATCTAGGGTTACTATTCAAAGTGTCGAGGGCTTGGGAGAGCTCATTTTAACCAAAGCTCTCTCTTTCTTCATCTTCTCAGCGGTGACGCTCGGCGTCAGCTTTCTTCAGGAGAGATTTCCCCGTCTTCCTCCTTCTTTTCACTATGAGGTTCCTTCCTTGCTTCATATACGGGACTATGTCCCCTTTTTATTAAGGAGTCATCCTCTCTTGGTGGGTGTTTGTCCTATTTGACTTTGGGCATACCCAAACAAGGGGAGATGCTGCCAAAATTTTCTTAGAATTTTCTCTTCTATTGCTCTCTCAGCCTTGTCTTATCTTTTTTGATTTTCTTATTTGCAGTTGCTGAAATGGCCACCACTTCTAGCCGTGCTACTTCTGGGACTGCTGATGCCGGTGCTTCCTCTCAAGGTAGGGTATCTGGTGTAGACACGCTAAAATCGATGCTATGTTGAGTAAATTTCATGTCACCATGTGACGCCCCAAAGTGGACTTCAATATTGGCTTAATATGAAGTTTTTCTATTTTTCCATGTGTTAATTGTGATTTTTCTGTGTTGAATGGAATTAACACCTCAAGTAGGGGCGTCATTTAATTGACGGCATAGCCAAGGGCGCCTCTAAATAAACGGACGACTATGTATAGTGGCGTCATTTTCTGGAATTTTACGAATCCTAAACAAAATGAAAAATCAAGAATTGACGTCCCCCTTCGGGGCGTCTTTTGTTTAACGCCCTTCACAGCAGGCATCATTTCAGATTTTTTAATAAGGAAAGTATTTTGTTTCGATAATTAAATCCAAGAATTGACACCCCTGTACACATCATCATATTAATTAACGCCTTTGGTAAAGTCGTCATTTTTAATTCATGCCCTAGGTTGGGTCGTCATTTCCACTTCCGTCTCCCTTTCGCCTGCTTCTTTCCAGTAATAATCCCTTCCCCATTTTACACATTGTGTTTGATTGGGAAGATAGTTTCTTATTGGAGGGCATTGCCTAGTTTTAATCCTTATTTTGCAAGGATTTTAAGGGCTATAAATACCCCTTGCTATGTCCCTCGCGCGAAGAGAGAAGCAGAGCTGAAAAGAGTTGAAGAGAAGAGAATTGTGCAATAACGATAGCAGAGAGAAGCTACTGAGAGTTTTCTTAACCGGGAGAAGAGAGTTTTTGGTTTTTGCAGGTTCTAGTCTTCAAACAATCCCTCTTCCTCCTAGTGCTGATCATCTTCCACGGTGGTCATCAGCTGCCATTCGACCTCTTTGGTTTTCTCTCCCAGTACTGCTGCACACACAGCAGAGAGGAGACTCTTCTCTTCTTTATTAGCATTTGGTTAACATCTTCATCTTATTCTTTCTAACTACTTTGCTAGAAGACATTGCTATTCTCACATCATATATCTTGCTTTGCATATTGTTGCATTCACATTCCCCATACCTTTGTTACTCCTCTTAAGGGGTTTAAAACCAAAACACACAAGGTGTGTTCATGCTTCATTTGTTTGATTTTATACCTCTAGAACATTGATGCTACACACTTTTGGCTAATCCATTCTTTTCACTTGTTTTGTGTATTTTTGCAAGGGTAATCAAGCTAAGAACCCCCTTCATCGGCCGGCCGGTAGAAGGAGGAAGGAAAAGTCCATAATCTCCCACGCTCAATACAAGGTACATGCGATCACTTTCTTCTTCTTGAGGTAACCCCTCTGGCGATCACACTTCCCATTAGCACCACGTGCTTCTTATTTATTTATTTTTCTTCTTTTCATTAAGTGGATTTTCCATAATCTACAAATTGGCGATCACGGTGGGACTTCTTTTATTTTTAGTTTGATTACCCCTCCCATTGGCACCCTCGTGTGCCCCTCCCATTGACACCCTCGCATGTCACTCCTTTGGTACCCTCGCGTACCCCTCCATTGTGCTCCACGTAGCACCCTCCCATTGACACCCTCGTGTGTCCCTCCTTTGGTACCCTCGCGTACCCCTCCTTTGTGCTCCACGCAGCACCCTTCCCCTTGTGCACCACGTGCACACCTCCCACTGATTAGCCATTTTTTGATTTCTGTCTGATTTCTATCTGATTGCCAGGGCTGTCGGTTCTCTGAACTGAATAGCGCCTTCCACACTACCGCCATTTCCTCATACAGCGACCGCGACAGAGGCGCTGTTTCAGTCATTTTCCTACATTTTTGTCATTTTTATAATTCGTGCCCCTTACAGAGGCGTCATTTTATCATTCAACGCCTTGCACAAAGGCGTCATTTCATTGATTACTATCATTTTGCCCTTTATCCATTACTGTTTACAGTGTTTTGACGCCCCTTTCCAGAGGCGTCCATTCATCATTTGACGCCTCATTCCAAGGCATCTTTATTTCCTGCAGGTACTTACTGCACGATTTGACGCCTCCCATGGAAGCGTCTTTCACTGATTCAGTGCCTTATCACAAGGCATCATTTTATTATCATCATTTTTATTTATATTGCGAGTACTTTTCACTGCCATTTGACGCCCCTTCTCAGAGGCGTCGTGTTGTTATTTAACGCCTCACATCAAGGCATCTTTTTCTGCTCAGCGCCTTACAGCAAGGCGTCATTTTATTACCATCATTTTTTATACTGCCAGCACTGTTCACTGCCATTTGACGCCACTTTCCAGAGGCATCTTTTCATTATTTAACGCCTCAGTCCAAGGCGTCATTTTGTTTTGATTACTCCCTGTTCACACCGACTAGCGACTGCGACGCAGACGCTGTTTATTAATTCAGTGACCTTGTCTAGGTCGTCATTTTCTTCTGTGCCCACAGAAGTGCTGATTGTTGACCTATATTGATATCATCTGCTTGATATTGCTTGCATTAGATTGCATTCAGGGCATTCGGTTTGGGAGACCTCCTCTCCCCACACTTTTTAGGAGCTACACCCCTCTTGGTGAAGGAAGGACCCTCCTTTGAGCATTCCGTCTCATTGGACCAGAAATTCCTAAGCCAAGCCTCCATAAGTCCTCACACCCGTGGATTCCCTCACGGACGTCAAGCAGGTTGTACCATTGAAGTACCCGGAGTATAGTTGACCCATACGTTGGAAAGGAGAGAGAAAAATCTAGATACCCGGAGATTATACCCAAATTTTCAACTAGGATCCACTTTCAAAAGAGAGAACCTAATATCGAACTTATCCTAATTTTCAAAGAAAATCCTAAAATTTTTGGGGCTCATTACAACTTGTGTGTTTCTTTTGCTTGATATCCCTTGGTTATATTCCATTGTTGAAAATTCATTTCTTTCTCCTTAAGCATGAAATTACGTTCAGGTAAAATCATCAATATGGCCAACTACGGGTACACTTATGATGGTTACGAGGAGGGTCACTCTGACCCATTCTATGAGATTCCCTCTCAGGATTCTGTCTACTATGAGGGAAACTACACTTCTTCTCCCACCCAGGTCCACATGGTGGACACTACTTCTTTGGAGGTTGAGCCTTCTTCCCAAGCTCAACCTACCACTCAGAATACTTCAGGGGACACTTCCCCTTCTTTCAACTTCAACGAATTTCTCAAAACTCTTGCTCAGTTGGATGACTCCCAGCGTCAGGCGACTCAAGCCCTCCTAAAGGGAAAATCTATCCCGTCATCTTCTAACCCACCCCAGGCCATGGGTGGCTGCTCTGTTAACTCTACGACCCGACGGTCGCCCCTAGGGTGCCCTCGCGCCCATCAACTCCTGTTATGACTATGCCGGCCCAACCGGCAAGTCACTCCGTTGCTAGGCCTCAACAACCTCCGGTTTCTCAAATTTTGAGAAGGCCTATGACAAACCAACACTCTTTTCGTCTGGCCCCAGCCGAGTCTGATAGCCATGCGCTACTCCTCCAAAAAATGGCTAGTATGGAGGAACAGCTTAAGAGGGTTACCGCATCCAAGATCGCTCCCGAAATTATGCTTCCCCCTATGCCGATTTTTCATCTACCACCGTCTGAAATGCCGAATTTCTGGCGGTATAATGGCACGGCAACCCGCACATCCATTTGAAGGACTTTTTGTATGAAGCATCATTCTGGCAGGATAATAAGAACTCATTGGCTTATCTCTTTAGGCGGTCTTTGGATGGCCCAGCACTGGAATGGTTTTATTCTTTGGAGCCGGCTGATGCCGACGACTTTGATATAGTTCAACGGAAGTTCGTGTAGAAATATAAGGACCGTGTGGGTCCCTCCTTGTCTGTTATTGATTTTGTTGCAGAGAATATGAAGCCCGAGGAGGACTTCATCTTATTTGCTGATAGGTGGAGGGCTATGGCCGAGAAATTAAAAGACACATTGTCGGAGACAGAACAAGTAAATATGATAATATCAAACTCCACTCCACAATTCTGTCATATTTTGACCATGAACAAATTGAGTACTATGGAGGAGCTCTATGAAAGAGCTAGATACATATAGACTCAAATGAAAGATTCGCCCATTATGGGCATGTTCGAGCCAAGGTCAAAGGTGATAAGGAAGAATGTTAATACTGGTAATACTGGCCCAACTACTGAAGGCACTATCATCAATGAGCAGGTGAGCGCGTTCGGCAACTCCACTCCTTTCCGCCACCCTCCAAACCAAAGGCCACCACAACAACAAGCCTTCCAAGATCAAGTCCACTAGCCAAATAATAACCCTCCTCAGACCCTAAGGCCTCCTCCACCTCCTCAACAACAACAACTCCCCTTTGCTCCACAAAACCAATATCACCAAGTGCCGCCCCGGCTAATTATCAACCACAACAACTGCAACAACCAAGAAGGCCGATGGGTCCACGAAGAGCCCAATACCCTCCACTACCTGAGAGTCTGTCAGACATTTTTAACGCCCTCATGGCTGCTAACCTGCACACATTGCCTAAAGAAAGGGTAGTATGGCCGCAAAATGTGGACACATCCCGGTATTGCGTCTTCCATCGGCAGCCGGGGCACAACATTGATTATTGTTTTCACTTTAAGGATTACATACATGACATGAATGATCAAGGTGATATTAATTGGGATGAGATGAGGAGGGTCATCGCTACTTTGAAGGCTCGAAGGCCTCCTCAGCAACCGCCGGTTCAGCAACCACAGCAAGGTCAGCAACAGGTTCCATAGCAATAGCAGGCTCCTGCACCCCAGCCAAATATGGGGATTGTTAATAACCCGCTACCGGAGCACCTGGTTCAGAATCAACAAGTAAACCTTGTCACCTCAACCCATGAAGTGGTAAGGGGGCAGGTTTGGCATAATGAAAACGCCTCTGTCGGGTCCATTAATCAAAATCCCAATCAACCACAACCACCACAACTGATAAGAAGGCCTCAGCTTGTATCTCCTTCCCAGCCACAACGTACCCTTATACGCTCCACCACTCCTTCGCAGCCTCTTCTTTTACGCCAAACTCCGAACTCCCCTCCACCAATAGACCTCTTCTTATCCACCACTCGCCGGCAGCCATCACTCCTCCTGCTCCACCTCCACCTACCACTACCATGATTCCAAGGCCTCTCCTTGTCACCTGGCCTCCGCCTCCGCCTTCCGATAATCCCCAGACGGCGAGGTCCCTTACAAGAACCTCTCCCCCTGCCATTCCAGCACCCAATATCACTATTCCCTCCACCTCCTCTACCCCTTTACCCACTCCAGGCCCGACAGAGGTGCCCCGAACTATGGTGCTCCGTAGTGGACGGATGTTCCACCGAGTGTTCCCCCAGCGGGAGCAGGAGCCGATATAGGAACAAGGAGAACAAGAGCAAGAATCTGCACCGGGAACGGAATATGATTTATTGAAGCATTTGGACAGAACGCCGGCACAAATTTCTATTTTAGAATTGATTAAAAGATCAACCACACATCAACTGGCCTTAAAACAGTACTTGCAGAAAGTGATGGTCAATGAAGACATTCCTGCTGAACAAGTCACTACAGTTTTGAATCTGGCCAGCAATCAACCGGCTATTACTTTTTATGAACACGAATTGGCTCCACAGCCGGCTAGAAAATATGCACTGTGTATCACTATCGATATCAATAAGATAGCTGTAAAGCAATGTTTGGTTGACATCGGGGCATCCATTAATGTTCTGCCGCCGAGCACCTTAAAGATGTACGGCATTCCAGAAAGTCAAATTCCGCCATCTATAATTATTGTCACTGCTTATGACAATACTAAGAAGTCGCCATTGGGAATGATCACTCTAAGAGTTGGTTTGGGTCCGGTGACAGTCACAGCAGATTTCCACATTTTAGACATGGATCCGACATTCAACGGCATCCTGGGCCGTCCCTATATTCAAGAACTTGATGTTGTACCCTCCACGAACCATCAATGCATAAAGTTTCCACACAAAGGGCGCATTATCAAAGTTATTAGCATGCTCATCTTGCCAACAGAAGACATACATTCAGCAACTTCAGTACCTTCCATGTGGCCTTCCAATAGGCCTTTACTTTCAGTCTTGGATGTTGCCGACCCGCGGCAAGATTTGCTAAGGCCCCCAGTCACTAAACCAGCTTCACCTCTAATAACACCCCTGCCTCCCCAAAGAAAGAAAAAGAAAAATATGATGAACACACTTGGATGGAATGTCTTATTAAGAATGGGATATAAGACTGGTAAAGGCTTAGGGGTCAATCTCCAAGGCCGGGTTAAGCCTATCAGGCACCAAAAGATGATTCCCCGGGGTGGCCTTGGATACAAAGGGCCAAGTAAAGACAAGGATAAAGATCAGCCATGGGCCCTCATGACTTCCACTCTTAAAACAGACCGTCATCCTCTTACATGGACCTTGCAAACACATTTTATAAAAGGGGGAACTCATAATGATGAGCAAACTATGCTTGTTACTTCTATGCTGGATTGTCAAGATGTACATGCACGGCAGTTTGCTCGCCACATGGCCCCACTGGCTACTTACAAGGCCCTGGAATCCTTGCGACTAGATAAAAGAAGAAAGATGGATGACCCTGAATGTGACTGGTATAGATGGTTTGATATGAATGACATTGCCATTGCTCTAAGCCGACTATTTATGCCAACTGACCCGGAATGGCCACAGTTGATTCATGAGCTAATTGAGAAGCCAGCAGTGATCACAGACAAGAGGCAGTTGTTAAGTGATTATACAGATACCGGAGAGCCTGATGTCCCATTTGAGGAGGGCTTCAACATAGACAGGCTATGGGCCGGCCTCTTCCTTACCAAGTCCGTTCACCCGACGGCTGCTGTCCGTTTGATTGATCAACTATTTTTCTCAGATATTCCTAGACCACCCGCGGTCTTAATAAACTTTTCTCCAAATTCACTTCAAGTTTCTCCATTAATTCCTCCCTTGCTCCTCGAGCAATTTTCCAAACTCTTCATCACGCCCACGTGCAGGCCATCATTGATCCAATCTTTTGCCAATCTTTCAATTTCAACTCCTCCTTCTATCCCCCCCTCGCATTGCCTCCTCCTTGAAAATGAGAATAAAAATGAAGACAAAAATGAAAACGAAAAAAAATGCCAAAATTCAAACTTTCCAATCCTTCATCTCCATTGAGGAAACCTCCTATCTTCTTCCTGAGTGTGTCCCCACCCAGGGGCCGCTCTTCCCAGATTCATTAGAGGACCTTCCCTACCCCTCCGGTGTGGGGTCTTCATCTGTACCTCCTTCCGTACCCGCTTTCCCCCTCTTTCCTCTTCTCCATCAGGTTCTAGTAATCATGCTAGTTGTTCTTATTCCTCTAATTTTAAGGCTCATGGGGTAGTTTCACATAAGAAATCCAAGGGTAAGCAGATTCCCCGTAGATTCTTGTCGGAGTTAGCCGTCAGATGTCAGGCTTGTTTAGCCATCCCCGAATTTGTGGAGAATCCAATTATCCTGCCAGAAATAGAATATGAGAACGCTTACGCTTTTAATGAGGGTTTTGGTGTCTATGAGATTATGAACGATGAAGACCCTATTGAGGAGGGGGACGAAAGTTACGAAGAATATGAGGACGAAGCTGATGCTTTTGCTAGTGGCATGAGAAGATTTGATGAACCATCAGCCTCAGTAGAAGAGCCTACCAAAGAAATAAATCTGGGTACGGAGGAAGACCCTAGGATTGTCCTCATTTCAAAGAACTTGCTGCCCGATGAAGAAGAGATGCTTATTTTGGTTCTTCAAGAATATACGGATATGTTCGCGTGGAGCTATGAAGATATGCCTGGACTAGACCCTGCGCTTGTCGAACATCGACTTACACTCAAGCCAGGGTCTGTTCCGGTCAAACAGCGGTTGAGACGTTTCCACCCTAATATGACATTAAAGATGAAAGAAGAGGTCGATAAGCTGCATAAGGTGAGATTTGTTAGAGTTGTCCTCTATCCTAATTGGGTGGCTAACATCATCCCAGTCATGAAGAAGGATGGAAAGGTTCGAATTTGTATAGACTTTCGGGACCTCAACCGCGCGTGTCCTAAAGATGACTTCCCCCTCCCTCATATTGATGTTCTAATTGACAACACGGCGGGATATGAGACTCTCTCCTTCATGGATGGCTTTTCAGGTTACAATCAAATCCGCCTGGCTGAGGAAGATCAAGAAAAAATATCGTTCACTACACCATGGGGGACTTATTGCTATGTGGTCATGCCCTTTGGACTTAAGAATGCTGGAGCCACCTATCAAAGAGCTATGATGACAATTTTTCATGATATGATCCACATTTTTATTGAGGTGTATGTTGACGATCTGGTAGTGAAATCAAGGACAAGGATTGAGCATCCCAGGGTTCTAACCAAAGTCTTGCAAAGGGCACGGGAATATCAATTAAAGATGAACCCTAAGAAGTGCGTATTTGGTGTTTCATCAGGGAAGTTGCTTGGATTCATCGTGAGTAAGAGGGGTATTGAGATTGATCCCAACAAGGCGAAGGCCATAAGAGAAATGCCACCTCCCAGGAATTTGAAAGAAGTTCAAGGATTGATCGGGAGGTTGCAATTTATTCGCCACTTTGTCTCCCAGCATTCACAAAGATGTAGGCCGTTCTACGAGCTTACTAAGTCGGGAGTCAAGTTTATTTGCGATGACAAGTGTCAGGTAGTTTTTGACGGATTGAAGGATTATCTCTCAAATCCTCCTGTCCTAAGGCCGCCAGTTCCAGGCAAACCGCTTGTTCTTTATATTTCCATTCTGGATGACTCTGTAGGCGCTGTCTTAGCCCAAGTTGACGAAGAAGGAAAAGAAAGGGCAGCCTACTATTTGTCAAAGCTTCTCAACCCCTGTGAGCAGAGGTATTCAGCTATAGAGAAGACTTGTGCTACTTTAGTCTGGGTAGTTCAGAAACTTAAGCATTATTTCTTAGCTCACGAGGTTCACCTCATCGCTCGTATGAATCCAATTAAGTTCCTTCTTGAAAAATCTGTTCTCACCGACTGATTAGCACGATGGCAAAGCTTCCTTTCTCAATTTGACATCATCTACATTTAGCAAAAAGCGATTAAAGGCTATGCCGTAGCAGAACATCTTGCTCACCATCCCCTCCCTAGATTTGACCCTGTTCACTCAGAGTTTCCAGATGAGGAACTAATATCCATCAATCAGACCGATTCGATGTGGACGTTATATTTCGATGGAGCTTTGAATTCAAAAGGGAAAGGGATTGGTGTTGTTCTTCTATCACCAGAGGGTATCACTATTCCACTCGCCTCTCAGCTCGCATTTCCAGTTACAAATAATATAACTGAGTACGAGGCTCTCTTGGCCGGACTGCAGGCCGCTCATCAATTCTGTGTTACCCATTTGTGAATTATAGGTGATAGCCAGCTTATTCTTCACCAAGTGCTTACCAAATGCCGCACGCTCAATCCTAAACTCAAACCCTACCAGGAATTAACTTCTGCGTATACCAAGCTTTTCACTAAATTAATCTTCATCCACATTTCTCGTGATCACAATATTTTAGCTGATGCTCTCGCTTCTCTTGCTTCTTCCTTGGCTTTCCCTCCCGAAAGAGATTCCCATTCTATCATTGTTCACAAGAGGCTCACTCCAGCTATTGAGGATCCAGCTTTCCTTAGTGTTAAGGAGGAGGTGCTCAGGAAGGTGAAACAAGAAGGAATTATTGAGAATAAGGAAGTCATGCTATTGGATTTAGAGGAAGAATTGGACGATGAAGAAAAGCCGTGGTATTATGAGATTGCTAAGTATTGCCAAGATCAATCATATCCTGAAGAAGCCACGGCTGAAGAGAAGAAAGCCATTCGAAGAGTTGCTCAGCGATACACTTTGGTTGAAGGTGTGCTTTATAGAAGAGGTCTTACCGGTGTTTTGTTAAGATGTCTTGATGATGATGAATCTTGGAAGGTTGTGGAAGAAGCGCATTCAGGAGTATGTGATGGTCATGTCAATAGCCAGATGCTAGCTAAGAAGATCCTTAGGCTAGGTTTCTATTGGCCCACTCTAGAAGAGGATTGTTCCATCTATGTTCGAAGGTGTGTTAAGTGCCAACTGCACGCCGACAAAATTCATTCTCCTGCTTATTCACTCCATCCGATATCTTCCCCATGGCCTTTCTCCATGTGGGCTTCAGATATCATTGGACCCCTTGGTGATCCGACCGTCCTCACGAAACCAAAGTCATTTATACTCACGGCAATGGAGTACTTCACCAAGTGGGCGGAAGTGGAAGCTTACGTGGAGATAAAAGCATCAACCGTCTGCAAATTTATAATGAAGAACATCATCGCAAGGTTTGGCATCTCGGGTACCATCGTCACCGACAATGGGCCACAATTCATCTCTCAGGAGCTTCAGGACCTCTGCAACAGGTATAACATTGCATTGCATCATTCATCTCCTTATTATCCGCAGGGCAATGGTCAAGCAGAGGCAACTAATAAAACTTTGATTAAAATTATCAAGAAAACGTGTGAGGCTACCAGATTTACGGATTGGCCAGAAAAGTTAGTGGAAGCTCTTTGGGCCTATCGCACTTCCATTCGTACCCCTACTGGGCAAACCCCTTTCGCCCTAACTTATGGAATGGAGGCGGTAGTTCCTTACGAGATTCTTATTCCTTCTCTACGAGTTCAATTGGACAAGGAGCTCCCCATTGATGAGCGTCACAAATCTCTCCTTGCTCAGTTGGAACTCCTAGACGAAAAGCATATGGCCGCCGCTGAGCATGCACGCATTTATCAAAACAGGCTTTCACGTTTTTACCAAAAGAAAGTGATTGAGAGAAAATTCAAAATCTGTGAAATGGTAATTAAAAGACTTTTTGTTAAACCTGGTGGACCTCGTTCAAAACTCCAACCTAACTGGGAAGGTCCTTTTGTTATAAAAGATGTTTATCCTGGCAACGCTTACAAATTGATTAACACTGAAGGGGAAGAGTTAACTCATCCTTGGAATGGTCTCTATTTGAAGAAATACTACCCCTAAGTCAACACAAAATAAAAAAAAACAAATAAAAAACACAAAACAAAACAAAACAAAAATTTAAAATCGCAGGCATGGTACATGGGCCACGAGCTTGAGTAATCATCCTTAATTCATTCTTCAGTCTCGATGATTTAACTTTGGGGTCAACTCCCGCACACACTGCACGCTCTACTCTTAAACTCAAGCAGCCCGGAATTCAAGGAAAGTTCGACCCAAACTAAGGGTGTGAAAACCTTACCTATGCTCTTCTTTTCGGCTCACGAGAGAGAGTACGAGTAAAGGGTTACTAACCAAGCCTGCCCGTCGCCCTAGTAGGTGGAAGTCAGGGCCCAAAAGAAAACAAAATGCTTAAAGTCCAAGTACAATTAGGTTTTTATCTATTTCAAAAGAAGAAAAAGAAAGTTATGAAAGAAAGCATGACAAGAGGGCAAAGTCCCCGCAGGGAAAACCCTGGCCGTAAGCATGCATGAATAAGGGCAAAAAGAGCAACAAAATTTCCCTAAGCCGAAGACCGAATCCCAACAGGCATTAGGGCAGGGGAGAAATGTTCCCCACTCTTGAAAACCTTTCGTGAGCTTCCTCAAATTATTCTTCTTTTCCCTCTCCATGGTGGGTTCTAAACTCGAAGAATGACAAAGACTGACTAAGAAGGATGGGCTACGATAGAATATGAGTAAAAGCATAAGTCGTTTAGCACGTTGACCCCTTTGTTAAATCTTTTGAGAAAGTTTAATGAATTTAAGATCATGATGGCATAAGGTTTAAAACCATGTACTATGCTTGCTTTCAAATATATATATATATATATATAATTCTCAAAATTAACATCCTTAGTTAAGCGTCATTTTCAAAAAAAATGAAAAATAAGAATCAACGCCGCTTCCTACAGGCGTCTTTTTCAAAATTAACGACTTTCAAGAAGTCATCATTTTCAAATTAAACATTAAAAAAAATGTTTTTATAAACGCCTTTCATGGTGGCGTCAATTTCACAATGAGCGCCCGTTGGCGAGGGCGTCATTTTAAAAATTGAAAATAAAAAAAGAGAGAGAAAATAAAATGAGAAATAAAAAAAATTTAAGCCGTTGTTATATGCCTGGTTGCATTTTTTGTGTGGACATCTTTTATTTTTAGTTGGCATTTGCTTGCTTACATGTCGCATTTTCCTATATTTTATTTATCATTTACCTTTATTGATTAAAGGCTTGGCCCCTTGACCCATTATCAAGGTCAAGATAAAACATCCCTTGCTTATTGAGCAAGGGGCCAAGTTGAACAGATGAATTAACCTGTTTGTTCAAGTGTGAACTACAGCTACAGACGCATGGCGAAAAGTAAAAGGCGAGAAAGTGAAGGAAAACACAAGTACACAACTACACAAGTGCTCAGGTAACAAAAATTTCAATCTCATGTATATATGTATCATAAATATCTGGGTACAGGTGTGAGGGTGGAGGAGTACAAGTAAGTCTCTCAGCTCTCGCCTCCACCCTCCTCTCTCCTACTCTCGGCCTCACTCTCGTCCTCCCGACGAGGCACTCGTGGAGGGGGCATGGACCCCCGTGAAGTAGCTGGAGCTCGAACCTGCTCCTCTACCTCGCTCCTTTGCCGGAGAGAGGAACCCACCACGAAGGTGGAGCTGGTGAAGGCGTACCCCGCAGCCCGCGCTCTCTCTCGGCCTCGCTGGAGGCGCTCCTCTGTCGCTCGTAGCCGCTCCTGGGAAACGGCTAGCTGGGCCCTCAAAGCCACAAGCTCCGCACGGTCCGCCTGGTGCTCCTCACGCTCCCGGGCATGCTCCCTCCGCTCCATCTCGAGGGTGACTCGTAGCTCCGCCACGTCCTAAGGCAGATCTCTCGTCGCCTCAAGGCCCGCTCAAGCTCCGCGACCCGCTGCTCTCGGATCGCCAACTCTGTCCCGGCCAAGGCAGCCCGGGTAAGTGCCGCCTATAACTCTGAGGACTGCAAACAAATAAACAAATCATCAGTTTCACAATTCAATAATTCATGAAATAAGCAATAAACAACTAAAAATAAATAACTCACCAAGGTGGCCATCGCCTGCTGTCCCTCCTCGATACAGGTAAGAGAGGCCCGGAGCTCCTCAGTCTATAAACACAATTTTTCATGAGCATATCATATAAGTAATTGAATGAATTTTTGAGTTTAAGGTTTAAGGTGTACCCGTATGGCGAGGTCATGCTCTGCTACCTCGGCCCGTGCTACTGCTCTAGCCAGCTGCTCCGCTAGGGCAGTCGTCTCTGCACTAGGTCCTCTCGAGCTGGAGGCCTCCCCTATCTCTCTCACCACCTGATGGGGGCATCTCTCGCCCTTCATATTTTTTTACAACTTCGATTGCTTGCTAGCATAGCTCCATTGTGCCCGTCATATTTCTCTAAGTCGAGTCATGTAATTTTCATATTTTCTTTGAGTCATAATCATGTAATTTTCCTTTTATTTGAGTCTTGTACCTAGGTTATTGAGTCATTTCCCTAAGTTTAAGTCTCATTAGGCTAATGAGTTTGCTATTGGGCCCATTTCTTTGGGCTAGGCCCATGGGCGCCCCCCCTCCTTCGGTTATTTGTTAGTGTGTTAAATGTCAGGGTCTTTTGTGAAAATGTGGGTTGCCTATATATAGGACCCCATTTCCCCCATTTGTAATCAATCAATGAATGAAAAACTTGCCATTTTGAGAGTTTACACTTCTTATCTAGTGGAGAGATTCCATTTTTTGGGTGAGAGACCCTAGGGGAGAGATTCCCCACCCATCCCTCTCTTAATCTCTCTTTTCACTCCCCTTTCTCTCTCCTCCACACCCAATTTCGAAAATTTTCTCTCTCCTCCCTTCCCAACCACCTCCACTCCCCACCTAACCCAATAAAGTCTCTTCCCTTCCCCACAACCCTCATCAATACACCACCCCTTCCCAATACCCCCTCCACCAATCCTCACCTCACCTCCCAACCCCCAACTACCCCTCCCACTTTCCCAAACACCCTTCCCACTACCCCAAGCACCACTCCACCTCCCTAAGCCATTTGAATTCAAGTTTCTCCTTCCCTCCACAGCCCTAGATCGCCCAAGCCCCTTCCCCTTTGGTTGGGGTCGCCCCCCCCCCCCCCTCTCTCTCATCTCCACCATTCTTCCTTGCTCCTCTCCATCACCTCTCAGCCCTAGTTCGTAGTTGAAGACCTGCAGAAGACCAGCAACTTGCAGCAGCGACTCCGACCACATCCCAACGAGTTTGAAGACCCAAGAGCTATCCACGGAAGCATCTTCCTGTCTTCTTCACAACGGAAGTGGTTTCATCTTCATCCGAGCTGGGTGCTGCCCGGGAGCTCCGTTCTCCCACAACTGTGCAGAGCTGCCCCTGCTGAGTTCCAGAACCGGAGTAGAAGCTTCACCACGACGAACCTTGGAAGAATCAGTTCAAGAGCACTTCTGCAAAGTTCTTCCTCACCCTGTCTACTTTCAGAATCAAGAAGCAGAACTTTGATCGTCGTTCGTGATCCGGAGTTATCAATTTTCTCCCTCAGCTATGCGGGTCTGCTACCCACAGTCTGCACCGACCTGTCATCATTGTTCAGAGTCCCTTGGCCTTCTCCAGCATTGTTTGGCTTCCCCGTCAGTTTTTCTGCCAAAAAGACTCATCCACGGTTCCAACGACTTCGACGGTGCTTGATTCCGAGTTCGTGAGCTGTCGGGGCATCCTCTGTAACCTGCTGTTGGAAACCAGGAGCTGCCAGTCCGAGACTCTGCCTCCCTGTTCGGGCCTCCACCCAGACCAGCAGCGGCGACAGAAGAAATTAAAAAAATTTGGACGACTTCCCCGGCCTCCTATGAAGATTTTCCAGGTGGTTTCGTCCCAAAAAATTCGGTAGCAGTTGCAGCAGTCAATTCTTCAGTCCCCTGTCAGCACTCACAGAACTGGACAGATTCGACATCGGCTTCTTCTCTTGTGTTTTCATCGCTTTCTCCCCTCCCCGCTTGGCCAGCTGAAGGCCCCTCCCTGTGTGGAGGTAGTAATTGGGTGTATTCTTTGGTTTCCCTTCCCCAAGATCCCCCCCCTTGCATGGGGTGTAGTGCATGTCATTTAAAATTTCAGGTCGAAGCTTCTCCGGCGCGGCGTGC
This sequence comes from Amorphophallus konjac, assembly GCA_022559845.1. Lineage (NCBI taxonomy): Eukaryota > Viridiplantae > Streptophyta > Magnoliopsida > Alismatales > Araceae > Amorphophallus > Amorphophallus konjac. The sequence goes on from CM040126.1 coordinate 231,223,774, forward strand.
GGGTAAGCCCACGCTTCCTCGCTCGCCCTCGTCTCCGGCCGGGATCGGTGTCTTCACACCGATCAGGTGAGCCACTGCACACTCCTCTTTGCTTAAATTCCCTTGCTTAATTAGTATCGCATCTTAGTGCCGTCGGTGGTAAGTGGAGCACCCGAACCTGAATTTTGCTTATGATTGAGTGACTACCGCGGGTGAGTTGCGAGAGAGCCATTAACACCCACGCCCTCGGCATGTTGGCCGCCTATGAGAGTGGGCATCCTAAGACCTTTGAGAGGTCCAATCCAAAGCTAGCCAACCCCCGGAGCAGCAAGGGCCCGTCCCAGACCCTCACCACTATCACCGGTTTGCCTACGGGCGCAAGAGTGCGCTTAGCGGGTGAGTCTGCCCGAGTAAAGTCACCGGTTCGTGCGTTGGTTGCTTGCTAGGTCCAAGGGTCATTTGATCATGTGATTATCACCCCAAGATGGTGTCACATCAAGTGGTATTAGAGCAAGTTCACAACTTTTCTCTATCAAGTTGGTCCTATGCCATGTTTATGCATTTAGAGTCCTCGGTTGCATCTCCCGTGTCCACTAGAATGGCCACTTCATACCCGTCATATCCATCCCCATCAACTTTCCCAAAAAGCCCAGATCCTCATGGAAGCTCCATTACCAACAAAGTGGGTAGCAACACCTCTATCATAGAAGCCCTACCTAATGTCCTTAATCGGCTTGAAGATATCATGTCTCGACTCGACCGACTTGAAGGAAATAGCCGTACATCAAGAGTGAATGAGAGTGACCTTTGGGAAAATCTAGAAACCATATTTTTAGAACACTTGAAAATCAAAACCCCCGCCTTTGATGGATCCAACAGCCCATGCCTTTACCTAGATTGGGAGATTTCCCTAGACCAATTCTTTAAAGGTTGCCCCTTGAACGAAGGAAGGAGAATGAGGCTAGCCAAGGCACACCTCTCCAAACAAGATAAAACTCATTGGTTAGTTGTGGAAGGTTTGAGAAGGATCCGTAGGGAGGCTCCAATTAGCACTTGGGATGAGATGAAGACCGAGCTTAGAAAAACCTACACTCTCCAACCCTCTCCCTCCTACTCAAATCACCAAAGTCCAAGGAGCACTTCAACTCCATCATCCCCACCCAGTCAATCCAAGACCCCAATCACCCATTCCCCACCACTTCCTATCTCTCCTACCCTAACCACTACATTTACACCCCACCTCTAAGTCCACACCACAATCATAGGTCCCCATACCCAATTGGGCCCCATGACCAACTCTCCACCTAGGCCCATGGTAACCCCCACCACTACCTCTCCATCACCCCCAAAAGGGGACACTCCTCCCAAAACCAATCAACCCAAACCCCTTCAACCCACCCATCTTCCTCTCCCTACCCCAATCCAACTCCCACCAAAGCCTCCACTACTACCCTTACCTATCCTAACCCAACTTTCACACTACCTACCACCCCGGATACACCATGTCCCAATCATCACCACACCCTCAAAAGCCCCTCTCACCTCCTTGGAAGAAGAACCCATACCCCACCCCATAGTGGTGAACACTCTAAACCCACTCTCCACCTTGGAGGAAACCCAAGTCCAAATTGAAGAAGAAATAACACATGAGGGTCTTCACCTTACATCACCCTCTCTAGTTGGAGTCAATCTCATCTTAGGGGAACCCCTTGTTAGTTGGCTAAAGAAGAGCCCAATAAGAGAGATCACGGCCCACGATTTCCTACCCATGAAGGAAAACCATCCCATAGTACCCATCTCCTCTTATCACACCACAATCCAAGCATCTTATCAAGTAGAGACCTTAGAGGGTTTTCTTAGAGGCTTAGCATGGCAAATTGAGTTCACTAGCATGTTGACCCCAATGGCCGAACAAACTAGGAGCCTTGACCTCCTACACCTATGGATCGGGTCAATCACCTCGGTCTATACCATTGGTTGCTACACTAGCGACCTTATTTTCCTTCTCCCTATGGTAGAAGAACCCATCTCGATCCACTCCCCTACCATTGAGATCCCAAATACTTTGATCGGCCAACCCACTAGAAACTTTGGCCCAATTACCTTGGAGGAGGATGACTCACAATTTGGGAACCTTGAAGACATAGAGTGCCTCCCTCTAGGAAGATCTTTCCACGACCCCTTTGATCCCTTCCTATGGGAGTCTAGTTCCCCATGTGACCCACCCACCTTATCCACCACCCACCATTCCCTATCCCAACCCACCATGTTAGACCTAATTCACCCCATCCTAGACCCAGGTTACACCTTGGAAACCATGACCTTGGGTCACATACCCCTAGGTAATAAGGTTGTGCCCCACCCCATGATGACCACCTTCTTAGATCCATTCGATCCTTTCCAATGGCAGTTAAAGGGTTGTCCCACACCTCTACACATGAAAGTCACCTTTAGGAAAAATATGCATGTTTCTAGACTTACCACACCACTTGGCATGAACACTATATTGGGTCCATCCATTCATATCACCCACATGACAAGTGGAAAGCATGAGTGGTCCATATTCGAATGTAATGAGCCACCGTCAGTCATCATAAGTCTTAAACATGTTAGGAGCATTCACGGATGTCCAAGTCCCCCGGCACTCATCACACCCACGCATGAAAGGGACACCTATGGATACCCCGGCCCTCCCTCACTTCACATTGGTCATACACATGTCAAAGGCATCTACGGATGTCCGGGTCCTCTGATATTTACCACCAGTTTGCATGATAGGGCAACCTACGGGTGCCCCGGCCCACCTAGGTTGACCGAAGTCTACACTCCGTCATTACATGATAGGTCTACTTTTGGTTGCCCCGGTCCCCCTTTGCATACCACACACTTCCCACCCACACCACACCGTAGCTCAAGGCATACTCATTCAAGCAAGCATCTAGCAATGGGCGGTGAGGATCGTAATGAGCGGGAAAAAACTCACGAGTGGCACTTTGAATTCCAAGAAGGCAACCTCATGATAGTGGCTTTGGAATGGCTCTACCTTAGGGCCACCTCCAAATCGAGGGCACGAGGACTTGGACCTTCCATGTTCCAAGTGGCTTTGGCAACCTGGCTTACGGGTTCGATTTACTCATGGGATTTTAGGATATACCTCACTTTTCACGTAACGGATCTAGCACCCTCTAAGGGCACCGCGGTAGATCCTAGTGAGCACCTTGAGCCTACCCCCATCTTTGTGAGCGACACCCTCGGAGAGTTCCACATAACAGCTTGAGAGTCCGACGTGCGCACACGGAGGCAATACTGGGCAAGCAAGGTACTATCATTGGCAAGAGGGTGTGTCCAAGCCACCTTGAGAAGTTGAAGCGCCGTCCCCTGGTTGTGAACGCAAGGTTGAGTTTGGAGGTTGTAGCTTGCCCGGAGTTGCGTTGGAGGACCTCTTTCCCGACGGACTCATACTCGATAGAGTCGAGTTCTTCGCACCCCGGGGGTATGATGGGGGCATCTCTCGCCCTTCATATTTTTTTACAACTTCGATTGCTTGCTAGCATAGCTCCATTGTGTCCGTCATATTTCTCTAAGTCGAGTCATGTAATTTTCATATTTTCTTTGAGTCATAATCATGTAATTTTCCTTTTATTTGAGTCTTGTACCTAGGTTATTGAGTCATTTCCCTAAGTTTAAGTCTCATTAGGCTAATGAGTTTGCTATTGGGCCCATTTCTTTGCGCTAGGCCCATGGGCGCCCCCCCTCCTTCGGTTATTTGTTAGTGTGTTAAATGTCAGGGTCTTTTGTGAAAATGTGGGTTGCCTATATATAGGACCCCATTTCCCCCATTTGTAATCAATCAATGAATGAAAAACTTGCCATTTTGAGAGTTTACACTTCTTATCTAGTGGAGAGATTCCATTTTTTGGGTGAGAGACCCTAGGGGAGAGATTCCCCACCCATCCCTCTCTTAATCTCTCTTTTTCACTCCCCATTCTCTCTCCTCCACACCCAATTTCAAAAATTTTCTCTCTCCTCCCTTCCCAACCACCTCCACTCCCCACCTAACCCAATAAAGTCTCTTCCCTTCCCCACAACCCTCATCAATACACCACCCCTTCCCAATACCCCCTCCACCAATCCTCACCTCACCTCCCAACCCCCAACTACCCCTCCCACTTTCCCAAACACCCTTCCCACTACCCCAAGCACCACTCCACCTCCCTAGGCCATTTGAATTCAAGTTTCTCCTTCCCTCCACAGCCCTAGGTCGCCCAAGCCCCTTCCCCTTTGGTTGGGGTCGCCCCCCCCTCTCTCTCATCTCCACCATTCTTCCTTGCTCCTCTCCATCACCTCTCAGCCCTAGTTCATAGTTGAAGACCTGCAGAAGACCAGAAACTTGCAGCAGCGACTCCGACCACATCCCAGCGAGTTTGAAGACCCAAGAGCTATCCACGGAAGCATCTTCCTGTCTTCTTCGCAACATAAGTGGTTTCATCTTCATTCGAGCTGTGTACTGCCCGGGAGCTCCCTTCTCCCACAACTGCGTAGAGCTGCCCCTGCTGAGTACCAGAACTGGAGTAGAAGCTTCAACACGATGAACCTTGGAAGAATCAGTTCAAGAGCGCTTCTGCAAAGTTCTTCCTCGCCCTGTCTACTTTCAGAATCAAGAAGAAGAACTTCGATCGGCATTCGTGATCCAGAGTTATCAATTTTCTCCCTCAGCTACGCGGGTCTGCTACCCACAGTCTGTATCGACCTGTCATCATTGTTCAGAGTCCCTTGGTCTTCTCCGGCATTGTTTGGCCTCCCCGTCAGTTTTTCTGCGAAGAAGACTCATCCACGGTTCCAACGACTCTGACGGTGCTTGATTCCGAGTTCGGGAGCTATCGGGGCATCCTCTGCAACCTGCTATTGGAAACCAGAGCTGCCAGTCCGAGACTTTGCCTCCCTGTTCGAGCCTCCACCCAGACCAGCAGCGGCGACAGAAGAAATTAAAAAAATTTGTACGACTTCCCCGGCCTCCTACGAAGATTTTTCAGGTTGTTTCGTCCCCAAAAACATTCGATAGCGGTTGCAGCAGTCAATTCTTCAGTCCCCTATCAGCACTCACAGAACTGGATAGATTCGACATCGGCTTCTTCTCTTGTGTTTTCATCACTTTCTCCTCTCCCCGCTTGGCCGGCTGAAGGCCCCTCCCTGTGTGGAGGTAGTAATTGGGTGTATTCTTTGGTTTCCCTTCCCCAAGATCCCCCCCCTTGCATGGGGTGTAGTGCATGTCATTTAAAATTTCAGGTCGAAGCTTCTCCGGCGCGGCGTGCGGGTAAGCCCATGCTTCCTCGCTCGCCCTCGTCTCCGGCCGGGATCGGTGTCTTCACACTGATCAGGTGAGCCACTGCACACTCCTCTTTGCTTAAATTCACTTGCTTAATTAGTATCGCATCTTAGTGCCGTCGGTGGTAAGTGGAGCGCCCGAACCTGAATTTTGCTTATGATTGAGTGACTACCGCGGGTGAGTTGCGAGAGAGCCATTAAAACCCACGCCCTCGGCGTGCTGGCCGCCTACGAGAGTGGGCATCCTAAGACCTTTGAGAGGTCCAATCCAAAGCTAGGCAACCCCCGGAGCAGCAAGGGCCCGTCCCAGACCCTCACCACTATCACCGGTTTACCTACGGGCGCAAGAGTGCGCTTAGCGGGTGAGTCCGCCCGAGTAAAGTCACCGGTTCGTGCGTTGGTTGCTTGCTAGGTACAAGGGTGATGGGAATCGACGCCGAGCATGTACTTTTTCTTTTGCATTTATGTCCTTTTAGTTTGTGTTTTTATCCTTGGGAAAGTATGTACGCAAATGTAAGGCTTTATAAGTCAAGGAGTCATTCCCATGGATTGTGTGAGTTTTTATGCAATTATACAGTAGGACCAGCAAGGGGGCCCTCAGCCCTTTCCCATTGGTCCATGTCACCTATGTGGGGCTGGTCAACCAGCCTAGGTGGCCATCTAGAAGGGTTGAATGTCAAATGCCACATGGGTAGACAAAGGGAGTAAAAAGTCTAAGGTAGGTTACCTACCATGTCAAGCTTGTCTCCCACTTGGGTTATTTTATTTTTTTTGTGTGTGTTGGTCACATTTAATCTAGGCCATTCATTCCCCATCCCTAGATCTAATGGTGGAGATTGGATTAGATTGGAGACATATAAATACTTGTATTTTCCATTTGAATATTAATGAAAGTAAAAAAATCATTGTGCAAGATCCCCTGTCTTGGAGAATTTCGACCTCTCCTCTCTCTCCCCCTGGTTTCTTCATCCCCAACCCCCATTCTAGAGTGATATCTCCTTTCCCCCACCTCCGGTGATCATCGGTGCCGCCGCCGCCGCCGTTCGTGCCGCCATCACGCCGCCGCGGAGCCGCCTTCGGTGTTCTGTCAATCCTAGATAGAGGCTTCTTGTCTGAATATCTTCTCTCCACCACATGACGATCTCAAGCTGCAATTTTTATGGTGTGTTCTTCCCTTGTATCTTAAGCTCCACCTAAATTTTCACGCCCAAATTCCATCGTTAAGTATTTTCCCATTTTCGTGCATATTTCATTCCTAGTTCTGTTTTGTCTATGTCTACAGTGACAGCAGCCCTATGTTTCCCACCTCCGGCCATCTTTTTGATTTGTCTAAACCCTCCCCATTTTAATGGGAGTTCTGTCCATCACCCCATACGTCCACAAATTTTCATAATTTTTTATCAGCCTTCTATCTATTTTTAGAAATTCGTGTGCTTCCTCAGCTACAGTGTTGTCAGTCAGATCCCAGATCCGACCACCCTCCACTTCCAAAATCAGAACAAATCACCACCACCTCTAAATCCAGATCCAAAAATAGTCCTGGTTTCGTAACTTGATTTCCCAAAACTTTTCGGAAGAACACAACCCCAAATTCGGACGTCTACCTCGCGGTAAAAGGCAATCCACAGGAAAGTTCTCTGCTGACCTGAGATTTCAGACACTATACAACAGCAACCTTCAAAATTCACCAATCAGAAGTACAGGCTTGATTATTTTTCTGTAATCACCTTGGGTTGAAGCCCTTCGAAGCATCTTTCCAACGGCGCCAGTTTTGTCGCATTCCGACGTCGGGGCTGATCGCAGCGTCAGTTCTCACCGGAGCGCGCGCCAGAAAATAGAACCGGCAGGTCCGTGGCCGGTTATTCCGACCGGTGCCGATCGGAGCCGCCCGGCCTCCGGCCGGTGAACCAGCGTGCCGCCAGCCCGGGGAACGCTTCCCTAAGTGTCCCCACTACAGCGGTGCCACCGGGTCCCACACGGCCCCTCCGGACAGCATGTGGGCCCCACAGTCACAAGTTTGGGTGCTGCCGAAGAGACGCGAGAAGCCGCCCGTCAACCCGAATTCGGTCCTCCCGGGCCCAGTTGTGTAGCCCTTTACCTCCCTGCGTGGAGTGGGCGATATTTCATTGCTGTCATCATTGTGTAATATTTATCCCCGGAGTACGAGTTTCGGCCGGGTCCGTCTTCCCCACGCCGAGCGCGTGGAGGTATCGCATTCGCTCCCTTACTTGGCATTTTGCTTACTTCATATATATTTGTTTATGCCACTGCTAGAGAGCATGTGTAGGGATACCTAGCTCGCTTTATATGTTCATTACCACTGCTGCGAGAGAGTACGTGACCGTCCCGTGACCCGATCTGGGCACAAAAGAGAGCCGATCACCCTAGCTCATTACCGATTTCTCAACCGCGCACATCCGACGCTTCCCTCATTAAGGGGCATTCACGAGCTTGTCGTGTCCGTGGTCTCGTCCCGCATCAAAGGGTCATTTGATCATGTGATTATCACCCCAAGGTGGTGTCACATCACCACCGCTCCATGCTGGGCACGCTGCATTCATGAAGATTGTCAGTGGCTAATCATCAATAATTCAGGAGTTCATTTGTATATAGACAATTTAAACACTCACCAGGGTCTCGAGGTATGCCCGTGTGGTAGCCAACTGGGCCTCCAAGCTATGGAGGTGGGTCTGCATGTCCATCGCCACTATGTCCCGCGCATCCTGCATTCTACACATGTTAGTCACATGATAGATATACCAAGCATTTGCATTTAATTAAAATTGAATAGAAAGTGCATTCATACATACCCCGAAGACCCTCATCTGGGGTCGACCGGCGTAAACCTCCCAGTAGCGTCGGAGGTACTCGGAGTTGTCTGCCTCATGTGAGGTGACTCAGGTCCCGCCTCGCTGCCAGTCGGCATGCTGGTTTGAGAACCAAACTCTCCAGTCGATTGCCTTAGTGCGACCGCACGTCTTCTTGCCTATCCCCCGCGGCTCTCCAACCTCGACCCACTCCTGGTGTAGGCCGAGGGTCCTCATCACCAGCCTAAGCCATAACGGCTCAATCTCATTCAGGCAATGAACCCAAAGCTCATGCCCGAAGCGAGGTCGGCCCGCTACGACCCAGGGCTGGCCCTCGTCGGTCATCCCCTCGTAGGGTCTCCATCTCACCTGCATTCAGAACATGCATATCATCATATCAACATATTCCACATAAAACATAAATAAAAATTGCATCATGCATACTAGTGAGGTGGGGAAGTCACGGAACTCCCGTCGTAACACTCGCAACTCGTAGGCGAGTGGGGCTCTAGTCACCACTGGTAGCCAGTGACGTGCTAGAGGGAAGGATCCCTCAACTCCAGGCCGTGGGTCGGCACGCCCCATCGGCATGTATAGATGGCTCCATATCTGCATCCATTCATTGCATTAGTAAAGCATTCACATGCATATAAAAGAGAAAAAAATGAAAATAAAAATGCATACCTGAAGAAAAGGTGAGAAGCCACTAACAGTCGTCTCTCGACCTGTCCCCGTGGACAAGTCGGCTATCAAGTGCGCCAGCAGCGCCGCTCCCCAGGCGTATCTGCCAACTCCCTCCAGATCCTCGAGTATCCCCAGGAATTGTCAGTTGATGATATCGCCCTTCGTGCCGAGAAGCAACCTCCCAAGCATCAGGAATAGAAATCTCCTCATGTCTCGATCTTCTCTCTCCCTCTCAGTCGAGTCCTGGCAATAGGCAGCCTTAGCCCCGTCGATCAGCCTCCGTGAGAACTGCTCTAGAGACTCCCTCGACCTCTGCCTAGAGTCACCTAAGCCCATAGCTATAGTAAGGTCGGTGGGGTAGATGGTCCTACACTCGCTAGGCGTCTCGTAGACTGTCTCTAACCCTAGCAGCCTCTAAGTCAGCTCACTATAATCGGGTAGGGTGATCCCACTCACCGCCTCTCCATCTACCCTCAACCCGGTGATCCTAGTAACGTCCTCTAGGCTAGGAACCATATGCCCCCACGGCATCAAGAATGCCCGGCTAGTCCTATCCCATCTCTCTCTGAGCACCTGGATCAAGGGTAGGTCTGGTCTCACTGGCTCTATGCTAAGGAAGGGTCCAAACCCCATAGCATCTACCCTAGCCCTCTGGAACTCGGGGAGTCCGTAATAAGCTGCTCGGACTTGGACCCAAGAGATCCGTGTCCTCATCAACCCCTGCATGCAACAAAAATAAAATTCTCGCTTAAGTTTTCATGTGGATATTAATTTGTTGTTACATTTGCTCTCTGCTTTAATTAACGACCTCCCTTGGGTCATGGTTTAATCAATTGATGCCCCTGAGAGAGGCGTTATTTTAAAATGTGTTTCTAATAATTTCATGCGTAATTTGAATTAACGACCCACCCTAGGTTGTTGTTTACTTAAATGACGCCCCTATGGGGAGCGTTGTTTTGAAATTAATTTCCTAAATTCTGAGAAATTCTGAATTGACGCCCAGGCATGGGTCGTCATCTGTTTAAGTAGCGCCCCTGTGAGGGGCGCTGTTTAATAGGCGATTTTCTATCCTTAATTACAATTCTGAAAAATTTGAATTGACGACCATCCCTGTGGTCGTTGATTAATGAATTGACGCCCCGGTGGGGGGCGTTATTTTTCTGGGGTTTCAAAAACTAATTAACATGCGAAATAAAAATGAACAGAGGCACATATGTTTTAAATAAATGAAATGGCATGAAAATTGATAGCAAAATAAATAAGCATGATGAAATTTAAAATAACGACATGCTGCAGGGCGTGATGGATTAATTATATTCATAAAAATTAAAATAATTGAATTGACGACCCGGGGCTGGGCGTCTTTTTAATTGACGACACCCCTTGGGGCGTCATTTGTCTGGTTTTCCCTCAAGCGAGGCCGAGAGCTATGAAAATTGGTGGAAAATGAAAATAAAATAGAAATAAAATGAAAGTTGAGGGTTTGGGGGCCTACCTTGCGTCGCTCGGGTACGATCAACCCTCCCCGGATGATTTGCCTTGGTTGCCGTGGCCGTCGGGGTTGGCCGGGTCATGGGACAACCGCCGCCGCCACCGGCGGTTGCTCTCCTTCTCCTTCCTCTCCTCCTTGTTCTTCTTCTCCTCCTTCTTCATCCCCTTCGTCTTCTTCATCGTCGTCCTCATCGTCGTCGTCATCATCTTCACCATCGTCTTCTTCTTCTCCATCTTCCCTTTCTTCATCTTCGTGCTCCGTTGCCGGAGCGTCTTCGACCACCGCGGAGGGAAGCTCCTCCACGGCGTTCTCGTTTTCTAAATCCACGACCTTGGGGGCACTCACCCTTTGGCGTTTCTGTGCGCCGCCCGCCATGAGAACGAGAGATAGGGAGAGTGAGAATGAGAGGGATAGAGATAAGAGATAGAGTATGGGGGTTTTTCGGTTAGGGTTTGCAGAGAAAGGGAAAAGAGAGAGAAGACGAAGGAAGGAGAAGAAGGAGGGGAAAAGGCTTTTAACGGTCGAAATGAATTGCCGCCCGAAGGAAAGCCATTTTTTGATTAATTGACGGTCTGAGGAAGGGCGTGGTTTGTTGATTTGACGACCCGAGGCGAGGCGTCATTTTCATTTGCGTGGGAATTTGCAACCGTTGTCAGACGCATTAATGGGAAAGTGATAGATTTGATTGATCACAATAATTACTATTTGAATCTGACGCCGATGGAAATGGGCGTCCGTTGAATAATACACGACTTGATTAAAGGCGTCTATTTTATGCAATTGGGGATTTATTTGAAAAATAATTTTAAGGAATTTCAAGCGATTAACGCCTTGCCTTGAGGCGCGAATTAAGAAATGCCTGTCGAAAAGGGCGTCAATTCTGATTTTTGAATTATTTTAAGGAATTGATTTAATGGAATTGACGACATCATCTGAGGCGTGGTTTAACAAATGGACGCCATGAAAGAAGGTGCTTCTCAGGACAGAGAGCCCGAAGCTCGTTTTATCAGACAGAATCACATACAATTGGAAGAAATGATCATATAAATTCATTGTTTTGGCTCAAATAAAGGAAATATATTTATTTCATTAAAAAATTCATGATTACATCTAATGAGCCATCATAGGCCTTATCTTCCTAAGTGCTAGCACATATGATTTGCATTTGTCTTCTTCTTCTTCTACGTGTGCCTTGGACTTTTGGAGTAGTCCAACCTTCCATTGAGCCATTATTGTCTTTATTTCTTCTCGATCTCCACTTGAGCATAATTCCCTTCTTTTGAGTGGAGGTAGATGAGAAGGTTCTTCAAAGAAGTGCCGAGGTAGCCCGAGTTGTGGGAGGCACCGGTGTGCATTATAGAGGACGAAGTCGCTCCCGCCGATCAACCGAAGCTCTATGCCGGAGGAGAGTCTTGAGCAAAGTTCTTGGGTCTTGAGAAACCCCGGTGCGCAAGTGAAACCGCTCTTTGGCATTATTTTGAAGTAGTCTCTCCATTCACTTCTCTTCTTGAGCTTGGGTACTCGATTGGTCACCCTCTCACATAGGCCCAAAGAATTTGTCATATATCGAAGTGGGCTCTTTGAGAAGATCTTTGAGGCCACTTGAGTCTCTTGGCATGGATCAAACTTTAGGTGGAGATCCACCCAACAAGCTAGAAGAAGCATTGACCCATAGAGGGGCCGTCCTAAGGAAGCCGAGGTAAGCCCATTGTATAGGTTGGCTAATACCGCCGGACCTATTCTTTTTCCCTCCCATATGCTAGCTATAGCACTTAAGTGGTGTTCCTCTATATGGTCTTCCATTGAAGGGAATAATAGAGCTCCCGCTATGCATATAACAAATCCCTTCATCACCCTCTCCAACAAGTCTTCATCTTCTTGAGCTTTGTCCATGTTTTTGAACACCCATGAAGCTAACTTTAAAAGGTTGATTCCCTTATGAGCTTTACTTTGTTTCACTAGATTTGGGCTTTGAATAAGGCTGGTGAGTAGGTCATGAGCTTGTATTGGTCTAACCATGTGAGCCATCTTAGATTCCTCTCCTTGCTTCATCCTTCTTAAACCTAGGAGTGTCTCTACTTCTTCTAGGAGTATGGTAGCTTCAAAGGTTGGAAAGAGGAAAGTGTGGGTATGAGGGTGTGATAGTTCTATAAGAGCTCCAATGGAGGCCCAATCTAGGTGAATGTCATTGTAATGGGTAGCATGGGTCGTGAGGCCAAGAAGGTGCCACCTTGAGAGGAAAGATTTCATGTCTAATGAGAGTTTGGAGAGTAATAAAGGAAGCCATTTAATCTTTAGAAATCTCCTTGGACCTGGAACAATTGGGTAATCTTGAAGACATAAAAGAAAGGAAGAAGAAGAAGAGAAAATGCAATCAGAAATTTTGAAAAGGAAGTAAGGAAGAACAAAATAAAGCTTTAACATAAAAAACACTTACCTGGCTGCTGGCAATTCTCCCACTAATATGGCCTGGTACTTCAGAAATCCTTGGAAAACTCATCTTTGGCTTCTTGGAAGGCCTTTGCTTCTGCATCATCATGTTCATCTTCCTGTAATAAGTTCTGTTAGTTCTTCTGCTAGTGCTATGCTTTTGCCAGATCTTCTGCAAGTTCTCTGTCTACTTCGATGGTTTGATGTGCTCAGGAGATGAACAGTTGCTTTTTATAATGTTTTGGAACACTAACGGATATCAAAGTTTGTGTCTTATTCAAACGAGTTGTTGGAAGTTTAATTCCGAGCAGTAAACGAAAACAGTTAATTGACGACTTGTCGTTTGGCGTCATTTGTTTAATTGACGACACAATCAGGGTCGTCATTTAAGTAAACGCCTCCCTGGAGGGCGTCATTTGCGGTCCAATTCCAAATCAAACCTCAATTGTAATTAATGCCCTAATGATAGTCGTCATTTCTTGTTTTGACGCCTCTGCAAAGGGTCGTCAGTTTCTGAGCTTATGCTTTTGAATTGCTTTGATTATTCATGAACTTAAGTGCTATTATATCTTGATGAAATTATTCATATTATGCACTTATGATCATATTGTGAGCTGTCCTGAGCTGATAAACTAATGAGCTTTGAAGTGCAGAAGTGCAGGTTGTGCAAGTCTGAAAGTATTTGCATAAGTTTAAGCATCGTAGGTGCAAAGTTCAAAGTCTGTACATTCAAGTCTTTGCATTTCATAAGTCTATACATCCCAAGTCCTTACATTCATTCTAAGTCTTTGCATTCCCAAGTCTATACATTGCATAAAGTCTATACATTCCTTCCAAGTCTATACATCATAAGTCTATACATTTCATAAGTCCATACATTCATTCCATGTCTATACATCCCAAGTCCATACATTTCTCCATGTCTATACACTCCCAAGTCCATACATTCCTCCTAAGTCTAACCAAACTCAGAGTCTGTACATTCCTTCCAAGTCTATACATTCCTTCCCAAGTCTGTACATTCCTTCACAAGTCTATACATCCATTCCCTAAGTCTACACATCTGTTTCTCCTAAGTCTACACAATGCTAAGTCTATACATCCAACGTCTGTGCATTCCCCATGCATCTCATAAGTCTATACATTGCATAAGTCTATACATCCAAAGTCTGTACATTCATTTCTAGGTCGGTGCATGTCCCTCAGTCCAGCCAAGTCTGTACAATCAATACGAAGTCTACCCATCCCACGGTTGTTATTCTCAAATAAATCCAATAAAACTTCAAAAATTCTCAAATAAATCCAATAAAAATTCAAAAAAAAAATTCTCAAATAAATCCAAAAAAAATTCAAATAAATTCTCAAATAAATCCAATAAAAATTCAAAAAATTCTTAAATAAATCCAATAAAAATTCAAAAATTCTCAAATAAATCAAAAACAAATTTCAAATTCAATTATCAATAAAAAAGTCTCAAATTCAAACCAATGTTGTTGAGTGTTTTGATTATGCTTTCATGCTTAAACTGCTGCCTTATGCATCTTTATATCTTGGCTAACGAAATTTTGAGTGCAGGATAAGAAGCTCTTAGTCCCACCGACTGGGCATCATCATACAAGCCCCACGGTGTTTGCACATTATTCCATCTCAGTTACCCACATGCTCATTGCTATCACCATCTTCCTGTATGCATTTCTGTAAGCATTGTTACTATATGATACCCTATGTTATTATAGCATATCAAGGACCTTGTGGTTCTGATGAACCTGGAATTTGAGTTCCCCTTCATCAAAAATAGTGATAATTCCAGGGGAATCTTGATCACACGGATAGGTCGTTGAGTCATTTAAGGTTTGGGATGATGGTTCCACTTTCTGAGTTGATGCGTTGACAAACGGGCTTCGACTTAGTGTCAGCTTAGAGATCTGGATTCTTGACTAAATCTAGATGGTTTAGCAATATTATTCTTGATTATCTTCTATTTTTAGTTTGTTTTAATTTTGCTTTTAGCCCAGCATGCATCATGTAGGACCTTGATCTTAATGATGAAAATCTTTATATTACGCCAATAATGAAGGTCGCTTGCTCTTAATCAAGTTAGCATGAGATATTCCAGTCCAGATCAAGTACTTTATTCTCCTTGAAGCCGCTCAGGCTGGTTCCTTGAAAGGCATTCATTTGCTGGGTCTTCATCCCCATTCGTTTTATTTTGTTGCAAATCCACCTTGATTGTAGCACGTCCACATTGGCTGGTAACCGCTCTCCAATGGTGTCTCCCTTTCGTGCCCTCGCGCACATTTTTTTAGTTCATTTAGTTTAGTCCCTTCGGCCCAACTGATCAATGTTTTCTTGTAATCATCCGGAGTTATTTCATTCAGAGTTTTGGAAAGATTTCCAACGCTTAGTGTCGGAGGCGTGTCACATCACACCTTGGCATCTACTTATCAGTTCGTTCCACTTCCTTCTGCTTGTTTCGCTTCATTCCGTCTCACTCCCTTGCAAAGCAGACGCCAAGGCGGGGCAGCTGTAGACACGCTAAAATCGATGCTATGTTGAGTAAATTTCATGTCACCATGTGACGCCCCAAAGTGGACTTCAATATTGGCTTAATATGAAGTTTTTCTATTTTTCCATGTGTTAATTGTGATTTTTCTGTGTTGAATGGAATTAACACCTCAAGTAGGGGTGTCATTTAATTGACGGCATAGCCAAGGGCGCCTCTAAATAAACGGATGACTATGTATAGTGGCGTCATTTCCTGGAATTTTACGAATCCTAAACAAAATGAAAAATCAAGAATTGACGTCCCCCTTCGGGGCGTCTTTTGTTTAACGCCCTTCACAGCCGGCGTCATTTCAGAATTTTTAATAAGGAAAGTATTTTGTTTCTATAATTAAATCCAGGAATTGACGCCCCTGTGCACGTCGTCATATTAATTAACGCCTTTGGTAAAGTCGTCATTTTTAATTGACGCCCTAGGTTGGGTCGTCATTTCCGCTCCGTCTCCCTTTCGCCTGCTTCTTTCCAGTAATAATCCCTTCCCCATTTTACACATTGTGTTTGATTGGGAAGAGAGTTTCTTATTAGAGGGCATTTCCTAGTTTTAATCCTTGTTTTGCAAGGATTTTAAGGGCTATAAATACCCCTTGCTGTGCCCCTCGCGCGAAGAGAGAACCAGAGCTTAAAAGAGCTGAAGAGAAGAGAATTGTGCAATAACGATAGCAGAGAGAAGCTACTAAGAGTTTTATTAACTGGGAGAAGAGAGTTTTTGGTTTTTGCAGGTTCTAGTCTTTAAACAATCCCTCTTCCTCCTAGTGCTGATCATCTTCCACGGTGGTCATCAGCTGCCATTCGACCTCTTTGGTTTTCTCTCCCAGTACTGCTGCACACACAGCAGAGAGGAGACTCTTCTCTTCTTTATGAGCATTTGGTTAACATCTTCATCTTATTCTTTCTAACTACTTTGCTAGAAGACATTGTTATTCTCACATCATATATCTTGCTTTGCATATTGTTGCATTCACATTCCCTATACCTTTGTTACTCCTCTTAAGGGGTTTAAAACCAAAACACACAAGGTGTCTTCATGCTTCATTTGTTTGATTTTATACCTCTAGAACATTGATGCTACACACTTTTGGCTAATCCATTCTTTTCACTTGTTTTGTGTATTTTTACAAGGGTAATCAAGCTAAGAACCCCCTTCATCGGCCGGCCGGTAGAAGGAGGAAGGAAAAGTCCATAATCTCCCACGCTCAATATAAGGTACATTCGATCACTTTCTTCTTCTTGAGGTAACCCCTCTGGCGATCACACTTCCCATTAGCACCACGTGCTTCTTATTTATTTATTTTTCTTCTTTTCATTAAGTGGATTTTCCATAAACTACATCTGGCCCTTCTATAACTTGGCTAAACGTGGGCCAGCTAGATCGAGGTCTTGCGAAGGTTGCCATAGTTGACGAATCCTCTGATTCGGAGATGGACACAGTGTCTGCATCCCGCGTCCTACCTACTAAGGATGTGTTAAGCTTCAATCGCGACGACGACTATCGTCCGGATTTTCCGAAGGACCGTCATCTAGTGTTGTTCATCTGCACCTTTAATGTAGCTGGTAAGAGAGACATTATGTTGGCTAGGATGGTAGAACGGGCCATGCTGTTGGTGAGGGATAGCCTGAAAGGCTCTGTGTATCGTGGAGAAGCCATCTATCTTCCTAGAGAGCGGCGCAAATGGGACGCCGTCCTGGGAGTGACTGAGCTGGAGTCAGAACAGAAGATGTTGACATGATCTCTTGAGTTTACCCCAGCCACGTGGGATACTGCTATAGGTTGGGTCAACAGAGAGAAGCCCGACTACGGATTGTTCCTTGCGCCCATCAAGTGGGGCTATAGATATGAGCCATTTGTTCTAAACTGCTTGGCTGTCCAGTTCAAGTTTCAGCTGGCTGCAAGCTGGTTTGCGGAGACTAAAGTGACCGACGCTCATCTCTTCCACGTGGGAGTGGTAGAATTTACAGAATTTGTGCTGAAAGAATACGCTCCTTTACTGACCAGGGCCGAAGTATATCATAGTGTATATGCATCCCGCTTCCGGTATCCCATCTCCAAAGGCTTGTGCAGCGGGATGTTTGAAGTCTTTTGCCCACAGTTTACCACCTTTTATACAGCAGAAGGTGAAACTTCTTTGGACCTCTGGAGTCTATCATAGCTCTCAGGTTTGCTGATTAACGGGGAACCATATGAAGAAATCTACATGTTCGACTTTGTCAAGGATGAGACTGACGGAGAGGGCCAAAATTTCCTCGACTTTTCATATCGGTACTTGATGAAAGCATATCGCTCACTCTCCCTGGCGCATCATAGGAGATCTTCCAAGGGTAATCATACCCAGGAGAAGAGTAGTAGGATGAAAGTCCGAGTAGGACATTGGATCCAATATTTCTTCGGTGGCCCTTTGAAATACAATGAGTTTCCTTCTGTGGCTCCCGTTGCGGGTAAGCAAAGTAGGCCACCCAAGTTCAAGTCAAAGCTACCTACTTCCATTCGACGAGTCAGCCGAGGAGGGCTGAATCCTGCTGGAGTGGATCCCCTTACTCACTGCGCTGCTTATCGTACATTCTGGTTATGGACTTTTGCTCTCCCACAGGGAGATGAAACAGTTATCAGACCGGAGGCAATATACCCGGCATGTCAGATGGCTTGGGGCATGCGGCTTGCTTTATGTCCGGCTGCACTTTGCCTGGTTTAAAAATCTCTAGGAGATCTATATAAGCATCAGGTCCCTCGGTCCTTCAGAACAGTGGGCACGTTCCATTTCTTCAAAGCCTGGGTATGTAGTTTGTTCCCAGAGCTTGCTCCTAGGACTTTGCAGACGACTACATTATACCCCCGGATGCTGGAGTTTAGAAGTGCCGAGCCTGGCCCAGTGTCACAACAGCTCTACTCTATCAGAGCCCGATTAACAAGGGTTCCGGTAGATTCAGCAGGAACTATTCATTTCTGGAATTTGGCAGCACATTCCGCTCCGTTGGTGAATCACCAGCGTGAATGCAAAATGGAGGTGGTGGAGACCTTTGTCCATCCCATTTCAGGTGCCACAGTGACCCGGCCAGTCCGGGAGCCTGAGCTCATTGACTGGGCTTTGTCAATCCGCCCCAGTGTTTTAGTGTTCAGGAAGGGGGCGTGGTTCATCTAGAACCCTATTACCCGTTCAGATTCGGCCGAAATTTTGGCTATGATCAGCACATTCCACCTTCAGCTGCTTAGTTTCCGTTGGAAAATAGGTCAAAGCATGGCACGGTTGTTGCTAGCGAAGGTCGCACCTGGTGGGACTACTTCCATCACCGGGAGGCCAATACCTTCAGAGTGGCGGTGCCGAACCGTGTTCCCCAGGTCACTCCAGAGTATATAAAATGGTGGAATGCTCGAACAAGCTTCTATCGCAATGCCAGAACAACATGCTGGGATGTGGCCGAGCGTACTTTTCTAAGTCAGCAGCCTAGGCCAGTCTTTGACATTGATGAAGCCCATCTGAAGAGACTATTTTCTCAGCACCCAGAGGAGGCGGACGCATACATAGTACGCAGTAAAGCCCCGAAAGAAGATGCAGCCAAACAGTTGACGCATGTGCTTGCTGACATAAATGAAGATATTTTTTAGAAGAATCTAGAACATTTATGCCAAATTGGTGACGCCCGCCTGGAACTTCAACAATATCCTTTTCCAATTGAGGAGCCACTCCCCAAAGCAGTCTCATGGAAATGCAAGGTTGACCGCTTCTGCCCGTATCGGGTGTTCATTAGGAAGGAGGACAGAACCCCGACGTATTATCAGCATACGTCTTTGTTATTTGTTATGATGAACATCCACGGTGTAGCGACCCGGATTCCGGATACCCGGCATACCCGGTAGGACTACCGGATACGCGTGATACCGCATGGAACCCGCGAGGTCTCCCAAGAGCGGGAAAGCTCCAAAGGGAAAAAGGCACGTGTATAGTACATTGAAGCCACAGAGATAGTACAGTAAGCAATTAACTTTCATTAGATAGGTTTGCTAAAGTAGCAGAAAGAAAATTACTTTTTAATTAACTATTCAAATTAACAATTATATCCCAGAGTCAGTCCAAAGCTAAAGACAACAAGTCTAGCACAGTACAGTCGACAGAAAGGAAAGACGTACCAAAAGGTCAGGAGAAGCCCGACGCAGGTACCAGCTGGCAGCAATGGCATGCAACGAGCACGCACACTCCAGGAACCACGCGGAAGCAGAACGAACAACGCCACCCCACCTGAAAAGCAGGGGTGAGCCACGTGTCACTGGCTCAGTAGGGATCACGCGGATCCCCACTGAAAAACACGCAGTAACACGGAACAACAAACACAGAAGGTGTAGTAAAGCAGGAAAAGCTACACTACAAAGTTGTAAAACTACGCTATAAGCAGTAGTGAACAGACGGGAAGTAGGAGTAGGGAATAAGCAAGAAAGGGGAAGAACCCACGCCAGACAAGCGGCGGCCGAACTAACCTCGGCACCCCAAACTACTCCAAGCAACAACAGAAGGGCGACTCTGATCTAAAAAAGTCAGAAGTTACCGATCTACCGACCCAACACCAGGTCTAAGACAAAGACCTGCAAGAACAGACAAAAAGGTCTAGAAAAGACCCACACGGACGACCAACAGACTCGGCCACACATACACGACTAGAACGTCGTGCACACTACCCCACGCACAACCAGAACATCATGCATGTGACAGGACACTGACCTTGGGTGCAGCCACGGAAAGGCCAACCCAGAAAGGTCACGACGCGCAAGAAACGCGAAGAGCAGTGGAGAGCCACGCGTCACAGACGGACGCACCTCCCCACCAAAGCAACGGCCAGCTGCGTCCACAGACGTCTTATGCTGCGCCACAGGTGTCTCGCCTGCAATACCGCTGAAGCCACGGTAGAGTCGCAGACACCCCCACAGAACCAAACAGCATCAAGTAACTAGTCAGGGTCACGCCCGTCGACGCATGTCCTCAGCCCCTGACCACGTGTGCACACACTGGCTCTAGCCTAAGCCAGGTACTCCAGCTAGTTTTCTCCCTCGGTAGGACGCTACCGTTGGCTGGGAGCCCACGGAACTAGCTTACAAACCGTGTCTCGGGAACACCCCTCCGCCATCACCAGGCGAGTCGGCACTCAAAGGCCTAGGGCAAAAACAATCGGAGGCGTACAAAACACAAAACTCCGAGCACAAGTGCTGGAGTACTGACAGGCAGACACGCTGTCACCCGTACTATGAAGCACCACCGGCAGTACGGCAACTACCAACAAACTCAGGACTAGGCAACTAGACCTACCACGTAACGATCCTGAGTCGAACGACTCAAGGGCAAGATCGTCACAGACAACGGGGCAAGCCGCCAATCGGTCTAATCCTAAGCCACAAAAAACAACACTCCGCATGA
This sequence comes from Amorphophallus konjac, assembly GCA_022559845.1. Taxonomy (NCBI): domain Eukaryota; kingdom Viridiplantae; phylum Streptophyta; class Magnoliopsida; order Alismatales; family Araceae; genus Amorphophallus; species Amorphophallus konjac. The sequence goes on from CM040126.1 coordinate 231,244,449, forward strand.
AACGAAACGACTCACGGAGACCCGAGGGAGCACCGAAGACCCTCAGCACATGTCTGGACACGCAAACCAAGGTAAGACAGCACCTCGAGGCATCCAGAACCAGTGTCTCAGGCTGGATAAAACCGCCAAGACACCCACACGCAAGGTCACCCGTCAACCGCTGGGTCACCCCGGGTTGACCGGAACCCAACCAAAGACACACACAAGAGTAGGATAGAGAATCTTACGACAAGCAAGAAGACTCCTGGCTACCTTACAACGTAGTCCTAGACCTCATAGGACGTCAAGAGACATCCACGGGACAACGGGCAGACCACAAGGCCAAGCCAAGACAAGCAGAATCCAAAAGAATGGAAATCGAAGCACAAGGCATGTAACACACCACCCTTAGACCGCTACATGAACCTGACGGTCTAAGCCTAGGCCGTTACACTCCACGCGATGGTCGGGGGACAAGCCGTCACACACACCACCCTAACCAACTCCAGAAACACAAAGGCATGTAACGGCCAGCACCAGGCGCGTTACACTAGCCTGACGCGCCCGACCGGGGCCGTCAGGACCAACAACCCTCAAAACTAAAAACACACTCGAACCATGTAACGCGCTAGACCAGGCGCGTTACAGCCACCTAACGCGGCAACTCAAGCGCGTCAGGGCCAACAGGCACAAGCCAAAAACAACTGGCTGAGGGGCATGTAACAGTCCCGAACGGACGCGTTACAATCACCCAACGCACGGGGACGAGGCCGTTAGAGACAATGACGTAACCACCCCAACTCAGCCAAAATAGCATGTAACGGCCTGGGGCAGGCGCGTTACACACACCTAACGCACGGGAGCACGGCCGTTAGGCGAACCGACTCACTCCGTCAAACACGGTCAAACAGAATGTAACGCCCTGGGGCAGGCGCGTTACGCACACCTGACGCGCTAGGGTAGGCGCGCCAAGGGAACCGCCTCAAAAGGTCAACGTCAGTCAACCAGAATGTAACGGCCTGGGGCAGGCACGTTACACTCACCTGACGCACAGGGGCAAGCGCGTCAGAGGAACCGACTTAACCCAAACATAAAACGACAAAATAGACGTAACGCGTCTCACGGGACACGTCAGAGAGGTGTGACGCGCCACCCCTGGGCCGTCACGCTCTCAAAACCCCGAAGAACTCGAATCAACCCAGACGCTGTAATGGTCAGTCGTGGGGCCGTCAGGGCATGTAACGGTCCCTAGAACAACCGCCACACCAGTTACGGTGGGAAAACGGAGGGTTGGCCAAATCGGCCCATTCCACGCCCCATTCACGCCGAAGCGCAGGGGAAACAACCCTCGACGATGAAAAACAACATAAGAAGGCTAAAAAGCCCACATGCAAGCACAAAAACACAAGATCGGGGCGATTCCAACGAATCCACCCTAAATGGGTCAACGAGGTTCACGGGCTCCTACCGGCCTCGAATGACCACCGATTAACACAAAACTAGCATGGATGTGATCCTAACATCCCAACGGTCAGTTCAACACTAACCGAGCTACAAATGGTTGCCGTTCTCCGGCGAACCCTACAAAACCCGAAAATCATGGTTTAGGCTAAACAAGCCCAAACTCGGCCGTTTCTGCGCCAAACGAAGTGCAAGGGTAGGGAAAACGAGCAGGAGGAAGTAAGGAACCATCACCCTACCTCCACCGAAGAAACCGTGCCCCGAAGGGACTAAACCGCGCCGAAAACCACGCCGTGAGCTCAAACGTCGGCTTTGAATCCACCGTTCGGGATCGCGCCAAAACCATCTCGATCCTCGTTCTGTCGCACACCCAGTCAGCTCCACAGCATTCCCAACACGTGCCTCTAGGTACCCCGTCTGCAGCCGGAGCCGAGAAGCCACAAGAAGAGAGGAAACGGGAGAGAGAGACGACGGCGGTGAATGTGAAGGAGGAGAGAGGAAAAGGAAAAGAAATTAGGAATTTTCCTAATTTTTGAAAAATCCGATTTCTGGCCCTATCTCTGAAAAATATGCAAAAATAGTTGAAACGACCGGCTCGAAGAGTACATCGTCGTTGTAGCATCCGCGAGTCAATGAACTGACAAATAAACTCACCTTAGGGTTCCGTAACTAGTACGAGAGAAAAACCCACATGGCTCGTAAAGCTCAACTCGGAAGCCACAAAAGCGAACCGAAACTCACCGAAACCAATCCAAAAGATCCAATGAAGATCCAGCAAGACCTACCAAGGATCCAGGGCATTACGTCCTCCCCTCCTTTAAGGAATTTCGCCCTTGAAATTAAGGACTAACAAAGGAGAAGCAGGGAAGAACAACCCAACAACACCACCACGGAAACAACACAAATCTCGAGATAACACAATTCAGAGGAACACTGTCAGACCATAATCACGAGCACATGCTTTGGATTGAGCACGGCACAAGTGGGCACAAGTCCAACACCTCCGAAACAAGGGCAACGTCGCTTACGTCTCACAAGACAGGAGACACGACTGCCACAACAATAGACATCCGACCGAAAAACACAACGACAGCCACGGCGAGTATCAGCTTAACCAAGGGAACACAATCTCCACAGCTGATAGCTCGACGACATCATCGGCTCCAATGCCAAAGGCAATAGGGAACACCTGGCACACAGGACACCAACGACAACAGCAGCACCGGACCATAAACACAATCAAGTCAGTCCTCACTCAGAAATTACATCTGATCGAGTCGCAAGCTAACTCTAGGAAAAGAGCACATCAAGGCTAACCGACAAGACTTGGTCCACACAGAGACACAAAATCATAGAGAAACAGCTGTTGACACCCGTTTTATGATCGATAAGTCGGGTCATCTCCTTGTTCACTCTATGTGATGCTCCAAGTTATTCATTCCTTCGTTGAGTCTCCTTCATCAGTCTGAAGTTTATTTCATGGGTCTTCTCCTTGGTTGAGTATGGTTCCACGATTTCTCGTTTGATGAAGCTTAGCAAGCTCTCTTATCATTTGGATCCTAATTGTTTCTAACGGTCTGCACCTGGGGCGTTATGTTCATCTAACGCATTGTCCCTGGACCATTACATATTGAAGAGTCCTACGACTTAGGGCTTTGTTTCAATCCTTATCCTTTGGCCTATCCATTGAGTATAACGGTATGTCGTGCAGCCGTTACTTCCCTCCAATGCGTCCACTCATGGCCGTTACTTTCATCCAAGAGTCCTATTATTTCGATCTTCTTCCGTTGATCTTATCTCTTTTGAGATAAGGTTGAATGTGACGGTATCCCCCTAATGCGTTATTTACCTGTGGCGGTCTGTCGTGCAGCCGTTACATCCAACAGAGAGTCTTGACAGTTTAGGCCTTTTCTCTGCTACACCGTGGTCGAGATAAGAGTTTGATCTTGTGATTTCTCTTCCAAATATGATCCTCAGAACCTTCTGTTTGTTTCTATGGACTCTTGGTGATATTATCTTTGAGGATTTGCTAAGAGTTATCCTCTTTTCTTGCTGGATTATCCTCTGTTCGACCAGAGATTTTGAGGGCCTATAAATAGCACCCTTAACTTCATGGCCCGAAAGAGGAAGATCTGGAGTTTATGTCGAAGTGTTGCCGCATCCTGGAGCCACATCCAACCAAGGAGAACTGTTCCTCATGTCCGTCTGCTTCACGGTGAAAGGAGTATTCGTTTCACTATGTTTGAATTTCCATCATTGTCACACTTGTGTTCTTCTTCCTCCTCGTTCTCAAAGCATTGTCCCTCTTCCTTATTCCACGTTCTTCATCTATTTTCATCATCTAAACATCTTCCTATCTTTTAAAATGCCCAGAGGGGTTAAAAAACCAAAACTTTCCCAATACTTCCCTTTCCTTTTGAATGATCTTAATTTCCTTAAGAATTGATACTACGCTTGTTTAAAGGGCTGATCTGGGTTTGTTTTCTTGTGTTTCACGTTCATTGGCAGGTTTACAGGTTCATCAAATGAGGCCCAAGTCTTCTGGCCGGCTGGAAGATTTGGAGTTCAAAAAATTCATAGGCTATTTCTACAGGTTGTCTGATGGTCTTGAGAATACACGTCAGGTTCATATAACGGTGCATCGTGAGACCGTCACACTTCTGTGACGCACAGGGTCTGGACCGTTACATTCAAGGCTGATCTGCAGATTTCACTGGTTTTTCTCTCCCGTGGGCGGGTGCTTCATCCACCTATTTCCAAGGTATTTTCAAGTCCTTGACTTGTGTTTACTTTGGTGGCGATCACGTTCTTTCCTTAGTATTGGGCATTGATTTCTCTCTCATATCTCTTATTATCTTTGCTTGTTCCACCCACGCGGTGTGTTTTATTTGCTACTTGCTCCACGCTCCGGCATGTGTTTTTCTTTATTTCCTTAGCTTAGTTTGTTTGAGATAGCATTGCCCATGCTAGAGCTTGTTTGGATTGCCTAGGTTCATGGTTCACATGTCCTTGGGTTGATTGAGATCATTGATTTTTGCTTATCATCTTTATCATACATCACAAACCCAAAAAAAGAAGGAAGCAAATAAATCAATAGATAATTTTTTGGCGATCACGGTGGGACAACTTGTGCCAATCGTGCTTTTTGATCTCTGTTATACCTGCCATCATTTCCTTGTCTGGTTTTCCCCGGATTTCCCTTCTATTTTCCTGCTGTTTTTGGTTCTCTAGTTCATCTGACGGTCCTGGCTCCCTGCATTATATTGCTTCTGGCGGTCTGGCATTCGACTGTTACATACTTCTGACGCGGGTCTCATAGACCGTTATATACTCCAGATAGGTATGCATCCCGAGGTGCATTTTCTTTCTGTAGTTTCTGCTGTGATATTCTTGCTTGGGTGTTATCTGACTTCCTCCTTGCTTGGTTTACATATCTACATCATTGTGTGCATAATTGCTTGCTAGATTCTAGGTTAGAATTTGCATGCACCCCGATGCACATAGGTTCATTCATATTATCATACATTAGATTACATTTTCCTACCTTGGTGTGCTCTCGTCTCCATATTCCTTGGGGCCGACTAGAAAATCGCACCAGGGACCTCCATAAGTCCCCGCGAGCCGTGGATTCCCACACAGACGTTGGGCCGGTTGTACCTTTCCCACCCCGTGTCTAGGGTTGCATAAGTGAAGGAGTGATCACACTTAGAGTCAAATCAAGCTTTACACCCCCTCCTATCAGGAACCTATTGTTGAGAGCTCACATCAATCAATCCACTAAAGTTCCAAAGGAGAAATCATAAGAATCTTGGAGCATCATCTTAAACAACTCGGTTGACTTGGAGTGTTTTCATCTCTTGTCACTTACATCTTTGTTAGAAATCATCTAAGTTTGGTTGCTCATTGTTTGTGTTGTGTTGTTTGCATCTTGTCAAGGTTGTCCGTTGCATGTGGAGTTGTTTTTGTCAGCTAGAAGCACCTCCTAGGGTCAATTCCTTCTCCAAGGTCTACTCAAATCCACTTTTCGAATCCACCATGGCTTCTTTCAATCCTCCCCGTTCCCAAGAGGATTCCCTTCCTCAAGGACTTCTTGAAAACCCTGCTAGGGTTACTTCGTTCTCTTCTAGAGAGGGGACAGCCCCTCTTCCGTCCTCCACCTCCATGGAGGGTGGTCAAGCCACCCCTTCTTTCTCTTCTCCTTCGGCGGGCTCCATTCTCCAAATGATGGCCCAATTGGATCCGGCCCAACTCCAAGCTATCTATCAGGCCATGCAAGGATCCAATATCTCCCCTCCCACGACTATGCACGATCAACCTAATCCTTCCATCCAGCCCACTCCGATCGATCTTACCCCGGTCCAACCACGGACCATCACCTTTGCTGGCATGGAGACGGGTCAATCTTCTACTTCGGCCCAGCAATCTTTTGACAAAGGGAAGTCTGCCGTCCCTTCTTTCATTCAGTTGGATCATCATATGTCCAGCCCTATGGTTCCACAAGTCCTTATGGGCCCTTCAGATTTCTTGCGCCCTCAGCCAGGGGTTGTCCAAGCCCACTCCAATCTGGGTCAATCTCCGACCCAATATCCTTCTTATGGGCCCCCTGCCTTGGCCATTTATCCTTCTGCTCCTTCTTATGGGCTCCCACCTCCTGCTACAATCCACCCTTCTGCTCCTCAACTTCAACCATCGTCTTTCGCTACCCCTGCTCCATCCAGAGAGCAGGAATTACTTGATAAATGGGCCACCATGCAACAGCAACTAGATTTCCTCCAGAAGCGGGCTGGCCCACAGTCCTTGGCAGATGTTCCTGTTCCTAGCTTTAAGAACATCTGGTTCCCTCCGCAGTCCGAGCTCCCCAATTATCACAAATATGATGGGAACATCAATCCCTTTATTCACGTAAGGGACTTCTTGTATGAATCGGCCCAATTCCAATATGATGATCGCCTCATGGCGTACTTATTCCACCGATCATTGGACGGCGTTGCGTTGGAATGGTTCTACTCTCTGCCATTAGAAGATGCCGAAAGCTTCAAGGTAGTGAAAGATAAGTTTATCCAGCGGTTTCAAGATAGGGTCGGCCTGGAGTACTCATTTACAGATTTGGTGGCCGAAAAGATGAAACCAGATGAGGAGTTTTCTACTTATGCAGATAGATGGAGGCAAATGGCCGCTAGAGTGCCCGGCCATATCCCGGAGGAAGAGAAGGTCAAGTTACTTATTTCCAATGCTACTCCGACCTTCCGAAACATTCTGGCCATGAATGACATAGCCAACATGCACAACATCTACAGCCGGGCGTGGTTCATCCAAACACAGTTCAAGGACTCCCCCATTCACTCGCTATTTGAAAACCAAAAGCCAAAGTACCACAAGAAACCTCAAGGGTCGGTCACCGAGGGGGTCCAAACAAACGAGCAAGTTCAAGCCTTTGCCTTTCCGTTCCAAGCCGCACCTTTCCGCTTCCCTCAGAATCCCCGCACTCCACAGAATCCCGTTCCCCAAAACTACCAGGCCACTCCACAAAACCCTCCGCCCACCTTCACCATTCCACAAAATACCTTCGCCGCACCACAGCAACCACTACCATCTCCACAATACCACAACGTTCCTCCACCCAACGGCTACAACAACCCTAACAACAAGCGCCCAGCTCCTAAAAGAGCTCAGTACCCTCCCTTGCCAGAAACACTCACAGACATCTTCTCAGCCCTCATGTCAGTGAATGCCATACAGCTCCCTCTGGAACGGCCCAACTGGAATCCGACCGTTGATCAGACGAAGTATTGTATGTTCCACAGGCAACCGGGACATACCATTGAAGGGTGTTTTCAATTCTGGGACCTAGTCTATGATCTTCATGAAGGACAGAGGATAGATTGGGCCGAAATGCACAGGGCCATCACAGAAATCAAAGAGAAGAGAAAGTAGCCGCCGAGGCAGCAAGTACAGCAGCAACAGGTACCGCAGCCACAGCAGCAGCCGCAGCAGCAACAGCAGCCAATGCAAGACCTGGGGATTCATCAAAACCCAATGCCAAACCATCCTCCTGCTCCGTAGCCTCCGCCGCCGGCACCAGCTCAGGTCAATGTCGTCTAACCCCCGGCTCCCAGCCCCGAGTGGTCCTTCGACGACGATAACTCGACGTCGCAGGTCATGGCCCTTCACCACAACTACCATAATCCTCCCGCTTCCCCCATCCTCATACCTACACACCAAACCCCTCCTCCACTCGTCCTCCCATTTACCCCTATTCTATCACACGCACCATCACCCGCGCCTCCGTCGCACTCACCATTGCTCACATCCGCTACCATCACCCCCTCCCCGCTCGCGCTTACACCCACTATCGCCATACCTCCATTTAACCCTCCACTCACCACGCCTCCGCCCACTTTCATATCCCCACTTCCGCTCGCACCCACCGCCACTAACCCCTCGCCTATCATCCTTTCTACCACACCCTCTTCCGCACCGCTCATCCAAACCCACTGGGCCTACTAAATCACCTATCCTGAGCCCATCTGAGGCCGCAGCAGCTTATAACTTCGCCCTTCGGAGCGGGCGCATGTTCCACCGAAACTATCCTTCCACTTCAAATCCCCAGTCCTCCCAACCGGTTGCCGAGCAAGAAGAGGCCGAGCCACTACCCGGGACCCAATATGATCTGTTACATCATTTGGATAGGGTGCCCACCAAGATATCTACTGGAACTGATTAAGAGATCTACCCTTCACCAAGATGCATTAAGAGACTTTCTTCAAAAGGTGATGGTTAGTGAAGACATAGCAGTTGATAACTTACCTACCGCACTGGCAACAATCTCCAAGGGGCCAGCCATTACTTTCTCTAAAACCGAGCTAGCACCACCAGAAGCTCGACAAATGCCGCTGTGCATTACTATCATTCTAAACAAAGTCAACATTGATGCAGCATTGGCTGACACCGGGACATCTATCAATGTATGCCCGCTCAGCACTCTAAGGGCTTGTAATCTGTCAGAAGAACTTCTACGCCCAACTCCCACTACTATAGCTGCTTATGACAACTCTCGACGGGCATGTCACGGGATTGTCACCATTCAAGCGGAGCTTGGGCCTCTTACTATGCCCATTGAGTTTTACGTGGTGGATATCGACCCTATGTTCAAAGCTATCTTGGGTCGTCCGTGGATCGATAACCTCAGTGTCGTACCCTCCACTGCACATCAATGCATTAAATTCCTTTTCCAAGGGAGGGTCGTCAAAGTCAAAAGCTTATCCACTGTCCAATCAGTGAAGGCTATTTCAGATAAAGTTCTTCCCACATTGTGGCCAAGCAGTCGGCCCGTTATGTCAATGCTAGATCTCGACTTTCCTTGGGCTTACGCACCTCGCAAGCCCGTCACTACAGCAGTTGACATCAAGGTGAAGCCCCAGATCCGAGATTCCAAGGGCTGGGACATTATACTGAAGCTAGGCTACCAACCAGGGAGAGGCCTCGGTGCTCAATTGCAGGGACGAACTAAGCCCATCCCCAAGGGCAAGAAAATGAACAGGAGAGGTCTCGGCTACCGAGAGACTACATCATCCATGATGGGTGATTCTGGGCCACTCACCTGGGACTACCGTCAACACTTCATTAGAGGGCCTCCCCAGCCCGGCACATTAACACCACAGCCAGCTCCGCCAAGGGAAGATACAGTCTGTCTGATTGCCAGTCCACCCCCAGTGCTAAGGGGGCCAGTTGATGATGTGATTGACTATGGTCCAGCCCTTCAGGGGCTATTTCATGAAGAAGACTGCCAGCAACAGCAAGAGGTTCGGCTTATGCAGTGGAGGCCGAAGAAGCAGCCAGACCGGCATCTATAGGAGAAGGGGAGTTCACCGATTATCTTTTCTTGGTCTCCCTCCCGCTTTCAATCTCTCCTCCAGCAATGGGAATTTTTACCCCGTCTTCCTCCTATCATGATAAATCCATCCTTCATTGATCCGCCTGAAATTCTGTTTGTTTTTTATGCTTGCGGGCATTGCCCGCCCATTGATCTATCCACTCTATTCACTCCTCCTCCTCCCAACGCCCAACTCCACGAGCTGTGGTTCTCCTCCTCCGATCCCTTCTTCGATTGCATCTTCCCCGAGCTGTGTCCCACGCAGCTCCCGCCTCCTCCATCTTGTTGTGTGGTCTCCACTGATCCCAAAAAAAATGTCAAATTCGAAACGGAGATTTCAGTGGAAGATTATGCTACTTTGTCTCTGTCCTCCTCCCAGGGGCACGAGTCCCCTGCTCCTTCCCTTCCACTAGGTCTTCTTTCTCCTACGTTAGGATTAGGGTCTATCGAGTCTAGGGAAGTAGAGTCAGGTAGGTCTAGAGAAGTAGGGTCTTGTTCTAGGTCGTCCAACCCTTCCTCCTCTAAGCCGCGCTCGCTTGCACGTCCTCCCAAATCCGTCCCTGATAGGTTCTTGCAAGACCTAGCTCAGCATTGTCATGCTCTTTTGAAATGTCCAGAATTTGTTGCTACGGCAATTGTGATTGAAGATGAAGAGGAAATAGAAGGCGTGTGGAGCGATGACGGACTCGGTGTCTATGAAATCCTGGATGAGAAAGATCCGATTAATGAGGACAGCGACGTAGATGACACTGTTGATTTGTATGCACAAGGACTTAAGAAATTCGACGAGCCATCGTCGGCAGTGGATGAACCTACGAAGGAAATTAATTTGGGAACTGAAGAAAACCCGAGGCCCATCATTATTGCCGCTAATCTCCCTCCACAAGTATAAGAAGATTTAATTAAGGTTCTGAGGGAGTATAGTGATTCTTTCGCCTGGTCTTATGATGACATGCCAGGTTTTGACCCCTCTTTAGTGGAACATCGACTTGTGCTTAAACCAAGGGCAACACCTGTGAAACAACGGTCAAGAAGATTTCACCCCCACATGGCCTTGAGGATTAAGGAAGAGGTCGACAAATTATACAAGGCCAGATTCATTAGAGTTGTTCTATATCCCCAGTGGGTGGCAAACATAGTCCCTATTATCAAGAAAGATGGAAAGGTGCGCATCTGCATCGATTTCAGGGATCTCAATAAAGCATGTCCCAAAGATGATTTCCCACTGCCTCACATAGACGTCCTGGTCGATAGCACCGCCGGGTACGAATCATTGTCATTCATGGACAGTTACTCAGGATACAATCAAATATGTCTCGCTCTGGAAGATCAAGAAAAAACCTCCTTCACCACGCCCTGGGGCACATACTGTTATGTGGTTATGCCGTTCGGTTTGAAGAACGCGGGTGCCACCTATCAAAGGGCGATGATGGCCATCTTCCACGACATGATGCATATCTATATGGAAGCCTACGTGGATGACATTCTGATGAAGTCAAGGACCAAAGAAGAACACCCCTCTATTCTGGCTAAGGTGCTGCAAAGAGCCAGGGAGTACAAGCTTAAGATGAATCCAAAGAAGTGTGTATTCGGAGTCTCTTCGGGGAAGCTGTTAGGTTTCATAGTGAGCAAACGGGGGATCCAGATTGATCCTAACAAAGCACAGGCCATTACGAACATGCCTCCGCCGAGGAACATTACGGAACTTCGAGGATTGATCGGTCGATTACAATTTATTAGAAGATTCACATCCCAACATTTTCAAAGGTGTCGTCCGTTTTATGAATTGCTTAAGGCGGAGGTTAAGTTTGAATGGAATCAAGACTGTCAGAAAGCCTACAAGGACTTAAAGGAATATCTATCCAATCCCCCGGTTTGCCCCCAGGGACAGGAGGTTGCAAAACCGGGGGATTGGATGATAATGAAGAAAAATATTGGACGAAGAAAAATTGAGTTGTTTTGCAAAGAAGGGTCATTCCTAGAAGGGGCAAACGCCGAGCAACGCAAGTCAATAAGAAGAGCCGCCTCAAGGTATAATGTTGTTGCAGGAGAACTATACAGGCACGCTACTAATGGAATGCTCATGAGATGCTTGGATGATAATGAAGCTTGGAAGGTGGCTGAAGCAGCCCATTCTAGTGAGTGTGGAGTTCATGTCAATGGCCAGGCTCTAGCGAAGAAAATCCTTAGGAAGGGCTACTATTGGCCCACTCTAGAGGAAGATTGCTCCCTCTATGTCCGGAGGTGTCTTAAATGCCAACTCCATGCCGACAAAATTCATGCTCCAGCTTCATCTCTCCATCCTCTTTCCGCTCCTTGGCCATTCTCTATGTGGGCTTTCGACATTGTTGGCCCCCTCGGTGATCCCAATTCTCAGATCAAGCAGAAATCCTTTATCCTTACCACCACTGAGTACTTCACCAAATGGGCCGAAGCCGAGGCGTACGCAGAGATCAAAGCTTCAACGGTGTGCCACTTTATCATGAAGAATATCATCTCGCAGTTCGGAGTGCCAAGCAGCATCATCACCGACATTGGACCCCAGTTCGTCTCTCAAGAGCTCAAGGACCTATGTAAGAAGTTTAATATTGCATTGCATCATTCATCTCCTTACTATCCTCAAGGCAACGGTCAAGCCGAAGCCACTAATAAAACCCTTCTCAAAATCATCAAGAAAACATGCGAATTTCATAAGTTTTCCGATTGGCCAAAAAGATTAGTGGAAGCTCTGTGGGCTTATCGCACCTCCGTCCGTACTCCTACGGGACAAACTCCCTATGCTCTTACCTATGGGATGGAGGCGGTGCTCCCATATGAGATCTTGATCCCTTCCCTTAGAGTGCAACTCGATAAGGAACTTAATCTCGATGAACATCGAGAAGCGTTGCTCGTCCAGTTGGAACTCTTAGATGAGAAGAGGATGAACGCGACCGATCACGTATCCGTTTATCAAAAGAGAGTTTCGCGTTATTTTCAAAAGAAGGTAATCGAACGGAAATTTCAAAAAGGTGATATGGTTTTGAAACGCAAATTCATTCGGTATGCAGGTCCTAGGTCTAAATTACAACCTAACTGGGAAGGGGCGTTTGTTGTAAAAGAGGCTTATCTAGGGAATGCTTATCGCTTAGTAAACGCAGAAGGTGAGGAGCTCTCTCACGTTTGGAATGGGTTGTATCTTGAGCGTTTCTTTCTTTAGAGTCTAATCAGTGCCACCCTGGCAGCGAGGTGTTCCCTCCCTTTTTCGAAAAAGAGGTCCCGAGTACGGCAATCACACACTACACGACGTCCCTGGTCAGGTTTTCCGCTTTAAAAGACACCGTTTCTCCTTGGCCATGCTTTGGGGGAAGTCGAAGTCCTTGTCCGTTTCTTCCTTCGACTGAATCCAGGGGCAAGAGGTGAATAAGGAGGCGATGACCAACCAAGGCACCTTAACGAGAGGAGGTCTCAAATAGGGGCAGTCCGTTATGACCTGACACCACAAGAAAAAGAAAGGAAAGAAAGCAAAGATAAAAATCAAAAGCATCATCTCAGAAGTCTATTGAATTATGATTCCAAAGCTCTAGAAAGGCAAGAAAAAGAATCTAGGCATGACAAGAGTAGAAGTACAGTTCCCCGCGGGACGAATGAGCCCGGTCGCACGCATGCCTAGAGTGGACTAAGGTTCGATGACGGACACAAAGTCCCGGCGCAACAGACCAAATTTCTAATGGGTTGTCTGGAGAGGAACCCACGTCTGAAAGAGCTTGTAGATCTGGCCTAAGCTTACCCCCGCATTCTAGTTTCCTTTTCAGGATTGAAACTAGTACCCCAGGTATGGCCCTGGTAGAAACACCGTCATGAAAATCTGGGCCTTGGTCAGGGTTTGTCACCTCATTGCACGCCAACCTTGGGACTCTCAACACGATACGGAGGGCTCATGTTGCTAGGAGAAAGCACTGATTTTCAAAATTCCAAAAAATATATATTTTAAAAAAATCCAAAAAACAACATATACTTCAAAAATCCAAAAACAATATATTTTAAAAAAATCCAAAAAAAAACATATACTTCAAAAATCCAAAAACAATATACTTTCAAAATCCAAACACAAAATATATTTTCAAAATCCAAAAACAACATATATTTCAAAATCCAAAAACATCATATATTTCAAAATCCAAAAACAACACATATTTAAAATGCCAAAAAACATCAAAAGTCCAAAATCAAAAAAAAAATCACATATTTCAAAACCTAAAAACATCAACTATTTTCAAAAATCTCACAAAAATTCAAATATATTTTCCAAAATCAAAAAAAAATACCATCATATGCATCGCATGCATCACATTATTTCTATTATGTTTCCCGCCTATTTAATAAGGCTCCACCCCTTGACCAAATATCAAGAAACGGTCGTTATCTAACTTGCTTCAAGGCAAGGGGTTGAGTCTAAGAATAGATCTAACTTGTCCCATGTTTAAGTATGTGCAGAATGCATGATCAAGACCAAAGCTCAAATCTCACAACTATGCAGGTTCAAGACTGTGACACGCCAGGTACAGGCCGTCAAACTCATCTAACGGTCCATTCTAGACCGTTACATCTCTTCAGGCCTTCGCTTTGATTCTCTCAGCAGCTCTCTCTCTGACGGCCTGGGGCGCGACCGTTATTCTACCTAACGGTCTATCGTTGGACCGTTACTTCCTCCAGAAACCGAAACCCTCAGGTCTTTCACCCCGACGGCCTATCTCCTACCCGTTATATCCTTCTAACGGCCCTTCTCAGATCCGTTACATTCTCCAGGGGCTATATTCTACAGGCCGTTCTAAGCCAAGTCAAGCCATGACCATTCAATTAAGGCAATCCCATCTAATTCAATTAAACTTAATGAAACAAAAGATTAATAAGATTCCAACTCTGATTGTCAAATACATCTTTCATAAAAGCAAAATCAAGTTACATTCGGCTTCTTATCCGCAAGAGGGCGGATCTTCCTCAACTCTTTGAGGTAGCCACGGCGCGCTTCGTCGTTCTCTTCCACTACCTCTTGCCACGGATGCACCTTGCTAATCTCCCACATGGTCAGCGCGTTCCGGACCGCTCTTTCATCTTCTTCGGTCCCCATCTTCCTAGGTAGAAGGGGAGGGTAGTGTGATAGTGCAGGAACTTCAGTCCGAGGTAGTCCGATCTGAAGATGGCACCGGTGCGAGTTGTAGATCGCCATGGTAGTATTTCCCACTAGCTGGAGGTCCTGGCCTTGACGCCGCAGTATTCTAAGAAGAGTGCTCCGAAGGATTCTTGGTCGCATGATGAATTTGTCAGTTGGCAAAGTGTTGAAGAAGAGGCGCCATTCATCCCGAGTTTTCTTATCCATCGTCTTGCATTCAACCTGCGAGGAAAATCCAGATGCCCCTCCAATGAAGAAGAGAGGGCGGCTCCCAAAGATTCGGCTAGCAGTAGTTACGTCTTCCTTGGGTTGGAATTTGATTCTCACTCCCATCCAACACTCAAGGAGTATCATGGAGCCGAACAAAGGTCCTCCTAGGCAAGCCGAGCTTAGTCCTTCATAGAGATATTAGAGGATCGCTTGAGAGATGGACATTCCCCGCCACAACCCACTAATAATGTATCTAAGAGGTGGTCAGTAGTAGTGAAAAGAAAGACTCCACATAAGCAAACCGACACCGCCTTGGCTATTGCTTCGTGTCTCTCCCACTTATTTTTGCAATGAGAGACTATCCATTGTGCCAAGGGTATCAAATGAATGTGGTATGGGCTGATCATGGTCCTCACGTCCTTTGGATTATGGATGAAATCACTCAAGATCAAGGACGGGTCAATAGGCTCAACCGTGTAGCAAACTAGGTCTTCATCCCCCACCTTAGTCTTAGGAAGGGCTAGGTAGGTTTCTACCTCCTCTAATAGGACTGTTGCTTCGAAGGAAGGGAAGATGAAGGTATGTGTTTGTGGATGCCACAATTCTATGAGGGCTGAAATACTAGGCCAATCTAACGATAATTTCTGGAAATTCTTACCTAAAACCAAGAGAGGTTGAAGGTGTCATGTTTTAAGAATTGATGTAACCTCTAAAGGGAGTGCCTTTACCATGGGAGCTACCCACTTCAGATTAGAATAGCATCTTGGACCAGGAAGAGGCTTGAAGAGAAGAAGAAAAAAAGGAGATCATGAGAAAGAATTGAAGTGCAGAAATTTCTGAACTTGGTTAAGTCATAGAGCTTACCACTCTTGGAGCATTAGAGCTTAGGTGTTTGGGGAATGAGGTCAGCCTTTGTAGCTCTCCATACTCCTTTCTTGCAGCTTTGGGTCCTGTATAGATCTTCTCCTCCATAGCCATCGCCTCGAAGCTTCTCTTCATCTTGTTTCCTGCCCTTTAGGAGAGGTTTTTCAGCCCTTCTAGCAGAGAATTCAGAAAGATACGATTATGGCTAAGTTTCCATGTTTTAAAAGTCTTGATTTTGGCTTTAAAGAGATAAGATTCGGATTGGAAGGCTTTATCTTAAGTTTGGGAGAAGTCTAGAACGGATTGGAGGCTTCTTATCTCAGATTTTGCCCCTTGCGGCTCAATCCGTCTCGGAGTACAATTCATGCTCTAACGGTCTATTGACGAACCGTCACTTTCCACTGACGCACCAGCTCTGGGCCGTCACATTTCCTGTGGGTTTAATTTGGTCCAACCTTGTTATGTCAATCTTAACGGTCTAGAATCAGACCGTTATATTCTTATGACACGTTATCTCTGTGCCGTTACATTCTCTACTGATCAGTTTTGGCTTCTTCTTGGTCAATCATTCTCAATGGTCTTGCTCATAACCGTTATCTATCTCCGACGCACTGTGCTTGAGCCGTCACATTTCCTGCATATTTTATTAAGTCTATACATCCCATTCATCATCCCAGTCTGTACAGCATTTTGAAGTCTGCACATTCATCCTTCATGTTGAAGTCTATACATAATTTTGGAAGTCTACACAACATTTTGAAGTCTGCACATTCATTTTTCATGTTGAAGTCTACACATTATGTTGAAGTCTACACATCATTGTTCAAGTCTACACAGCATGTTGAAGTCTGAACATCATTTTGAAGTCTATACATCATTTTGGAAGTCTACACAGCATTTTGAAGTCTATACATCATGTTGAAGTCTAAAGTCCATACATTGTACAAGTCCACACGTCGCTCAAGTCGGTACATTCCACAGCTCAAGTCCACACATCGCTCAAGTCTGTACATTCCACAGCCTCAAGTCCATACATTCTTCAAGTCTGTGCATTCTTCATCCCAAGTCTATACATCCATACCGCTTCAAGTCTGTACATTCTTGATCCAAAGTCCATACATTGCCCAAGTGTGTACAACCCCAAGTCTGTACATCCCTCGTCCAAAGTCCCTACATTCTTCAAGTCTGAGCGTCCTTTGCTAAAGATGAAGCCTATACATCATCTGGACGTCTGCACTCGAAGTCTATACATCACGTTGGCAAGGTCTATACACTCATGAGTTTAGTCAGCGCATTCATAGTTCAATCCTACTCTGCCATCTCGAACGGTCTAGCATTTGGCCGTTACTTATATATGACGCACCAGCTCTGGGCCGTTACTCTTCCTACTGCTCAGTTCTGCAAATTTGGGCTCTGTCCTCTCTGACGGCCTCCATCTGATGCGTTACTTGATCTTGACGGTATGGACCTCGACCGTTACGTTGTCTGCTGCTGAGATTGTGCTATTCCTTTCTGCCTCTGTTCAGACCTAGCGGTCTCACACACTTTCCATTCCATTCCTCCTGTCCATCATTTCATCCACACATCATCTCATCCACACTTTTTTCATACACACGTGTCCACATGCATTTCCTACATTTTCAATCACATTCTCACATGCATTTTTTGGCATTTTCCATTCATTTCTGCATTTACCACATACACACATCCATTCATTCACAAGGACAAACAAAAGACCAAAAAGAAATTTTCATTCCATTTTCATCATAAGTCATGTACAAGTAAAGTGATAACCAAAGAAGAAAACCGAAAAAATGCATCACTCGGTCGGCTTATCCGCCGAGCCGCCATCATCATCTCCGCCCTCGGGTCTCCGCGCGGGTGGCACTATGGAGGATCTCTCCTCCTGCTGTCCTCTCTCTGCCCTCTCATTCCTCCGCTGGCCAGAGGAGCTAGCGAGGAAGTCCCCTATAGAGCTGCTCGGGGAAACGCTCCTCCGTGCCCCACTCTGGGAGGCACTCCGCTCCGGTCCCCGGCCCATCATCCTGAACGTGCGCTCCATTGTCCGTAGCTCGATCTTCAGCTCGAAGATCTGACGCCGCGTGTCCCGGGCCTCGGTTCGGTAGCGATCCAAGTCCACGGTCCCAGTCCGGAGTCGCTCCACCTCGGCTTGTGACCGAGTCAACTCTACCCGGAGTCGCTCTGCCTCCGTCCGAGCCGATTTTGCCTCGGCCGCTGCTGTGGCTAGCTCTCTCGCCTATAGATTGCATTTCATATAGTTAGTTGCATAAGCATTTTAATTCGCATAGACATAAGCATTTTAAATCAACGCATTTAGCATCTTACCCGCTCTGCGAGGGTGGCCTCCGCCTCCTCGGCCCTGGCAACCGCTCGGGCGAACTCGGCATCCCGCTCAGCTCTGTCCCCGGCAGGCTGTGAGGAAGACGATGGGGCATCCGGTCCGGCTCTTTGGGCTCCCTCGGCCCGCTGCATTTAGAAGTCATAGTCAGTCATCATAATCATCATCATAATCATTTTTATCATTTTAAGTCCAAGGTTTTGGGAATCTTACCAGAAGCTCCAAAGTGGTCCGGTACTCGTCCCGCTGCTGGACGGTGGCATGGAGTAGCCCCTCGAGCTCGGCTATCCTTCCCTTGGGGTCTAGCTGCATTTAGAAGTATATGAGTCGGTACATCTAGCATTTTGCATTTTGCATCATATAGAAAGAGTTTAGGGTTTAGAAGTTGCATACCGGTTGTCGGGTACCTCGGTACACCCGGTCCCTGTACAGTCGAGCAAAGGCTTTCAAGTATGCCTCGTCGCTCTCATCCCGCTCCTTCACTGCTCTGCCCCACTTGTTCCAATCATGGACGAACTTCGCCTTCCGGGCACACCAATCTATGTCGCCGCTAATTCCTTTCGCTGACTTGCCCGGGCGCTCGTCACTGCAGCGTGGAAAGGTCACCTCGGGCTGGTGTAGTCCCCGAGTCCTCAGGATCAGTCGGTAGTGGAGTGGCTCGATGATATGGATGCAGTGCAACCATATGTCTCGTCCCCGGTACGAAAGGGCTGCCTCCACCCATGGCTGTCCCTCGTAACTCTCACCTCTGTACGGGGTCCATCTCACCTGAAAGCATATTAGTCCATTCATCAAATCATCATTTATAAGCATTTGAAGCATTTAGAAAGCATGTTTGAGTTCGGGCTTACCGCCGTGTGTGGGAAGGAATCCAAATCATCCTGGATCGCCCGGGTCAATCTGATGATCGACCCCGGGTCCCTCGCGACCACCCATCGCCTCGCGATCGGGATGCGGCCGGCGTGGAGTAGCGTGCCTCTCCCGATGCCCGAGAGGTACATGTAGCTCCAGATCTGTATTTTGAAGTCATGTCAGTCAATTGCATAATCATAAGCATAATCATAATCATATAGAAGGCATTTAAATTGCATTTACCTGTAGAAAAGGTGAGAAGCCACCCAGCATCGTCTGTCGGTCCGTCGTGCTAAGGGACTCAAACAAGAAGGCCAAGACCGCCGCTCCCCAGGCGTATTTCTCGACTCTGCCCAAATCCTAGATCATCATCAGCAGCCTACAACTGATGACGTCCGCTCGAGTCGCGAACAGGAGCTTCTCGAACAGTAGCATCAGGAAGCGTCACAGGACTCGATCTCCCTCCGGTCCCGCCTCTGCCGCCACTCGTGGGCGCACCTGATCTATCACTCTGCCGAGGTGCTCCTCTGGTAGCTCTCCCATAGCTATCACTGCTCCTCTCAGTCCTAGGCTCTCCTGCAGTACTGATCTTGAGAGCTGAGATGACGTCTGCCCCGGTCTGATCAAATCTAGTCCCAATAGCTCCTGGGCCATCTCTCAGTAGTCTCTGTAAGTCCATCCTGTCACTGCGGCTCCGTGCACCCGAAGTCCGGCAATCCTCGCCATGTCTTCCAACGTCGGGATCATGTGACCCCACGGGAAGATGAACGCCCTGCTGACTGGATCCCACCTCTTGTGCAAAGCGTATAGTAGTGGCGTGTCCATCCGGATCACCTCGATGCTCAGCACCTCGGTGAACCCCATGCCGGCCAACCTCTCTCTCTGGTAATCAGGCAGTGCCTGGTACACAGCCCGGATCTGAAGCCAAGAGATCCTCATTCGTCTCTTTCCCTGCATGCATTTAGAACATAAGTTAGTCAATTGCATCATAGAATCATTGCATAAGCATTTAAAATGAAAAACAAAAAAAAATTGAATAATTGAAAATCAAAAAATTAGTTCTGGCCTCTGGTGACTGTAACGGCCCTGGGATGGGGCGTTACTTGTCTCTAACGCATCAATGGTGGCGCGTTAGGCTTGAAACGGTTCCTGGAAGGACCGTCACATTCTCTGTTAGAGGGTGTTTTTTCCCTCGCATTCCGTGGCTTTCCCACTTTGACCAAAAAGGCCTACAATGGATCCTAATGGGTTCATAGACTCATTTTCTACACCCCATTCACACATGCATGCACATAAAAACACAAAAAAATTAAAATTTTTGGAAAATGGGGTAGGCGGCCTACCTCTCGATCTTGGCCCCTCTTCCTCTTCTTCTCTGGTTCCTTGGGTTCTTCTTCATCCAGGGGTGTTTCCCCTTGATCCTCCTCGGCCGTGGGAACATCCTCCTCCACCCTTGGCTCTCTCCTCGACCTAGTTTCTTCCACTGCGGGCGGGATGGTCTCTCGCTCTATCCGGCGGTGAAGGCGGCGAATCGCCTTCTTCTTTGTCCCTCTCTCCCTCTTCTTCGGTGGCTGGGAACCCTCGTCGCCGGCCATCTTGGGTGGATGACGGAGGTCACCGGCTGTTGCTCTCGGTTGAGGTTTTGGGGTTTTAGGTTGAGTATTGTATGAATGAATAAAGATTGTGACCGTTCGGTATTTTTTTTTTGAACGCTCAGGAAATATGACGGTCTGTCGTCCGACCGTTACAGTCTCTGACGCGTACTCATGAGACCGTTACATGGATTTGAACTATTTTATTGAAGAATGTGAACCGTCCAGTCTCTAACGGCCCTTCCCTGGTCCGTTACTTTATATAACGCCCTCTCCACAGACCGTTACAGCTTGCAAGTTTCTTGATGAATAAATTGGTCTATTTAATGCTTGAATGATCACATTTTCTGCCATGATGTATATTATTGATGCTTCTCATGCGTACAAATGGTTATGTCCTATTTCATGCTCATATCTATTGTTGGCTAACCTCTTTACTCATGAATGAAGTTATAAACAGCATCATGCTTTGCCGGTCGTCAGGAAGGTAAGTCAGGTATTGTATCTCGATTCCTTATCTCTTTAGGGCCTCTTTGATAACCTGGTAGGACAACCTACCCGGTTTTAAGACAGGGTAACATGTCCGATTGGAAACTCCACCGCGCTTTGATAACCGGTAGCGTGAATGCGTTGAAAAGCCCCACGCTATTCAGGTTGCTTTGTTAACAATCCGGGGGTAAGAGGGGCTTGACGTAATTGAATTACCGAATGTGCCCCTCATTTCATTACTTCAGGCCAAGCCCACTCCCTCCCTTTTAACGATAACAAAATGATATTGTATAAGTCGGACGTATAGAAAGTAAATTCTATATATCAAATTGAGCCCCACTCCCTCCCTTTTAACGATAACAAAATGATATTGTATAAGTCGGACGTATAGAAAGTAAATTCTATATATCAAATTGAGGCCTTTTTAAAAATTACCTGGCATTCATTATTGAAATAAATATACCCTACTGAAGCAATGGGCCAATTTTTTTGTACATATAAACATTTCTACCAACTATTCTCCCCGTAATCGCCATGTTCAAAAAAACATGACGATGGCTTTGCAGAATTGACATGTGGGTCATAATTTGGGTAATAACTGTTGGGGATAGAATCGGAGTACCCAGACGAGGAGGACAACCAGCAGAGGAGGAAGAAGAAGAGAAGAAGAATCACACAAGATGCAAGATGCCTTCCTACATCCACTGCCGCAACAGGATTCCACTAAGATAATCACAGACAGGTTACAATACAAGGAGAGAGCCCATCCTTTTATACTAGGAGATTAGGGCACCATTAGTCAGGGTATTAAAGACAATAATACCCCGGTTAAACA
This sequence comes from Amorphophallus konjac, assembly GCA_022559845.1. NCBI lineage: Eukaryota > Viridiplantae > Streptophyta > Magnoliopsida > Alismatales > Araceae > Amorphophallus > Amorphophallus konjac. Next base: position 231,266,112 of record CM040126.1, read on the forward strand.
GAAACCCTCTTCCGGGATACATCAGTCGCGCATGCTCGTCTATCCCCCGGATGCTCTCCTAAGACCGAGTATGCCCTCCAGCGACTGTAGATGCTCCCCCACCATCAGACAGATCAAAGCATTGCCAAGGCAAGGTCGACGCATTGCCAAGACAAGGTCGACGCATCCCAAGTGATATCGACTTGCCTTGAACCCGCAATGCATGCTTCCCTGACGCCAATGATGCTCTCCTGGGACAATGAATGCCCTCCAGAGACAGCATGTGCTTCCCTGCTAGACCCGGACAGCATATGCTCCCCTGGAGTAACGAATGCTTCCCTGGCACTGAAAGATGCTCCCCTGGAGCAGCGAATGCTCCCCTGGAGATGTGATATGCTCGCCATGCTCCCCTGAGCTGAGGATGCTCCCCTGGAGCAGTGGATGCTCCCATGGGGCAGCGATTGCTCCCCTGGAGCAGCGATTGCTCCCCTGGAGATGGCATAAGCTCGCCATGCTTCCTTGATGCTGTGAATGCTCCCCTGGAGCAGTGGATGCGCTCCTGAGGCAGAGTGTGATCCCGTGCAGAGGCGCATGAATGAAAGAGTTCTGACTCCACACTCTAACAATAACAATGCATATGAACTACCAACATCTACACAATGCATATGAACTTAGGCCTTACAATCTTCGTACAAATTGTACACATGCGACAATCCACAATATAAAATGGATCAACAATGAGGTAAAAGCAAAATGCCCAATACCAGTGAAAATGGGGCTTGTTTGAGGCCACCGATGACTCAATAGATGCCGTCGAACCCACCGGTGAAGGAGCTTGGACAGAGGAAGGATGGCAGGCAAATGAAGAGCCACGATTGGAAGCAACCATCGATTGCCTTCAAATATACGAACCCTGGAGGTGGGATTCCTTCTGCTTGCCGGCAACCATCAACCGGTCTCGTCTCGTCGAAGAACGCCTTGAAAGCTCTTCGTCGCGTCTCATCGGGAGCCTGCCTCCAGGGTGGCGTAGTTGTGCAGGGAGGCCGGCGTGCAGCTCTGGAGGTCGGGTCCTTTCACCTGCAACCCTAGCCGATGGGAGGCAACTGTGAGAGAGAGCACCCGATGAGCGCCACCCGTGAACCCTAGCCGCAGGGGAGACAGAGGACGATGCGAAAGGGGAAAAGAGATTCGAAGGGGACAAATGACTGCCTCTGCCCTTCTTCTCCTCTCCCAATCCGACCCCCATCCCCGTATTCGACCTCCCAGCGAGAACAGGTTGCTCGGGTAAAAATGGCGGCCATCCCGATTTTCTCTTGCATATCCTAGCCCCGTTGTCAAAGCAAACACGGGATGCGCCGCCGGGGTAAGAGGGGCTATTCGCCCCGAAATCGGTTATCAAAGGTGCCCTTAATGCATTACTATATGTTATCTATGATATATTATCTCGAGAACCGGCTGGTCATTCATGTGTTCTGGGATCTGATGTTCCTCTTAAACAACAATGATGATGATCTAAGTTCACATGTTTAATCGTTGGATAGGCCGTTAGGTTAGAAAAATTTGGGACGATGGTTATGTCTTGCACGCTGTGGTTGCAGATAGTGTCCTGACCCTAATTTCTCCGATCTAGCAATACTATTCTCGAGTATCTTGTTATTTTATTCTTTCTTTGCATTCGTTTTAACGATTTCTTTTTCATTTAGCCCAGCATGCATCATACGCATATTTGAGCATTCATGATTCTCCATCTGTTCGAGGTATCTCAGTGATGGTGAATAGCTGTGTTCTTGATCTCGAATAAGGAGAGACATTCCACTCTGAATTTGAAGGTTTTCTTCAATCTGTCGCTTGATTTGGTTGGCTGAAGATTCCTATCTGGAGTTTAGTCAGTTCTCTTTCCTTTCCGTTGCCTCCGGCGACTAGCCGTGTTTCCTTTCCTTAGTTGTTAGTTTCTCCAGACCTGCATCCTTTGGTTAGCTATTTTCCTTGTGATCAATTCGAAGTTTCCCAAAAAATTCCTATCGCTTGTTGGTAAAGAACAGGTGTCGTTTTACCTTAACGCCCGCTTTTTGGTCCCCTCCGCTTCATTTCCGCTTCATCTCCATGTTCCATTTTGCTTTCGCTTCACCTCCGCTCGCTTCCCTACAAAGAGGACGTTAAGAAGGGGCATCTGTTGACACCCGTTTTATGACCGATAAGTCGGGTCATCTCCTTGTTCACTCTATGTGATGCTCCAAGTTATTCATTCCTTCGTTGAGTTTCATTCATCAGTCTGAAGTTTATTTCATGGGTCTTCTCCTTGGTTGAGTATGGTTCCACGATTTCTCGTTTGATGAAGCTTAGCAATCTCTCTTATCATTTGGATCCTCATTGTTTCTAACGGTCTGCACCTGGGGCGTTATGTTCATCTAACGCATTGTCCCTGGACCGTTACATATTGAAGAGTCCTACGACTTAGGGCTTTGTTTCAATCCTTATCCTTTGGCCTATCCATTGAGTATAACGGTCTGTCGTGCAGCCGTTACTTCCCTCCAACGCGTCCACTCATGGCCGTTACTTCCATTCAAGAGTCCTATTATTTCGATCTTCTTCCGTTGATCTTATCTCTTTTGAGATAAGGTTGAATGTGACGGTATCCCCCTAATGCGTTATTTACCTGTGGCGGTCTGTCGTGCAGCCGTTACATCCAACAGAGAGTCCTGACAGTTTAGGCCTTTTCTCTGCTACTCCGTGGTCGAGATAAGAGTTTGATCTTGTGATTTCTCTTCCAAATCTGATCTTCAGAACCTTCTGTTTGTTTCTATGGACTCTTGGTGATATTATCTTCGAGGATTTGCTAAGAGTTATCCTCTTTTCTTGCTGGATTATCCTCTGTTCGACCAGAGATTTTGAGGGCCTATAAATAGCACCCTTAACTTCATGGCTCGAAAGAGGAAGATCTGGAGTTTACGTCGAAGTGCTGCCGCATCCTGGAGCCACATCAAACCAAGGAGAAATGTTCCTCAAGTCCATCTGCTTCACGGTGAAGGGAGTATTCGTTTCATTGTGTTTGAATTTCCATCATTGTCACACTTGTGTTCTTCTTCCTCCTCGTTCTCAAAGCATTGTCCCTCTTCCTTATTCCACGTTCTTCATCTATTTTCATCATCTAAACATCTTCCTATCTTTTAAAACGCCCAGAGGGGTTAAAAAACCAAAACTTTCCCGGTACTTCCCTTTCCTTTTGAATGATCTTAATTTCCTTAAGAATTGATACTACGCTTGTTTAAAGGGCTGATCTGGGTTTGTTTTCTTGTGTTTCACGTTCATTGGCAGGTTTACAGGTTCATCAAATGAGGCCCAAGTCTTCTGGCCGGCTGGAAGATTTGGAGTTCAAAGAATTCATAGGCTATTTCTGCAGGTTGTCTGACGGTCTTGAAAAGACGTGTCAGGTTCATATAACGGTGCATCGTGAGACCGTCACACTTCTGTGACGCACAGGGTCTGGACCGTTACATTCAAGGCTGATCTGCAGATTTCACTGGTTTTTCTCTCCCGTGGGCGGGTGCTTCATCCACCTATTTCCAAGGTATTTTCAAGTCCTTGACTTGTGTTTACTTTGGTGGCGATCACGTTCTTTCCTTAGTATTGGGCATTGATTTCTCTCTCATATCTCTTATTTCCTTTGCTTGTTCCACCCGCGCGGTGTGTTTTATTTGCTACTTGCTCCACGCTCCGGCGTGTGTTTTTCTTTATTTCCTTAGCTTAGTTTGTTTGAGATAGCATTGCCCATGCTAGAGCTTGTTTGGATTGCCTAGGTTCATGGTTCACATGTCCTTGGGTTGATTGAGATCATTGATTTTTGCTTATCATCTTTATCATACATCACAAACCCACAAAAAGAAGGAAGCAAATAAATCAACAACAGCACTTACAGAAACAACACAATGGCAGCACCTGCAGGATTCCGGCTCCGCACAACACGCAGGGCCACATAATACCACTCAAGCAGGGTCACAACAAGGCACAAGAACAGCTGAGCACACGACCACAAGAAATGGGTCACGCATCAGACTGCTCACCAAGAGAAGACCCACAATAACAAGAAACGACAACAATCTCGGGGAACACAACTCAAGGACCACCAACACACCTCGAGAGCACAACACCCAAGAAAGAAATGCAGAGCAAAGGGTACTCAATCAGCAGGAATGCCAACAAATTCCCCAACACTCACAAATGCCAATGCCAACACCAAAAAACCACCAACAATGGCACGGCAACAGACGACATCAAGGCACAACACGCCAAGATGAAGTCACATCGAGAAAGAATAAATCTCTCGACCAGTGGGTAGCCAACCCACACACTTCAGCTACATACTCAACAACGCACGCAGGCAACCGAACAACCTCGGTAGTCGCACCTCAGCACACACCAAGCGCCATTGCAATCAATGAAGATCGCAAATCACACGCCCTGAGTACCGATCCAGCGAACAACCGATCATAAGGAGCCTAAGTGCAACAGGAGAAGAGCACCAGCTTCAGCACAAAGCACAAGGAAAGCATCAATCTCAGCTTACCTTCACGTCCCGAAAATGATAAATGAGCCCTCACCATACATCGGCCGCTGGATACGGCACGACAACTACGGTACGCGACAGCTCTTAACACCATCATGGAATCCAAAGCCAAGCAACCGAATAGCAGAGAGCAGATCATGCTCAAAACAAAGCTGTCCACACTTAAGCAGACACAGGACAAAGGCATCACTAAGACAGCAATTCCAAGGTAAACCTCGAAAAGATTTCACCAGAAGGGACGAGAAGCAAGAAGCTCAATCACAAAAGCTCACCAGGAAGGAAAAATCCTAGCTTGCCTGAGCAACTTCTCAAACACGGAATCTAACCGAGCACTTCAACAGAAGCGAAACACATCAGGAGCTGAACAGACTCAAGCCGGGACGACCAAGACAAGGTAAGAACATGTACGGTCATCAGACCAAGGCCAAAGGTCAACAGCAACCTGAATAACTTACAAGGAAATCATCGAATAACGTACTATAGATTCAAGCCTTCCGGCGAACACTGCCAAGTACAACATGATCGAAACAAACACAATGACGAAAAGAAACACCTCGTCACAATCCTGACGAGAACAGAACCATCTCGTATAGTGCCAGAACAGCACATACAAGACAACATACGAAGAAAACAACACGATAAACCATTGCAAACCGAAGCCAGCTGAAGACTGTACTGGACTTTCACGACTCTGGAAACTGTATATCTCAGATTCCCATGTACTTCACACAACAACGCTCTGACAGCTCAGAAAAGAACTCCGAACATCTCAGAACACTGCTCTGATACCAAGCTGTAGCGACCCGGATTCCGGATACCCAGCATACCCGGTAGGACTATCGGATACGCGTGATACCGCATGGAACCCGCGAGACCTCCCAAGAGCGGGAAAGCTCCGAAGAGAAAAAGGCACGTGTATAGTACATTGAAGCCACAGAGATAGTACAGTAAGCAATTAAATTTCATTAGATAGGTTTGCTAAAGTAGCAGAAATAAAATTACTTTTTAATTAACTGTTCAAATTAACAATTATATCCCAGAGTCAGTCCAAACCTAAAGACAACAAGTCTAGCACAGTACAGTCGACAGAAAGGAAAGACGTACCAAAAGGTCGGGAGAAGCCCGACGCAGGTACTAGCTGGTGTAGACACGCCATTCCTGACGTCTCCTGAGAAAGTCTCATATTACTATACGACGCCCCGCAACGGCTTACGCATTTCGAATCTCTTAAGTGCTTCCTTTTCTTGGGTCTTCTTCTGCCTTTTTCGGCATCCGGAATCGTCTCGTCACGGCATTCGGACGGCATCAACACCAGTCGGACGCATCAGAGGTTCCGAAACCAGGAAGGGTGTCTGCCGGGCGGCCGCCAACGCCTGAACTGAGGACCCGGGTGGGTCTTTATGGGGGCGTCCAGGCCCCTGGATGCCCCCATTCTTTTAATTTATTTTTCACAGCCCAAAACCAAATAAAAAATAATATATTAATGGAGGCGTCCAGGCCCCTGGACGCCTCCATAAAAACAAGTATAAAAAATATAAAATGCCAGCTTTGGCATAAAAACAAAACAAAAAATAAACATAATATATTTATGGAGGCGTCCAGGCCCCTAGACGCCTCCATCAACTCCCTCACGGGCGCCGCCCACCGAACGACGGTTTGTTGTGTGGGAAAAAATCCAAATTATGTAGACGTCCAGCCAGCTGGACGTGCCCATTTCTGAATCACGAGGCGCCGCTCACAAAATCACGCGTTGTGCCAAACCGCGTGCGGCCGTCGGTGGGGTTCGGTGGACCTGTTGGAGGCGTCCGGGGCCATGGACGCCTCCACAAAAATATTCTGAAAAAATAAATAAAAATAGAATAAAATATTAGTTCGGCCCTGATGGAGGTGTCCAGGGTCCTGGACGCCTCCACCCTCCGGAGCCCTATAAATAGAGGCCCACCCCCTCAGTTCTGGAGGAGCGTCTAAGAGATCCGATAGGCTGCCGGAGCCCAGAGGCTACCGGAGTCATTTCTAACCCACGGCGAGTCACTTCCCCAATGGCCGTTTAAATTTCTGTTCTTATATTCTCTTTATATTCTGTTATATTCTGCTCATATTCTCGAGGCCGCGGCGAGTCACTTCCCGAATGGCCGTTTAAATTCCCGTTCTTATATGTTATATTCTTATCTATTCATATTCTTGAGGCCGCGGCGAGTCACTTCCCCAATGGCCGTTTAAATTTCTGTTCTTATATTCTCTTTATATTCTGTTATATTCTGCTCATATTCTCGAGGCCGCGGCGAGTCACTTCCCCAATGGTCGTTTAAATTCCCGTTCTTATATGTTATATTCTTATCTATTCATATTCTCAAGGCCGCAGCGAGTCACTTCCCCAATGGCCGTTTCAATTCTTGCTATTTAATTTCTGCACCATTCCCGTCCCCCCGAGGCCGCGGCGAGTCACTTCCCGCTATGGCCGTTTAACCCCCATATCTTGCTATATTACATTTGTCCCGCTTGCCTCACCGGAGCAATCTCCCGTGGTGGCCCCTTCTCTTTTCTCTTATTTCTGTGTTGCAGCAAACAAAAGACGAGCCCGCGCGCTCCGCGTCTTCTCCGCTCCCCGAACCGCGTGACGTCGCTCACAGATTGGCGATCACGGTGGGACGTCTACTGCTTCCTTTTGGCTACCCTTGCAAGTTCGGCACCGTCCGTGCCTCTCCACCTTGGCACCCTCGCGCGCCCCCGTTGTGCTCACGGCAGCACTGTCAGTTGTGATTGGTTGGGTGTTTATTATATGTTTGTTATTTCTGTTATTTTCTTACTCTATATCTCTGTCAGCATTCCATTGCATACATCCATCCCTCTTTTATATCCTTTTTTCATTTTTTCTAAGGATCACCCTTTCCCGGTGAAGGAAGGACTCTCCGTTTGAGAATTCCTCTCAACGGACTAGAATCTCCTCCACTGGGACCTCCGTAAGTCCCCGACATCGAAGAATCTCCTCTTCATTCACTGGGCTGGTTGTACCATTGAAGTTCCCCGGAGTTAGTCATCCCATTCGTGGTGAGACGAGAGACCCTAGCTGACACGACGGTGAAACAAAAATAAACTAGGGTCCCTATTTTGTGTGAACTTCGGATCTCGCTAAAAACACAAAAAAATCATCAAAATCAAAACATAAAAAAAGGCGTAAAGGCATCCACTTGTTTGATAATCTCTGCTACCTTCTTGCTAGTGTATATTTTTGCGTTCTGGGGAAACTGTGAGCATGGCTCACGAGTCTTTTGAGGAGAACCACCCTAGTCGTGGTTTGTCAGCCGACCCGCGAGTCTATGCTATGGACTCGGGTCCTTCTCATGAGCCCTCGCATGAGGTGCAGGTTATTGCCGGGGACACGTCCCCACCACAGGATATCTCTTCCTTACTGGGCATCCTCGCCAACACGGAGCTTACCTCTGAATAGCTCCGCGCCTTCCAGGCCATTCTAAAGAGGAAATCTGTTTCCCCCACGCCCCAGGAATCAACTCCGGCCATCGCACCTCTCCAAGAGTCCGTGCAGGCTATTCCATCTCCTTCATTGGCGCAAGCCATCCAGTCTCCCTCGCTTCAAGGACAAGCGAGTCAACAATCACCCTCATTTCAGTTCCCGTCACAATCTCAAACTCCCGTTGTTCCCCACATACCGCTTCAGCCGGGGCCAACTGTCGGCGGTCCGACAGCTCCCTCCCATTCGGGGTTCCCCCCTCAAGTCTCTGGGAGACAGTTTCTCCCCCAGTGGCAAGTACCACCTTCACCTCCAGAGGAGCTCGCCCAATCGCTCCTCAATAGGTTCAATCGCATGGACGAGCAGTTTCAAAATCTGAGAAGAATGGTGGACGTGAAAGCCACCTCGGAGGTTGCTTTACCAATCCTTCCCGTCATTCATCTTCCTCCCTCCGAAATGCCCACGTACCGCAGATACAATGGTACCGGCAACCCCTTCATTCACTTCAAGGATTTCATGTATGAATCCTCCTATTGGCAAAACGATCAGAGGTCCCTGGCATACCTTTTTCGGAGATCATTGGATGGTCCCGCGCTAGAGTGGTTCTATTCTTTGGAGCCCCGCGAGGTCGAGAATTTTGAAATAGTCCAGAGAAGGTTCTTGCAGAAATATAGGGATAGGGTCGGCCCCTCACTGATGGGGACATCCCTTGCCCCTCCACATTTTCTGAAGCTCGGATTGATCATCGGTGTACGCCATTATATTCCTCATGTGTTAGTGAGTCAAGTCATGTAATTTTCTTATTTTTATTTGAGTCTTAATCATGTAATTTTCCCTTTATTTGAGTCATGTACCTAGGTTAGAAAGTCATTTTCCTAAGTTGTGTGTCATTATGTTGGTTCATTAGGCTATTGGGCCCAAATAGTGGGCTAGGCCCAAGGGCACCCCTCCCTTGGAGTATTTGGTCATTATGTCAGTTGTCAGGGTCAGTATGGTCATGTGAAATGTCTTGTGCCTATAAATAGGCCACCCCACTCCTCATATGTAAGAACTAATGCATGAATATTGAATTCCAGAAAAACTCCAAATCCCTCTAGCTTCCTCTCTCAATATCTCTCTCTCTCTTTATCCCTCTCTCTCTCTCTAAGGGGTCCCCCCCTCTCTCTCTCTCTCTCTCCCTCCACCCCAATTTTCGGAATTTTCTCTCTCCTCCTCATTCACCCCTCATTAAGACCTCTCCCCTTCCCAATACACTCATTTAACTCCCCCCCCCAACCCAAGGTGGCATCCTCCAATCCACACCCCACCTCCCAACCCCCAACTACCCAACACCACTTCCTAAGCACCCCTTCCTCTCCCCAAGGTTGAAGGGGCTCTTCCCTAAGCCCAAATTCGAATTTTCCCTCCCCTTGGGCTGTGCCCTTTCATCTCCCCCCACCCCCAAGCTCCCAAATTCGCCCCCCACCTCCCCCTTGGTCAAACCAAGTTCACCCCCCCTCCCCCTTGCTCTCCCCTTGCACATCTCCTCATTCTATCTCTGTTTCAGGCAGCAGAGTTACAGCGACTTGCAGAGGCAGCCACGACCGTCCCTCACAGATTCAGGTGACAAGGCCTACATTGTTGGAATCGTCTACGAGTTAGCTTTCCAACAAAGGTGGTCTCGCCAGCTTCCGAGGTCGGAGCTGTCCGTAGGAGCCGATCTCCCTCGACTGCGCAGAAGACCCTAGGCAGAGAGCCAGAGCGAGAGTGGAAGCTCGGACGCGGCGAACCTTTTGGGATTCAGAACAAGTTTTCTTCAGAAAAATTCTTCCCTCTCAAGTCCTCTTTCATCCTCAAGAAGCAGAGCTGCATTTGGACATCGGCATCTCAAGTTACAAATTTTCTACTCCAAGTGTGTCAGGTCAGTTTACAGGAGCCAGAACCGACACCCCTCTACTCATCTGATTGTCCCGGTCTTCTCCGACATCGGCCGACCTCGTCGTTGGTGCCGACAGAAAGAAGACTCGACCACGGTTACAACGGTGCAGGTCTCGCCTCAATCAGAGCTTGGTAGTGATTGTGGCACCCTCTGCAACCAGCCACATTATTCTGCACCAGACAGAGGCAGAACCAATCAGTCCGGTTCCAGACTCTGCCCCGGCCAGCAACTACTGTACCAGGCTCAGCAAAAATTCAGAGATCATACTTGGTCCATTAGCAAGCTTTTGGCGTAAGTCTCATTAGGTTCTGAGCTCGGTGGAATTTTTGGCAGCATCAACATCGACCCCCTATCCAGAAATACAGAAGAAAGGCAGAACCGGCGGAGCTCGGAAAGTCGGTCCTCTTTGCATAATTCCCCACCCCGCTTGGCCGGCTGAAGGCCCCTCCCTGCGTGGAGGTAGTTTTGGCTGTAATTCACTTAATCCCCACCCCGAGATCCCCCCCTTGCATGGGGTGTAGTTCATGTCATTATTAAGTCGCAGGTTTGAAGCTTCAATCGACGCGGCGTGCGGGTGCATACCCTCGCCTCCCCGCTCGCCCCCGTCTCTGGCCGGAGTCGGCGTCTTCACGCCGGCTAGGTGAGCTCCTGAACATCCCTCATTGCTGTAATGGACTTGCTTAGCTTAGTATTGCTTTAGTTACTCCGTTGGCGGAATGAGAGTGTCCGATTTAAATTGCCACCAAATTGAGTGACCACCGCGGGCGAGTTGTGAGAGCATCCACTTAACCCACACCCTTGGTGTGTTGGCCGCCCATGATTTGGGCATCCTAGGCCCATTTGGGGTTCTTCCCAAGCTAGCCAACCACTGGAGCCTAAAGGTCCCGCCTCGGACCCTCTCCAACATCGCCTAGTCGCCATCGGGTACTAGTGTGCGCCATACGGGTGAGCTCGCTAGTGTGAGTCCGCTGCTCAAACTTGAATGCTTGCAAATAGGTCTAAGGTTGGTTTTACATCAAGTGGTATCAGAGCAAGTTCACAACTTGTCTCTATCAAGTTGGTCCTAGGGCGTGTCTATGCATTTAGAGTCTTCGGTTGCATCTCTTTTGTCCACTAGCATGGCTACTTCATGTAAGTCACATCTATCTCACTCGGCCCTCCGCAAAGGTCCGATTGACACCCCTTTGGGCATAGTCCTATTTGAGGACCTTATCTTTAATAGATACCACCCTAGTGCATATTTAGAGTGGGAGGAAAACATGGACAAATACTTTAAGAGGAATCCAATGACTGAACCCATGAGAATCTACCTTGCCAAGAGTCGACTTGTGTACCATGCCGAGGATAGGTGGAAGTTCATTGAACAATTTAGGAGGGTTATGAGGCTAGAGCCTATTAACACATGGGAGAACATGAAAGCCGAACTTAGGAAAGTCTACACTCCCCGACCTCCTCCCTCCTACCCGGGTTACCAAAACTCGAGGGGCACTCCCACTCCTCCAACCCCACCCGTCCAAACCCTTACCACTAGAACCCAAGTGTCCAAGGCCTCCACCTCCCCACCTAACCCCATGAGGGCCCCCACACCCCAACCAAAACCCCCTTCCCTAACCTACACTAGTCAAGCCCCTTTAGCCCCCACTTTCACCCCAAACGATCCCAAGGGCAAGAGACCCCTAACCGACCCAATTCCCTCCATGATGACCACCACTCATCCAACCCTCACCATTCAAAACCAAGTGGACACCGTGTCCACCCCTCCACCTAGGCCCATAATGGCCACCACCCCCAAACCCAAAACCCCTCACCAAACCCGTACCCCACAAGCCCCCTTGACCACCACCCCAAACCCACCATCGTCCCCAAAAAGGGACACATCTCCCAAAATAAATCAACCCAAAACCCCTCACCCAACCCACCTCCCACTTCCTACACCAATCTTTCCCCAACCTAGGCTTCCACTACTTCCCCTCCGTATCCAAAACCAAGTTTCCCATTACCCACCACCCCGGGTACACCATGCACCAACCATCATCACCCCACCCTCAATAGACCTTCCCATTCCCTTGAGAAAGGAGACCACAACCATCCACATGGGAGTAGATACCATTCCGGAACCCATCCCCATCCTTGAGGAAACCCAAGTTCATACCTATGGTGAGGAAGAATCACAAATGTCCCCTCCACATAGCTTGGACCCCCAAGAGCCACAAGCCTTCACAAATAGCACTATAATCATAGATGGGCCCCTAGCTAGATGGCTAAAGGAGAGACCAATTCACCCCATCATGTCCTATGTTTACCCACCCATAGAGCAAAACTTTCCCATTGTACCCTTCCACTCCTATCACACCACAATCCAATCCTACTATGAGGTAGAATGTTGGGATGATCTCCTCCAAGGTCTAGAGTGGCAATTAGACTTGACTTCTTTGTTGACCCTAGGGGCGGACCGACCCAAGAGCCTTGACCTCATCCATCCATGCATTGGGTCTATCACCTCGATTTGCACTATTGGTTGCTACACTAGTGACCTCCTTTTCATTCTCCCCATAGTGGAAGAGCCCATCCCGGTCCACTCCCCTACCATTGTGATTCCTATAACCTTTACCAACCAACCCACCCCATACACCGGCCCAACCATTTTATTAGAGGAAGGCGACTCCCCACCATATGAGGACCTTGAGGACATGGAGTACCCCTATCTAGGTGACCTTTACCATGATCCCTTTGACCCTTTCCTATGGGAGCCTAGATCTCTATGTAACCCACTCACCTTATTCACCACCCACCTTACCCTATCCTTACCGCCCATATTAACCCAAACCCCTCCCTTCCTAGAATCGGGTTACACCAAGGGAGCATTGACCTTAGGCAACATAAACCTTGGGATTGAAGAATTGTCCCACCCCATGATGCCTCCCTTCTTAGATCCCTTTGATCCATACGAGTGGAAGCTCAAGGGCCACCCCACACCCATGCACATGGAAGTCATCTCTAGGATAGGAGTGCATGAGTCTTGGCACAACACACCACTTGGCATGATTAGAAAGTCAGGTCCATTCATTCACAACACCCACATGTCAAGTAGGAAGCATGAGTGGTCCCTATTTGGGTGTAACGGTCCTCCCCAATTCACCATTGGTCTTATGAATGCTAGGAGCATACATGGATGTCTGGGTCCCCCGACATTCGTCATACCCATGCATAAAAGGTTCATCTATGGATGTCTCGGGCCCCCTAAGTCTATCACAGTCCTCATGGCATCAAAGCATGATCGAACTACATTTGGCTGCCCTGGACCACCTTTACATACCATACATTGTCCACTCCCACCGCATCATAAAGCATGGCATATGCATCCAAGCAAATATCAAGTAGCAAGCGGTGAGATTCACAATAAGCAAGCAAAAACTCGTGAGCGCCACTTGAAACTCCAAGTTGGTAACTCGACGATGATGATTTTGGAGTGGCTCTACCCTGGGGTCACCTCCAAATTGAGGGCATGAGGACTTGGACCTTGCCAAGTTTCGAGTGGCTTTGGCAACCCGGCTTATGGGTTAAACTTTCAAAAGGGTTTTTGGGATTCTCCCCATCTCTCATGTGGCGGATCCAGCACCCTCTAAGGGCACCGCGGTGGATCCTAGTGAGTGCCTTGAGCTTACACCTATCCTTGTGAGAGACACCTTCGGAGTGCCACCACAAATTAGCCCGAGAGCCCGACGTGAGCATATGGTAGCAATACTAGGCAAGCAAGACATCATAGCCAGCATGAGGGTATGACCGAGCCACTTTGTCGAGCTGAAGCGTCGTTCCCCGACTATGGTCGCAGGTTGAGTATGGAGATTGTGGATCGCCCAGAGCCGTAGTTCGGTGTGCTACTTCCCCCGTGGACCCATACTCGACAGGGTCGAGTTTTCCCCACCCCGGGGGTATGATGGGGACATCCCTTGCCCCTCCACATTTTCTGAAGCTCGGATTGATCATCGGTGTACGCCATTATGTTCCTCATGTGTTAGTGAGTCAAGTCATGTAATTTCCTTATTTTTATTTGAGTCTTAATCATGTAATTTTCCCTTTATTTGAGTCATGTACCTAGGTTAGAAAGTCATTTTCCTAAGTCGTGTGTCATTATGTTGGTTCATTAGGCTATTGGGCCCAAATAGTGGGCTAGGCCCAAGGGCGCCCCTCCCTTGGAGTATTTGGTCATTATGTCAGTTGTCAGGGTCAGTATGGTCATGTGAAATGTCTTGTGCCTATAAATAGGCCACCCCACTCCTCATATGTAAGAACTAATGCATGAATATTGAATTCCAGAAAAACTCCAAATCCCTCTAGCTTCCTCTCTCAATATCTCTCTCTCTCTTTATCCCCCTCTCTCTCTCTAAGGGGTCCCCCCCTCTCTCTCTCTCTCTCCCTCCACCCCAATTTTCGGAATTTTCTCTCTCCTCCCCATTCACCCCTCATTAAGACCTCTCCCCTTCCCCATACACTCATTTAACTCCCCCCCCCCAACCCAAGGTGGCATCCTCCAATCCACACCCCACCTCCCAACCCCCAACTACCCAACACCACTTCCTAAGCACCCCTTCCTCTCCCCAAGGTTGAAGGGGCTCTTCCCTAAGCCCAAATTCGAATTTTCCCTCCCCTTGGGCTGTGCCCTTTCATCTCCCCCCACCCCCAAGCTCCCAAATTCGCCCCCCACCTCCCCCTTGGTCAAACCAAGTTCACCCCCCCCCTCCCCCTTGCTCTCCCCTTGCACATCTCCTCATTCTATCTCTGTTTCAGGCAGCAGAGTTGCAGCGACTTGCAGAGGCAGCCACGACCGTCCCTCACAGATTCAGGTGACAAGGCCTACATTGCTGGAATCGTCTACGAGTTAGCTTTCCAACAAAGGTGGTCTCGCCAGCTTCCGAGGTCGGAGCTGTCTTTAGGAGCCGATCTCCCTCGACTGCGCAGAAGACCCCAGGCAGAGAGCCAGAGCGAGAGTGGAAGCTCGGACGCGGTGAACCTTTTGGGATTCAGAACAAGTGTTCTTCAGAAAAATTCTTCCCTCTCAAGTCCTCTTTCATCCTCAAGAAGCAGACTGCATTTGGACATTGGCATCTCAAGTTACAAATTTTCTACTCCAAGTGTGTCAGGTCAGTTTACAGGAGCCAGAACTGACACCCCTCTACTCATCTGATTGTCCCGGTCTTCTCCGACATCGGCCGACCTCGTCGTCGGTGCCGACAGAAAGAAGACTCGACCACGGTTCCAACGGTGTAGGTCTCGCCTCAATCAGAGCTTGGTAGTGATCGTGGCACCCTCTGCAACCAGCCACATTGTTCTGCACCAGACAGAGGCAGAACCAATCAGTCCGGTTCCAGACTCTGCCCCGGCCAGCAACTACTGTACCAGGCTCAGCAAAAATTCAGAGATCATCCTTGGTCCATTAGCAAGCTTTTGGCGTAAGTCTCATCAGGTTCTGAGCTCGGTGGAATTTTTGGCAGCATCAACATCGACCCCCTGTCCAGAAATACAGAAGAAAGGCAGAACCGGCGGAGCTCGGAAAGTCGGTCCTCTTTGCATAATTCCCCACCCCACTTGGCCGGCTGAAGGCCCCTCCCTGCGTGGAGGTAGTTTTGACTGTAATTCACTTAATCCCCACCCCGAGATCCCCCCCTTGCATGGGGTGTAGTTCATGTCATTATTAAGTCGCAGGTTTGAAGCTTCAATCGACGCGGCGTGCGGGTGCATACCCTCGCCTCCCCGCTCGCCCCCGTCTCCGGCCGGAGTCGGCGTCTTCACGCCGACTAGGTGAGCTCCTGAACATCCCTCATTGTTGTAATGGACTTTCTTAGCTTAGTATTGCTTTAGTTACTCCGTTCGCGGAATGAGAGTGTCCGATTTAAATTGCCACCAAATTGAGTGACCACCGCGGGCGAGTTGTGAGAGCATCCACTTAACCCACACCCTTGGTGTGTTGGCCGCCCATGATTTGGGCATCCTAGTCCCATTTGGGGTTCTTCCCAAGCTAGCCAACCACTGGAGCCTAAAGGTCCCGCCTCGTACCCTCTCCAACATCGCCTAGTCGCCATCGGGTACTAGTATGCGCCATACGGGTGAGCTCGCTAGTGTGAGTCCGCTGCTCAAACTTGAATGCTTACAAATAGGTCTAAGGTTGGTTTTACATCACTCACTCTCCATTACCGACCTAGTGGCCGAAAAGATGAAACCCGACGAGGATTTTGTCCGCTATGCTGATAGATGGAGGTCTCTGGCGGAAAGAATAAGTGATACCCTCTCCGAGCCCGAACAAGTGAAGATGATTGTGTCTAATGCAACCCCACAGTTCAGACACGTCCTGGCCATGAATAAACTTACTACAATGGAGGAACTCTATGAAAGGGCCCGGTACATCCAAACTCAGTTAAAAGACTCCCCCATTATGAACATGTTTGAGTCACCGAAGCCCAAAGTGGTCAGAAAGACAGGCACTGGTGTCCCGGGCGGAGCCACAGAAGGGGTCGTGACAAATGAGCAAGTGTGTGCGGTCAACAATGCCAACTATGCAGTCAACCCAAGGCCTCCACAAATGCCCCGACTTCCCCTCCAACTAGGTCCTTTCCCTCTTCGTCCTCCACCCCAAAATAATCCACCCCAGGATAATATGCCCCCATTACGTCAACCCCAGCAACAACAACCACAACCTCAGCAACAATAACCACCGCTTCAGTACAGCCAAGTTCCACCCCCGGGGAACTATGCTCCCCAACAGCAACAAAGGAGGCCGGTCGGTCCCAAGAGAGCCTACTATCCACCATTGCCAGAAACCTTAGCAGACATTTTTAATGCCCTCATGGCATCAAACCAACTCGCCCTACCCAGAGAAAGGCCCGTGTGGCCCCCGAATGTTGATACCTCCAAATACTGCGTCTACCACAGGCAGCCAGGACACACAGTAGATTACTGCTTCCATTTCAAAGATTACATCCACGATATGAATGATGAACATCAAATAGATTGGGATGAAATGAGACGATATGTCACCGCTCTCAAGGCTAGGAGACCTCCTCATAGGCCACAGCAGCAGTTACAACAACAGCAGTTACAACAGCAGCAGCAGCAACCATAACAACAACAACAGCCTCAGCAGGCCCCACAACAACAGCCCAACATGGGCATAATCCAGAATCCATTACCGGAGCACCAACAGCCCAATCATCAGGTTAACCCCATCTCCTCCTTCCCGGAAGTCGGGAGAGAGCAGGTGTGGCACCAGAAAAGTACCTCCATTCTTTCTACCGCCAATCCTATCATCACGCAACACCCTTGCCTTGCCCGGGTAGCACCTCTCTCTCATCAACCCGCGTCAGTATCGCCTTCACCATTTCCACTACCATTACGCCCTCTCATCCGTACCCCGATCCCCTATCAACTGACACTCTCCACTACGCCTTCACACCCTCTCATCTTCTCCCACTCCCCCACTTTACCATCCACCTCTACCACATTTACCCCTACGCCTTCTAAACCCCTTATCATCCGTCAACCATACATAACCCCGTCTTTCTCCACCATATCACCACTAATGCCTTCAAAACCACCCATTACCCATCACCCACCTCAAAATCATTGCCCGCTTCAAGCCCTACCCACTTCTACTTCGTCTCCACCTCCACCTTCCAGACCCCTTATCCTTCATAATCCGCGCGATATCCCCTCTACCTCCACCATGCCTCCACCTAACAAACCCCTCATCAGAATCCCTGCTCCCATCATCACCCCTGCTTCATCAATCATTCCTTCACCACTACCCCTCAAATCCCTGTTAAAACCCACTGCTACCCCCACAGAGGTACAAAAGCCGCAGGCAATGGTGCTCCGGAGTGGAAGGATTTTCCACAGGGTTTTCCCCCACAATAATCAGAATCCTGAGCGATCTCAGCCAGAGAAGGATGATGGAGAACAACCAGAAAGAGCTATCCCTGGAACACAGTATGATCTATTGAAACATCTGGACAAGACGCCTGCCCGGATCTCCATCCTGAAGCTTCTTCAAAGATCCACATCCCACCAGGCAGCCTTAATGGAGGACCTTCAAAGGGTCATGGTGAATGAGGACCTCCCTGTAGAAAAGATCTCTACCGTCCTGACCCCAACGGACACACAACCGGCCATCATGTTCCACAACTACGAGCTCACTCCCAAGGAAGCTCGGAAATATGCATTGTGCATTTCAATAAAAATTAATGGGGTATCCATAAACCCGTGTCTTGTGGACACGGGTGCGTCCATAAATGTGATCTCCATGGACACCCTTCAGTTGTGCGGGGTCAACGAGGAACAAATAAGACCTTCCTCGATCACAGTCACGGCTTATGACAATAGCAAAAGGCCGCCGCAGGGGATGATTATTCTAAAGGCAGAACTAGGCCCCCTGTCAATTCCCACGGAATTCCATGTCCTCGACATGGACCCCACATTCAAGGCTACACTGGGTCGCCCTTACATTGAAGCCATGGACGCTGTGCCTTCCACCAACCTTCAGTGCCTGAAGTTTCCTTACAATGGGAGAATTATCAAAGTGGTCAGTACACCTGTCCTTCACACAGTGGATGCTATCAACACCTCTCTGCCCTCTGTTTACCGTCTCATCGGCCCATATTGTCACTACTGGACGTGCGTGATCTATCTCACGTTCCACTAGCACCAAAGGAGCCGGTCAGAGCAACCGCAACATCATGTCTCCCTTTTCACTCCAAAGGTTGGGAGATTATGAGGAACATCGGCTACCAACAGGGTAAAGGTCTGGGCGCACAGTTACAGGGTAGGCTCAAACCGCCAAAGGAAATTAGGCCGAACCGCAGGTTTGGCCTAGGCTTCAAAGGACCGTTCAAGGTGGATTGGAAGCCCCTCACATGGACTCTATCAAACCACTTCAACAGAGGGCCCGTTGTTCAGATGGGAGATTACCCACGAGAAGTATATGGGGGATCACATGCTGTATATTTGGCTGAAAAATGTCCGAGGATCACCAAAAGAGGCAAGATCAAAGATCCGGAATGCGAGTGGAATAAATGGTTCGACATACGGGATATTTCCGTTGCACTGGAAAGGATGTTCTCGTCTCCACAGCTTGAAGGACCACCATTGATCTCCGAAATACCAGAGAATATTACCACTCTTGCCAAGGTTCCAAAATATCCTCGTCCTCGCCAGAAGGACCCTGTCATCGACGGATCTTCATCCATCCTCAACATTGTCATCGACGGCTCATTAGCCGCCATCTTCTCCATCCACTCGTCTCAGCCTTTGCTGATATCTTCTTCCTGCGCTAGACAATTATCTGATGACCTTCCCAGATCCCCTTCTCTGCTTACATATCTACGCGGGCTTCTCAACCCGCGCCAGGTCTTCAACCATGATCTGCTCTATGAGCCTCACAATCCTCTAGTCATAACCACTTTCCTCTCTCCTCCAATCTCTTTTCACTGCTTTGTCATTAAAAATGAAAACGAAAAAAAAACGTCAATTTTCAAACTCCCCAACAACACATCTTCATTGAGGAAACCTCCTACATCTCCCACGGGTGCGTACCGCCCTGCGGACCACCCGTCCAAGGTCCGATGAGCGACCTTTTCTACCCCTCCTCTGAGGGGTCTTCTCCTGTACATTCTACACCATCCTCTTTGTCTTCCTCTTCTTCTGTAAATATTGTCAGTCAATCTAGGAATGATAGGCCAAGGGTAGTACCTAGGAAGAAATCCAAGGGTAGGCAGATCCCTCGTCGATTCCTTCTGGATTTGGCCGCCAGGTGTCAGGCCCTTCTTGCCATCCCCCAGTTGTTAGAAAATCCCATCCAGCTATCGGAAATAGAATATGAGGGCGACTGTACATTTGATGAAGGGCATGGAGTCTACGAGATCACAGATGAAGAATGCCCCACTGAAGATGAGGGTGAAGAATATGAGGATGCGGCGGGTGCATACGCAAGTGGAATGAGGAGATTCGACGAGCCGTCAACCGCCGTAGAAGAATCCACCAAAGAAGTCAACTTGGGAACTGAGGAAGACCCTAGGATCATCCTCATAAGTGACAACCTACCACCCTCTGAAGAAGAGGCATTAATTGAGGTTCTCAAGAAATATAAGGACACGTTTGCATGGAGCTACGAGGATATGCCGGGTCTAGAGTCAACCTTGGTCGAACACCGTTTAACCCTAAAACTAGGGTCCATCTCGGTAAAACAAAGGTTAAGGCGTTTCCACCCTCAGATGGCTTTGAAAATGAAAGAAGAGGTCGATAAGCTCCACAAAGCCAGGTTCATTAGAGTCGTCCTTTATCCTCAATGGGTGGCGAACATTATCCCGGTCATGAAGAAAGATGGGAAAGTCAGGATTTGCATCGACTTCCGGGACCTTAACCGCGCATGTCCAAAGGATGATTTTCTCTTGCCTCACATTGATGTGTTGATCGATAACACGGCAGGTTATGAGACCCTCTCATTCATGGATGGATTTTCAGGATACAATCAAATTCGTTTAGCAGAAGAGGATCAGGAGAAGACGTCATTCACTACCCCTTTGGGAACATATTGTTACGTGGTCATGCCGTTTGGGTTAAAGAATGCTGGAGCTACTTACCAGAGAGCTATGATGGCCATATTTCATGACATGATGCACATATATCTGGAAGTATATGTGGATGACTTATTGGTGAAATCAAGGACCAGGATGGAACATCCAGAAGTTTTGGCTAAGGTCTTGCAGAGGTCAAGGGAGTTCCAATTGAAAATGAACCCGAAGAAGTGTGTGTTTGGTGTGTCGTCGGGTAAATTGCTGGGTTTCATTGTGAGTAAAAGAGGGATCGAGATAGATCCCGACAAAGCCAAGGCTATCAGGGATATGCCGCCTCCCAAGAATTTGAGGGAAGTCCGAGGTTTAATCGGGAGGTTGCAGTTTATTCGTCAGTTTGTGTCCCAACATTCACAAAGGTGTAGACCTCTCTACGAGTTGACCAAGCCAGAAGTAGAATTCCACTGGAATTCTAAATGTCAGAAAGCTTTTGAAGGGTTGAAGGAATATCTGGCTAGTCCACCCGTTCTCATTCCACCCAAACCAGAAAAACCTCTGATCCTTTACGTCTCAGTCTTGGATGACTCCGTGGGAGCCGCCCTCGCACAAGCTGATGAAGAAGGTAAGGAACGGGCAACCTATTACTTGTCCAAACTTCTCAATCCCTGTGAGCAGAAGTACACCGTCATGGAGAAAACCTGTGCTGCCCTCGTTTGGGTAGTGCAGAAATTGAAGCACTACTTCTTGGCTCATAAGGTCCACTTGATTGCTCGAATGAATCCTATCAAATTCCTTCTGGAGAAAGCCGTCCTTACGGATAGGCTAGCACGCTGGCAAAGTTTTCTCTCTCAGTTCGACATCACCTACATCCAGCAAAAGGTGATTAAAGGCTATGCCATAGCCGAGCATCTCGCTCACCATCCTCTTCCCAAATTCGATCCCGTCCAATCAGAGTTTCCATATGAGGAACTAATGCCCGTCAACCAATCAGATGAGCCAATGTGGACGCTATATTTTGATGGAGCTCTGAATTCTCAAGGGAGAGGAATCGGCGTTGCCCTCCTGTCGCCTGAAGGCCTCACATTCCCATTGGCATACCAGCTCAAATTCCCAGTTACCAACAATATAGCTGAATATGAAGCTCTTCTAGCTGGCCTAGAACTCGCTCATTCTTTTCGTATCACTAAGTTGCGAGTCGTAGGTGATAGTCAACTCATCCTTCGCCAGGTGCTCACAAAATATCGCACTCGCGATCCCAAACTCAAGCCATACCAAGAACTCACTGTTGTCTTCGCCAAACTATTCACAAAACTGATCTTTGTTCATGTCCCTCGTCATCAGAATATTCTCGCCGATGCCCTCGCCTCGTTGGCATCATCCATAAGGTTCCCTCTAGGAAGATGGTTTGAGTCCATTTCCATCTACAAACTTCACGCCCCTGCAATCGATGATGCTTCCTACGTAAATACCAAAGACAGGATAGCAAGGAAGATTGTAGCAACCCTGATAAATGAATATTGAAATAAAATTAAAAACATACATATTACAGAAGTAATACAGACAAAATAAAACAAATTAAAGATAACGCCTCTGAGTAAGGCGTTAATTTAAAAAGAAACGCCTCTACATACGGCGTGACTAAAGAAAGGACGCCCACGAATGTGGTCGTCAACTCTCACGCGACCAAATAGGGAAGTGAAAGAAACGCCCATATATTAGGCGTGTTTTAAAAACAAGGAACGCCCTTATACATGGCATTTCTTAAGAAACGACCTGAACTAGGTCGTTAATTAAAGAATCGACGCCCTGACCTAAGGCGTTAATTCAGTTCGTGACCCATTCGAACCCAGAGCTTATCCAGGGAAAGATTAACCTAATCTAGTAAGTGTCTATTAGAGTAAGGACTCTATTAGGGATATATTACCCTCAATCAAACACTACCTTTGTTAGGACTCTAAAATCCTATAAATATACCCGATCGATCCAACCCTAAACCATTTGATCGATCTACTGCTACACGGTAAGTGAAGAACATACGTTCTTCTTATTTCTTTTGCCCTTCTGTTTACAGTCGCATGAAGAATATTGATTATTCTTCCTCTCCTTTCATGCAGGTTAAGGATCAGGTGCTTGCGTAAAGAACGAGGTTATGATTCCTCGTTATTTGTCCTAGCTTCCGGTATGTCTGTGAAGATTATTAATCTTCCTTCGTTTCCTCTCCAGGTTGACGGAAGAACGATTGTTCTTCTTCTATTAAGTTGCATTTGAAGCTTCAAAGCCCTTTCGTCTCCTTCATCCAGATCATAAGGTAGGATTCTCTCAAGTCTCGTAGCCCAAACTAAAAATAAATATAAGAAGCACCATGCATGATATATTTATACAGTTTGCATGTAGTTTTAATACGTTTTCTGTAAATTTTTCAAGAAACGCCCTTGAATAGGGCGCTACTTTAAAAGAAACGACCATCACAGTGGTCGTTAATTAAAAGTATACGCCTTGTATACAGGCGTTAATTTCATGAACAATCGCATGTAATCAATAATTGATCTTGTTTAAAATTCAATAAATATGAAATATCGATTCTAATATCTTGCATGACTCTACCTGTAAATTCCTGCTAATTTTCTTGTCATGATCATGTCTCCTGTCTTGGAAATTTATTTGTTGAAATATTGTAAATTCCTTGAATTCACGACCTTGACAACGTCGTTTTACACCTGTTAACGCCCCATCACAGGGCGTAAATTGAAAAGAAACGCCCCTTTCTAGGGCGCGTTTTCTATAAATTCCTGAACTATGTATATCCTGTAAAATAAAATTAAACAGTAACGCCCCTTTCCAGGGCGTGTTTTAAATAAATCCTGAAAATTATTTATATTCTGTCAAATATTTAAATAATGAGACGCCTGCTTATATAGTCGTCAACTCTGAAGAAACGCCCCTGTCCAGGGAGCGTTTTATATAAATTATTGAAATAATGAAATTCTGCAAAACGGAACATGTGTAAACGCCCTTATGTTAGGCGTTACTTACCTGACTAACGCCCCTGACTAGGGCGTGTTTTTCATGAATTAATAAAATTATTGAAAATTCTGTAAAATAGAAATATGTAAACGCCCTTCTGTTAGGCGTTAATTACTTGAGAAACGACTTGACCTAAGTCGTTATTTTACTGTAAAATTGAATTTTTTCCTATTTTTGTTAACCGATGATTTCATATGTTATATAATATATATATCGGCACTATTATCCACTCCGTGAGTATAGTCCCACGTTTCACGTTGTTTCATCGATCACACTCAACTCTCTTTGACATACAAGCTCTCCATTGGACATTCCGTTCCTTTGGACTAGCGAGTTAGTCATAGAGACCTCCGTAAGACTCCTCGTAGCCTTGGATTCCCTCAAGGCCGACTGAGCTGGTTGTACCCTAAAAACCCATTACACGATCATTGCCATGTCAATCTAAAGAAACATGGTATACCGGCCCTTATGATTATACAAAGAGTATATCATAAGAAATTCTTAATGGGATGATGATATCATGCCATATCATGTCGTTCTTGTAAACCTCAATTCTATGATAAGAATGAGGGTATCTTACTTGATCTAATGTTTATGTGGACCTCAATTCTATATAAAGAATGTCCATATTGATTTGTCATGGGACCTAAGTTAAGGGAATCATATTCTACCTAGTTTTATTGATATCGTGATTTTATCGTTATTATCGCCAATCTATGTCCTTTGTCATATTTTTGGACTCTATTCTGTCAAAGTTGTCATACATGTCTACAAGCTTGAATATTGAAACTCTATATTGGCTATATAAACAAGAGTGGATGTCAAAAATACATGATAAATGCCTGTGCATATAGGGCCCGATCTGATCCTGGGAGGAGCACCCGAAAGTACTTGTACCCATGGGAGTTAAAATGATAAGGTATCTGGCATTATACCGAGTACTTGACTTGCT
Source organism: Amorphophallus konjac (assembly GCA_022559845.1). Lineage (NCBI taxonomy): Eukaryota > Viridiplantae > Streptophyta > Magnoliopsida > Alismatales > Araceae > Amorphophallus > Amorphophallus konjac. Next base: position 231,290,577 of record CM040126.1, read on the forward strand.
TGATTGGACATTCCATACACATCTTGTACTTGAATCGTACTTGACTTTACATGAAATGCGTGGCCCGAAAAAGGGTAATTTACTTGCTTGATACATGATAGCTAAAGTTCTTGACATGACTTGTTAAACGTGCTTGCTTGAATACCTTGAATACACTTGTCATCTTGTTGGAAGTTCATGATTAAGTTCATCTTATTTCTTGATATTACATTCTCTCTATCTTGTCGTTTTATGTGAGCATGCATAGCTTTATTGCATTCATGAAAGATGTAATTACTTAAACCCCTTACTAGTACTTGAGATATAATTTTCTACTGAGCATTCGCTCATTCCGTTTGTCCCTTGTACTTTTCAGGTAAGTCCGACGACGATGGAAGTCAATCGGATGGGAATGTTCAAGAGTGAAAGTGATAGAGCTGCTCAAGTGTCGTCTAGTCTTTCCTATAGTTTCTTGAGTCAAATATGTATTCTTTTCCTTTTTATTAAACAGAGTATTGGATTTGTAATAGTCTATCCATTATGAAATAAAGGATTGGGTTATCTTGCTATTTTGCGCATCTCTGTCTTTGCGTCGAATACACGACCACTCTGATTGATATGATTGATATAGACACGTCGCACATCTCCGGGTATCTTCCGCGCTCGGGGCGTGACAAAGATCCTGTAGGAAGATATCCTTGAGAAGAGGGAAATCATGTTGGCAGAGGCCGAAGAAGAACTGGCTGATGAAGAGAAACCATGGTTCTATGAAATCGTCAAATACTGCCAAGATCAGTCTTATCCTGAAGGGGCCACCACAGAGGACAAGAAAGCCATAAGAAGGGTGGCTCAGAAATACACATTGGTTGGAGGTCTACTCTATAGGAGGAGCCTTACTGGTATTCTGTTAAGATGTCTTGGTGACGATGAGGTTTGGAAATGTGTAAAGGAGACGCACTCGGGTGTGTGCGGTGGCCACGTGAATAGTCAGATGCTCGCCAAGAAGATCATTCGCCAAGGCTTTTATTGGCCCACTATGGAAGAGGATTGCGATGTCTATGTCCGTAGGTGTGTCAAGTGTCAACTTCACGCCGATAAAATCTATTCACCATCTTCCTCACTTCATCCAATATCCTCCCCGTGGCCTTTCTCCATGTGGGCATTCGACATCATTGGTCCCCTAGGTGATCCCAATTCCCTCACCAAGCAGAAATCTTTCATCCTTACTGCGACGGAATACTTCACCAAATGGGTCGAAGCCGAAGCTTACGCGGAAATCAAGGCGTCAACAGTCTGCAAGTTCATCATGAAGAACATCCTCGCCAGATTCGGCGTCCCAAGCACGATCGTCACCGAAAATGGGCCACAGTTCATTTCTCAGGACCTACAGGACCTCTGCAAAAGGTACGCAATTGCACTGCATCATTCATCGCCTTATTACCCACAAGGTAACGGCCAAGCGGAGGCCACCAATAAAACATTGCTCAAAATCATCAAAAAAACCTGTGAGTCTAGTAAGTTTTCAGACTGGCCAGAAAAACTTATCGAAGCCCTATGGGCCTATCGCACTTCAATCCGTACCCCCACCGGGCAGACTCCATTTGTCCATACTTATGGTATGGAAGCGGTAGTCCCGTACGAGACTCTGATCCCTTCTCTCAGGGTACAATTGGACGAGGAATTTCCCCTCGACGATCGTCGTAATTCACTCCTCGCCCAGTTGGAACTCTTGGATGAGAAGCGGCTGGCCGCGGCCGAACACGCGCGTGTGTATCAAAATAGACTCGCTCGCTTTTACCAAAAGAAAGTTGTTGAGAGAAAATTCAAAGTCGGTGAGATGGTCGTAAAAAGAATTTTTGTCAGACCTGGAGGGCCGCGTTCTAAGCTCCAACCCAATTGGGAAGGACCATTTGTAATTCAAGCCGTGTACCCTGGCAACGCCTACAAGCTAGTCAACGCCGAAGGGACCGAGTTATCCCACCCTTGGAATGGGCTTTATCTTAAGAAATACTACCCTTAGCACATAACAAAAAAAAATGATGAAAAGATAAAAAACACCAAAAATAAAGAAATATCGAAAACCACTAAAAATATGGAAAATTCAAAATGCCAATGCCTGGTGGTCACCATGTAGTCAAGTCCCTGCATCTAACCTTCATGTTAGGATAGGGCCCATTAAGGCTTGGTAGGCACCGGGTCTTGGTTTGCCAGAACCGTGGAGATCCCTGTCCGGCCACGTCGGCCTATGCTCGCTCGAAGGAAGCTAACATGTGCTCACTTATGTATTTTATTCAAAAAAGTCGGTAGCATCACCTATGGTGGGGCCCCACCCAGAAGATCTCCGAAAGCTGTAATCTTTATTCTTTTCTCTTCGACCAAATGAGACAGTCGGCGCCCTTAAAACGCTGAGCATGAGAAACCGAAACTCAAACCCCAAAGGCAAGAGTAAGATCCATTTCCTCGAGCATCGATCAGAGCACGAGAAGAGGGCAGTGTCTCCGCAGGCATACGAAAAGGGAGCCCACAAACGTCAAACGACTATATCTCCCTCACAAAAAGAAATACAAAGTCAAAATCAAGAGAAAAGCCTGGTCGTGACCGTGCCTGTTGCGATAAACGAAACCCCTCAAAGCAAAAGTCTGAATCCACAAAAGGGGCCGTGGAATGTAAATGCTCGAGATTTGGTCCGAAGTTGTCCGAAAGGAAAGAGTTAATGGGCCCTTATTCGCTCGCCGGGTTAACGGTTTTGCCGATCCTCTCAGGAGGTTTATCCCCTACACTCTTCCTTCTCCCTCTAAAGAGGAAGGTTCGATGGAGTTTCTGAAGGGTGAAAACTGCCCAGGGTCTGCGACCTTATTTTAATATACACGTTTGGTTGCCTACTTTGAAAAGCAAAAGCTATCGCTGCGAAGGAGTCTCCGTGTTTCTGGCTGGTCAAGACCCCTGTTTACCACCCTGATGTCTTCTTGTTTAACCTCGGGCTTAGGCCAATGCAAGCGCGTCACCTACGGGTGCGACGGCGTCTGATTCCGGGTCAGCGTCACGCGGTTGGTCATTGGGGTTCCAGGGTGTTCCATCATATACCATCTAGAGTTGTGAGGAAACATACCCGGGTCGGGCAAATCATTTACCTCAAACATCTTTTGGGTGAATCCCTGTGGTCGGAAGCGATTGGGAGCCTAAGCATGGCATGACGGTATTGTCATCAGGGTAAGTCTTAGCCGGCGGAATCATCATTCGAGGGGTCTAGAGGCCCAAATCAACCTAGATGTGCACTTAGGATACCTAGGAGGTTAGTAAGAAACCCCTGTTCTCACGTAGGTTAGGTGCCATTTGGGTGCTTGCCAGGCGTTAGCAAGAAAAAATTGAAATGATAAAAATAACAAAAAAATGGAAAAGAGAAAATGTACATATTTGTAAACAAAAAATCTTTTTTATGATAAAATTACACAAAAAAATGCCAAATATAAAAAAGAAAACAAATCAATTTTGCATGATTGCATTTGCGTGCAGCATCTCACTTTTAATACCGCTTGCATTCGTGTGCTTGCCTGTCGCATTTATCATCACCGCATCTTTCCCTTGCCTTCGTTAAATAAAGGCTTGGCCCCTTGACCAGTTATCAAGGACAGTCAATATGACCATTTGCTTATTGAGCAAGGGGCCAAGTCAAAACAGAAATTCTGATTTGTTTGTTTCAGTGATGTGTGCAGGGATTCAGGCAACAGAAGCAAAGGTGAAAAATAAACAAACTGAACCTTATATTTTATTCCAAAAACCAAAAAAAATTATATCAAGTTCCGCCCTCTCTCTCTGCATTACTCGTCCCACTACTCTCCGGGCGAAACGCTCTCAAAGGTTCTACCCAACTACGAAAAGCGGTACTCCTACCGCTCTGTACTCCCCTTCCTATTCCCACATCCCGGCGTTGATCCACGGAAGCAGCAGAGAAGCTACCAACACGAAAGCCACGCTCTCGTGCTCTTCGGTAGCGCTCCTCACCATCTCTCAGCCACTGTTCAGCAAGACTAAGGCTGATTCGGAGTTCGAATAGTTGGGCCTCCATGGCCCTTCGTTCCTCCCTTTCAGTCAATATGTTGGCTCTTTCTCTCTCTGCGTCTCTTTCTTTCTCTGCACGTTCTCTCTCGCGGTCTTCCCTCTCCAACTGGAGAGTGATCCTCAGTTCTATGGCATCCCTAGAGGAGTCGTCATCAGGATGACGCCGCAGTTCCCTCTCCAGTTCTGCTATCCTAGCCGCCCTCTGCGCGGCTTGGGCAAGCGCTTCTTCCATCTCCTTTTCCTGCCGAGTGTACCATCTCAGATACGCGATAAGGGGAAACCTACCTCCACAAGGAGAAAAAGGAGAAAGAAAAAAAGGAAAAAAGGGGAAACCTACCTCCACAAGGAGAAAAAGGAGAAAGAAAAAAAGAAAAAAAGGGGAAACCTACCTCCACAAGTCCCCGGGGTTAGAGCCGCTCTGCGTACTTTGTCCTATATAGACGCAGGTAATCCTCGCTATCCCGTGCCTGTGATTCTACAATCGTGCCACCCCGTTGCCAGTCTTCATATTGTTCAGAGAACCACACGCGCCAGTCAATGCAGGTCGCCGGTCCTCGCGTCTTTCTCCCGACACAAGGTGGCGCAGCCGTATCCACCCATTCCTGAGCCAGTCCTAAAGTCCTCATAACCAATCATAGCCGAAGCGGCTCGATTTCATTCAGGCAGTGCATCCACAGTTCCCGTCCAAACCGGGCACGACTTGTTAGAACCCACGGCTGGTCGGCATCGACCATGTCTGAGTAGGGTCTCCAGTTTACCATCGCTGCAGGGAACTCCTGTAGCTCCCACCTTAGCACCATCAGTTGGTAGGTTAGGGGTGCCGCACTCATGATGGGTTCCCACCGCCTGGCTAGCGGCACCATCGCGGGTCGCCAATGACGAGCTCTCCCCATGGGGAGGTAATAATAGCTCCACAGCTGCTCGGCGCAGGTCATCAGTACCTTGCAAAAACACAAAAAAAATATATACAAAACAAGCAAAACCAAAAATACCTGGATGAATGGTGTGAAACCACTCACAGTCATCTCACGGTCCGCTTCTTGGAACAGACCTGCAAACAAGTGCGCCAGCATGGCAGCTCCCCAGGCATAGTATCCTACTCTTTCAAGGTCTGACAGCAGCTCCAGGAAGCGACATTGGATACCGTCCCCTTTCGAGCCCAGTACCAATCTCCCCAAAAGGAAGAGGAGAAATCTCCTCAAATCTATGTTGCATCTTTCCCAGTTGCCGAAATCTGTGCAGTACACGGCACGGCATCCTATTTCCATCCTTTCCATAAACTCTTCTGAGGATTCATCGTCCCGCCGACGAGTGTCGGTGAGCCCTAATGCATCCATGAGGGACGCCCTAGCTACCGACCTATTTTTCTGACCATCTAGGTCCAAACCCAGTAGCTTCCGAGCACCTTCTCGGTAATCCGCATAAGTGACCCCGGTCACTACCTCGCCCTCCACCTTCAGGCTTGTGATCCGGACCACATCCTCCAAGTTGGGCACCATGTGCCCCCAGGGCATCAGGAATGCCCGACTCACTGGGTCCCATCTCTCACACGAGGCTTGGATCAGGACCAGGTCAAGCTCGAGAGGCTCGATCCGAAGAAAGGTGCCAAATCCCATCACGTCTAGCCTCACCTTCTGAAAATCTGGGAGACCCCTGTATGCGGCCACTGCTAACTCCCATGAAATGTGTGATTTCATCACACTCTGTGCGTGCATACGAAATGGAGAAGGGTGTTGTCAAGAGGAAGGAAGAAAGAATGAGAAAGGGCAGGAAAGCTCAGCTTACGAGTTGTGATTGGGCCCTTTCGCTAAAGTGCCCTTCGAGGTCCGAAAGCCTCCTGGAACTACTACCATTGGACCTGCTTCTCTTCGAGGAGTGGGAAGATTCGCCCTCCATCCAACTCTCGGAATTTTGAACTCCTCCTCTCCTGTGAGAACTTGTGCTCCTCGAGTTAGCTCTCGATATACCTGGGAGGATAAAAGGGACACGAATTTATAGAAATGGAAGGAGTGCAGGCCAAGATTGCCTCCATCACCTGTTAATGATAGCCCTCGCCATGAGGCACCTGCCATGCGGTCCCGTGTGTCACTTCACCGCTCGCACAGGGTCATTGATTGGACGAAGAATATGACGACTAGCCCCCCTATGTTGTCTAAGGATACCCTATCATGTTTTGGAGGACGTTCGCAAAACTTGACACAACATCCGGGAAAAGGGACTAGGGCCGTCATTATTGACTTCGACGGGAGATTCCCGTGGAAAATGGTCACAACAAGACGCGATTCTCCGCTCGGGGTGGAATCTCGACAGACCCATCACATGGGAACAGTGCAAAGGAGAAGAAGTGTAGGGAAGAAGGAACGCACAAGAGAACAAATAAGCAGCAGAAAATTAAATCACTCCATTCATAATTCTACATAAGCTGTCATAAACACTACAATCATATAGAGGTGGCGGGTCCACTAGCTCGCCAACTCTTGCCATTATTTTCATGCTCGTCCCTCTAGGCGTCCCTCTCCTCTCCCCTGAGGTGAGGGTCCCTCAGAAGCCTCCTGGATCCCCGTGCAGTAGCACCCGCCTCACCTCATGGCGCCAGCTCCACAGCAAGGACTTGCTGCTCCTCCCCTGGCGTGGCAAAGAAGCCACTAGCGGCAAAGCGACCAGACTGGCGCAGTTGCTCCCCGAACTCTCGCGCTCTCTCGTAGCGCATCTCCATCCCTCCTAGCCTCTGCACGACGGCCTGAAGGCCCAGCTGGAGCTCCCTCACTTGGGCCTCCAAGGCCCTCCTCTCGGTCTGATCTCGCTGTCGCTCGGACCTTCTCTCGGCTTTCTCTCTCTCTCTGCCTCTCTCCTCGTCATCTGCAGAAGAACCCTTAACTCCAGGATGTCTGGAGAAGGTCTCTCCTCACCGTGATGTCGCAGCTCTGCTATAGTCGCCACCCAGGCATCACGCTCCTCTTCCGCCCGGGCAGCCCGAGCCACTGCACCGGCAAGTTGCTCCCGGAGGGAGGCAATCTCAAGAAAAGGGGCCGAGGAATTGGAAGATGCGCCGCCAGCCACTCCCACCATCGCTGTCTGTTGGGCACGCTGGAACAACCAAACAACAGCCGTCAGCTAAGCTCCACATTTAAAAATAGAAAATACAGCACTTAGCTTACCAGGAGCGACAGTTCCTGTTGAGTGGCGGCCTGCTGCCGCCTGACCTCGGCTAATTGGGCACGCGACCCGTCGACGTGGCGCGTATCCCCGACTTGGGGAAGCCCCGCATAACTCTCTCTCTACCGCCGCAGGAAGTCGACACTATCCTGCACCAGTACGCTCCCTTGCTGCCCAGGGAGACGTATGCGCCAATCCTCGAGCTTCGCCTTGCCGCGGCTCTCCTTCCTGACGCAGCTCGGCTCGTCTGCACTCGTCCACTCATCGGCCAGGCCTAGGGTCCTCGCCATGTCCTGCACCAAGAAAGAAGGGCCTCGCATCATAACAAAGAACGCGTCCCTTGTCTAGGATGCGTCCATCATTTGAGTGCAACACTCGCCGAACCCTTTCCCCCCTCGCACGGCTCGCTTCAAAACTCAAAATGGATCAAAAGAGGAAGAGATCGGAGGACCTACCAGACCGTGTTCACCTCCCTCCGTGACATCAGGCCCCTCGGGTCCCTCGGGGGCCCGAAGCGGCCCTTTTTCCTCCATGGACGCCGTTCCGTGCTCTGGCGCGTCCCTCCTCAGGCGAGGGGTCCTGCGTCCCTCTCCACCTTCGCCGTGGTCCAGACCGCCAAACTCCATCAATCGAGAGGAAGAAGACAAAGATGGGCGAGCGAGTTTCGGCGGAAGGCGGGCTCGTTTGCAGGTAAGGCACGGAGAAGAAAGGCCACCCGGCACTTTAAATTTGAATTCGAGGATTAAGACGCGTCCTCGCGCCTGGACGCGCCCAAAAAGGGGGAGAAAGGAAACAGAATCCCCCCGTGCAAAGCGCAGTTCCCCGCTGTTCAGGGCAAAGTCTCGTAAGGCATGCGTCGAAACAACTCGGTGCAGCAGAAAAGTGAGAGAGGAAAGGTACACACAACACAAGAAAGCTATTTTCATTTCATATAATAGTCGAAAGTACATCATGTAGTAAGGAGGGTGGAGTGTACAAGCAACTCTCGCCATCACCCTCCTGGTCATCTCTCTCCTCCCTCCTCTGATGGGGATCCCTAGGGGGCCTCTGCGAACCCTGAGAAGCCATGCTCACCTCCCCAGGTGGCACCATGCCAGCCTCCAAGGTGCGGCGACGCTCCTCGGCCGAAGAAACTAGAAAGCTACCCACGGAAAAGGAACCAGACTGACGAAGTCGCGCCCCGCGCTCCTTCACCCTCTGATACTGCTCCTCACTCTCCCGAAGTCTCCCCTCCGCCGTGCCAAGACTCAATCGGAGCTCCCTCACCTGGGCCTCCAAGGCCTTCCTCTCATCCCAATCTCCATGTCGCTCTGCCCTCCTGTACTCCCTCTCTTTCTCCATGATCTCCCTATCCCTCTCCCTCTCTCTCTCTAGGATCTCCCTATCCCTCTCCCTCTCTCTCTCTAGGATCTCCCTATCCCTCTCCCTCTCCTCTCTCTCTCTCATCGCCTCTCTCCTCGACAGCTCGAGGGCAATCCGCAGATCCAACACGTCACGAGGGAGCTCCTCAGCCTCCCGTCGCCTCTCCTCCTCCAGCTCCACAATCCGGGCGTCACGCTCCACCACCCGAGCATCGCGCTCCTGCTCGGCACGAACAGCACGGGCCAGGGCCTCCCGAATCTCGGCCACCTGTCGAAGCACGCATGCACCGTAAGAGAGCAGTGATGGAAGGAAAGCAGCTAGAAGAGGGTCAGGGCCAAGCAAGCACTCACTCGAGCCTCGCGGTCACGCTCGGCCTCCTCAGCCCGAGCCACCGCATACGCCAGCTGCTCCTGAAGGGCAGAGATCTCCGGGGGAGGGCCCCACGAACTGGAACCCACTCCACCAGCCGTCCTGGCTGCTGCTGCCTGGTGGGCCCGCTGAAACACGGGGCAAACGACAGTCAGAGGCTAAGTATCAAAAATCCAGGTCATAAAAATGCATTGCATAGACTCACCAGGATCTCCAACTCCTGTCGGATGGCCATCAACTGCCGCCTGGCGTCCGCCAACTGGGCCCTCAGCTCGGCGATCATGTTGTCACGAGCATCCTACATTACACATAAGTTAGTGCCACAAGCATATACATATAGAAGGGTGAAGCATTTTCATTTCACTTACCCCTGCCATACCACCAAGGAAGAGGCGGTCCCCGTACGTAGCCCGATACCGTCTCAGGTAATCAGTACTGTCCTGTACATGGGACACCACTGGGACCCCGCCCTGCTGCCAGTCCTGGTACTGTGCCAGGAAGCGCGTACGCCAGTCCACAATCTTCGCCTTCCTCTTGGTCTTCCGCCCGATGCGGGCCGGCTCATCTACATCAACCCACTCCTGGGCTAGCCCCAACGTCCTCATAACCAGCCTCAGCCGAAGCGGCTCGATCTCGTTCAGGCAATGGACCCACACGTCCCGTCCGAAACGAGGAAGACCCGCTACAACCCAAGGCTGGCCAGCGTCGCCCATGCCCAGGTAGGGTCTCCACACCACCTGCATCACCATACATACATCATGTTAGTTACCATTCAGTCACATGCATAAAAACACAAAAAATCATACGCATCATACCATGGCCTCGGGATACTCGCTCAACTCCCGACGAAGTGACGCCAACTGGTAGCTGTGTGGTGCCGCTACCACTACCGGCCTCCACTGTCGCGCTTGAGGAACGGCTCTCCTGTTCCCCTACCTGGCCCTCCCCATCGGGAAGTAGTAATAACTCCACACCTGCATCCATCATACATCATTAGCACGAGTAAATGCATATTTAACTACGGTAAAATGCATAAATAAATGGTGTACCTGGAGAAAAGGTGCGAAGCCGCTGACTGTCGTCTCCCTCTCTGAACTCTGGGAGAGATCAGCAATCAAATGGGCAAGCAGAGCCGCTCCCCACGCGTAGTGCCCCACTCTGTCAAGGTCCGCCAGGATCCCGAGGAAGCGGCAGTGGATGCCATCCCCCTTCGTCCCCAGCAGAAGGCGGCCCAGGAAGAAGAAAAGAAACCTCCGGAGGTCTAGATCCACCAGCTCCCTCTCGCTCGGGTCCTGGGTAAAAGCTGCACGGGCATCTCCCTCCAGTCGTGCCAGAAACTCCGCTCCAGTCTCGCTAACCCGCTGGCGCGGGTCGACGAATCCGAGCGCCTCCATAATCTCCACTCGGCCGACTACCCTGCTGTCTCTGTCGGTCACGCTCGTCTCTAACCACAGCAGGTCCAGGGCACTCTCTCGGTAGTCGGGGTAGGTGACCCCGCTGACTGCCTCTCCGTCAACTCGTAGCCCGGTGATCCGAGCTACGTCCTCTAGTGTCGGCACCATGTGCCCCCAGGGCGTCAGAAACGCCCGACTCGGCGCATGCCACCGCTCCCTCAATGCCTGGATAAGAGGAAGGTCGAGCCGGAAGGGCTCGATCCTGAGGAAGGCTCCAAAGCCCATGGCGTCCACACGCGCCCTCTGGAAGTCTGGCAGCCCACGATACGCTGCCACCACTAGAGAGCAGCTGATCCGGCCCTTCATCACGCCCTGCACACCACAAAACCAACAGGGCAACACATCAGCAGCATGGATAGTAATAAACAATAACACTGTATATGCTACTTATTTATTTTATTTTTTTTAAAAATAAAAAATAAAAAATATTTATGTTTTCTTAGAGGCGTCCAACCCCTTGGACGCCTCCTCTTTATTTTCTTTATTTTATTTTTAGAAAAACCCAAAAACAAAAAAAAAATAAATAAAATATATATATTATCATGGAGGCGTCCTAAGTCCTGGACGCATCCTTATTTTTAATCCTATTTTATTATTTACGTGAATAAATAAATAAATAAAAAGAAAAAAAAGAAAATGTGGAGGCGTCCAGGCCCCTGGACGCCTCCTTCCCTCACTCACCGGCCCTCACCACACGGCCTCTCGTCCGCCTATCCAGCCTATTAAACCAACAGATTGAAGTTCCGAAGGGCTTACCGGGTCGTGATCGTCCTCTCCCGCGTCGCCAACGTCTACTGCAGCCTCTACGGCCAAAGGAGGAGCCTCCTCCTCCACGGCAATCTCCTCCGCCGCAGCAGCCTCCTTGGCATCATCCCTCAGCCTCCTCGGACGACAAGCCCGTCGTTTCCGCTTCTCTCCACCCTGGCTCGGGCCTCCTTGCTCCATTGGGACTAAGAATGGGTCGTCTGGTTTGACTGGGTCGTCTAAATGAACAGTAAATGAGCAAGGGGGGGGAGGCCCCCCATATATATAGAATCCACCTTCTTTGGGGCGTCCAGGCGCCTGGACGCCCCCACGTTTTTTATTTTTTTTTCAAAATTCAAAAAAATTAGGGGCGTCCAGGCGCCTGGACGCCCCCAAAACAAAAACTAAAAAAATTAAAAAATAAAAAATTAGGGGCGTCCAGAAGCCCGGACGCTCCCAAAAAAAATAAAAATTTCAAAACGAAAAATAAAAACGTAGGGGCGTCCAGGCCCCTGGACGCCCCCATCATAAAAATTTCAAAAAATAATAAAAGAGAAATAAGACAAGAGTATGTATATAATCCAAACAAAAGCACAAAATAAAAACACAAAGAAAAAGAAAAATCACCAAAAAATAATAATTAACGGGACAAGGGTCCAAAACTTCCAAATGCCAGATTTTATTCCATCAGAAAAGCAGAATGAGCTACATCAGGGGTTTAGGCGCCTTAGGCCTTAACTTCCCCAGTTCAGTTACATAAGCCCTCCACAGCTCGCATTCTTCCCCCACATGCGCTAAGGCCTTTCCCGCAACACTTGTCTTCCAGGGTGCTTTGACGGCCTTCACTTCCTTCGCGTCCGCTTCAGTGCCCAACTCCCTCTTCTTCAAAGGAACGATGCCAGTCGGTAGCAGGAACGAATGGCGTGGGATGCCAATCTGGAGGCAGCACTGATGCGCATTATAAAGGACGAACTCAGTCGCGCCGATCAGTTGAAGATCAACTTCGAGAGAAGGCCTCATGAGGAGATCAAGCGAAAGCAAACATGCCGGTGCGTAAGTGAAGAAGCTTTGTGTCACGGTGCGAAGTGAGACCGCCAGTCTTCACGTTTTTTCAGCCACGGAACGCGGTTCACTACAGTACCACCGAAGCCTAACACGTCGGCTATGTGATGAAGAGGGCTTTGCTGGAAAAGCTTCGAAGCGGTTGGCATTCCCTCACGGTGATCAAACTTGAAATGCAAATCCAGCCAGCAACTCAGGACAAGTGCGCAACCAAAAGGAGGCTTACCCATGCTCGAGGCAGTAAGGCCACTATACATGTAGGCAAGGACAGCGGGTCCCACCCTCTTTCCACGCCAGATCCCGCAGATAGCACTCAGTTGGTCTACCTCCACCATGTTGTCGGTATAAGGAAACAAGAGAGCACCCGCCAGACAAATGGTGAACCCTTTCATGATTCCCTCCAAATAGTCATCGTCTGGTAACCCTCTCAGGGCCTCCATGACCCATTCCGCGAGCTTTTGCAAATCAATTCCCTTTTGAGTACGAACCTTTCGGGCTGCGTCGGGCGGCATGAAGCTTCCAAGGACGCTTTCAGAAGTCCCCCGTGTCAGCATCCGCATAGCCTTCACCTTCCCGTCACTCTTCAATTTCTTCAATCCAAGCAGAAGTTCCACCTCCTCGAGGAGGATGGTCACCTCGAAGGTCGGGAAGATAAAAGTGTGGGTCTGGGGATGCCAGATCTCCACTAGTGCCCCCATAGCCGCCCAGTCCATACGAATCTTCTCGTAGTGTTTGACGTGAATAAGGAGCCCCTGCAGATGCCACTTCGAGAGTATGGCCCTCATGCCGATAGAGATGTTGGAAGTTAGCTTTGAAAGCCATGGCAGTTTGGAAAACTTCCTCGGGCCTGGGAAGAGTGGATATGGCTGGAAGAGAAAAGAAAAGGAAAGGAAGGAAGTAAGAAGAAGGTTCACGTGGAGAAATTTGAAAAGAATCAGCTTACCATATGCGACATGATCGTCCCACTCAGATAACCCTCGAGGTCGGAGAGTCGCCTGATCTCGCTGCTAGGTCTGCTCCTCTTCATAACGCGGGAAGACTCTCCTTCCATCCTGAAATCTCTAGATTCTCCTCTCTTTCCTCTCCTGAGCTTCCAAAACCCACCTTGATGCTTTTGAATGAACTAGCCTAAGGGGAGTTCTTATAGGAAGGGTAGGGCGCTACAGGACAGAACATGTCACATCAGCGGTCAATGTCAGGATTTTGGCTAGATCTCCTTTCCATTGTGGTGCAATTCTGTTACAATTCTGTTACTTTCTGATGTTATTAATCCATGCTGGCCTGTGCAGGTTTTGCTAACGGACGTCTTTGTCCTATCTTCTGTCCCACCTTTCAATGGTTGGTCCCACCATGTCATGCATCGTAGTATATGATACCTACGCTACTAGAACATGTCAAGGACCTTGCGGCTCGAACGAATCTGGGATTTGAGTTCCCCTTCAACAAAAATAGTGATGATCCCGGAAGAATTTGGGTTGTACGGATAGGCCGTTAACTTGTGGTAGCATAGGGACGACGGTTCCATTCAGTGAGTTGGTGCGCAGATAAACGGGCCCCAGCCCAGTGTCAGCTCACCGGATCGGTATCCTGACCCGTTCTTAACAAGTTGACAATATTATCCTTGGCTATTTTCTATTTTAGTCTGTTTTAAATTTTTATTTTAACCCAGCATGCATTCATATAGGACTTTGATTTATTGCGGAAGATCATTCAAGTGATTCGATTGCGAAAGCCGCTGTGCTTCAATTCTTACAAATATGAGATATTCCACTCCGAATGAAATACTGAGTTTCCTTGAAACGGCCCTACGTTGATCTTCCAAAGGAGACCCTTGTTTGGACAGACTCTCAGATATTTCTTTACTTTTTACCTTGTTTGACCCACCTTGGCTGCAGCACTTCCACATTGGCTGGTAACCGCTCCCCAAAAGGTGAAACCTGCAGGTTTATGACCCAGGTACTTCCACACCGAGAAGTTGGTCTCCTTTATTTTCATGCCTGAGTGCACATTTCACCCTCCCTTATTTGATCTCCGTCCAAGCAACCGTCAAGACTTAAAAGACCTCCTTCAAGGTCGCCTCATTGAAACTTTAGGAAAGATTCAGACAGTAACGTCAAAAGCGTGTCTCATCACACCTTGGCATCAACTTATCAGTCCGCTCCCACTTCATTTCACTCCACTTCGATACCATTCCACTACGTGTCGCTCCCTTGCAAAGCAGACGCCAAGGCGGGGCAACTGTAGACATGCCATTCCTGATGTCTCCTGAGAAAGTCTCATATTACTATACGACGCCCCGCAACGGCTTACGCATTCGAATCTTTTAAGTGCTTCCTTTTCTTGGGTCTTCTTCTGTCTTTTTCGGCATCCGGAATCGTCTCGTCACGGCATTCGGACGGCATCAACACCAGTCGGACGCATCAGAGGTTCTGAAACCAGGAAGGGTGTCTGTCGGGCGGCCGCCAACGCCTGAACTGAGGACCCGGGTGGGTCTTTATGGGGGCGTCCAGGCCCCTGGACGCCCCCATTCTTTTAATTTATTTTTCACAGCCCAAAACCAAATAAAAAATAATATATTAATGGAGGCGTCCAGGCCCCTGGACGCCTCCATAAAAATAAGTATAAAAAATATAAAATGTCAGCTTTGGCATAAAAACAAAACAAAAAATAAAAATAATATATTTATGGAGGCGTCCAGGCCCCTGGACGCCTCCATCAACTCCCTCACGGGTGTCGCCCACCGAACGACGGTTTGTCGTGTGGGAAAAAATCCAAATTATGTAGACGTCCAGCCAGCTGGACGCGCCCATTTCTGAATCACGAGGCGCCGCTCACAAAACCACGCGTTGTGCCAAACCGCGTGCGGCCGTCGGTGGGGTTCGGTGGACCTGTTGGAGGCGTCCGGGGCCCTGGACGCCTCCACAAAAATATTCTGAAAAAATAAATAAAAATTGAATAAAATATTAGTTCGACCCTGATGGAGGTGTCCAGGGTCCTGGACGCCTCCACCCTCCGGAGCCCTATAAATAGAGGCCCACCCCCTCAGTTCTGGAGGAGCTTCTAAGAGATCCGATAGGCTGCCGGAGCCCAGAGGCTACCGGAGTCATTTCTAACCCGTGGGGTCTTTTGTAGGTGGAGGTTCTACCGGCTTCTCGGGTGTCCAAGCTCGCGAGAGGAAGGCTATCTTCGTCCACCGCGCTTCCACGTCGTCCCTACGCTGCCGGAGCTCCGCCGGATCTCACCCTCGGCTCCTCTAATAAGCCTTTTCTTCCCCTTTTTCTCCATAGTTCTTTACATTCATCATACTGCATCCTCTATCTCCCTACATAAGGGCGCCGTCTCTTGCATACTTCTTGCATTCATCATTGCATTTTCCTCCTACTCGAGTTCGAGAGGGGTTTAAAATCACACCAACCAGGTGTGTGTCAGGTCATGATCTCGTTACTTTTATTGCAAGGAATTGTTACTACACTGCCATTTTCTAATTCCGTTCGTTTATTGTGTACTGTTTTGCAAGGGTAACCAAGGAAAGCCCTCTCCGTCGGCCGGTCGAAGGTGGAGGAAGAAGCAACCCGCCATCTCCCGCTCTTGAGGTAGGCGCGATCACTTTCGTTATTTTGGGGTCTTTTGGCCCCTGGCGATCACATCTTGTTCTCGAGGCCGTGGCGTGTCACTTCCCCAATGGCCGTTTAAATTTCCGTTCTTATATTCTCTTTATATTCTGTTATATTCTGCTCATATTCTCGAGGCCGCGGTGAGTCACTTCCCCAATGGCCGTTTAAATTCCCGTTCTTATATGTTATATTCTTATCTATTCATATTCTCGAGGCCGCGGCGAGTCACTTCCCCAATGGCCGTTTAAATTTCCGTTCTTATATTCTCTTTATATTCTGTTATATTCTGCTCATATTTTCAAGGCCGCGGCGAGTCACTTCCCCAATGGCCGTTTAAATTCCCGTTCTTATATGTTATATTCTTATCTATTCATATTCTCGAGGCCGCGGCGAGCCACTTCCCCAATGGCCGTTTCAATTCTTGCTATTTAATTTTTGCACCATTCCCATCCCCCCGAGGCCGCGGCGAGTCACTTCCCGCTATGGCCATTTAACCCCCATATCTTGCTATATTACATTTGTCCCGCTCGCCCCACCGGAGCAATCTCCCGTGGTGGCCCCTTCTCTTTTCTCTTATTTCTATGTTGCAGCAAACAAAAGAGGAGCCCGCGCGCTCCGCGTCTTCTCCGCTCCCCGAACCGCGTGACGTCGCTCACAGCTGGCAGCAACGGCACGCAACGAGCACGCAGACTCCAGGAACCACGCGGAAGCAGAACAAACAACGCCACCCCACCTAAAAAGTAGGGGTGAGCCACGTGTCACTGGCTCAGTAGGGATCACGCGGATCCCCACTGAAAAACACGCAGTAACACGGAACAATAAACACAGAAGGTGTAGTAAAGCAGGAAAAGCTACACTACAAAGCTGTAAAACTATGCTACAAGCAGTAGTGAACAAACGGGAAGTAGGAGTAGGGAACAAGCAAGAAAGGGGAAGAACCCGCGCAGACAAGCGGGGGCCGAACTAACCTCGGCACCCCAAACTACTCCAAGCAACAACAGAAGGGCAACTCTGATCTAACAAAGTCAGAAGTTACCGATCTGCTGACCCAACACCAGGTCTAAGACAAAGACCTGCAAGAATAGACAAAAAGGTCTAGAAAAGACCCACACGGACGACCAACAGACTCGGCCACACATACACGACTAGAACGTCATGCACACTGCCCCACGCACGACCAGAACATCATGCATGTGATAGGACACTGACCTCGGGTGTAGCCACGGAAAGGCCAACCCAGAAAGGTCACGACGCGCAAGAAACGCGAAGAGCAGTGGAGAGCCACGCGTCATAGACGGACGCACCTCCCCACCAGAGCAACGGCCAGCTGCGTCCACAGACGTCTTATGCTACGCCACAGGTGTCTCGCCTGCAATACCGCCGAAGCCACGGTAGAGTCGCAGACACCCCCACAGAACCAAACAACATCAAGTAACCAGTCAGGGTCACGCCCGTCGACGCATGTCCTCAGCCCCTGACCACGTGTGCCCACACTGGCTCTAGCCTAAGCCAGGTACTCCAGCTAGTTTTCTCCCTCGGTAGGATGCTACCGTTGGCTGGGAGCCCACGGAACTAGCTTAAAAACCGTGTCTCAGGAACACCCCTCCGCCATCACCAGGCGAGTCGGCACTCAAAGGCCTAGGGCAAAAATAATCAGAGGCGTACAAAACACAAAACTCCGAGCACAAGTGCTAGAGCACTGACAGGCAGACACGCTGTCACACGTACTACGAAGCACCACCGGCAGTACGGCAACTGCCAACAAACTCAGGACTAGGCAACTAGACCTACCACGTAATGATCCTGAGTCGAACGACTCCAGGGCAAGATCATCACAGACAGCGGGGCAAGCCGCCAATCGGTCTAATCCTAAGCCACGAAAAATAACACTCCGTAGGAAACGACTCACGGAGACCCGAGGGAACACTGAAGACCCTCAGCACACGTCTGGACACGCAAACCAAGGTAAGACAGCACCTTGAGGCATCCAGAACCAGTGTCTCGGGCTGGACAAAACCGCCAAGACACCCACATGCAAGGTCACCCGTCAACCGCTGGGTCACCCCGGGTTGACCGGAACCCAACCATAGACACACACAAGAGTAGGATAGAGAATCCTACGACATGCAACAAGACTCCTAGCTACCTTACAACGTAGTCCTAGCCCTCATAGGACGTCAAGAGACATCCACGGGACAACGGGTAGACCACAAGGCCAAGCCAAGACAAGCAGAATCCAAAAGAACGAAAATCGAAGCACAAGGCATGTAACGCACCACCCTTAGACCGCTACATGAACCTGACGGTCTAAGCCTAGGCCGTTACACTCCACGCGACGGTCGGGGGACAAGCCATCACACACACCGCCCTAACCAACTCCAGAAACACAAAGGCATGTAACGGCCAGCACCAGGCGCATTACACCAGCCTGACGCACCCGACCGGGGCCGTCAGGACCAACAACCCTCAAAACTCAAAACATACTCAGACCATGTAACGCGCTAGACCAAGCGCGTTACAGCCACCTAACGCGGCAACTCAAGCGCGTCAGGGCCAACAGGCACAAGCCAAAAACAACTAGCTGAGGGGCATGTAACGGTCCCGACCGGACGCGTTACAATCACCCAACGCATGGGGACGAGTCCGTTAGAGACAACGACGCAACCACCCCAACTCAGTCAAAACAGCCTGTAACGGCCTGGGGCAGGCGCGTTACACACACCTAACGCACGAGAGCACGGCCGTTAGGCGAACCGACTCACTCGGTCAAACACAGTCAAACAGAACGTAACGGCCTGGGGCAGGCGCGTTACGCACACCTGACACGCTAGGGCAGGCGCGCCAGGGGAACCGCCTCAAAAGGTCAATGTTAGTCAGCCAGAATGTAACGGCTTGGGGCAGGCGCGTTACACTCACCTGACGCACAGGGGCAAGCGCGTCAAAGGAAACGACTTAACCCAAACATAAAATGACAAAATAGATGTAACGCGTCTCACGGGATGCGTCAGAGAGATGTGACGCGCCACCCCTGGGCCGTCACGCTCTCAAAACCCCGAAGAACTCGAATCAACCCAGACGCTGTAACGGTCAGTCGTGGGGCCGTCATGGCATGTAACGGTCCCTAGAACGACCGCCACACCAGTTACGGCGGGAAAACGGAGGGTTGGCCAAATCGGCCCGTTCCATGCCCCATTCACGCCGAAGCGCAGGGGAAACAACCCTCGATGATGAAAAACAACATAAGAAGGCTAAAAAGCCCACATGCAAGCACAAAAACACAAGATCGGTGCGATTCCAATGAATCCACCCTAAATGGGTCAACGAGGTTCCCGGGCTCCTACCGGCCTCGAATGACCACCGATCAACACAAAACTAGCATGGATGGGATCCTAACATCCCAACGGTCAGTTCAACACTAACCGAGTTACAAATGGTTGCCGTTCTCCGGCGAACCCTACAAAACCTGAAAATCACGGTTTAGGCTAAACAAGCCCAAACTTGGCCGTTTCCGCGCCAAACGAAGTGCAAGGGCAGGGAAAACGAGCAGGAGGAAGTGAGGAACCATCACCCTACCTCCACCGAAGAAACCGTGCCCCGAAGGGACTAAACCGGGCCGAAAACGATGCCGCGAGCTCAAACGTCGGCTTTGAATCCACCGTTCGGGATCGCGCCAAAACCATCTCGATCCTCATTCCGTCGCATCCCCAGTCAGCTCCACAGCATCCCCAACACGTGCCTCTAGGTACCCCGTCTGCAGCCGGAGCCGAGAAGCCACAAGAGGAGAGGAAACGGGAGAGAAAGACGACGGCGGCGAATGAGAAGGAGGAGAGAGGAAAAGGAAAAAAAAGGAAAAGAAATTAGGAATTTTCCTAATTTCTGAAAAATCCGATTTCTGGCCCTATCTCCGAAAAATACGCAAAAATAGTTGAAACGACCGTCTCGAAGAGTAAATCGTCGCTGTAGCATCCGCGAGTCGATGAACTGACAAACAAACTCACCGTAGGGTTCCGTAAGTAGTACGAGAGAAAAACCCACACGGCTCGTAAAGCTCAACTCGGAAGCCACAAAAGTGAACCGAAACTCACCGAAACCAATCCAAAAGATCCAATGAAGATCCAGCAATACCTACCAAGGATCCAGGGCATTACACACGGGCTGACCCTTGACAACCCTGTAGTAATTATTCTGGACAAGCCCTTATTTGTATGTTTCTATTATGCTGATGGCTGGGGTATCGACCACCTCGACTTGTATCATTGTCTTGCTTCCCGCGGCCATGTAGACCTGGCTGATCTGGCCAAAAAGTACAAGAAAATTGGCGACATTTGCTGGCTTGTTCGGGAGGCGACATCCCGAAGCAAAGAGGTGGTGATGGGGACATCAGGGCAAGAGCACTGACATTTTTCATTTACATTTGTGTCCTTTAGTTTGCTTTTATATCCTTGGGAAAGTATGTTCACAATTGTAAGGCTTCATAAGCCAATGTGTTATTCCCTAAGATTGTTTGGGTTTTTGTGCAAAATGTCAGTAGGTCCAGCAAGGGGGCCCCCATTCCTTCCCCATTGGTCCACCTAATCCTTAGGGCCCATGTGGGGTCAGTCAAAGGTCCAAGGTGGGTTTCTAGATGGCTTGACCATTCAAGTGGACAATTGGATTAAAAAGTCCAATATTCCAACCCTTAAAGTCCAAAATGCTTCCCCCTTATAATATAGTTTATCCCATGTTGTATTTTTTATTTAATTTGGTCATTTGACCACATGGGAGAGAAAATCCCCTCTCTCCCATGAAATTCCCAGCCCCCCATCCCATGCTATTCTCTATATAAGCCTATGTATAGTGTCATTAGAGATATTAATGAAGAATTAAGTATTTTTACCAAGAGCAAGTCCAATGGCACTGCTTGTGTCTCTCCTCCCCCTCTTGCAGATGGATTTCTACTGAATCTTGGGTGTGAAGCCCTTCTATCTTCTCCTTAGCCCCTCTGAATTCTATTTCTGCCGCCGCCGCCGCCATCGCGCCGCCGTCTCCATCGCCGGAGTTCTATCTACATCAGGACAGAACCCTACTCCGTGATTTTTAGCTCTCCATCAAGAGCTCAGATCGCAACCAAACTTGGAGGGTGAGTCATCCATGTCCACCCCAGCCTCCACAAACAAAATCCAGTCATTTACCTTTTGTTTGCTATTTTTCCATTTTTGTATATTTCCACCTTCCAGTTCCGTCTTCTGTCTAGATCCTGTCATAGCAACCCTGTGTTTCCAGGTTTCGACCCCCTTTCTCTTTTCTTCGTGAGTCACCATTTTATTGGGAGTTCTGTCCATCTAGTACCTCTTCCAAAAATTTTCTTGTGAATTTAGGATCCCATTTATATTTTCAAAAAAATCACTTTCAGATCCCAACTTAGTATGTCTACCCCTGTTTAGATCCGACCACCCAGCAGTATAAAATACATTTCCCCACCCAAACCTCCACCAAATCTGTCACAAAAATTATTCCCGTTTTCCTTCTTTCCACCTCTACAACTTTTGTGAAGAAGTCAACTTCCTGATCTGAACTTTGATCCACGGTCAATGCCAACACTCTGGAAAAATCACTTCTGCCCTGAGATTTCGGGTCCTATCCAACAGCAGCTTGTAAAATCGGTCAAGGCCAGATATGAGAAATTAAAAATTATTTCTTTGGCCCTAGATCAAAGCATTTTGAAATAGCTTTCCAACGATACCTCTTGTGCGTCGATCCGACATCGGGAGTGATCGCAGCAGCGGTGTTCGCCGGGTCGCGCGCTGTAAAATTGAAACTACAGATCTGTGAGCAGCTTGGTCAACCATTGAAGACCGGAGCCAAGTCACCTTCCAAAGGGCGAACCAACGTGCCGCCTTCCAGGGAGCGCTTCTCCTGAAGTCAACGTCACAGCGGTACCACTCCGGGTCCACTTGGACCCGCTAATGAGCACGTGGGCCCCACATTCGTGAATACGCGTGGCGCTAAAGCTACACCAAAACGCTACCCATCCACGCAAGTTCGGTCCTCCCGGGCCCCATTTGTAGCCCGTTACCTCCCTGCGTGGAGTGGACAGTAGAAATTATTTCTGTAATTATTATAATAATTGTTTAACCGGGAGTTACTGTCTTGGCCGGGATCGTCTTCCCCACGCCCGGAGCGTGGAGGTAAACTCGCTCCCACTCTTTATCGCATTTTTCTTAGTTCGTATTCATTCGTATATGCCGTTGCGAGTGTAGGTTCCTAGCTTGATATATTGTTATCACCGTTGCGAGAGTGAGTGAGTGTACCGTCCCGTGACTCAATCCGAGTTAACGCGGAAAAGGCCGATACCCGAGACTCACGGCTGATTTCTCAACCGCGCCCGGTCCCACGTCTTCCCTCGGTTAGGGGCGATCGGGAGCTAGAGTCCCAGGTCGCGTGTCCGTCCCGCATCAATTTGGTATCAGAGCGCCAGTTGAGTCTAGGGTAGTCTGGTGGAAAAAAAAAGTGTCATTTACGTCTAGTCATTGTCTAGGTGTCGCATTTGCATATCATTAATCGGTATATCAAATGGTGTTGTCCGAACGTTAGGCTATGCTTATCGGGAAGGCCGCACACTTGCGCGAGTGATCTTCGGATCGATTAACTCCGCCACGTATCGAGTCTTGGTTTAAGTCTAGGGTCCTCACTATGCATTAGTTAGTGCATTCCAACTTGCATTATCGTTTAGGGTCGTGTCTAGTGTCTTGTCTCTGTGTGTCGGCATGTCCGCCTTGTAGCTCCCCATTCCCAATGGAATCTCGGTCGCCTAGGCGATATTACCGTTGACACCCTCATGGGCTTGGGCCCAAAGCCCCGGACTTTTATGGCTCCAAAGTCCCGAGTGACTACCTACATTGGGAAGCCTCTATGGATAAATATTCCGCTTATTACATCATGTTCGAGGCCCATGAATTCTCTTTTGCCAAGGATAGGCTACTTCACGAGGCTACCGAGAAGTGGGGATATATTTAATGCTTGAGGCAGATTAGGAGGCAAGGGCCCGTCGAATCATGGTGGGACATGAAAAGGGAGCTTAGGAAGGTTTACCTACCCCAGCCGATCCCCTCAAAACTGTCCCACCCAATCACCTCCAGACGGCTCCACCCACCTACCTCCAACCACGGGGGTTATACCACTAGTCGGCCCCACCAACTCACCCGCAATCAAGTGGGCCACACCTCCATCCAAGCCCACCAAAGCACTCCAAATCAAGTGGCCCATCCAGTCAACTCCAACCAAGTGGAAACCCCACTTATAGTCGAGCCTAGGTCCGCACCCGGGCCGAGAGATGAGGAGCGAGTCCACCACGAGGTCCCTACTCCAACCCGCACCTTTGATGAAATCGAGAAAATGTTTTCGGATTGGTTGGAAAGGACACATGCTTCTTCACCACCCGTGAGTGCTCCATTGCTACCCTCTACTTCCGAACTTTATTCGGAACCATCTCATTTGGAGCCACTTTATCCCGAGCCACCTGTGTTTCTAACGGGTACGCTTTTCATAGCCGAGCCGCTTCTTAGTTGACTCAAGGATGGCTTGGTCCCGCCTTCATATCCATCCATGGACCCCAGCCTACCATTGGTGTCCGTCAACTCCTTCCACACTACATTCCGATCTAGTCACCATGTTGATACATTGGATGACCTTGTTATGGGATTAGACTCGCAATGGCAGTTGACGCACTCATTGGCCCGAAGCTTCGACCAACCCACTAGTCGTAGCTTCACTCATCCGGCCTTAGGGTCCATTACCTCCGTGTGCACCGTGGGTTATGTCACCACGGAGGTTCTCTTATTCCTCCCTATGTCGGCCGAGTCCAACTTCATTCCCTCTTGCCCAAGGGAGGAATCTTATTTTTATCACATGACCACCGTCTCATTCACCATGACGGATGAAGGTGACCACCCACACCTTCAAGAATTTCACAATTGAGATCATGTCATGTTGGAACCCATCTCTCGGGGTCATACCTTCTTTGACCCTTTTGACCCCTTCACTAGTGGACCTCCCGAGCTACCATATATACTTCACTTCTTCGAGGGAGTCCACTATCACATCCCTTCCCCACGAGCCGGGTCGTCTACACCCACCAAGCCCGTTCCCTTGCGAGATACACCATCATCTAGGGGAAAAAAAGAAGATGCATTTGGTACCCCTGGCCCTCCCACATCTAAGTCCACTATGCATGCATGGTCCATTTTAGGAGGTCTAGGAATTCCCCATGACGTCAACCTCCGGTTACGTCAGATGCATGCATGGCATACATTCGGGTGTCTTGGTCCGCCGTCACCCATGTACGGGTCGGACTAACATTAGGTTTGTTTAGGGTCTTTGTGAGTCTTTATTTCGTTTGTCTGTCGTGTGTCTGTGCATACATCGAGTCGAGTAGGTTTTATACGCTCGCGTTGTTAGTCCCTTGCGAGTGCGACTTGTCGGACTTTGGGATCAGTTCTACTTCATATCGGATCTAGTCACTTAAGGGACTCAGCGGTGATTCCTAGTGAGTCTTTGAGCCGCTTCCTTCATTTGAGAGTGACCCCACCCCGGAGTGTCCACCTCTAGCCTCTTCCCCAGCAGCGTATGCATATCGAATCTATACGGGATGAGCAGGTGTCGATTAGTTGGAGTGGAGCGTACTCCGCGCTTCTAGATTCGGTGACGCATCCGCCGGAGCTACTCGAGCAGCCGCACCCCTTACTCGACGGGGTCGAGTTCTTCCCACCCGGGGAGAATTGATGGGGACATCAAGGCAAGAGCACTGACATTTTTCATTTGCATTTGTGTCCTTTAGTTTGCTTTTATATCCTTGGGAAAGTATGTTCACAATTGTAAGGTTTCATAAGCCAATGTGTCATTCCCTAGGATTATTTGGGTGTTTGTGCAAAATGTCAGTAGGTCCAGCAAGGGGGGCCTCCATTCCTTCCCCATTGGTCCACCTAAGCCTTATGGCCCATGTGGGGTCAGTCAAAGGTCCAAGGTGGGCTTCTAGATGGCTTGACCATTCAAGGGGACAATTGGATTAAAAAGTCCAATATTCTAACCCTTAAAGTCCAAGATGTATCCCCCTTATAATATAGTTTATCCCATGTTGTATTTTTTATTTAATTTGAATTTGACAACATGGGGAAGAAAATCCCCTCTCTCCCACGAAATTCCCAGCCACCCCTTGCCATTCTCTATATAAGCCTATGTATAGTGTCATTAGAGATATTAATGAAGAATGAAGCATTTTTGCCAAGAGCAAGTCCAAGGGCACCCCTTGTGTCTCTCCTCCCCCTCTTGCAGATGGATTTCTGTTGAATCGTTGGTGTGAAGCCCTTCTATCTTCTCCTTAGCCCCTCTGAATTCTATTTCTACCGCCGCCGCCATCGCACCGCCATCACGCCGCCGTCTCCATCGCCGGAGTGCTATCTACATCAGGATAGAACCCTACTACATGATTTTTACCTCTCCATCAGGAGCTCAGATCGTAACCAAACTTGGAGGGTGAGTCATCCACGTCCACCCCAGCCTCCACAAAAAATGTCCAGTCATTTACCTTTTGTTTTCTATTTTCCCATTTTCGTATATTTCCACCTTCCAATTCTATCTTTTGTCCAGATCCTGTCACAGCAACCCTTTGTTTCCAGGTTTCGACCCCCTTTCTCTTTTCTTCTTGAGTCACCAATTTTATTGGGCGTTCTGTCCATCTTGTGCCTCTTCCATAAATTTTCTTGTGAATTTAGGATCCCATTTATATTTTCAAAAAAATAACTTTCAGATCCCAACTCAGTCTATCTGTTTCTGTCCATATCCGACCACCCAGCAGTATAAAATACCTTTCCCCACCAAAACCTCCACCAAATCTGTCACAACAATTATTCCCGTTTTCCTTGTTTCCACCTATACAACTTTGGTGAAGAAGTCAACTTCCATATCAGAACTTCGATCCACGGTCAATGCCAACTCTCAGGAAAAATCACTTCTGCCCAGAGATTTCGGGTCCTGTCCAACAGCAGCTTGTAAAATCGATCAAGGCCAGATCTGAGAAATTTAAAATTATTTCTCTGTCCCTAGATTGAAGCATTTTGAAATAGCTTTCCAACGATACCTCTTGTGTGTCGATCTGACGTCGGGAGTGATCGGAACAGCCGTTTTTGCCGGGTCGTGCGCTATAAAACTGAAACTGCAGATCTGTGAGCAGCTTGGTCAACCATTGAAGACCGGAGCCAACTTGCCTTCCAAAGGGCGAACCAGCGTGCCTGTCACGCCCCGAGCCTTTATTACAGCGGAAGACTAGCTCGAGGAACGCGAACAGTCGGCATGGTAAGCCTCCTGCAAGCAAGAACGATCAGAGCGCAAGGCAATCACACATAAGAATGCAATCGCACAATATTTACTCAACTTCAACTTTCATTAATAATCAAATCCATTATTCGAATA
The DNA here is from genome assembly GCA_022559845.1 of Amorphophallus konjac. Taxonomy (NCBI): domain Eukaryota; kingdom Viridiplantae; phylum Streptophyta; class Magnoliopsida; order Alismatales; family Araceae; genus Amorphophallus; species Amorphophallus konjac. Next base: position 231,316,822 of record CM040126.1, read on the forward strand.
CAACCACTAATTCAACTTTCATCATGCTAGACTCAAGAAATAAGAAATTACATAGACTCGATCTAAACAATGTAAACTTCCTAAGTCCTCGCTCATTCTTTATTCACTCTCGGATCCGCTACTTGAACATTCCGAATCCGAACCCGACTCACTTCCATTTCCTGAAAAAGAATAGAAATAGGTAATGAGCACACTTACCCAGTAGGTATCTTCGCATCAACATGAAGGCATCTTAAAGTAATTAACATTTTTGTGTTGCATCCCTACGGTTTTGATGATGTCTCACACTATAAATCAATCTTCTATCTCTAGATTAATTCATGCTTCATCATGTAGGACTGTGCAGTTCATATGGTTGTCAGATAGATATGCACTACTTGATCATGTCTACACTATGTCTGCATAGTCTGGACAGTGATGGGTCGACGCCCCCTTCTGATGGGTCGACGCCCCCTTTGATTTCCAAGTCCATACATTGATCTTCATATTCAAAGTCTGTACATTGGTCTTCACCTGAAGTCCATACATTGGTCTTCATATTCAAAGCCTGTACAGCCATTCCTTGAGATCAAGTCCATACAACGGCACTGTAGCTTGCATCTGAAGTCTATACATCCTTTCAAGGGGCCAAGTCTATACATTCTCCCATTCATATCCAAGTCTACACATCGCCTCACATCTTCCAAGTCTATACATCCAGTTGAACCTCAAAGTCTACACATCGCCTCACATCTTCCAAGTCTATACATCCTCAGTTGAACCACAAGTCTATACATCCTCAGTTGAATCCCAAGTCTATACATCGTCTGCCATTTCAAAGTCAATACATTGTCCTTCGTCGCACGCATCATGTCCCAAAGTCTGTACAGCCTCTAGTCACAAACCAAGTCCATACATCACCTTCTGCAAGCATTACCTCAAGTATGTACAGCCTGTGCATTACTTCATAACAAGTCTAGACATTCTGGTTGCGTTCAATGTCTACACATCCTGCTAGGTCGCACTTCAAAGTCTGTACACTGCACAGCACTATACAAGTCCATACACTGGCTGCATTGCACAAGTCTATACATTGGCTTGGGCATCCAAGTCTAGAAATTGATTCACTGTTCATGCCTTGATTCGAAGTCTGTACAGCGAGCGGGGTTCATCAAAGTCTGTACATTGCTTGGCGCTCACCAAGTCTATACATCGCTTCAAGCGTTCCAATGTCTATACAAGGCTTGCATCATTAAGTCTAGCCATAGCACTGTAGCTTCCCTAGGTGAACTCTATACATTGCTGATCGAACGTAAGTCTACATGTTCCAACCTATTCCTACGTTCGCTGCTTTAGCTACACCCTAAGTCTACACATTGGCAAAGTGTATACATCGTTCATGCAAGTCTGTACAGCCAACGCTTTCATTGATTCCAAGTCTGTACACTGGTCCTCAGGCGTTCCAAGTATGTACATTGGTTCATGTTTACCAAGTCTATACAGTGCTTCAATAGTCTCCAAGTCTATACAGCCTGCCTTCATGTTTAGAGTCCCTACACCATTCCTCAAAGGCCAAGTGTATACATTGTCCATATGTTCAAATGTTTCTAGTCTATACATTGGATAGACTCGTTCATGCTTTGTTCATCTCAAGTCTGTACACTGCCTTTCACATGCACTCATTAATCAAGTCTGTACAGTGCCTTGTTTGTAAGTCTATACACTCTATTCCCTCATACACTTCACAGAAGTCTAACATTCCCCTTTGTTATGTTAATGCACTTTACTGCAAGTCGATACACTGAGCTCACATGAAGAACTTCAACTCTATACACTCTCACACTTGACACACTTGCCTAATTGACATCCCTAAGTCTATACACTCGAGGGCTTCATACATTTCACAGAAGTCCACACATTCCCCCTGTTATGATAATGCATTATTCAGCTAGTCTATACACTGAGGTCGCATGAAGACTCACAAGTCTATACACTCTCTCAGTGTACACACTTACTCATTTAATGTTCTAAAGTATATACATTCGTTGATATCTGACTGAACTAACTAATCACATTTCCTTGTCTCTACCTGCAGATGATTCAGGTTAATGATTGGGCACGTCAATCGAGGATGATACCTGGCACGTGATCCGAGAATACTCTGGAAAAGGAGGGAACGAGACTCACTCGTGTGAAGGCCTGAAAGTCAGGTCGAATGCCATATAAAAGGTGCCTTCTGCGATTAGATGGATTGAACTGAAAAAAAAAGCTGAAGAGCAGAATCCCTGAGCAGAAGAAGGAAAGAGAGAGAGCCTCCACGTTCCAGAAAGAAGATAGAGAGAAAAGATTTGAGAGTATTGCATGAGAGAAAAGTCTGAGTGAGAGAGAAGAGTCCAATTTGCTTCTTCGGAAGCTACATTTGTTTTTGGTTTTTCTGAAACGATTGTTGTTCATCGTTGGTCTTGTTTACATTTCTATTTTTCTTTACATTTCTTTATATCTCTGATTTCGAGTTGTTACTCTCCAGTGTTTGGAGGAAGGGAGAGTTACTCCGGTTCCCCTCTGGGCTACAGTGGAAGAGAGATCTGTGATCTCTGGTTTTGCCAGTGACGGGTTGTCATTAGGAGGTTCCCTCCGGGTTGGAGGAAGGGAGAGCCATCTCCGGTTCTGGTCTTGCTGGTAGCAGGTCCAGGTGTCAAACTCTGTAGGTAGCAGAGTTTGGTTGAGGGATTTGTTTCCCTTGGTTGTTCAAGCTGTGTGGCAGCATTTTGTTCGCAGACTAAGTCTGCAGTTTTCTAGCAGTGGCTAGTGGAATCCTCACTCTAGTTGGAGTGAGGGGTGGATGTAGATTATGGACTATAATCGAACCACCTTAAAATCTCGTCTCCTCTATGGCTTGCTATTATCGTTTGTGCTTTCCTTCTGTTTGGCATTGTGTTTGTGTGTGGACGGCCTCTTCTAATCGCACCTTATTATTCTGTCTTAGTTTCTCACTGCGTTAGCTGTATTGTTTAGCTATATCTGAAGGGTTGTATTTCGAAGTAGTGAGTTTCCGCTGAAGTTTTGCAAATTGGGAGTGATCTATTCATCCCCCCCTTCTATATCACTCTTCGCTGCGCTAACATTTGGTATCAGAGCAGGTTTGCATCATGTCGACGAACGGTCAGGGAACTGCTAATGGTCCTAGAAGCTTCATGGCTGAAGGTCAATCCATTAGTCGCCCTCGATTTTTTGATGGTAATAATTATCTCTTTTGGAAGAACAGGATGGAAGTGTTTATCAGAGCACAGAGCCACAAGCTGTGGAGGGTAATTACTGTTGGCCCGTATGATCTGCCATCGAACGAGGACGCGTGGACAGATGACCATGTCAAGCTATCTTCACTCAACTGGACGGTGCTGAACATCATCCAGTGTGCTGTTCACGCAGAGGAATATGCCTGTATATCTGCCTATAGGACTGCCAAGCGAATGTGGGATGAGCTGCAATTAATCTACGAAGGTACAGCTCAAGTGAAAGCCTCGAAGGTAAACCTCTACACCTCTAAGTATGAACTGTTTAGGATGAATGTAGAGGAGAATATTACTGAAATGTATGCCAGGTTGTCCTTGATCACAAACACACTTAAGGGGCTAGGGAAGGATCTAGCTGACGCAGATATAGTCAGGAAAATTCTTAGATCTTTATCCCCAGCATGGCACACTAAGGCCATCATGATTGAAGAGTCAAAAGATCTGACGACCTTGACTGTGAATGAACTCATAGGATCCCTCATGACCTATGAGATGAATTTTAAAGGAGGTGGTGAAGGAACTGATAGGAAGGCTAAGAATGTAGCTCTCAAGGCTTCCCGCAACAAGAGTAGCAGTAGCAGCAGCAGCAGTAGTAGCGGTGAGTCTGATGGCTTCTCAGATCTCGACCAGAAGGAGCAGGCGATGCTCACTCGTCAGTTCAGTAAATTTTTAAGGAGAAAGGGGAAGACCTTTAAGAGGAAAAAGCCATACTCCTTTAACAAGAATGTTGAATCTATTAATCATAGGGATAGAAATCCTAAGAGACTGACTTGTTATCATTGTAACAAACAGGGACACATGAAAGGCGAATGCCCAGATCTTCAGAAGAAGGGTCCCTACTTCCAGAAGAAGAACACAAAGGTGCAGAAGAAGAAGAAGCCACAGGCGATGGTCTGCACATGGAGCGAGGAGGAAGAAGATCCCGAAGACACTTCCTCAGAGGAGCATGAAGAAGGAATTTGCCTAATGGCAAACAGTGAAGAGGAGGTAAACAATGTTTTTGAAAATTTTACGATTGATGACTGGGAAGATGCTTATGCTGAGTTATTAGATAAGTTCAATTCTCTTAGTAAAGAGCATAGGGTTCTGAAAAGAAAATTTAATACTAATGTTGAAGAACAAACCCAGGTCTGTGAGGAAAATCAGAAACTAAAAGAGCAACTAGAAGAAATGACCTCACTAAGAAAAGAAAATGATAAGCTCAAGGGAGAAAACCAAGAAAGTCAAAATCAGCTCAATGAACTCAAAATAAGAATTGAAGAAAGCTTGAATGAAAGTAGAGTGAACTCAGAAAAATATGAAGCTGTTAAGAAAGTCAATGGTGAACTTCTAAAAAATTATGAGTCCCTTCAAAAGGAGCTGGAAGACAAACAGAAAGTTTTGGAAAAATTTATCCAAGGAAAATCTAGTCTGGATGCTATACTGGGGGCTAGGGTTAACTTCAATAAGGAGGGTCTAGGCTATGACCCAACTAACAAAAGACCCTTACAATTCAAAACCATTACCTTCTGCCCAGAGAAGGGAAAAGTAAAGCTGGACACACCATCCAGCTCAAACAGCAGTAAGGGAACTCAAGGTCAGAAGGAAAGTTCTAAAAATAGTGCTGGTCAACCATTTAAAATGGGAATGAATTCTGTGAAGAATTTCACTAAGCCTACCAATCATAACATAAATGGTAAATGGACCAAGCAAGTGGATCAGAAGAAAAGCTGGAATTACTACAATCAGATGGGTCCAAAGAGGACCTACTGGAGAAATGATCATCATCTTCAAAAATCTGTTGATCAACAAACTTACAGGAGATATCCTAGGAGTGGCAAGCCTAATGAATGGAATAGAACTTACTTCTCCAGACCAGCTGGACTTAATTTCAATAAACCAGAAGTAAAGGTGCCAGGGAAATCCATGCTGAAGCAAATTTGGATTTCTAAACATTTGATTAGAGATTTGAATAATGTCCTTGGACCAAACTCATCTTGGGTTCCAAATCACTCTGCTTGATGTTATTTGTGTAGGTCGGCCTGGCAGCTGAAGACAACAAGTGGTACCTCGACAGTGGCTGCTCCAGGCACATGACAGGAGACCGATCCAAGTTCAGCAAGATAGAGATGAAGGTAGGGGGTCTGGTCAAGTTTGGAGGAAAGAACAAAGGTAAGATTATTGGAGTTGGTACAGTAGGTAAGTCTTCCACAAACTCCATTGAAAAAGTTCTACTTGTGGAAGGTCTTCAACACAACCTGATTAGCATTAGTCAGTTATGTGACAAGGGTCACAGGGTTGTGTTTGATGATAATTCATGCAAAATCTTTGAAATAAATTCTGATGTGGTTAAATTTGTAGCCAACATGATTAATAATGTCTACATGGTAGACCTAGATGAGGAATCTGAATCTAATATTTGTTTATCTGCCAATTCTGAAAATGATGCTTTTGAATGGCATAGACGTCTAGGTCATGCTAGCTTTACTACTTTAAATAAATTGGTCAAGCATGATTTAGTGAGAGGCATGCTTAGAATTAAATTCAATTCTATTTCACAATCATGTGATGCATGTGCTCTAGGCAAACAGACCAGGAATTCTTTCAAATTAAGATCTGAGCCATTGTCCTCTAGACCAATGGAACTCCTCCATATGGACCTCTTCGGTCCTACTAGAACTCAGAGTCTTAATGGGAACAGGTTTGGCTATGTCATCATAGATGACTTCTCTAGATATTCATGGATCTTTTTCTTAGCAAATAAAAGTGATGCATTTCAAAAGTTTAATCTGTTTTTCAATAAGGTCAAACAAGAAGGAAAACACAAGATCTGTTCTATTCAATCTGACCATGGAGGTGAGTTTGAAAACTCCATATTTTCTGATCTTTGTGAAAGAGAGGGACTAACACACAGATTTTCTTCTCCCAGGACACCTGAACAGAATGGAATTGTGGAGAGAAGAAATAGAACTGTGGTGGAGATGGCCCGAACCATGCTAATTGAAAGTCAATTACCAAGGAGGTTTTGGGCAGAGGCGGCCAATACAGCAACTTACATAATCAACAGGGCCATGGTAAGACCCATTCACAAGAAAATACCCTATGAGCTTCTAAAAGGTAAGAAACTAAACTTGTTTCATTTCAGAATTTTTGGAGCAAAATGTTTTATTCATAACAATGACAAGAAAGATTTAGACATGTTTGAAGCTAAAAGCTCCCCTGGAATATTTTTGGGATATTCAGAAGTGTATAGGGCATATAGGGTCTTTAACATAACAGATAAAAAGGTTGAAGAGTCTCCACACATTATTTTTAGTTAAAAGAAAGGTGTCACTAACATTGAAAATGTTGACAGGGATTCCAATCATGATGGGGAATTCTTAGAAGACCAAGAAGAAGAGAAGACTCAGCCAAGTGGAACAGCAAATCCTCCCAACCAGGAAGAGCCAAGAGAAACAGGTGAGTCTTGAATAAATGTTAGATTTCTAAAAGATCATCCGATAGATAATGTCATAGGCAATCCTGAAGATCCTCTTCGGACTAGGTCTCATTTTAGGAATGTGAATAATGAAGACTTAATTGCTTTAGTCTCACAAATTGAACCCAAATCAATAGAAGAGGCCTTGGCTGATCAAGCTTGGGTCAATGCCATGTGTGAGGAATTGGGCCAGTTCGAAAGAAATAATGTCTGGAAACTTGTTCCAAGACCAGATAATGTTAATATCATAGGAACTAAGTGGGTGTTCAAAAATAAAATGAATGAAGATGGAATCATTTCAAGGAATAAGGCCAGATTAGTAGCCAAGGGCTACTGTCAGGAATTTGGTGTAGATTTTGATGAATCCTATGCACCTGTTGCTAGGATGGAAGCTATAAGATTGTTGCTTGCTTTTGCATGTTCAAAGAATATAAAACTCTAACAAATGATGTTAAAAGTGCCTTTTTAAATGGAGTCATTAAAGAAGAGGTTTTTGTTGAGCAACCCCCCCGGATTTCAATTCTCTCCTCAACCTAACCAAGTTTTCAGGTTAAACAAAGCCTTGTATGGTCTAAAGCAGGCTCCTCGAGCATGGTATGAACGATTGACTGAATTTCTGATCAGCAAGGGCTACAAAAGAGATAAAGTAGATCAAACTTTATTTACCAAGGGTACAAATAAAGATCTCCTCATAGTTCAGGTATATGTAGATGACATTGTGTTTGGATCAACTAAGCATGAACTATGTGTTGAATTCTCTAAAATGGTGTCTGCTAAATTTGAGATGAGTTTGGTTGGTGAACTAAAGTACTTTCTTGGCTTGCAGGTACAACAGCTAGAGGATGGGTGCTTCATCAACCAGACCAAATACACAATGGAACTGTTCAAGAGGTTTGGTATGGAAAATCTGAAGCACATTACAACACCCATGGGTACCAATACCTCACTGGATGCAGATGAGACAGGTAAAGAAGTAAATGCCAAGCTCTATCGAGGTATGATTGGATCTCTTCTTTACTTGACAGCTTCCAGACCTGATATACAATTCAGTGTAGGAATGTGTGCAAGGTATCAGTCTAGACCTACTGAATTACATTTAGCTGCAGTGAAAAGAATTTTCAGATATTTGTCAGCTACTCATTCTCTTGGTTTATGGTTTCCTGCATCACACACATTTAACTTAGTTGCATACACAGATGCTGATTATGCAGGATGTAAACTAGACAGGAAAAGCACTAGTGGTCATTGTGAATTTTTGGGTGGGTGTTTAGTGTCTTGGGGTTCCAAGAAACAACATTCTGTGGCCCTCTCCACTGCAGAAGCTGAATATGTGGCTGCAGGGAGTTGTGGAACACAAGTCATTTGGATTAAACACCAGCTTCAGGACTACCAAGTAGACCTGGGGTGCACACCTATCTATTGTGATAATACCAGTGCCATTAATCTTGCCAAAAATCATGTTTTGCATTCACGAACCAAACACATAGAGATAAGGCATCATTTCATAAGAGATGAGGTTTCTAAAAGTAATTTTGAACTGATTCATGTAGGCATAGATAATCAGATTGTTGACATCTTCACTAAACCTCTGGATAATGAAAAATTCACAACACTGAGAAGAGAATTAGGCTTATACAAATTGTCTTAATTGTGTAGTCTGTTCTTTTTGTGAGGGGGAGTTCTGTATGACTGTTGGTTAGATTTCAGGAATGCTGTGAGTGAGGGGGAGCTGGTTGAGCTGTGAGAGGAAGTGTTCTTTGACAAATTCAAAAAGATTGACCAGATGTGTGTCTTTGCTGGTTTTCATGACAGATTTAGTTTGGTTCTCTCAGACAGTAGAAGGTCACTTAATTCTTAAGTCTATAAGTAAGTGATACTAAAGTCCAGTTAGAATCTTTCCTCTAGTATTCCATCAGAGATCTGGATTAATTGTAAAAAGTATATCTTCCTACATTGTCAATGATTCTGGTTCAGGCCAAAACCTGTATGTCTTGATATCTGACCCAATCAGCTTGAAATCTAGACTTCAAGATTGACTTCAAGTAATAGTCCTTCTGGTATTGTTTTCAATCATTCCATCTCTTCAACACAAGGGCTTAACTAAACAAACATGTCTTGTTTTGTTCACTGAGAAACTGGGAGCTTCATCAATGAAATGAATATTTCTCCTATGTCATGAGGTGTCAAATGCTTAAAATGAATGAAAAAGACATGACAGAGCAATGGTGGCTAGCTGGTGAGTAACTGGGGACTCTGGCCTCTAATCAAGGTGTTTCCTCATGTCAAAAGCCACAGTTACTAACTCTGTTCCTTTAATAAAAAAAGGGGGAGGAAGTAATGAGGTACTCACTCTGAGTAACTGGGGATTCAGGCCTCTAATCAAGGTGTCTCCCTAATGTCAAAAGAGTGAATTACCAACTTACTCATTGATCTTCTTGAAAATCATCTCAAAAATTCCTTGTTGTTATGCAACTAATGGATTACTTGTCCTCAATACCTTGAGAACACCCTCTGACTTTGTCTCTTGTTGTCTTTTTGGATTGTTGACAGTTCAGCTATATCTGTCCATACTTGTTAACACCTGCTCTAAATCATACTCTATGTATGCTGATAAACTTTTCTATCATTCTATTTCTCTAGTGTGTACTGGAGTTCAAGAATCTTCACTTGAGTATAGCACCTCACTTATTTTCTTAAGACTTGCTTGTGTCTTTCTGCACTAATAAGTTACTGTACTTCTTCTTCATGTCTCCAGCACTTTTATATATTCTGCATTTCCTTTTGCTGATGTCAAAGGGGGAGAGAGGTTTTGCAATATCAGTAGATCATGTATTGTCATGAGTTTTGGGGGAGTATTGTTCATGAGCTAAGGGGGAGATTACCTTGTCATGTGATGGCTTTATCTGAGAATGGGTTGTAGGGGAGCTGACAGTGAGTTGTGGGGGAGTGGTTTTGGAGAAAGAAGTGCTTCTGCAGTAGTGTTTAATTTGGCTGTGCTTTCACTTGCTTTGAATTTGCTTTGATTGTTGAAACTGCAGATAATTTCTTGTTAAGCTTTGATATTGCTTGATTCATAGTGTTGCCATCATCAAAAAGGGGGAGATTGTTGCATCCCTATGGTTTTGATGATGTCTCACACTATAAATCAATCTTCTATCTCTAGATTAATTCATGCTTCATCATGTAGGACTGTGCAGTTCATATGGTTGTCAGATAGATATGCACTACTTGATCATGTCTACACTTTGTCTGCATAGTCTGGACAGTGATGGGTCGACGCCCCCTTCTGATGGGTCGACGCCCCCTTTGATTTCCAAGTCCATACATTGATCTTCATATTCAAAGTCTGTACATTGGTCTTCACCTGAAGTCCATACATTGGTCTTCATATTCAAAGCCTGTACAGCCATTCCTTGATATCAAGTCCATACAATGGCACTGTAGCTTGCATCTGAAGTCTATACATCCTTTCAAGGGGCCAAGTCTATACATTCTCCCATTCATTTCCAAGTCTACACATCGCCTCACATCTTCCAAGTCTATACATCCAGTTGAACCTCAAAGTCTACACATCACCTCACATCTTCCAAGTCTATACATCCTCAGTTGAACCACAAGTCTATACATCCTCAGTCGAAACCCAAGTCTATACATCGTCTGCCATTTCAAAGTCAATACATTGTCCTTCGTCGCACGCATCATGTCCCAAAGTCTGTACAGCCTCTAGTCATAAACCAAGTCCATACATCGCCTTCTGCAAGCATTACCTCAAGTATGTACAACATGTGCATTGCTTCATAACAAGTCTAGACATTCTGGTTGCGTTCAATGTCTACATATCCTGCTAGGTCGCACTTCAAAGTCTGTACACTGTGCAACACTGTACAAGTCCATACACTGGCTGCATTGCACAAGTCTATACATTGGCTTGGGCATCCAAGTCTAGACATTGATTCACTGTTCATGCCTTGATTCGAAGTCTGTACAGCGAGCGGGGTTCATCAAAGTCTATACATTGCTTGGCGCTCACCAAGTCTGTACATCGCTTCAAGCGTTCCAATGTCTATACAAGGCTTGCATCATTAAGTCTAGACATAGCACTGTAGCTTCCCAAGGTGAACTCTGTACATTGCTGATCGAACGTAAGTCTACACGTTCCAACCTATTCCTACGTTCGCTGCTTTAGCTACACCCTAAGTCTACACATTGGCAAAGTGTATACATCGTTCATGCAAGTCTGTACAGCCAACGCTTTCATTGATTCCAAGTCTGTACACTGGTCCTCAGGCGTTCCAAATATGTACATTGGTTCAGGTTTACCAAGTCTATACAGTGCTTTAATAGTCTCCAAGTCTATACAGCCTGCCTTCACGTTCAGAGTCTATACACCATTCCTCAAAGGCCAAGTGTATACATTGTCCATATGTTCAAATGTTTCTAGTCTATACATTGGATAGACTCGTTCATGCTTTGTTCATCTCAAGTCTGTACACTGCCTTTCACATGAACTAATTAATCAAGTCTGTACAGTGCCTTGTTTGCAAGTCTATACACTCTATTCCCTCATACACTTCATAGAAGTCTAACATTCCCCTTTGTTATGTTAATGCACTTTACTGCAAGTCGATACACTGAGCTCGCATGAAGAACTTCAACTCTATACACTCTCACACTTGCCTAATTGACATCCCTAAGTCTATACACTCGAGGGCTTCATACATTTCACAGAAGTCCACACATTCCCCCTGTTATGATAATTATTCAGCTAGTCTATACACTGAGGTCGCATGAAGACTCACAAGTCTATACACTCTCTCAGTGTACACACTTACTCATTTGCTGTTCTAAAGTATATACATTCGTTGATATCTGACTGAACTAACTAATCACATTTCCTTGTCTCTGCCTGCAGATGATTCAGGTTAATGATTGGGCACATGAACCGAGGATGATACCTGGCACGTGATCCGAGAATGCTCTGGAAAATGAGGGAACGAGACTCACTCGTGTGAAGGCCTGAAAGTCAGGTCGAATGCCATATAAAAGGTGCCTTCTGCGATTAGATGGATTGAACTGGAAAAAAAAAAGCTGAAGAGCAGAATCCCTGAGCAGAAGAAGGAAAGAGAGAGAGCCTCCACGTTCCAGAAAGAAGATAGAGAGAAAAGATTTGAGAGTATTGCTGTGAGAGAAAAGTCTGAGTGAGAGAGAAGAGTCCAATTTGCTTCTTCGGAAGCTACATTTGTTTTTGGTTTTTCTGAAACAATTGTTGTTCATCGTTGGTCTTGTTTACATTTCTATTTTTCCTTTCATTTCTTTATATCTCTGATTTCGAGTTGTTACCCTCCATTGTTTGGAGGAAGGGAGAGTTACTCCGGTTCCCCTCTGGGCTGCAGAGGAAGAGAGATCTGTGATCTCTAGTTTTGCCAATGACGGGTTGTCATTAGCAGGTTCCCTCCGGGTTGGAGGAAGGGAGAGCCATCTCCGGTTCTGGTCTTGCTGGTAGCAGGTCCAGGTGTCAAGCTCTGTGGGTAGCAGAGTTTTGTTGAGGGATTTGTTTCCCTTGGTTGTTCAAGCTGTGTGGCAGCATTTTGTTCGCAGACTGAGTCTGCAGTTTTCTAGCAGTGGCTAGTGGAATCCTCACTCTAGTTGGAGTGAGGGGTGGATGTAGATTGTGGACTACAATCGAACCACCTTAAAATCTCTTGTCTCCTCTGTGGCTTGCTATTATCGTTTGTGCTTTCCTTCTGTTTGGCATTGTGTTTGTGTGTGGACGGCCTCTTCCAATCGCACCTTATTATTATGTCTTAGTTTCTCACTGCGTTAGCTGTATTGTTTAGCTATATCTGAAGGGTTGTATTTCGAAGTAGTGAGTTTCTGCTGAAGTTTTGCAAATTGGGAGTGATCTATTCATCCCTCCCCTTCTATATCACTCTTCGCTGCGCTAACATTTTGTTCTAGAGGAATAAGGTAAAATCATGCGAATGCGATCAATCATGCGATTAAATTAAAGTATGTAAGATAGAATGAGAGCAAGTATGAACTAGCAAGAATGTTATAAGAACATGATATGGCCTTTCATGAACAAGAATGTAACGAGAATGTACTAGCAAGTCACATAATCATCACTCCAGTATCTTTTGTTTATGAGCAAGTACTTCGTGAATTTCTGTGGAACATCAAGAAAGTTATGTATAAGTATCAATCATGATGTATCGTGGGTCTTCACTTATTTATAGAAAAAGTACTCCCAGCGTAATGCGACACCAGTAGCATCATACCCCATGGTTTATAATAGTATATTTCTGACAATCAGCCGAGGGGACTAGCATAGAGCCCTTGAACACAATCAGTGCTCGATCGCATCTTCAAGTATAAATCAAGCTTTTTCCATGCATATAACAATAAAGTATGGCCAAGAATGTACAATTCTAACAAGCTCTTGATAACAATAATTCAATGAATGAATGCTTTAATAAGAATCATGAGAAATCAAGAATGTCTTATACTATGTTATGCTTATAGAAATAAATCGGCAGCATAACGGTACATTCTTTATTTTCCATTGATTATATTAGGTTTCTTGATCAATATGATAAGTTCTAGATCATCAATAGTCCATTTAGAAACCTTGGAATATCAACCCTTGGGTCAAATCTTGGGTTATCATATTTAAGCCTTGTGACTTGTCTTGTACTGGGCCGTTACATAACTTGACGCTCCAGTATTGGGCCGTTACATTAGTCTGAATCCAGAACCAAGAAATCGGACTCAGTTGAATGTGACGGTCGTATATTGGGCCGTTACATGTTCTTGACAGTCTAATATAGATCCGTTACACTACTGATAACCCGAAATATCGATAGTGTAATCTAATCAATTAGATTTTAATGGTACAACCAACTCGGCGTCCTAGTGGGAATCCCAGGCTCGCGTAGAATTACGGAGGCCTTGCAACAAGATTTCCTAGTCCATTGGAAGGAATATCCAATAGAGAGGTCCTCATGTCCAAGAATAATGTTCTTATAGTGCAAAGTGAACTAATGGACAACATATCAGAATATGCGCCATGTACTTAAAGAAATGACTCTATTGATAGAGAGGATGTGTAACAATAGGAAATCACGATAAAATTCTGTCAATACATCTTTGAAAAATCATGATTTAAGTACAAAACTATAGAATTTTGACATATGAAATTAACATAACTTAAGATACCTTAATCATGCAATTTCTATTATGAATCAGTAAATAAACATAACGTCATGATAACAGGTCCAAACTTAGCTATCTAAGCTTATTTATTAGTAAACTTAACAGGTTACCATTCTGCCTCGGGTTGACAGAACACAGGGGTCTGACGGTCTAACAAGAGCGCGTCACAGTACCTGTGACGGTTTATCGCGGGGCCGTTACAGTAGTGTAACGCTCCTCTTATGGTGCGTCAGAGACAACAGAGGAATTAAAATGCAATAGAGGGTGTGACGGCTTATCGTAAGGCCGTTTGTGACGGTCTAAGCATGATGCGTTAGAGTCCCTGGTAACAGTATAAAGAAATTAAACGACTACGATTTAAAACCATGTCATGTTTGAAAAGATTTAACTACCTCAATCATGACAAAACGAAGTAAAGGTCACTAGATGCATAGGTTGTAGTGAATCGATAAGATAATAATTTTGATCTTTGATTAGGGCTAAGGATATGTATATATGCATGAACCTACTAAAACATGAAATCCATGATCTATAGTGCATGAAATCAATCAAAACCAGAGGGCTTTTATCCTTAACAAGATGTTTTTACCAATCATGAGATAACCTACCTCTTAACTAGGCTTTAAGCTTCTAATTTGAATCTGAAAATCGATCCCTAGCTCTCCTTTTCCAGCGATTTTCCAGCAACTTCCTGCTGCTCTATCTCTCCAACCTCTTGTCCTAAAGATGTGAAATTTTGAGGGTAAGAATATGAAACTAAGGTGATCAAAAAGTTCTAAAGGATTGAATTCTAATTACCTCATTTAGACGTCATAATCTCTTGATCTTCACGGGTCCTTTGCTCTGAATCCTGAGTTACTATGGTCGAACCAGCAACTTTGGAAGCTTCAATCTCCTTGGTTGCTTGATCTCCTAGTACGAAATTTGGAGAACTATTAGTCTAAAGTATATTAAACAAAATCTCTTAAAGAACTTACTTGAAATTCTATCGCCTTACCTTGATTCTTTCCGAGCCAAAAGTAAGGGTCGCTCAATTCAGAACTAGGTCCTATTTATAGGGTTTTGGATAGGGTTTGAAGATTAGATCGATTCTAGAGTCTTTAATTGCCAGAACCTAATCTCTAAGAGTCCTTAGTAATGTTGTAAACTCTCCCAAGTTGATCTCTTGCAGATAGGATCCCAAAGTTTTAATCTTTTTGCTCGTTCTTTCATTCACGGAACTGTCAGGGTGTAACGCATCAGTCTAGGTGCGTTACATGCATGTGGCGGTCTTACGATAGACCGTTATATCCTACGTGTGAAGAATTTCAAATTAATAAAACTCTTTTATTCGTTTATCTAATATAATTATCTATAAAATAGTATTTGTCCTTAAAATACGTGAATAGGCTAAATAACCTTCTAGAATATGGCCAAACTTAATGGGCTTGGTCCTTAGACCTTCTGGATCTTATTTAAATAGGCTAGGTTAATTATTTGACACAATTGGGCCTTATAATCCATTTATAAATTCAATAATCCATTTATTAATCTATTTAGCCCTTATAAATTCCTAATAAATTCCAGAAAATTCTATAAATGATCCAGAAATTATTACATAAATCCTAGGGCACTACACCCTCCCCCACTTAGAAGAATTTGGTCCCCAAATTCAATACATGGATTATGGAGAGTGTACTTACAGTTGAATAATTCTGAAAATCTTTTTCGCATGGCTGCTTCTGTTTCCCATGTTACTTCATATGGCCATGTTTTCTTCCATTGAATCTTGACCATAGGAAAAACTTTATTTCTTAGTTGACGCACTTCTCGTTCTAGAATCTTTATTGGTGTTTGCTCGTACATCATATGATGGAAATCAAGCTAGCTGCCGCCAAAGCCGATCGATGAAGCTGCTGGGCTGAAGATTAACGCGCTACCTTTGGGTAGCGCGACCTGAAGAAGGCGCTAGGTTTCCCTAGCGCGTTCTCAGGCAGACGGTCAACTGCAGACGCCCCAACTACCCAGCCCTTGGAACTCTCAATGACTTCAATGTTCGCTGTTTCCCACTGTTGTAATTGATGTTTTAGTGTCGTTTAGGCTTCCCCTTCCCCCCTATATATGTACTCCATCTCGTTTGATTAAGGAATGGAATAGAAATGATTTGAGAAAATGAGTGTTTGAAAGAGTATAGCATGGCTATCTCTTATCTTCCCCCCCCAATCTTTGGAATCCCTCCCTCCTCCCCTCTACGGGTGCGATGCCCATGTTCTTCTTCTAATCCTCCCTTTTCCCCTTCACGGAGGCCGTTCGAAGCTCCGGGTGCATCGGCTTTGAGAAGAGGCCGGGTGTGAGGCCCCATTCGGGCTCCGTTCTTCCTCCACCGACGATCGACGTCCTCCACCACCGCCAACGACGTGGCTATGATCAAGACGGAGCTTGGTTGCACCGGTCCTGCGATGGGATCGGGTGTGATGCCCCAGCCAACACCCTACTGGTCCTAGCTCGCCCTGCCATGCCCCCTTCTCCCTCATCACCCACCCCCGCTCCCACATTCACCAAGTTATCCTAGCTAGCAATAGGTTGGTTTAATCGATGTTTAGGGCCCCCATGTTTTGTTTAAGATCCCCCCCGTGTCATATCCACTCTCCTATGTGCCCTCCCCTTGTGAATCACTCCCCCGAAGTCATCCACGAGCGCCCCTAAGTCCAACTTCTTCGTCCGGCGACTGTCTGAGAACGCGCTGTATCATCCTAGCGCGATCTTCATGAAGGCGCCATGTTCCTATAGCGCGACTACGGGCAGAAGGTTGAAGAAGGCCACCCCCTCCCAATCTCGTTTCACATCAAATGGTATCAGAGCTTAGGGAACCAGCCTGTTCTCACAGACTGGGATCTTGAGCTTCTAGGTTCGAGGACGAACCTTCCAAAGTGGAGGGGTTTTATGGAAATCAAGCTAGCTGCCGCCAAAGCCGATCGATGAAGCTGCTGGGCTGAAGATTAACGTGCTACCTTTGGGTAGCGCGACCTGAAGAAGGCGCTAGGTTTCCCTAGCGCGTTCTCAGGCAGACGGTCAACTACAGACGCCCCAACTATCCAGCCCTTGGAGCTCTCAATGACTTCAATGTTCGCTGTTTCCCACTGTTGTAATTGATGTTTTAGTGTCGTTTAGGCTTCCCCTTCCCCCCTATATATGTACTCCATCTCGTTTGATTAAGTAATGGAATAGAAATGATTTGAGAAAATGAGTGTTTGAAAGAGTATAGCATGGCTATCTCTTATCTTCCCCCCCCAATCTTTGGAATCCCTCCCTCCTCCCCTCTACGGGTGCGATGCCCATGTTCTTCTTCTAATCCTCCCTTTTCCCCTTCACGGAGGCCGTTCGAAGCTCTGGGTGCATCGGCTTTGAGAAGAGGCCGGGTGTGAGGCCCCATTCGGGCTCCGTTCTCCTCCACCGACGATCGACGTCCTCCACCACCGCCAACGACGTGACTATGATCAAGACGGAGCTTGGTTGCACCGGTCCTGCGATGGGATCGAGTGTGATGCCCCAGCCAACACCCTACTGGTCCTAGCTCGCCCTGCCATGCCCCTTCTCCCTCATCGCCCACCTCCGCTCCCACATTCACCAAGTTATCCTAGCTAGCAATAGGTTAGTTTAATCGATGTTTAGGGCCCCCATGTTTTGTTTAAGATCCCCCCCGTGTCATATCCACTCTCCTATGTGCCCTCCCCTTGTGAATCACTCCCCCGAAGTCATCCACGAGCGCCCCTAAGTCCAACTTCTTCGTCCGACGACTGTCTGAGAACGCGCTGTATCGTCCTAGCGCGATCTTCATGAAGGCGCCATGTTCCTATAGCGCGACTACGGGTAGAAGGTTGAAGAAGGCCACCCCCTCCCAATCTCGTTTCACATCAATTCCACTAGCATTTGATAATTGTATATGACATGAACAAATTATCAATCACCTGTCGTGCATGAATATTCTAGCCATCGAAAAATCATACCATTTCAGACATGGGGAGAATGTGAGGGCCCAATGGTCGGGTCATAGAAGATGTTTTACGCTAGTCATCCTACGTGACGATGTTAAGAGGGAGCGCAATGGCTGGGTCATCGGAGGTGCAGACAGTGGGTGAACTGCGTCGCGATCGTCGGAGGAGAGGAGCAGCACCCAACTTCTCGTCTGAGCTAGGGATGAACTTCTTGTCTGAGCTAGGGATTCGACGACGGAGGAGAGGAGCTGCAACGGAGGAGAGGAGCAGCACCCAACTTCTCGTCTGAGCTAGGGATGAACTTCTCATCTGAGCTAGGGATGCGACGACGGAGGAGAGGAGCCGCAACGGAGGAGAGGAGCCGCACCCTACTTCTCGTTTGAGCGTTGCGACAACGGAGGAGAGGAGCCGCGCGCAGCTAGGTAAGTCTTCCGAGGGAGAAGGCGGCGGGCAGAGGGCCGGTGCGTGGGGCGGGGCGTCTGCGGGTGGGGGCGGTGGGGTGTAAGGGTTTAGGGATTAGGGATTTAACAGGGGGGAGTGAAAACGATGGTAGTTTAGAAATCATAAGATTTTTTAAACGGGATGAAGGAATATTCCATCGAATATTCATTTTTTTAACATCGATGAACTATATGGACTTGTTAACAAGAGTTAGATGATTTAAGAGACTTTTAAATTAATACTGATATTTGAGGGATTAAAAAATAATTCGCCATGTTTATAGAGACTAATATGTAAAAATCTCTTTTTTTTATAGGAAGCGCAGAAGAATACTTGCACTCGACAAAGAATCTATTGACATTTTGTGTATAATAAGTGAAATTGCTAACGTACGTTTTAGTTGTCAAACCAAAGAAATGCAGAATCTCGAAATCTTGTATTAGAGCCGAAACCAGCACCATTTGCAGATTAGAAACCACCCACTGACGTTGGGAAGTATTATCCTAATTTCTATTTATAGAAGACAGACTGTGAGTTAAGAGAGAAACTGCCTTCCACAAGCAACCCCCCCCCCCCCACACACACACACACGTTGGAGTTGGGGAGTGTTAGTTATTAGGTCATCTAACTCTTTATAAAGACTGAGCGAAGAGAGAAACAATATTATAAATTGCTCTTTTAGTTAGCTTAATGTGCATACGAGTAATACACTGTATAATTAGAGTGTTGTTCTAATTATATATTGTTCCCCCACGTGGGCTACACTAGGATAAAAAAACTTAAAAACAAAACCCCCCTCCCAATGTTTTAAAGTTTTTTCTTTTCGACTAATCATCATAGATTTTAAAATACAAGTATCCCATCTTTCATAAATTTTCTGATTGGGCTGCAGGGGTTTTTTTTCAACATTTTAATAAAACAAATAATTAAATTGCTAATTAGAATCTTGAGATTTTTAGTTTTCCACCCCCTCAATTTATCATACGTAGGGCTTTAACCGCTCCAATCCTGACGTTCATTTCTAACTCCTAAATATCATATTATTTGCTGAAATATCACAAAAAAGAAAAAAATTTAGAATGAGCCCTTCAACCGTTTAGGGCTCCCCTAAAAAGGATAGTCGTTTACTTTACCAATAAAGATTTTCATTCATGTGGTGCCTTGCCGAGGATGATTAAGGTGTATCCCTTTTTTTTTATCCCCCTTCATATCGATATTCGAGACCCGCAAATAGTATCTCGTAGCATGTGGGACGACGTACAGTAAAATTTTTCATTTTTCTCTTCATCACCCATGAGAAGCCATCGCTACAACAAAAGCACCAATAACCTCTCACGACACCCCAAGTGTAGTATCTCATCAGCCCCAAAGTACACAAGCAAGCTCACAGGAAAAATGTACAGCACTGGAGATGCTCGGCAGTTCACCGTCTTCCTCCAGCCTTTCAACATTGCAAGCAGTTTTCCCACGGCTCCCGCTTCCCCCGTGTGCCTTGAACAAGCCCGGAGTCTTTTATGTATACATCAAAGGGTGTGTAATGACGCAACGAACATCTGTAACTGTGATCATTTCGGCTGCTGTTACACTGCGGCTTTGTCTTCTCTTATATACACAAAAGCCGTTGACTCTGCACTCCAAAAGGGAAAAAAAGGGGGGGGAAAGAATATGAAAACGATCAAGTAAGAATGAAATGATGTCGGGGAGGGATCCTGTGTGGCTATAAACAGATGGACAAGGAGTGATATAGAACCCTTAGTAGATGTTTGCTGGCTAAAATGAGGACAAGATGGAGTCCGCGGCAGGTAATGTACAGAGGTTGCATGCTTCCACTGGGATCAACTGTCAGCAAAGCGACCGAAAAGAAGTAACGATGTATTCACTTGAGACCTCTTCGGCAGCAGCTGCTCCGCCTTTGGAACAGGCATCTCCACCTGTTTCTTTACTGAGAAAGGAAAAGCAAGTGAAAGAGAAAGTGAAGCTGATTCATCATCTCCATCCTCTGCTGCAGGATCAGGCAGCTTGCCTTGGTTCTTAGTTTTACCAACCAACGGAAGCGACAAAGGTTGGATCTCCTGCTTTATGGGTCTCTTCTCGGCTCCCAAAGCTAATTCAAGATTCGGGACATCCAATTGTTGCTGTTGTTCATACTCATCATCTGAGGAAAGAATCCGCAATGGTATCAAGCTGCCTGTTTTGGTGTCCAGCACCGAAGTACAATCTAAAGGAAACAAGTGTCCCTCAGAGTTCCTAGAGCTCCCAGGCAAGGTTGGCATACTCTGAACATTATTTGGGTGCAGTTGTTCATTGAGAAAGTTATCAAACCCAGAACTGCTGCAAGCAGGCACTTCCAAGTTGATCTTTATCCTCTTGCTTTCTCTTTCCTCATCTACTGATATACACTCAATACTTTGTCTCCACGGCGTCTCCGCACTTGTGCCCACTGATGTTCCACCAGAAGACTGTGAAATAATCTCTGGTGAATGTGAGCGAGGACGTTTCATATTGGGAAGCCCTGACAACCACCTGATATCTGAGTCTTATCTACTGGTATGGCACTATCTGATGCAGTTCCCCTCTTTAACCTACCTGTTTTCATTCTCTCTTCATCTTTACTTCCTACAACACCTGCTCCTATAACAGGTAAAGAACTAAACTGATTCTTCACAGTAGAGTCAGAATATACATCCTCCATATCTTGTGAATCCACATTGAGGTCAGGTGGCCCAGGATCTGAGGTAATCATGAGCGTAGATGATAAGCGGTCTGCAGCATGACTGCGAACAGCTTGTGTGTAATTGTTTCGAACAATAGGAAGTTCATCCTCTTTCCTTCCATTTGAAACCGCAATGAATCCCTTCTGCAAAGGGAAAAAAGGCAACAGACTACAATTTGAGAACTTTGAATTAATTCCAGTGCAATGTGTTTATTATATGACATGTGAGTGTCCATTTTTTATATCCCATGCAATTATTCCAACATCCTGATAACACAATTTTAACTTTCACATTTGTGATAAATGACAAAAAGAAAAGGATTAGAAGGAGATGAACCAGCGTCAGAGTGGATGAACATGTAGCAACCTTACAACAATACAGTCTTAGTGGCAGCTGCAGCAAAATAAGCTCAATATAATCCTAGATCAATCAAGGAATGAAAGACGGATGTCTTTTACCAAAGCAAACAGTTATGTGGTAATCAATTTGTTTTTGAAGTGTATTAGGCTTGACATTCTTTTCCAAGGAGAAATTTCCTTTTCCTTTTCCTACTTATTGATCTATATCCTTCATCACAAAACATAGAAATGTAAAACAAAATATCATATACTACATAATGAAAAGTAGCCTAATTTATTGCACACAAGTTTTAGGAATGAATAAAAGCAAGGGCATAACCAGACTCAGAAAATCATTGCCTCATTGCTCATCCTCACCTCCATCTCTCTCTGACCATTTCTGAAACCAAGTGTCAAAGAGAAAGCCCCAATGCTCAAGAATGATCCTGATGGGGACCCTTAAGCCGGTGTCTGTCCCTTAAGCCCTCCCCCTCCTCCCTAACCACATGACCCACCATCTGGGCCACCGTCACAGCACCTCCTTTCTCAAAGATGCAAGAAATCCCATAGATCCCAACCCAAGTAGTTAGCCCCCACTGTGTGCCCCCCTGTCCCAACTCACTTGGACTGCACACTCTCAACTGCCAGCTTCTGGTGAGAACACCTGCCTAGCAAGCTTCCATTCCAAAGGTGCCAAGCTGTCTACAAACTCGCACCTCCCAATCTGTCAGCCAAATCCCTGGTCATTTTAACAGCTGCAATCTGGTTCCCCTGAACCCAGATAGGATTACAACACTTCCCATAATCTCCCTATGTGCATCCTTGTCAGGAAGAGAGAGCCAAATGTCCCTTGTCAGAGTGGATGTGGGTCTGCTGCAAAATTCTCCCAGCAAGCAAGGATGGCAGTTTTGATTTCGGCTTCGATTTCGGACGGGGCCGAAACCGAAACAGTATCGGTTTCGGTTTCAGTTTCGTCCCAAAACCAAATAAAATACTATATTTTTGCCCTGCAATTGGCGTCCAGTTTCGTCCGGTTTCGACCAGTTGGTTTCGGATCGTCCAAGGCCGAAACCGATACATTTCGGCCGAAACATATCAGTTTCGGCCGAAACTGCTATCCATGCCAGCAAGACCCTTGCTACCCAACGCTCATTCCAAGTCCCAAATCAGGTGCCCAGCATTCATACACACATGGTATACCACTTGGGGCATAAACAGATTGGTTTGTATACTGGACGTATGTAAATATGGATGCTAAACAATTTTTCTTTCTTCTTCCTCTCGCATTTTTTTACTTTTTTTTAAGTAGATGGTGCCACCATTTCTTTAATTGAGGAGAAAAAAAGACTAAAGTTCTCAGACGGGAGACCCACCACGCGAAAACAAGCTGCCCAAAAGTATAGCACACTCCAAAAAAAGACTTCCATGCAAAAAAGAATCAAATACCAAGGTAATTTGAGGCAGACTCAACAACAGTGTGCCATGGCCACTCACCCTCCCCCTGAAGATACAGACTACTCTAAAACACTCAAAGTACTTAGGTGGTCTGGGACTCTGGGCAACTTCTAAGAAGAATGACAGGCCATAAAGAGAGAGAGATTCCTAATGCTAGACTATCGTGGACATACTTGGAATGGTGCCGCCTTACTCATTCCAAACAAAAAAAAGGATGTGGGTGGAGGGATGGGTGAAAATACCCACCCGCCAGGCCTGTGCTGAGGCATTTTGCCCAGTCCACCTGCAGGTACATTCGGTGCTTTTCCTTTTTTTCTCAAATATACGCTTGTAATCTAATGTATTTACAATACACTCCTGAAATCAACCGATTCTTTTAAATACCTCTGCATTGTACCCCCCCCCCAAAAAAAAAAAAACAAAAAGAGGGTGCACCTCCATACCCTTCAATCAAAACACTGTGAACCTAGAGGGAATATGCCAGAAAGATTTGAATCTTTGAAAAATTCAAGGGTGCATTTATAAACAGTGGTCATGATAGTCAGAGGAAGGGCATAAGTGAAACATTTTCCTACAATGTGGGGGTATTTAAAATAATAGGCTGATTTCAGGGTGTAAATAAAAATAGTTAGATTGTGGAAGTATATTTGCAAGAACCCCTCCCTTGTTTCTCCAAATCTGAGCCACCCAACCTATATGGTATGACTATATCAAGGGGATTCTAGATGGGCATCCATATTCTAGCATTTATCAAAGATGCTGCTTCATGGACATGATTGCAAACAAACTTCAAACTTAAAAAAAATAAGTTTAAACGAATATTACCTGGCAGGTGGTGCTGCTGCTTTTCATTTCCAAGCACTGTGCAGTACTTTTCTGGACCCTTGGTTCAGGGAAGACATCATGTGAACTAGTTTGCCCACTTCTACTTGTCAGCAAATCAGTTGCCGCAATTGGATTTGAAGTGTTTTTGTCTGGGAGAAGTTTGCCATCAATTGCACCCTCACCGATTGCCCCCACAATAGAAGTTTCATGACAAGAAGATTTATCCATGCATGGTAACACAATCTCACCTTCGAGAGATGACAAATTTTTTAAATCATCAGCTTCCGTCTTGATTGGTTTGTCATGTCTGGATGTATCTTTATTCATATCCTCATGTGAACTTTTATTCTCAGATGCAGAAACTTTGGTCAGAGATTGCATGGGTAAAGCATGGGCAATGTGTTCCAAGTAGTTGTTGGATCCACTAGTTCTACTCTGATCAGAAGATGTTCCTGGACAATTTGACCTCCTTTCTCTAAAGACACCCCAGAGGAAAAGCAATCGGTTCCAACCTGTAAAATAAGACATCTGTTAAGGAGTTGATGTCTTAAGAAAATAAAGAAAATTATATTACGAAATGTGTATCAGAATAAGAGCAATGTAAGGCTCATACCTGTCATACATTACAAACAAGGGAAAGGGCACAATTTAACGGTTCTGTTTACTTAATTATCTAATTTGCAGAATGACTATGTTAAATTTGAGATATGTCTAACAGAAAGTATTATGCTTACGCTGGGATTTCTCCGGCAGTTTGCTCGATGGGAATATAAGAAGTTCAATTTCATCGAAGTTCCCTTTCAGAGCTAAGTCATTCCTAAGCATGATGTCCAATAATTTGCTATAACTCTTCTCGTAGCTGCGTTATTTTTTTTAACAAAAAAAGAGACTTAGAATAAGATCATCATACATGATTAGCTACTGACTCTCTAACAAAAAAATGACAAGAACTAAACCTTGCAACATCTTTAGCAAAGAAAAACAGGGCTATGTTTTCTTCTGTAGGACTGTTCTCCTGGAACTGTATTGGCCATGAACTCAGACGAGCAACTTCCTCCAACTGGACTTTATCAGGAAACCTGGTCATTACTTTGAGTACTTTTGGAGATGCACAGGTTGACAAGTGTGCCTGGAACCCATCACACAGTTCAGGAAGTCTTCCAGCTCTTTTCACCTCAAAACTACCTCTGCAAGAAGCAAATGCAATTGACTATTTATCTTCAAAAACAAATTGAAAGCAATATTAACTATCAAAGGATCCTTTCTTTTGTGTTGTAGGCTTGTAGTTTCAGAGAGAGAACATACTGCCATATGTATTCATGGTCCGGAAGAGCTGAAACTCTCAATGAATCAACAAGAGCAGAATGATGCTCAGGCAGGATTTGCATTGAAGGCTTTGCTTTTAGTTCCTCTCTATGAGTAGAGAGGACATCTGTCTCACCAAATCTACCAGTACATACAGCTCCCATCATTTGTGAAGCATGCAGCTTCACATCATTGATAGTTGTTTTGCTTGTACCAGCAGTAGAGTTTCTCAAACTGCTTTGCTTGTCAGCTGCCCCCTCTGTTGTAAGCAAAACTTTTACACAACTTGAAGAGATTGAGGAATGATTTTGAGAAACAAGCTCAGAACTTATATCAGTGCTTGAAATTTCTTCTGATTGATCTGGCAAGTTCTTTTGCATCCTACCCTTTGAAATAGCTGCATCAACAGCATCCTTCCACTTATTGCTTTTATTAGCTGCTTCCCTTGAACTCCGTTCTACAAAAGGCTTCAGAGCAGATACTCGAAGTTTGTCAACTGAGCAAAATTGTGTAGAATGGCCCATCTCATTGCATCTTTGACATCGTAGTATTCTTTTGGAAGGTGAAAGTAATGACCTTGAACTTCCTAATAAGGAAGATTCCTTGAATTTCTCATCACGGTTACAAGAATGAATTAAGATGCGCTGTGGGACAGTGTTAATATCACCACTGGAACCTACATGAGCATCTTCCCTTGGGGCCACTTGGGTTTGCCTTTGATCAGCAAAACTGCATGCTGCACTGGGGAGGTGATTTCCTAATGCTTTGGATGCATGGGACTCCTGTTTCCTCACTTCTCTCATTCCTGCAAATAGAATGAAAATGAAGATGTTAAGTAAAAAGAGAGAAATGACAAGATGAGAAGAATCAAGAATTAACTTAAGGCACATGCAAGATAAAAGAAATTTTACCTTTGTCATGTGAATCTTCTGACCTAGGATGAGACACATTTGGTTCTGGCAAACTATTGACTTTCCCATCATTTTGCATGGTTTTTGGTTCTGCCTTTGAAAGTGAAACACTTGGAGGAGAAGCTGGTAATGAACTTGACAAGGTTCGGTTAGACACAAAAGAATTCTTCCTTTCTATAATCCTCTCCTTGCTCTGCTGAAGGTTTCTGGATTCTTCAGGTCGATGTAGACTGACAGATTGGAATTTAGCTGTTGACTCGGTAACACTCGAGTGTCCTGAGTTTATGTTTTTGCAGGATGCAGACTTGCTGAGCATTCTTACAAAGCCCTCCTTTGTGTCACTGGTAGCATATTCCTTGGTCAGTTGTAGCTTATGAGAAACATTTTCAATTACCTGCTTGACTTTTGGTTTCAGACTGTTGAAGGAACCAGATCTAGATAGTGATCCTGTTAAAGGCACATTTAATGCTTTTAAAATGTTTCCTGATTGAGATGATTACCAGAAAGCTGTTACTACCTAAACAAAACAAATAAATAAGAACCTACCCCGAGGGCACTGAAGTTGTCCTTGAACCCTTGAGTTGGGACCAGGAGCATGTGAACGAGAAAAAACTTGGGAACCAGTAGAAGACTGCATCCCAGAAGGTGGCACAAAATTGCCATGCTTTGCTTTTCCAGACTCCATGTTCTTAAATGAGCTCTCACGAGATAACATTGACTTCTTGCTAGGGCTGGCTGTCAATGCAGAGGCAACATCATAGTGTCTCTTGTTTGACAATGAGGTAATGTCCGAATTGCATGAAAGTTTTTTTGCAGATATTTGTGGACTTTGAAGCCCTTTAACAGCCAGTGGAGACTCTGCATCTGTAGCACTGATATCTAATTTTGGTAAAACCTTGGGGTTGAAACTCGAACCAACTTTCTGGACCTTTTCATTGGAGCATGGTACCTTCGGAGCACCAGAGACAGTTTCAGATTTCTCCATTAGATTGGTCAGTATGTCCTTCAACTTGGAGTCAGTGTCAGATTTCTCCATGTTATCTGCTAGCACGTCTTCTTTCAACTTGCCTCTTTCAGATTTCTCCATTTTATCTGTTTGCATGTCCTTCAACTTGCACTCCTCACACAACCAATCACCTTCTGGAACTTTGTCCAACATTATCCGCATGCAATAACTGTTGAGAAGAAGCCCAAGACAGTGCCGTCAGAAAGATACACTAGTGATTCCAAAACAAACCAACATAAGTAACTCCATGAGAACCCTTTTCTTTTCTTAAAAAAAAGAAAGGGTGTTAAAATCACTCACGTGTGCTCTGCGCCATCACTACATCTGCTGCAAATGGCAAGCAAATCCTCACGTCCTGCATCGCCACATATATCACATACTTTAACCTGCAGCAAATGGCATTAGTGCAGCAAATTGAATGAAGAATACAAAGAACTTGTAATTGTCAAACCCTGTGTATTCTCTAAAGTG
This sequence comes from Amorphophallus konjac, assembly GCA_022559845.1. Taxonomy (NCBI): domain Eukaryota; kingdom Viridiplantae; phylum Streptophyta; class Magnoliopsida; order Alismatales; family Araceae; genus Amorphophallus; species Amorphophallus konjac. Next base: position 231,344,203 of record CM040126.1, read on the forward strand.
AATAACACACACGAAAAGAAAACATAGGGGAAAAAAAAGCAAAGTGGCAGAGCACAAATCTGGAGGCACTGTAACAGGTGAAAAAAGAGTGACATTTCCATCAGAGATGGAATATACATGAGACTTTCATGATTAGGAAAAACTTCAAAGATTAGCAAACTGCTGGTGGCCCATCAGATATCAACATCATAAGCCTTATCCCAACATTTTGGGTTTGGAAAGATCTAATGAACGACTGAAGGACTTGGCAAAGTTTTATAACCAGCAGCCCACCTAATCTCAACCCTTTGTTAGATGATGTCAGGTACCAGGCCAAGATAACTTTGGACAGGATAGGTTCTGTTAGAAGTCGTGGCCAACATAATTTTGGACAAGATAGGAAATCATCTTCTTAGTTACGCAGTTAAGCTCGTGCAACCAACGTACAACCCTCAAAAATTTACACCTGGACATACAACTGCGCACAGTGTTGCTTAAGATATTCTGCTATAGTTTGGTGGACACCACAATATTTAGAGATGTGTTAATTTTTTTTATAAAAAAAATACCAAAGGATAGGGATAGGGAGAGTGCACCCCTACCTCAAAGAGGAGGGATGTTCCCACTCCACCAGGTACTACCAATGGTAACAGTTTCCATTAATAAAGTAGGGCCAAGTACAGAGTTCCAATTACAAATATATCCAGACTATACGAGACAGTCACAACTTGAGATAAAATGGATCAAAAAGACCCAATGCTAATGATAATGCCGGAAGCACGGTAAGCCTGCCTTGTCAACTACAATGGCGCCCCTTGTCGCACGAGGAAGGTCCCTCGTGGCCTGGTAGACACGCCTATCCCCTGAGTCACACGCAGCAGCGGCCAAGGAGTCTGCAACGGTATTTCCCTCTCTGTAAGTATGCTTGATAGTGCACCTAAAGTATTGCATCATCTGCTTAATTCCCCTCCACCAAGGATATACTGACCAGTGAGGAATTGTTGTCCTGTGAATTGCCCTAACCAAGGAGGCACAATCAGAGATCACGACAGAGAGATTGTAGCCCTTCTCCCAGGCTAGCCGGAGGCCATCATGAAGTGCTCTAGTTTCAGCAAGCAGGCTATGGCCCTCTCCATAATAGAAAGAAAAACCCACCTTGAAGTTACCAGCAGGATCCCGAATACAGCCCCCCGGGGTTGCCAAATACATAAATGTTGTGCCCCTATGGTCATTTGAATCATTCGATATCATCATGTGGTCATTTGAGTTATTTGATATTCTTGGTTTTGATAATGGCTAAACACTATAAGTCATTGTTATTTTTCACTCTCATATGACTGACATATGTGATATTTTGTTCATGACAGATAAGCCAATGAATGGACAAAGAATCGAGTGGAAATGGCAAAAGTGAAAGCTCGTTGATCGCGCCCAAGCAAGGATGCAAATCTCTTCTACAAGTAAAAGTCAACATTTCTCATTCGGCACGTCACATAGCCAAGGTCGATGCACAAAGAAGCATAGCGAAGAGAGCCCAAGGTCAAAGACTCAGTTGCACCTTTAAGACAGTCAAGGTTGATGCCACAGATGAGAACGGGCTGCTAAAGGACTCAAGCGACGGAGCTAAAGCGGTTAACGGACTGACCCGGCATAACCCGGGGTCTGTCCAGCTGGCGGTCGACCGCCAACACATGGGCGGTCGACCGCCCCTGCCAGCAGCTCACTGGCTGACGGATTCTCAGTGGCGGTCGACCGCCAGCCCAGTAGCGGTCGACCGGAAATTCCAGAGATCAAATTTCTACAGGATTTCTCAGTAGCGGTCAACCGCCAACTTCTGCAGGTCGACTGCCAGCCCCGAGCCAACAAATGTTGACTTTGTTTTCCACTTCGAGAAGAGCCCCTTTTCTTGTATTTGTTTAACCCCAAAGTCACCCAATCCCCCATGGATTGTGGATCTGGTCTGGGGGATGTCCAAGGACCATTCAAAGGTTATAAAACACACACAAGAAGGGTTGGAAACCCTAAGGCTAAGAAGGGAGATTAAAGGAGGCTACAAGGGTGTGTTCAAGGGAGAGGAGTTCGAGTACTGTAGCTGTGAACAGTAATCCGGGAAGAAGTTCTTCATCAAATCCTCAAGTGATTCAAGCTACTTCAAGAGGAGATCAACCCCAAGCCAAGTGAAAAAAAAGCTGCAACCATCATCCTCTTCATCATCTCAAGGTGATCCAAAGAAGCTCATTCTCAAGGGAGATCAAATCTGCATCTTTTATCTTCTTCATCAACTCAAGGTGATCCAAGGAAGATCATTTCCCAAAGAAGAAGATACCATTGAAGCATTCGATTCAAGCTCTAGCAATCTCAGACAAGATCTTCTCTCTTTGAGCATACTCTATATCTTGTTTGAATACCTTGATATTTGTTCTCTTTTCATTTCATTCAAACATTTGAAACTGAAGATCGTCGCTACCGGTGGTTAGTAGGAAAGCAATCGGAAGTTGTTCGATCTCCGGTGTTGACGTCCCTACCTGTGGTTAGTAGGAAGGCAATCGGAGGTCTTTCCGATTTGCGGTTCAGTGCGTGGCATTAGTGGAGCCTCACCGGATTTGGTGAGGGGTGGACGTAGGACTAGGGGATTCAGTCCGAACCACCTTAAAATCCTTTGTGTTGTGGTTTGTTTATGTGATTGCTTTGTTCTAGATGCATGCTTAGGTTCAAATCGATATATTAGTTGCTCATCTTGCCAAGCGAATCATAGTGTTCTTCGATAAGCTAGTTACACTCCGCTGCAATTTATTTAATCTAACTATATAAAGGGTTGCATTACGAAAAGAGGGGCAGATCTATTCACCCCTCCCCTCTAGATCCGATGTCCACTACTCAACATCATCGAACAGAGATAGCAAAGTGGGATTCTAGAGAATCCCACTTGACTGCCGTCAAACATATCCTTAGATATCTTGCCGGCACTCAAGATTTGGGATTGTGGTATCCGTCATCATGTGATTTATCTCTTATATCTTATTCTGATGCGGACTATGCTGGATGCAAGCTGGATCGTAAAAGTACTAGTGGCTACTGCCAGTTTCTGAGCGAGTGTTTAGTTTCCTGGGCCTCCAAGAAACAACACTCGGTTGCCCTCTCAACCGCAGAGGCAGAATATGTTGCTGTGGGGAGCTGTGGCACCCAAGTGTTATCCTCTCAAATCAGACTGTAAGCCATTGAAGTTCAGATTGCAAGAGATTAAGAAAAGCAACAAGACTCCCCCTAAGGATATGCAAAGAATGCACTCAAAGAGTTATGTTTGCAAGTGAAAAGATAATTGTCAAGGAGAGGTTGACTAGAATCATGCAGGGGTTGACCTGATCAAACATGAAGTTGGCAGACATGAAATGCATGACCCAGCACATGGTTGTACACTTATTAAATGCAACAGAATGAAGATGACACAAATGCATGAATGCTGCAAAGAGACAACTCCCCCTTACTATATGGCCTACATGCGTGACTTTACTATCTCTGTTCATTCTGAAGCATAACCGTCAGTCTTGCCAAATACTTAGGAATACTGGCGTCTAAACAACGTGTATTCTTACGGCTAGAAGGCATGTACTAGACTCGATTGCTCGTAAAATATGAGTCATGTGCCTTCAAATTCAAAAGATACTGAAAATCAAATTTGCTGCACTCATAAAATTCCATGCTTTAATCATGCTTGTTTAACCTCAATACTCGTTTTTGTGTTATTCCCTTTGTAGTTATTGAATATTGATATATAAGACAAGGGAAGATTAAACACTGTCATGATATGCATTTTTGGTTCATTTCTATTAAACCTTGGATGTAGCTGCTTTTCGAACTCCACTGTTGATCTCGGATTTCATTAGCTGTGAACCATATATATATTGCTCACGGTCTGGTTCAGTTTTGCATATAATGGTTTGCTCTTCACTTCCATTCAGCTCTGGTCTCTCAGACTTTTGTAGCCTTCTCTACTTTATCCCTCCCTTTTTGCTGTAGTCAAAGGGGGAGAATTCTTTGTGTGAGTCCTTTGTAAGAGTTGTGCGTTGTCGATCTACGAGGGTTGTCATAGGGGGAGAAACCATTGTGAGCTTTGTGGTTGAGTGTTGATGGGGGTTTGCATAATTGCATTCATTCATATGCTTTGTGTTCATATCTGCATTCACATGCTTTAATTATCATGGATCTTGAGCTGCACATGTCGTATATGTTATCAACTTTGCCATCTTGGAAATTAACTTTGCCATCTTGAAAATTACTGTCACATAATGACTCACAGTGTTGCCATCATCAAAAAGGGAGAGAATATTGTGCCCCTGTGGTCATTTGAATCATTCGACATCATCCTGTGGTCATTTGAGTTATTTGATATTCTTGATTTTGATAATAACTAAACACTATAAGTCATTGTTATTTTTCACTCTCATATGACTGACATATGTGATATTTTGTTCATGACAGATAAGCCAATGAATGGACAAAGAATCGAGTGGAAATGGCAAAAGTGAAAGCTCATTGATCGCTCCCAAGCAAGGATGCAAATCTCTTCTACAAGTAAAAGTCGACATTTCTCATTCGGCACGTCACATAGCCAAGGTCGATGCACAAAGAAGCATAGTCAAGAGAGCCCAAGGTCAAAGACTCAGTTGACACCTTCAAGACAGTCAAGGTTGATGCCACAGATGAGAACGGGCTGCTAAAGGACTCAAGCGACGGAGCTAAAGCGGTTAACGGACTGACCCGGCATAACCCGGGGTCTGCCCAGCTGGCGGTCAACCGCCAACACAGGGGCAGTCGACCGCCCCCGCCAGCAGCTCACTGGCTGACGGATTCTCAGTGGCGATCGACCGCCAGCCCAGTAGCGGTCGACCGGAAATTTCAGAGATCAAATTTCTACAGGGTCGACCGCCAGCTTCTGCAGGTCGACCGCCAACCCCGAGTCAACAAATGTTGACTTTATTTTCCACTTCGAGAAGAGCCCCTTTTCTTGTATTTGTTTAACCCCAAAGTCACTCAATCCCCCATGGATTGTGGATCTGGTCTGGGGGATGTCCAAGGACCATTCAAAGGTTATAAAACACACACAAGAAGGGTTGGAAACCCTAAGGCTAAGAAGGGAGATCAAAGGAGGCTACAAGGGTGTGTTCAAGGGAGAGGAGTTCGAGTACTGTAGCTGTGAACAGTACTCCGTGAAGAAGTTCTTCATCAAATCCTCAAGTGATTCAAGCTACTTCAAAAGGAGATCAACCCCAAGCCAAGTGAAGAAAAAGCTGCAACCATCATCCTCTTCATCATCTCAAGGTGATCCAAAGAAGCTCATTCTCAAGGGAGATCAAATCTGCATCCTTTATCTTCTTCATCAACTCAAGGTGATCCAAGGAAGATCATTTCACAAGGAAGAAGATACCATTGAAGCATTCGATTCAAGCTCCAGCAATCTCAGACAAGATCTTTTCTCTTTGAGCATACTCTATATCTTGTTTGAATAGCTTGATATTTGTTCTCTTTTCATTTCATTCAAACATTTGAAACTGAAGATCGTCCCTACCGGTGGTTAGTAGGAAGGCAATCGGAAGTTGTCCGATCTGCGGTGTTGACGTCCCTACCTGTGGTTAGTAGGAAGGCAATCGGAGGTCTTTCCGATTTGCGGTTCAGTGCGTGACATTAGTGGAGCCTCCTTGGGTTTGGTGAGGGGTGGACGTAGGACTAGAGGATTCAGTCCGAACCACCTTAAAATCCTTTGTGTTGTGGTTTGTTTATGTGATTGTTTCGTTCTAGATGCATGCTTAGGTTCAAATCGATATATTAGTTGCTCATCTTGCCAAGCGAATCATAGTGTTCTTCGATAAGCTAGTTACACTCCGCTGCAATTTATTTTATCTAGCTATATAGAGGGTTGCATTGTGAAATGAGGGGCAGATCTATTCACCCCTCCCCTCTAGATCCGCTGTCCACTACTCAACAGCACAATCAGATATCACGACCGAGAGATTGTAGCCCTTCTCCCAGACTAGCCGGAGGCCATCATAAAGTGCTCTAGTTCAGCAAGCAGGTTGTTGCCCTCTCCATAATAGAAAGAAAAACCCACCTTGAAGTTACCAGCAAGATCCCAAATACAGCCCCCACCTCCACTGGGGCCAGGGTTGCCTTTGGATGCCCCATCAATGTTGAGACAGAAGTTAAACTGTGGCGGGTGCCACTTAACAACAGTAGGTGGCCTGACCTTAACCTCTGGATGAATGTGGAAGGTTTGGAAGATTTGGGCTTCACGGTAAGAAACCGGTTTGGAGAATTGGATACCTTTGATGGCCATGGCCAACTTGTTCAGAATGGAGCTCTGAATCTTCTTCAGAGAAGGAGCAGCACCTTCAAACCGTGCAGTGCACCTAGCCTTCCAGAGTTCCCACAACAGCAATATGACTCCATATAGGCTAACAAAGTGAACCGCAGAATGCATGGTGGCGGTTGAAATGAAGCTCCAGCACCTAATGGTCAGCTGGCTACTAAAGTTGATCTTCTGGCTGAACAGCGGCATCATCCATGACCATAAGCCAGCGGCGAGATCACTGTGAATGAACAAATGATTGAGATCTTGGTTGGGGTTCTTGCAACAGACACACTTTGAAGCAAGGGGAATACCGCAGTCAGAGATCCGGCTATCAACCGGAATGGCGCGGTGCAGAATTTTCCAGCAAAACATGGACGCTCTGGGACAAAAGGCATGATGCCAAAGATTTCTCCACACATTCCTCCGCACTCCATGTGAGGCTACCAGTCTATAAGCAGACGAGGATGTAAATTGCCCAGAACTGCTACCCGTCCAGACACAAAGGTCCTTGTCACTGGTAAGATCAATGTGTAAATTCTCAGCCGGGATGGTGAGACTCTGCCAGAGAGGATGACTCATATCCATGTGCATCTCCTGAACACTAATCCGCGGCAGATTGGCAACGCTAATGGAAGGGCTAAGGAAGTGGGATAGAGGTCTATCACCGATCCATTTATCTCGAAAGAAATCGGTATTCTGGCCGTCACCCACCATCCAACGCGAATGTGAGAGAACCACCTCCTTCGCTTTGAGGAACTGGCTCTTAGGGATGCCCACAGGAAAAGGCTTGACAGCATCCATATGGTGACACTTCAAGAACTGTTGTCTAGCAAAACGTGGCCAAAGGGAATTCCCATGCAAAATATTCCACAGTTGCTTTACGGCTAGAGACAGTTGGATATCCAGCAGGCTGCGAAAGCCGAGGCCTCCCTCTACCGTTGGCTTTTGAAGGTTCAACCATGCAACCCAGTGCCTCTTATGAGCATCCCCTGGTCCACTCCAAAAAAAATTTGCACAAATACGGTCCATCTGCTTACAGACAGCAACAGGAATCATAGTAGCGGAAGCAAGGTAAACCGGCAAACTTCGAAGCACGGATTTGATCAGGACCGCTCGGCCAGCCTATGATAGGAGATGGGACCGCCAACCAGCCAAACGAGCAGTGATTTGCTCAATGAGGAGCCTGAAATCTGCAGAAACCAGCCGACCCTTCTTAAGAGGTATACCAAGGTATCGTAGAGGTCCCACATGTTGCCTGTACCCAGTCCGCTCTTGAATTCTCTGTCTAGTACTCCGCGGGGCCTTCTATTATAGTTATATAGTCATTTTACTTCCATCACTAGTCATTTATCCACATTATCTACCATATGGAAGTTGAGGACCAAAGACACATCATCCATTATTATGAAGGATGAAAGAACTCTCCTGATTGCAGCTTGAAGGGGGAGAACAGAAATACCTTTACAAACTCATTACCAAGTTCAGGATTACATCCATCATAGAAATATGTAAATGGTCAATCAAGTTCTACTGCATTCCCACCCATAATGTGGGAGGAACAACCTTTGTCAATGATGGGTGACAGTGGTGGCTTCATCCCTGGGCGACGAGGAGTCTATGGAGGCGAAGGGTAGGAAGGTGAGGGAGATGACTCAGCAGAGAGATGAAAGGAGGATTGAGCAGTGTCAGAGATCCTCTCTAAGGCGGAATCAGAGGAACTTTATTTGGAAGGTTTGAGAAGTAGCAGGTTTTGCAAACAACATAAAGAGAATCAAGTTTCTGCGGAATAGTGAGGAGCTGCAGGAGAAGGTGGGATTTAGGGAGTGGCCGCTTGTGGAAGCACCCTAGTTTCAACGATACTCAAAGAATATGAGTGCCCTTAATGATTGGTGAGGACACCAAAGCGCGGATCCGGTTCGACCCGACCCGTGTTTACCGTCATCAGAGACATCCAGCAGCGACACCGGCATCACTTTGGCTAGATGACGGCCCACTTGAGGGCTGAATTATATCAGTTATTGCAGGGTCATTTGGGTTTATTTACGGCCCATTTGATACCCATTTAGTGTCCTTACATTTTGCTAGTATTTTCAGCACAATTTTTCTAGTTATTTTTCCTATTTACAGGGTAGTTTAGTCATTGTTCATTAGAGGAGTTATTAGGGTTTGAAACCCCTATAAATAATGTTGTAATCTTTGCTTTTAGAAAATTAATGAAGTGTTGAGAGCTTTGAGACTGCAGCCGTCTTCTTCCTCTTCCTGTGAAGGGACCTAGGTGGGGTGCGAAGCCCTAGGGCGTAAAGCCCACCCCCCTCTCTTACCCCCTCTACTTCTTCCCCCTTTCTGCCCACCGTACACCCACAGCTGACCCCATGCCATCCCCCGGTTCCTTCTTCTTCTTCCCACGTCGTCTTCTTCCCCTGCATCCTTCTTCTTCCACCCCTGCCTTTCCTTTCCCTGCAACTCCACCACCGCAGCAAGGAGCCCCACGCAGCGCCCCCTCTGGCCGGATCACGCCGCCATCGCCACCTCCAGCTTTCCCTACACCCTCGCGGCCCCACCGGTGACACCCGCCACCTACTGGCTGCCACCAGAGACCTGCCCACCGGAGCCCCGCCGTGCTCAGTCGCCACGCAGGACCCCTGCACCACCCCTACCAGTGGCTCCACAGGCCCTCGACGGCCCTGCGTCAGGTCACGGCCGCCACCAACCTCACAGATCACCACCGGCCCCGCTCCTTCCTCCTCTCCTTGCTGCAGATGCCGAGACCACCCACCACTGCCGGAGGCCCCAACCCCGCGGGCAAGGCTCGTTCCTGCCACGCTAGCTCGACGGCTCCGCCACGAGACGCCCCTCTGCAACGCCCAACGCCGGTTCACCGGCCACGGGTGCACCCGCCTCAGGCCATCGCATCAGCCGCTCCAGCGGCCACCTCTGTGCTGGGCCGTCCACCCGCTGGACCCTGCCACGCCCCCCCCCCCCTATTGGTCCTACCAACGTCTGGGTGGATTGTCGTCGGAGTCTACAGCCGACAGCGAGTCAAGGTGGTCTGCGGACCCCCTTGCCACAGTAGCGACTGCTCCCATGATCCCACGATGGGCCTGATATCCCAAGAGTCCGCCCTTCGTCGCAGCAACAGCCCAACCAGTCCGTGGACAACTGACGCGGGCCTACTAGGCCTCGGTTCTTGTGCCTCACCCTTCAGTGAGTCGGTTCGTTAGCGTTGCAACTTTGTTCACTCAATTTGCTTATTTAGTATCTGTGTTTTAACTACCACCGTTGAGTGCGTAGATTATTCTAACTCGTTTATTATTTGCTGCCGGACTGTGTGTTTGTGTGCATTCCACCTGAGAGTGCTGTTTTGAGCCGTTGCATGTGTGCTTGATACTCTAGACCGTGGTAGTTCTACCTACCGTTCGGTCCGACGTTTCTCGCTGCGAGGGACGGCTTCCTAGAGTGTAGCTTCTGTTATTTTCATGTATTATCACTCTCGGAGTTCGTGTGCACGATGGTTTATTTGCCGATATATTTTGTAGCGTATCGCTGATCTCATTAGTCACCTAGTTGGACCCGTATAGGTTAAGCCGTTCCGCATCAATGATGCTATCATTGGTAGGGTTGCTGAGGGAAAGCTTGATGCACAAGAGGTGCATCAGAGTCGTAGTACAACAATGGCCGGAGGTGAAGACATGGAGAATCAGTCACAGAGATGATAGAAGTGTGCTGCTTTTCTGTAAGTCCCGTGAAATCTGAGCAGATCTTTTGGCAGAGGCAGTCTCTTTCTAGTGTCTTTCCCAGAGCAAATTTCATTAGAGACCTTGGCAAAGTAGTTCTGGCACGATTAAGGCAGATAAAGGTGCGGAGGTGTGGTGCAATGTTTTCAGCTTTCCATTACCACTCTGGGATGTAGAGGTTGTCAAGTGCTCGGTGACTGCATTTGGATCTCTATGTGCAATAGACAAGCACCCCAGGGATTGGTCTCAAAGTGGCTTCTGGTCGTTTACGTGTTTGGCATGACAGAGTTGAAAGTGTCCCACGTTCTGTTAAGGTGCGATGGGGAAACTTTTACTGGGTGAATTTCTGTGTCAAGGAGGCGTTACATCCAGCTGTGGATTGGATTGTCCAAGAGGTTGCATAGGCTCACAAGGTGTATAGGGTTTCACAGGAGATCGAACAGGGGCTGGAGATGAATGAGTCTCAGGAGTTCACTTGGTGCCCTGGCCCTTCAGATCGGCCGGTTCAGGAGGTAGTTCCCATGGATCAACAGGTGGATACTGGCCAACTGGTGCATTAGCCACTGCCTGGGCCGGGAACAGCTGTCCCTGATGAAGGGTCTTGCGCTGCACATGGAAGGGAAACTGACAAATCTGCCCATGAAGAACACTGTGCAAATAAGAAGTCTGTCATTCAAATTGAAGGATCTGAAGGGCATTCTGCAGAAAAGATTTGGAAGGAGGCCATTTCTTCTTTGGCTTCCCATGTTATTCACAGCTTGTGGATGGAGTTGAAGGGGAAAGGAAGGAGGCCAGCTCTCCGTTTCTATTGCAGAAAATCTGGCCTTCAAATCAACCAACCAGTGACTCTGTCAAGTCCAGTGTGTGATCTTCATCAATGAAAAGTGGCGGATGTGCAAAATCTATTGCATTTTCCTTCCATGGAAATTGGCAACACAGAGAGGATGGAGGAAGCCGGTGTTGCAGAGCTGGCAGAAGGTCAATCTCCATCCTTTGTCCCAGCGTCCATTCCAGGTCAGTCATCAAAATCTCCTCCCCAAGATCACATCATCCTCTGGCATCTTCTATTCCGGGCCCAACCATAGTTGTCAAGGCAACCAAGGCGAGCTTGCATCCCCCGAGCGCCTAAGCGCTTAGGCGGCACCTAGGTGGCAAGTTCATTTACCCAACCCTCACCCACCCCACCCACCTCAAGGTTACATTTCAGACCTCACAAAATTTGAATTAACTGTGAACTTAACTTTCATTATACCAGCTGATACAGATCTTTGTGCATCTCCCTTCAATTTTTTCCTTGAAGAAAGGGCACTATTTATAAGAAGGGATTTTTACAAATAGACTATTGGTATAAGTGAATTTGCAAAAAAAAAAAAAATCTTAAAAATGCATTAGCAAGAATACCACTACGTAAAATCTAGTATATAAATGCCATGTAAGGCCATCTAAGTATGATTTTTTTGCAAGTTTTTGACAAAAAAGTGGTATTCGTGCAAATAAAAATGGTATATTTGCACAATATGATTTTACGCAGTGGTATTGTTTAACTCACGGAATTTAAAAGAGAGGGATTTGGGGGGGGAATAAGAAAAAGAGACAAACGTTGTTCAACACGAAAGAACGAAAATATTTATTTATTAATCATGCGTGTGGAAGCCAGTCATGGCATGTGAGTCATTTATTTCGTGGATTGGGTTTATCAGACGATTAGGGTTCGAGTACTGGAGAATTCTCCACCGACCGTAGTCGGTGTTTATTTACATCGGTACGAGCCCGAATACCCTTGATTAATTACCAAAGAAAACCATCGACCTCAACGACACTAGTCGTGATGCCAAAGACATAGCCCCAGACGTTGTGTCATACGAAGCAATGCCCAATATCAGGAGCATGTGGGAATTTAGAAAGGATTGCAGGCTTGGCCAGCGTGGTTATGAGGGTTGAGGTTCTTATCGACCTCTATGCCCATTAGGGACATGCATATGACCCCAAGGTTAAAGACTGTTGTGTGCAGACTATTTAATTCTACCCGAGGTCAACTGGGTCTCGAGCATCCATTATTATTCCCTATGGTACGAATTATGATGTTTTGTAACGGAAGCATTCATACACTTTTGTAGAATCACAGACTAACGCGATCGCAGACTTGCTTTATGAATCATTAATGAAAGTATATGGTATTGTAGAAATATTTCATAACCACAAGATTTCATAACCACAGGTGTTTCAACAAATTTTGGGTTACACATGGCCCCTTGTTCATGGACAATCAGAGCCTACGTGAGCTTCCAGGACATGTCCCGAGTATTTACACAATCGCACCACTCAAAAGAGCCTTTATATGAAGTTAGGATCCCAAGAGAGGGCATGCTCATTTCCCCATAGAGATACATGAATTACAAAATTCACATAGAGACTTGCGGTATAGAAGGGTTAAGAGAGGCACTTCCTCATTTTTTTCATACCCTCACAGCACAGCACAGCCACAACAAAAGCACAAGCACAAAACCCAACAAACTGGGCCTTCACAGACACAAGCACTGCGCGCTCTGCCTCTCTCTCCGTGTCCGTGTCTTCTCTATGTCCTCAAATGAGGGCCCCATTGGGGTATTTATAGAGCCCCAAGGATGTCCCGACAATTACACCCTCCATCCGCGCCAAAATGGGGGATTTAGGACTTGATCTGAACTAAACTCCCGAGTTGAGGAGTTCTTCCCGGGCCAAAACATCATAGAAAGGATGGATCCGGGCCAAACCCCATGTCGGGAGGGTGGAACCGGACCAAAACCCCCATATGGGGGTGACCCGGTCCAAAACCCCCCATATGGGGTAGAACTGGACCAAAACTCCCATATGGGGGGTGGACCCAGTCCAAACCCCCCATATGGGGATGGAACCGGTCCAAAAGCCCGACATGGGGGTGAACCCGGTCCAAGCCCCCCATATGGGGGTGGACCCCAAACCCCCCATATAGGGGTGGACCCAGGTTGCTGCTACCATTTTTGTGTCAAATTTGGTTGAGTTTCCCTTAAGTTGATGATGATAAGGGCTAACATTGTTGTTGCTACTGGTTACTGTTGCTGTTGTTAATCTTATTTGCGACCGTTGCTATTTTTGTTGTAGTTGTTGCATTGATGCTGCTGTTGCAATTGTTGTTGTTGTGTTTGTTGTTGGTGTTACAGCTAATGCTGCTATTGCAGTTGTTGTTATTGTTAGCTGCTGTTGTTGCTCCTGTCGGCTGCTGCTGCTGCTGCTGCTGCTAGTCTTATTATTGCTGCTGTTAGCTGTTGCTACTGCCCCTGTCGGCTGGTGCTGCTGCTGTTAGCCTTGTTGCTGCTGCTACTAGCTGGTGTTGTTGCTCCTGTCGGCTGGTGCTGCTACTGCTGCTAACTTTATTTTAGCTACTGTTGCAGTTATTATTGTTATTGTTGAGTATGAACATGTCCATGGACCTTAGAGTGGTGCTCAGACACCTGTCCATTATAATGTACAATATGCCAATTCAAAGACTTTTAAGGATATATGGGATTAGTGGGTGCTTGCACAGGCCGTTGATTTTGCAACAGGATTTTTGCTTTTGCCTGTTGAAGATTTTGCTCACTATGTTTTTCTCTTCTTCTTCTTCTTCCTTTTTTCTTATTAGGGTTGGGCAAAATCCCATGGGCTGTACCCAGACCAAAAACCCCCCTAGGGGGGTTGGAACCGGGCCAAACCCCCCTTTGGGGGGTGGAACCAGTCCAAACCCCCATGGGGAGGGGTGGACCCGGGCCAGAACCCCCATATGGGGGTGGACCCGGGGCAAAACCCCCATATGGGGGGTGGACCCAGTCCAAAAATCTCTCTAAGGGAGGATAGAAGGGCGCGGCCCCTATAAATAACCCATTCACTGTTAATTTCTCACGTGAAGGAAGGGAGATTGACGTTTCCCACGTGTGGTTTGGTGCTCTTGTGTTCAGTGCTGTTTGTTAAGTGGGAGGGTTTTCATGTCATTGAATTTATCCTCCTCACTTATTTCACTCACCATGTGAATTGTGGAAATTTAAATCCCTTGTGGAATTTAACCATCCTTTGGGTATCTTGTTCATCCCGCACACCGACGGAACTTTCCGGGGCACACGTGTCACCCAACAATCAAGATAGCATAGACTTTTCCACTAGGTTTGAATTTTATTTTCCCTTAATTACTTTGAGGGGATAACAAATTGGTTCAACAAATGTCCCCCACGGAACATCCGTCAGAGCGACAACGTCGACGAGTGGCACGTGGTGTTGTGTATCTTTGTTTTTCTCCCCCTCCCATTTGCATGTTGAGCTAAGGAATCCTTGTATTTTCCCTTGACTTTGTTTGACGGCGAAGTAAACACATCCTTTCATTCAATTCTCCCAATGGAACGGGTCTTCTGCATTGACTGTGATGCTATATGTAGACCTTGATTGAACATATAGATGTTTTTGCTTCCAATGTTGACTTGATACACTGAAATTTCTTTTCCCCTCCCCTTCTCTTTATCGATGCCATATACTAACCGCAAATTACAATTTGTATTACAGTAACATTCCGTTATGGCTCGCTTGGGAGGAGACCGAAGGTTGAGTTAGCCCAAGGCTTTGAGGACCACCATGTCAGGCGGACTAATAAGCCAATGCCGACGTTTGGGCCACCTACTATAACAGTCGAGAACTTTGATTCAACGGATTTCGGATTTTCATGAGCCGACGGGCGAAGTGAACCCAATTGAGGGCATGATTAATTTGACTAGGATTTCCAAAGAGAACGGTGTCTACAAGTACGACCGTTCCAAAGGGTACCCTCCACACCATATGTTGGATTACCATCTCTATTCTTTCATACAGAGCAATGTCCCTTCCAACATGGAGGCCGACGACCCAGATCTTTTGGCCGAGCGGCGTCGTCTTGAACGGACAATATTGTCAGAAAGAGACAGCATGCAAGGAACTTGTACTTTCTCTTGGCCGAGTTATCCCGAAAACTTCACACGGCAACCACAATTCCCTAATCAAAGGTTCTTGGGTATTTTTGGTGACTTCGGGAAGTTCCAAATTCGTACTTCCCCTCTACACCCTGCCATCTGGAATTTATATGGCCAGCACAAGCGCAACGACAATGTTGGTTGATGGAATGGTGTTGACGCCCTCCAGGACGTAATTTGCTGAGAATAGTTATGCGCAAGAATGCTTGCTGGACCGGATTCTAGGGTTTAAGGCCCCTACCTGGTACGAGAAATAGTCCGTTATCCCTTCGCATAATTTCGCCAAGCGGCCTCTGAATGGTTGCATGGCATTCTTCATTATTATGGCGAGGTACTTGAGCTGGTGGGGATCCGACATGCAGTAACGGCCACTCTCTACTGCTACCCTGAAAATGTAGGTCTTTTACAAGGCTTGGTTGAGCGGTTCAACCCCCGCTGGAACACTTTTGCCACTGCTCAAGGTGAAACTGCCTTAGATTTGTGGGCCTTTCATAGAGTTTCGGGCCTACAGATCTGCGGTCGTGCGCTTGAAGAGGTTTGTTTAGATGACCTACATCGCAATCACACTCATGGCGATGGGAGGTATGCGCTTGAAGAGGTTACTCTATTGTCACCAATTTTTTATGATGGTGTGGAGAGACCTAGCCCGCGCAGGCAAGAAGGATTCTGTTCAAACTAGCAGAGTAACCCTGAAAGCTTAGGCCCGTTACTTTTACAACGGCCCTTTCTGTTATTATAATGAGTTTGTTGACCCAAACAAGCCCTAGAATGAATATACTGAAATCAAGGTCAACTTCGGACAACACCCTCGACGTGTGCATGCTACTCCAAAAGATTGGAATTCTCAAGGAATCTCACCTCTCACTTATTTGGCTGCGTATCTTGCTTATTGGTTAGCCACTTTTGTTGTTCCCCATGGTGAGGAGGGGGCCCTTCGGGCCGAGGTGATTTATCTGGCTTGTTTGATGGTTTGTGGTCAAAGGGTCGCACTTGCTCCCGCCGCCCTAACCAATATTTATCATCACCTTGGGGCCCTGGCGACATGCTCCTCGCCTTGGGACAAAAGCATTCTAATGCCTTCTCATTACCTGGGAGCTTGGGCTAGATTGCTATTTCTCGAGTTATCCCATAGATCAGAATTGGCTAATCCAAAAGCACCACTAATATTTGCCTTTGCCGATCTTGCCGACCAAGACATGTTCAGGTAGTTAGTCGCGCCTTATCCTTCTTGCCGACTCAAGACAGAACAGGGCTAGAGCTTGATCATTGTTTATATAATTTCCAACCTTTCCTTGTTCAAGAAGGAGATCTTGTGGTCAGCCGGGTGTCTGCTCATGCAGAGCCCTCCCCCTATGCTTATATCAAGTGGGTATATAGCACACGGCCGAGTGTACAAGTATTTCGTCGGGGCAGCGTCGTCGTTTTTGAACCTTATTATCCTCACAGATTTGCAAGAAACTTTGGTTATGACCAAAGCATTCCCCCGAATTCAGATTTTCCCATGAGCTCGAGGCACTATAAGGGGGAAGATGTACACTTGATCTCAACTGCCGGGTGGGAATTCTTCTGGGAAGAAAAGAATTTCTACCCTATCCCAGAACAGTCCCGGTGTGGGTGTTTTGACATTTATTTTGCTAGATGGTGGTTTAAGCACAGTTGTATATTCAGGCAACCTGTTAATGCTTTAAGGGAAGTAGAGGACTAACATCTAAGGAGAAGTGAGTTGCCACCACTATTCCTTGATTCACATTTTGGGAAATCCCACTTTTCTAGTGCTGCCAGCACCATAAAACATATTGAGGCCACATGGAGAAAAAAAAAGTGTGTCAACCCGGTGGACAAGCATCCACATACCGGGGCTTTCAAGCCTTTAAATAGCAACACCGACTCGACTGCTGCCGCTTTCTCCTCCCGACGGAAGCCTGCTTCCAGCACTACTGCTACTTATTCATGGTGGGGGCAATTCCGAGCCGAATGTGGTTCGAGGAAAAAATGTTGGCTTAACAGCTTGCTGCCCGAAAGTAGTTTCGCCAATGAAGCTTTAAGTGGAAGGCCCACATCATCAATGCCATCGGTATTGCTAGCCCAATAGAGTATATTTCTCATGTGGAGGTAGCTCGTACACCAAAGGACATATTAGAGGCAGTGAAGAAGGCGACCCGGGTACTCGTGGTGAAACCCGAGGCCATTGTTTTAAAGTCATGGGAACGACTCAGGTCCACAGGTATGAAGCTACCCCTCACGCAATCCTTTATCAATAAGATTTATGTTGCACCCTAATTGAGCAATCTTTCCACTTTCACTTCTTTTTTCTGGAGTGCAGATCTTCATGAAGGTTGTGGTGTGTCAGCATCCCCTAAGAGCGACTCTCCCGACCTAATGCCGAATGAGCCTCTTGTCGCTCCGAAAAGGCAACGAGCAAATGATACTGGAGAAGACAGCCGACTCACGTCTCGTCCTAGGACTAGAGAAGCAGCTCCTATCGATAGTCGGGCTGCAAGTAAAAATACAACTTCCTTTGACTTCGATATGTTGTTACCCTTCAACGGGGCAGCTATAGTCATTCCATTCTTTCTTTTTTCTTCTTTCCTTTTTTTTACTACAGGTCCCCTTGAAGATGTGATGGTTATGACTTTTTCCTTAACTCCCGAGGATGTTCTTACACAACAAGAGATGATAGGCCAGAAATGTCGCTCGATGAATTTACGCACATTCTTGACGACCATGCGCCGGTTACTGACGCGTCTCCTTTGCCAGAAGTCGAGGGTAACACTGGGAGACAGTCGCTAGGTGTGTTTAAGTTTACTCTTTTATCCACGACATAAGGAGTTGGAATGTCCCTTCTTCTTCTTTTTTTAAATGCTTATTTCCCCTCACAAAAAATCTGGGTGACCATATTTCACTGGTTTGTCATGGCGCCGGTCTTACAGACTTTCCTCATAGTGCAGAAGGTCTTGATTTTAATCCAAAGCAAAGTAATCCCCTTCCTACTATTGGCCATGAAGGTACCCTCCCTACCTCTAGTGAGGGGAGTACTAGCTCTTCAGGGGAAAAAGACTCAAACACTTCTGCTAGCGATGAACACTCCAACTCCTCCTCAAGTGAAGGGTCCACCCCGAGTACCGGATCTTCCCTGGAAAGTGGGGAAAGGAGAAGTAAGGCAAATGAGTGTAACACTTGTCCTCTTTCATTTTCTTTTGTTTGCTCTCTTTAATCACCCCATCCTCCTTATTCAGCCCTTGTAGAGAACACAGTGGAGGGTCAACCAGCTTCAGTAGGCACGTTTGTTGAACTTATCAAGTCAACTCTGGATGCAGGCCTGTCGAACTGTGAGGATGACCCCAAATTTAATACCAGCAGTCTTCCCGATGATGGGATTATAATTGAGAGGGCTCATTTAGAGATGAGTACTTCAGCCTCAGCTCTGCCACTTTGTACAACGAGACTCCCAACTTGCACTATTAACATCATGGAGTCCTAGACAGGGGCTCACCTAGGTGAGGGATCATATCTCTTTTTTATTCTTCTGTTCTTTTCTCTTTTTTTTGGGTTATGAATGCCTAACCTCATCAGGCCATTTTGATATAGTTGGAGAACAAGTCGATGTACAGCAGGATCGGGGTAGCCCAAGAGCCCTTGACAAGGACCCGGCTCCCAAAAGCCCTCTAGGGAGCCAAGGCAATAGCACCACTGTCGACATCGAATCAATATCTTGGTTGGTTGCCCCTCACACAACCCCTCGCCTTGAGAGAGGTTCAGAGTTGGCTGCCCCTGCCACAGCCTCTTGCCCTAAAGGAGGCTTACAAGAAGTGTTGAAGCATACAGGAGCCCAAGATCCCATTCCAGACATTATTGCTCCTGCCACCTCGATTGAAGGTATTTTTGCAAACCCAGGTCAATAGAATCCCAATTCTCTGTTTCGCTTGGGGGAAACATTTCCTTGGTATCCTCATTTTACTATGTTACTGTGGCATTTCTTTTAGTGGTCGTCACGATCAGAGCACAGGGCGATCTGCTTTCAACCTCGACTCCAATTGATAATGTAATCGTTTTAGAGTCTGAGGCAGATAGACCCAAAGCAGCCAGCCCTGAGCGAGGTTCTACTACAGGTACAGACTTGTGAATCTTTTAGCTCAAACTGGTAGATTTTGCCGTCCTTTCACTTGACGACCTCTCAATCTTTGCCTCATGTACCTTCTTATTGGCAGCCCCAGAGGGTGATGCACCAACAGGCTCCCAAAACTTTCCAAGCCTTCGATTGGCCCGATGCACCGCAGCCAATAATCCTATTGGTGCCTCTAAAAATGACTTCTCTATTCATTAAGAATCTTCAAATATTGCTCCGTCTGGATCCCCTCGCAATAGAGGCCATGAGAAGCAACCTGGAAGGGTACACCCGGAGCTACCATAGATTTGGTCTCCCCAAGGAGACATGGATGTCCGTGTTGTCTGCTCTTTGGGATCAATTTGCGTGCTTGCATGCCATCCAAGAGTGGAATAAGACGACTCTCGTGATTATTCAGCAAGAGGAAGAGAAGGTCTCGAAATTGAAGGCAATCTCAGCTGAAAAGGGGCTCCAATTGGAGAATATGCAAGCCCGCGGCCAAGAGAAGTTAGTCAACGCCAAAGCATTGAAGATTGAAGTAGAGAGGTTGAGGCTTGAAGCACAGGCTTTGATGTTGAAGGCCTAAGACTTATCCTCGGCTTCCGAGAAGAATGAAACTGAAGGGCTTCAAGCACAAGCCGAGGCAAAAGCTTTATCCGATGACCTTGCCACTCTTCGGAATGGTATGGCTTCTAGAATGGCTCAGATAGCTGAACTGAAGAAGAGCGAGCAACACCTTGGCTAGTGCACTCGCTTCATGGCAACCACTCTACTATTTAAGTTGTGACTGAATTGCCTTTGTACTATAACCGCCACTTGTGTACTTTCTTCAAAAATTCTCGTACATAGTTAATGAAACCTTATGCGTTTAGCCTTCCCCTCATAATGTGACATGCCTTTTGGCCCTGGTCAACATACACCGACAGTTACTCTGAGGGTTTGTCTCGGACTTCCATCTCCGATGATGAATGAAAGGAAAATTGGCTTAACTCTGACTTGTTGTTGTTGTTTCCCTTCCATCCCATTTTTTTTGTTTTACCAACCTCACCACCCTTTCGAGTTTTCGCCGAAGCTGGCTCCCTCTAACTTTTTCCAGTGCACCCTTTCGGGTTCACACTGAGGGATTACCCATTTTTACCTAAGACATCCTTTCGGGTTTTCACCTCAGCCAGATATTTGGCCTTTCAGCCATTCCCTTGATAGGAATGGTTGAGTCTGTCGGGGCACTTCTATTTTAAGTCCCCCCCCTTTTTTTTCTACACTGGTTGACCTGAATGATCTAGTGCTGTAGAGTTTGTCTTCTGAACATCTTTGCTGAGTGGATATTGGCCGCCACTTAAGGATGTCTTGACTTAAGTTGGTGTTGGCCAACCCTTGAGGGTGGGTGTGTTGGCCTAAATTGACGTTGGCTAACCCTTGGGGGTGTCTCGGCCAGAGTTGAAGTTGGTCGACCCTCAGGGGTGTAGTTGGCCGACCCCTTGGGGGTGTGTTGACCAGAGTTGAAGTTGGCCGACACTCGGGGGTGTGTTGGCCGGAGTTGAAGTTGGTCGACCCTCGAGGGTGTGTTTACCTGAGTTAAAGTTGGCCGACCCTTGGGGGTGTGTTGGCCGACCCTTGAGGGTGTGTTGACATAAGTTGAAGTTAGCCGACCCTTGGGGGTGTGTTGGCATGAGTTAAAGTTGGCCGACCCTCAAGGGTGTGTTGGCTAGAGTTGAAGTTGGCCGACCCTCAGGGGTGTGTTGGCCGGAGTTGAAGTTGGCTATTGTTGTCGACCCGCCTGTGAGGCATATCGGTCTATCGCTGAAGTTGTGACTTCGTTGGAATGTAGTTGCCTTTACAGGGCAGAGCTATTGACCCAGATCGTCTGTATGAATGTCATGCAAAAAGAGACTTTTTTCTTTTACTTTACCAACCCCACCGCCCTTTCGGATTTTCGCCGAGACTGGCCCCCTTTAATTTTTTTTCTAATGCGCCCTTTCAGGTTTTCACACTGAGGGGTTACCCATTTTTGCCTAAGGCACCCTTTCGGGTTTTCACCTCAGCTGGATATTTGACCTTTTTGCCCCCAACCATCTCCTTAATATAAGGATTAGTTGAGTCCGCCAGGGCACCTCTACTTTAAGCCCCCCCCCCCTTGTTTTAAGAAAGAGAGGGATATGTTGAGACGCTCATCCTACAATTTCGTGTTCTGGAGCGTGATACAATTTCAAATGTTTGCCATTAAGCGGAGGAAAAGGGTTACTTCCTTTATGATCTGCGACAGTGTAGGCTCCTCCCTCATAAACCGTCTGAACGACGTAAGGCCCACGCCAATTAGGTTTCAATTTGCCGCTGGATTTTCCAATCATAACTTCTTTTTATTTTACCATAACTAGGTCGCCTGTTTTAAAGGCTCTCCCTTTAATGAGTTTGTCATGAGCCCGAACTAGTCTGACTTGGTACACTTGCAGATACTTATAAGCCTCCAGCCTTTTTCCTTCTAGGCTTGATAATTCCTCTAACCTCCTCTCGATCTCGTCTTGCTCTTGTCCCGACAAACCGGCATGGACCGCAACGCGGTAAAAGACCAGTTGAATTTCGACTGGCAAGATAGCCTTCGCTCCGTAGACGAGAAGAAATGGAGAGCATCCGGTGGGAGTTTTATGCATTGTTATGTAGGCCCAAAGAGCTTCGTGTATCTTTTCCCCCCAATCTCGTTTGCGGTTTCCCACTATCTTGCCCAATAATTTGCAGAGTTTTATTAAAGGCCTCCGCCAATCTATTGACTTGTGAGTTGTAGACTGACGACATCATCCAATCAATATAAAATTTGGACGCCAACTGATATATCACCTTATTCCTAAAGGGCGTACCATTATCTGACATGATCCGGCCGAGGGTACCGAATCTGTAAATTATATGATGTCTGACAAACCGAGCAACAATTTCACTGGTAACTTCTCGAAGGGAAATGGCTTCTGCCCATCGAGAAAAATAATCTGTGGCGGCCAAAATGAATTTATGTCCTTGAGAAGACGGTGGGAAAGGTCTCATGACATCCATACCCCATTCCGCAAATGGCCACGTGGGAGCCGTTGGGTTAACGGATTAGGGGGTTTCTTGGGCACAGGCCCAAATGCCTGCCATTGGTGGCACGTATGGGCATATTGATGGCAATCCACGTGCATAGTTGACCAGTAGAAGCCTTTCAGTTTAATATTATTTTTCATCTTGATTCCGGCCTGGTGGGCATCACACAAGTCAGAGTGGACTTCCTGCATAATTGCCTTAACTTCTGACATGGAAACACAAGATAGACTTGTCCTTCTCATGGACCAATCTACAAAGGGATCCTTCTATCAACTCATAGGATGTCGCTCTGCACAATAGTTGAACCCTTTGTGCCCGGTTTGGGGGAAGCAACCCATTCTTTATCTTGACTATAGGTTCTCGCCAGTCTTCTCCTTCAGCGGAGTTGTCTTCCTCCATATTGTTAACTTCGTAACTGGTGAGACCGGAGTCTTCTTCCAATGCACTAGACATCAGTCTCCGGTGCATGACAGTGATATCTACTTCTCCTTCCGACGGGAGTTTTATGGCTGAGGCCAGCTTGGCCAATGCATCAGCTTGTGAGTTGTCACTTCTGGGCACATGCCCTATTTCAAACTGATAAAACTTTTCTTTCAGTCTTATGACTACTGCATGATATGGGACCAGTTCCTTTTTCTGGACCTCGTAATCACCCAAAACTTGTCGTATAATCAGTTGCGAGTCTCCGAAGACTTTAATGCACCTAATACCCATTTCAAGGACCATTTGGAGCCCGAGAATTAGAGCTTCAAATTCTGCCTCATTATTAGTTAATGACTTCATGAGGGCACAGGAGTTGAGTAAGATACCTCCCTGGGGTGTCATGAAAACGATTCCAACCCCAGACTTGGAAGTCTATAACACCACCGGCTCTTTTAACTGGTCAGGAGGCCCCATCAAAGTACAACTCCCAACAAGGCATGTCCATGGTAAGGACATTCAGCTTGCCTTGAGAATAATCTTTTGGTTGCTCCTCCGCTCCTTGAGACAAGAGTGCTTCTTCGTCCGGAAGTTCGATATTAAGTGGCAAATCTTCCGGCACAGGATGTGATGCCAGGAACTCGGCCATTCCTTGTCCCTTAATTACCTTACGTGAGACGAATGTGATATCAAACTCCATAAGAAGAAGGGCTCATTTCCCAAGTCGTCCGAACAAAACTGGTTGACTAAGGAGGAATTTTAATGGGTCACACTTGGATATAAGTTCCACCCGGTGGGCAAGGAGATAACGCCTTAACTTCTTTACTACGAAGACCAAGGCTAAACACACCTTCTCCATGGGTGACCATCAAAGCTCTAGGCCAACAAGTTTTCTGCTGAGGTAGTGTAAGGACTGCTCCTTTCCCTCCTCATTTACTTGGGCCAGCAACACTCCTAAAGAAACATCCATTGCCGCTATGTAAAGAATGACAGACTTCCCTTTAACGGGTGCCCCCAGCACCGGGGATTAAGGAGATACTTTTTGATCTGCTCGAAGGCTTTATGGCACTCCTGATCCCAGATAAAAGGAGCATCTTTTTTCATCAACCTCCCGAATGGCATGCACTTGTCGGAGAGATTTGAGATAAACCGCTGGATATAGGCGAGCCTTCCTTGAAAGGACCTAAGCTCCGTTAGATTTTTAGGAGGCGGTAGCTCTTGTATTGCTTTGATTTTGTCCGGGTCAATTTCAATCCCCCGATACCGGATCACAAAGCCTAAAATCTTTCCACTTACAACTCCAAATGCACACTTCATCGGGTTCATCTTGAGGTTATATTGTCGGAGCCTCTCAAAGACCCGGTGCGGATCTGCCAAATGGTCCTCCCGCCTCTTTGTTTTGACAACTAGGTCATCCACATAACGTTCCACGAGATCATGTAACATCTCGTCAAAAATCTTGATCATGGCATGTTGATACGTGACACTGGCATTTTTCAGACCAAAAGACATTCTTTTGTAGTTGAAAATCCCTTTAGGTGACCTAAAAGTTGTATGGTCCTTGTCCTTCACCGCCATGCGGATTTGATTGTATCCGGACGACCCATCCATGAAGGACAAAGCCCCATGACTCGTGGTTACATCACCATTGTTTCAATGACCGGGACGGGGAAGTCGTCCTTTAGGCATACTTTGTTTAGGTCTCCGAAGTCAACACAAATCAGAACCTGGCCATTCTTTTTCTTCACCAGGACTATATTAGCGAACCAGACCGGGTACATGCATGGCTCCACAAAGTCGACTTCTAAGAGTTTATCGACCTCGGCATTCACATTAAGTTCCACCTCATGACGTATGCGCCTTTGAGCTTGTTTCACTAGCTTAACCATGGGATTGATTGCCAACTCATGCTCAGCCACCGAAGGCTCTAAGCCAGGTATCTCCTTATATGTCCAAGCGAAACAATCTTTGAATTCCGCTAGTAGTTGTTGGTAGGCTTGTCTTTCTTCGTCACTCAGAAGAGCACTAACGAAAGTTAGTCAATGCTCTTCAATCCCACTGATATTAATTTCGACTAGTTAGTCAACAGTTGCCTGACCGGCATGTTCTAGTTCTCGTGGAGCTGGTTGAAGGTCCACGAAATCACCATCATCATCTATATTTGTGACATAAACATCATGGACCTTAGAGTTTTCCTCTTCTGGCGGGGGATTCGAGGTATTCTCTTCGTCCTCCTGAGGGGAAGGTAATTGGGAGGAGCTCCCCTCCACCAGAGATAATTGGTCAGAGTTTATTGGAGAAGGCGACATGAGGATTTCTTCCTCCTCTTCGCCAGTACTATCAAACTTGACACGGATCTCTATTTGACCATCAATACCAGGTAACAGTTCCACCGCATTTATTGCATAGTGGACTTGGAATTCCTCATCTGAGTTGTACTCGAGCCCCCTTGGTCCCTTTTGAACGAAGGGAAGGGGCCCCGAGCATGTGGGGCGTACCAAAGTTGTTGAAAGAATTTCCACCGTGCAGGATCTTGTACCTGCGAGATCTTCTACTTTACGCACATCTTTTGTATATGCTCTGGCATGTCATCTAACCCTTGGACAATCATGGGAGCATTATCGGCCGAGTTCTTCCAACCGAAGTCATCTTCGAGCGAACTTCGGGAGACCAAGTCTCCCTTATAAAAAACAATTGGCGTATCCTCAACCTTGTTATTCCTTTTCTTCATCCAGAATGTGACTACGAAAGTCTTCAATAGTTCTACTTTGTATTCCTCCCTGACAAAAGGGAGCTACATACATGAAGGTGGTAAGAAGATGCTCTTGTTGATTGCCTCACTGATAAGGTTGGCCTCAAAATTAAACTCTTGCCTTTCAGGCTGAGTTGGCTTAGTCTTTGCTTGAAGTGTCATTCTATGCAATTTAGCATTTTCTTCATTTACAGTGAAGAGACCTGATCCTTCTTTTTCTGGGTTAACCTTTTGCTTGCCCTTGTCTTTAATTTTTCGGGAGTTGCTAAGGTAGGTTCGCCAAAATATAGTGACGCATCCGCAAGATTGCATTCATTTGGTCGAAAGGGAGCTTGGTCCGCAAAGACCGTATGTTGTTTCCCATCTTTTACATACTTGATGCATTGGTGGATCGTCGAAGGGACGACCTAATTTCCATGCAGCCAAGGTCTCCCTAGAAGAACCTTGTATGAAGTGTTCGCATCAATAATATAAAATAACATCTTCGTCACAAATTGACTCATGGCTAGCTCCACCTCGACTCGGCCGAGGGCATTTTCAGTGTTATGGTTGAACCCCAGTATTTTCACTGCATACACCCTCTGTAGGTATGGCATTAAATACAAGGACCTAAATGTTTTCAGAGGCATAATGTTAACGGCCGCACCGACATCAATCATGATCCAATTAATTTCATGACCGTTTATTTTTCCCTGCATATACAGTGGACAATTTTGGCAAGAGGAAGACAATAATGTATCTTTCTCTGAAAATGTAACATTTGTTTCGAATGCCTTGTATGCTTGGTTTTGCAGCTCAATCACATAGGCTTCGTAAGCATCCGGTTCGTGGAGGATCTTCATGAGGGCTTCTCTCAATCTTTTGCTCCAAGAGATAGCCTCCCATATAGTAATGTTAGTAGGGAACCGCTTCATTTGCTCAATAATCTTACGGTCCGCCCTAGCACGGGCCCTTTCAAGGGAAGGGAATATCTTGTCCAAGTTAGGTGGCAAGATAGTAGGGTTTTCCTTCTCAAAAGGTTGGTCCTTTCCTTCCGGCTTCTTTGTCCCTCCCTAGAACAGTAGGGCTGGAGATGGCTCCTCTTCCAGAGGTAATGGTGCATCTTGTTGATCTTTGCCTGAAGAGCTAGCCTCTTCAACTGGCTCGTTTGGCGTTGCCAAGCTTGCCACCTTCGGCGTCCCCAAATCAGTTGACTCTTTCGTCGACTCTTGAGGACTGAATTTGAAGCTGCGTCCTCGTATCTCCACCTCTAGGATTAGAACAAATTCCCCCCGCTCGGAATACTATCACTTTATCGGGGCTAGAGACTCTAGCCCTTTCTCCGGCGAGTGGCCTTGGCCTCCTACCACGGTCGCCGCCTCGTCCTCGACCTCGACCTCGGCCTCGGCTTCTCTCTTCTATTGGGCGCCGCTGGTATGTGACAAGGGCTTCTTTGCGTTTAGAATGGCTAGAGGGTGGGGGGGCATCCTCCTCGGGGACCAAATTGATGTTATCGGGAAGAGGGATTGCAACCATGCTGCATGAAAAACTCTTGAGCATCTCCTCCAGCTTCTCGACAGTAATTTCTTCATCTTTGTAAAAGAAATAGAGCTCTTTCGAGATAGGGAGTTTCTCTCCTTTCGCCCGTCTGTACATCTGACGGAGCCAGTTCCTCAAGTGGGTTCTTGCGCTCCATTTCCTCCCATGAGATATATTTATCCAACAAGACTACCCTCATGGGATGAGAAGGAATGTATTCTTCCAACTCGTCAATGAGTTTCTGTAACTTCTGTAAAGTAGTTAACTCCCTCGGGGGGCCCATAGCAACAGCTTGCTCCGCCTATTTCTTTAGCCTCCTTCTAAGATTTTTCTTTCTATTCCTTTCTTGCTTCTTGGCCCACGGCATCTCTTGGGCAGAGGCTCAGATAGGCTTTGAGGCCGTGGCAAATGTGCCCCCCGGAGCTATGTCTTACACCAGGCACCGAGACTTTCAAAGTTCTTGGCCTGGAAGGCTTTTTTGATGTGACAATAACCCAGACCCCTTCTTCTTCTTGATTTTGAAATGTGGCTTGAATGGCCTGCTCGAGAACCTCCGGTGGCAAGTCTTGGTATTCGGCAGCGCTATTCTGAAGAACAAGAGGCCTTTGGACCATATGAGTCCCCACAGTAGCCTTTCGCTTGTCAGCGCCGACATCTACTTTGGGGTTACCTTTACAGCATTCCCTCTTAGCACCACCTTATTAGCCTTGCTTTGCAGCATGCCTGGAACTTTCTCCACTAGTTTGTCCTTCATGACTCTGCTGGAGGATTTTGGCAATGGCCTCTCTAAGACGTTGTCGTGTCATGGAATTGTGCATCAATCTCCCCTCTTCGGATGAGGATCTTGATGTAATCTTGCACTTCTCGGCACTCTTGAGTAGGGTGAGATACTCTTGCATGAAATTTACAATAAAGGGGGTGTATCTCAGCCACTTCATTGTAACATGCCGGCGGTTCATGTGCCTTTGTCCTTCCATCTTTAAGGAGAATGTTAAATATCTTGTCTATGTCCTCCTCCCAAAAGGAACGTTAGTGAGAAGTCCGCCAACTTGGGTACCATAGTATAGACCCCTCCTGACTGGTGTTACCTCCTTCTACCCCTGGCTCAAAAAAAACGAAGGAAGGTGACGTGTGTATTACATTCGCGGAGAAATTTAATCCTCTCCGCGCATGGGGCTGTCGTGGGGCGACTCGATGATTGCCCACATCGAGTATTCCTTGATCAATCAAATCTTCTACGACGTCCTTGAAAGCCCGATAGTCAAAAATGACAAGCCCCGTCGCCCGATGGTATAGGCAATTGCCATGTTGGAGCATTGCGCCTGTCCTTTCATTATCTTCTGCTGCTTGCAAGTCCAGTAACCCCTCATGATGGCATAAGTGGAAGAGTTCCAGGACTTTGTCACGAGAGAAAGAGTGTGATTTTTCCAGTTCTTCGCCTCAAGGTGAACCCGAGGATTCTTCAGAGAGCCATCCTCTTGAACTTGGCAGTGCCTGGGCAGCTAAAGGTCCTTCCCTTGTTGCAAGTGTCGCAGCAGGTCCCTCTGCAAATGGTCCATAAGGAAATGTGGCCAAGTGCATGTCAACATGTTGCAAGAATTGCAAGAGTTCTCGCTGCTCCTGCTATAGACTTCTAATTTCCCTCTTTATCTTCTATATAGTTCCTCGGAGTGCCCGACATTCCCGAATTTGCACAGACATATGCCTCGGCAAGACTCGACGTCCCCGATTGGAAGGGCCAACCACTGACTCATCGGAGTCATCGCGTGCGGTCGGGCCAGATTCACTGGCTGCATATGCTTCTCCTCTCGCCTCGGAGGCCCGGTGAAGAGCATTTGCCATAAAGTTCCGAACGGTCTTTAGATGGGGTTGAGGAGGGTCCACCCGATGGCCCTGCATGACAATGGTGCCATCCTAGATGAATTTCTCAACTTGATCTTTGAAGGCATGGCAGTCCTCAATAACATGTCCCATCATTCGGTGATATACACAATAGGTAGATTTGTCTACCTTATCGGGGTCTATCGGCTTTCGCGGGTCCAGTAGGCATAGGAGTTTTTGTTCGAGGCAAAGATCAAAAAGCTCCTTAGTATGTTCCTTTTTGAAAGAATATGGAGCCTTCTTGCGTTCCGACATCGGAATCTTATTTTCGGACTTTTTATCCGACTTGTCGGAACTCCTTCCATTGCCCTCACCCGGTGGAGTGAATTCCACTGTGTTGACTTCTTTGTCAGCAGCAGCTCGATCTTTGGATGCCTTGCCCTTAGCATGGATGTAATCGGGGTTATCAGCAAAGAACATTTCAATCTCTGGTACGATTGAATTTAGCTGATCAAGCCCCTTAACATTGGTGCCGAGGAGTTTTTCATTAATTTCCGTCGCCAAGCCTCTTCGGCTTATTGTGATGGCATCTTCCTGTGTTAGAGGGTTATCACACCTCATACTGAAGTCCCTCCACCGTTGGATGAAGTCCAAAGCAGTCTCTCCTCGCCTTTGCCGAAGAGAACACAACTCTGCGAGGGAAACTTTTCGCTCGGTCGTCTGAAAACAATCGAAGAACTTTTTCTGGATATCTGCCCAATCGACCACCGAATTGGACTTTAACCGAGAGTACCATTGGAAATCTGCTCCCGTGAGTGAGGTAACAAAATAGTGGAGAAGATATGACTCCTCTAGCGCCAAGTCGCCCATTGCTATCATGAAGTATGCCAAATGCTCGAGAGGAGAGCCTTGCCCATTAAACTTCTGTAGCTTAGGGGCTTTCGGACAATCCGGAGGCATCCTCTTGAACTGATGATGGAGAGGTTATGGCACACTGTATAAGTCAATAGCTGTGATACCCTCGCCATGCTGAGTAAATTTGGCCTCCACAATTCTTTCAATCCTTTGCCTTTGAGCTGTCTAGCTCTCAGGCGTTGGTGTATTCGAAGACCGCACGTTGGCATCTTCCTGTAGGGCCTCAACTTCCACCACTGCTAGAATCTTCACAACGATGAAGAGGTGTTGACGGCTGCCAATCTGCCCAGAGGAGCTCGCCCGACCGCCTACAATGTCACGGGAGTTTAAAGCGGCACCTCCCATTCCCGCAGTATCCCTTGCAGGAGGGTTTTTAATTCTTGATTTTCACGCCGTAGCTTCCAACGTGATATCCTGAATGTTT
Organism: Amorphophallus konjac; assembly: GCA_022559845.1. NCBI lineage: Eukaryota > Viridiplantae > Streptophyta > Magnoliopsida > Alismatales > Araceae > Amorphophallus > Amorphophallus konjac. The sequence continues at coordinate 231,374,274 of CM040126.1, forward strand.
GCCCCCAGCTCATCTTCTGGCGCTAGATTTTGTCTTCCTTGAGCACTACGGATCTCTTCTGGTGCTCCTACAACATGTTTTTGCCCCTGCTATGACGATGAGGTGGCAGCAGTTCGATTGAATTGTGTGACTGCTTGGGCAACTGAGCGAGGTTTCTTCAAGAGCACTAAGGGCTCATTTAACTCCTCATAGGCCTCCTCCGGCTGATTGCCGATTATGTAACAGGCGAACACTTCAACAGTGTTCTTAGTTTTATGCACCACCCTTTTCTTTCGGGGTGGTTGAGCCTCCGAGTGAACTGGTGCCCCCAGTCTGTCAAAGAAAGAAACTCGGTATTTGTTCTTATTTTGGGTTGACCCCAAAGTTGATGAACATTAGGGCTTTTCACGAACCCCTATGTGTTTTCACCCCCACGGACGGGAGGCTGATAGCTTCGAGGGTGCCAACGTCCCTGCCTGATAAAGGTCATACATCTAGATGAGCCTGCCCGCCCTGATCCTTTTGAGAGCGCAGGCCTCATCTTTAGTGACCCACACTTGTTTCAAACGGAGTTGTCACTCCTCTACTGAGTTACCCCCAGATCTGGGCTTTGGGGGTGCTTGATTTAAATCAACGTGTTTGCTCTCTACCTAACTCCGGGCGCCTGATTTTTTCAAGACCGCCTTATCCTCCCGAACTCGTCAGAACAGGCTCAAGCGGTTGGACATACTAATAGCCGGCACATGCCGGACTTGAGGTGTTATCAGCTCGCCTCCATCGAGCCGAACTTTGAGATTCCCAACAATAATGGTCTTGCTGTAGTTGGATGTGGCCGCCATGGGCTTCCTGTCTCTGCGGCTGCGATTAGGGCTGTCAATGGGCCGGGCCGGCCCGACAGGCCCACGGGCCTGGCCCGATTTCGGGTCCGGCCGCAAGGTCTTTTTTGGCCAGCGGACTTTTAGTCGGGCCTAAAAGCCGGGCCCGACTAGACCCGCAGGCCGAGCTCGGGCTTTTTGGCCAGCGGGCCGGCCCGGCCCGATCTTTGTTTTAATTCTCACTTCAAATTTTAAAAATTATTTAGTTAAGATTATGTTATTTTATTAGAAATTTTAAAACTCTCTTTTCACATAAATTATGTAATTAATATCAAAATTGCAACTAATTTAGTGACATTATAAATTTTATAATATTAAATATATTAAATATTTTATTTTTTTTATTTTTTTTATTTTTTTTATTTAAGTTGTCGGGCCGGGCTTTAGTCGGGCTTTGCATTTTTTGAATAATGTCGGGCCCGGCCACGGGCCGGGCTCGGGCCTTAATCTTGATAAGTCGGGCCCGGGCCGGGCCGACCTAAGCCCCGCCCGGGCCCAGCCCATTGACAGCCCTAGCTGCGATGCTGCTTCTTTTGGCCGGGAGCAGCAGCAACAGAAATATGGTTGACCTAGAAAACGGGGGGGTAGCTTCTTCAGCCACCAACACTACCCCCAAAAAGCAAGGTGAACCCACCACGGCAGGGAAATCTCCAAACACCAGTGGGGTGGCCAGGTATCCAAACCTGGCATGGGCAGTAACGACCAGCGGGCCGTAAGTGACAGCTGCCATTTCGGTTGAAGTTGATTGTAGTGGTTGTCAAACACGTCTGCATAACTTTCCCTTCCTCTTCCCTCCTGAAACAGAGAAAAAAGAGCATCACAACCTTAGCAAAGATGTGGATAATCTTTGACAAAAAGAAGAAAGGCGGGAAGAGTCCCACCGGACGTGCTAATCTATTTAACACACGGAATTTAAAAGAGAGGGATTTGGGGGTGGGGAATAAGAAAAAGCGAGAAATGTTGTACATGAAAGAACGAAAACATTTGTTTATTAACCATGCGTGTGGAAGCCAGTCATGGCATGTGAGTCATTTATTCCGTGGATTGGGTTTATCATATGATTAGGGTTCGGATATTGGACAATTCCCCACCGAATCGGTACGAGCCCGAATACCCTTGATTAACTGTCAAAGAAAACCATCGACCTCAACGACACTGGTCGTGATGCCAAAGACATAGCCCTAGACATTGTGTCATACGAAGCAATGCCCAATATCAAGAGCACGTGAGAATTTAGAAAGGATTGAAGGCTTGGCTAGCGTGGTTACGAGGATTGAGGTTCTTATCGACCTCTATGCCCATTAGGGACATTGGGGTTGTCAATGGGCCAGGCCCGGGTTGGGCTTAGGTCGGCCCGACCCGAGCCCGACTTATCAATATTAAAGCCCAAGCCCGGCCCAGGCCCGACCTATGTCGGGTCGGGCCGAGCCAGGCCCGACTCTATTTAAAAAATACAAAGCCCGACTAAGGCCCGACCAGACAACTTAAATAAAAAATTAAAATTAATATAAAATTAATATATTTAATAATATAAAATATATAATCTCACTAAATTAATTAAAATTTTAATATTAATTACACAATTTATGTGAAAAGAGAGTTTTAAATTTTCTAATTAAGTAAAATAACATAATTTTAACTAAGTAATTTTTAAATTTTGAAGTGAGAACAAAAAAAGAGAACGGGCCGGGCCAACCCGCGGACTAAACTCAAAGTCCAAGCCCGGCCCACGGGCCTAGTCGGGCCGAGCTTTTAGGCCCAACTAAAAGCCCGCGAGCCGAAATTGATCTTGCGGCCCGGCCCAAAATCGGGCCAGGCCCGCGGGCCTGTTGGGCCAGCCCGGCCCATTGATAGCCCTAAGGGACATGCATATGACCCCAAGGTTAAAGACTGTCGTGTGCAGACCATTTAATTCTACCCGAGGTCAACTAGGTCTCGAGCATCCATTATTATTCCCTATGGTGCGAATTATGATGTTTCGTAACGAGAGCATTCATACACTTTTGTAGAATCACAGACTCAAGCAGCCGCAGACTTGCTTTATGAATCATTAATGAAAGCATATGGTATTGCAGAAATATTTCATAACCATAGGGTTTCATAACCACAGGTGTTTCGACAAATTTTGGGTTACACATGGCCCCTTGTTCATGGACAATAAGAGCCTATGTGAGCTTCCCGGACATGTCCCGAGTATTTACAAAATCACACCACTCAGAAGGGCCTTTATATGAAGTTAGGATCCCGAGAGAGGGCATGCTTATTTCCCCAGAGAGATACATGGATTACAAAATTCACATAGAGGCTTGTGGTACAGAAGGGTTAAGAGAGAGACTTCCTCATTTTTTTCATACCCTCACCACCACAAAAACACAAGCACCCTCTGTCTCTCTCTCCCCCCCTCTCCCGTGCTACAGGGGGAAGGGAAGCCCCCTCTGGTCCCCAACCCGCCTCCACCACCAAGGTAGCCGCCAGTGCTCCCTCCCTTCTCTCTCAGCTCCCCAAACCCCGCCCAACCCAACGCCCTCTCCACCCTCAGCCCACCAGTGCCTGCTCAAACCCCAACCCAGCCGTCAGCGCCCCCCCCCCCTTCTTCTTTCTCTGCTCCCCCACACCCCGCCCAACCCAACGCTCCCTCCACCCTTGCCGCAAGGGAAGACAGGATGACATAACACCTTCAAAACACATACATGTCCTCCGGCACCATCCTCTCCATCTGCACACCTGCAACAGACGCACGGTGTTAATCCCCTCTCCGCCGATCAAACTAGAAACATCAAAACAGAGAGCAAACCGGAAAACCCCCAAGGATCAACCATCCGGCTATTAGCAATTCCCACCCGAGGGAGACATGGCGATGAGCTGCTAGGGCTTGGGTATGGAGTCCTCGTAGACCTTAATGGTGATGTTGCTACAGGTGCTGGACACCCAGCCGAGGATGTAGAAATGTCGGCAAAGCTCCCACACCAACGTCCACGTCTCCTTGACGGCCTTGCTCTCCAGGTACGCCTGCAATGACAACGCAGGAAGCCCCCCGTTCATCGTGGCCGATGTGGCTTCCTCCCCTCCGCCCCCTGCAACCACCCCTATCGACATCCCGCGACCCCTCCAACAGCGCCCAGCGACCCCACCTCTCTCTCTCTCTCTCTCTCTCTGGGTTAGAAGGGTATTTTTGGTCATTTCATCACATCGGGTTAAGCTTAACCGTAGTTAGGTTAAATACTGTAGAGAAAATCAACGACAGGGGCTTTTATGTAAGGGAAAAGATTTTGGGGACTTTTAGCTAAAGAGGTATATCAGGGGGGCTTTTTCCTAATTTCAAAGTTTTTTAGCTAAAAACTAAAAATCCCTAGTATAAATACCTTACTCCACTTGTAAGTTAGTGAGTGACCTGAATTTCTAGCATGTGGAGTGCAATTATCGCACAAAATCAAATGTGAAAATCTGATGAAATTGCTAAAAGATAACTGAAGTTTAAACTTAAAAAAAATGAGGATAATTAGAAACCAGAAACATGAAAATTATAAAAAAATAGAGGATCCTCCGGGTAATAATAGGATCGAATCCCATTACTTGGTGGGCCGAGCCAGACAGCCCGAGGCACCCGGGAGGGCGCCTTCGACCTCCTGGCCCGCCTCAGCGGGCACCTGGGTCGTCTTTTTGAGCCCCAGATAAGGCGGCCCAGAGCCTTGGGATCCGGCCAGGGCCTGGTCGCCTAGGCACATAGGTTGTGCCTAGGCGACCGCCTTGACAACAGTGGGCCCGACAAGCAAAGATATTGGCAAACCCACATCGCCAGCCACTCAGTAGGCAGGACAGAGTGTGCAGAACGAATCGCAGCAGAAGGAATTTACGGGGAAAGTTGTTCACATATCAGTTGAAGAACCAGTTACACGGAGTCCTTTTCTGGATGACTGGGATGACAATGAGATTGTTCCTTGGGAGCTTTTAGGCCTTTCACACAAAAATCTTCAACCTACACTGCACATCCTGAATATCGAAGGCAACTGCCTTGCTCGCCTAGGCAATAAGACAAGGTGAGGTAACCTGTAAACACCTTGCCTCGCCTCATGTTTGCCTCATTCACCTGCCCTATGTACCATGTCAAATGCTTGTATTTTTTAAGTGTGGTATTGCATTTTTCTTATGCTTAATAACTCTAAAATCGCTGATGCCTCTTTTAACAATGTCTATTCCGTTTTTCTCTTATGTAATACCACATTTGCTCATTTTTTATGGTTCTTAAGACCATCCACTAAAAATATGAGTGCTTTATAAAATGTGTTTTTTTCTATATCGGACATGATAAGTGTTTCCCAAAACCTTAAATATCATTATCTTGGATGTTTCCCTTATTCTCTTTCTGTTGTCATTTTCTTCTTTCATGATAATTTATGGAAGAAAAAGTATCACCTCGAATGATTGAAGTTGAGGCAAGCCCCTAGTCGCCTCGCTCACATCTCACCTTTAACTACATAGCAACCCTTACAATTTTGACCATGATTTCCCCCCATAAGTGGAAACTTCATGCCAATACAACCATCTTAGAATTGGAGATCTCACCGGATATGTCCAACCCACTAGAGACTTCCATTTGAGCAATAAACCTTGAAAACTCAAGACATTGACATCAGTCATCTCAGTTAGACAACCAAATTCAACACTATGCACCAAGTGTTGGGGCTATACTCTTTGGCATGGCATGGCCCATTTCTCATATTTGATATCCTTTCTGAGAAGCTTGAACAAAAGCATTTTAGTCAATACCCTACCCATCTGGATCCAACACCATTGTCCTACATGTCCTGAGCCCCTCCTTGGGCAAGTACAATAACCTGTCTGTCTACATGCATGGCAAATGAGTGACAAAGAACTCTATAGCTGACAAGTGTCCCTACTTGCAATGCTAGACCACTTTATTGACTACCATACACTTTCCCTCCATCCCACCAATTGTTGAGCCCATTTTTCTCTTATCACATCATCTCTCCATCCCTCTTCACTTGTGTTCGTGGAGCTACGAACTAGACTGCATCAGATCTGTCGCAATCACATGATGTATTGTCTACTTTGGCCTGTAGACATCATGGATTTGACTTTAAATAGACATCTCACATGGGGGAAGGAACCCTGCCTTATAAGCACTATGCCTCCCCTCCATCATGTTTTTCTTGCCCATGTTTCACAGCCCCCTACTGAACGGAGCTCTGTACATGGGTGGCATGAGAGTTCCCCCAGACAATGCCACCGTGTTGTCGTTAAGAATAAACTTCTGGCTCATGTGAAATATTGTCTACTTTAACCTACATGAGCCTCATGATGTTGTCCTTGAAAAGGCGTCAGATGTAGGAAGTGAGGGAGCTATCTTATAAGCATTAGGCTATCTTCACTAAAACTAAGGCGGAATTGTCTTACTTTCCCCACCCATGTACCAAGAACAAAAGCAAAGCCCTGGTTTTGTGGAACTTCTCGCTCAGGCCTCCCAAATTAGAGAAAGACATTTATTTATTTATTTTTGAAAGTGAGAAAGACATTTATTACAAACACCCATTTTCAAATTACTCCACCAAAATTGTGGAACAGCCTAACCTATACTTGCATTAGAGACCTTTTTTTTAAGTGGGTGGTACCACTATTATATTAAATGAAAAAAGAGATGTACAAATATAGACAATAAGCTCCCAAAAAATCCCATTACAAGAAGGGGCCACACCAAGATAGTGTGGGGCACTCTATCCCCCCAACAAAACAAAAAGGAAGAGTTTTGGGAATTCACATTACAAGAAGCTCCGCCTATTCCCTCACTCTAGCACAAATGAAAGAGACAATAGTGTCCTCAAATCTAGTCCCCCTCCTGAATGAAAATCCTATTGTTCCGTTCCCCCCACAAAGACCGAAGGGTGGCACAAAGAATCAACCACCAGATGGTAGTATCACCTCTAAAGAGCCAACTTCTACCCCATTTCCCAATCAAGTGATACACCTCTCTATGGTGGCCGATAAACACGTTGGGTCCTCCTAGCAAGCTCTCCCCACACCTCCTGTGAGTAGGTAACAGATGATCTAAAGACCAGTCCTCCTCTCCATATAAGTAGCAGGTCGATTGGATGCCCGAAAGAAACTGGATCAACCTGTCCCTAGTGGGAAGCCTCTTGTGGGAAATCCTCCAAATAAAACACTTCACCTTTAGCAGACTTTTCGATATCTAGACCTGACGGGCGAGACTATGGCATACACCTCCGCCAGAGATAATAGTGTATGCATATTTAACTTAAAAGGTCCCCTCTCTCCCTCGCCTCATATCCACACACCCTCCCTATCCGGCTAAGAAAAAAAATCAAAGAGGAAGTGTAAGAGATCCTGGAGCTGCTCTATCTCATCAAGCCTCCCTCCTAAAAGTAGATGCACATGTGCCTCCTGAAAGCTGGGAGTCAAAAGCTTGAGAGACCGACCCCTTAGGGTTTAGCTGAAACAGCAAAAAGACTGAGGAAAGGTGCCTCCAAGGTCACTTGGACAAGAGAGCCAAGTTAAAATCTCTAATGTCTTTGATCTCCAAACCTCCCTCTTCCTTGCTAACAATCACCTTACCTCATTTAATGTCATGTCATCCCCTGCATCTCTCTCCGCTACCATACCAAAAGAATCTCCCCTACATAAATTCAATCTTCTTCACCACCAACTTTAGGATCCAAAACATGGAAAGAAAGTAAATAAGGAGACTATCTAAAATTGATCTGCATAAAATCAGCCTAGCCTCGTAAACAAGCAATCTAGCCTTCCATCCAGCAAGTCTGGACTCATATCTCTAAATGACAGGAAGTCAATCTACACAATGTAGTGCACCTGGGGACAATGGGAGACCCGGATAGAAGATAGGGAAAATTCCTATCTGGCATCCCAAAATGCATGCCGCCCTCTAAAGAGCACTATCCTCCATGTTAACCCCTACTAGCAAGCTCTTATTGAAGTTAACTTTAAGACTAGTAACTTCCACCAACAATTCCAGCAAAAGCCTAGTCACATAAAGTTGCTGCTCATCCTCTGCCAGAAACAAAATAGTGTCATCTGCATACTATGAGTGACAAAAGATCCACCTCTCCCAACTTGGAAGTCATTGATCATACCTTAAGACTCCGCTTTCAGCCACATCCTACTCAGAACATGAGCCACTAGCACAAAGACGAGGGGACATAGGGTCTCCTTGTCGAAATCCCCTACCACTGTGGAAGAAGAAAGTCGACTTCCCATTCACGAGGACAGCAAAAGAAACAGCAAAGATGCAACACCGGCCCTAGCCAATCAATGGTGTCTCAAAGCCCATCTTCTCCAGCACATCAAGCAAGCACTGCCAATTGACCATGTCATAAGACTTTTCGAAATCCAACTTGGCATCTTCAAGACAACCCCTTTCCTCCTCTGTATCTTCATGGCAAATAAACACTCATGGGTCATCAAGAAATTATCCTAAATATGTCTACCCTTAATTAATACTCCCTGGAAGGTACTGGCCAACTTGTCCATAACTCTAACTAATCTCTCTTCCAATAGTTTGGTGATCATCTTGTAGGTGTCATTCAATAGACTGATGGGCATGCAGTCCCGAAAGTCTTGAGCTCCTTGCTTTTTAGGGATAAAGACTAGAAGGGTTTTTATTAATGCCCCCCAAATGTGCCCTCCCCTCTTGAAACTCCCTCACAGCTGCCACAAGCTCCTCTTTGATGACATCCCAACACTTCTAGGAAGTCATCCAGCCCTGGAGTTTAATCTCATGTAAGAGAGAAGATGGCCTGGTGGACCTCCTCTGAGAAACTATGAGATGTATCATCCCTATCCTCATGGGAGAGACTGGGAGGGAGATCATCTACAATCCTTGGTACAAAGTGATCATCCTCTGTAAACAATCTAGAGTAGAAATCCCTCGCCTATCCCCTGATATCATCATCCGAGGATATAGAGAACTCACCCACCCTGATGCAAATGATGGTGTTAACTATCCTCCTCTCTAAAGCAATGCGTTAGAAGTAAGCAGTGTTCATGTCCCCTTCCTTGATCCACTTGTTCCTCGATATTTATCTCCAGTAAGTTTCCTCCTTGGTGAGAATCTCATCAAACTGACCCCCCAATAAGTCCCTGAGATTCCTGGCATCATCATCCATGAGTCCTACCTCCTCCAAATAATCAAGGTCCTCAATTTATTGGAGAACTCTATCCTTGGCTGCCCTCCCCGGGATGATTTGATCAACCCCCAAAAGTCCTGAGAATCTGAGTAGTGTGCCTTAGCTTCATAACCAAAGTAGTCATGGTAGATCTCCCCACACCTTGTTCACTCCATGCTCCCCTAACAGTATCCATAAAATCTGCCTCTATGAATCAAAACTTCTCAAGCCTGAAGTTGAATCTCCTATCATGCAAACGACCGGTCTTCAGAAGGATTGGTTTGTGGTCTGAAACTGATCTAGCCAATGGTAGCACCTGTACATGAGGGTAATGATCCTCCCAATCAACGGAAACTAAGAATTTATCCAACCTAGAGCAAGAAGCATTAGCTCGCAAGTTAGACCAAGTGTAGTGTCCATGTGCCATGCCGATATCCACAACATTGCCTCCTCGATGAAGTCATTGAAATACTCCATAACCCCTGTAGTCATATTGTCCCCCATCCTCTCCCTAGGGGCAGCTACCGCATTGAAATTCCCACCTACACACCAAGGCTGTTCGTGGTAGAGCCGTTGCCTAATCAAATAGTCCCAAGAGCCGCTTGTCCACCCAATCTTGGGGGCCATACACCCCCATGAAGTCTCAAGAGAAGTCATCCCTTACATTTCTGAAGTGTAAGGAGATAGCCACCTGCTGACCTGTCTGTCCAACTCCACTTCTTCCACTTCATAAGGATTTCAGAGGATTATAATCCCCCTCAAATCTACCCTCTACTGGAGAAATCACCCCCTTAGATAATCTTGCACCACCAATCTCCCTCAAAATAGACTCCCCATCCCCTTCACACTTCGATTCTTGGATGCATAGGATGTCAATCTTACATCTCCTAATCAGCTCCCTCACAGCCCTCTTCTTCTCCGCCCCCCTATCCCCCTCACACTCCATGAGACAATCCTTATGATGGCAAGGGGATGTTCCTCTCCTCCCCACCACCAGCACCTTCCCTATCCCCCTAAGTTGCACCTTCCCTCCCTGCAAAATACTAGCACACCACCTCTTCTTGATCTTATAGAATACCAGTCTTTCTTTGCACCAGCAAATGAGATACTGACCCTGTCTGCCAACACCCTCACCTAGTCTCCCATGATTTTTTCTACCACACCCACCAATTCCCGCACTACCTCCCTCCCCAAGTAGTTACTATAGGTGGGACCATCACCAATAGGTAGCAAAGCTAACACCCCAGTCAGAGACTCCAAGGTAACTTCCTCATCCTCCAAATCAGCCCCCCCCCCTTCCTCCTGTGCTCCATAGTCCTGGACACCCCGGCTTGGGGCAGATGCAAGCTCCGAAGCCAGTGGCACATGCTGGCCAGCAAAAGACCCGGCTGTAGCTTGATCACCCAACACCAACATAGGGAGGGGGGTCACGCACCCACCCACCCCCGCAGACTCCTGGGTCTTCAGCATCACTTCCTCCTATCCAACCACTTGCAAGGCCAGTGGCATGGCTGGGACAGATGTTGGGAGCAGCCGGAGTACTTCCGGCCCGTCCGTTTTCGATCTCTGACCAGCAGCGGCAACCGGCTGGACCTGCAGGGGCGGGCCCTCCACCTCCCGGAACAGCCTGGTCACTTATTGGCCAAGACTTCAGAAGTTGTCCCCCGTTTGCACAAACTGGTTAACGTCCTGCATCCCCACGAGCCACGAGGGACCTGGACTACAACCCCCGTTTGCACAATCCGGGTAAGTCCTGGGCCCGTGAGGGACCTGGACTACAACCCGTTTGCACAAACCGGTTCGCGCCCTGCATCTCCACGATCCGGACCAACCCGGACACCGACCTGCCGGGCTCAACCGGGGATTTGAATTTCAAATCCTGGTTTGGGCAGGGGTCGTACCCGTCTTCACCACCGGACTCCGCTGACAGTGCAACTCCCTGCTGGCCGCAGGGACACCCGGATCGGCCGCTTCTCTCCTCCGATCTCCGCCACAACAACTGCCAGGATGACCTTGGGGCTGCTCACCTGGATGACCACCTCCATGATATTCACATCACCCACCGGAAGGACCCTGACAGAGCCCGGAACGACCGCCCCAAATCTTCCCACGAGCAGGGATGCCGAGTTCATCGCACAACACCAGGGGGACTCCAGCCAATCGAATGGTCAGCCGGCAGACCCTGAGGTCCAGATACATGCCCCAAAGCAGACCCCAGCTCGCCACCTTCAGCAGGATGCCGTTGGTGAGGATGAAACCCACCTTCACCACTTCCTCCGCCACCGCCAAGGTTGGGGCAACCACCAGTAGACCACCCCTATGCAACCTCGAGACCACCCAGCCCTCCGCCAGACCCCCTCCGCCCTCCAACAACTGTTTAACCGTGTCCTCCGTCAACGAACCTATCAAGCCATTCAAGCCGGGTTTGCAGGAGACTTGTCGGGAGGGGAGCCGCATCGAGGCAACCCCTGCCTCCTTCCCCCCCACCACCGACCGCTAGGGCACCCTGGAGAGCATCTGCATACAATCGTCGATGCATCTGCCCCCATCCAGCGCTGTTCGCCCACCCCCCATCTTCCGGTGTATTGCAGCCCCTGCGGAGATGGCCAGATACCCCGCACCGGAAGCACCTCCGTGGTGGTGGCCAGTGCCCTCCGACAACCCCCACTGGGGTTACACCTCGCCGCATCGCCTAACATGACCCTCTCTCTCAGAAAAAACCCAGAGCTTCTCCCTTGCATTAGAGACCTTAAAATATATCTTTTCTTTGTTGGTTCTCACAAGTTAATAATTAACTATATAAAGTTATGAACATTGTTATGATCCCTTGTGCCTCACCTACAATTTTTTCTTTTATTGCCTCTTTCTTTGTACAAACATAAATGGGAAGACAGGGGAAGAATAAGCTTCTTGCCCTCTTTGGTCTATGATTCAAAGCCTTTGAGATGATGGGAACTCTTTAGGAAGCAAGAGTTGAAGCGAATCACTGTGGATGTTGCTTCTAGCTATATTAACCAGAAATATATCAGATATAATGATTTGAATGTCATTCAACACTACAGCAGTTCACGAACTGGATTGGTCCAGGCCAGTTCTGATCCTTGTCCTGGTTTCGGGCCTGTATTGGCCAAAACTGGCTGGTCATGGCCAAAAACCAGCCACCAGAACTAGACTGACTGGTCCTGCCGGTTTCAGTCCAAACCATCCGGTTTATAAACCGTAATAAAGACTTCAATATCATCCATGATAATATCAAAAACCAAATTGACACTATGGCAGTTCTATGCAATTTCCATAAATTTCTTCCTTTTGACAAACAAAAAAATATCTTTTGGGTTATGAAACAGAATTCCTGTTCCTGCGACACTAACTGCAGTCGCATCTTCTTTCGCGAGGCTGACATGCCTGCTGCGGTCTTGGGTTGTATAAGGGTGGACCGAATGGGTCTGCCCTATATTAGGCATAGACTCTGATGTTTTGTTTTTTGGTTCTTGCTGGGCTTCGCCCTGGCTTTCTTGTATTTTTTTTTAGGGAGCTTGCCCCTGCTCTGTAATCTCTCATTAATATAAAATTTACCCCCGAGGATGTGATGGTGGAGTGGATCCATTCTCTTCCTCTGGAAGAGGGTGCACTCCCCCATCTCTCCTCAGGTGGTCTTGATTAAAAAAAAAAAGACCATGATCCATTAACATAAGAAAGAAATGGATTGTTTGTATGAAATGATTACTTATACCCCATTCAAAACTAAAAAGAAAAGTGGTTATGCACAAAATTCGTCCCTCTTTACAATTCCAGTGGATCAAAATACATAACATATTTCATTCAAGAAAGTGGTATAATTTTCCACCAACATTACAAGTTAGGATTACTAAGGCTACCATTACAATGAAGTGGATTCCACTTTTTGTAAAGAGGACAGAGGTATTTTGGGCTTACTCCCTACACATTTGTAAATTCTTTTCCTCTTTGTATATATGGTGGTACTATCCTCTTTCAAAAAGAAAAAAAGTATTACCATTCAATGGCATGCCATTATACTATTAAAATCAAATCAATACTGTAAGTCATGCTCCTCAATTTCTATCCGCTACTTTACACCATCGGACAAACTGTTTGCTGTATACTAGACCACGATCATATGACCATAATAGCACTACAGTAGTCACCCATGAAGAGGGGAATGTATATTTTATAAGCTGCGTAAAGTTTTGATATTTGCAAAAAAGTCATGGCGATTGATCAATCAACATCTTGACTAGCCTTAGGCAACAAGATGGTTGGCTGTCACCTGACTTCACCTAGTTGATTTGGCAACTATTGGTTTATTTTATCTCTGCTAGAGATTGGCAGTCATGTGACCATCTCTGCCGCACCCACCTTTCCTTTTTCTTTTCCCTCTTTTTTAGGTGCGTTGGTAGGGGGTGTTTAAGGTGCACATGAGGAGTTTTTACCTTGTTACATCAAATTTATTGGAAGTCAAAAACTTGGATGTTCGAAATAACTCCACTTTCTCCACCTCAGTTTCATCTAGGGACAAGAGCAGCAGATTGTAAGAGGTTAAGTTTACATGAAATTGCCCAAACAAAACGACAAAGGATTTTTTTTTTCTATTCATTTTAATATACACACCGTCAGGTGGACATAGAACTGAAATAACCAGCATCCATGTCTTCTTTCCGAACAAAAAGAGCGACTAGAGTTGTAACCATCTACAAAAACAGTAATGAAGCATTTTTTCAAAGAAATACGAGGACTAGTTATTTACAGGAAGTGAAAGGTTTAATTTTGGCTAGGAGCATATGGAAAAGAACAAAAATGTCACATTCCCATTGGCTCCTTTCTCATTTAGAAAGCCTTAGAATTTTTTTTGAAAGTGTAGAAAGCCCTAGAATTAGTTGGGAATTGTTACCAAATGCAGGCTACATAATTTGAGGAACAGCAATCAGAAATTTAAAAAAACGGAAATGGATACATCGGAAAGGCTGCATGATTCTGATAAACAACAAAATCTGCAAAACTAAAGAGCAGATAGGCACAAATCACCAACATGTTCTATTTAACGCCATAACCTGATATTGGTTTATGCAGAGCTCAGTTTCCCATGGAAGGGAAAAAAGTACCCATATTCTGCTTATTAGTTATAACCCATTTAATTTGGCGAAGATGGGTTCCTAATGGCGTTGCTGTCTGAGTGCTAAGTGACTTCAAACCTTCAGACAGATTCATTGGTAGCTTCATACTTCAGATAATCTAACTGTTTCAAAGTTATCAAAGGCACATTAACCAGGATCTTCCACACGCAATGGAGATTTCTGTATAATTCAGATCTGTTCTATATAAGGTTGAAGCAGGGATAACTGGAATCATAAAATAGTGGAAGGAGGAAGGAACTTACATCGTCCTCCAAAGTCTCCGGATCAGGACAATCACCCTGTAATGTTGGCTGCAACTCAGGCTGAGGCACCTGAACATTAGATGTCTCCAATGATGAACTGGGTTTTTCATGTTGCTCATTTGGCACACCATGTTTGATTGAATCATCTATTCGATTACCATCATCCCCTCCAATTTCAGTTTCCATGCACCGGTAAGCTCTACTTGGAGAAGTGTCAACTTTAATGTTCCTAGCATTACTATTTTCATTGTTTGGGCGAATAGTAGCATGAGAAGCTCTTTTAGACTTCTGCTCATCCATACCACCAGTAGTCATCTGCCACTCCATAAAGCCTTCAGAAGGTTGTAACTGATGCTGAGAATTTGAATTTTCTTTAGCATCCCTTGAGCCAGCACTAGTATAGAGAGAGTTCAAAATTTTTGCATTTGAATGTAAGCACTCCTCGTTTGGGGAAGGCTTCTCATTCAAAGGAGAAGACTCTGGATTGTTGTGAGAAGATCCAACATTTAAAGGATCATACATAGAACCCTCTGTCTGTGAAGATTCTTTGGCAAATTTACCAGACCTCTGTCGGGTACTTTGTATTTCCGCGATGTCACGATCTGCAGCTTGGGCTTGAGCAGCCATTTTAAAACCCTTGTTGTGTAATGCACTACTTGAAGCAGAAGTACATGGCATATTTTTCCCACCCAAGTCTGTACTGAGACCACTGGCTGCAACATTTACATCTCTAAGACCAGTAACACAGGAGATATTGTCACCGTGACATTCTAATTCATGAGGATCTCCTTGTTCATGAGGATCTCCTTGATGATTTGAGAATGTTCTCTGAACCACATTGACATCTGTGGGTTCTTGTGATGATTGAGATTTAATATTGTTTTCCACTAGAGGCTGCCTTTCTTCTATGTTTTCAAATGAGGTCAACTTCAAAGGCATGTCAACACCTTCAGATACATCATGCATATCAAAGGTCTTTGCAGTACCTTTACTTTCTGCATTTTCAGAGTATGAATCATGACTGGAAGCAGTACTGAATATCTTACTTGTTACACTACCAGTTTGCATGCGATTATCACATGGTTTGCTCTTGAAAAATGGTGGCGTTTCAGAGTTACTAAAAGAACAATTATCTGTCTCCTTCCTTCCACAACTGTTCTCTGAATTGCCATCCTCCGCTTTTGACTCCATGAATGAAACAGCTCGATCAAAGTGCATACAAGATGAGCATGGAGCAGCACAAACATTACATGTTCCGGATGCTTTCATAGGAATGTCCTCGTTTATATAATGCTTCCCAAATCCTTTTTCTGTTGGTAAAACAGCCTAAACAAGAAAAAACCATATTTATGTTATGCATCAGAATTGCTAAAAACAATGGGAACTTTTTTAGCTCACCGATTACTTTGTTGAATATGTTATAAGTATCAGCTCACCGATTACTGTTGTAGCTGATGTAATCTGATGTAGCAAGTGCATGAATAGAATTAGCATATTAATACATAGGTCAAACAATGGGAACTTTTATGCAATGAGGCATAACTATTACTTATAACATATTCAACAAAATGTCCATGTTAAAACATCTACACCAAGTTAGATGCTTTCTTAAGAAAGTTCTCATTGAAATAAGGCTCCCCAAATCTCTTTTTTTTTGTGTGTGCGTGTGTGTGTGTTGGCAAAGTGGCAAAAACAAGAGAAGGCCATATTTATCTCAGATAATTGATGTATCAGAATTGCTATGGGGAGGAACTTAACAACTTCTAAAACAGACAAAATCAGATGTCACATATGCACCAAAATTGAACATCATATTAGCTTTTCAATCCCATGCAAGTGCTTTAACAATGAGATACTGGATCTTTAATGTGCAAACCTTCAAATAGCCATTAATGTTTGTGCACAAACATATATGCAACTCAAAAAACACAGCAGTAACACACAATATGTCCATACAAGTTCTGTGCAGAAACCCTAAACATTCAGACGTGAAATTTGAAGAAATATGTTAAAGAGTTTGTTGATGAAAATTTTGTATAGATGATGCTGGTTGGATGCAAGGTAATGGTCAATTTGAACTCATGTCTTTTGTAAGGCAAGTTGAGCACCATAATTATGTGGGACATTGAAAATCATTTTTTGACACCTGCTGAATTGTTGTACTTACCTTTTTATTGCCCCCACCCAAAGTGGACGTTCTCACAAATTCATTGAAAAAAATGGGTGTACAAAGATGAATTATGTGCATAAACATCTCAAGGGTAAACACAAATTAAGCATTTCATACATTTATGTCAGGGTAATCTAATCTCATGTTACATTATCAATAATAATGTCTGATCCGTCCAGGGAAAAAGAGGTCCCGAATGTCCTATACAGAAGAGAAAAAAACCTAGGAATGTCATTGCATTAAAGTGGCACAAATGAAACATGCATTGCACTTCACACTGACTCATTGAGAACCTCCAGAAATGTTGCTACTGGAAATAAGAGACTGCAACTATATGGAAAATTCAGATGTTGCCTTTACATGAGGTGTTACTTCTATATTCGATGAAGCTTAGAACAATTTGCGGCATTATTAGAGCCTTTAGGTCAGATGTGGCCTCTGGAAATGAGGCTTTACCTCCACGGAAAATACAAAAGAAGATGGTTATTGATAATTTTCTTCAGATTCACAATTTGCAAAAAGTGGAACCATACTTTTACATTGTGAGATGAGAATACCACTCAACAAAATAACCAAAATCATGCTTTTGTATTAGCAGATAAAAGTACCATTCTTGGTCCCTTTCTGGTTTAAAAAAGATCGCATCATTTCAATGTGTATGAATTCCGAACTAGTTTGACGTGTGCATCACAATTCTTATGATTGTCCATCTAAATTGCTCCAGCACATAGACATGCCAACCTTTTCATACAACCATCAGTCAATGCAACTAAAATATGAGAAGAAGGTGCTTCATAGTGATCAGAAAAAGGAAATTTGCTTCATTGCCGAGGTTGCCTATTGAACAGGTCACTCGTAGGTGCTTAAAAGGATTACACCAAATGAAATTCAAGTGCATAAAGTCTATATCATCCTACCATTTGAGCCCCCATCCAAACATAATCTTATTGATTGGCCTTGTAGAAAGAGAATGCCAAAATGGCATTAAAAGGAAAAGAAATAAACAAGCTCAAGGAAACAAAATAGTGAGGGGAAACATTGACGTTAATTGAACAGAGTAAATCTCCTAATTTGAACGTGTCAAAGTAACCAACACAGCACACACGCATGTGTGTGCGCACACGACACAGACACAGAAACTAATTCAACCAATGTTAAATCCAAAACTAATAGTACCAAACGGATGATTATTTTCATTCCTCTGGACCCAAATACGAGACCACCAACAGCAACACCGTGAATGCATGCAAGCCGCGGGCATAGCTTACCAAATTCGTCTCAATGTCGTTGTCTGCCTCGTCAACAGGCCCTTGGATGCGGCAGCTGCCTTCCAGAACTGGTGTAATCTACAACGAAGTGGGAGAAAACACAAAAATTACTCTATTCCGAAATAACAAACTTAACTCATCGCAAATGATAGATGCTACAAGTTCTAAATCAGGTACTAATAATTGAACTCATGAGAAAGGAAATCTCTGCAAAGAAAAGAAAAGAAAATTATTTCTCCAGGCATGATGCAACACCAGAATCCAATACTATCCTCCTCAAAGTAGAAGAAGGGAAAAACGAGGAACACCGATTCCTGATTCGTAAAGCATGACAGATGAGTATCTGAAACTCCGATTCCGTAATGGGAACGGCAGTACAACGGGGACGGATCACAAAATTAGAGAATTAAAAAAAAATCAACACGGCTCCAGAGAAGACCCGTCCGAGGAAAAAGGTACACGAATACAGATAGGGCACAAGCCAGGGAAATCGACATATTTACATGCCTCCGGTTTCGATATCTTCTTGGTGATATCGTAGAGGTCCGTCAGGGTCCTCACCCTCTGCTTCATCATCCTCCTCCGTCGCGCGGCCGCACAGGGACCCCGCAGGCAATCCGCAAACGCCGCACCCGCGACGATCGGAGCCGATTCAACACCCGATGCAGGGATCTATACGGCCGCTGGCCAAGACAGAAAAGGGGAGACGCCTGGGCGCACCCAATCCCTAGCGGGGGCGGTCGCAGAAGAGAAAGGGGGGTTGACGGGGGGAGGGTGAAGCGATGGAGGGCCCTCTATCGTGCGCGCCGCGCGCTAACGTGAGCCCAATCCGGATCGATCTGCGGGAGAAGGGAAAGAGGAAGGGGGCAAGGGGGGAAGGAAGGGGAAGGAGGGACGCCTTGGGCTACGGGAAGCGGGGGAAGTGGGGGCCGGGGGGGTTTTGCCCTCCGTCGTGGGAGGGGGGGCGGCGCTGGCTGCCGCGCGGCGGGCACTGGAGCTGCCTGCTTCGGCAGCTTCACGTTGTTGTTGAGGTGGGGGGAGCCGTTGCGCTTCGCCTGCTGCGCCCCCTGCTGCTGCTGCTGTCGTCCAGCGAATCCATGGCGGACGGAGAGGAATGCGTGGAACAAGGCATGCGTGTGGAGCTGCGAAGGCCTCCTCTCCCCTCTCTCCTTTTCTCTGCCTCCTTCTTGTTCCTCTCTCTCTCTCTCTCTCTCCTCTTCTCTTTCTCTCTCTGTACTTGATTAGGAAATGAGTTAAACACTGTTTGCGATTTATATTAACTACGTTTCTTTATGCGGGGAGATTTGCGTGGCTGAGCAATGGGTTTTTTTCGGTGCTCTTACCGCCCGCCCGTCGTTAGCGCCTATGCTCGATAAAAGACGTATCCCCCTGTAAAGGAGAGGGGTTTGGGGCGTGGGAGAAAGAAACTCTTTCAGAAAAGTGTTGTTAAAAATGATAATATAATACAATATAATATAATGTTTATTAATTATGAAGAATTAATGTATGAAAAAGAATCTAAGAGAGTTTCTTGAAAATATGCAGATAAAATGGTCCTACTTACCCACCGGTAGGCAGGACAGGAGGGGTAACCAAGAATATTTCCAGCACATAATAAACTTATAAGCATCCAAGTTCCATATTCCTTAAATTGTGGTCCAATATTTCCAACAAATAATGAGTTGCATGATAATTTAAAGGGTGAGGAGGGTAAATCTAGTTTGACCCAGAAATGGCCCAACGACGAATGGCCCACTAAGGTTTGAGCGTGCTAAACCCGGTCAGGGGAAGAGCACGTACGCTCAACCTAATAAGAGGAGGGTCGGCCTAGCAAAACATCGGATTCCACGACGCACAACGGCTACGGCCCAAGCGAAGTTCTCGCCGGAGGACACTCCGACGATCGACCGTTTTCCCCACGACGTCGGCCTTGACCCCGTAACGGACGAGCACGCGCCATGAGCGCCGTAAGACTCGCCCAGGGACCGGCCGACGCCGGGGCTATCGCCGCCCAACGGAAAACTCCTGTCAATATAGCGGGGGAACGTTACTCTACTAAGCAGACACTTCCCTCTCAATGGATGAGGCCCCTCGCTACAGGACAACCCATATAAAAGGGACATCGACAGAAGATAAGGACACGGTGGATACTTTCACCATAAGAGCTTCCCACTGAGAATAGAGCAATCAGACGCACCACGACTACAGAGAGACGATCCGCTACGTCCAGAGAGAATCCTCCTTCTGCACTGCCGTACCACCCAGCGAGCACTCTCCGGGTACCCACTCGGAGCAGCGAGCACGCGTGCAGAGGATCTACGCGCCTCTCGGATCGTCTACTACGGCATCTACTTCTTTCTCACTTCGCTCTTCTCTATTGCTCATTGATCCCTTGCTGACTTAATCATCGGAGGGTTGTCCCCTGGGGTAACACCCGGGACTCCTTCTGACGCCCCTTTGATTTCTTGGTGTTTGCAGGCCTCCACAGACGCGAGACGACTTTCCCAACAAATAAATAGAGAATGTGGTGCGTGGCCTAGGAACCATTTTCCTACCGCTACACTTCTTAGCGCCGTCTGTGAGAATCAGAGCGAAAGGCTATGGCGCCCCGTGGAAGCCTCCGCAACGCCAGCAACTGGGGGCGGGGCTCCCACCAGGGACACAACTCTCGATGGGGATCGCAGGAAGCTTCTTCCGCTCGCCCCAGACAAGAGGTCACCTCAGGTGACCTAGATGAGCTCCGCCAGGAGATCCAGGCCTTGGCAGAATTCTGCCGAGAGCTTTGGGACCAGAGGATAAGGCCCCAACACTGTCACGCCCCGACGCGGAATATCGAGGGTCGGACGAGTCATAAACACGCGTGTCGATCAGAGCATGTACAATTTTATTTCTAAAGACAGAAATGAATGGGAAAATTGTACTTTTATTCCATCAAAATGAAGTTTACAACACTAATTGATAAGCCATAAAGGTAATTACAAACTTCCAATCCCAAAGTACATCATTCTTGTAAAAACACTAATGATCTACATAAACCTAGGTAAAAAGGAAAATCACTCTCTCACTCTTATCCATTCCCTTGTTCATTTTTATTTCTGCAACAATTGACCAAAACGTAGGGTGAGCTAAAAAAAACTCAGTAGGCTTTTATATCTCTATGAACCAAGCAATCTTTAAGTATTAACAATTTAAACAATTTTCTAACTTGTATCAGGAAGTGTATAAATATGAATGGAATTTTCAAATAATTGAGATAATATGGTATCAAGATGAATTTCTAAGTAATGACTTTGAACAAGTAAAGAATTTCATGTAATTGGCCATTTTCACGCAAGTCAAGTAATTCATGTAACTTTTCAAGTAATCATGTAAACAAGTAAACAAGTACGAGTAGTGGAATGCCGTATCAAGTAAATCTATCGTGCACTTCGGTGCAATGCCACACTGTTAGTCAATCAACTCCCATGGGCACAAGTACTTTCGGGCGCTCCCCCCATGACCAGACCGGGCCCCATTAATGCCAGGCATTGAGTCATATGGATCCGAAGATCCCAAGTACGTTTAGACATCCACTTTAATGTATATGGTCAATGATTTTCAAGAATATGTTGTTTGTAATAAGCACAGATTTGACAAAATTTCAGAAGTTACAAGAAAAGTATATAACAATTTAAGGCATCATGTTTAATGACATTAAGTCGTGGAGTTCAAAAATAAACGGTAAGTAGGAAGAAAAATTAAGATAGTAGTTTTATTTTTAAATATCTTAGCTTAATCTCAGAATCATAAAACATCAAGTTTTAGTTATGGAAATATATGCTTATGAATTAAAATCATGAGTTTAGATATGAATATTTAATCATACATTAATTAACCATATGATAAGAAAATAGATTTAACATGTTGAAAGTAATTTTTTATACATAAATATGATAGAAAATACTTTTTTTATATTCTGAAATAATTTTCGTACGTCACTATGATAAAAAATATAATAGTTATAGGCTGAAAAGATGTTACTGTCTGTAAACGCGCTATAGCTCAGGGTCGCGTTCATACAGCATATATAAATACAGTATATATATATTCAAAATATTATATTTTTGATCACCAAAATTTTCGGAAAAATTTTTATGAACGCGCTATACCTACCTAGCGCGATCTTCAAGAACACGCTGGCCAAGGGTGACGCGTTCAAGAACATATATATATATATTTAAAATTTTTAAAAACTAAAGGAAAGAGATATGTTTTGTATAAACCATAATAGAAATAGACTCCTGATATATGTATAAACACTTTAGGTATTATATATATATTAGAAATATTTTACTTTTGACCCCTGGTCATCCGGGTTTAAAAGGATGAACGCGATATCCTTGACTAGCGCGTTCATGAACAGATGTATATATTTAAAAATTGTAAAAATTAAATAAAAGAGGTAGGTTCGGTATAAACCATAATAAATATAGACTCCTGATATATATATATAAACACTTTATGTATTATATATATATATATTAGAAATATTATACTTTTGATTTCTTGTCTTACGGGGTTAAAGGTATGAACGCGCTAACCGAGACTAGCGCGTTCATGAAGAACGCGCTAGTCAGGTATAGCGCGATAAGGAAAGTATTATTACATTATTTTATGTATATTTTTAAAATTTTGATCAAAGAGACGGGGTCTGTCTGAACGCGCTGGGTCGGGTTGGCCCGTTCAGAACGCGCTACTGAGGTATAGCACGTTTTGGACCTGATGAAAAAACGGGAATACCCCTCCAATCAAATGACCATAACTTGCTCATTTCATAACAGAATTTAATAAATGAGCTATCAATGGAAAGAGGACAGAAAAATACATAAGATAGCATACTTTAATTAAAGTTTAGCCTAAGAGACACCTACATTTAGACGGATCTAAAGAAATATCCCAAAATATAAGAAAACCCTTTGATCTTCCAAATTTTCCTTCAAATCTCCACCAATCTTCGCAGCAGCGTATACTTAACCTCCAAGGATGGTTTGAGGGTCGAATGTGGTTCTATTTATAGCAAAAATTTGACTAAATTTGTCAAGATTCCTCACCTAATTCCACCAAACCCATTAAGTCCGAATTAGAAGAAAAATGACATTTCTCCTCTTAATCTAGCCCATCTCAGGTGTGAAAATAATGTAAAACGACTGGTCTAAGGTGGGCTGTTATGTAAGGGTTGATTCTTGAGTCAATCTTCTAGAAATGGGGTTATTT
Source organism: Amorphophallus konjac (assembly GCA_022559845.1). Classification (NCBI taxonomy): domain Eukaryota; kingdom Viridiplantae; phylum Streptophyta; class Magnoliopsida; order Alismatales; family Araceae; genus Amorphophallus; species Amorphophallus konjac. The sequence continues at coordinate 231,397,370 of CM040126.1, forward strand.
TAATCCCTTAAATATCATATTAAACACATGTTACGAATTTAGGTCAATTTAACCTTTAATAAATCCTTTAATCTATTAATCCAGTCTATTATGGATTATCCAATGGGCCAATTATGATCCCAGTCCATTATATGAACTTTTATTGGACTTTCTATGATTTATCTAAAGTTTAAAGCACTTAATCTCTATTTACTTCTAGTTAATTCAAGTAAATTCAATAAACTAGTTTATTTCATATAGAAAAACTGTAATTTAATTATTTCATGAAAATTTTAATTACATAATAAAATTAAAAATTTTATTTCTCATTTTTAATTATCGGGTTTCTACATCCTCCCCCACTTAAAAGAATTTGGTCCTCCAAATTAACATTATGCATCTAAAATTCAAAAATTCGAGTAGAAAGGTCGAATTTCTAACTTGAGATTAAATCCGGGTGAAGAGGCGTGATCTCGCGCTGGTCCTGAGCGGGCAGTGGATCACCAGATTGTGAACTGCAAGAAAGGGAAATGGATCAGGGGGCCCAGGGATGAGTCCCTGGGGAAAACCCTCCGATGCTTAAGTCAGTGAAGCTATGGTGGGAGCAATAAAGGGAGGAGATAGTTTCTGCGCGAGATCCCTCTTCACCAGAAAGGTGAAGTGGTTCCTGCTCAGGAGTTTAGGACATCTGGTTGACCTTACCTTTCGCCGGAGGGTATCCCTGGTTTAAATAGTGCGCCGTCTTCTGAAGTCCCGTAAGTCGAGGGGTCTTAGGTGGGCGTTACGTCCTCAACGTGGGATTTTACTGCCTTATCGTGGGAGCGTTATCACCTTGGGGAGCTAGAGTCCCTCACCTTTATAACTTCTTGCTCACAGAGGACTCTTAACGGCTGCATGGATATGCAATCGTCGGCCGTTCCGAGCTCAGAGAGGCCAACCCTATCCGGGCGGTAGGCTTAGCTCGGATGAAGATGGGTCGGATCGGTCGGCATGCGCCTTCTTCTCCCGGGCGGAGAGATGGCTCGATCATGGACCTTTCCTGTGACCTGACCGACGCTCAGGTCTTCCGAGCCTAGAGGCCGCCTAGGAAGGTAGTATCCTCGAGCGAATCTTTTATTGGACTTTTTGCCCTAAGTGGGCCCTGTGGGCTGTCACTTGGGCGAGCATGGCCTCGTTTGGTCCTGATGGGCCTAGTTCGATTGCTCTTTGAATGGGCTGCAGAAATCCCCCTCTCCACTTGTCCCCCTCCTACTCCCGAGCCAAAGGAGGCTCGGATGAGTAGCCTTTTAGGGTTTTGGACCAGCGTGGCTCAGGTGGGTGGAGATCTTGTGGTGATATGAAGCCACATATCGTGGTCACCTGGGCCCGTAATAATTGCAATCCTGACGGATTTGAAATGAAGGAGCCCCCTTTTCTCAGAGGTCGGAACGACGCGCCGCCTCCCGCGTGGGTTTATAGGCGTTGGGCGCTGGTTGTCACCCCAGACTCTTTCTGTCGTTAGGGTTTTGGCTTTCCTTCGCTTCTTACTTTTGGGGCTCTTCGATGCGCCGTGAGGACACAGCGGAGGAGCAGAAACTTGCGGCGGCATTTGAGGAGTTGGCGAAGATAACTGCGGAGGCGGTCCGACAGCTTCCTCCTCCCCTGGAATCTTTGAGATTTCGAGAGAGCACTTTTTCAAGTTCTTCCTCAGAATCTATGGCGGGCCAGCGTTCGGATGTCGAGGGATGGGGTGACGAACCGGTGGTGAGAGCACCGGTCTCGAAGTGCAGCGAGTTGGGGGAAACCGAGGTGAAGAGGCTGGAGTATCAGTTTCGCCTGCCTCATAAGTATAGCTTTGATGCTGCTGTCCCATATGAGACGAGTCCGGATTCTCGCACGGGCCACATCTGCATCTTTCTTCTGGCGTGGAAGAGCGGGTTTCGCCTCCCCTTCGAGTCCTTCGCCCTCACGCTTCTCAACTTTTTCCAGTTGGCACCCATCCAGTTGGTAGCCAACTGGTACCTTCTCCTCTCCGCTTTCCGAATCCTCTGTCGTCAGTGCAGGGTTCCTCCTTCCTTGGACCTCTTCCACTATTTCTTCGAGTTGAAGGCGCATCCTTCAGCCGGGAAGGGCTTTTACTTCATCCAGGCGAGGATGAATAGGAGCTGTATTTCGCTGGCGGCGAAGGATTCTTCGCATAAAGGGTGGAAGACCCAATTTTTATGGGTGGGGATAAACTCGGTGGAGGAAACCTGGAGGTGCCAAGTAATGGCCAATTTCCACCCGAATATCCCTCCTAGACAGGACGAGTTCCCCCCTCATGTGAAGGAGTATGTTGCCGTCCTGTTGAGGAATCGCCAGTCCACCGAGGAATTGGTGACGCCGGAGAACATAGAGCGGTGTCTTCTTACGCGGATGCATCCGTCGGGCGCAGGTGCCACCACTTAGATCTTTCTTCGGGGGTGGGGGTCATCTTTCTTTTCCTGATCACGCCTTCTTCTTTGCTGCAGACACCAGGTGGCAGCCTCTGGAGGAGGCCGCTGAGATCATTGACCTTGGCGACGACTCGGCAGCTGATGAGCCGGGCGCCCCTGTGGGTCGCTCCCAAGCCCGGGACAAGGGCAAGGGGGTGGCCTCACGGGGGACTTCTCGGCCGCGCGGAGCGAAGCGCAAGGATCCCGTGGAGGGGAGGTTGCGGGAGGCCGCGAAGGCCAGGAAACGGGCCTGGAAGGTCGGTCTCCTCCCCAAGCTCGGTGGCACTCCCCTCTCCCCAACGAGGTAGGGCCGACCTTATCAAGCCAGCTATCCTACCTGCCGAGCGAGAGGGGGCCGAGGAGGCCGGGGTCGCCTCGGGGGGTGAAGGTGCTGGATCGGCTCTTCCCTCTGTGGGGACGGAGGGGGCCGAAGTTGAAGCCACCGCGACCGAGGCTGGGGCGCTGGCCGAGGTGGGCGATTTCTCGGGCGGCGATGTGCGGCCCGAGATAGTTGAGGTTGGGGGTTCACCGACAGAGGTGTCACAGCCCCAAACGTCCGCGGTGCACGGAGCGGCCGTGCTCATAGCGTCGGTCGAGGTCGGGGGTTCGCCTACGGAGGCGTCGCAACCCCAACCGACCGCAGTGCGCGGGGCGGCCGATCCCGCAGCTCGACCTGGGCCTTCTGGCGAGGCGCCAAGTGCGGAAAGGGTTCCCATGCCAGTGGCTCTGGAAAGGCTCGTCATCTCAAGCACTTTATACCAGCTTTGTCACGACGTGGCCGCGAGGACGAGAGGGGGAGACAAGCGTCATTCTCCACCCGGGGTCCTCGACATCATTATGGAGGGCGCCCTGGTCATGGCCCAGATGGGGGCTACAATGACGGAGTCTTATGCCCGATCGGAGTCGGAGCGGTCGAATCTTGCTTGGACCCTCGGAGGGTGCGAGAGGAAACTAGCTCGACTCAGTGAGGCGCATGAGGGGCTCCAACGGGAGTTCTCCGCGATCAGGGAGTTGTCGCGGTCGAGCCGGCTGGAGGTCAGAGTGCTGACCGAGCAACTAACCAAGGCCCGGGAATCGCTCGAGGGGAAAAGTAAACTCCTTGAAGAGGAGCGCCTTCTTCGTCTCGAGCTGGATGGCCGTTGGGAGGCCGAGCGCGCTGAGTTGGTGGACCGGGCGGAGGCAGCGGAGCGCCTTCGTTTGGAGGCCGAGGCCGACCGAGCTAAGGCGGAGAAACGATCGGTCAAGGCCGAGGAGTGGGCGGCCGAGGCCAAATGGAAGTCGGCCGAGGCAGAGAAATGATAGGTGGAAGCCGAGGAGCGGGCGGTCGAGGCGGAGCGGGAGAAGGCCGAGCTTGCTGACAGGATGGGACTGGCCGGGGCGGAGGCGATCGAGCAATACAAGGGCTCAGAGGCCTACCGGGCTGACCTGCAGGAAGCTGCCCTTCCCTACTATGAGTCAGCACTTCACCGAGGCATCCGCAAGGGGTTCAAGAAGGGTTACAGCCGGACAATAGCTTATGCGGGGGAACAAGATTCTTGGATCGACTTCCCCTCTGGCCAACGCTACGACTCGGACATGTCGTCTTCCAGCTCCTCTGCGTCGGATGAGGAAGATCCAGAGGGCTCTTCTCCCGAGGGGTCGCCAACTCCGGCTGTCTCGGGAGGGCTCGCGACCGAGGCAGTTCCCGTGTAGGCGGGGTCAGGGCCGGCCGTCACCGAGGGCGCCGGGGGTGAAACACATGTGTCTTCCACTTCTGAGCTTCAAAGTGGGCCCTGGGCCTGATGTATCGTCTTGTTTTGCCTCCTTCTTTTGTTTGCCTCATTTTCTTTTCCAAAAAAAAAAGGACTTCCCCTTTATAAGGTAACAAATAAAACCTTACTTGCTTCTTGCTGTCCTTGCCGTGATTTGATCAGCGTATCTGCAGTAGTTGGAAAGGATCGATACTTTCTGTGCAGATTTCGCGTGATGGTTGGGTGGTCCCCTGACAGGGTGCTGTTGACACCTGGAAAATGAACAAGGGTGAAAACATAATTGAAAAGAGGGTCGGACCAACAGTGAAAGACCAATGATAAAGCTCATCAGCTGTCTGCTCGGCTAAAGCCCTTGTCGGCAAAGCTGATGCCCGATGTCAATGTCACTCAGACGGTGGCACTGATAAAGCAGCCGTCACTCGACTGATGAGACCTTCCAGCCCTTTGATGAGAGTTGTACTACCGTTTCGCCCAAGAATCCACGGATGATATGTCAGGGTAAGTCAGATGTAGGCTTACTGACAGATGTAATATGAGATGAAGATGAAGCCGGTACCGGCAGATGAAGATGGCAAAGGCTTTGCAAAGTCAGAACAGAAGAAGAATGGTCTCCACAGGTTATACACCCGGCGAAAGTCTTGTCGGACTAAAGCTGATGCCCGAGCTCGTCACCATTCAAGTGACGATATCGATGAGATAATACCCGATCTTGTCACCGTTCAGATGGCCATTCTGATGAAACCCTTGTCCACGGACTGATGAAACCCCCGTCCACGGACTGATGAAACCCTTGTCTACGGACTGATGAAACCCTTGTCTACGGACTGATGAAATCCCGGTCTACGGACTGATGAAAACTGTAATGATGATCTCAATACAAGATATGTCACCAATAGAGGGCCCTTTCGGGTGATGAAGCATTTGAAAAGACCCAAGTGGGCCTGTGAAAGCAGCTGAAAGACCCAAATGGGCCTGTGAGGAGGTGGCGCCGAAAGGCTGAATGTCCAAGGCGCGCCGGGAAGCTCAAGCCGAGGCCGCCGAGATGAGGCCTGCCGAGAGGGAGAAAAGGGTTATAAAAGCCCCCTCCCTTTGAACAGAAAAGGGGATCGGTTGAAAAGGGGATCGATCGGAAGAAAAAAAAAGAGGAAAAAGATAGAGCAATAGAAAGATAGAGAGGGAGTCCTGCTCAGAGAGCGAGAGCCCCCCCTCAACCAAAAGAGAAGAGAAGAAATAGAAGAGAAGGGGAAGGAAGGTTCCAGGTGGGCACTGGGGAGGGAGAGGAGTCAATGCTCCGCCCTCCCCCATGCTTTCTTTTCTCTTTTTCTTCATGTAATCTTTAGAGTTTCATCTCGATTGATAGAGTGTAACCGGACAATCCCGGCCTCGATTTGTATCTCCCTGTTCCTCATTCCCTCCCTATGAGCAATGTAAGTCTGGAAAAATGCATCGAAATAGAATATTACAGTGGCCTATTTGGGTACTGATGGATTGAAATTGCTGTTATCCTCCTCCGTTATTTCTTGTGCATCCGCTCGTCCATTGCTTAGATGCTTTTGTTTTTCGGCCGGTGCTTCATATCTCGGAGTCGGTTCTCCTGTGAAGAATGAAGGCGGAACCCCAACCCTCGTTCAATGGGTTATTGGGTTCCGTCCCTCTCCTTTCTTCCATGGTACGATAGACCCCCCGGAACATCATGGATTTCTATCGAGTTCATAGCTAGTTCAGGGTCAGAGACAACAATCTCTTGACCGGTTGAACATAAGATGATCAGAGAAAATCTTTTGCATAACCCTACGAGGCGATGGAGCTATGCCACTGCATAAGCTTCGTTGACCTCTAAAGGAACATCCAAATGGTGCTGCAGGCACGTATATGGCCAGGGGTCCAGTACCCCTCCGTTTGGCTTTTACCCCGGCATTCCGTGGGTGATTGTCTATCATCTCCTGGCAAATGCTGACCGCAGGGGAAATGCTGCCAAAATTCTCAAAGTTCATTGAAACCCCATGTTTGATCTTCCCCCAGACGGCCGGCAGCAGGAAGAAATGCATCCTTCAGAAGGCTATACGACGGTCTCATTTCCCCATCAATTCCACCCTCCAGATTTCCTTGGCATCCTCCTAACAGAAGCATCCATGAAATCCCCTTTTTCGTATTCCAAATTCAGCTTCAATCGCATTCAGAAACTCAAAATCCCTGAAACAGAGCATCGTTCGAGCTCTGGAAAATGATGAAACCCTGTAGCAAATCTGCCTTCTCGGCGCACAAAATTGCCCGCCGAGAACCCCTCTGCCGAGAGGTCTTTCCCCTCAGCTACACGACAAGCTTCGTCCAGAGCCTTCGTCATGAGAACCTCCTAGTCCAGCTCCCGACGCCAGGTTCCCGGCGCGACCAGGAACGCGCCGAGAACCCTTCTGCCGAGAACCCCTTGCCCTTGCTAGCCATTTTCCCCCTGCCATTCGAACCTGCTGGCCCTTCCCGACGCCACCTTCTCCACGCCGAGGGCCTTCCCCCCTTTTTATCTGGCTGCGCCGAGATCCTTATTTGGCCTACTAAACCGTGCCGAGAATCCCCCCTCTTGGCCAATAAAGCCACGCCGAGAGCCCTTCCTTCTTCGGCCGATGAAACCCAGTCAGAGGCCCTCTTCTACACTGATATCCTTCAATCTTTGGTCTCCATACACATACGCCCCGGGGATGTTCAGAGATCGTCATGAATGCCTTAAGAGGACATAGTAATGGGGAAGGTCTCCCCTACAGTCTTTATTCCCGATCCAGATTTCACCCTTATGAACCCGAAGGGTCATGTCATTACATGAGTCCCGAGGGATTTCAAGGGGATATTAAACGATGGAATAAAGGTAAGCGATGTCCCAAGGCCCGACGCCCATCCTCGTTCGGTTGCCATCCCGGCACTCCGTGGATGATGACCTATCCTCTCTTGGCATAATCCAAGTTGAGGGGACATGCTGCCGAAATTTACACATACCTTGCCAGGTAGCTATGATGTCCTATCTCTCAACCCCATTGGCCCACGGAGCTATGTCCCTACATGCTCTCCGACGGTCCCTTGAAGGGGGAATATAGATGCAACATCGCGTACGCACGGGGCGCGTCATGTTATGACAGTGCTTACTCGGACTCTGGGTCAGTTATGCCCGATCTTTTACGGATCCCACCCTGCCACTGCATGGGTGGTTTCCTATTCCCCACTCGACATGGTCCGAGTTGGTGGGAATCTGCCGTCGGTTTTATCCCGAAAATAACGAACCCCTGCTTCGTCTAATCCATTTAACGTTTTGCAAACGATTGAATTCCGTCTCTTTTAAGCATGCGGCTTAACCGCTGTCCACCTCCTATCTCTAGCGTTTAATCAAGGGTTGTCCTCCTTAGGGAGGACGTAATTAACGTCATAGCATTTATGGTATGACGGACTTCTGGTCCCGACTCGGACTTCATAATCGACTGATCAAGTCAGATCGAGCGCACAAAGAAATTGTCACCCCGGTGACTGGCACGCCAATAAATAAATAAATCAATAAATAAATAAAATAAAATAAAATGTGTCAAACAAGTCTGGCACGCCCGGTGGGACTAAGTCTCCCTTCATCTTTACGCTAAAGTAGGAGGCCCGGCGGGCCCCCCCTGAAACTTCTGATTCTGTGTACTTTCCTTATTTTCAGGAATCTACAATGACAGCCGGAATCATGTCCGTTTGCTTCGACCAGCAGCCAATTGACATGCATGTGCGTGAAGGCTACCTGGCGGTACCCCTCGCATTCGGATCAATGCCGCCTGCCGTTGGGCTGCCCAACTGCTTGGGCGTCGTCTTCACTGACCTTCTACAGGTCGATGACAATGAGCAAGGCACTGCTGCAAGTACCCCGGTGAAGATCACCGACCAGAAGAACATCTTACCAGAGAACACGGCCCCCACGGCCGTCGCCTGCTACGTCCATCATGTCCAAAAAAGGGATATGGTCCCCGCTGCTGCTCAGAAGGGGAGAAGAACCAACCGGAGGAGCCGGTATGTTGCTGTTGACTGCCGTCTTTCCAACTCCGGAAAGACAATGATGATCGGTGGTGTCCGAGCAAACATGAACGGTTGCCCGAGGGCGGTCAAGCCAGACGTGATCGTCCCGATGGTGCCCACTGCCAACAGATTCCAAACTCTGACCACCAGGCAGGCCAATTGGGAGGCTAATGAAAAGAAGCCGCTGGCGCCCAAGCCAGCAAAATACAAACAGGTCTGGCGGCCGAAGAAGATCCAAAGCTGGGCCCCAGCTCAGGACATGGAGAACCTTACTGATGTCACTATTGCCCGCCTCAGAGCAGGGGGCAGAAGGGAAGTGAAGAAAGATGAAAGAAATGCTGCTACTGTCCACCCCAGGACCCGGGGGAGGAGAGATGAGATTGAGGGTCAGGAAAGAGATATGACTGCTGTTCGCCCCATGATGAGGGGCAGAAGATACCAGACAAGGGAAAACTTCACTACTACCTATCCCATGGCCAAGGGCAAGAGAAGGGAAGAGAAGATCTACAATGCTGCTGCCAACTGCTACCAAGTTGGCGATATGAGTGAACCAGTCACTGTGGTTACTGCAAGAAGACCAAGAGCCTGTGCCAGGCAGGCTGATATCTGCAGATACTCCAAAGCCGAGCATTTGAATGCTCAGGTTGCAAGACTGGCTTATCAGCAAAAGAGCCAGGACAGATTGATACCCCAACCTGAGCCACAGAGGCACAACTCTGAAGAGATGAAGCAGATAGTCCAAGACTACTTCCACTACTTGGGGAGCTCTGCCCTCGGTCAACAAAGACTATCCCGGGCCTTGGGTACCAGAGGTGAAGAAAAAGAAGAAACACTGCAAGAAATGATGATCGGAGCCTCTTCCTCCGATTCAAATCACTATGAAGAAGGTCTCAAGGCCGGATATGACAAAGAAGACCTGTACCGGGAAGAAGCCAAAGAGAGAATATCGGTCTTTGACCGGCTCAGATATCCTGACCAGGTGAAAAGAAAGGTCTACAGGCGGAAGGGAAAAATGCAAATCTTCGCCTGCAACATGGCTGGACTCGCCAGGGGGCAAGATATACTACCAACTCAGCCAAATGAACTGCTCAGGTTGGCTACTAGACCTGGTCCTGTCACCAGAAGAAGCCAGGCCGCAAAAGATAAAATGAAGAAATATGATGAAGCCCGCAAGATCACCACTATGACAGTCAATGTGGTGACGGCACAGGATGAAGACAATCCCTTTGTTGATGATGCTGAAGGGACTTCTGAAGATATGCAAATCCCATCAACCTTGGATCCCATGATCCAGATGATGTTCAGGAGATATCAGCAGGAGATCAGTGCTCTCCGAAGACAGCTCAATGAGAGACATGAAGCTACATCAGTCTCAAAGCAAGCTGAACCTGCGGGGCAAACATCCAGCTCAGCAGAGACGGCTATCCCAGCTAACCCTCTCTTAGCTGATAGGGGCAAGACACCGAGCCAACCTGTTCCACAGCAAACAGCAGCTCAGCTCTCTGTGTCTCAGACGCAGCCTACCGCGCCCATCTTGCGCGCCACTGTGATGACAACTCCTCACAGCCAGCAACAAGCTCACTTCTTCCCAGAAGAGATAGATCCAGCTGTAGCCCACAAGCAGATGATTGAAAGAATTGTGGAAATGAAGCTGTCAGAAAAGACTGGTGGTGATGCGGGTACTTATGATGTGTACAAAGTACCGTATCCTCCCTAGTATGCTGCCAAGAAACTACCCCCAGGCGTCAGTAAGCCGCCGAAGTTTGAGAAATTTAATGGCCAAGGCTCCCCTAGGGAGCATATAGCCTACTACACTACAATCATGGGCGACCTAGCAGTCGATGAAGCTTATCTGCTCAAGTTCTTTGGCTCATCCCTCACTGGGTTGGCCTTTGAATGGTACTCAAGCCTGCCAGCTGGGTCAGTGGTTGATTGGCCTGATATGCAGAGAAAATTCTGCGACAGATTTCATGTCACGGAAAGGGAAATCACGATAGCAGAGCTGTATGCAACTAGGCAGAAACAAGATGAGACCGCACTGGACTACATCAAAAGATGGAGGAACTTAGCCATGAGATGCCGAAGGCCTCCTCATCAAGAAGATGCGGTGCAGATATGCAAGCAGAGCCTCAGGAGGGAGGTGCTAGAAAAGATGATCGGTGCAGATGTCAGAACATTTGACCGGCTGAATAATATAGTGGCGGAAGTCGAGACGTTCTTGTCCAAGCGTCCTACCGCCAATGTTCTCACTATGCCGAAGGGAAAATCCAATGAACGACGGCCATCACACTCTGAGGCCAACACCGTCGACTTCAGGACCTTCGAGCAATAGAAGGGGAAGAAAGGGGCAGATGAAGCTCCCCCGCTGGCAGATACAGCAGAAAGAAAAGATAAAGTCTCTCTGAGAGACAAGATGAGAAAAGCATATTCCTTCCCAAAAGATAAGACGGCCGCACTGTTCAACTGGGCATACAAGTTCAATAAGGTAACGTTGCCTGAACCCAAAAGACCAGCAGATGCAGCAAAGAAAGATGATCCGCTGTTCTGTCCATTTCACCGTGCGCTGGGGCACGCAATTGAAGATTGTTATGTCTTCAAAGATATCATGGAAGGAATGGTCAAGAAAGGTGAGCTGCAGCTGGGAGATTACCAGGTAAAGCTGCCCCATCCACATGAGCCTCCACCCTGGAGAGTGGCTGCCAATATGATCTCAGTCTACCAACAGTTGCCCAAGGAAGCCGTTGAAGAGTGCACCAAGCATACCTATGAAGCTTGCTTCCTCACCCCACAGAAGGATCAGGAGGGATGGCAGATGATACCCATAAAAAGCAGAAAGAAAACTCATGCAGCCAGTACCAGCGGAGCAGTTATCCGGGGTGTTACCTCAAGGCCCGAGCCGCCTCCAATAAAGCCAATATGGCATACAGCTGAGACCGGACCAGTCATCCGGATCCCTACTCACAACCGGAGGAGACAAACTCCCCTCCCTACGCATAAAGAGGTAAGCCCTGCAGCCAGGCGTCTGCAGCAGTATATTAATGAGCTTGATGAGTACGAACAGAAGAAGCCCAAGCATCTGCTGATGAAAGACTGTATACTCTGGGAACAGTTCGAAGAATTGAAAATCAAAGAACAGCCAGAGGCAGAACAAGAAAAAGCTGAGAATGAACCCTTATGGGGGCAGGAGCCAGCAAGGTCAAATTCCCAAAAGAAGAAGAAACGGCCCAAATCCAAGAAAGGAAAGAAGGTCACGATAGTACAATGTAACACTCTGTCAGTACTCTTCTCCTTGCCCGGGGAGGATGATGAGCCGGAAGCATCCAACGCTCCGCTAGAAGCTAACCATGCCGAAGCCTCTACCTCGGCCCATGCAACACGTTCTGGGAGAAGATGGGGGTGCCCACCACCAGCCAACCATAATATCATGTTCAGAGGGGAGCAACCCTATCAAATCCCGGAACCAGAGATACGAGGTGTCCAGGTTCCTCCCCCTGCCAGTCTGTACCAGGACAAAAAGAAGGCAGATGAAGCCCCTTCATTCATGGAGTTCCTGTCCAGCTTAGAAAATGAGCAACCGGCTCATACTGCTCCAGATAAAAGCAATAAATGCCAGCAGACAGCGGCTGGAAAGCAGAAACAGCATGAAGAAGATGAAGAAGGTAACCCTCTAGCAAAACCAGGGGCAGTCGCTACAGAAGAAGCCTTCCGGGAGACTGATGAAGAAGATAAAATTGAAAATGGGCAGCAAAGGCCACAGGCACCACATGAACCTCCAAGACCCCGATGGGCAGAGGAGATGAGACTATCTAATGTCCGGGTGGGCAGTCGAGTCATGAAAATGCTAAAGAAGCTCCCTACCAGATTCTCCATCTGGGAAATTCTCTCTCTGAGCGAAGAAGCTCGCAAAGCAATCGTGGATGCCCTGCAGTCCCCGGCACAATGTGAAGCACTCCTGGCAGAAGTGAATGCTGGGCCATCAGTCACGTTCACGGAGGATGATATGCTAATCCCAAATTCCGGCCATAATAGACCGCTGTATATGAGGGGTTCCCTGAACTGTCAGCCGATAAGCAGAATACTGATAGATCCAGGGGCTGCTGTGAATATTCTCCCATACCGCATCTATCAGAAATATTACTTTGATCTGCAGCTCACCAAGGTCAGAGATATGAAGATTGCAGGATTCAACCAAAAATGTGAAACACCTCTCGGGGTAGCTGATTTCAACCTCACACTGGGCGACCTCACTACCGTGGTACGATTCTATGTAATCGACTCCAACACCACGTATAAGGCCCTGCTGGGAAGACCGTGGCTGCACGAATATCAGATAGTGCCATCCACGCTACACCAATGCATAAAATACTGCCATGAAGGAAAAGAAGAAAGGGTGTTTGCAGACCTACATCCCTTCGAAGTGTTCGAGTGCCATATGCTCGATGCATCCTACTACACCGAGGTGTCACAAAGGGATAAAGAAAAAGAAGCTGTGGTCAGCCAGGAAAAGCCAGCGACAAAGACAAGAAATTGGTCTCCACCGCCGCCAAAGGGCTACATCAAAAAGCATGGGGTATCTCACATCTCTTATGCTGGTGATTTTGCTCGGATCACTCCTCCTGGCATACACCCAGATGATACTGAAGAAAAGATGAAAGAAAAGTACACACAGGTGGAAGTTCCTCAGGGTCTAGTCAAGCCCATAGCCAGCATAGAATACCAGACGGTGCTACCACTGAAGACTATGAAAATCCCTCGCTTCTGCGAACCTCCTATCATATTCTACACCGGGGGGGGCAGTCGAAGAAGACGATCAAGATTGCATGGTCCCTGAAGAAGCCGCAAGCCGAATGGTGCCAATTACAGGCCTAGAGTACACTACCCAACGGGTTTCGCAAATGTTCTCCAAGATGCAAATGCCTTCAATACAATCTGCAGCCCAGAAGAAAGCATTCAAGGAGCTATGGGATCCACCTCGAGATAATAAAGAACTGAGGAAGATCACACAGCACCCGGGACTGGGCTATACCCTGCAAGAATACTATGAAGCTGAGGTAGATGTCATCTCTGCCTTCTACCAGCACGAAGATTCCCCTGGGATGGACTATGACCAATACCCTTCGGAAGATGAAGAAATCATTTATCAGTCCGTAGTGGACAATGAGATCCCAGACAATCTGCCAGGGGTGGGGATACCTGACGAGACAAAGAGAGATTGGTACTGGGAAGATCTATCTTGCAAGGAGGATCTGTTCCAGGATGAAGCGAAATTTGACACGGGAACCCCGGATGAAGATCAAGTAGCCAGAGAGCTGCAAGAGTGCCTGGAGTTTGGGCGCATTCTAGAAGAATTCCGAGCTCTACATAATGATGACCTCTCAGGGGAGCCCACATCAGAAGAGCCTCTAAGCACGGAAGATTCCACTTCGAAGTTTTCCGCTGACCCAGTCACGTCCTCGGGGCAGACCGAACAGAATCCGGCCGTATTGGCCTTACACGATGCACCAGCATCTGCTGATGACCAATCTGATGAAATAGAAAATCATGAGAGCGAAGAAGATTATATCCCGGGAGGCTTTATTGATTTGCAAGAAGCCCCACCCGAAGTTGAAGACGGAGGCCAAGCCACCGTCGATGAGCTGATAGAAGTGAATCTGGGGTCAGCAGATGAGCCAAGGCCTACATTCCTCAGTGCACTGCTGGAGCCAGCTGTCAAAGAACAGTATATTCAGTTTCTGAAAGAATTCCGAGACTGCTTCGCATGGACATATGATGAAATGCCAGGACTGAGTTCCGATGTGGCACAGCACCGATTGGCGATAAACCCAGAGGCAAGCCCTGTGAAGCAGCCTTCCAGGAGAATGTGCCCCGAACTGATAAATCAGATCAACAAAGAGGTCGACAAGCTGATCGATGTGGGCTTTGTTGAAGAGAACCAGTATACTACGTGGCTGGCCAATATAGTGCCCGTGAAGAAGAAAAATGGGCAGATCAGAATATGTGTAGATTTCAGGGACCTGAATAAGGCTTGCCCGAAAGATGATTTCCCAGTGCCAATCACTGAAGTAATGATCGATGCAACCACTGGCCATGAAGCCCTGTCATTCATGGATGGGTCATCCGGATACAACAAGATCTGGATTGCTGAAGAAGACAGAGTGCATACTGCATTCCGCACCCCGAAGGGGATATTTCACTACAAAAGGATGCCGTTCGGTCTCAAGAATGCCGGCGCTACTTATCAAAGAGCTATGACAAAGATCTTTGATGATTTACTCTTCAAGAAAGTGGAGTGCTACATCGATGACCTGGTGGTGAAAACCAGCAGAAGAGAAGATCATCTGCAAGATCTGAGGATAGTGTTCCAGAGGCTGCGCAGATATGAACTCAAGATGAATCCTATGAAATGTGCCTTCGGCGTGTCCAGTGGAAAATTCCTTGGGTTCATTGTCCGTCATAGGGGCATTGAGATCGACCCATCCAAGATTAAAGCTATCCAGGAGCTCCCTCCACCAAGGAATCTCCACGAGCTGAGATCTCTACAAGGGCGTTTGGCCTACATCCGACGATTCATATCAAATCTGTCGGGGAGATGCCACCCTTTTCACAAGCTCATGATGAAAGATGTACCGTTCCTCTGGGACGATGGCTGTCGGGAAGCCTTTGAGAAGCTGAAAGAATATCTCAAGACCCCTCCAGTGCTGGGGGCACCTATTAAGGGCAAGCCCTTGATACTATACATTGCAGCCACACACTGTTCCCTGGGGGCAATGCTAGCACAGATAAATGAAGAAGGCAAAGAGCAGGCTCTATACTACCTGAGTCGGAGGCTGATTAGAACTGAAGAAAGTTACACCTATATAGAAAAGACATGCTTGGCACTAGTCTTTGCCGTTAAAAAGCTCCGGCACTATATGCTGTCACACGAAATCAGATTGATATCTGCAGCAGATCCGCTCAAATACATATTGACTCAGCCAGTACTGAAAGGCCGGTTGGGCAAATGGGCAGTAATTCTGATGGAATTCGATATCACATATATACCCCAGAGGGCAATAAAAGGACAGGCCGTGGCTGATTTCTTCGCAGAGCACCCTGTACCAGAGAATGATATGTTGGGGACTGAGTTACCCGATGATGAAACATTAGAAGCCTGCCAGGCTCAGTCAACTATGTGGCAGCTATTCTTTGATGGAGCATCTAGAACAGAGACGGACTCCGATGGAAAGACCAGAATACGGGCCGGAGCCGGTATTGTGCTAAGATCGCCAGAGGGGGAGGTTGTGCATACTTCATGTTCTATAAACAAGCCCTGCACTAATAATGAAGCCGAGTATGAAGCTCTGATAATCGGGTTGCACATCAGCCTCAACATGGGCATCCAGATGCTTTAGGTATTCGGGGATTCAATGTTGATAATAAAGCAAATCCAAGGGGAGTTCGAAGTGCGAAAGCCGGAGTTGAACCCCTACCACCAAAAAGCTGTGTGCCTCATGGCGAAATTCTATCATATTGAGCTCAAGCATGTAGGCCGTGCACATAATGCCCAGGCTGATGCGTTGGCAAAGCTAGCCAGCTCAATAGCAGTCCCACCAGATGAGACACTGAACATTGTTGTTATAAACCGGCGGCAAGTCCCCAGCATGTTAGAAAGCTGCCCCGAAGAAAATGAAGTCGCCATGATCAGTACAGAACAGGCATCTGATTGGAGACAACACCTGCTGCAATGGTTTTCACACCAACAGCTGTCGCAGAAAAGAGAAGAAAAGATGAAACTTTTAAGGATCTAAGATTCTTATGAATTCAGAAATGGAACTCTGTTCCGAATAATGGCAGACGCACGCAAGAAGATTTTGCTCCGCTGTCTGTCTACTGAGGAAGCTTGGCAAGCAATGAAAGAAATACATGCTGGGATGGCAGGTGCCCATCAAGCTGGCCCTAAAATGAAGATAGAAATCAAGAAGCTGGGTTATTATTGGCCCACTATGTTTGAAGATTGCTGCAAGTTTGCAAAGTTATGTCAGAAATGTCAGGAGCATGCTGTTGTGCCTAGAAGGCCACCTGCCGTTCTGCACCCTACAGTCCCTAGCTGGCCGTTTGCACAATGGGGAACTGATGTAGTCAGCCCACTACCGACCTCATCGGCCGGACATAAATACATACTGGCAATAACAGATTACTTCTCCCGATGGGCGGAAGCTATAGCATTACGAGAAGTGACTGGTGAGCTGGTTGCCAGATTCATCAAGCAGAACATTATCTTCCGGTTTGGGATCCCCAGCCGGATAATATCTGATAATGGAAGTCATTTCAGAAATCAAAAGATCTATCGGCTTGCCGAGAAGTATAAGATCGAATGGAGGACTTCCACTCCCTACAATCCACAGGCAAATGGATTGGCAGAAGCCTTCAACAAAACTTTATGCACCTTGTTGGCTAAAGTCGTCAGTTCTAGTAAGAAGGACTGGGAAGAAAAGATGTATGAAGCTCTGTGGGCATACCGCACTGTCTTCAAGACACCTACAGGGTGCTCGCCATACTCACTGGTATACGGCTCAGAAGCAGTAGTTCCACTAGAGCTGGAAGTCCCGTCACTCAGAGTGGCAGTCCAATATGACCTGGCCCATGGCGAACAAACCAATGCAGAAAGAAGATTACAAGAATTGGCTGAATTGGAAGGAAAGCGCCTCCAAGCTCAGAAGAATATCCAGATGTATCAGGCCCGCATGGCCACTGCGTTCAACAAACTCGTAAAAGGACGAGAATTTAAGAAAGGTGACCTTGTCATGGTCAAGAAAAGAGAAGTCATGGCGTCCAACCCAAAAGGAAAGCTGAATCCTAATTGGGAAGGTCCTTATGTGATATATAGGGTCTACGAAGGAGGGGCCTACATGGTTGTTGACCATCGAGGGGAAATCCAATTTTCACCACTCAACGGTAGACACCTAAAGCTGTATCATGCTGCCCAACCAATATTCCCCGAGTAATCATCGGGCTAAAAGCTACCCTTTTCCTTGGTCTAGTGGCACTCTGCCCTAACCAAGCTACCCTTTTCCTTGGTCTAGCGGCACTCCGCCCTAACCGAGCTACCCTTTTCCTTGGTCTAGCGGCACTCCGCCCTAACCAAGCTACCCTGCTCCCTTGGTCTAGTGGCACTCTGCCCTAACTGAGCTACCCTTTTTCTTGGTCTAGCGGCACTCCGTCCTAACCGAGCTACCCTTCTTCCTTGGTCTAGCGACACTCTGTCCTAACCAAGCTACCCTTTTCCTTGGTCTAGTGGCACTCCGCCCTAACCGAGCTACCCTTTCCCTTGGTCTAGCGGCACTCCGCCCTAACCGAGCTACCCTTTTCCTTGGTCTAGCGGCATTCCGCCCTAACCGAGCTACCCTGCTCCCTTGGTCTAGCGGCGCTCCGCCCTAACCGAGCTACCCTGCTTCCTTGGTCTAGCGGCACTCCGCCCTAACCGAGCTACCCTTTTCCTTGGTCTAGCGGCACTCCGCCCTAACCGAGCTACCCTGCTCCCTTGGTCTAGCGGCGCTCCGCCCTAACCGAGCTACCCTGCTTCCTTGGTCTAGCGGCACTCCGCCCTAACCGAGCTACCCGTCCTCCTTGGTCTAGCAGCACTCCGCCCTAACCGAGCTACCCTTTTCCTTGGTCTAGCGGCACTCCGCCCTAACCGAGCTACCCTGCTCCCTTGGTCTAGCGACGCTCCGCCCTAACCGAGCTACCCTTTTCCTTGGTCTAGCGACACTCCGCCCTAACCGAGCTACCCTGCTCCCTTGGTCTAGCGGCGCTCCGCCCTAACCGAGCTACCATGCTTCCTTGGTCTAGCGGCACTCCGCCCTAACCGAGCTACCCTTCATCCTTGGTCTAGTGGCACTCTGCCCTAACCGAGCTACTCTTTTCCTTGGTCTAGCGGCACTCCGCCCTAACCAAGCTACCCTTCTTCCTTGGTCTAGCGGCACTCTGCCCTAACCGAGCTACCCTTCTTCCTTGGTCTAGCGGCACTCCGCCCTAACCAAGCTACCCTTCTTCCTTGGTCTAGCGGCACTCCGCCCTAGCCGAGCCATCCCTTATCATGATCTAATGACAGTCCGACTTGTTACCCTCCCAAAAAGAGGGGAAGAGAGAATAAACGAATGAAAATAAATAAAAATGGGGTTAAAAATAGAGATACCCTGCCGGTCTTGTTCAGGTTTTTCGAGCAAGGGCAAAAATGGCTAAAACCCAGCTGTGGTGAAAACCCGAAAGGGCACTGCAGGCAAAATCGGGTACCCCGCCACGTGAAAACCCGGAAGGGCGCGTGGGCAAAAGCAAGAGGGGGCTGGCTCCGGTGAAAACCCGAAAGGGCGATTGGGCCAGTAATATGGTGATCCTAAAGAAACCTCACCTCCCGTCATAAACTTCTCGTCGATCGGCCGGCACCTTGTCCGATCAA
Organism: Amorphophallus konjac; assembly: GCA_022559845.1. NCBI lineage: Eukaryota > Viridiplantae > Streptophyta > Magnoliopsida > Alismatales > Araceae > Amorphophallus > Amorphophallus konjac. The sequence goes on from CM040126.1 coordinate 231,416,017, forward strand.
CAATCAAATCCACCCAGTACGGACCCTACGTCTGTCCTGATAAAAGCCCTCATACCTTGTCCCAGGTCTCACCGTGATGAAACATGCTGCTGATCAATGGGCACACTCACCCGATCAGCAATGAAACCTGTCCGGTTTAGGCCTTACGTCTATGCCGATGAAACCTATGAAACCCTTGCATTGGTATATACCCAATACCGTGATGAAACCTGCTGCTGATCAATGGGCACACTCACCCGATCAGCAATGAAACCTATCCGGCTTAGACCTTACGTCTATCCCGATGAAACCTATGAAATCTTTGCATTGGTATAAACCCAATACCGATGATGAAACCAGCTATTGACCGATTAGGCGCACTGTCCGGTCAATGATGAAACCTATCCGGCTTAGACCTTACGTCTATCCCGATGAAACCCCTGAAACCTTTGCATTGGTATAAACCCAATACCGATGATGAAACCTGCTGTTGATTGATTGGCACACTGCCCGATCAGCGATGAAACATATCCAGTTTAGACCCTACGTCTATCCTGATGAAACCCATGAAATCCTTGCATTGGTATAAACCCAATACCGATGATGAAACCAGCTGTTGATCGATTGGCGCACTGCCCGGTCAATGATGAAACCTATCCGGCTTAGACCTTACGTCTATCCCGATGAAACCTATGAAATCTTTGCATTAGTATAAACCCAATACCGATGATGAAACCTGCTGTTGGTCGATTGGCACCCTGCCCGATCAGCAGTAAAACCAGCCCAGGGTAGACCTTACGTCTATTCTGATGAAGATTCATAAGATCCTTGCATTGGTATAAACTCAATACCGATGATGAAACCCACCTTTGATCAATGGGCACCCTGCCCGATCAACAAAGAAACCCGTCCTATTAAATTTGCATATCCCGTTACGTCCCGCCGTGATGAAACCTACCATTGGTCGATCGGCACCCTGCCCGATCAATGATAAAACCAGCCCAGTGTAGACCTTACGTCTACCCTGATGAAACCTATAAAATCCTTGCGTCGGTATATACCCAATACCGATGATAAGAGCATGCACTAATGAAGCACCACATCGCCTAATCCATGCTGAAGTCCCAATTCAGGAAACATATGTATATATATATATAAAATGGGGTTAAAAATAGAGATACCCCGCCAGACTTGTTCGGACATCCCGGATAAGGGCAAAAATGGCCAAAAAACCCAACTGTGGTGAAAACCCAAAAGGGCACCGCAGGCAAAATCGGGTACCCCGCCACGTGAAAACCCGAAAGGGCACGTGGGTAAAAGCAAGAGGGGGCTGGCTCCGGTGAAAACCCGAAAGGGCACTTGGGTCAGTAATGTGGTAATTTAAAAGTTCCATGCCAACCGGCACGCTACCTTTACCTCCCTTCTATTGATGAAGCCTTCCGTCGGTCAACTGGTTCCACGCCCCACCGATGATAAAACCTTTCCAGGATAGACCTTACGTCTGTCCTGATGAAATCTACGCACCCTCTTTCAAACGTCCCACCGACGATGAAACCCATCACCATTTTACTAAAGCCTATCCAGTTCAGACCTTACGTCTGTCCTGATAAAACCTACGCATTTCTTGGCAAAGTCCCACCTGCGATAAAACCTATTGGAATAGACCTTACGTCTGTCCTGATGAGACCTACACCTTCACACACTTCCCACCGTTGGTCGATTGGCACCTCGCCCGATCAATGATGAAACCCTATCCAGTCTAGACCTTTCGTCTATTCTGATGAAACTTATAAAATCTTTGCATTGGTATAAACCCAATACCGATGATGAAACCAGCTGTTGATCGACGGGCACCCTGCCCGATCAATGATGAAACCATGCAGTTTAGACCTTTCGTCTATTCTGATGAAAATTATGAAATCTCCTTGCATCGATATAAACCCAATATCGATGATGAAATCAATTGTTGATCGACCGGCACCTCGCCCGATCAATGATGAAACCCTACCCAGTTTAGACCTTTCGTTTATTCTGATGAAACTTATAAAACCCTTTGCGTCGATATAAACCCAACATCGATGATGAAACCAACTATTGATCGACTGGCATTTCGCCCGATCAAGGATGAAACCCTATCCAGTTCAGACCCTACGTCTGTCTTGATGAAAACCACATATCCTTTAATTGTCCCACCTACTATAACCCCTACCCAGTCTAGACCTCACGTCTGTTCTGATGGAACCTCTCCTTTCACACTCCTGTAAATTGTCTCCTTTACGGCGCACATGGCCGGAAGGATTTTTGCTGCCACTCACAAAATCCGGTTTGAGCACCTCTTCGGATGCCGTCACGCGGTGGAGCGAGTCCCCCATCCTTTCTCTGAAGGGGTGGACGCTCTCCTGCCAAGTACGGGCTGTTCGCATGAGGGATTGTCAAAACCGCTACCCCACTTCCCAAAGTGATAAAACCATATGCAAAGTAAGATGGAGACGCTTGAAGCCAAGGGATTCCTTTCCAATAAAAAGGGAATACATGAAGGGCCCCGAGGGGACATTACATTACAGAAGAGAACAAAAAAGGAGGAATAAACAATTCACGGCCGTCGGAATATATCTTCAAAGGCTAGAAGACCCACATAAGGGGCGGCTCCTAGCTCATGAAGGCGCGCTTCCTCCTCCTGAAGCCCAATGGACATGTCCTGAAGAGACATCACCCGTCCCTCCAGCGAGGCTACCTCCTCTTCAGACTGCGGCCGGATAAAGGAGAGTTGCTGCAGTTCGGCTCGAAGTCCAGAGAGTTCCATCTCCAGTAGGGCTATCCGGCCCCGCACAGCTTCTTCCCGCTGAATGGCACCTTCTAGCTCAGCTCGGCGTCCATCAAGCATAAGTGTCAGCTTCCCCAACTCGGATTTGCATTCTGACCTCTGCAATTTCAGCGCCGTTAGCTTATCAACCATGGTCCGTGCTAGGAAATCCCTCCGATGCACGAATTTAAGCAAAAGCAAGACCCGCTGAGCCCATGTGTCCAGAGGGCAACCCATAGCCTGCAGACCGGTAGTGAAGCGATCAGCAATTTCCTTCAGCTGAAAATATGTCAAGCCAGGCTGAGATTCTACCAGCTGGCGCAGCATATCCAGGTTTTGCCAGACAAAGCTCTCGGACGATGCAAAGCCAAAAGAAGCAGAGGGGATCACTTCGAAGGTCACTTCGCTATCAATGTCTGCCCACAGTGCGACATCCGGCTGAGAGGATGAAGACGGTAAATCCGCTGGAAGAACTGGCCGATCCCTCTCCGAGCCCTCTGGCTGAACTGAAGATTCCCCCTCCGTCTCGGGCGCTATGGCTTGAACATCAGCGGAGGGAGGACCGATGAATGACGGAGCTATCTCTTCATGAATCTTCTGAATAAGGGCTTCATCTTCAGCTACTCTTCCTGATAATGGGGGCGAAGGGTCTCTAGTCTGTAAAGGCAGAAATCCAGTTTCTATAGCCACTGTGGCAGGGACTGCTGACTCAGGCGCAGTTGACATTATGGCAGCCGGTATGAAAGCGGAGCTTCTGGCTGGGTCTGCTTCGGCTCTGAACTCTGAGGCCCTGACGAGGATGGAAATCTCTCCTGGTGATCCTAAGTCCAACGATGCTAAATCTGTCGAGGACTTTATCCGCGCCGGCACAGGGCGAATGATCTCGGGAATTCCCGTGCAAGTTAACGGCTGGAAAGGGACAATAGCCCAGTTTATGGAAGAAATGTCCGTGATAGCCGCAGTTGTGTCTGAGCTAGCAATGGCAATGCCCTGAGACCAAAACAAAGCAACTTCAGTGCTGGATATAAAAGAAGAAGGGGCAGATGAAGCAACAAACATGAAAAGGAACCCACCCTTGAAGCAGGGTCCACATCCTCGGAGTGGGGTGAAAGAGAAGGAAGCTCCGTAGTCGGAATGACAAATGGTGGAGTTATGTCAATCTCGGTATCGAGCCCGGCAAACTCCTCCTGCAACTCCTCCTCAGGAGATAACACCACCAGCTTAGCCGGCTGAAAAGACGAAACACCCTTTGCAAATACAAGTGGGGCCTCTGGTTCGGGAGCATCTCCCTCACTGTCACTGAAGGTTGCATCCTCCTCATCAGAGGCGGTCTTAGAACTGCCTGAGGATATTTCCACACTAGCTATACGCTGTGGGGCCACCTCTAAAACATGCCGAGATGTAGACCGGGTAATTATGCGCCTGGCCAGAATGGCACGCTGCTTCGACTGAGCCTTGTGACCTTCCTGTGGTTGAAGCAACTCTTCTGTCACCGCAGCCTCAGTCTGCTCCTCGCCTGCCGCTGATGCAAAAAGAGACCTTTGACAAATATAGCAAAGAAAAACAAATACAGGTATGAGACAGATGAGAAGATACACTTACCCCTCGCCTCACTAGCCGGCGTAGGAGAAGGCAATCTGGTCTCCACCACAGAAGGTGCTATGACTGTCTCTTCGGCTGTGCAAAAAAGAATGGGTCAAATTCAAGGACTTCTTTGAGATCCTGCAGAAGACAGTGAAGAATGCAAGTGCAAGCTCTTGATGTTACCCTGAATCGGTGTCGAAGCAGCCTCCCTTTGCAGCTCAAACTCATCGAATGATGGAATGTCAGGGAGAGGGGTCCCAGTATCCATTGCCACCGAAGTCGACTGTTGAATGTGGGCCTTTTTGGCCTTCCTGGCCTTCCCAACTGCAGTCTTCACTGCGGAAGCCTTCCTCTTCTTGCCAGGAGGCAGGGGAGTAGTGGTCGGCGCTGCAGCAGGGACTTCAAAATAAGTGGGCTTCTCGGCCTGCGCAATAATCTTTCTATAGAGCCCCTGCCGCTTTATATCAGGCCGGTCTGTTAAGAATGGCAGAAGGATGATGGGATCAGCGGATATAAAATTCAGATGCTAAGCAGAAAACACTGCAATCAGAAAAGAAGAAATCTTACCTGCCGGGCCGTCATAGAATACAGAAAGTGGCCAGTACATGTAAGCTACCTCCTTGGAGCGGGAAGCAGCCTCCTTGATGAGCCAGCACACATCATCAAATAGCTGGCACTTCTCTACCAAAGCTGCCAGATCATTATGGCCGCGAAAGGCAAGGCATCGAAACAAGTCAAGATGGTCCATGCCCCAGCCGTCGACATAATGAAATGATATAAACAGTGGCTTGTTCAGAATGCCAGCTATCCGGCTTTCTGCAGATAATCCATGCAAATTCAGCAGAATGAACAGCCAGGACGTTTGTCTATAGTACGTCTAAGTTCTATCTTCTCGGCGTACAAACGTCCTATATGGATGAAATTTATCAACTGGACCCCTCCAGGAAGCTACTGTCGGGAGCGGCTCTTCGACAGGAAATGGGTATTGCTGCACTTCCAAGCGAGCGCCCCCTACATGGCTCAGATGTTTCAAACTCTGCATAAAGGTGTCCTCATTGATGGCAGCGAAGACAGGAGCAAGCGGCTCGGAACTCTTTTCCTTCAAGGCCCGCCTCTGAGTCAGATAACTCTCCGCCTCCCTCAGATGCTGTGAGTAAAGTTTTTTCAAGTGGGCCTCGGAAATATCAAACACTGGCCCAGGTTGCTGTTTCAAGAAGGAGCGCTCTGCCACGTCCCAGAAGGCACCCCTACCGTCCCTATAAAAGCCAGTCCGGATATTCCACCATTTGATATATTCTGGTGTTACCCGGGGAACACGGTTAGAAACAGTGGGCACCCTGAAAACTACATCATCCTGGCGATGATAGAAATCCCACCACAACCGGCCCTCGCCAATAATGATGGACCCGTGCTTGGCCCGGCTATCTAGGGGAAATTGGGCAGCTGAGGTAGGAATATGCTGGTCGTAGCCGAAGTTTCGCCCAAAGCGGAACGGATAGTATGGCTCTAACAGGAGCAGGCCACCCTTTCTGTAAACCAAAACACTGGGCCGAATTGCCATGGCCCATCTCACCAGCTCCGGTTCCAGGATTGGCCGAGCAGTGTTGACCCCTGAGACAGGGTGGATATATGTCTCTATCTCCTCCAGCTTGCACTCTCTCTGAGGATCAATCAAAGGAGCTGAACCTGCTGCCAAGCTCCAGAAATGTATGCTGCCAGGGGCGTCCACTGGTACTTTTATCAGTCGGCCCCTTATTTTAAATAGCTGATCATAAAAGGGACCAGGCTCAGCGCTGGCAAATTCAACCATCCTGGGTAACACTGTATCCGCCTGCAAGGTTCTCGGAGCTAATTCGGGGAATATACTGTAGACCCAGGCGTTAAAGAAATGAAAAGGACCCACGGTCCTCAAAGAACGGGGAGTCCGATGCTTGTACAGGTCCCCCAAAGATTTATATATCAAACACAGGGCCACTGGGCAGAGCGACAGCTTCATCCCCCATGCCATCTGACAAGCTGGATATATGGCCTCTGGCCGAATGACTGTCTCGTCCCCTTGTGGGAGAGCAAAAGTGCACAGCCAAAATGTGAAATAAGCTGCGCAGTGTGTGATGGGGTCTACGCCTGCTGGGTTGGGACCGCCGCCGCCTGCACGGCGCAATGAAGAGGGTAGCGCCGACTTATAACGGGGAGCCCTCACCTGCCTGCTAGCAGTCGGACCCATAGAAGGAAAGTCTGCATACTTCAGGGGACCGTCAAAGAAATACTGGATCCACTGCCCTATCCGGACCCTCATTTTGTTGCCTTTCTCTCGGGGTTGATAACCTTTAGAGGACCCCCTGCTGTACGCCAGATAGATGGAGCGGTATACCTTCATCAGATATCGATATGAGAAGCCGAGGGAATACTTGCCCTCGCCATCAGAGCTATCCTTCTCGGAATCTGACAAGCAAACCTCCTCATACGGCTCGCCATCAATGGGCAGGCCGGAGAGCTGTGACAAACTCCAGAGATCCAGGGATGTCTCCCCCTCTGCTGTATAGAAAGTGTTGAATAAAGGGCAGAACACTTCAAACATTCCACAGCACAGTCCTCGGGATATGGGATACCGGAATCTAGAAGCGAAGACACTGTGGTACACCCCTGCTCTGATTAGCAGGGGGGCATATTCTAGCAGAACAAACTCTGTAAACTCCACTGCCCCCACTCGGAATAGGTGGGCGTCAGTGATTTTAGTGTCTCCAAACCAGCCAGCGGCTAGAAGGTACTTGAACTGAACGGCCGAACAATTCAGCACAAAGGGTTCTTCGCAATATCCCCACTTTAATGGTGCCAACAACATACCATAGCCGGGCTTCTCCCTATGAACTCGGCCGCTAGCATTATCCCACCGGGCTGGTGTGAATTTCGGGGCCCGGACCAGCATCTTGTTCTCTGGTTCCAGCTCCGATATACCAAGGACGGCATCCCAGTCGCGCTTTTCCCCAGGAAGATAAATGGCCTTGCTGCGATACACTGAATCCTTCAGACTATCTCGCTCAGCAAGGATGGCAGCTTCAACTACGCGAGCTATCCGGTAATCTCGCATGCCGCCCACTGTGAAAGTCCAGATGAACGGCATCAAATGTCGGTCCTTCGGGAGGTCTGGCCGATAGTTACCATCTCGCCTAAAGCATGTCTCAGTCGCCGTGGAGTATACCCGGGCTGTCGACACGGTGTCCGTTTCAGAGTCAGATGATTCGTCGAATGAAGCAATCCTGTCATAACCGAAATCCAGGTTATGTACATTCAGCCAATTCACTGTGGCCCGAGATATGTCTGGCTGGGCCGATGAGCTAGCACCAACAACTCCGGAAGATGCAACATCAGAACTGGAAGCCATTGCAGTGCCTGCGGTCGAAGAAAAAGTGTGAATTAGAGGCCAGTCTTGTGTAGATTGCAATATGAGATTCTATAAAAATTTTGGCAGCATCTCCCCTTATTCAGGGTCTGCCCAAAAAGAATAGGGAATCACCAACCAAGAGGGGGTGATCCCGAAAGAAAAAGGGATTAAATCCCTAATATCGTCCTACCCGGATGAAATCCGACCAAACGGGAAGAGAGACGAGGGCGGCCGAGAGTAGACGAAGCTCCCGCCGATGAAAGAAAACGGCAGAAGGAAAAGAAATGAAGAGAGAGAAAGAAGAGGAAGAAATGAGAAAGAAAACCCTTTCGGGGGGTTAAATAGAGAAGGGGAGGGAGAAGCTCTCGGCGCGAAGCAAAGCGCGCCGAGAGCCCTCCACGCCGAGAGCTCCAGGTGGCCAGAAGGCGCGCCGAGAGCCCCAGGCCGAGAGCCCTCCACGCCGAGAGCTCCAGGCGGCCAGAAGGCGCGCCGAGAGCCCCAGGCCGATAGCCCCCAGGCCGAGAACCCAGGCCGAGGCCTCCTTCCGTCAGGACGCGCCGAGAAGTCCAGGCCGAGAGCCCGGTCAGAGGCGCGCCGAGAAGCCCTGCCCAAGGCCCTCCACGCCGAGAGCTCCAAGCCGAGAAGCTTCACGCCGAGAGGCCCTTCACGCAGAGGCTCACGCCGAGAAGTCCATGCCCTGTGCTAAGAAGCTCCAAATTGCAGAAAATAAAGAAAATATGAAGAATGAAAATGTGAAAAGGGAAGACAAGAGTGCAAAATATTGTTGCATCAAGATGATCGGGTCTGAGAACCCGATTAAAGGCAAATTGAGGAAGATACCTTCGAATGATGAGAGACACCTGCGAGCCCCGTGCCGCTTATTCTGCACTTACGCCGCCCGCAGGTGGGGGGCATTTGTTGACACCTGGAAAATGAACAAGGGTGAAAACATAATTGAAAAGAGGGTCGGACCAACAGTGAAAGACCAATGATAAAGCTCATCAGCTGTCTGCTCGGCTAAAGCCTTTGTCGACAAAGCTGATGCCCGATGTCAATGTCACTCAGACGGCGGCACTGATAAAGCAGCCGTCACTCGACTGATGAGACCTTCCAGCCCTTTGATGAGAGCTGTACTACCGTTTCGCCCAAGAATCCACGGATGATATGTCAGGGTAAGTCAGATGTCGGCTTACTGACAGATGTAATATGAGATGAAGATGAAGCCGGTACCGGCAGATGAAGATGGCAAAGGCTTTGCAAAGTCAGAACAGAAGAAGAATGGTCTCCACAGGTTATACACCCGGCGAAAGTCTTGTCGGACTAAAGCTGATGCCCGAGCTCGTCACCATTCAAGTGACGATATCGATGAGATAATACCCGATCTTGTCACCGTTCAGATGGCCATTCTGATGAAACCCTTGTCCACGGACTGATGAAACCCCCGTCCACGGACTGATGAAACCCTTGTCTACGGACTGATGAAACCCTTGTCTACGGACTGATGAAATCCCGGTCTACGGACTGATGAAAACTGTAATGATGATCTCAATACAAGATATGTCACCAATAGAGGGCCCTTTCGGGTGATGAAGCATTTGAAAAGACCCAAGTGGGCCTGTGAAAGCAGCTGAAAGACCCAAATGGGCCTGTGAGGAGGTGGCGCCGAAAGGCTGAATGTCCAAGGCGCGCCGGGAAGCTCAAGCCGAGGCCGCCGAGATGAGGCCTGCCGAGAGGGAGAAAAGGGTTATAAAAGCCACCTCCCTTTGAACAGAAAAGGGGATCGGTTGAAAAGGGGATCGATCGGAAGAAAAAAAAAGAGGAAAAGATAGAGCAATAGAAAGATAGAGAGGGAGTCCTGCTCAGAGAGCGAGAGCCCCCCCTCAACCAAAAGAGAAGAGAAGAAATAGAAGAGAAGGAGAAGGAAGGTTCCAGGTGGGCACTGGGGAGGGAGAGGAGTCAATGCTCCGCCCTCCCCCATGCTTTCTTTTCTCTTTTTCTTCATGTAATCTTTAGAGTTTCATCTCGATTGATAGAGTGTAACCGGACAATCCCGGCCTCGATTTGTATCTCCCTGTTCCTCATTCCCTCCCTATGAGCAATGTAAGTCTGGAAAAATGCATCGAAATAGAATATTACAGTGGCCTATTTGGGTACTGATGGATTGAAATTGCTGTTATCCTCCTCCGTTATTTCTTGTGCATCCGCTCGTCCATTGCTTAGATGCTTTTGTTTTTCGGCCGGTGCTTCATATCTCGGAGTCGGTTCTCCTGTGAAGAATGAAGGCGGAACCCCAACCCTCGTTCAATGGGTTATTGGGTTCTGTCCCTCTCCTTTCTTCCATGGTACGATAGACCCCCCGGAACATCGTGGATTTCTATCGAGTTCATAGCTAGTTCAGGGTCAGAGACAGCAATCTCTTGACCGGTTGAACATAAGATGATCAGAGAAAATCTTTTGCATAACCCTACGAGGCGATGGAGCTATGCCACTGCATAAGCTTCGTTGACCTCTAAAGGAACATCCAAATGGTGCTGCAGGCACGTATATGGCCAGGGGTCCAGTACCCCTCCGTTTGGCTTTTACCCCGGCATTCCGTGGGTGATTGTCTATCATCTCCTGGCAAATGCTGACCGCAGGGGAAATGCTGCCAAAATTCTCAAAGTTCATTGAAACCCCATGTTTGATCTTCCCCCAGACGGCCGGCAGCAGGAAGAAATGCATCCTTCAGAAGGCTATACGACGGTCTCATTTCCCCATCAATTCCACCCTCCAGATTTCCTTGGCATCCTCCTAACAGAAGCATCCATGAAATCCCCTTTTTCGTATTCCAAATTCAGCTTCAATCGCATTCAGAAACTCAAAATCCCTGAAATAGAGCATCGTTCGAGCTCTGGAAAATGATGAAACCCTGTAGCAAATCTGCCTTCTCGGCGCACAAAATTGCCCGCCGAGAACCCCTCTGCCGAGAGGTCTTTCCCCTCAGCTACACGACAAGCTTCGTCCAGAGCCTTCGTCATGAGAACCTCCTAGTCCAGCTCCCGACGCCAGGTTCCCGGCGCGACCAGGAACGCGCCGAGAACCCTTTTTCCGAGAACCCCTTGCCCTTGCTAGCCATTTTCCCCCTGCCATTCGAACATGCTGGCCCTTCCCGGCGCCACCTTCCCGGCGCGCCCAGGAGCGCGCCGGGAAGCTCCATGCCGAGGGCCTTCCCCCCTTTTTATCTGGCCGCGCCGAGATCCTTATTTGGCCTACTAAACCGTGCCGAGAAGCCCCCCTCTTGGCCAATAAAGCCACGCCGTGAGCCCTTCCTTCTTCGGCCGATGAAACCCAGTTAGAGGCCCTCTTCTACACTGATATCCTTCAATCTTTGGTCTCCATACACATACGCCCCGGGGATGTTCAGAGATTGTCATGAATGCCTTAAGAGGACATAGTAATGGGGAAGGTCTCCCCTACAGTCTTCATTCCCGATCCAGATTTCACCCTTATGAACCCGAAGGGTCATGTCATTACATGAGTCCCGAAGGATTTCAAGGGGATATTAAACGATGGAATAAAGGTAAGCGATGTCCCAAGGCCCGACGCCCATCCTCGTTCGGTTGCCATCCCGGCACTCCGTGGATGATGACCTATCCTCTCTTGGCATAATCCAAGTTGAGGGGACATGCTGCCGAAATTTACACATACCTTGCCAGGTAGCTATGATGTCCTATCTCTCAACCCCGTTGGCCCACGGAGCTATGTCCCTACATGCTCTCCGACGGTCCCTTGAAGGGGGAATATAGATGCAACATCGCGTACGCACGGGGCGCGTCATGTTATGACAGTGCTTACTCGGACTCTGGGTCAGTTATGCCCGATCTTTTACGGATCCCACCCTGCCACTGCATGGGTGGTTTCCTATTCCCCACTCGACATGGTCCGAGTTGGTGGGAATCTGCCGTCGGTTTTATCCCGAAAATAACGAACCCCTGCTTCGTCTAATCCATTTAACGTTTTGCAAACGATTGAATTCCGTCTCTTTTAAGCATGCGGCTTAACCGCTGTCCGCCTCCTATCTCTAGCGTTTAATCAAGGGTTGTCCTCCTTAGGGAGGACGTAATTAACGTCATAGCGTTTATGGTATGACGGACTTCTGGTCCCGACTCAGACTTCATAATCGACTGATCAAGTCAGATCGAGCGCACAAAGAAATTATCACCCCGGTGACTGGCACGCCAATAAATAAATAAATCAATAAATAAATAAAATAAACTAAAATAAAATAAAATGTGTCAAACAGGTGCCCTTCCGTTTTTCTCACGCTTTGAATGTCTGGCCGCTTCGTGTATCCCGCTGGGACGGAAGATGAGAAGTTTGAGGTGACCGTTCATAGGGGGAAATTCCTTTGGCGTGTTTTTGAGGAGAGAATCATTTAAGGCGAGTAACCTCCCTTTGCCTATAAAAAGGCTGAAGGGCGTCTCTTCCTCTCCATCGCTTAGGGTTTTTCCTAACAGTCTTTCCTTATTCCTTCTTCACGTTGCGTTGTGCCATAGTGTCCAGAGCATGGAGGACGCTCCAGATGAGGAGGCTGTCGACGACGGAGGGTATGGGGCTCCTGTTGCTTCTAACTTGAAAAGGAGTCGACGGCCGACGGGCAGACTTGAAAAGGGGTCGACGCGCGGAGGCACGCCGTCTTCCCTTTATCAGTTTCGGCGAGGTTTTCAGGGGGGCGAGATGGAGGGCGGATGGGGGCATCCGACATCTCCGCCGCCAGTCCCTCTCTGCCCGCTTCAGGGATGGGGGGAGGAAGCGAATTAAGCTCCCTCCTTTCCGGGCCTTCCCCTGCCTCCTCATCCAGCTCTGCTGGTTTCTTTTTCTTTCTGGCAGCCTCTTTTTCCCTCTTATACTCTTCCATTCTTTCACTCTTCGGAGGGTGCTTGCTCTCTGTACGTTCCAAAGAATTGGCAGGTTGGAAGAGAGGAGACCTTCATAGGCGTTCCCTCTCCCCAGTCTCTGTCAACTTGGAAGGTAGCCTTCCCCTCCGCAGTCCCTTTGTCACCTTTGTCATGGGCCACCCGAGCCAACTGGATCGACCACCTTTTATCCGAGCTAGTTTCTACGCGAGGCAGAGTCAGTGGCTGGACGCAAGAAGATCAAACCGAGTCGGCCGGGCGATGGTCTCTTGTAGCGGCGTCAGATGGACTTTTTTTGTTATGCAATGTATTGACTTTTTCCTTTCTGATGTACCAACAATCGTTTGAATGAAAAGGATAAAATTTTATTTCACTCAAATTGTTTGCTCAACTTCAAAAGTAGAACTTGCGTAGTGTGGCTGCGTTCCACGTCCGAGGGATGGGTTCCCCTTCCAATGTAGATAGCCGGTATGCTCCTTTCCCGAGCGTCTCGACCACTACGTAGGGGCCTTCCCAGTTAGGGGATAGCTTACCCGCCGCCTCTAGTGGTCGAGAGGCTTCGGCTTTCTTGAGGACGAAGTCTCCCGGTTAGAAGTGCCTGTTTCAGAATTTGGCGTTGTGGTATCGAGTGAGGCGGCGCTGGTACTCCGTTGCTCAGATGCTGGCAATCTCTCAGAGTTCATCCACTAGGTCGAGGTTCTCAAGTAATTTTTGCTCGTTTACCTCGGGCGAGAAGCAGATGACTCGGAGGGAGGGATTGGCGATCTCCAACGGAATGACGGCCTCGGTGACATATACCAACTGGAAAGGACTTTCACCGGTTGCTGTTCTGGGAGTCGTGTGACCAAAGTATGCTAGGCAGTTCCTCGAGCCAGCTACCCTTGGCCTTACCGAGCCTGGTCTTTATGCCTTTTAAGATAGTCTTATTGACATTCTCGACTAGCCCGTTGGCCTGAGGGTGGGCGACCGAAGTGAAGTGGTTGCGAATACCTAGGTCGGCACATCTGTCTCGAAAATAACGAGAGTCAAATTGTCGACCGTTATCGCTCACTACCACCCGGGGGATGCCGTAATGACAAATGATCGACTTCCAAACGAAACTCCAGATGACTGTCTCGGTGATCCTTGCCGTGGCTTCGGCCTCGATCCACTTGGTGAAGTAGTCGATGGCAATGATGATAAACTTCTTCTGGGCTTGAGCCGTGGGGAACGGCCTAAGAATGTCGATCCCCCACCGAGCGAAGGGATATGGCTCGGCCAGGGTGACGAGCTCCGTAGCCGGCTGATGGACTAAGTGGTCGAATCGCTGGCATCGGTCGCACTGTTGCACGTAGGCCGCGCAGTCGCGCTGCAGAGTGGGCCACCAGTAACCCTGCCGCAGCAGGATGCGGGTGAGTGACATTCCTCCTGAATGCGCTCCGCACAGGCCTTCATGAATATCTTGGATAGTTCGGTTGGCTTCGTCGGGGCCGAGACACTTCAGGAGGGGACTGGAGAAAGATCTCCGGTAGAGAGTGTCGTCTAGAATGACGAAGCGCCGGGCTTGGTACTTCAATCTGCGGGCCTCTCGAGGGTCGGAAGGCTCTTGAGAGTCCCGGAGCCACGACAGGTAGGGGGTGCGCCAGTCGCTCGGAATGGCTGAGTCAACAGCAAGGAGCTCCGAGTCAATGCTCGGACGTTCTAGCTCTTCGAGGAGGACCGATCGGGTGCCTTTAGGGTCGAGAGAAGAGGCCAACCGAGAGAGGGCGTCCGCTCAGGAGTTTTCCTCCCGATCTATTCAGACTACCTCGAATCTCTCGAACTGTTGGGCCAAGTCTCTGACCAGCTGGAGGTATTTGATCATTGATGCCTCTCGAGCTTCGTACTCGCCGTTGACTTCTAGCGACCAGCTGGGATTCGGTGTGGATTTTGACTCGCTCAGCCCCCAACCGTCGGGCCATGCGCGCTCCCGAGATAAGGGCTTCGTACTCGGCAGCGTTGTTGGATTCCTGGAATTTGAACTTCAAGGCGTACTGTAGCTCTACTCCTTCGGGGGACTTCAGGAGGATTCCGACACCACTACCGATCGAGTTGGAAGATCCATCGACGAACAGTTCCCAGGTTGGCCCGGGTGCGGACGGAGGCCTTTCTTCAGTCGGGATGGTGCTTTCGGCGATGAAGTCGGTGAGCGCTTGGCCTTTCACAGCTGAGCGCGGCCGATAGGATATATCGTAGGCCCCAAGCATGATGGCCCACTTGACGAGTCGTCCTGAGGCTTCGGGGTGGGCAAGGATCTTCTTCAGTGATTCACCGGTTAGCACGGTGATGGGGTGCCCCTGGAAATAGGGCCGGAGGCGCTTGGCGGAGGTAACCAACGCTAGCACTAGTTTCTCGATTGCGGGGTACCTTCTTTCAGCCTCGTTGAGCACCTTGCTGGTGTAGTAGACCGGCCTCTCGACTCTCGAGTCATTTCTGACTAGGACCGAGCTAACCGTAGATGGCGTTGCCGAGAGATAGAGCAGCAAGACTTCACCCGGAACGGGTTGGAGAGCACCGGGGGTGAGGCCAAGAACTCCTTGAGCTCGGCGAACGCTCTCTGGTACTCCTTGTCCCATGCGAACGTAGCAGATGCCAATTTGGGCCCCCTCAACAGCTTGAAGAAGGGCAAGCATCGTTCGGCCGCACGGAACAAGAACCGGCTGAGAGCGGCGACACGCCCAGTTAGGCGCTGGACGTCCTTAACGCAGGTGGGCGGGCGCATGTCCAGGATGGCCTGGACTTTGTCGGGGTTGGCCTCGATCCCACGCTGAGTGACTAGGAAACCCAGGAACTTCCCGGATCTCACTCCGAAGGCACACTTGGCAGGATTGAGCTTCATGTTGTACCTCAGGAGGGTGTCGAAGGTCTCAGCGAGATCGGTGAAGTGGTCTTCGGCCTTGGGGGTCTTGACGAGCATGTCGTCAATGTAGGCCTCGACGTTCCGACCTAGTTGTCCTTCAACATGTGATTAACCAGCCTTTGGTACGTGGCTCCACCGTTCTTCAATCCGAAAGGCATCCGGGTGTAGCAGTACACGCCGTAGTCGGTGACGAAGGCGGTCTTCTCGACATCTCCTAGATCCATTTTGATCTGATGGTAACCCGAATAGGTGTCTAGGAAGCTGAGTATCTCATTGCCCGAGGTTGAGTCAACCAATTGGTCGATACTCGGCAACGGATAACAGTCCTTAGGGGTGGCCTTATTCAGGTCGGTGAAATCCACGCACATCCGCCACTTGCCCAAAGCTTTCGATACCAGGACGACGTTGGCTAGCCACGTCGGGTACATGACCGGTCTAAAAAGGCCAGTCTCTTGTCCCTTGGTGACCTGCGCCTTGATGATTGCTTGCTTCTCTGGTGCATGCTTCCTTCTGTGTTGCTGTACGGGCTTCACGGCAGGGTCGAGGCTGAGCTTGTGCATTACATTCTCCTCTGGTATCCCAGGGAGTTGATCATCAGACCAAGCGAAGACTTGGATGTACTCAGAAAGGAATTTTTTATATTGCTGTTGAACCTCAGACGGTAGGTCGGCTCCGATCTTTACTCCTAGGGCCGGGTCATCGTTTAGGAAAACTGCCAGCAATTCGCCACCAGGCTCGGTGGTTGCGGATTTATCCTCGACTCCCCGGGGACCCTTGTCCTTCCCGTCCGGCCTTGTGGCCTCTACCGAGATATTATAGCACCTTCTGGCCGCGGCCTAGTTACCTCGGACTTCCTCCAACCCGTTTTTGGTGGGGAACTTCATTTTCTGGTGATAGGTAGACGGCACCGCTTTTATTCGGCTGAGGATTCTCCGGCCGAAGATGGCGTTGTATGCTATCATACCTTTAATCACTATGAAGTCCACCATGACCGTAACGGTTTTGGGTGGGGTGCGGAGGGTAACCGGCAGGCTTAGGGCTCCCTCGGGATAGGTGGCCAGGCCATTGAACCTGCAGAGAGGGGTTCGGATCGGGCGGAGTTTGGATGGATCCTCCCCCATCTTAAGGAAACAATCAGAAGATAGTACATCAGGGGCACTCCCATTGTCAACTAGAATCCTATCTACGTTACAATGATTTATCGTAGCCGAAATCACGAGGGCGTCGTCATGCGGGGTGCTCAGCCCTTCCAGGTCTCGGTCGGAGAAGACTATGACCTGGGGCTCACTCGGCGGGGCCTTGGGAGGCTCTATGGCTCGGCTCACCCGCTCGACATGACGCTTCCTTCCTCGACTGCTGTCGCCTCCTGATGCCGTCCCTCCGAAGATGATGTTGATGTGGACCCCTCGGGTGGCGTTGTCGATCTCCTCTGGGGTGCCTCGGTCCTCCTTACGCTCGGCTATGAACCGAGCTAGGTGACCCTGACGGATGAGGCGCTCGATCTCATCTTGGAGCTGGTGGCAGTCGCCGGTGTGGTGCCCGTGATCGCTGTGGAACAAGCAGTGCTTGTTGCGATTATGGCTCTTCGACCTCATTGGCTCGGGTTGGCGGAGGAGACCCCAGTCTTTGATGTCTTCGTAGATCTCATAGACCGGCGCGGCTAGTGGGGTGTACCACTCGTACTTTCGTGACAGTTCTTTGCATTCCCCATCGTGGTTCCGCCTTTTCCCCGAACCTGAGCTTGGCTCGGAAGCCCACTTCTTGTTCCCCTCCCGACCCGAGCCGGTTGTGTCTCGACAAGCGCTTAGCACCTCTTCGCACTCGGCGTGGTGCAACGCCAGAGTCACTAGCTCGGCAAGGGTCGAGGGAGGGTGGAGGACAAGTTCACGGCGGAGATTCTAGTCCCGGGTGCCCCCAGTTAACGCGGTTATGGCTGAGGACGCGTCCAGGTGGGGGATTCTCAGGGCTTCCGACTTAAATCGGTGAATATAAGGCTGGAGTCTTTCCCCTTGCGCCTATTTAAGGGCCAGGAGCCCCGCTATCGACCTTGGGGGGGCACTCCTGGTGAAACTCTCTTTGAAGACTCGCCCAAATTGTTTGAAGTCTCGGATGGATCCGGGGGCGAGGGCCCGGAACCATGCTTGAGCGCCTTGGACTAGGGTGGTCATGAAGGCTCGGCACTTGATGGTGTCGGACGCTCCCTGTAGGGTCATTAGAGCATCGAAGCTGTCGTAGTGATCGGTCGGGTCGCCCTGGCCGTCGTAGAGCTTGAAGGTCGGGATGGAGGTTCTGGGATACACCTCTGCCTTCAAGATATACTTGGAGAAAGGTGACTTCTCCTCATCCTCATCGAGAGAGGCCTTCTGCAGGGCACACAGGGCGCGCTCTTGCTCTGCGAAGCGTCTCTCGAACTCTCGTAGTCGGAGGGATAACTCCGGCTGTTGTTGTGTCGCGGGGTCGGGGGGGACGTCTTGGTGATCCTCGGGGACGTCGGTCTCCGGGTTCCGATGCCGTGCTCCCGCTTTTCCCCACCTCGGTGTGGAGGAAGCCTCTTGCTCCGGAGGCGGAGCCTGCAAGGGTCCTCCAATTCTGTTGTGGATGATCTACTGGCCGCGGAGAGTGAAGCGGCCTCCGGCAGTGTATTGAGATGCATCCTCGTGGGGAGGGCTCCCTGACGGGGCGCGTGACCTTCCATCCCTGGCCGCTTGGGTCCTCATGAGTTCCACGAGGATATCCAGTTTTGCGTTGAGGACTTGGAAGGTGTCCGTACCACCGTTGGGCGGTAGCCCTACTGCCGCAGGGGGAGGTGGTGGTCCGTCGGCGGGGGTACTGGCGTTGGAGGGGGGGTTCTGCGAGGCCCGAGAGGGGTCATCCCCCGCTGCTACCATGGCCTTTCCCCTGTTGCTTGTGGACCTCCTCCCTGAGCTCCTTCGCACCATACTGGCTCTTTGTGCGATTTCCCACAGACGGCGCCAGATGAAGAGGCATGATCTCGCGCTGGTCCTGAGCGGGCAGTGGATCACCAGATTGTGAACTGCAAGAAAGGGAAATGGATCAGGGGGCCCAGGGATGAGTCCCTGGGGAAAACCCTCCGATGCTTAAGTCAGTGGAGCTATGGTTGGAGCAATAAAGGGAGGAGATAGCTTCTGCGCGAGATCCCTCTTCACCAGAAAGGTGAAGTGGTTCCTGCTCAAGAGTTTAGGACGTCTAGTTAACCTTACCTTTCACCGGAGGGTGTCCCTGGTTTAAATAGTGCGCCGTCTTCCGAAGTCCCGTAAGTCGAGGGGTCTTAGGTGGGCGTTACGTCCTCGATGTGGGCTTTTACTGTCTTATCGTGGGAGCGTTATCACCTTGGGGAGCTGGAGTCCCTCACCTTTATAACTTCCTGCTCACAGAGGATGCTTAACGGCTGCATGGATAAGCAATCGTCGGCCGTTCCGAGCTCAGAGAGGTCAGCCCTATCCGGGCGGTAGGCTTAGCTCGGATGAAGATGGGTCGGATCGGTCGGCATGCGCCTTCTTCTCCCGGGCGGAGAGATGGCTCGGTCATGGACCTTTCCTGTGACCTGACCGACGCTCGGGTCTTCCGAGCCTAGAGGCCGCCTAGGAAGGTAGTATCCTCGAGCGAATCTTTTATTGGGCTTTTTGTCTTAAGTGGGCCCTGTGGGCTATCACTTGGGCGAGCATGGCCTCGTTTGGTCATGATGGACCTAGTTCGGCTGCTCTTTGAATGGGCTGCAGAAATCCCCCTCTCCACCTGGTATTTCTTCTTGATGGATTCTTCCAATTCCCAGGTTGCTTCCTCGAATCCACGCTTGCTCCATTGGACTTTCACCATTGGTATGGCCCGATTTCTCAGTTGGTGTAATTTCTGATCCAGTATCTTGATCGGTCTTTCTTCATAAGATAAGTCCTTTTAGAGTTTCAATTCTTCAAATGGAATCACATGTGAAGGATCATATACGTATTTCCTTAGCATTGATACATGGAATACGTCGTGTACACCGGCCAGTTGAGGAGGTAAGGCCAGCTTGTATGTTACCTCGCCCATTCTCTCTAGAATCTCGAAAGGGCCGATAAATCTCAGACTTAGCTTTCCTTTGATGCCGAATCTTCTAATTCCACGGGTGGGTGAGATCTTTAGGAAGATATGCTCCCCCACTTGGAATTCAAGGTATCTCCTCTGATTATCGGCATAGCTCTTTTGCCTTGATTGGGCGACCTTTAGCCTTTCTTGTATTAACTGGATTTTGTCGGTTGTTTCTTGTACAATGTCGGCACCAAGCAATCCCTTGTCACCAACCTCGCTCTAGCATAGAGGCGATCTGCAACTTCAGCCATATAATGCTTCTAATGGTGCCATTTGAATACTCGACTGATAGCTATTATTATAAGCGAACTCAGTCAGCGGTAAGTGTTCATGCCAACTACCACCGAAGTCAATCATGCAGGCTCTCAACATATCTTCAATAATTTGATTCGTCCTCTCGGTTTGTCCATCCGTCTGAGGGTGAAAAGGCCGTACTAAACCTTAGTCTAGTACCCATAGATGATTGTAAACCCTTCCAGAAATGAGAGGTGAATCTCGGATCTCGGTTCGAAATAAAAGAGCTTGGAATACCGTGCAGCCTTACGATCTCCTTGATATATAAGGCGGCTAGAACATCCACGGTCCATTTAATCTTGATCGGTAAGAAGTGAGCAGACTTGGTTAACCGGTCCACAATTACCCATATAGCATCAAAACCACTTCGGGTCTTCGGTAATCCAACAATGAAGTCCATACCGATACTATCCCATTTCCATTCCGGTATTTCGAGAGGCTTGAGTTTACCAGCCGGTTTGAGGTGCTCGGCTTTAACTTGTTGACATACCAAGCATCGACTTACGAACTCGGCTACCTCTCTCTTCATATTCGGCCACCAGAATATTTTCTTGAGGTCTTGGTACATTTTTGTAGCACCGGGGTGAATAGTGTACCTTGACCGATGTGCTTCCTCTAGGATTTTACCCTTGATAGTAGAACAATCGGGTATACAAGTTCTTCCTTTGAATAATAGCCTTCCATCATTAGCTAGAAGGAAATCCGGTCGTTGATCTAATTTGTCTTTAATTTTCACGATCAACGGATCATCAACTTGCCGTTCCTTGATTTTCGAGAGTAACTCGGGTTGGAGTCGAATATCTGTAATAAAGACTCCGCCTTCCTTCTCCTCCATATTGAGGTTTAAGTTGGCCATTTGCTCAAGTAGATGCCATTCTTTAACCATCATGCTCGATAATAAATCCATCGGCTTCCTGCTAAGTGCATCAGCTACGGCATTACCTTTTCCGGGATGATATTGTATAGAGAAATCAAAATCCTTTAAATATTCCAACCACCGTCTTTGTCTCATATTGAGCTCCTTTTGAGAGAATAAATATTTGAGACTCTTGTGATCAGAATACACCATAAAGACTTCGCCATAGAGGTAATGCCACCAGATCTTCAAAGCAAAGACCACAGCTGCCAGTTCTAGGTCATGTACGGGATAATTTTCCTCGTGTTTCTTCAATTGTCGTGAAGAATAAGCTATGACCTTGCCGTGTTGCATTAATACGTAACCTAGGCCAGTTCCAGATGCATCAGTATATACTTCAAATCCTCCTCCTTCCGTAGGTAATGTAAGAATAGGAGCAGTCGTCAGACAATCCTTTAAAGTTTGAAAGTTTTTCTTACATTCCTCAGACCAGATAAAAGGATTCTCCTTCCTTGTCAATCTTGTTAAAGATACTGCGATCTTTGAGAAATCCTTGATAAATCTTCGATAATATTCAGCCAATCCCAAGAAGCTTTGGATTTCCGTCACACTAGTAGGTCTTTCCCAATTCTTTACAGCCTCGACCTTTGAAGGATCGACGGCGATACCATTCCGGGAAATTATGTGACCGAGAAAAGAAACTTCCTCCAACCAGAAATCACACTTGCTTAATTTGGCATAAAGTTTATGATCTCTTAATAATTGAAGGGCCTTCTTGAGATGTTCTTCATGTTCTTCATTGGACTTGGAGTAGATCAAAATGTCGTCGATGAATACAACCACAAATTGATCGAGGTACGGCCTGAATACGTTATTCATCAATTGCATAAATGCGGCAGACGCATTTGTTAAGCCGAAAGGCATAACGGTGAACTCATAATGACCATACCGACTTCGGAATGCCGTCTTGTGAATATCACTTTCCTTGATCTTCAATTGATAATAACCAGATCGAAGGTCGATCTTTGAGAAATATCGAGCTCCGGAAATTTGGTCGAATAATTCATCAATTCTCGGTAAAGGATAGTTGTTCTTGATGGTGAGTTGATTCAATTGCCGATAATCAACACATAGTCTCATCGAACCATCTTTCTTTTTAACAAAGAGAACCGGGGCTCCCCAAGGTGAAGTACTTGGTCGGATAAACCCCTTCTCCAGTAATTCCAATAATTGATCCTTTAATTCTTTCATTTCCACGGCAGACATCTGATATGGAGCTTTAGAAACTGGTGCCGCTCCCGGAATTAAATCAATAGAGAAAACCACTTCTCTCTCGGGAGGAATACCAGGTAACTCGTCCGGAAATGCATCAGAATAATCCCGAACGATAGGAATATCATTTAGAACGGGTTCCGTATGCTCGGTCATAGTGATAGAAACTAAGAAACCGGCACAACCCTTCCTTAATAATTTCTCGGCTTTGAGGGCCGAAATGAGAGGTATGTGCTTGGAATGCCTGATACCCGAAAATAGAAGGTTGGGGTAACCCATGAAAGTTCCCATCCCCAACTTGCAATTTACACTAGCTCCATGTGTACATCATATCCTTCCATCTCCATGCATACCAAATTAGCGGGTAAGTTATAACCGCTAATTAGAATTTCACTATCAGGATAGAAATATTTGATTTCTGTTCCCGTTCCAATAGGTGTAGTAATGGTAAGTGTAGAATCTAATGGAACAGGCTTCATAGGTAAAAGACCAGCAAATCTTCTAGATATAAATGAATGTGTAGCTCCAGTGTCAAATAAGACAGAGGCAGGCTTGGAGTATATGAAAAGAGTACCTTCCATGACTCCTCCTTCCTCGGTAGGTTCCACATTCATTAGAGCTTGGAGTCTCCCTTGTTTCTTTGCAATAATTGGAAGCTTTGCCGGTGATGGAGCTTGCTCATTAAGAAGAGGGTAATTCGGGATCCTATGCTCTCGACTCCCGCATCGAAGACATGCGTCGAGCTTTCTCCAACATTCCTCGGCTTTATGTCCGGGCTTCTCGTAGTATTTGCATAATTCCTTTGATGTTGCCGATATAGGGACAATTTTTGAATGTCCTCGGCTTCTTGTCCCCTTGAAAATTACGTCCACCTTTGTTTAAATTACGCCCGTCCTTGATGAAGTTACGCCCATCATTGGGCCTTTTCTTCCTGAAAGAAGGTTTGAAACTTCCGGACCCAGTAACTTGCTCTCTCTTGGCTTCCCTTCCTCGGATGCGATCCGATAACTCCGTTGCATCTTTTAGGAGTTGTGCTATCCATACCGCATCAGAATAAATTTGGATATCCATCGGGGCCAGTTGAGTAATATATTGAGACTTAAGGCCGTTAAGAAATCTCTGTGCCTTCATTTTGTCAGTACCTATGAGATGTAGAGCGTACCGAGATAACCTTGAAAATTGAGCTTCATATTTCGCAACTGACAAATCCCTTTGCTTCAAAGTGGTAAACTCGGCGGCCTTCCTTTCTTGTACTCCATCGAAGAAGTATTTACTATTGAAGTGTTCCACGAACTCTTCCCATAGTACTTGGTCGTGCGGTAAAGTTGCTTTGACCGATTCCCACCAGGCACGTGCATCCCGTTCCAGTTGGAAAGTAGCGAGTATGACCTTTTCCTCGTCAGCGCATTGCATGACTCGGAATATCTTCTCGATCTCCTTAATCTAGTGTTCCGCTTCATCCGGATCCGTAGATCTAACGAACTTGGGAGGGTTCATGCTTCGAAAATTCTTATGCAAATCTCCGGCTCCTCGGTTTGCTCCTCCTTGAGCAACCTGTTGGAGGGCTTGGGTTAAGCCTTGAACAGTGCGCTGCATCTCGCGCCATTGAGCTCTCTCGGCGGCCATTTGCGAGAATTAGTCTGAAACCATAATTCCAAGGTTTATTATTTTTGTTTTGGTATTTATTTCTGGATAATTCCCTTTTTCTTAAAACTTAACTCGTGTTTCTACCCAAATCTTACCGGGAAAGTTCAAGATCTATCAAATTTCTAGATATTGATCTAGAACCTATGTTTGAGGGAAAACTATGTTTTAAGAATGAACCTATAATTGTGAAACCTAGGATTTTATGTAACCTAGGCTCTGATACCACAAAGACTGTCACGCCCCGACGCGGAATATCGAGGGCGGGACGAGTCGTAAACACGCGTGTCGATAAGAGCATGTACAATTTTATTTCTAAAGACAGAAATGAATGGGAAAATGGTACTTTTATTCTATCAAAATGAAGTTTACAACACTAATTGATAAGTCATAAAGACAATTACAAACTTCCAATCCCAAAGTACATCATTCTTGTAAAAACACTAATGATCTACATAAACCTAGGTAAAAAGGAAAATCACTCTCTCACTCTTGTCCATTCCCTTGTTCATTTTTATTTCCTATAACAATTAACCAAAACGTAGGGTGAGCTAAAAAAAGCTCAGTAGGATTTTATATCTCTATGAACCAAGCAATCTTTAAGTATTAACAATTTAAATAATTTTTACTTGTATCAGGAAGTGTATAAATATGAATAGAATTTCCAAGTAATTGAGATAATATGATATCAAGATGAATTTCTAAGTAATGACTTTGAATAAGTAAACAATTTCATGTAATTGGCCATTTTCACGCAAGTCCAGTAATTCATGTAACTTTTCAAGTAATCATGTAAACAAGTAAACAAGTACGAGTAGTGGAATGCCGTATCAAGTAAATCTATCATGCACTTCAGTGCAATGCCACACCGTTAGTCAATCAACTCCCATGGGCACAAGTACTTTCGGGCGCTCCCCCCATGACCAGACCGGGCCCCATTAATGTCAGGCATTGAGTCATATGGATCCGAAGATCCCAAGTACGTTTAGACATCCACTTTAATGTATATGGTCAATGATTTTCAAGAATATGTTGTTTGTAATAAGCACAGATTTGACAAAATTTCAGAAGTTGCAAGAAAAGTAGATAACAATTTAAGGCATCATGTTTAACGACATTAAGTCGTGGAGTTCAAAAATGAACGGTAAGTAGGAAGAAAAATTAAAATAGTAGTTTTATTTTTAAATATCTTAGCTTAATCTCAGAATCATAAAACATCAAGTTTTAGTTATGGAAATATATGCTTATGAATTAAAATCATGAGGTTAGATATGAGTATTTAATCATACATTAATTAACCATATGATAAGAAAATAGATTTAACATGCTGAAAGTAATTTTTTATACTAAATATGATAGAAAATACTTTTTTTATATCCTGAAATAATTTTCGTACGTCACTATGATAAAAAATATAATAGTTATAGGCTGAAAAGATGTTACTGTATGTGAACGCGCTATAGCTCAGGGTCGCGTTCATACAGTATATATAAATACAATATATATATATATATATATATATATTCAAAATATTATATTTTTGATCACCAAAATTTTTGAGAAAATTTTTATGAACGCGCTATACCTACCTAGCGCGATCTTCAAGAACGCGCTGGCCAAGGGTGGCGCGTTCAAGAACATATGTATATATTTAAAATTTTTGAAAACTAAAGGAAAGAGATAGGTTCTGTATAAACCATAATAGAAATAGACTCCTGATATATGTATAAACACTTTAGGTATTATATATATATTAGAAATATTATACTTTTGACCCCTGGTCATCCGGGTTTAAAAGGATGAACGCGCTATCCTTGACTAGCGCGTTCATGAACAGATGTATATATTTAAAAATTGTAAAAACTAAATGAAAGAGGTAGGTTCGGTATAAACCACAATAGATATAGACTCCTGATATATATATATAAACACTTTAGGTATTATATATATATATATTAGAAATATTATACTTTTGATTTCTGGTCATCCGAGATTAAGGGTATGAACGCGCTAGCCGAGACTAGCGCGTTCATGAAGAACGCGCTAGTCAGGTATAGTGCGATAAGGAAAGTATTATTACATTATTTTATGTATATTTTTAAAATTTTGGTCAAAGAGACGGGGTCTGTCTAAACGCCCTAGGTCGGGCTGGCGCGTTCAGAACGCGCTACTGAGGTATAGCACGTTCTGGACCTGATGAAAAAATGGGAATACCCCTCCAATCAAATGACCATAACTTGCTCATTTCATAACAGAATTTAATAAATGAGCTATCAATGGAAAGAAGACAGAAAAATACACAAGATAGCATGCTTTAATTAGAGTTTAGCCTGAGAGACACCTACCTTTAGACGGATCTAAAGAAATATCCCAAAATATAAGAAAACCCTTTGATCTTCTAAATCTTCCTTCAAATCTCCACCAATCTTCACAGCAGCGTATACTTAACCTCCAGGGATGGTTTGAGGGTCGAATGAGGTTATATTTATAGCAAAAATTTGGCTAAATTTATCAAGATTCCTCACCTAATTCCACCAAACCCATTAAGTCCGAATTAGAAGAGAAATGACATTTCTCCTCTTAATCTAGCCCATCTTAGGTGTGAAAATAATGTAAAAATGACTGGTCCAAGGTGGGCTGTTAGGTAAGGGTTGATTCTTGAGTCAATCTTCTAGAAATGTGGTTATTTTAATCCCTTAAATATCATATTAAACACATGTTACGAATTTAGGTCAATTTAACCTTTAATAAATCCTTTAATCTATTAATCCAGTACATTATGGATTATCCAATGGGCCAATTGTGATCCCAGTCCATTATATGGACTTTTATTGGACTTTCTATGATTTATCTAAAGTTTAAAGCACTTAATCTCTATTTACTTCTAGTTAATTCAAGTAAATTCAATAAACTAGTTTATTTCATATAGAAAAAATGTAATTTAATTATTTAATGAAAATTTTAATTACATAATGAAATTGAAAATTTTATTTCTCATTTTTAATTATCGGGTTTCTACAAACACGCCCCACCCGAGCGACGGGAGGGCGAAGGAGGACAGACCAGAGAGAACTTCCGGTAGGTACGGGAGGCATCCCATGCCTCCGTCGCAAGGACCCGACGGTCACGCAGCGTGCCTGCACCAAAGGTACGCAGCCCACTCCACTCCAACTCAGAAATGGACCACCAGCTCCAACGGTTCGACGAGATAAAGGACAAGGTCCGATACCTAGATGACGTTCTCCTGGCCGTCAAGAATCGCGGTCTCATCGACGACGACCTGGACTTCCATGCTCCCTTCTCCAGGGAAATCATGGAAGTCTCAATCCCGCCAAAGCTCCAGCTACCGTCATTCGCCTCCTATGACAGCACCACCGACCCGACCAACCACTTGCACGGCTTCGAGTCCCACCTGGTGTTTCATCTGGACTCGGATACCGTAAAATGCTTGACGTTCGTCACTACTCTCCGGGAGAACGCCCGAGCATGATTCGAGTCCCTGCCGGCCGGGATGATCTCCTCCTTCCAATAGCTCAAAAAGCTGTTCAAGGAGAACTTTGTGGGCTGCCGAAAGGTAGCCAAATCTGCTGTAACCCTGCTCGCCCTCAGGCAGGGAAAAGAAGAAATGTTGTGGGACTTCGTCTCTCACTTTCGCGCGGAGGCACTCCGCATTCCCCACCTCGACGTCGACATCGCCACCATGGCACTCACCCAGGGGACACGGGACCACATCCTCCGACGCACGCTCGGAGTCGAAGCCCCGATGACCCTTCCAGACCTCCTCGCGCTAGCCCAGAAGCACGCGTACTGCGAGGAGAACACCGCGGCCTTGCGCCACGCAATCGAGACTGACCAACCTGACCGAAAGAGAGCCGCCGACCCACCAGGAGAGGGTCGGAGCAAGCGGGAGCGACGCGACGGGGACCGTCGCGACCACTCCGACAAGGAAAGGGGTGGCTACCGCCATTATACACCCCTGACGGCTCCACCCGACCAGATCTTGATATAGATCCTCGAGGAGACGTTCCTCAAGTGGCCCCCGCGGATGAAGTCGGATCCGAACTCGAGGAACAAGAAGAAATATTGTCACTACCATCAAGACCATGGTCATGACACCGTCGATTGCATCAACCTGAAGGATGCTATCGAGGACCTCGTCCGCAGAGGACTCCTCGACAAATTCCTCGCCAAAGCCACCGAAAGATGACAGAAGACACACCCCCCGATTGACAACTAGCCCAATGGGAAGGAGATCATGATGATCTCTGGAGGGCCCGCCGCGGGGGGTGATAGTGAGAGCAAAAGGCGTCGATACGCGACGGCCATCAACACGGCGGACCAAGGCGGTGGTGTTGCATCCCTACGGTTTTGATGATGTCTCACACTATAAATCAATCTTCTATCTCTAGATTAATTCATGTTTCACCATGTAAATGAGTGCAGTTCATATGATTGTCAGATAATATGCTCTACCTGGTTCTATCTACACTCTGTCTGCAGAGTCTGAACAGTGGTGCGTCGACCCCTCCTTGCTGATGAGTCGACGCCTCAATACATTAATCATCTTAGTCTGTCCATTCATTGGCCTGTCTATCCAAGTCCATACAACAGGACCGTAGCCTGTTCATCTGAAAGTCTATACATCCGGAAAGGGGCCATGTCTATACATCGGTCTGTTTGAGCAAGCCTGTACAGCGGTTGCATTCATTGGAAGTCTATACATTCGCAGCACTGTACAAGTCCATACACTGGCTGCACTGCACAAGTCTATACATTGGCTTGGGCATCCAAGTATAGAGATTCACTATTCATGCCTTGATTCGAAGTCTGTACAGCGAGCGGCGTTCATCAAAGTCTGTACATTGCTTGGCGCTCACCAAGTCTGTACATCGCTTCGAGCGTTCCAATGTCTATACAAGGCTAGCATCATTAAGTCTAGACATAGCACTGTAGCTTCCTTAGTTGAAGTCTATACATTGCTGATCGAACGTAAGTCTATACATTCCAACCTTTTCCTACGTTCGCTGCTTTAGCTACACCCTAAGTCTACACATTGGCAAAGTGTATACATCGCTCATGCAAGTCTGTATAGCCAACGCATTCATTGATTCAAAGTCTGTACACTGGTCCTCAGGCGTCCCAAGTCTGTACATTGGTTCAGGCTTACCAAGTCTGTACATTGGCCTTCAAGACTTTCAAGTCTGTACAGCCTGATTTGTCGTTCAGAGTTCAAAGTCTATACATCGTGGGCTTCAGTTCTTCGAGTCTGTACATCCTTCAAGGGCCAAGTCCATACACTGTCTCGCTCACATCTTCAAGGGTGATTGAGCATCGTGAAGTCTGATTGAGCATCGTGAAGTCTGATTGAGCACTGTGAAGTCTATTCAGTGGATGAGCATTGTAATGTCTATACATTGGTTAGGCTCGATCATGCAGCGTTCATTTCATGTCTATACACAGAGGATGCTGAAGGCCTTCAAGTGTATACACTCTCACGTTGTTCATACTTGCATATATACTATTTTCAAGTGTATACACTCTCACGTTGTTCATACTTGCCTATATGCTGTTTTCAAGTGTATACACTCTCACATTTGACACACTTGCCTATTTGGCTTCCCTGAGTCTATACACTCGAGGGCCTCATACACTTCACAGAAGTCCACACATTGCATCCTTCGTGCTAATGCTTTCTTCAACTAGTCTATACACTGAGTTTGATTGAAGTCTCACAAGTCTATACACTCCCTCAGTGTACACACTTACTTAATCTGATATCCTAATGTCTATACATTCGTATCTGACTAAACTAACTAATCACAGTTCTTTGTCTCTGCCTGCAGGTGATATAGGTCAATGATTGGGCACGTGAACCAAGGATGATGCCTGGCACGTGATCCGAGAATCCTCTGGAAAGAGAGGGAACGAGACTCCCTCGTGTGAAGGCCTGAAACTCAGGTCAAAAGCCATATAAAAGGTGGCCTCTGCGATGAGATGGTGTGAACTGGAGAAAAAGCCTAAAGAGCAGAATTCCTGAGCAGAAGTAGAAAAGAGAGAGAGCCTCCACGTTCCAGAAAGAAGATAGAGAGAAAAGATTAGAGAGCAGTCTTGTGAGAGAAAAGTCTGAGTGAGAGAGAAGAGTCTATTTGCTTCTTCGGAAGCTACATTTGTATTTGATTTTTCTGAAACGATTTGTGTTCATCGTTGGTCTTGTTTGCATTTCTGTTTTTCCTTTTATTTCTTCATATATCTGATCTCGAGTTGGTACCCTCCGGTGTTTGGAGGAAGGGAGTGTTACTCCGGTTTCCCTCTGGACTGCAGAGGAAGAGAGATCGTAGATCTCTAGTTTTGCTGGTGATGATTTGTCATTAGCAGGTTCCCTCCGGGTTGGAGGAAGGGAGAGCTATCTCCGGTGCTGTTCTAGCTGGTAGTTGGAACAGGTCTCAAGCTCTGTGGGTAGCAGAGTTTGGTTGAGGGATTTGATCCCTTTGGTTATTCAAGCTGTGTGGCAGCACATTGTTCGCAGACTGAGTCTGCAGGTTTTTAGCATTGGCTAGTGGAATCCTTACTCTAGTTGGAGTGAGGGGTGGATGTAAATTGTGGACTACAATCGAACCACCTTAAAATCTCTTGTCTCCTTTGTAGTTTGCTGCAATCGTTGATGCTCTCTATCTGCTTGGCAATGTGCTTGTGTGTGGACGATCTCTTTCAATCGCATCTTATTTTTTTTAATAGAAAAACCTAGCCTAGGGATCAATGGGAGAGTGCACCCCTTACCAGAGATAAGGAGAAAGCCACTCCACCATCGTGTCACTAGGAGGCAAGTATTATTCCATTGATAAATTGAAGAATTACATCATTCTAACACTAGGCAATCCTAGTGAGTCCAGCCGAGCAGCACCTTTTATAATAGAAGGGAGCTCGTTTAAAGAATAGAAAGAATTACATTTATTGGTGCAAGCTAAAGAAGCAAGTAAGTCCGCCACAGTGTTTCCTTCTCTGAAAATATGAGAGATAGAATCTAGCTGAGATAAAAGGCTCCAGATATCCCTGACATAGCTGAGAATGGACCAGGGGCATTGATACTCTTTCTTGATAATCCGGACAAGAGTGAGTGAATCACATTCAATGAGAGCAGGCTTGTTGTCAACAGTCTTCAAATATTTGATGCCATCAAGAAGTGCACGAGCTTCAGCAATAAGGCTGTTGGATTGTCCATAGAAATGAGAGAAGGCCAGGATGACCTTACCTCTACAATCCCTGATAATACCTCCTCCTCCAGACTCCCTAGATTGTTTGCATGCTCCATCAGAATTTAGTTTTAAAGAAGGCCAAGGAGGAAACAACCATTTCACAATCTTCAGATTTTGTCTGTAGGGATCTTCAAATCTGATTCCTAATTGTTTCAAGACTTCCCAATTTTTAAATTTCGGTTCCTTGAGAGCAGCAGCCGAGCATATCTTCTTCACTTGGGCAATTATATGATGAGTAAGATTTGAATTAGATATAGCTTTATCATCATACTTGCAAGAATTTCTGTTCTTCCAAATTTCCCACAATCCATAGCCAAAAGAAGCAAGACAGAACAGACCATAGGCTGAACCTGGTTGAAGAAGGTACATGGAGTTCAGAACACATTCCCTAACAGTCTGTCCTTCAAAATAAAGACCCACTGCTGTTAAATCAGACCAGACACGCCTAGCGGTATCACTGTGCAGAAATAAGTGATTAGGGTCCTCAACCTTCGGTTGCCTGCAACAATAGCATTTGGAGCAAAGGACTACACCCACTCTTTGAATATTATCATCAGTTGGTAGGCAGTTATTCAAAATTTTCCATATATGAATTGATATTTTGATAGGAACCCAATTAGACCACATCCGGTTCCATGGGATATCAGAATGAGTATGACTGTTGGCCAAAGCTTTGTAAGTTGAAGATACAGTGCACTGACCAGAAGGAGTTAAGCTCCATACAGCTAAGTCACTTTCCTGATTCAAATCCACAGTGCTGATAGCTTGCTGGATGCTATTAGGAATCGCATCTTATTACTCTGCCTTAGTTTCTCACTGCATTAGCTATTTTGTTTAGCTATATTCGGTAGGGTGATTTTCGAAGAAGTGATTTTCATCTAAAGTTGTTCAAATCGGGAGTGATCTATTCATCCCCCCCTTCTATATCACAACCAGAAAAAGCGGGATTTCAGACGGACGTTATCCGTCTCAAATCCGTCTGAAAATCCGTCGCAACACATATTTGTAACGGATTTCCGACGGATTTAAGACCGAACTCGACCGTCTGAAATTCTTAGTCACAAATTTGTGACAGTTAACTTTTCGGTCTGAAATTCCGTCTGAAATTAAGACACAAATAATTTCGGTCATAAATTCCGTCTAAATCTCACACGATAAAATTTCCGTATGTAATTATCAGTCTGAAATTTCCGTCTGTATTTCATACGGTTTTTAAGACGGATTTATTATCCGTTGTAAATACCGTCCGTAATCCGTCTGAAATATTGTCTGAAATCCGTATCTATTTCTGCCGGATATTACGACGGATTACTTTGTCGTCGTAACTTCCAACGACGGTTCCATATGTTGTTCGTCCTAAATTCGTCGGTGTTTAAAACGTAATTCACGACGGATATAAATTCCGTCTGAAATTACCGTCTCTATTACAAACGTCATTTCAGACGGATTATAAATCCGTCTGAAAAAAAATATATTTTTTTAAAAATTTAAGTTTATTTATCTAATAAACCTGTTAAAAAAAATTATTGGAACTAACCACAAAAAAAAACTCAACATCAACATACCCAAATAAATAAACACCACCGAAAAAATCTCAACATAACATAGATGTTCAAATAAATAAACACCACCAATAAAAAAATTCAACACCATGCTGACAAAATAAATACAAAGAAAAACACATTAACCCTGCTGATCCGTCTGAATAACATAAAACAAATATCATTAAACATCAAGAAATATCTGGTACATCGTCAATATCCTCATCATCCATATCGTCACTGCCCTGCTCATCTCCTCTGTCGCTGCCCGCAGAAGGATCCCCCTACATTAAAAAAATAATAACATTCATTCATAGATAAAAAAATTAGTGCGAAGAAATGAGCATAAATATAAATCAAACATATCAAATTGATAACTGCAGATTTTATAGATCAACTACTAGCTTGAAACAATATTTAGACCCCCGGACCTCACCTGGGAGTTCATTTAAGCTAAGTTTATTTTAAAACTGAACTTTGAGTGCCGAGCTCAAACCGGACATCCGATTTGGATTCCGTCAGTTCTGACAAGTCACTTTCATCTCCCCGGTCGCGTTGGAATGATCGGCACGGCCGTCCGACCGGTATTTCCAATTTTAGACCCCCGGACCCGACCTGGTAGTTCATTTAAACTAAGTGTATTTTAAAACTGAGCTTTGAGCGCCGAGCTCAAACCGGACATCCGATTTGGATTCCGTCAGTTCTGACAAGTCACTTTCATCTCCCCGGTCGCGTTGGAATGATCGGCACGGCCGTCCGACTTGTATTTCCAATTTTAGACCCCCGGACCCGACCTGGTAGTTCATTTAAACTAAGTGTATTTTAAAACTGAACTTTGAGCGCCGAGCTCAAACCGGACATCCGATTTAGATTCCGTCAGTTCTGACAAGTCACTTTCATCTCCCCGGTCGCGTTGGAATGATCGGCACGGCCGTCCGACCGGTATTTCCAATTTTAGACCCCCGGACCCGACCTGGTAGTTCATTTAAACTAAGTGTATTTTAAAACTGAACTTTTAGCGCCGAGCTCAAACCGGGCATCCGATTTGGATTCCGTCAGTTCTGACAAGTCACTTTCATCTCCCCGGTTGTGTTGGAATGATCGGCACGGCCGTCCGACTTGTATTTCAAGTTTTTGACCCCCGGACCTGACCTGGGAGTTCATTTAAGCTAAGTTTATTTTAAAACTGAACTTTGAGTGCCGAGCTCAAATCGGACATCCGATTTAGATTCCGTCAGTTATGACAAGTCACTTTCATCTCCCCGGTCGCGTTGGAATGATCGGCACGGCCGTCCGACCGGTATTTCCAATTTTAGACCCCCGGACCCGACCTGGTAGTTCATTTAAACTAAGTATATTTTAAAACTGAACTTTGAGCGCCGAGCTCAAACCGGGCATCCGATTTGGATTCCGTCAGTTCTGACAAGTCACTTTCATCTCCCCAGTCGCGTTGGAATGATCGGCATGGCCGTCCGACCGGTATTTCCAATTTTAGACCCCCGGACCCGACCTGGTAGTTCATTTAAACTAAGTGTATTTTAAAACTGAACTTTTAGCGCCGAGCTCAAACCGGACATCCGATTTGGATTCCGTCAGTTCTGACAAGTCACTTTCATCTCCCCGGTCGCGTTGGAATGATCGGCACGGCCGTCCGACCGGTATTTCCAATTTTAGACCCCCGGACCCGACCTGGTAGTTCATTTAAACTAAGTGTATTTTAAAACTGAACTTTTAGCGCCGAGCTCAAACCGGGCATCCGATTTGGATTCCGTCAGTTCTGACAAGTCACTTTCATCTCCCTGGTTGTGTTGGAATGATCGGCACGGCCGTCCGACTTGTATTTCAAGTTTTTGACCCCCGGACCTGACCTGGGAGTTCATTTAAGCTAAGTTTATTTTAAAACTGAACTTTTAGCGCCGAGCTCAAACCGGACATCCGATTTGGATTCCGCCAGTTCTGACAAGTCACTTTCATCTCCCCGGCTGTGTTGGAATGATCGGCACGGCCGTCCGACTTGTATTTCCAATTTTAGACCCTCGGACCCGACCTGGTAGTTCATTTAAACTAAGTGTATTTTAAAACTGAACTTTTAGCGCCGAGCTCAAACCGGACATCCGATTTAGATTCCGCCAGTTCTGACAAGTCACTTTCATCTCCCCGGTTGTGTTGGAATGATCGGCACGGCCGTCCGACTTGTATTTCAAGTTTTTGACCCCCGGACCTGACCTGGGAGTTCATTTAAGCTAAGTTTATTTTAAAACTGAACTTTGAGTGCCGAGCTCAAACCGGACATCCGATTTGGATTCCGTCAGTTCTGACAAGTCACTTTCATCTCCCCGGTCGCGTTGGAATGATCGGCACGGCCGTCCGACTTGTATTTCCAATTTTAGACCCCCGGACCCGACCTGGTAGTTCATTTAAACTAAGTGTATTTTAAAACTGAACTTTGAGCGCCGAGCTCAAACCGGGCATCCGATTTGGATTCCGTCAGTTCTGACAAGTCACTTTCATCTCCCCGGTCGCGTTGGAATGATCGGCACGGCCGTCCGACCGGTATTTCCAATTTTAGACCCCCGGACCCGACCTGGTAGTTCATTTAAACTAAGTGTATTTTAAAACTGAACTTTTAGCGCCGAGCTCAAACCGGACATCCGATTTAGATTCCGTCAGTTCTGACAAGTCACTTTCATCTCCCCGGTCACGTTGGAATGATCGGCACGGCCGTCCGACTTGTATTTCCAATTTTAGACCCCCGGACCCGACCTGGTAGTTCATTTAAACTAAGTGTATTTTAAAACTGAACTTTGAGCGCCGAGCTCAAACCGGGCATCCGATTTGGATTCCGTCAGTTCTGACAAGTCACTTTCATCTCCCCGGTCGCGTTGGAATGATCGGCACGGCCGTCCGACCGGTATTTCCAATTTTAGACCCCCGGACCCGACCTGGTAGTTCATTTAAACTAAGTGTATTTTAAAACTGAACTTTTAGCGCCGAGCTCAAACCGGACATCCGATTTGGATTTCGTCAGTTCTGACAAGTCACTTTCATCTCCCCGGTCGCGTTGGAATGATCGGCATGGCCGTCCGACTTGTATTTCCAATTTTAGACCCCCGGACCCGACCTGGTAGTTCATTTAAACTAAGTGTATTTTAAAACTAAACTTTGAGCGCCGAGCTCAAACCGGGCATCCGATTTGGATTCCGTCAGTTCTGACAAGTCACTTTCATCTCCCCGGTCGCGTTGGAATGATCGGCACGGCCGTCCGATCGGTATTTCCAATTTTAGACCCCCGGACCCGACCTGGTAGTTCATTTAAACTAAGTGTATTTTAAAACTGAACTTTTAGCGCCGAGCTCAAACCGGACATCCGATTTGGATTCCGTCAGTTCTGACAAGTCACTTTCATCTCCCCGGTCGCGTTGGAATGATCGGCACGGCCGTCCGACCGGTATTTCCAATTTTAGACCCCCGGACCCGACCTGGTAGTTCATTTAAACTAAGTGTATTTTAAAACTGAACTTTGAGCGCCGAGCTCAAACCGGACATCCGATTTGGATTCCGCCAGTTCTGACAAGTCACTTTCATCTCCCCGGCTGTGTTGGAATGATCGGCACGGCCGTCCGACTTGTATTTCCAATTTTAGACCCTCGGACCCGACCTGGTAGTTCATTTAAACTAAGTGTATTTTAAAACTGAACTTTTAGCGCCGAGCTCAAACCGGACATCCGATTTAGATTCCGCCAGTTCTGACAAGTCACTTTCATCTCCCCGGTTGTGTTGGAATGATCGGCACGGCCGTCCGACTTGTATTTCAAGTTTTTGACCCCCGGACCTGACCTGGGAGTTCATTTAAGCTAAGTTTATTTTAAAACTGAACTTTGAGTGCCGAGCTCAAACCGGACATCCGATTTGGATTCCGCCAGTTCTGACAAGTCACTTTCATCTCCCCGGCTGTGTTGGAATGATCGGCACGGCCGTCCGACTTGTATTTCCAATTTTAGACCCTCGGACCCGACCTGGTAGTTCATTTAAACTAAGTGTATTTTAAAACTGAACTTTTAGCGCCGAGCTCAAACCGGACATCCGATTTAGATTCCGCCAGTTCTGACAAGTCACTTTCATCTCCCCGGTTGTGTTGGAATGATCGGCACGGCCGTCCGACTTGTATTTCAAGTTTTTGACCCCCGGACCTGACCTGGGAGTTCATTTAAGCTAAGTTTATTTTAAAACTGAACTTTGAGTGCCGAGCTCAAACCGGACATCCGATTTGGATTCCGTCAGTTCTGACAAGTCACTTTCATCTCCCCGGTCGCGTTGGAATGATCGGCACGGCCGTCCGACTTGTATTTCCAATTTTAGACCCCCGGACCCGACCTGGTAGTTCATTTAAACTAAGTGTATTTTAAAACTGAACTTTTAGCGCCGAGCTCAAACCGGGCATCCGATTTGGATTCCGTCAGTTCTGACAAGTCACTTTCATCTCCCCGGTTGTGTTGGAATGATCGGCACGGCCGTCCGACTTGTATTTCAAGTTTTTGACCCCCGGACCTGACCTGGGAGTTCATTTAAGCTAAGTTTATTTTAAAACTGAACTTTGAGTGCCGAGCTCAAACCGGGCATCCGATTTGGATTCCGTCAGTTCTGACAAGTCACTTTCATCTCCCCGGTCGCGTTGGAATGATCGGCATGGCCGTCCGACTTGTATTTCCAATTTTAGACCCCCGGACCCGACCTGGTAGTTCATTTAAACTAAGTGTATTTTAAAACTGAACTTTTAGCGCCGAGATCAAACTGGGCATCCGATTTGGATTCCGTCAGTTCTGTCAAGTCACTTTCATCTCCCCGGTCGCGTTGGAATGATTGGCACGGCCGTCCGACCGGTATTTCAAATTTTAGACCCCCGGATTTTCTCAATTATTCTGAAGTAAATGAGTTTTAAAATTAATAATGAACATAATTGAGTAATTCCATCAAAATAAAAACTTGGCTAGAGACTCACCTGTGCGGGCTGTGCTGTGGTGGTGGTTGATTTCTGAGGGACCATTCCGCTCTGGGAGAGGAGGCCACTAATTGCCTGCAAGAATACTGACACTTGGCTAGAGATCTCTTGCTGGAAATGCTGCTGCTGCCGCTGCATATCAGAAATCTGCGATCGGACCATGTCCATCATGTCGCTGGCAGAAGCGCTGGGGGCAACGGAAGGTATAGTGAAGGCACTGCCACTGGAAGAAGTATAGCTAGAACTCGCACACGCTGATGTCACCGCGCTTGCGTCTAGGCTCTCCCCAAAACCATATATTCGGCCTTTCTTCGGTACGCCAGCTGCTGCCACCCACTCCACCGGATCGAACTCCGGCTGCTGCGTGTCTCCCTCCCCGTACTTCTCTGTCACTGCTTTGCTATATGTTTCCTACAAATTGAATAAAATAACTAGTCAATTTCATATGAATTACATGCCGATTTAAATGAACGGTACAAGTTACATATGTAGATAAACTTACCGCTGCTGACTTAGCTGTGTCACTCACAAAATCATTAGTCCCCTTCTTTTTGTGTGTTCTGTCGAACACCTCGAGGAACGACGGAGGTCGATTAAGCTCCACAGCCTGTTATACAATTCATAGTAAAAAAAAGTCAAATATTGGGATAAATTGTAAGAAGATAAATTGGTATATTACTTACCAATTTTTGTTTATGAGCCGCATAAGAGATGGACCCACTCGTATGCAAATTTGAACCTGGTTTTGACGCCCTGTTTGCTTTGGCTTTTTCGGACTTTTCTATCCACTTGGGGTCGGCAAAATGGTCACAAGATATCTCCCAATCCTCCTGCCTCATCCATAGAGGGCGATGCGCCTTCCACAATTGTCGGTCTTCACTCCCCCCACTCAATTTTTTAGCGTGTGCTCGGGCCTCATGTATTTTCCTCTTGTAACTTGAGAGCATAGTAGACTCCCAGGCACGACGACATCTCGCCGCGTCATGTCCACATGTGAATTGAAAAGACCGCTGTAAATCAATTGCTTTTCACACTTAGTATAAAGTTGTAAATAGACTTTGGGAAATACTTGAATTAAATGACGTAATTACTTACTAAGAACATGTTGTACAATGAATCGCGGACGGACATCGGAAAATCTCTGAAAGTGGAAGCTGCCCCGGGCACATGTGCCAACATGAGTTCGGTGGAATGATGGACAGCGCCGTGGGGTTCAAATTTCATACTGCAATTGCAAATGTCAAAATATTCATATT
The DNA here is from genome assembly GCA_022559845.1 of Amorphophallus konjac. Lineage (NCBI taxonomy): Eukaryota > Viridiplantae > Streptophyta > Magnoliopsida > Alismatales > Araceae > Amorphophallus > Amorphophallus konjac. Next base: position 231,454,742 of record CM040126.1, read on the forward strand.
ACACAGTTGAGGGCTAATTAATGTAATATAACCTTATAGATTTACCCGGATACCCAACACGGGCGACGTCTATCATGGGTCGTGCCTCCCTCGTGACAACTGCCGACATCGTCAAGGGGCTGACTGGTGGGGGTGGGCCCTGTACAAGTGGGAGGTGGTGGGAGGGCACTGAGACCTGTAGGAATTTATTGTCATGTGGAGTGATACATATACTGCGAACATATAATTAAAATATACATACCTGCAGCGGGAGGTGGTGGGGTTGGCGTATGCACAACATGTGGGAGGCCACTGAGACCTGCAAGAATTTATTGTCATGTGGAGTGATACATATACTGCGAACATATAATTAAAATATACATACCTGCAGCGGGAGGTGGTGGGGTTGGCGTATGCACAACATGTGGGAGGCCACTGAGACCTGCAAGAATTTATTGTCATGTGGAGTGATACATATACTGCGAACATATAATTAAAATATACATACCTGCAGCGGGAGGTGGTGGGGTTGGCGTATGCACAACATGTGGGAGGCCACTGAGACCTGCAAGAATTTATTGTCATGTGGAGTGATACATATAATGCGAACATATAATTAAAATATACATACCTGCAGCGGGAGGTGGTGGGGGTGGCGTATGCACAACAGGTGGGAGGCCACAGAGACCTGCAAGAATTTATTGTCATGTGGAGTGATACATATAATGCGAACATATAATTAAAATATACATACCTGCAGCGGGAGGTGGTGGGGGTGGCGTATGCACAACAGGTGGGAGGCCACTGAGACCTGCAAGAATTTATTGTCATAAGTAGAACAAATATTGAAGAATTTAAATTAAAATATACATACATGATCCTCGAGTCTTTTTGCCACTGAGACCTGCAAGAATTTATTGTCATGTGGAGTGATACAAATATTGCGAACATATAATTAAAATATACATACCTGCAGCGGAAGGTGGTGGGAGTGGCGTATGCACAACAGGTGGGAGGCCACTGAGACCTGCAAGAACTTATTTTCATAAGTAGAACAAATGTTCAAGAATTTAAATTAAAATATACATACCTGTAGCGGGAGGTGGTGGCGTATGTACAAGTGGTGGTGAGCCGACACTTGCACCTATAAATAAATTCTTTTAAGTTTGTAAATAAATAAAATATTTATATAGCTAACTTATTGATCAAATATACCTGTGTCTGAAGAAGATGGTAGCGAGGAGATAGTAGTGCCCCTCTCACTGCTAGATCTCCTCCCACCCCTACTACGACCTCCTCGCACCATTTCCTTATTAATAACAAAACAATTAATACATATTAATCCACAATTATATAAGGCTAGACAAATGTTATTTAAAATTATGCTTAAAAGTAAGAATCTTCTTACTAAATTATCAAAACATGCCTCCCTCATGTTGATATATCTAGCTCAACTTCATCATCTTCGTCATCCATAGTAGTCTCATGAGATTCAAAATCTTCATCTTCATCTGATTCTTCCTCCCCTCTAACATCAACATTTAGCTCCGTCGGATCGACTTCTTCCACGCCATCTCGCGTACGTAATGACAGTGGCTCATCAGATTCGTCCATATTAAACCTAGAGGAACCGACAACGCCAACTTCGTCTGATTGATAATATTCAGCACGAGCAACCTCTGAGACATCTCCACTCATAGTTAACTCATAAGTGGGAAAGAGTTTTGAGTTAACCCTGCAAACTGCCCACCAATCTCTATTCTTGGATGATGGATAGCTTGAATAGTACACTTGCTGGGCTTGTGCGGCTAAAATGAACGGTTCATAGGTCTTAAGTTTAAACCTATGCTTGACATTGACAATCCCATAATTTGTGTCATGTAGAACAGAATTAGGATCAAACCATTGACACTTAAATATATATACATGATTGTCTTGTCCCAAATACTGAAGTTCTAAGACTTCTTCAATAATACCATAGTAGTCCAATTCCATTTCATTGTATAAATTTCCCTTCACACATACGCCGCTGTTCATCGTAGACTTATTTCGCCCATAATCCCTTGTATGAAATTTGTATCCATTCACAATATATCCCGGATAGGCACGTGTCTGGTTCGAGGGGCCATAACTTATCTGTTGTACTCTTTGATCAGTAATGAGACCTTGTTCAACCTATATTCAAATTAGAGTAGTTAAAATAATAACAATTACCTCAACATACGTAAATACAAACATATATATTCAGAGTTCACACTAACTCGGTTTCTTAGCCATTTGGAAAAAAACTTGTCGCGTTCTTTTTCAATCTCCACATCCTGGATATTTGGACATTTTTCAGCTAATTCTGAATCAAATTGTCTGCAATATAAATGTAGCACCCCGTAAAAAAAATGATTAAAAAAATTGATAAAGCCAATGTATAGACTTTGTGAAGTCAATGTTGTATAGACTTTGAGGAAGCCAATGTATAGACTTTGAGGAAGCCAATGTATAGACTTTGTGAAGTCAATGTTGTATAGACTTTGAGGATGTATAGACTTATGGAGTTGCTGGAAATGTGAATTAATATCTTACTCAACATAAGGTTCAATCTCGAGGCAATTCAAAAGAATATATATCTCAGCGGCGTGCAACTCTCTATCTTCGAGCGTGCGAGTCAAGCAACGTCCGAACGCACGTCCAGGATGTTTAAATATGGAGAGCCGATCGGACGATTCATCCACTCCCCCATCATCATTACGTGGAGGTCGAGTACGACGAGTTTGAATCTCTGGCTCAAAGTACATAGAACAGAAGTTCGAAATTTCTTCAAGAATGTATGCCTCAGCAATCGAACCCTCCACCTGTGCCTTGTTGCGAACTTTCATTTTTAATTCATGCATGCACCTACAACAACAAGTCAGATGGCAACAAAATGTAGCGGCTATGGACGACTTATAAGTTAACAAAAATTGTCACATACCTCTCAAATGGATACATCCATCGAAATTGTACTGGACCTCCGACGATAGCCTCATATGGCAAATGAACTACCAGGTGCTCCATCGAATCAAAGAATGCCGGAGGAAATATCTTCTCTAGCTTGCAAATGGTTGTGACAACATCTTGTTCGATAGTTTGTACATCCCGAAGTCTGAGTTCAGATGCACATAAAATCTTGAAAAATTGACTCATCTCAGCTAGTGCTCCCCATATCTGCTTTGGCAACAAATCACGAAATGCAATGGGCAGTAGCCTCTCCATGAACACATGACAGTCGTGACTTTTCATACCATATATTTTCCCCTCATTAACATTCACACAACGGGCTATGTTGGATGCATATCCATCTGGGAATCTCAGTTGTTTCAACCACTGGCATACTTCCTTGATCTGTGTATCATGAAGCACATAAGTTGCTTTAGGCTGCACAGTTTTGCCATTGACACTTTGTAGTTCCAATTCTGGACGTCTACAAAGCATCTTTAAATCCATACGTGCTTTGGCGTTGTCCTTTGTTTTCCCTTTAACATTCATGATCGTATTGAACACATTATCAAAAAAATTCTTCTCGGTATGCATGACATCCAGATTGTGTCGTACAAGAAGAGTTGACCAATAAGGTAATTCCCAAAAAATGCTTTTCTTGACCCAGTTGTGATCCTTTCCAAAATTAGGGAGTTGCCGTGTGCTACCAGACAATTGAACTACATCTGGTAAATTGTGCACCCGTGACGCCATATGTAGACCCGACACCCGTTGCAAGTCAGCTTCATCCATTTCAACAGTATTTTTTTTAAACGAGTCTTTTTGCCTTCGAAAAGGATGGTCACTTGGTAGCAACCGCCGATGGCAATCAAACCAGCAGCTTTTCCCCCCATGTTTCAATACAAATGATTTGGTATCTTCCATACAGTAAGGACATGCTAGCCTCCCATGTGTGCTCCAACCAGATAGCATTCCATATGCAGGGAAGTCACTTATTGTCCACATCAGTGCAGCCTTCATAATAAAATTTTTCTTCCTATATGCATCATAAGTAACAACTCCATCAGTCCATAAAACTTTGAGCTCATCAATCAACGGCCTGAGATATATGTCCAAATTTTTTCCGGGACTTTTTGGACCAGGAATTACTAGGGACAAAAACAGATTTTCTCGCTTCATGCACATGTGCGGCGGAAGGTTGTACGGTGTCATGAACACTGGCCAACAAGAATAAGCTGCCACTGAACCACCGAATGGATTAAAGCCATCTGTGCATAAACCCAATCGAACATTACGTGACTCCCTTGAAAAGGCAAGATGAGTACGACTAAAGTGAGTCCAAGCTTCACCATCGGCAGGATGACTGATTATATCATCGGCACGACGTACTCTTTCGGTGTGCCATGTCATATGCCGAGCCGTCTTTGAGGACATATACAGTCGCTGCAGCCTAGGCACAAGAGGGAAGTATCGCAACGCCTTGTAAGGTACATCTTTTGCCTTTGAATTGACCCCCCCCTTAGGTTTGAATCTGTCATGGCCACAAACTGAACATGATATCTTATCTGCATCATCTTTGTAATATAACATACAATGATTCGGACATGCATCTATTTTCACATATCCAAGTCCTAAGTCATTGACCATCTTTTTTGCACGGTAAAAAGTTTCTGGCAACTTCTCGTCTCGAGGTAACATACTCTTGATCAAGAGGAGGAGACGGTCAAAACAAGTCTCACTGATGTGAAATTCAGATTTCAAGTTCAACAACTGTGACACTGCAGACAATCGAGTGTGATTTTCACAACCATCCCACAGCGGCTCATCAGCATCCCTAAGTAGTTCATAAAATCTTCCGGCTATCTTATTCGGCACTTCATCGTGAATATTAAAACTAGGACCAGCAGCATCTACAACCATATCCACGTACCCACTTGTGCCTGCAATATTGTCGGGCTCATACCTCCCGAATTGCTCACCATGACACGTCCAATTCGTATAACCATCCACGAACCCTTTCGTGTACAAATGATGTTGCACATCCCATGTTGAACACCACCTCAAGTTTCTACAACTTGAACAAGGGCAACGAATGTGACCGTCGCGATCTATTGCTGCATTTGGATTCCCCAATGCAAATTGAATGAAACTCTCAACCCCAAGCTTAAAGTCATCTGACACCACCCGGTCAACTATTCTACGATACATCCATGAACGATCTGTCGACATTTTGCCTGCACCCAATAAATGACAATACACATCCTAACTTTCAAATCATTACTCATAATATTACACCCGACCCTTTCCTCACATCGTTCATCATAGACCATTTGCAGTTGGAAGAGGAATATTGATTAGATTATCACTTTTTAACCCATCCATGAAGGTTTGATCGCACAATCACTTACTATATGTGCTGCACGATTTGCTAAAAATTTCGGCATCATCTCCCCACACTTCTCCGATATACCAAATATATTTATTGATTTTGAAATTTTCTTAAACACTTACAAGTAAGTGGTTAAGAAAACACTCAAAATCAATAATGGTATATCAGAGAAGAGTGAGGAGACGCAACCGAAATTCTCAACAAACCATACAAACATATATAGTAAATGACTGCCTAAGTGCGATCAAACATTCACAGACTGTCCAAACGGGACAATTCAAGACTTTGAGGTAGATATATACATTCTCATAAATAAATGAGAACATACATATCAATCCCAAAGTCTTGAACGGGAAGGCACATTGACACGGTTTTAACGCGCTCTCCTGAGGTGCGTGTAATGTTAGGTCGCACCCACGCACCTCAACTCACAGGGAATACCCCATGCATTTATATAACATAAAATTAAATAACAACGCAATTATCATTATGCACATATCAAATTAAATAACACCCAAATTACAAAAATTTTCAAATGAATAACATCGAAGCAAAACAATCTACATTTTTGAGCTAAATTAACATCAAATTTCTATTAAAATCAGATTTAAAATTATATTTACATGCAATTAAAATCCACAAAGTTTTAAATCACAAAACGAATTTTTTGGGTATTTACCTATTGCTATAGAGAATTCTGATTTCTTTGCATTTATCCACATCTTTGTATATATGTACTACTTAAGATATGTGGTCATTCCATTTCTCTATATCTTCTTATCATCATAAGACAAGGTTCAAATGGGATCACTTTCAACCTCAGTGGAGCATGTACGGATGCCCCTCCCACAAAGCTCCCCCTCCTCCCACCCGCCCTCCTGCTCCCACTGAGCTCCCCCCCACTGGAACCCTCTCGGATGCCCCTCCCCCCTCCCACCGAGCGCCCCGTCCCACAGAGCTCCCCCCCCTCCCACCCCCCTCCCACAGAGCTCCCCCCCCCCACTGGAACCCTCTCGGATGCCCCTCCCCCCTCCCACTGAGCTCCCCCCCACTGGAACCCTCTCGGATGCCCCTCCCCCCTCCCACGGAGCTCCCCGTCCCACCAAGCTCCACCCCCCTCCCACAGAGCTCCCCCCTCTCCTCTGTATGCTGAACAGTCGAGCAAGATCCTACTTCAACTCATCATTGCCCGAAGACCGAGTGATATCTATTGATCTACCAATCAAAAAGCTGCTATCATTAGTGGAGTCACTAGAATTAAATGCCACATCTGGAACCCCAAAAGATTGAGAAACAATTGATGTTGAGAATTCTGCTTGAGTTTCCTTGGAGCCACTGGAATTGGAAATAATGTTGTTTGAAGTGAGATCAGTCTGATAGTCTTTGCCAGAGCTTATATTTTTTGCTAGTAAAGGATCACTAGGCATTGGTATCCCAAGAGGGTTATCAATGTCAACTCCAAAAAGGACATTGTTTCTCGGATCAGAAGTTGGAACTTCACTTTCCTGCATACCATCTGAACTAAAAATTAATGATTGTTGATTGAATGAAGGTTCTTTGATGGTGTTCTTGTAAACTCTGGCTATTTATTGCGTTTAGAATGTCACATGCCCAGGAAAGGAAAAATACAGCTATCATCAAGTTCTGTCCGGGGCAAGACTAGGAACATGTGTAGCATTTCACACAAGCGATTTATTTTTTTTAAAAAAAATAACCTGTGTATCGTTAAACTAAACCCATGGTTGTTCAGTCCAAATCAGTCTCCGTGGGTCCGACGAGTCTCCCCAGTCTAATTCAGTCCAAATTAATCAGGAAGAAGCTACCCAGGGAGATCCCAAGTGATGTGAAATTGTTCACAGTGGCCAATTTGGGCAGGGAGTGAGACGGTCACTTAGGCCACGGGTCCAAATTATCTATGACTCCGTTACGTGGAGTTTGGCTGGATTTGTGGGGATGAGTTTTAAAATTCTACTCATTAAAATATCTGACATCTCTATCATTTTAATCAAATGTAGTATTAAGATCTTGACTTATGCGCCCTGATAGATTTTTGGAGGAGAATAAGACATGTTCAAACTGAGTCTATTTTCGGAATTTGCGATATCTCACTCCAACGAGTTTTTAGATAGATTCTACAAATTAAAATACATCCACCTAATGTTCAAACTAGATTTTACAAGAACAGCATCATAATGAGAGGGGGAGAGGGGCCACGGACAGGGGAAGAGAGGGCAGTGGAGGGGGTGGGGGAGGGCGGCCAGAGGGAGTGAGAGGGAGAGGGAGTGAGGGAGCCGGACAGGGGAGAGAGGGCAGTGGAGGGGGTGGGGGAGGGCGGCCAGAGGGAGTGAGGGAGCGCGAGAGGGGAGAGGGAGAGGGAGTGAGGGAGCCGGACAGGGGAGAGAGGGCAGTGGAGGGGGTGGGGGAGGGCGGCCAGAGGGAGTGAGGGAGCGCGAGAGGGGAGAGGGAGAGGGAGTGAGGGAGCCGGACAGGGGAGAGAGGGCAGTGGAGGGGGTGGGGGAGGGCGGCCAGAGGGAGTGAGGGAGCGCGAGAGGGGAGAGGGAGAGGGAGTGAGGGAGCCGGACAGGGGAGAGGGAGAGGGATTGAGGGAGGGGAACATGATCGGGAGAGAGAGAGGGAGAGCGAGGCCACTTACCGCGGGTTTTTTGCATGAAAATTATTGTTAGACGTGAATTTGTAAAAAAAAAATTACTCGTGAAAATACATTAATAGTTATATCACTCTGTATTAAGGGCTGTCAATGGGCCGGGCCTGGGCTGAGCTTAAGTTGACCCGGCCCGAGCCCGACTTGTTAATATTAAGCTCGAGCTCGGGCTGGGCCCGATATTATTTAAAAAATATAAAGCCCGACTAAGGCTTGGCTCGGCCCGACAACGTAAATAGAAAAATAAAAAAAATAAAAATTAATATATTTAATAATATAAAGTTTATAATCTCACTAAATTAATTAACAAATTGATATTAATTACATAATTTATGTGAAAAGAGAGTTTTAAATTTTCTAAGTAAGTAAAATAACATAATTTTAATTAAATAATTTTTAAATTTTAAAGTGGGAATAAAAAAAGAGAACGGGCCAGGCCGGCCCGCGGGTCAAACTCAAAGCTCGAGCCCGACCCGCGGGTCTAGTCGGGCCGGGCTTTTAGGTCCGACTAAAAACCCGCGGGCCGAAAAAAATCTTGTGGCCCGGCCCGAAATCAAGCCAAACCCGAGGGCCTGTCGGATCGGCCTGCCCCATTGACAGCCCTACTCTATAAACCCTAATTGTGCAAAAATGTCATTGTCGTAATTATTCGTTATTGCCCGAGAATCTAACCATGATTAATTTTAACCAGACATTGAGAAAAAATTAACATATACCTAACTAAAATAAAATAAAATAAAATAAAATAAAAATAATTTGTAACACCCTCCCCAACCTCCCACCGAAATATGCCCCCACACTCACACCCCACCGTATGCTCCCCATCCCCGTCGGAGTTAAGCCCCCTCCACCACCCCACCCTGCCACTACAACCCCCCCTCCCCAGTCCCCACCAAGGTAAATCCCCCTCCATCACCCCACCTTGTAGTTGCAGCCCCCCTCCCTGCATGAGTAAGCCCCCCACACACCCCACATCTATGCTGCCTCCTCCCGGTGGGAGTAAGCCCCCCACCAACCCTGTTTGACCCCCTCCCCACTGGAGTAGCCCCCACACCCTACCCCCCTCCCCGCTGAAGTTAGCCCCCCCCCACCCCCACACTGTGAGCCCCCCTCACCCACCAGAGTAACCCTGCCCCACCCTACCCCCTTCTCACCAGAGTAAGCCACCCCCACCCCCCACACTATATGAAACCCCCCTCCCCATCTGAGTATTCTCCCCAACCGACCCCCCCGTCCCCTCGCTGCCGGCCACCGCAGGAACCCCCTCCCCTTCCAAAACACCCGTCCCCTCATCGCCGGCCCCCCTCCCCTTCCCAAACCCCCATCCCCTCACCCCCGGCCGCCATGGGAACCCCCATCCCCTTCCCAACTGCCCTCCCCAACCGACCCCCCTCCCCTCGCCGCCAGCCGCCGCCACGGGAACGACGCCCCTCCTCTCCCCTTCCCCATCGACACCCCTCCCACACCCCCAGCGAGAACAAATGCAGGTTAAAAAAAAGACAGAGGGTGAGGGGGGACATACCGGCGGCGATCGTCTGAGCTTCGGCGAGGAAGGTGGGCACGGCTGCGAGCTAACACGAATGGCGGTGGGCACGATAGCAAGGACGTCGACGTTGAGGATGGCGAGGATGGCGACGGTGGCTTCTGACGACTTTGCGGCTCCGGCGGCTCCGGCGGCGACGACCGGAAGCAGAGGGCAGAGGAGAAGGAGAGAGTGAGAGGGAGAGTGGGGGGGGGGGGTGGAAATGGGGTCGGGTGGAAGGGGTGGGAGGGAGGGGCCGACGGTGGCGGGAAAGGGGGAATTTTGAGACGGAAATTTGGACGGAACTTATTTCCGTCTGAAATTTCAGACGGATTACTTCCGTCTGAATATCCGTCCTAAATTTATGACGGATATAAAGACGGAATATATTCCGTCTATAATTATAGACGGATCTTCAGAGCGAATGTAGTCTGTCGTTAATAGAGATGGAATTTGTGACAGAAACTAATCCGTCACAAATACAGACGGATATTAAGACGGAAAATATCAGTCTGAAATATCCGTCTGAAATCCCGCTTTTTTTGGTAGTGTATCACTCTTGCTGCGCTAACATTTGGTATCAGAGCAGGTTCGCATCATGTGGGTGAACGGTCAGGGAAATGCTAATGGTCCTAGAAGCTTCATGGCTAAAGGTCAATCCATTAGTCGCCCTCCATTTTTTGATGGTAATAATTATCTGTTTTGGAAGAACAGGATGGAAGTGTTTATCAGAGCACAGAGCCACAAGCTGTGGAGGGTAATCACGGTTGGCCCATATGATCTGCCACCAAACGAGGATGCGTGGACAGATGACCATGTCAAGCTATCTTCACTCAACTGGACGGCGCTGAACATCATCCAGTGTGCTGTTCACCCAGAGGAATATGCCCGTATATCTGCATACAGGACTGCCAAGCGAATGTGGGATGAGCTGCAATTAATCTACGAAGGTACAGCTCAAGTGAAAGCCTCGAAGGTAAACCTCTACACCTCTAAGTATGAACTGTTTAGGATGAATGCAGAGGAGAATATTACTGAAATGTATGCCAGGTTGTCCCTCATCACGAACACACTTAAGGGGCTAGGGAAGGATCTAGCTGAGGCAGACATAGTCAGGAAAATTCTTAGATCCTTATCCCCAGCATGGCACACTAAGGCCATCGTGATTGAAGAGTCAAAAGATCTGACGACCTTGACAGTGAATGAACTCATAGGATCCCTCATGACATATGAGATGAATTTCAAAGGAGGTGGTGAAGGAAGTGATAGGAAGGCTAAGAATGTAGCACTTAAGACATCTCGCAACAAGAGTAGCAGTAGCAGTAGCAGCAACAGCAAAAGTAGCGGTGAGTCTGATGGCTTCTCAGATCTCGACCAGAAGGAGCAAGCAATGCTCACACGTCAGTTCAGTAAATTTTTTAGGAGAAAGGGGAAGACCTTTAGGAGAAAAAAGCCATACTCCTTTAATAAGAATGTTGAATCTACCAATTATAGGGATAGAAATCCTAAGAGACTGACCTGTTATCATTGTAACAAATAGGGACACATGAAGGGCGAATGCCCAGATCTTCAGAAGAAGGGTCCCTACTTCCAGAAGAAGAACACAAAAGTGCAGAAGAAGAAGAAGCCGCAGGCGATGGTATGCACATGGAGCGAGGAGGAAGAAGATCCTGAAGATACTTCCTCAGAGGAGCATGAAGAAGGAATTTGCCTTATGGCAAACAGTGAAGAGGAGGTAACCAATGTTTTTGAAAATTTTACGATTGATGACTGGGAAGATGCTTATGCTGAGTTATTAGATAAATCCAATTCTCTTAGTAAAGAGTATAGGGTTCTGAAAAGAAAATTTAATACTAATGTTGAAGAACAAACCCAGGTCTGTGAGGAAAATCAGAAACTAAAAGAGCAACTAGAAGAAATGACCTCACTAAGAAAAGAAAATGATAAGCTCAAGGGAGAAAACCAAGAAAGTCAAAATCAGCTCAATGAACTCAAAATAAGAATCGAAGAAAGCTTGAATGAAAGTAGAGTGAACTCAGAAAAATTTGAAGTTGTTAAGGAAGTCAATGGTGAACTTCTAAAAAATTATGAGTCCCTTCAAAAGGAGCTGGAAGACAAACAGAAAGTTTTGGAAAACTTTGTCCAAGGAAAATCTAGTCTGGATGCAATACTGAGGGCTAGGGTTAACTTCAATAAGGAAGGTCTAGGCTACGACCCAACTAACGAAAGACCCCTACAATTCAAAACCATTACCTTCTGCCCAGAGAAGGGAAAAGAAAAGCTGGACACACCATCCAGCTCAAACAGCAGTAGGGGAACTCAAGGTCAGAAGGAAAATTCTAAAAATAGTGCTGATCAATATTTTAAAATGGGAATGAATTTTATGAAAAATTTCAGTATGCCCACAAATCAGAACATAAATGATAAATGGATCAAGCAAGGGGATCAGAAAAAAAGATGGAAGTACTACAATCAAATGGGTCCAAAGAGGACCTACTGGAGAAATGATCATCATCCTCAAAAATCTCCTGATCAACAAACTTACAGGAGATATTCTAGAAATGGCAAGCCTAATGAATGGAATAAAACTTACTTTTCCAGACCAGCCGGCTATAATTTCAATAAAACAGAAGTAAAGGTGCCAGAGAAAATAATGATGAAGCAAATCTGGATTCCTAAACATTTGATCAGTGAATTGAACAATGTCTTTGGACCCAATTCATCTTGGGTTCCAAATCACTTTGCTTGACTTTGTTGTGTAGGTCGGCCTGGCAGCTGAAGACAACAAGTGGTACCTTGACAGTGGCTGCTCCAGGCACATGACAGGTGACCGATCCAAGTTCAGCAAGATAGAGATGAAGGTAGGGGGTCTGGTCAAGTTTGGAGGAAAGAACAAAGGTAAGATTATTGGAGTTGGTACAATGGGTAAGTCTTCCACAAACTCCATTGAAAAAGTTCTACTTGTGAAAGGTCTTCAACACAACCTGATTAGCATTAGTCAGTTATGTGACAAGGGTCACATGGTTGTATTTGATGATAATTCATGCAAAATCTTTGAAATAAATTCTGATGTGGTTAAATTTGTAGCCAACATGATTAATAATGTCTACATAGTAGACTTAGATAAGGAATCTGAATCTAATATTTGTTTCTCTGCCAATTCTGAAAATGATGCTTTGAATGGCATAGACGTCTAGGTCATGCTAGCTTTACTACTTTAAATAAATTGGTCAAGCATGATTTAGTTAGAGGCATGCCTAGAATTAAATTCAATTCTATATCAAAATCATGTGATGCCTGTGCTCTAGGCAAACAGACCAGAAACTCTTTTAAATTAAGATCTGAGCCATTGTCCTCTAGACCAATGGAACTTCTCCATATGGACCTTTTCGGTCCCACTAGAACTCAGAGTCTTAATGGAAATAGGTTTGGCTATGTCATCATGGATGACTTCTCTAGATATTCATGGATATTCTTCTTAGCAAATAAAAGTGATGCATTTCAAAAGTTTAATCTGTTTTTCAATAAGGTCAAACAAGAAGGAAAACCCAAGATCTGTACTATTCAATCTGATCATGGAGGTGAGTTTGAAAACTCCATGTTTTCTGATCTTTGTGAAAGAGAGGGACTAACTCACAGGTTTTCTTCTCCCAGGACACCTGAACAGAATGGGATTGTGGAGAGAAGAAATAGAACTGTGGTGGAGATGACCCGAACCATGCTGATTGAAAGTAAGTTACCTAGAAGGTTTTGGGTAGAAGCGGCCAATACAGCAACTTACATAATCAACAGGGCCATGGTAAGATCCATTCACAAGAAAACACCCTATGAGCTTCTAAAAGGTAAGAAACCAAACTTGTTTCATTTCAGAATTTTTGGAGCAAAGTGTTTTATTCACAATAATGACAAGAAAGATTTAGATAAGTTTGAAGTTAAAAGCTCCCATGGAATATTTTTGGGATATTCAGAAGTGTCTAGGGCATATAGAGTCTTCAACATAACAGACAAAACGGTTGAAGAGTCTCCACACATTATTTTCAGTGAAAAGAAAGGTGTGTCTAACATTGAAAATTTTGACAGGGACTCCAATCATGATGGGGAATTCCTAGAAGACCAAGAAGAAGAGAAGACTCAGCCGAGTGGAACAACAAATCCCCTCAATCAGGAAGGGCCAAGAGAAACATGTGAGTCTTCAACCAATGTTAGATTTCTTAAAGACCATCCGATAGATAATGTCATAGGCAATCCTGAAGATCCTCTTCGGACTAGGTCTCATTTTAGGAATGTGAATAATGAAGACTTAATTGCTTTAGTCTCACAAATTGAACCCAAATCAATAGAAGAGGCCTTGGCTGATCAAGCTTGGGTCAATGCCATGAGTGAGGAATTAGGCCAGTTCGAAAGAAATAATGTCTGGGAACTTGTTCCAAGACCAGATAATGTTAATATCATAGGAACTAAGTGGGTGTTCAAAAATAAAATGAATGAAGATGGAATCATCTCTAGGAATAAGGCCAGATTAGTAGCCAAGGGCTACTGTCAGGAATTTGGTGTAGATTTCGATGAATCCTATGCACCTGTTGCTAGGATGGAGGCTATAAGACTGTTGCTTGCTTTTGCATGTTCAAAGAATATAAAATTCCAACAAATGGATGTGAAAAGTGCCTTTTTAAATGGAGTCATTAAAGAAGAGGTTTTTGTTGAACAACCCCCCCGGATTTCAATTCTCTCCTCAACCTAACCAAGTTTTCAGGTTAAACAAAGCCTTGTATGGTCTAAAGCAGGCTCCAAGAGCATGGTATGAAAGATTGACTGAATTTCTGATCAGCAAGGGCTACAAAAGTGGTAAGGTTGATCAAACTCTATTTACCAAGGGCACAAATAGAGATCTCATCATAGTTCAGGTATATGTAGATGACATAGTATTTGGATCAACTAAGCATGAACTATGTGATGAATTTTCTAAAATGATGTCTGCTGAATTTGAAATGAGTTTGGTTGGTGACCTAAAATACTTTCTTGGCCTGCAGGTACAACAGCTAGAGGATGGGTGCTTCATCAACTAGACCAAATACACATTGGAACTGTTCAAGAGGTTTGGTATGGAAAACCTAAAGCACATTACAACACCAATGGGTACCAATACCTCACTGGATGCAGATGAGACATGTAAAGAAGTAAATGCCAAACTTTATCGAGGTATGATTGGATCTCTTCTTTACTTGACAGCTTCTAGACCTGATATACAATTCAGTGTAGGAATATGTGCAAGGTATCAGTCTAGACCTACTGAATCACATTTAGCTGCAGTGAAAAGAATTTTCGGATATTTGTCAGCTACTCATTCTCTTGGATTATGGTTTCCTGCATCACACACATTTAACTTAGTTGCATACACAGATGCTGATTATGTAGGCTGTAAACTAGACAGGAAAAGCACTAGTGGTCACTGTGAATTTTTGGGTGGGTGTTTAGTGTCTTGGGGCTCCAAGAAACAACATTCCGTGACCCTCTCCACTGTAGAAGCTGAATATGTAGCTGCAGGGAGTTGTGGAACACAAGTCATATGGATTAAACACCAGCTTCAGGACTACCAAGTAGACCTGGGGTGCACACCTATCTATTGTGATAACACAAGCGCCATTAATCTTGCCAAAAATCTTGTTTTGCATTCACGCACCAAACACATAGAGATAAGGCATCATTTCATAAGAGATGAGGTTTCTAAAGCAATTTTGAACTGATTCATGTAGGCACAGATAATCAGATTGCTGACATCTTCACTAAACCTTTGGATAATGAAAAATTCACAACACTAAGGAGAGAATTAGGCTTATACAAACTGTCTTAAATGTCAAGTCTGTTCTTTTTGTGAGGGGGAGTTCTGTCTATCTGTTGGTTAGCTTTCAGGACTGCTTTGAGTAAGGGGGAGCTGTTTGAGCTGTGAGAGGAAGAGTTCTTTGACAGATTCAAAAAGTTTGACCAGATATGTGTCTTTGCTGGCTTTCATGACAGATCCAGTGTGGTTCTCTCAGACAGTAGAATGTCACTTAATTCTTAAGTCTATAAGTCAGTGATTCTAAAATCCAGTCAGAATCTTTCCTTTAGTATTCTTTCAGAGATCTGGATTAATTGTAAAAGGTATATCTTCCTACATTGTAAATAATTCTGGTTCAGGCCAAAACTTGTATGTCTTGATATCTGACCCAATCAGCTTGAAATCTAGACTTCAAGACTCACTTCAAGAAATAGTCCTTCTGGTATTGTTTTTAATCATTCTATCTCTTCAACACAAGGGCTTAACTGAACAAACATGTCTTGTTTTGGGCACTGAGAAACTGGGAGTTTCATCAATGAAATGAATATTTCTCCTATGTCATGAGGTGTCAAATGCTTAAAAAATGAATGAGAAGACATGACAGAGTAATGGTGGCTTGCTGGTGAGTAACTGGGAACTCTGGCCTTTAATCAAGGTGTTTTCTCATGTCAAAAGCCACAGTTACTAACTCTGTTCCTTAATAAAAAAAACAAAGGAAGTAATGAGGTACTCACTCTTAGTAACTGGGGATTCAGGCCTCTAATCAAGGTGTCTCTTTAATGTCAAAAGAGTGAATCACCAACTTACTCATTGATCTTCTTGAAAATCATCTCAAAAATTCCTTGTTGTTGTGCAACTAATGGATTGCTTGTCCTCAATACCTTGAGAACACCTCTCTGAATCTGTCTCTTGCTGTCTTGTAGGATAGTTGAATGCACAGCTACATCAGGCCATACTTGTTAACTCCTGCTCTAAATCATACACTTTGTATGCTGATAAACCTTTCTATCATTCTATGTTTCAATTGTGTACTGGAGTTTACAGAATCTTTACTTGAGTTTAGAACATCACTTATTCTCTTAAGACCTACTCATGACTTTCTGCACTAAGCAGTTACTGCACTTCGTCCTCATGTCTCCAGCACTTTCATATATTCTGCATTTCCTTTTGCTGATGTCAAAGGGGGAGAGAAGTTTAGCAATATCAGTAGATCAGATCATGAGTCTTGGGGGAGATATGTTCTTGAGCCAAGGAAATAACTTGTCTTGTGAGGAAAAGAGCTGAGAGTGAGCTGTAGCTGTGGGGGAGTGGTTTTTGAGAAAGAAGTGCTTCTACAGTAGTATTTAATTTGTCTGTGCTTGCACTTGCTTTGAATTTGCTTTGTCTGTTAAAGTTGCAGTTAATTGCTAGATATGCCATGATATTGCTTGATTCATAGTGTTGCCATCATCAAAAAGGGGGAGATTGTTGCGTCCCTACGGTTTTGATGATGTCTCACACTATAAATCAATCTTCTATCTCTAGATTAATTCATGTTTCACCATGTAAATGAGTGCAGTTCATATGATTGTCAGATAATATGCTCTACCTGGTTCTATCTACACTCTGTCTGCAGAGTCTGAACAGTGGTGCGTCGACCCCTCCTTGCTGATGAGTCGACGCCTCAGTACATTAATCATCTTAGTCTGTTCATTCATTGGCCTGTCTATCCAAGTCCATACAACAGGACCGTAGCCTGTTCATCTGAAAGTCTATACATCCGAAAAGGGGCCATGCCTTTACATCGGTCCGTTTGAGCAAGCATGTACAGCAGTTGCATTCATTGGAAGTCTATACATTCGCAGCACTGTACAAGTCCATACACTGGCTGCACTGCACAAGTCTATACATTGGCTTGGGCATCCAAGTCTAGACATTGATTCACTATTCATGCCTTGATTCGAAGTCTGTACAGCGAGCGGCGTTCATCAAAGTCTGTACATTGCTTGGCGCTCACCAAGTCTGTACATCGCTTCAAGCGTTCCAATGTCTATACAAGGCTTGCATCATTAAGTCTAGACATAGCACTGTAGCTTCCTTAGTTGAAGTCTATACATTGCTGATCGAACGTAAGTCTATACATTCCAACCTTTTCCTACGTTCGCTGCTTTAGCTACACCCTAAGTCTACACATTGGCAAAGTGTATACATCGCTCATGCAAGTCTGTACAGCCAACGCATTCATTGATTCAAAGTCTGTACACTGGTCCTCAGGCGTCCCAAGTCTGTACATTGGTTCAGGCTTACCAAGTCTGTACATTGGCCTTCAAGACTTTCAAGTCTGTACAGCCTGATTTGTCGTTCAGAGTTCAAAGTCTATACATCGTGGGCTTCAGTTCTTCGAGTCTGTACATCCTTCAAGGGCCAAGTCCATACACTGTCTCGCTCACATCTTCAAGGGTGATTGAGCATCGTGAAGTCTGATTGAGCACTGTGAAGTTTATTCAGTGGATGAGCATTGTAATGTCTATACATTGGTTAGGCTCGATCATGCAGCGTTCATTTCATGTCTATACACTGAGGATGCTGAAGGCCTTCAAGTGTATACACTCTCACGTTGTTCATACTTGCATATATACTATTTTAAGTGTATACACTCTCACATTGTTCATACTTGCATATATACTATTTTCAAGTGTATACACTCTCACGTTGTTCATACTTGCCTATATGCTGTTTTCAAGTGTATACACTCTCACATTTGACACACTTGCCTATTTGGCTTCCCTGAGTCTATACACTCGAGGGCCTCATACACTTCACAGAAGTCCACACATTGCATCCTTCGTGCTAATGCTTTCTTCAGCTAGTCTATACACTGAGTTTGCTTGAAGTCTCACAAGTCTCCCTTAGTGTACACACTTACTTAATCTGATATCTTAATGTCTATACATTCGTATCTGACTAAAATAACTAATCGCCGTTCTTTGTCTCTGCCTACAGGTGATACAGGTCAATGATTGGGCACGTGAACCAAGGATGATGCCTGGCACGTGATCCGAGAATCCTCTGGAAAGAGAGGGAACGAGACTCCCTCGTGTGAAGGCCTGAAACTCAGGTCGAAAGCCATATAAAAGGTGGCCTCTACGATGAGATGGTGTGAACTGGAGAAAAAGCCTAAAGAGAAGAATTCCTGAGCAGAAGAAGAAAAGAGAGAGAGCCTCCACGTTCCAGAAAGAAGATAGAGAGAAAAGATTAGAGAGCAGTCCTGTGAGAGAAAAGTCTGAGTGAGAGAGAAGAGTCTATTTGCTTCTTCGGAAGCTACATTTTTATTTGATTTTTCTGAAACGATTTGTGTTCATCGTTGGTCTTGTTTGCATTTCTATTTTTCCTTTTATTTCTTCATATATCTGATCTCGAGTTGTTACCCTCCGGTGTTTGGAGGAAGGGAGTGTTACTCCGGTTTCCCTCTGGACTGCAGAGGAAGAGAGATCGTAGATCTCTAGTTTTGCTGGTGATGATTTGTCATTAGCAGGTTCCCTCCGGGTTGGAGGAAGGGAGAGCTATCTCCGGTGCTATTCTAGCTGGTAGCTGGAACAGGTCTCAAGCTCTGTGGGTAGCAGAGTTTGGTTGAGGGATTTGATCCCTTTGGTTATTCAAGCTGTGTGGCAGCACATTGTTCGCAGACTGAGTCTGCAGGTTTTTAGCATTGGCTAGTGGAATCCTTACTCTAGTTGGAGTGAGGGGTAGATGTAGATTGTGGACTACAATCGAACCACCTTAAAATCTCTTGTCTCCTTTGTGGTTTGCTGCAATCGTTGATGCTCTCTATCTGCTTGGCAATGTGCTTGTGTGTGGACGGTCTCTTTCAATCGCATCTTATTACTCTGCCTTAGTTTCTCACTGCATTAGCTATTTTGTTTAGCTATATTCGGTAGGGTAATTTTCGAAGAAGTGATTTTCATCTGAAGTTGTTCAAATCGGGAGTGATCTATTCATCCCCCCCTTCTATATCACTCTTGCTGCGCTAACAGGTGGCACTCCACGGGAACTCTCTCCCTCGGGTCATCTGGGAGACCCCATAGTCTTCTCCGAGGATGACCTGGAAGGCGTCACTACGCCCCATTCTGATACTCTGGTGATTTCTGCCACCATCAACCAATGTACTGTATGGCACATCCTGGTAGATAATGGAAGTTGTCCCGATGTTATTGCGTACGACTGTCTTATATTCATGGGTATGGATATATCACGACTCGTGCCATTGCACACGCCACTGTACGGGTTCTCCGATACGACTATACGCCCGGAAGGGCGTATCTCGCTCCCGATCACGTTCGGGACGGCACCAAAAGAGGTAACCTTCCTCGCTGTGATGGAGGCATCACCCATGACTCCCTTTGGCTCGGGTCTTCCTCACACTCCGGCGTCATTTGAGTTCAGGCCTCTCTCTATAAAGGCCCAATTATCCTTTTTGTGCTTTCTATTTGAGTCATTTGATGTAATTTTCATTTTACTTGAGTCATGTCCCTAGGTCTTGTGTTTATTTCCCTAAGTTTGAGTGTCATTATGTTGTTTAGTTAGCTATTGGGCCCAATTCATTGGGCTTGGCCCAAGAGCACCCCCTACCCCCTCGGTTATTTGTCATTGAGTCTTTTGTCAGGGTCTTATTGTAAAATATGGGTTGCCTATATATAGGGCCTCATTCCCTTCATTTGAAACTAATGAATCAATGCCAAGATTTCCAATTGAGTGTTCAAACTATTTAGTTATAGTGGAGAGAATCCAATAGTGGTGAGAAGCCCTAGGGGAGAGACTCCCCACCCACTTCCTCTCTCTCTTTCTCTTTCTCTCACTACCCCAAGGGGGGGGCTGCGACCTCCCCCTCTCTCCTCCACCTCACCAGCCACCTCACCCCCCCCATTCCCTTCCCTAGGTGCATTCAATGACCTTCCACAACTTCCCACCACATCCACCCCTTCCCTAGGAGGATCTCTCCCATTCCAACACTATCTTCCCCATTCCAACACACTCACCCCTCTTCCCCACACAATCTCCCAGCTTCCAAGGCCATTTTGAATTTGAAATGACCTTCCCTCCACTTGCTTTGGCCGCCCCCTTCTCCTCCCCTTTAGACTAGGTCGCCCCTCTCTCCCCCATTCTCCTCCACCCATTTGCACACCCCATCCTCCCCTCTCCAGCTGAGCCTTGCGCCCTCCCCTTCTTCCTCCACCTCCCCTCTACCTCTAGCACCATTCCATACCTCCCCTACCTTCCCACCACCATTCACCACCCCCCTTTCACCATATACTTCCTCTTCTTCTTCTTTCTAGGTCAATTGGAGGCTATGTCAAAATTGCAGCTTGCAGTCCAGAAGATGCATGTAAACCAGCAGCTTGCAGCAGCCACCACGATCATCTCCTTGTGAATCTGAAGGTCCAAGTGATACCCACGAAAGCGTCTACCGGTCTTCTTCGCAACGGCGGTGGTTTCATCCCCATCCGAGCTGTGTGCTACCCGGGAGATCTGTTCTCCCACAACTGCGCAGAGCTGCCCCTGCTGAGTACCTGAACCGAAGTAGAAGCTTTACCACGACGAACCTAGGAAGAATCAGTCCAAGAGTTCTTCTGCAAAGTTCTTCCTCATCCTGTCTAATTTCAGAATCAAGAAGCAAAACTCAGATCGACGACCGTGGGCAAGAGTTATCAATTTTCTCCACCGGGTACACTATTCTGCTTCCCCACAGTCTGCACCGACCTCTCATCATTGTTTAGAGTCCACTGGTCTTCTCCGGCATCGTTTGGCTTCCCCGCCAGTTCTTCAACAAAGAGGACTTGTCAATGGTTCCAACAGCTCTGGCGGTACTTGATTCTGAGTTCGGGAGCGGTCGGGGCATCCTCTTCTTCCTGCTGTTGGAATCCTGAAGCTTTCAGTCCGAGAAGCTGCCACCCTGTTCGAGCCTCCACCCAGACCAGCATCGGCGTCAGAAGAAATCAACAAAATTTGGAGGCATTCTAGTTCCAGCTACGAAGAGTTCCCCACTGGTCCCGTCATCGGTAAAATTCCCGATCAAGTTATTCGGCCTCAACTCTTTCTGTCAGTCCCCTATCGCAGAGAGTAGGCAGATTCGGCTTCGCCATCTTTTCAATACTTTTAGTCCAAGTTCCCCTCCCCGCTTGGCCGGCTGAAGGCCCCTCCCTGTGTGGAGGTAGTTTTAGTTGTAATATCAATTAACCCCCACCCCAAGGTCCCCCTCTTGCGAGAGGTGTAGTGTTGTAATTGTTTGAACAGGTCAAGCTGCCCCGACGCGGCGTGTGGGGATCCACTCGCCTCCCCGCTCGCCCTCGTCTCCGAGCGGGATCGATTTCTTCAAACCGGTCGAGTAAGTGCTCAAACCTAACTCCAATTTAGTGCTTGCCTTTCAATATTAGTTTTTAGTTCCGCTGGCCGTGAGAGTGAGAGCTCGATCCTCAAGCCCCATTGCCTTGAGTGATCACCGTGGGGAAGAGTGTAGCCGGTGCCTTTGGCACTTTGTCGGCCTCATTGAATTGGGCCTCCACATCCTTTGGGAATCAAATCTTGGCCTTGCTGGCCCTCTACCAGCAAGGGCCCAACCCTCACATCCTCCACTTGGCATCACCAAGTCACCCCGGGCTTGGGTGAGCGACGGGAGAGCGGTGGCCCAAATCAGTCCATTTGAATGTGAATGTGCTTGCTTGCTTAAGTCCAAGGGTGTGTCACATCAATTGGTATCAGAGCAAGTCATTGACTTGTCTCTATCAAGTCTAAGTCCTAGGACCTTTGCATTGTGTGTCCAACATCATTTTCCCCTTATCTTGCATGTCCACCCGTAGTGGTGCTAGTTACCGACCCGATCCATCATCCTCGGTTCCACCCATGGATCCCAATCCTCAACTCAACCAAGAAGCTCATAGGGAGGAACCCCAAGGCCAAATGAATAGGGTAGATGCTGCCCTTGCCAACATTCTTGCCCAACTTGAGTCCCTTTCCACTCGACTTGCTCGGATAGAAGAGCATGAGTTCCACCCAAGGAGCGATGAGCTAAGAATCCACCCTCCACATGTTGACCCTCATAGGGAAGACCCCCATCCAAGGAATAATGAACCAAGAGTCCATCCTCCACATGGTGAATTACATAGGAATGAGCTCCACCCAAGGAACAATGACCCAAGGGTCCACTTCCCACATGTTGAGCCTCATAGGGACGAGTATCACCCAAGGAACAATGGACCAAGAGCCCATCATCCACATGCTAAAATTCGTAGGGAGGACTTGGATTTTGACCCCTACCATGACTATGAGAGGCCCCGCCACCATCAAATTCATGAAAGGCGTCCACGGGACGACCCGGATGACCCTCTCTTAAGGATGGTTAAGGTAGAGGCCCCAAACTTTGATGGTTCTCATGAACCTAGTGTCTACTTAGAATGGGAAACCACCATGGACCAATACTTTGAATGGTACCCTATGTCCGACCAAAGGAGGGTAAGGTTGGCCAAAATGCATCTCACCAAATTAGCCAAAACTTATTGGCTAAACCAAGAGGGTTTAAAAAGGATTAGGCGGGAAGAGCCTATTGATACTTGGGAGGGTATGAAGAACCAACTTAGAAACAAATACCTACCCCAATCCTACCACCAAATGCTCTTAGATGAATGGCAAAGCCTCACCCAAGAAGGGAAGACCGTGGTTGAATACATTGAGAAGTTTGACTCTTATCTTTTGAAGTGTGGAGTTCATGAGGACCCGGCCGTCACCTTGTCCCGCTTTAGGAATGGGCTCCAAAGCCACATCAAGAGAGAGCTTTTCATGAGGGACGTTCACAACCTTGAGCTAGCCTACCAAGTAGTTAGGGATGTGAAAGATTCTCTAGGATCCCTCGGTTTGCTACTCCCCGACCGGTCGATCCTAAAAATATGGGACCACGACTCATTCCGACCACCCCCATGAAAGCCCCTAGCCCAAGTGGGAATGCCCCATTAATGCCTTACAACCCTCCTCCGACCATCACTCCGAACAAGCCCACCCCTAGTCACCCTCCTCAACGGAGGGAAGACATTCCCAAAGGCCCAAATGTAAGAACCACTCCGGGTAGCGGGCGTCAACAATGCTATAGGTGTCAAGGGTTTGGTCACTTTGCGGGGCAATGCCCATCCAAAGGATTGTCTAGTTTGCTTATTGAGGAAGAAGCTCCCCCACCCCAAAGGGAACTTGAGAGTGTTGTTGAGGACCATGAAGCCTCCCTAGATTGGGAAGAAGAGTATGAGGCCCAATACCTTGAATCGGGTCTAGATCACACCACTCCACCTACCAACTCCCATCTAGGAGTGATTAGATGCACCCTCACCAAACCCCAAGAAGAGGATTGGCGTCGAACCTCAATCTTTCACACCTTTGTCAAGATAGGGAGCCATGTAAGAAAAGTGATCTTGGATAGTGGGAGTTGTGTCAATGCCGTATCCCCCGATACCGTTAAGCTCCTTGGGCTTGCTATCACCCCCCACCCAAATCCATACCGGGTCTCATGGATCAACAACAACTCCATCCCGGTCAACACCCAATACCTTGTGCCCCTCACCTTCTCTTCATATCATGGACAAATATGGTGTGACATCATCCCCATGGAAGTGGGAAGCATCCTACTAGGAAGACCTTGGCTTTATGATGTAGATGCCACCATCTTGGGTAGGACCAACACATGCACTTTTGAACATGAGGGTAGGACTATCCGTCTTAACCCCTCCCCACCACGTCCCATGCCCAAGAGGGACACTCTCCCTCAAGGACACCACCCCACCACCACACAAGTCTCGGGAAACTCCACCCCTCCAACCCCACCCCTCACCCAAACTCCCAAACAAAGTGGAACCTCGGGGTTGACCAAGGGTCTTCATCTCATCACTAGGAAAGAACTTGAAAAGGAGATAGTTCAAGGAGTACCACTATGTGCAGTGATCATTTGCCTAGGAGAGCCCACTCCCACCAACCCACATCCTATAGAGATCCAACATCTCCTAGAAGAATTTCATGATGTCTTCCCGGCCGAGCTCTCGGACCAACTCCCTCCCATGCGTGATGTACAACACGCAATTGATTTAGTTCCGGGAGCCACCCTCCCAAACCTTCCTCATTATCGCCTCAATCCTACGGAGCATGCCGAACTTCGTAGGCAAATAGAGGAACTCATTAGGAAGGGCTTCATCCGAATAAGCAAAAGTCCATGTGCCGTCCCGGCCCTTCTAACTCCCAAGAAAGATGGGTCTTGGCGGATGTGTGTGGATAGCCGGGCTATTAATAAGATCACCGTCAAGTATAGGTTCCCCATCCCTAGGCTTGATGACATGCTTGATATGCTAGCCGGAGCCATATTTTCTCCAAAATTGACCTTAAGAGTGGCTATCACCAAGTTAGGATAAGACCCGGGGATGAGTGGAAGACGGCTTTCAAGACCAAGGACGGTCTCTTTGAATGGTTAGTATGCCTTTTGGACTTTCAAATGCCCCAAGTACTTTCATGCGTCTTATGACGGAGGTCCTTAGGCCTTTCATTGGGATCTTTCTAGTGGTCTACTTTGATGACATACTCATCTATAGTCAATCCCAAGAGGCCCACCTTGACCACCTTAGGCAAGTTTGCACCGTCCTCCGACAAGAGAGCCTATTTGCCAACTTAGGGAAGTGCCACTTCATGACCACCTCCATCACCTTCCTAGGATTTGTGGTGTCTACCAAGGGTGTCTCCATGGACCCCGACAAGGTCCAAGCTATTCTTGATTGGCCGGAACCCCACACCCTTCATGAGGTCCGAAGTTTCCATGGACTAGCAACATTCTATAGGAGGTTTATTCGTGGATTTAGCACTATCACTGGCCCTATCACCGATTGTCTCAAGAAGGGGACTTTTGTGTGGACCAAATCAGCCTCTAAAGCCTTCCAAAAACTTAAGGAGAAGTTGACCCAAGCCCCGGTCCTATGCCTACCCGATTTCTCTAAAGTCTTTGAAGTCACATGTGATGCATCCGGGATAGGAATAGGAGGGATCCTTAGCCAAGAGGGACACCCGGTAGCCTTCTTCAGTGAGAAGCTATGTGATGCTAGGACAAGATACTCCACTTATGACAAGGAATTATATGCCGTGGTTCAGTCTCTCTGACATTGGAGGCACTACCTGTTGCCCAAAGAATTTGTCATCTTTTCCGACCATGAGGCCCTCAAATACCTCAACTCCCAACAAAAGCTAAATGCCCGACATGCCCGATGGGTTAAGTTCATCCAATCCTACACTTTCGTCATCAAACACAAAGACGGGAGTGAGAATCGAGCGGCGGATGCCCTTAGTAGGAAAGTTTCTTTGCTATCCACTATCCAAGTGGAAGTGACCGGATTTGATAGGCTCAAGGATGAGTACCCTGGCTGCCCCGACTTTGGGCACATCTATACCACCTTGACCACCCATGCTAGCAAGGAACATGAGGGATTTGTCTTAGAGGATGTGTACCTCTTCAAGGGACCAAAACTTTGCATTCCACGGACCTCACTCCGTGATTTCTTGATTTGAGAACTATATGCAGGAGGGCTAGCTGGTCATTTTGGGGTTCACAAAACCATTGCTCTAGTTGAGGGATAGTTCTATTGGCCAAGTCTCAAGAGAGATGTAGGTAAAATAGTAGGTCAATGCCGCACATGTGCTTCGGCCAAACATGTGAAGCAAAACACGGGCCTATATACCCCACTTCCCATCCCCGACCGTCCATGGCAAGACTTGAGTATGGACTTTGTGCTAGGATTACCCAAGACTCAAAGAAAGCATGACTCGATTTATGTGCTAGTTGATAGGTTTTCCAAGATGGCCCACTTCATCCCATGCTCCAAGACCTCCGATGCCTCCCATGTGGCCCGATTGTTCTTTGATGAGGTTGTTCGTCTCCACGGGCTACCTAAGACCATAGTCTCCGATAGGGATGTCAAATTCACTAGCTACTTTTGTAAAACTCTTTGGCACATGATGGGTACCCTCCTCAAATTCTCCACTGCCTACCACCCCCAAACAGATGGCCAAACCGAAGTTGTCAATCGGAGTCTAGGGAGCCTCCTTAGGTGCCTTGTTGAGGATCGTCCGAGAAATTGGGATCTCATTCTACCACAAGCTGAGTTTGCCTATAACAACTCCGTCAATAAGTCTATAGGGATGAGTCCATTTGAAGTTGTGCATGGGTACAAGCCAAGGAAACCCTCGGATCTCATTCCCCTTCCCCAACATACTAGAGTGTCTATCTCAGCTGAATCATTTGCCCAGCATATTAGAGAATTGCATGAAAAAATTCGCGAGCACATAAGCAAAAAGAATGAGGCTTATAAGAGGCGGGCCGACTCTCATCGGCGTCACCAAGAATTCCATGAGGGTGACTTTGTGATGGTAAGGACGGAGAGGCTCTCCCCGGGAGCCATCTCCAAATTGAGGCCACGTGGGGCTGGTCCCTTCCAGGTCCTGAGACGCATTGGTGCAAATGCCTATGAGTTAGATCTCCCCGAGGAATATGGGGTAAGTACCACATTCAATGTCGCCGACCTAGTGCCATATAAGGGACCCACGGTGGTACCCAGTGAGCAGATTGAGCCTATTCCTTCCCTTGAGAGAGCACCCACCTGTGAGGAGCGACCACAAGCCAAGAGAGCCCAGCGTGAACGCATTGAACAAATATTGGATGAACAAGTCACTACCACTCGGAGCAAGGTATACGAGCGCTATCTCGTCAGGTGGAAGGATCGGCCTCCTTCGGAGGATTCATGGGTGAGTCGGGAGGATCTCCAGCAGTTGGATCCCGACCTTCTCGAGCAGTATCACAGCCGGATGGACCCCTACTCGACGGAGTCGAGCTCTTCGCAGCCCAGGGGATTTGATGGAGGCATCACCCGTGACTCCCTTTGGCTCGGGTCTTCCTCACACTCCGGCGTCATTTGAGTTCGGACCTCTCTCTATAAAGGCCCAATTATCCTTTTTGTGCTTTCTATTTGAGTCATTTGATGTAATTTTCATTTTACTTGAGTCATGTCCCTAGGGCTTGTGTTTATTTCCCTAAGTTTGAGTGTCATTATGTTGTTTAGTTAGCTATTGGGCCCAATTCATTGGGCTTGGCCCAAGAGCACCCCCCTACCCCCTCGGTTATTTGTCATTGAGTCTTTTGTCAGGGTCTTATTGTAAAATATGGGTTGCCTATATATAGGGCCCCATTCCCTTCATTTGAAACTAATGAATCAATGCCAAGATTTCCAATTGAGTGTTCAAACTATTTAGTTATAGTGGAGAGAATCCAATAGTGGTGAGAAGCCCTAGGGGAGAGACTCCCCACCCACTTCCTCTCTCTCTTTCTCTTTCTCTCACTACCCCAATGGGGGGCTGCGACCTCCCCCTCTCTCCTCCACCTCACCAGCCACCTCACCCCCCCATTCCCTTCCCTAGGTGCATTCAATGCCCTTCCACAACTTCCCACCACATCCACCCCTTCCCTAGGAGGATCTCTCCCATTCCAACACTATCTTCCCCATTCCAACACACTCACCCCTCTTCCCCACACAATCTCCCAGCTTTCAAGGCCATTTTGAATTTGAAATGACCTTCCCTCCACTTGCTTTGGCCGCCCCCTTCTCCTCCCCTTTAGACTAGGTCGCCCCTCTCTCCCCCATTCTCCTCCACCCATTTGCACACCCCATCCTCCCCTCTCCAGCTGAGCCTTGCGCCCTCCCCTTCTTCCTCCACCTCCCCTCTACCTCTAGCACCATTCCATACCTCCCCCACCTTCCCACCACCATTCCCCACCCCCCCTTTCACCATATACTTCCTCTTCTTCTTCTTTCTAGGTCAATTGGAGGCTATGTCAAAATTGCAGCTTGCAGTCCAGAAGATGCAGGTCAACCAGCAGTTTGCAGCAGCCACCACGATCATCTCCTTGCGAATCTGAAGGCCCAAGTGATACCCACGAAAGCGTCTGCCGGTCTTCTTCGCAACGGCGGTGGTTTCATTCCCATCCGAGCTGTGTGCTTCCCGGGAGATCCGTTCTCCCACAACTGCGCAGAGCTGCCCCTGCTGAGTACCTGAACCGGAATAGAAGCTTTACCACGACGAACCTCGGAAGAATCAGTCCAAGAGTTCTTCTATAAAGTTCTTCCTCGTCCTGTCTACATTCAGAATCAAGAAGCGGAACTCCGATCGATGTCCGTGGGCAAGAGTTATCAATTTTCTCCACCGGGTACACTGTTCTGCTTCCCCATAGTCTGCACCGACCTCTCATCATTGTTTAGAGTCCACTGGTCTTCTCCGGCATCGTTTGTCTTTCCCGCCAGTTATTCTGCGAAGAGGACTCGTCAACGGTTCCAACAGCTCTGGCGATACTTGATTCTGAGTTCGGGAGCGGTCGGGGCATCCTCTTCTTCCTGCTGTTGGAATCCTGAAGCTGTCAGTCTGAGAAGCTGCCACCCTGTTCGAGCCTCCACCCAGACCAGCATCGGCGTCAGAAGAAATCAAAAAAATTTGGAGGCATTCCAGTTCCAGCTACGAAGAGTTCCCCACTAGTCCCGTCATCGGAAAAATTTCCGATCAAGTTTTGCGGCCTCAACTCTGTCTGTTAGTCCCCTATCGCAGAGAGCAGGCAGATTCGGCTTCACCATCTTTTCAATACTTTTAGTCCAAGTTCCCCTCCCCGCTTGGCCGGCTGAAGGCCCCTCCCTATGTAGAGGTAGTTTTAGTTGTAATATCAATTAAACCCCACCCCAAGGTCCCCCTCCTGCGAGAGGTGTAGTGTTGTAATCGTTTGAACAGGTCAAGCTGCCCCGACGTGGCGTGTGGGGATCCACTCGCCTCCCCGCTCGCCCTCGTCTCCGAGCGGGACCGGTTTCTTCAAATCGGTCGAGTAAGTGCTCAAACATAACTCTAATTTAGTGCTTGCCTTTTAATATTAGTTCTTAGTTCCGCTGGCCATGAGAGTGAGAGCTCGATCCTCAAGCCCCGTTGCCTTGAGTGATCACCGTGGGGAAGAGTGTAGCCGGTGCCTTTGGCACTTTGTCGGCCTCATTGAATTGAGCCTCCACATCCTTTGGGAATCAAATCTTGGCCTTGCTGGCCCTCTACCAGCAAGGGCCCAACCCTCACATCCTCCACTTGGCATCGCCAAGTGACCCCAGGCTTGGGTGAGCGATGGGAGAGCGGTGGCCCAAATCGGTCCATTTGAATGTGAATGTGCTTGCTTGCTTAAGTCCAAGGGTGTGTCACATCACGCTGACTTCACCGTGGTTCGTTCAATGGCAGGGTACAATGCTATCATTGGCCGAGGAATCCTCGGCACGCTTCGAGGTGTCCCTTCTTCCTACCACCAGAAGCTTAAGTTCCCCACCCCTCGTAGGGTAGGGAAAGTTCGGGGTGATCAGCGGGAGTCCATGAGGTGCTACCTTATCTCCACCCGTGATCGACATCCCGAAGAGGCGCCACCAGAGAAAAAGACAAGGATCAAAGATCCAGGTCTGAGCATGAGCGTGCCGGCTGAAGACTTATACCTCATCTAGGTTGGGGATGACCCAAGAAGAACACTGAAGATCGGCGCTACCCTGACCGAGCACGATAGGCGAGAATACGCAAGCTTCCTCACGGCCAACCAAGATGTGTTCGCTTGGTCCGAGGGTGAACTCCCCAGAATTCCTCCAGAGGTCATCACGCACCAACTTAGGTTGGATCCCACCTGTCGCCCGGTGCAGCAACACCGAAGGCATTCCAACCCCGAGCGACATGCCATCATCAGGGAGCAAGTAGGAGAAAAGCTACGATCAGGGCTACTCCGGCCTACTCAGTATCTAGACTGGGTAGTCAACGTGGTCTTAGTGCCCAAGAACAATGGGAAATGGCGGATATGCATGGACTACACCGACCTCAACAAGGCCACGCCCAAAGACAGCTTCCCCATGCCACGGATCGACCAACTGGTCGACGCTACGGTCGGGCACGAGATGCTGAGCTTCCTTGACGCCTACTCTGGGTACCATCAGATCAGCATGCACCAGCCTGATGAAGACAAGACTGCGTTCGTCACCGACCATGGCCTATACTGCTACACTCGCATGCCATTTGAACTGAAGAACGCTGAAGCTACATATCAACGCCTAGTCAACCATATGTTTGAATCGCATATCGGCCGCAACATGGAGGTCTACATCGATGACATGCTCGTAAAAAGCCTCCAAGCAGCCGAGCACTTGCGCGACCTGGCGGAGACCTTCGCCACACTCAGAAGGTACAACATGAAACTCAACCCTGCTAAATGTGCGTTCGGGGTGTGGTCGAGAAAATTTCTAGGTTTCCTCGTCACCCATCAAGGAATCGAGGTCAACACCGACCAGATCAGAGCCGTGTTAGAGATGGAGTGACCGAAACGGGTGAGGGACGTACAGTGCCTCACCGGGCGCGTCACCTCCCTGGCCCGGTTCCTATCCCGAACGGTGTCTCCCCTTCTTCCGACTGATCAAGCAAGCCAACCTGGCACCAGAAAAGAAGGGATGGATCGACTGGGACCAGGAGTGCGAGCAGGCGTTCGAAGAATTGAAACGCTACCTGATGACTCCTCCTGTCCTCGCTAAACCCCAAAGGGGAGAACAACTACTCTTGTACCTATCTATGACGTCCAGTACCATGAGCGCTGTGCTCACACGAGAGGAAGCAGGAGTCATGAAGCTCGTCTACTATGTTAGCCGAGCACTACAAGGACTAGAG
Source organism: Amorphophallus konjac (assembly GCA_022559845.1). Classification (NCBI taxonomy): domain Eukaryota; kingdom Viridiplantae; phylum Streptophyta; class Magnoliopsida; order Alismatales; family Araceae; genus Amorphophallus; species Amorphophallus konjac. The sequence goes on from CM040126.1 coordinate 231,485,835, forward strand.
TTCCGGTATTCGCAGACTGAAAAGTTCACCCTCGCACTGATCACGGTTGCTCGCAAGCTACGACCATACTTCTTGGCTCACCTGATTGTCGTCCTCACCGATCAGCCCCTCCGGTAAGTCCTTCAGAACCCTGATGCTTCCGGAAGGCTGGTCAAGTGGGCTATCGAGCTAGGAGAATTCGACATCAAGTTCCAACCGAGAACAGCGATCAAAGCCCAAGCTCTCGCTGACTTCGTCGCCGAATGCACCCTACTCGCCGAGGACTCACCCGAGCAATCCTCGGGGCCCACCTGGGAACTATACGTTGACGGATCTTCCAGCGCGGCGGGCAGCGGCGTAGGGCTGGTCTTACTCTCACCAGAAGGTTTGGAGCTACAGTATGCCCTGCGTTTCAACTTCCTGACCACGAACAATGTGGCCGAGTATTAGGCACTCCTCTCTGGGCTACGCATGGCAAAGCACCTGGGAGCGTCAAGTGTGTGAGCATACAGCGACTCCATGCTCATCGTCAACTAGGTCAGAGGGGAGTTCGAGGCCCGCGACCCCTCCATGCTGAAGTACTTAGAGAAGGCCAAGGCGGCAGCGAGTGAATTCGCCCGTTTTGAGGTGGTCCACATCCCGCGCGAAGAGAACGTCCGAGCAGATGCTCTCTCCCGCCTAGCGTCAGCCACTGCAATCTCAGTTCGAGATCGGTCCTGATAGAGGAATTATCAACACCGAGCATAGAAGATCCGATCCTCCAGGTAAACGCCATCGACTACGAACCATCCTGGATGGATCCTCTCCTCGACTTCTTCCTTCGGCAACAACTCCCGAGCGACCATGCCGAGGCGCGACGCACACGAGCAAGAGCGGCCCACTTCACCATTGTGGACGACCGGTTATATCGTCGGTCCCTTTCAGCCCCTCTACTCAAGTGCCTCTTCCCCACGGAGGCCAACCAGGCCATCCAAGAAGTCCATGAAGGACTTTGCGGAAGCCATGTGGGAGAGCGAGCACTTGCACAGACGCTGATCCGGCAAGGGTATTGGTGGCCCACCTTGCAGCAAGACTGCCTTGACTATGTTCAGAGGTGTCCCCAATGCCAGAAATATTCCCACCTGCATCACCAGCCAGCTACGCAGCTCCACGCTTTGACGGAGCCTCGCCCATTCGCTCGGTAGGGAATCGATATACTGGGACCCTTCCTTGGAGCGCAAGGGAGGAAGAAGTTCCTCATAGTCACCATCGACTACTTCACCAAGTGGGTCGAGGCTGAACCATTGGGGAAGATAACAAGTGAAGCAGCTTGGAGATTCGTGCTGCGAAGCATCATTTGCCGATTTGGGATTCCAAGGGTTCTCACAACCGACAACGATAGACAGTTCGCGAGCACTGCCTTTTAGGAAAAGTGCTCGGAGTTGGGGATCTGGAACCACTACACCTCGGTGGGGCACCCCCAAGCCAATGGGTTGGTGGAAAACGCCAACCGAACCCTCCTCCACGGCATCAAGACCCTCCTGGACCAAGCAGGTGACTCATGGATCGACTCGATCCCTAGCATTCTATGGGCCCACCGGACCACCACTAGAGCCGCCACCGGAGAGACGCCTTTTCATCTCGCCTACGGGGCTGAGGCAGTGGTTCCGGTGGAGATATCCAACCCCTCACTATGAGTGGGACACTTCGATGAAGCCAGGAACAACCAAGTAATGCGAGAGAACCTGGACCTACTCGAAGAAAGAAGAGCCAACGCCTAGGTAAAACTCGTGGCATATCAGCAGAAACTAGCTCAATACTACAACGCCTGAGTTAAGGAGCGACACTTCTTCCCCGGTGATCTAGTCCTATGGCGAGCAAGCGTGGCTGACCCACGAGGAGCCGCAAAAAAGCTCGCACCAAACTGGGAAGGCCCGTACAGAGTAGCGGAAACACTCGGCAAAGGAGCGTACATGCTAGTGACGCTGGGGGGGGGGAGAGGTACCCCGGACGTGGAACTCCGTCAACCTCAGGAAATACTTCCAGTGAATCGTCACTAGCCAGACTCCACTAAGGTAAGTTACCTACGAATAACAAAGAGGTAACCTAAGGGTTTCCCTAGAGGCGAGCACTGCTCCCCTTGAAAATGAAGAGGTAACCTAAGGGTTCCCTAGAGGCGAGCACCACTCCTCTAGAAAACGAGAGGTAACCTAAGGGTTTCCCTAGAGGCGAGCACTGCTCCCATTGAAAATGAAGAGGTAACCTAAGGGTTCTCTAGAGGCGAGCACCGCTCCCCTTGAAAATGAAGAGGTAACCTAAGGGTAAGGTTCCCTAGAGGCGAGCACTGCTCCCCTTAAAAATGAAAAGGTAACCTAAGGGTTCCCTAGAGGCGAGCACCGCTCCCCTTGAAAACGAAAGGTAACCTAAGGGTTTCCCTAGAGGCGAGCACTACTCCCCTTGAAAATGAAGAGGTAAGCTAAGGGTTCCCTAGAGGCGAGCACCGCTCCCCTTGAAAACGAGAGGTAGCCTAAGGGTTAGGTTCCCTAGAGGAGAGCACCGCTCCCCTTGAAAATGAAGAGGTAACCTAAGGGTTTCCCTAGAGGCGAGCACTGCTCCCCTTAAAAATGAAAAGGTAACCTAAGGGTTCCCTAGAGGCGAGCACCGCTCCCCTTGAAAATGAAAGGTAACCTAAGGGTTTCCCTAGAGGCGAACACTGCTCCCCTTGAAAATGAAGAGGTAATATAAGGGTTTCCCTAGAGGCGAGCACCGCTCCCCTTGAAAATGAAGAGGAAGCTTAAAGGCTCCCGAGAGGTGAGCACTGCTCCCCTTGAAAACAAAAAGGTAACCTATGGGTTTCCATGGAGGACGCGAACACTGCGGAACGCGAGTTCGAAGAGTCACCCAGAAAGCACGCAGAAGTACTCTAGTAAAAGGTACACAATAGCATTGACTCAAAATAAAGAATTTATATTTCTTTAGTCAAAATACAAGCTGCCATAAATCGATAAAATACCCTCACATGGGCCAAATACAAGTACGTGGAGAGACAAAACGTGCTCGACCATGGTATTGTACGACTTCAACGGCTCACTTCCCGGGCACCGTCCTCTGCCAACGATCATGCTGAGTCTCTGAGCAGACACGTAGCACCCATTTTTGTTCTGTGGAAGGGTGCCAATGGAGAAGCCTCCTATGCCAGAGAAGAGGGACAAAGCCCCCAGACCAGCAAAGGGCTTCACTAGTAGAAGACCTACACCAGAAAAACTAGGCCGGCTGATCCAGCCACCCTTGTTCGGACAGGGGACAGTGGAGCAACGAGGCCCACCCGTTACAGGGAACAAGTAGGCCTACACAAGCCAACGAGGGACAACAGTACCACGAGGCCAACACATTGGGAAGGCCACCCCGGCGTACTGGCCATGCCTTCAAACTGACGAGACCATCGCCGTCGTCTAGCCGCATGGCCTTGTCTGCAAAGTGGAAGAAGGGAAAACAGTTCCCACCCTTCCTTACGCTCCTTCCTACAGGGGGATAGGAAGATGTTCCAGCAACGGAGAGCATCTCACCAAGCACCTGCAAAAAGTAAACAACTGTTACATACCGCAAGGACAAGCGACAGGATCTCGCTGAGAGACAGAAAAACCGCAATACCCAGAGACGTCTCATCCCTTCAGGGACGGAACTTATTCGGCTCAAGAAGCAAGAGCCCCCTGCCGGCGTATAAGCGGTTAACCTTCTCCAAGGCCTCCCGCCAGCCGTCCAGGTACCCGAGCCTATACTGCTCAGAGACCGGGCCACCCTCTCCAGGCGCAGGCAATGGTCACCATGGTGCCGGCCCTGGGTTTCTCCGGAGGACCAAGGGTGGACGACGAGCCTGCAGAAGTTCGTCATCCGACGAAGTACCAGACTATCCTGATGACATTCTCTAAGAAGGCTACCCCCAAGGGTTCGCTCGTGCAAAGCAGATTGCCGTGAAGGCCACCATTTATAGGGGGAGCAAAGTCCCCAGAAGTATGAGGACTCCTATCGCCTCAATCAAATCCGCGAAAATGGAAGCGACGGATCCCGAAAGTCACTCCCGTTCGCGGTTACCTCGAGGACACCGTTTCGTATCTCCAGAAGATCTCATAACAACCTAGAAGGGAGAAAGTACACAGGAGAAACTTCGGGATTTATGAAATAAAGGAAGTTTTCCATTTCAAAATGTAAGGGTTACAAAGGAAGGTGACCGCCAAGGCGAACAACAAGAAATTTGAAAAAGGTAAGGGGCACCCTCTCACGGACCGGCCCCAGTTACATCATCACGTGCCCTGGGTTCGGCAGGCACACGCGCAGCAGAAGTATTGGGAGAAGGTGGCTTGTCGATCAAGTCCACCATGGTAACGGGTGCTCGCTCACCCCCACTCGACACCGACCTCTCGGCGCCCACCTCCGCGGCGTCGGGCCCCTCCTCTCCGTCATCAGCCTCCAGGCCGTAAGGAGTTGAAGGGGGAAGGAGGACCGGGGGCGCGAGACCAAGATTTTCCGCTGTGGCCTTCACAGAAGCACTCCAGCCCTCCCGGAAGCCACGGTCACGAGCTGGCCCATAGAACTCCAAGGTCGCCTCCGTCAGCTCGTCCCGATAAGCCGGGGAGGAACGAAAGTTCTCTACAGCCTCCTCGCCAGCCGAGGACAGGGATGCTCGTAGCCTGGCAAGCTCTGCCTCGATCTCCTGGGCACGGGCCCCCATGGCATGAACCTTCGCCTCCGACTTGGCTGCTCGCTCCACGGTCGCCTCAGCCTGCGCCCGAAAAGAGTCCCGGTCGCACTCCATGCCAGTGAGGGCCAACCCTAGCTGAGCCAACTGATCTTGGAGTCCAGCGTTAGCAGCTTCTGACTCCTTCAAACGCTCTTCGGCTCCCGCCTGAAGAGCCCGGCTGGCCTCCAGTTCGCTGACGGCATCGATGAAACGGTGCCTCCACAGCCCAAGGGCACTGACGACCAGACACGCGCTCCTCGCGGCGACGGCCGTCAACTCATTTGTGATCTCGAGACCAAACTCCCCAACGTGCTCGTGCCAGCGAGCACTTTGCACCATGAGGTCGACGATAGTCGTGACCCCGGGGAGCCCCACCGTCAAATCCTCAGGCTGCGAGGACTGACCACGCGAAGGGACCCTCGGTGGGGGGAGAGAACTAGCTTCGGCAGCAGCAGGAGCTTTGCCCCTTTCGCGCCCCCACCCTCCGGAGGCGGGCGCCGGAGCAACAGCTGCCGGCACTTCAGATGATGACGGCAGAGGAGCGCTGGGGGGAGGCGCCTCAGAAGAAGGTGGGATACGACTCCTGGCCGGGGTCAAACCTCTCCCTCTCTTCCTCAACCGGCGGCGACTGTCTATCTCCGCCAACTCGTCATCGGTCAGAGGGATCCGACTACCGCTAGTCATGGCGAGCTCTTCACCAGACGCACTAGGGGTTGCTTCAGTAGAACTCCGCCGAAAACTAGGCCCTCCGCTGGCCACAGACGCTTCAGGCGAGCGCACTAGAGGAATACCAACTGGGATCGGATACTGCAGCCTCCCCGAGACAAACGCAACCTGGGCTTGGGGGGCGATGACCGACACCTGACCTGCTCCTGGAGCAACGTGGTCCACGGGACGAGGAGCAAACCGCGGCAACTAGACGGTCTCATAGGTCCAACCCTGCGCTTTCGCCGCCCCTGAAAACAGAACAAGGTTGGTCAAGCACCAGTCACTACCAACGCGGCCCTATAGAAAGATAAAACTAGTACCTTGCAGTAACGAGGGACACAACCCCAGCTCCCGAAGCAGCGCCAGGGTCAGAACGAAGTCTGCGTCGGAAAGAGGATACCGGAGAATAGCCTTCAACTTCTGGCGATCCTCGACCCTGAGAGAAGGCTTCGAATCACGCCAAGTGCGACGAAAGCCGCTACGCATCCAACTATCGGAGGCTTCTGCCCAGTCTTTCGACTTGACAAGGTACACGTACCGCTCCGCCCAGCCTTTGCGGTTGGACGCGGTATGGGAGACCGTGATGAAATGCTGGTGGGTGCGAGCCTTGAAATAGGTGAAATAGGTATCGGACGGACAACCCTGGAGGAGGAAGAAGTGTCGAAATAGATCGACACTTGGCTTCACCGACGCTCTATGGCACGCATAGGCAAACCCACAGAGGATGCTGTAAGAATTGGGGGTTATTTCCCCAGGATTCTGCCCATAATAATGAAGGACGGATGCAATGAAGGGATGAACTGGAACACGGAAGCCCGCCTGAAAGAAGGCCACCGGTACCATGATCCCGCCGGAAGGGTGACTCATTATGTCATCTCCCACGGAGGGGAAGACGATGTCGTATTCAGGGGGAATCTGGAAGGCCTCCCGTAGGCCATGGATTACCCTATAATCCACTAAGGGTGGGAAACCAGGCCGACTACTACCCGCACCATAGGTGCTCGGCATACCGCCCCGACCGTGAGGCATCTCCTCCGAAGAGCAAGAATCGACGCCGAGGATTCTCCTACGCAGAGGCATCACTACAGAAGGTGAAAAATACAGGGAAAGAAGAATCCTCACCAGGCGAAGGGAGGAAGACGCCTACAACGAAGTGCGACAACCGGCAAGACGTGGGTACAGTTTGCGAAGAGACCTCGCAGCGATTCTTATAACCGCCCACTACAGTTCGACGTTGTCCCCTGAAGGGCAGGTGAAAGGACGTCGGCCGCTACGGCGGTACGGCTACCGAGGCCAGGTGACCGTTCTGAGCCCACGCCCCCAGAATGAGACAAGGCCCGGGGTCATCATTACCAGCGTGGCTTCTGCCACCGCCAGAGGCACCTTGCACGCCAAGCAGGATCTCGAAGCCACCAACTCCCGTTGTACGAGGGAATCATCTTCGGATCCTACACTCTGGAAAACCCTCTCCTGGACTACTCTCAGCCCCCCCACAGAGTGCTCGGCGATTGAGAGTAGGGGGAAAGTGAGGAGGGTAAATCTGGTTTGACCCAAAAATGGCCCAGCGACGGACGGCCCACTAAGGTTCGAGCGTGCTAAGCTCGGCCAGGGGACGAGCACGTACGCTCAACCCAATAAGAGGAGGCCCGGCCCAGCAAAACATCAGATTCCACGATGCACAACGGCTACAGCCCAAGCTAAGTTCTCATCGGAGGATACTCCGACGACCGACCGTTGCCCCCACGACGTCGGCCTTGACCCCGTAACGGGCGAGCACGCGCCATGAGCGCCGTAAGACTCGCCCAGGGACCGACCGGCGCCGGGGCTATTGCCCCCCAACGGGAAACTCCCGCCAATATAGCAGGGGAACGTTACTCTACTAAGCATACCCTTCCCTCTCAAGGGATGAGGCCCTCGCTCCAAGACAACCCATATAAAAGGGACATCGACAAAGAGAAGGACACAGTGGATACTTTCACCATAAGAGCTTCCCACTGAGAATAGAGCAATCAGATGCACCACGACTACAAAGAGGCTATCCGCTACGTCCAGAGAGAATCCTCTTTCTGCACGGCCTTACCACCCAGCGAGCACTCTCCGGGTACCCACTGGGAGCGGCGAGCATGCATGCAGAGGATCTACGCGCCTCTCGGATCGTCTACTACGGCCTCTACTTCTTTCTCACTTCGCTCTTTTCTATTGCTCATTGATCCCTTGCTGACTTAAGCATCGGAGGGTTGTCCCCTGGGGTAACACCCGGGACTCCTTCTGACGCCCCTTTGGTTTCTTGGTGTTTGCAGGCCTCCACGGGCGCGAGACGACTTCCCCAACAAATAAATAGAGAAGGTGGTACGTGGCCTAGGAACCATTTTCCTACCATTACAAAGGGTATTTTTAAAAATAATTCTCTTATTTTAAGAATTATAAAATTATCATCTTTATTTAGCTATTACTCCTATGGTTAGTTGACGTTTAGGATGTCTATTAGGATATATAAAATTAAAATTTTAAACAAAAATATTCTTGAAGAAAAATATTATTTTCATGGACACATTGTGTCAACGAGAGATAAAGAGATATATATGAAGATAGAAAGAGTTTAGAAAAAGTTAGGGATATTATAATCTTTTTTTATTTTGTCAAAGATTAATTAGGGTTAAATAAGATATTTTGATAGAACAGTAACAACCAACGACTACAAGAGTATTTTCATAAATATTATAGCATAATAACGTTATTTATAATAATAGTTAAATAAAGATGAAAATTCTTTAATTGTTGAAAGCAAAGAGTTATTTTTGTAATTATTCCTAATTTTTATAACACACACTTTACATGATTTTTGTGGCATTTTCTAATGAAATTTTTACATCTATTCCCCTTTAAAATATCATATTTACAAATAAACTCCTACTTTTTGCATAATATCAAGAATACCTTAATATATCTAATACTGACATCGTAACATGCATTACTTTAACCCGATTACCTTATTAGTTAAGAGAGGAAAAAACTAATTTGCCCTTGGGTTAATTAGCATCTCTCTCTGTGCCCCCCACTTCTCTCTCTCTCTCTCTCCATGCAGGTTGCTCAAGGGGTGACGAGGTGGGGCGGGTGGTCGCCGGAGGTGGGGGAGTCCAGGTATTCACCGAGGGGTTGGGGTGTGCTTAGGGAGGGGGAGACGCAGGGTCTAGGGGAGGGAGATGGGGACTAGGAGGGGTTGGGGGTGTGGGTGTTTCCAAGGGGTGCATGTGAGGGACCGATGGCTAGTGGTGGTGGCAGACAACGCAGGGGTAGGTTTGCACGGGGGGAGATCCAGTGGTGGGGGTTGGGGGGTTCACCAGAGGACAAGGTCATCAGAGCTACGCAGATCTAGAGGGGGCAGGGAGGGCTGGGGGTTGGGGGTTCATCGGGGGGCAAGGGTGTCACCCCCGAACCAGCATCAACGGAAATTGCTCGAAACGTGGCAGGGAACAATTATGTCAATCATAACATTAGGAGACAACAACCACAAGAGACAACTCAAATAGGCCCAAAGAACCACTATAGTTTTATTAATAAACCATGATCCTTAATACATCGGACTCCGAGACTTATAATAACACCGACTTATAATAGCATCTTGACTCAAATCACAAATTCCACACTTAAAGAAAATGACACAAATACATGACTCTAAACTTCTAATCTAGACTCAAGAAGAATAGAAAAGACTCGGGTTTTCTAATAGCTCCAAAGGCACTCGTTCACACATCGCCCTTCCCATTAGAGTGGATAACAACACCATCTTCTTTATAAACTAAAAAATATTAAAATAACACTGTGTGAGCGAGAAACTTAGTAGGAATTATATCTCTTGAATAAGACACTCTTTAAGTAATTAATCTCTTCTTATGATAAATGTAGTAATGTCAAGAAGACAAGAATGAGCTATATAAATCAAGACAATGGAAACCTAAGCAGGAAGATAAATGGACACAAGTAAGATAAAGAATAATCAAGATGAGAACGTATATCAAGAGCATTATCAAATAGATTGGCCATATAACGCAAGAATCCCACAAGGGGTAACATGTGCAAGTCAAGTAATTCAAGCAAGTTCAAGTATTCATGAATGAGTGGAATGCCATAGATTAATATAGCACGCTTGTACTTTGGTGCAATGTCACACCAGGTCAATAGTAGCTCCCATGGGACAAGTACTTTAGGATGCTCCTCCCAAGACTAGACTGGACCCTATTAATGCCAGTCATTGAGATTTAAATCATTGATCCTATATAAATATCTAGACATCAACATTATATAAAATGACCAAATAAATTTCAAGGTAAAATTCATATAATCAAGGCATAGATTTACATGAGAGATTTCATAATTTCAAGAAAATTCAAGGAATATTCAAGTACAATAGGCATTAATCAAAGAACATGAGATAGAGATGATTCTAACGATAATTCGGCATTACCACGTTACAATCCTTATTCAAACTATCAAATCCGGACTAACAAACGGTGATGAAACGTGGTCAGTCGTGGGATCACGTTCAGAAAACCAGACAAAATGCAGTCATGCGCACCGGCACGATATATCGCGAAACTAGGTAGAACGCGGTCTCTGTGCATGCCGCTTTTCTGAATGAACACGGTCTCTGGACGTGCCGTATTCATGAGGCTGAACGCGATCATGGTAAGGGTCACAATTAAGTCACGTCCTATGTACCAGATGCATTTTCAAATTCGTGTCCTATTTATAGGATGCGGTTTAAGATAGCTAGACAGCATTCCAGAAATGTAGTCTATCAAGCCACTACTTTCATATGAACGTGATCTCTGGGTACGCCGCGTTCAGAATGGGTTGAACAGAACCAAATAGAACCTCATTCCGCTATTCTAAAGGCCGATTGAATCCCATCTTATGCTAGTAAGACGAGATTCAGAGGGGTTCTATGGTTTTTATGGTACAACTTGCTCGGTGTCCATGAGGGAATCTATAACACCTAGGATTTTTGGATCAGGAATCCGTGGGTTTTGGAGCACTTTCGTGGGTCCCAGATCGTGTTTCGTGATTAAATCGGATTTTTAGCTATCGGGCATTCGGATCCTCATGTAGGGTGAACCGTTGAGTTTTCGGGCTCCATGATGTTGCAGGTGCGTTGTGCGTTTTCCGAGGATCGTGGGAATGATTTTTTTCCTATTTTTCTATTTTTTAAAATTTTAAAACCCCAAATATTTTCCTACAAATATAACCCTTCACCCCCCACTCTCCCCATTCTCTCATTTCTGTTGTGCATCCCTTGGTTTTGATGATGACAATAGGATATGTTTGACTAATCTAAGTTCTATCTTGTTTCTTAAAGCAAATGGTTTGGTTATTTTTGTAAAGATAGTGCATTGAATTAATGCCCATTTGATGATGACAAATATGCTTTTATATACATTTGGAACTTCAAGTCAAATCTTATAAGTTAAGCAAATTTCAGGTTCACTGAAATCCAAGTGGAATCAACAAATCAGTATAAGCGTGAAAGACTGTTTGTCGACCACTGAAGAAGTTATGGTCGACCAACGAACTCAACCAGAAAAGCATCAAGTCATCTGTCTTCTGGAAGCACCTTGGATGTCGACCATAGCCCCACCTCTGGTCGACCACAGGAAAAGACAGAACATCAGACAGAACCAATGGCCACCTGATATTTGCCCCTTGTCGACCAGCGACAAGGCTGTGGTCGACCACGGGGAACGCAGGTGTCAGCCAGAATGGAACAGCCGTCTGGACACAGCTCGTTGTCGACCAGAGACAGTGTCATGGTCGACCACGGGTTTTTATATCGTCCAAAACCGAACTCTAACCGAATTCTGTTTTGGTTCCTTAAAACCTGCAGATGGTTGTTGCAGGTTGTTGGGCTGCTCAGGAGATAAGCTTCCGCACGGGAATCAAGGAAACAATCTTGCTTAGAAGTGGTCAAACTCGTTCTAACGATTGGATTTAAACCGATCCCTGTTTTCTAGCAGATTGGCGCTCGATCTGAAAATTGAGCGGGAAGAACTTTATTCTTGAAAATAAAAAGAGCTGTATGAAGAATATAAGGCAACTAATCACGAACAAAGAAGCAGTGAGAGAGCACGGAATAGAAGCCAAGAAAGATACACACAGAAGAGGAAGAAGGAGCTCTCCACCAATCAAAAATCTGCAGAAAGGTTAAAGGCAATCTCGTTGCTGCAGAAGGAAGACTTAGCTCAAGACTGTGCGATCTCCAGCAGCAGAACAATCGAAGGCAACTGACTGGAAGATCAACAGGGAGTCTAGGCTTCTTCATAAGCGTGATCAAGTCCCAGGCTGAACACCTATTCTTCTACACACGTCAATATTCAGTCCTGTCTTTCATCACCCATTCTTATCATCTTTTCATTTCTGATTACAATTATTGTCAAGCTGTGAGGCAGCAGAGTCAAGCTGTGTGTCAGCAGGTACAAGCTGTGTGTCAGCTGTGTTTTGGTTGAGATCAGAGATTCTCATAGTGAAGCCTTGCTTGAGTTAAGCAAGGGGTGGATGTAAGTCTCAGGAAGAGACTGAACCACCTAAAAACCTTCTGTCTTGTGGATGTGCTTGTGGTGTGTGTTGCTCCTTATAATTGCTAACGTATCTGACTTCAGGATTAATCTCAAAATCAATCATTTGCTTGAGGTTATTGCATTATAATTTAAAAAAGGGGGAAAGATCTATTCACCCCCCCTCTAGATCTATTCAGTCCATATCCAACACGTGGTATCAGAGCCTGGTTCTCCAGATATGTGGTCTAACAACCAGGAGAGACCGGGCGGACTGAATTCTAAAAGCCTCATAGCTGAGGGGCACTCTGTAACTAGACCTCCATATTTTGATGGAACTGATTATTCTTATTGGAAAAATCGTATGCAGGTGTTCTTACGTGCGCAAGACCACGAGATGTGGAGGGTAGTGAGCCGCGGACCTTTTGAGCTACCGGAAGATGAAGAAACCTGGACCAGAGAACAGGTCAGGAAATCAACTGTCAACTGGGGAGCCATGAACGTGATGCAGTGCTCACTACACCCCACAGAATTCTCAAGAGTTTCCCAATGCGCAACAGCCAAAGAAATGTGGGATCGTCTAAAGGTAATCTACGAAGGTACTTCCGAGGTAAGAGAGACAAAAGCAAATATGCTAGTCTCAGAATATGAAATGTTTAGGATGAAAAATGATGAAAGTATTTCTGAGATGTATGCCAGATTAGTACAACTGACTAATGGCTTGAAGAGCTTAGGGAAGACATACAAAGAGCAGGAATTAGTGAGGAAGATTTTAAGGTCTCTCACATCGATGTGGCATACCAAGGCCACAGTCATTGAGGACTCAAAGGATCTCACAACAATGACAGTGGATGAGTTAGTAGGATCCCTGATGGCCTATGAGGTCAATCTGAAGAGAAAGGAAGATGAGGGCAAGAAAAAGAAGCAACTTGCCCTAAAGACTAAAACAAGCACCTCTGAGGTGTCTGACAATGATGACTCATCTAGCTCAGGTGAAGAATCTGGTGAGCTAGCCATGCTTACAAGAAAATTTAAAAAATTCTTGCGGAAGGAAGGTAAAGGATTCAGAAATCCAAAGGGCATGGTAAGGAAGTCATCCCAGTTTAAATCTGATAAACATAAGGCTCCTTCTAACAAACTCATTTGCTACAATTGCAGGCAGCCTGGACATATGAAGGCTGAATGTCCAGAAGCTCCTAAGAAATCAAGCTTCAAGTGGAAAGGCAAGAAACCCAAGGCGATGATTAGCACTTGGAGTGAGGAGGAAGAGAGCAGTGAAGAGGAAACAACTTCCGAGGAAGAAGAAGGAAAGCTCTGTCTGATGGCCAAGGGAGACAACAGTGATCTTGAGGTAAGTTCCCCATTTCAAGACTTCTCTAGTTCGGATTGGGAAGCAGTATATTCAGAATTGCTTGATACTTATGAAAGAATAAGAAAGGAAAATAAACATTTGAAGAAGAAGATCAGTCAACTGAATAAAGACAGCAATTCAATAGAAAACAAAACTGAACTAGAAATGGAAATCCAGTCACTGAAAAACAAGCTGAATCAAATGGACTTAGATGAAGAAAATCACAAGAGAATGTCCGAAGAGAATGAAATGCTAAAAAACGACATTGATGAGTTAAAACTAAGAGCTCAGGAATGCGAACAGAAAACAAAGCAAACTGAAGAAAAGAACAACTCCATTAAGAAGAAAACAGTAAGCTTCTAAAAGAGATAGAAAGAATCCAAGGTGAATTGGAAGATAAACAGGAAGCTTTGGAAAAAATGACCAAGGGCCAAGACAACTTAAATGCCGTCTTAGGAATAAAAGTAAACTTTCAAAAAGAAGGGTTAGGGTATAATCCAACAGCTAAGAAAGAATTTCAAATAAGAACTCAAAGTAAACTTGGTGGACCTAAAGGAAAAGGCCCCTTGATAAATTTGTATCAAGACGAAAGAAATAATGAAGCCAGCTCCTCTAACCAGATTAATGTCAATCCAAAAGAGAGGAAATCTGAAGGAAAAGGGACAAATCCAAATCACTCTAATAATAATGGCCACATAAGGCAGAATCAGCAAATTTACAAAAGAAATCAGACAGATAAAACTTCAAATAATATTAACGAATACAAACCTGTAAAACCAGGTGTCGGGAAACATGCTGGTCGACAACAGACCCCTCCGATGTCGACCATGAACAGACCCGCAAACAAAACTCACAGGGTTAACCAGCTGAAAAAGAATGGAAATTGGAACCCAAAAATGTGGTTTCAAATAGAAAATCAACTAATCCAAAGCCACCTAACCTGAACAATTTAAGCAATAAAAAATTAATCTGTTCCAATAAGATTTGGGTTCCCAAGGGGCTGCTACAGCAGTTTCATGATTTCACAAGCTATCTTGGACCCGGGTACCATTGGGGTCCAAAAGTTTCTGTGTAACTTGTGATGCAGGTGTGTCTGGCAGCTATACACAACAAGTGGTACTTAGATAGTGGCTGCTCAAGACATATGACAGGAGACAAGGCAAAATTCTCCGAGCTAAACTCAAAAGATGGAGGACATGTGACATTTGGAGGAAATAACAAAGGCAAGATCATTGGGAAAGGTAAGGTAGGTAAGACATCTACAAATTGCATTGAAGATGTACTGCTAGTGGATGGCCTGGAATATAATCTTCTAAGCATCAGTCAGCTATGCGACAAAGGCCATCAAGTAGTCTTTGATTCTAAGATTTGTAAAATTCTTGAACCAAATTCGGATAAAGTTAAGTTTATGGGCAAGAGAGTAAATAATGTCTACATGATAGACTTGGATGATCCAGCCCACTCCAACTTGTGCCTCACCGCCAAGAAGGAAGACCTGACTTGGTTGTGGCACCGAAGGCTAGGGCATGTTAGCTACAGGGTGCTGCACAAATTGGTTAAGAATAAAATGGTTTCTGGATTACCTGAAATCTCTTTTGCACAGAATGTCAAAGTGTGTGAAGCATGTACCCAAGGGAAGCAAACAAGGAAATCTTTCAAAAATAGAACTATAGATCAGTCGTCTAGGCCATTAGAACTTGTACACATGGACTTATTTGGTCCTACAAGGACTACTAGTCTTAGTGGAAAAAGATATGGCTTTGTTCTAGTGGATGATTTTTCAAGATTTACCTGGGTAATGTTTTTATCACATAAAAACGATGCCTTTCATGAATTTCAGGATTTTTACAGAAGAATGAAGCAGGATGGTAAGTCCAAAGTGTGTTCAATAATATCTGATCATGGGGGAGAATTTGAAAATTCAGAGTTTGATGAATTCTGCAGGAACAAAGGAATAAATCACAGGTTCTCCTCACCAAGGACGCCAGAGCAAAATGGAGTGGTGGAGAGAAGGAATCGCACACTTGTTGAAATGGCCAGAACCTTGTTGGTTGAAGCCAATCTTCCAAGAAGATTTTGGGCTGAGGCGGTCAATACAGCATGTTATATTGTAAACAGGGCAATGGTAAGACCATCTAGTGCGAAAACTCCATATGAGGTGTTCAAAGGTAAGAAGCCATCTCTAGCTCATTTTAGGATCTTCGGTGTAAGGTGTTTTATTCATAACAATGACAAGAGATCATTGGACAAATTTGAACCAAAGAGTGACCCAGGAATCTTCTTGGGATACTCTGACCGATCAAGAGCCTATAGAGTCTACAACACCAAAGATCAGCTAGTTGAAGAATCCCCACATATCACATTTGATGAAAATAATGACTTTGACAAAACTGGACAGGTAGGCAAAGATGAAGATGGGGAATTTCTGGAAGGCAAAGAGGAACCAATGGAGACTGAAGCAGAACCAAAGCAAGGTGATTCCAATGATCAACCCGAAGGAGAGATCAGCCCAGGTAACAATTCTGAAAATCTGAGATTTCTCAGAGATCATCCTCTAGATAACATCATTGGAGGAATTAATGAACCGAGGAAAACTAGATCTCAGCTTAAAACAGTTGATGAATTAGATCAGCTAGCCCTTGTATCTCAAGTTGAGCCTAAAAATGTAGAGGAAGCTTTAAGAGATGAATCTTGGATAAATGCCATGCATGAAGAATTAAATCAATTTGAAAGAAATCAGGTTTGGAAACTTGTTCCCAGACCCTCATCTCATCCTGTTATTGGAACCAAATGGGTTTATAAAAATAAGCTTAATGAAGAAGGAGTTGTTATGAGGAACAAGGCTCGGTTGGTGGCTAAGGGGTATAACCAAGAATTTGGAGTTGATTTTGAAGAATCATATGCTCCAGTTGCAAGGTTAGAAGCCATTAGGATATTGTTAGCATTTGCGGCGTCCCATGGAATTAAATTGCAGCAAATGGATGTAAAAAGTGCCTTTCTAAATGGCATTGTAAAGGAAGAAGTCTTTGTGGAACAACCCCCTGGTTTTGAAAATGATGATCTTCCTAATCATGTCTTTAAACTGCATAAGGCTTTGTATGGTTTAAAGCAGGCTCCTAGGGCATGGTACGACAGACTGAGTTCATTCCTCACCAAAAAGGGCTACACAAGAGGTAAAATTGATCAAACATTATTCTCCAAGACCCAAGGTAAGAATATACTAATTGTGCAAATCTATGTGGATGATATTGTGTTTGGATCCACTGAAGCTTCATTATGTACTGAATTTGCAAATCTAATGACCAATGAGTTTGAAATGAGTTTAATGGGTGATTTACAGTTTTTTCTTGGATTGCAGATCGTACAATGTAGAGAAGGATACTTCATAAATCAATCCAAGTACATAAAGGAGATGCTGAAGAAGTTTGGCATGGAAAGCTGCAAACCAATTGAGTCACCCATGGGTACAAATGCAACATTGGAAGCTGATGTAAAAGGTAACATGGTAGATGCCAAGAAATACAGAGGTATGATCGGGTCCCTGCTATATCTAACTGCTTCAAGGCCAGATATTCAGTTTAGTGTATGCATGTGTGCTAGATATCAGTCTAGCCCTAGAGAATCACATTTAGGGGCTGTCAAGCGTATCCTTCGATACATTGCCGGCACCCAAGAATTGGGTTTATGGTATCCTACTTACTGCAAACTAGACTTGATTTCATATTCAGATGCTGATTATGCTGGTTGCAAAATTGATAGGAAGAGTACTAGTGGTTATTGTCAAATATTAGGTGGATGTTTAATATCATGGGCTTCTAAAAAACAGCATTCTGTGGCACTCTCCACTGCTGAAGCTGAGTATGTCGCAGTAGGGAACTGTGGTACACAGGTTTTGTGGATAAAACATCAACTCCAAGACTACAATGTAGATCTTGGATGTGCACCTATTTTCTGTGACAACACTAGTGCTATTAATTTGTCTAAAAACCCCATTCAACACTCTAGGACAAAACACATTGAGATCCGTCATCACTTTCTAAGAGATGAGGTCTCCAAAGGAAATTTCATGCTTCATTTTGTAGAAACTGAAAAACAACTGGCAGACATTTTCACAAAACCCCTTAACAATGACAGATTTTCAACTCTAAGAAGGGAGTTAGGAATTTGTAGAATTTCTCCTGAAAATTCTTGAAATAATCATATTCTTGTGTACACTGCATAGATTCTGTCATTTTTGTCTAAGTTATAGGTCTCTAGTATTGGTCAAGTTTTTGAGCTTGGAAGTCTTGTGTCGGGTGCTACTTCAGCAAGCTCTGCAGAACCCTGGTCTTTCTACGGATTACCTCCTGTGGTCGACCACAGACAAGGCGCTGGTCGACCAAGGCATCAGGACAGGAAATAGTTAGCTCTGGGACTTCGCAGCTGTCGACCACAGGCGATCCAATGGTCGACAACAAGTTTGTCAGAACGCAGTCTTCTTAACAGGCAGGTTCTGTGTCAGCACAGAGGTCGACCACAGGCCACTCCATGGTCGACAAAGGACCTGAAAAAGGGAAATTAGATCTAGTCAGGGTGCTGGCTTTGGTGGGAAATCTTCTGAACTTTTTGGACTCTGAGCTCAGTTTTGCTTTACTCACTCATCCTTGTTCACACTTCCTATTCCTTGTGTCTCTATATCTCTTTGTGGCCAACTTATTGCTTTCTATCTTCAGCACGGACTCACAAATTGAGGGGGAGTAAAAAGTGTAAACTCATTCCTTAATAAATCATTGAACAACCTAACCATATCTTACAAGAAAATCACCAAAGTCATCAATGAGAGTAAAGGTTAAGTGTAGTAATGAGAATTTGACCTGTACTACTGCAATAAATTCAAACCATAACTATGACTCTGACTCAAGACTATTGAGAACTTATGTTTTTAGTAATGAGACTATTTCTCTACCTGTGTCTGTGTTGGACAGTGAAAATAACCGCTGCTATAGCATGAATGTATATGGAATACGCCATAATTCTGCCTTCTTGGTAGAGTAATGGACTGAGTTCTGAGAAACTACTGTTCTCTATCACAAAGCAAAATTGGCTGAAAAATTAAGTGGGAGACATGTATGTCATGAAGACTCATTCTACCTCTGCCACTCTCAAAATTATTAATTGGGAATACTGAGTAACTGGGGATATTGGCGTCTGATAAACGTATATCCTCACGGATAAAAGGAAGTTCCCAGTTAAAAGTGGAATGGTTAGGCATGCTAAGTAGCCGGGGTGACTGGCGTGTAAAAAGCGTGTCTTCTCGTGTAGAAAGGCATGTGATAAACCTGACCACAACTCTTCAATATTTCAAAAAGTAAAATCCAAAGTTATCAAAGGCAGATAAAATGGTTGACCTAATGCACTATATGCAAATAGAGGCATAAAACACTGTTCAGCTTGTTCAGCTAGTAAAATTATCTCATGAAACATATTATAAGCTTGAGGAGCTGTGAGTAAGAAAGTGGATATGGGGAGTCAATTTATTGGGGCAATACTTTCAAATTCTTTGAACCACAAGACCCACTCGAATTTGTCACAAGGTGGTCTTTGAGAAAGGGAGGAAAGGTTACTTAATTGTCTTATTAAAGAAAGGGGGTACACTTCAATAATTTCCCAAAATATGAGTTATGCTGATTAATCGTGACCGCTCGTTCTTTGCATCGCGATGGTTCACTGCCCTAAAAATTAAGGGCCAGCCCTAATGCCCTACCCTATAAATTGTCTCGGCTGGGTCCCTGAAATTTTCCCATCCGCAGCTCTAGCTCTCTCCCAACTTCATCTTCTCCAGATTTCTTTTCTCGCCTCTCTCTCGCCTCTATCTCGCTTCCCTTCACAATGTCTCCCAAGCGCGCTCTAATTTCCTCTAAGCGTAGAAGCGATCAGGCCCCTGCCGCAGCTTCGATGCCGTCCAAGCGATCCAAGTCGCGGGCCGCGCAGGGTTCGCCATCGGCCCCTCACAGGTCGACCACGGCTGATGCACCTGGTCCAGGCAGACAATCAGCAGCTTCAGAGGAACCTGCAGTGCATCCCGTTTCTGGAGCTCTCAAGCCACGGACAGTTCTGCAACCAAGGATCGTCGATTTCTCCGATGACAAGCTGATGGAGATGTTCCCAGATCTACTGCCAATTTTTGAAGCTCAAGAGTGGACTACGTTCGTTTCAGTGCACAATTCGTACTCGCCCCAGCTTGTGCAAGAATTCTACCACAACCTGCAAGTTGTGGACAGTCAGCTCTACACCGTAGTTCAAGGGAAAGTCATCAGACTCGACGTCAAGCTTCTCCACATGACGCTGAAGACTCCCAGAATTGGAGCTGTTTTCAACCATGAGGACTTCGACCTCCGAGAAGCACATGCAGTGGTCACTGGCAAGCCAGCCCCTGAGGTCCTTCCCAAGTACCTCAATGCTAATACCTTCCCTCCTCTTCATCGTTTGCTTCACCACATCATCACCACCATCATACAACCTCGAGGAGGCGCCAGAGATCAAGTGAGTCGCCTCCATCTGTTTATACTCCATGGCCTCATCACTCGCCAGCCTATTCGCCTAACCACACTCCTTTTAAATTCCCTCCGAAGCATCCTACATTATCCCCTGAATTCTCTTCCTTTTGCTGCCCATATCACTTCCATTCTGAAAGCAGCCAAAATACCTTCTCCTCACAGCCCAAGCATTGTCATTCCCAAATGGCACGTCTACAATTTTCACTTCGTGACCACATTCTTGGGATTTAAGAAGGTCGGAGACCACGTTCAGCGCACTCTCCCTTCCAAGGGCAAAGCAAAGGATCCAGTGCCGCCATCTTCTCCACCTCATTCACCTATACAGGTTAGCCCTGCTGTCACACCGTCACCAATGGTGCCTCAAGCTACACCTACTACCACCACTGCTGCCCATCCACCATCGTCCCTTTCACTAGTGCTCTGGCAGCCAGGCACTGCTGCCCCTCCAGCTCAATCCCCATCTGCTCGAACTACCCAAGCTCCATCACATTCTGCTCAACCCACACAAGTACCACCTACCTCCACTCCCTCTACTTCTGCTCCACCACCAGCATTTACCTCCCACCCTGAATCTCATGGCGTGCTCCTCCAGATGGCATCTCAGTTATCTTCTCTCACCACCCAACTCCAATCATTTCAAGAGAATGTCAATGCTGCCACTGGACGCTTGGAGCAGAAAGTCCAACGGCTGGAACAACAGATGGAGGCCAGGTTCATCAAGCAGAAGGAACACTCTGACCAGGCTAGTTCTCGGTTCAACAGACTAGTAAGGACCCTCGGTGAAGTGTCCGATCAGATGGGAATCCGTATCGAGATCACAACCCAACAGAATGAGAAGTATCACAAGGATACTATCTCAGAGATCCAGAAGCTCAGGCTCTCCTTTGCCCACATTGTTGACAAGCTGGATCGCATGGAAGAGAACGTGAAGCCAGAGACCTCCTCATCCTCCTCAGAGGGATTGTTCAAATGATCTTCTTTTTGCTGTTGACAAAGGGGGAGATAGGACTTTATGTGTCATTGTGTGTCTAGTTGTTGTGTGTCTAGTGTGTCTAGTTGTTGTGTGTCTAGATGTGAGTCTAGATTGTCAAGTTTACTTTGTCTACGTGTCCTCAGTGTCTTTATCCTTTTTTTTTTGAGTCTCTCATGTAATTAGTGCTATTGTTTTTGAAAGACACATCAAACGAATTGTCTGAATGAAATCTGTGCTATGATAGCCTTGCATGCAATATCAAATGAATTTTATAATCTGTTGTTTGTCACAATGACTCATGGTTGTCATCATCAAAAAGGGGGAGAATGTTGTGCATCCCTTGGTTTTGATGATGACAATAGGATATGTTTGACTAATCTAAGTTCTATCTTGTTTCTTAAAGCAAATGGTTTGGTTATTTTTGTAAAGATAGTGCATTGAATTAATGCCCATTTGATGATGACAAATATGCTTTTATATACATTTGGAACTTCAAGTCAAATCTTATAAGTTAAGCAAATTTCAGGTTCACTGAAATCCAAGTGGAATCAACAAATCAGTATAAGCGTGAAAGACTGTTTGTCGACCACTGAAGAAGTTATGGTCGACCAACGAACTCAACCAGAAAAGCATCAAGTCATCTGTCTTCTGGAAGCACCTTGGATGTCGACCATAGCCCCACCTCTGGTCGACCACAGGAAAAGACAGAACATCAGACAGAACCAATGGCCACCTGATATTTGCCCCTTGTCGACCAGCGACAAGGCTGTGGTCGACCACGGGGAACGCAGGTGTCAGCCAGAATGGAACAGCCGTCTGGACACAGCTCGTTGTCGACCAGAGACAGTGTCATGGTCGACCACGGGTTTTTATATCGTCCAAAACCGAACTCTAACCGAATTCTGTTTTGGTTCCTTAAAACCTGCAGATGGTTGTTGCAGGTTGTTGGGCTGCTCAGGAGATAAGCTTCCGCACGGGAATCAAGGAAACAATCTTGCTTAGAAGTGGTCAAACTCGTTCTAACGATTGGATTTAAACCGATCCCTGTTTTCTAGCAGATTGGCGCTCGATCTGAAAATTGAGCGGGAAGAACTTTATTCTTGAAAATAAAAAGAGCTGTATGAAGAATATAAGGCAACTAATCACGAACAAAGAAGCAGTGAGAGAGCACGGAATAGAAGCCAAGAAAGATACACACAGAAGAGGAAGAAGGAGCTCTCCACCAATCAAAAATCTGCAGAAAGGTTAAAGGCAATCTCGTTGCTGCAGAAGGAAGACTTAGCTCAAGACTGTGCGATCTCCAGCAGCAGAACAATCGAAGGCAACTGACTGGAAGATCAACAGGGAGTCTAGGCTTCTTCATAAGCGTGATCAAGTCCCAGGCTGAACACCTATTCTTCTACACACGTCAATATTCAGTCCTGTCTTTCATCACCCGTTCTTATCATCTTTTCATTTCTGATTACAATTATTGTCAAGCTGTGAGGCAGCAGAGTCAAGCTGTGTGTCAGCAGGTACAAGCTGTGTGTCAGCTGTGTTTTGGTTGAGATCAGAGATTCTCATAGTGAAGCCTTGCTTGAGTTAAGCAAGGGGTGGATGTAAGTCTCAGGAAGAGACTGAACCACCTAAAAACCTTCTGTCTTGTGGATGTGCTTGTGGTGTGTGTTGCTCCTTATAATTGCTAACGTATCTGACTTCAGGATTAATCTCAAAATCAATCATTTGCTTGAGGTTATTGCATTATAATTTAAAAAAGGGGGAAAGATCTATTCACCCCCCCTCTAGATCTATTCAGTCCATATCCAACAATTTCTCTCCCCCTCTCTTCTCTCGTTCTCTCCCTCTCTTCTCTAGCAGCCGACAGAGGATGGTGAGGCAGAGGCGGAGGCGACGTGGGCGACGAGCGGTTGAGGAGGGAGTGAGGAACGGGGCGGTGGTGCGGTGGAGCTCGTTCGCAAGTTCATGAAGCCGACGTGGGTTCGAGGCGCATTTTTGCGTGGAATCGATATCCTCAGTGCGGGATCTCGTCGTGAGAGGTTGGAGGATGGATCCCTGGCCCTTGCATTCCTTTTCCCCTTGTTTTGTAGGCCAAGATGAGGCCGAGGGTGGTTTTCTTTCACGTCGACGTTAAAAAGCATGATTTTGGGGTGAGCGAAGGATTCGTCGTTTTGATCGTGTTTTTGAGGTTTGTTTGGGCCCTCTCGATAGTTTAGAGGGTGGGG
The DNA here is from genome assembly GCA_022559845.1 of Amorphophallus konjac. Classification (NCBI taxonomy): domain Eukaryota; kingdom Viridiplantae; phylum Streptophyta; class Magnoliopsida; order Alismatales; family Araceae; genus Amorphophallus; species Amorphophallus konjac. The sequence goes on from CM040126.1 coordinate 231,508,869, forward strand.
AATGGTTCCCCCATGTTTTCTCCATCACCCGGGATAATTGGGGCGTGAATAGGGCCCCTCAGATGGGGTTTAGTCAGTGTGTCACCAAAATTGGTCGATCGACCCAGTGGGTTTGGTCGACCAGTTGGCGTTCGCCACGGGAGGGCGAACTGCACTGGTTTGGTCGACCGACCAGGACAGAGCTTCGCCCAACTGCGGGCTGGTCGACCGACCCATTGGGCTAGGTCGACCGACCTAGTGGGTTGGTCAACGGAAATGTAGTCCCCTTGCCCATTTTGTCCAATGGTCGACCCAGTTGAGGCCCTTTGGTCAACTTTTGACCTCGTGGATATCCCGGACACCCCGTGGGGACCAGATTCATATTTTTGGGTGTCCAGAGAAACCATTGTATCTCGATTAGCATGCATGTGTGGTTTTGAGGGTCCGGGTGATCCCGTGTGTTTCGAGCTTCCTTGTTGTGCTAGATCGAGTCACCGTGTACTGGTGTAGGTGCAGAGGGCTGTCCCTGCACGATGTTAGCTTCTTCGGAATGCAGTTTTCCCATGTGGGCCATGAGTATGGCCAATGACTGTGAGTCCCGTGACCCAGCCAAGGGATGGGGGTTTCGTACCTTCCTTTGGAAAGGGAATGGACCTGACGGTTGTGAGCCACCTTAAGAGTCCTTTTGACCATGGTTTCAGACTCTTGAACTAGAATAATTTGACGGTATGGTGCCGTAAGATACAACGGCCTTGGGATGAGTCGCGTGACTCTATGGCCGTTGGATTAGCAAGTCTAGCTAGTCGTCCTGAGTCTGGTGGCACCGAACCACCTTCTGTTCTATGATACTTACGACGGGTGTGTGCGTAGCCGTTGGTACTTCGGTGTTTCTTATACCAAGGGTTTTACCTCGAGTGACCTCTCACTAGATGGAGCTGACCTGGGCACGTAGTTGCTTACCCACCAGGGAGTGAAGGAGGCTTTACTCGAGTAGACGGTTTTTATGCTGGTTGTCATAGGGCCCCTTGCCTTTGAGCTCGAGTTCGAGCTGGGGGGAAAACCGGATAAAGGACCCGACTTAGAGCAGATGGTCTGTGTGTGCACACGTGGTTGGGGGCTTCAGACTCGTATTGATGAGTATGATCCCAGCTAGTCCTTGTTATGTGGTACTGTGTACGGTGTCTCAGTTTCCGCTTGGGGCAAGTAAGGAGACACCTTAGGCTGCAGTATAAGTCGTTGGAGGACGCATCTGGCCTTATTGATAGTGGGCAGCTCTTGTAACAATCCGAGAATCCGATTACCGGGAAGGCCCGATAACCCGAGACTCGCACCGCCACCCACGAGTCCGAAGACTCGAAAGGGTTAAAAGGATAGTGTGGAGACTACAAAAGTATCATAAATAATTACAGAAATTAAACAATTATATAATTAAACAGGAAATAAATTAACATTTTACATGATACATGGTCCACAAGATAACAATAAAATAACAACAGTAGTAGTCCATAACTAGTACAGAGACAAGAAAGAAAAGTACAGCTACACGGGACATACCCCGGCTCTGACCTCTGGCACTAATGCTGGGCACCCGAACCACGCTGAGCCTCAGACGCTCTCCCTTGAAGCCGTGCCTCACCTGAAACACGGTGAAAACACGCAGGGAATGAGCCTCAGAATAAGACTCAGTAGGGATCACTTGAACCCTACCTCACAAACGGAGAAACCGCTACGCTAGCAGTAAGTGAGTACCTCGGAAAAGGAAGCCCTGCAATCTACAAAACACCGGTCTCATGGCACGAAGCCCGACACACGTGCCACGGTGAAACGACCGGAACACAACGGTCAACACGACGAAAATCCGAAGGTCGAAGTCGCAACGATTGACAGTCTGTCACTCCCGACTCAACAAGAGTACCTCCCACAAGAAGCACAGTCGGTAGCGTCCCCTGACGACTTACACCGCACCGCAGGTGAACTGCCTAATGTGGTAGCGCCTACCAGAGGCACGGACACCATACAAGTAACCACAAAGCAAGTGACTAGCTGGGGTTACGCCCATCAGCATGGGTCCAATCGCCCCCAACCACGTGTGCACACACAGACCACGCGTCTTAGATCTGGCCTCTAACTGGTTTTCCCCTGGAGCCGGACTCTGGCTACCGACGAGGGGCCCGACGGAAACTAGTCTAAAAACCGTCCTCAGGGTAGCCTCTCCACCACTCCCTGGTAGGCTCACTTGCGTGCAGGCAGGCTACGACTAGTGGAGGGTCACTGAAGGAGTAGACTCTCAAGTCAACGGAAAACCACGTCTCTATTCGACGACGTACGGGGACCATCCCACGTACCAGCACCGTCGCACGGTGACCATAGTCGGAAGGAAAACGGGGCTGTAAACCACCCGGGGCAACCCTGAGCATGGCGGTCTACCCTAGACGCGTCACAGCCTCTGACGGTCTAAGGCTGGACCATCACAGCCATCTGACGGCCCAACACAGGGGCGTCAGACACTCGGTGCAAAACTGCGTGTGACGCGCCTACCCTGGTGCGTCACAGGCCGTGACGCACCCAACCTGGCGCGTCACAAGGTGAGCTGAAACCCACTGTGACGCACACCGCTCGGGGCGTCACATGGTGTAACAGACCATCCCTGGTGCGTTACAAGGTGGGGATTTGTCAGCTCTGACGCTCCCTTACAGGGGCGTTACAAGGCTGTGACGCGCCAGTCCTGGTGCGTCACATGCCTTGACCCCCAACGGTCAAAACCAACGGTCGAATCGTCCCTGACGGTCCAACCCAGGGGCGTCACAGTGCCGTGGCGGTCTATCATGGGACCGTCACAGCCCACAGACCCCCAGTTGGCCAAAACATGGCTGTAACGCACCCATCTGGGCGCGTTACATGATGTGACGGTCACTGGAAGGACCGTCACACTGACCTGGCGGCGAAACAGCGTGAAACGCCAAAAAACATCAACCACGCCCCCATGCCTCCATAGGAGAGGGGGAAAACAAAGGGGAAGACCCTTGGGGACCCGTAGCATGCTTCTAAGCCATCAAAACACCGGATCATGGTCTAAAAACGTAGATCGGGCGAACTCTCCCAAAATCATGATTTTGCCCTAACCCGCTCAAAAACACCCCTCTCGGCTCCCAATCGGCCTACAAATCGTGGGGGATGATGGGATGAGCATAGGGATTCGTCCCCCTACCTCAATGGAGCGAAAGCTCTGCCGAATCGAGCTCAAACCACGAAGAATACTTTTGGAAACCCAGCTCCTTCACGCTTCCTACGAGCACCGCACGCCCACGAGATCGCCTCACCGCCACCCACGTCGCCGCGCTGTCGCCCCGCCGCCGTCTGTAGTCGGAGAGAGGCCCGCCGCGTCGAAATGGGAGAGAGAGAGGAAGAGGGGGGGCGGTCGTGGTGGGAGGAAGAAGAAGAGGAAGAAGAAGAAGAAGGGTGGGGGAGAGAGAGAAAATGAGTGATATTTATAGAAAGTCCAGAAATTCTAGAAAATACCAAAAAATTAAAAATTATATTTTCACGATCCTCGGAACGCACCGATCGCAACGGTACCACTGTCGCCTAGGTGAACGACCTGGTTCACCCGCAACGAGGTTCGGAAGGAATTACCGAAACACACACCGGTAATCGGAAAACACGCGTGAAAAAGCCGCGGACACACTTCGAGCCTCCGAAACAACTCCGGATCGCGCCGATCCGAACACGAAAGATGTCCGAAACGAAATTTCGGACACAACAGAGCTGGACAGTTCGAGAAACTAGATCTGGGACCCACGAAGAAGGATCCGAAAGGTCCAGAATATTACAACCCTCCCCCCTTAAAGGAATTTCATCCTCGAAATTGAGAACAACCCAAGGGGAAAGAAGAGGAAGACTCACTCAAACAAGTACGGGAACTACTGACGCATCTCGTCCTCACGTTCCTAAGAAGCCTCACCACCAGAGTGCCGTTGCCAAATCACCTTAACCAAGGGGATGACCTTGCTCCGCAGGCGCTGCTCTCGCCTATCCTCAACGCAGACGGGAAACTCTGGGAGAGAGAGATCTGGAGTCACCTCGGGCCACACAGAAGTCTCAAGCACATGAGAGTCATCGGGCATATACTTCCGTAATATCGAGACGTGGAACACGTCATGCACCGACGCCAACTCAGGAGGTAACTGCAACCGATAAGCTACCTCACCGATGCGCTCTACAATGGGAAATAAACCAACATAGCGGGGACTTAGCTTCCCACGCCGTCCAAAGCACATCACCCCCTTCATCGGAGAAACTCTCAAGAATAGACGATCGCCAACGGCGAACGCGAGAGACTGCCGCCTACGGTCAGCATAGCTCTTCTGTCGACTCTGGGCCGCCAATATGTTCTGACGAACCAGGTGCACAACATCCACACACTGCTGCACCAACTCCGGTCCGGTCAAAACACGCTCACCAACCTCGAACCAATCCAGCGGACTCCGACACGGACGCCCATACAACGCCTCATAAGGAGCCATACCGATGCTCGAATGATAGCTGTTGTTGTAGGTAAACTCCACCAACGGTAGGTGGTGAATCCAACTCCCCTGCCACTCCAGGCAGCAGGATCTCAGCATACCCTCCTAAGTCTGGATGGTCCTCTCTAACTGACCATCTGACTGCGGATGATACGCCGAGCTAAACGCTAAATCCATGCCAAGAGCTCGCTGGAAACTCCTCCAGAATCTAGACGTGAAGGGCGAATCTCGATCCGACACAATGGAAATAGGAATTCCATGCAAAGGCACGATCCGCTCCACATAAAGACGAGCCAACTTGGGCACACTCCAGCTGACTTTGACCGGTAACAACCGAGTCACCTTCGTCAGCCTATCCACCAGCAACCAAATACTGTCCTGCCCACTCGGTGTCCTCGGCAATCCCACCACGAAATCCGTGGTCACGTGGTCTCATTTCCACGTGGGAACATCCAAGGGCTGGAGAGTACCTCCCGGTCGCTGATGCTCCGCCTTCACCTGCTGACAGGTCAGGCACCTGGCCACAAACTCGGCCACATCTCTCTTCATGTCAGGCCACCAGAACTGCCTTCGTAAGTTCCGATACATCTTTGTCACACCCAGGTGTACGGTGTACCTGCTCCCATGAGCCTCGCGCAACACCGCACGACGAACCCGCTCCTCGGTTGGGACGTACAACCTACCACGGAATCTCACGGTTCCGTCCTCGCCGAGCTCCATATCAGCCATAGCTAAAATCCGGGGCAACTCAGGGTCTGCATGCTGAGCCTCTGTCACCTGACGGCGGATAGCAGGCGTGACAGTTAGACTCGCAAGCACCGCGAACCCTGGCTCCTGAGGAATCATGAGCCTGAATGAAACTTCGGGCACTTATTCCCAGAGCCTCCACTTCCTCAACATCAAGGCACTGACCGCGACCTTCTGACTCAAAGCATTGGTGACGACATTCATCCTGCCCGGCTGATAAGACAGGGTGAAGTCACAATCCTTCATAAATTTCATCCAACGCCTCTGCCTGAGGTTAAGGTCCCTCTGCGTGAACACATACCTCAAACTCTGATGGTCAGTGAACACCTCGAACCTCTCACCGTACAGATATTGCCTCCAGATCTTCAACGTGAAGATCACAGCCGCCAACTCCAGGTCATGGGTAGGGTAGTTCTCCTCGTGGGGCTTCAGCTGCCGAGATGCATAAGCCACCACTCTACCATGCTGCATCAACACAGCACCCAATTCGACTCCGGAAGCATCTGTACACACCACAAAACCTCCCGATCCAGAAGGCAAAACCAACACCGGAGCCGAGGTGAGCAATCTCTTCAGTTCCCTAAAACTCTGCTCACACTCATCAGACTAGACGAAAGGCACATCCTTCCGCGTAAGCTTGGTCATCGGGGTCGCAATGCGAGAAACATCATGGATAAACCGACGATAATAGCCCGTAAGCCCCAAGAAACTCCGGATCACCGTCACAGACCTCGGCCTCGGCCACTACATTACTACCTCGACCTTGACGGGGTCCACGGAAAAACCATCACCAGAAATCACGTGCCCCAAAAAGTGCACCTCACGAAGCCAGAACTCGCACTTACTGAGCTTCGCATACAACTGGTGATCTCGCAACGTCTGCAGCACCACACCCAGATGGTACGCGTGCTCCTCGACAGACCGCGAATAAACAAAGATGTCGTCCACAAATATGACCACGAACTGGTCCAGAAACGGACGAAACACCCTCTGCATCAAGTCCATGAAGGCTGCGGGGGCATTGGTGAGCCAGAACGGCATCACCAGAAACTCATAATGCCCGTACCTCGTACTGAACGCAGTCTTCTCCACATCGGACTCGCGAATCCTCAGCTGATAGTAACCGGACCGCAAATCAATCCGCAAGAAGACTCGAGCAGACTGAAGCTGGTCAAACAAGTCATCAATCCGCGGCAACGGATACTTGTTCTTAACGGTTACCTCGTTCAACTGACGGTAGTCAATGCACAGGCTCAGACTACCATCCTTCTTCTTCACGAATAACACGGGCGCACCCCAAGGGGGAAAGTTAGGACGAATGTGCCCCTTGGCCAGTAACTCCTGCAACTGTGCCCGCAACTCTCTCAACTCAGCGGGGGCCATACGGTAGGGAGCCTTCGGCAAAGGTCCCGTACTAGGCACAATCTCGATCATGAAATCAATCTCCCGTTGGGGAGGCAATCCAGGTAAGTCCTCCGAAAAAATATCAAGAAACTCGCACACCACCGGAATGTCATCGACATCCGGCTCCATCCGATCTACCGCGACCACAGAAGTGAGAAAACCCTGACAACCCGCGTCAAAAAAATGACGAGCTTGAATCGCAGAAATAAGGAAGCTGGAAGAGGAAGACCTGATACCTTGGAAATAGAAGGTGGGTCCACGAAGTCGCCAAAAGTAAACCCTCTTCGAGCCACAATCCACCAAAGCATGATGTGTCTCGAGCCAATCCATGCCCAAAATCACATCAAAGTCCTGAAGTGACAACGCATAGAGCCTAGCCGGTAAACTCCGCCCTTCAACCCACACAGGAACCTCATCGAAACCATACGGAGTGATCATAAAATCACCCGAGGGCAACTCCACTGCCAAATCACAGGACAACTGGGTCACCGGCTCCTCAATGCTCAACGTGAAATCCTCCGAAATAAACGAATGAGACGCACCAGAATCAAACAAAACCTGAGCCGCACAACCCAATATCTAAACGGTACCTTCCACGAGCTGCGACGCCACTGCCTCTGCCCTGGTCATGTGTGTAATCTGGCCTCGAGCTCTCTGCCTGCCTCCCACACTAGCTGACTTGGGTAGCGGCAGATATTGTCCCTGCTGCAGCTGCTGCTGCTGTGGCCTCTGCTACTGGGGAACCTGCTGCTGTTGAGGAAACTACTGCTGCTGCTGCCTCTAAGGACAGTCAAGCGCCATATGCCCTGGATGGTCACACCGGAAACAATCTATCGGCACTGTGCACTGCCTGCCTAGATGATACTCGCTACATCGTGGACACGGTCCTTGCGATCCACCCACTGATCCCTGACGCTGAAAAGGAATCGGCTATGATGGGAATCGACACCGAGCCAGTACCTTTTCATATTGCATTTATATCCTTTAGTTTATTTTTATATCCACGAAAAAGTATACGCGTAATTGTACGGCTTTATCGGCCAATGCGTCACTCCCGTAGATTGTGTGGGTTTCTATGTAATTTGTCCGTAGGACCAGCAAGGGGGCCCTCAGCCCTTTCCCATTGGTCCATGTCATCTTGTGGGGCTGGTCAACCATCCTAGGTGGACATCTAGAAGGTTGGACTAGTCATATGCCACATGGGTAGACAAGTGGCCCATTTTGTCCAAGGTAGGCCACCTACCATTCAACCTTCCATTCAACCTGACGGCAAGTGTGCCAGATGAGTACCCTATTCATTCATTAGCAGCGGTGCCAGGTGTTTGGTAATGGACCCAGTTGGGGGTCGCAAAGGGAATAGCCTGATAGAGGACGCGATGATCAGAATCGATGAGCTAGGTGCTCGGCTTGTGTTGGAAGTTGTGTCCTCAGGATAGAATTGGGATCTAGAGAAGTGAATGAAGAGAGAGGGTTATGGGTCTTAGTTGGTAGCTGTGAGCGGTTGGTGAGGCTAGCCGAGTGGTCGACTATGATATCACCATGAAAGGGGCCCAGTTAAGTTTGAAAGTTTCGGAATGTTGTAGGAAGGACCCAATTGTGGCAAGGATCTGTGATATCTGGAGATCCATGTAGATTGGTTACGGTGTCGTCGACTAGGTTGCTATGGTAGAAGACGGCACTTGTCTGTCTTGGAGATATGTGCCGTGGATTGCTCAGGTTATGTCCTGTGGCTCTGTGGTGAGAGTGGAGCCGGGATTGGTAGGTGTCCATTTGGAATAATGGAGATGTAGGCTTTAATGAGAGTATGTAATGGATGATGCCTGAGTACGGAGATACCTGGAGGGATGTCATCGAGTGAGAGCCTTGGTCTTGTGGCCAACCTGGGAGGAATTCCCTGTAAGTCTGAGTCTAGAGTTGACGTGGGCCGAGGATTGTGGAATCTTGTCGTTTGGTTCGCCGTACTTCCCTGAGAGGGTAGAGTTGGCGTGAGGATCAGAATTAGATGCAGTGTCCGAGTGAGGATTGACTTGAGAAGTGATATTGGTCAGTCTAAGAGCCAACGGATGAGCTGTCGAGATATAGAATGAGCTTATCAGGCCTGGTGAAGGCACAAGAAAGAGGAAAGTTGAGCGGGTAAGGACTTCCCGTTGACAAGAAATTGGTGACAGGCGGATGGATTTTTGCAACCAGAAGATGCCAATTGTGGTGAACTGAGGATGGCGAGGCCTTGAGTGGCTGATTATGATGTACCTTTCCCCGAGTGGGATCTGGATTCACAGGAGGTTATGTTGGGACCGGAGTTAGTCTAGTGTTATTGCCGTTCGGCTTGCCGAATATGAGAATGTTCGTGGCATGGAGTCGACGAAATTGTGGCAGCTAATTAAGATGACTATGTGAGCTGATTGAGGCTCAGGGATGGATGTCCCTTGTGAAGGGCGTGAGAATGGTGGCAGGTTTTCGTGGCGCGGGTCGCATCTCCTCGATGTGCGAGAAGGTGGCGATGATGCCATGATGATGTTTCTGCTTGTAATGATGGTCTGGCTGTGTCCCTCAGGAGAGGTGATTTTGCGAGAATTAAGGTTTAGCTGGAGCTCTAGGAGCGTTGCCAGCTAGACAAGTTGTTCTTCTCCTGTGTCATGGAGGTTGCTTCAAATTTCGGGGATGAAATTTTTATAAGGAGGGGAGGACTGTAACAATCAAGATTTTTGGATCAGGAATCCGTGGGTTTCGGAGCGCTTTCGTGAGTCTCGGATCGTGTTTCGTGATTAAATTAGATTTTTAGCTATCGGGCCTTCGGATTCCCGTGTAGGGTGAACGTTGAGTTTCCAGGCTCTGGGACGTTGCATGCGAGTTATGCATTTTCCGAGGATCGTAGGGATGATTTTTTTCCAATTTTTTTTTCCCAAATGTTTAAAACCCTAAATATTTTCCTATAAATATAACCCTTCATCCCCCCTTCTCTTCATTCTCTCATTTCTCTCCCCCTCTCTTCTCTCGTTCTCCCTTTCTCTCCCTCTCTTCTCCGACGGCCGACGAAGGACGGCGAAGGTGAGGCGGAGGGGACGTGGGCAGTGAGCGATCGAGGATGGAGTGAGGAATAGGGCGGTGGCGTAGTGGAGCTCGTTCACGAGTTCGTGAAGTCGGCGTGGGTTCGAGGTGCATTTTCTCATGGAATCGGCGTCCTCGATACGGGATCTCATCGTGAGAGGTAGGGGGATGGATCCCTGGCCCTTGCATTCCTTTTCCTCACCTTTTGTAGGCTGAGGTGAGGTCGAGGGTGATTTTCTTTCACACCGGGGTTAAAAGGCATCATTTTGGGGTGAGCAATGGATTCGTCATTTTGATCATGTTTTTGGGGTTTGTTTGGGCCCTCTCGGTAGTTTAGAGGGTGGGGAATGGTTCCCCCATGTTTTCCCCATCACCCGGGGTGATTGGGGCGTGGAATAGGGCCCCTCGGATGGGGTTCGGTCAGTGCATCGTCGGAATCAGTCGACCGACCCAGTGGGTTCAGTTGACTAGTTGGCGTTCGCCACAAGAGCACGAACTACCCTAGTTCGGTCGACTGACCCAGCCGATTCGGTCGACCGACTAGGACAGGGCTTCGCTCGGCTGCGGGCTGGTCGACTGACCCACTGGGCCAAGTCGATCGACCCTGTGGGTTGGTCAACTGAAATGCAGTCCCCTTGCCCGTTTTGGCCTCTGATCGACCCGGTTGAGGCCCTTTGGTCGACCTTTGGCCCCGTGGATACCTAGGACCTCGTGGGGACCAGATTCTTATTTTAGAGCAACCATTGTATCTCGATTAGCATGCCCATATGATTTTAAGGGTCCGAGTGACCCCGTATGTTTCGACCTTCCTTGTTGTGCTAGATCGAGTCACCGTATACCGGTGTAGGTGCGGAGGACTGTCCCTGCACGATGTTAGCTTCTTCGAAACACATTTTTCCCATGTGGGCCATGAGTATGGCCAATCACTGTGAGTCTCGTGACCCAACCAGGGGTTGGGGGTTTCGTAGCTTCCTTTGGAAAGGGAATGGACCCGACGATTCTGAGCCACCTTAAGAGTCCTTTTGACCATGGTTTTAGACTCTTGGACTAGGATAATTTGACGGCATAGTGCCATATGGTACAAAGGCCTTAGGATGAGTCGCATGACTCTATGGCCGTTAGATTAGCGAGTCTAGCTAGTCGTCCTGAGTCTGGTAGCACCGAGCCACCCTGTGTTCTGTGATACTTACGACGGGTGTGTGTGTAGCCGTTGGTACTTTAGTGTTTCTTCTACCAAGGGTTTTACCTCGAGTGACCTCCCACTAGATGGAGCTGACCTGGGCACGTAGTTGCTTACCCACCGGGGAGTGGTGGAGGCTTTACCCGAGTAGATGATTTTTAAGCTGGTTGCCGTAGGGCCCCTTGCCTTTGCGTCCGAGTCCGGGCTGGGGGGAAAATCGACTAGAGGACCCGACTTAGAGCAGATGGTTTGTGTGTGCATACGTGGTTGGGGGCTTCAAAGGCGTGCTAATGAGCATGAGCCTAGCTAGTTTTTGTTCTGTGGTATTGTGTACGGTGTCTCAGTTTCCATCTAGGGCGAGTAGGGAGACACCTTAGGTTGCGGTATAAGTCATCGGATGATGCATCCGGCCTTGCTGCTTGTGAGCAGTTCTCCTGTCACGCGAGATAAGTTTCTTCATCGTTCTTCGGGTGACTTCTATGCACTTTTCCCGATGTTGAGGTCTAGGGTCCCGGTAGAGTTACCAAGGTTTCACCCGTAGATAATGTAGGGTTCACGACGGTGAGGTTGTGACTATGCCTCGGACCGTGTGGTCTTGAGTCGGGCCTTCGTCAGTGAGGACAGGCCTGCACGACGGAGATGTCGTTGTTTTCCCTTCCTGGTAGTGTGGCCAGGGTTTCCTTGTTAGTGTGGCGATCTCCGACTATGAGATCGGAGTTTGCTTATCGTTGTCGTTAGGAGTAGCTTAGAGAGTCTTGGTTCCACCGGCTACCATTTTCACTGTTCATGCCATGACTGTTACTTCCATAATTATTGTTGATGTTGCTACTCCTATTACTGTTATTATTGTTATCGCTGTTGTTTACCGCCGTTGTTTCATGGTGGGGATCTGCGGGACCCCTACTAAGCCAATGAGATGAGGCTCACCCCTTTCTTTTCAGGTGTTGCGGTTTCTCCTCGAGGTTCAGAAGTGTAGCGTAGATGATGGGGACATCACCTCCCATGCCCACCTTCACAGCTCGTCTCCTCGCCCCGGTTGCATTCGGCATGGTTTAGTCATTTAATTTTGAGTCCTATGTAATTTTACTTGAGTCATTTGATGTAATTTGCATTTTATTTGAGTCATGTCCCTAGGTCTTGCATTTATTTTCCTATGTTTGAGTGTCATTAGAGTGTGTAATGTGCTAATTGGGCCCATTTCTTCGGGCTTGGCCCAATGAGCTCCCCTACCCCTTCGGTTATTTGTCAATGAGTCTTTTGTCAGGGTCTTATTGTAAAATGTGGGTTTCCTATATATAGGGCCCCATTTCCTTCATTTGGAGGGAAATGAATGAATCAATGAAAAATGCCATTTGAGTATCCAAAGCTTAGTTTAGTGGAGTGATTCCAACATTTTTTGGGTGAGAAACCCTAGGGGAGAGATTCCCCACCCTTCCCTCTCCTAATCCCTCTTTTCACTCCACTTTCTCTCTCCTCAACACCCAATTTCGAATTTTCTTCTCTCTCCTCCTTTCCCAACCACCTCAACCCCCACCTACCATCATTAAAGCCCGCCACTTCCCCATGGCCTCCATTACTCCACCCCCTAGTCCCAAGGACATCCCTCACCATTCCAACACCATCCTCCACATTCCAACACCACTTTCTCCATTCCAACACAATCAACCCCTTCCCCACACAACCCCACAACTTCCAAAGCATATTTGAATTTGAAATCCACCCTTCCCTCCACTCACTTGTGCCCCCCCTCACCTTCTCCTCTCACCCACCTTCCCAAATTCGTAGCTCCTCCTCCCACCACCTGTTAGACCCCCTTCCAGACCCCATTCTTCCCTTCCCCCACCTTAGAACACCCCCTCCTAGATCCCCTCACAGCCCGGGCTTTCCCCACACTCATCCACCCCCATTTCCCCTCCCATATACCCCATTCCCCCCCATCATCATCAACCTACAGCTCTCAATTGAAGATCTACAGCAGACCAGCAACTTGCAGCGGCCACCACGACCTCCTCCGAACGAGTTTGAAGACCCAAGAGCCATCGTCGGAAGCGTCTGCCAGTCGCCTTCTCAACCGAAGTGGTTTCGTCTTCTTCCGATCTCCGAGTCGTCCAGGAGTTCCATTCTCCCACAGCTGTACGGTTCTGCCTCGGCTGAGGACCTGAGCCGGCTTAGAAGCTCTGCCACAACCAGCCCCGAAGGAATCAGTCCTCAAGTCCTTCTTTAAAGTTCTTCACCGGCCTGTCTACTTTCAGAATCAAGAAGCGGAAGCTCATTCAGCATCCGGGAACAGAAGTTACCAATTTTCTTCCACGGTCGCGCGGCTCTGCCTTCCCCAGTCTGCATCGACACCTCCTCACTCTTCTGGCTCCACAGATCGTCTCCGTTCTCTTCTGGCATCCCGTTTCTTTTTCTGCAAAGAGGACTCACCCACGGTTCTAACGGCACTAACGGCATCAAATTTGGAGTTCGGGAGCGGCCAGGACAGCCTCTGCATCCTACTATTGGTGACCTGCCCCTGCTAGTCCGAGAAACAGAGGCCCTGTTCAAGCTTCTGCCCCGACCTGCAACGACTCCAGAAGAAATTACAAAAATTCTGAGGCATTCCCCTTCCTGTTAAGAAGATTTCGCCGCTAGTGTCGCCATCAGAAAAATTCCTGAGCAAGATCTACAACAGCAACACCGACCCTCTGTCCTGGTTCGCAGACAGCAGGCAGATTCGGCGTCCACCCTTATTCCTCGTTCTTTGCTTTGGTTTCCCCACCCCGCTTGGCCGGCTGAAGGCCCCTCCCTGTGTGGAGGTAGTATTGATGTAATATCATTAACCCCCACCCCAAGTTACCCCTCCTGCGAGAGGTGTAGTGGTGTACTTTGTTTGGGCAGGTCAAGCGACACCGCCGCGGCGTGTGGGGATCCACTCGCCTCCCCGCTCGCCCTCGTCCCCGACCGGGACCGGTTTCTTCAAACCGGTCGAGTAAGTGCTCAAACCTTCACTCCACGTAGTGCTTGTCTTTCAATATTAGTTCTTAATTCCGCTGGTTATGCGAGTGAGAGCCCGATCCTCAAGCCCCGTTGTCTTGAGTGATCACCGTGGGAAGAGTGCAACCGGTGCCTTCGGCACTTCGTCGGCCCCGTTGAATTGGGCTTCCAAATCCATTGGGAATCAAATCTTGTCCTTGCTGGCCCTCTACCAGCAAGGGCCCAACCCCACATCCTCCCCTTGGCATTGCCAAGTCACCCCGGGCTTGGGTGAGTGACGATAGAGCGGTGGCCTAACTTGGCCCGTTTTGAATGTGATTGTGCTTGCTTGCCTAAGTCTTAGGTTGTGTCACATCAAGTGGTATCAGAGCAAGTCTTTGATTTGTTCTCACAAGTCAAGTCCATGGGCACGCTTGCATTAGAGTTCTCATCGGATCGTTCTATGCATTATCCACCTCCCATTGTCATTGAGTCTACCGACCAAAAGGCCCCAATTCCCATCATATCCCAAGCATACCTACCTAATGGGAGCCCCACAGAAATTGAATTCATCGACATGGAAGAAGATAATTGGGTATCCCCCGAAATTATAGCCACCCTCTCTACGACTGGACAAATTATGCACAACGGAGACATAGTCTTCGTTGAATTCCATAAATGATTCGGGAAGACTAAGTATTTGGATGGGGCTTGGTGTCAAAAGGGAACATTGGCGGGTCCATGTATAATCCTAGGAAAGAAATGGTTAGATGAAAGGAATGCCGACATCGACCCAACACGTCGGACTTGCCTAGTGCATTCGCCACACCTTTCGGGAACCTTTAAATTCAACAACCTTATATTCTCCCACCCGCGGGAATCCCGCCCTTGTTCACCACCCCGGGTGCACCATACTCCGGCCATCATCACCCCACCATCAAAGAACCTTCCCGCTCCATTAGCTTTGGAAGAAGTAGTCCACACCACAACCATAGGTCCCCATACCCAATTGGCCCCATGACCAACTCTCCACCTAGGCCCATGGTAACCCTCACCACTACCTCTCCATCACCCCCAAAAGGGGACACTCCTCCCAAAACCAATCAACCCAAACCCCTTCAACCCACCCATCTTCCTCTTCCTACCCCAATCCTATCCCAACCTAAGCCTCCAATACTTCCACTCCCAAACCCCACACTACCAATCCCAAACCCAGTTTCCCTTTACCCTCCACCCCGGGAGCACCACACACCAACCTTCATCACCCCAAAAGACCCTCTCACCTCCTTGGTAGAAGAACTCATACCCAATTCAATAGTTGAGGACACTCCAAACCCACTCCCCACCTTGGAGGAAACCCAAGTCCAAGTTGAGAAAGAAACATCACACGATGGTCCTCACCTTACATCACCCTCTCTAGTTGGGACCAAGCTGATCTTAGGAGAACCCATTGTTAGTTGGCTAAAGAAGAGCCCAATTAGAGAGATCCGGGCCCATGTTTTCCCTCCCATAGAACAAGACCTTCCCTTAGTGCCCTTCTTCTCCTATCACACCACAATCCAAGCATCCTATCAAGTGGAGACCTTAGAGGACCTTCTCAAGGGCATAGCATGGCAATTAGAGATGACTAGAATGTTGACTCCTATGGTAGAACAACCTAGGAGCCTTAGCCTCCTACACCTATGCATAGGGTCTATCACCTCGGTTTGCACCATTGGTTGCTACACTAGCGACCTCCTTCTATTCCTCCCTACATCCGATGAGCCCAACCTTCTCCTCGATTTAGAGCTTCTTATCTCGGATAGAAAGTCAAGCCCTCCACTCATGGCCGACCCACTTGCCAAGAACATTGGCCCAACTATCATGGAGAAGGATGACTTAGCACCTTTTGAGGATCTTGAGGACATGGAGTTCCTCCCCCTAGGTAACCCATTTTATGATCCATATGATCCATTCCAATGGGAGTCAAGAGACTCGTGTGACCCAAACACCTTATCCACCACCCACCTTTCCCTAAACCAACTCACAATGTTTGACCCAATTCACTCCATCTTAGACCCGGGTTACTCCTTGGGAGCCATAACCTTGGACCACATATCCCTAGGTAATAAGGTTGTGCCCCACCCCATGATGACCACCTTCTTAGATCCATTCGATCCTTTCCAATGGGAGTTCAAAGGTTGTCCCACACCTATACACATAGAAGTCACCTTTGGGAAAATCATGCATGTGTCTAGGCTTACCATACACCTTGGCATGAACACTATGTTGGGTCCATTCATTCATATCACCCACATGTCAATAAGAAAGTATGAGTGGTCCACATTCGGATGTCATGGTCCTCCTTCATTCATCATGGATCTTAAGCATGTCAAAAGCATCTACGGATGTCCGGGTCTCCCCACATTCATCACCACTTTGCATGATAGGTTCACCTATGGGTGCCCCGGCCCACCTAGGCCCACCAAAGTCTACATGACAACATTGCATGATAAGTCCACATATGGTTGCCCCGGCCCTCCAAAATCCATCAAAGTCTTCTTGGCATCAAAGCATGATCGGTCTACTTTTGGTTGCCCAGGTCCACCCATCACCCCTAGAATGTCAACATTCACGAAATTTCATGAAAGCCTTTGCAAGCACATAAGCAAAAAGAGTGAGGCTTATAAGAGGTGGGCCGACTCTCATCGGCGTCACCAAGACTTCCATCAGGGTAACTTTGTGATGGTAAGGACTGAGAGGCTCTCCCCGGGAGTCATCTCCAAATTGAGGCCACGTGGGACTGGTCCCTTCCAGGTCTTGAGGCGCATTGGTGCAAATGCCTATGAGTTAGATCTCCCCGAGGAGTATGGAATAAGTCCCACATTCAATGTTGCCGACCTAGTGTCATATAAGGGACCCACGGTGGTACCTAGTGAGGAGATTAAGCCTACATCTTCCCTTGAGAGAGCACCCACCCGTGAGGAGAGACCACCAGCCAAGAGAGCCCAGCGTGAACAAATTGAAAAAATATTGGATGAACAAGTCACTACCACTCGGAGCAAGGTATACGAGCGCTATCTCGGCAGGTGGATGGATCGGTCTCGTTCGGGAGGCTTGATGGCAGTACCACTTCTACACCCTCCAAGGAGGGAAGGACACTTACTCGACAGAGTCGAGTTCTCCGCACCCCGGGAGTATGATAGGGACATCATCTCCCATGCCCACCTTCACAGCTCGTCTCCTCGCCCCGGTTGCATTCGGCATGGTTTAGTCATTTAATTTTGAGTCCTATGTAATTTTACTTGAGTCATTTGATGTAATTTGCATTTTATTTGAGTCATGTCCCTAGGTCTTGCATTTATTTTCCTATGTTTGAGTGTCATTAGAGTGTGTAATGTGCTAATTGGGCCCATTTCTTCGGGCTTGGCCCAATGAGCTCCCCTACCCCTTCGGTTATTTGTCAATGAGTCTTTTGTCAGGGTCTTATTGTAAAATGTGGGTTTCCTATATATAGGGCCCCATTTCCTTCATTTGGAGGGAAATGAATCAATCAATGAAAAATTACCATTTGAGAGTCCAAAGCTTAGTTTAGTGGAGTGATTCCAATATTTTTTGGGTGAGAAACCCTAGGGGAGAGATTCCCCACCCTTCCCTCTCTTAATCCCTCTTTTTCACTCCACTTTCTCTCTCCTCATCACCCAATTTCGAATTTTCTTCTCTCTCCTCCCTTCCCAACCACCTCAACCCCCACCTACCATCATTAAAGCCCTCCACTTTCCCATGGCCTCCATTACTCCACCCCCCCTAGTCCTAAGGAGATCCCTCACCATTCTAACACCACTTTCCCCATTCCAACACAATCAACCCCTTCCCCACACAACCCCACAACTTACAATGCCATTTCAAATTTGAAATCCACCCTTCCCTCCACTCACTTGTGCCCCCCCTCACCTTCTCCTCTCACCCACCTTCCCAAATTCGTAGCTCCTCCCCCCACCACCTGTTAGACCCCCTTCCAGACCCCATTCTTCCCTTCCCCCACCTTAGAACACCCCCTCCTAGATCCCCTCACAGCCCGGGCTTTCCCCACACTCATCCACCCCCATTTCCCCTCCCATATACCCCATTCCCCCCCATCATCATCAACCTACAGCTCTCAATTGAAGATCTACAGCAGACCATCAACTTGCAGCGGCCACCACGACCTCCTCCGGACGAGTTTGAAGACCCAAGAGCCATCGTCGGAAGTATCTGCTAGTCGCCTTCGCAACCGAAGTGGTTTCGTCTTCTTCCGATCTCCGAGTCGTCCAGGAGGTCCATTCTCCCATAGCTGCGCGGTTCTGCCTCGGCTGAGGACCTGAGCCGGCTTAGAAGCTCTGCCGCGACCAGCCCCGAAGGAATCAGTCCTCAAGTCCTTCTTCAAAGTTCTTCATCGGCCTGTCTACTTTCAGAATCAAGAAGCGGAAGCCCATTCAGCATCCGGGAACAGAAGTTACCAATTTTCTTCCACGGTCGCGCGGCTCTGCCTTCCCCAGTCTGCATCGACACCTCCTCACTCTTCTGGCTCCACAGATCGTCTCAGTTCTCTTCTGGCGTCCCTGTTTCTTTTGCTGCAAAGAGGACTCATTCACGGTTCTAACGGCGCTGACGGCATTAAATTTGGAGTTCGGGAGCGGCCAGGACAGCCTCTGCATCCTACTGTTGATGACCTGCCCCTGCTAGTCCGAGAAACAGAGGCCCTGTTCAAGCTTCTGCCCCGACCTGCAACGACTCCAGAAGAAATTACAAAAATTCTGAGGCATTCCCCTTTCTGTTACGAAGATTTCGCCGCCAGTGTCACCATCATAAAAATTCTTGAGCAAGATCTACAACAGCAACACCGACCCTCTGTCCTGGTTCGCAGACAGCAGGCAGATTCGGCGTCCACCCTTGTTCCTCGTTCTTTGCTTTGGTTTCCCCACCCCGCTTGGCCGGCTGAAGGCCCCTCCCTGCGTGGAGGTAGTATTGATGTAATATCATTAACCCCCACCCCAAGTTACCCCTCCTGCGAGAGGTGTAGTGGTGTACTTTGTTTGGGCAGGTCAAGCGACACCGCCGCGGCGTGTGGGGATCCACTCGCCTCCCCGCTCGCCCTCGTCTCCGACCGGGACCGGTTTCTTCAAATCGGTCGAGTAAGTGCTCAAACCTTCACTCCACTTAGTGCTTGTCTTTCAATATTAGTTCTTAATTCCGCTGGTTATGCGAGTGAGAGCCCGATCCTCAAGCCCCGTTGTCTTGAGTGATCACCGTGGGAAGAGTGCAACCGGTGCCTTCAGCACTTCGTCGGCCCCGTTGAATTGGGTTTCCAAATCCATTGGGAATCAAATCTTGGCCTTGCTGGCCCTCTACCAGCAAGGGCCCAACCCCACATCCTCCCCTTGGCATTGCCAAGTCACCCCGGGCTTGGGTGAGTGACGATAGAGCGGTGGCCCAACTTGGCCCGTTTTGAATGCGATTGTGCTTGCTTGCCTAAGTCTTAGGTTGTGTCACATCAGTAGAGGTTCGTAGTGCCAGCTTGCCAGAGCCGGGGGCGTACTCAACGATAGAGTACGTTTCTTTCCCTGTAGACTGTACTTTGTAGATTGGACTCTATAGTTAGTTTATTAATTAAAAATATAATTTATTTCTTGTTATTTAATAAATTAATTTTTTAAGTTATTTCTTACATTATTTTAAATTTCAATGTACCTCCACACACTAATTAATCCTTCCAAGCCTTCTGGCTCGTGGGTGCTAGGATTCGAATGGTATCGGGTAATTTTCGGTATCCGGATCTTAGGTCGTTACATAATTCATGTCTCGCGGAGTCTTACAGAGGCCTTAGTGAAAAAGTTCTAATCCGACGAAGGAAATATCCAACGGAGGGTTCTAACTTCACCAAGAAAGGGCTTTGCGATGAAACCAAAAATATAGTAACCAATAGATACACATCACCAGAGTGACATGATCTTCAAAATGAAATAATACTCGTTGAATCAAATATCTTGGTAAGATACTGAAGATAAATAATTAAATCAGAGGATTATAACAGGAACAACTCAATCACATGTTAACATCTAAGTCCTTTAAGCATGATGATATCAATTCACAGAAAAGAGTTGGACATGAAGATCACTGATAACATGAAGGTAGGATGAATCATAGGAAGAATTTATAAGATCAAAAGAAACAACTTTATTGGGTTAATCATCTTCAATATGATTTACCTAATCATGTGGTTGCTTAGATGACATGCTTAAAGAAAACATGATTTTGGGCTTCAAAATTTATAGATTTGACATGCTGGAAAAACTAGAGTTTCAGGTGAACCGGAAGAAGAACGTGGTCGCTACAGATGTCGCGTTTTGGAATGCGATCTTTCTTGTAACCGTGATCTTAGGTTGAATTTCAAATAAAACAAATCCCCGGGTGTTCATTAGAAAATCAAGTCCAGGATGTAGGACGCGCGTTCAACAAATCGTGTCCCTTTGATTAGATGTGATTTAAATGAACTATCCAAAATTAAAAAATATAAGTATGATCGCGGTCTATCAGGCGCACACGTTTAGAACCCGGTCCCTGTGACCACTGCGATATGAAACAGAAGGTTCGTTCCGGCGAGAAAACACGGAAACGACGATACCTCCTCAATAAAACTTAAAATACATGCTTATTACTCAATAAAAAATAAGGAAAACAGTATAGAAATGAACTAGACATGCATCTAAATCTATTTGCTTGATCAATTAGTGTTTAGCCTAAGAGATCACCTATCTTAGATCGGATTAAGGAAGAAGGAAGAAGAACGTGAAGAACGCCCCAAAACCTCGCTCTCCTCCTCAAAATACGCCCTTAAACTCTCGGACAGTCTTCCACCAATGCGATAAAAGTTGACTAGAGGATGTTAGGTTTATTTTTATTGATTAAAACCACCCAAAAAGTCCAGATTCGGCCCAAGAAAGTCAAGGATTAAATCTGCCCGAATTTCAACGTTCAACCCCGGAATTGCGACACCACCACCTATTCTAGCCCTAATTAGGGTTAGGGTTTGATAGATGATGACCTTTTCTAGTGGGTTAGGGTTTAGGGTTGACAATTTGGCCATTAGGTTCTAGATTTAAGCTCAACTAGCCCATTTAAATTGGGGGTTTAGGGTTTCTCCGATTTTAGTCCCATTTATTCATAATTTAGCCCAATTAGGTTTATCTTTTAATCCATACTTTAATTAAAATTCTCTCTTGAGATTTTAATTAGTTTCCTTATAATTATTTTATATTTTTCAAAGTTTAATTCCATATTTAATTCAAGAGAATTTAATTATTTAATCTATTTTATATTTTAAAAATTTTAATTTTATCATTAAATCAAGGAATTTCAATCATTTAACATAATTGTTTGTGTTTTATTCTATTAGCACAATTAGAATTAGGGATTTTAGGAATTTCATATTGTAGAGATTAATTTCTTCTTTTAAGCCCAATAAACTTTTAATTATTAGCCTATTTCATAATTATAAGAACTACCAATTTTATTTAGCCTATAACAATTATATTAAAATTATCCTTGTTATTTTTATGAAATTATATTTATTTAATTATATTTTTCTTTTAATTTGGGTTACTATAGAAGGGGAGGGGGGTTGCAGAGGTGTGAGGGGAGGGAGGGGGTCGGGGCTGGTGGGTTCACCAAGGGAGCTGCAAAGGTGTGAGGGGAGGGTGGGAGCTCGACAGAGGTCGTCGGACATGGGGGAGAGGGGTTGCAGTTGGCTCTCTCTCTCTAGATGATGTCCTGGGTTGAGGTAGGGGTTCACTGGCTGGCAGGTTCACTAGGGGGATGCAGAGGTGTCAGGGGAGGGTGGGGGTCGGCGGAGCCTACCGGAGTTAGGGGGTGGGGGGTCTGCCCCTTCTTCTTCTTGGAGGTCTTAGTTGCCACATCGACTGACAAGGATGAGAAATCGGCAGATGGCTCAGTGGCAGCGATGGCCACTTTCTCCTTTTGTTGGAGCATCTCCATGGTCTCATGCTCCGTCGAGTCTAGATCCCACACTGACACCGTCGTCACCGTTGTTGGAACGCTCTGCGCTCTCTCTCTAGATCTCTCTCGATTTCGATGGATGGGGTTGGGGCTGGGGGGGGGGGGTTCACCAAGGGGCTACAACGGTATTAGCGGAGGGTGGAGGGTCAACAGAGCTCGCCAGAAGTGGGGGAGAGGGGTTGCAGGTAAGGGTGAGGAGTGCTCGATGAAGGTGAGGAAGAGAAAAGAGAAAGGCGAGTTGTCGGAGGTGAGGGAGAGGGGTCGCAGGGCACCCGGCCCTCTCTCTCTCTCTCACACACACATACACATACATAGGGGCATTTTTGTCTTTTTACATGTTCAAATGGTTTCTTTGTTGATAGACTTAGAATCACATGGGTATAATCACGATAATACGACCCATATCAGGGTTTTTTTGATAATACGATAAAAACAGAGAGATAAATATAAACATCATTTTTATAGGGATATAATTGTAAAATTCTCTTCTCTGATCGATACCTGAAATGTGTCCTGTAGATGCAGTTATCTTTGCATGAAAGATCATTTTAACTGATGCAGGATACGCAGAACTCTTAGAATTTTAAATCATTGATTTCAAAAATAATGGTGACGAACATCCTAATCTCTCGCTTGTTGTCCCCATTTCATGAGTAAGAATACAAGTTCTTTTGTAAATTAGTAAGCCAATAGCTAGGGAGCGGGTACTCTTTCAAATTGATTAGTCACGTGAGAGGTTCACAAACTCCCCTACTATCAAAGTCTTCGTCTCCGAATTTATATCGGATATGGAAATAAATTGGTGCCCGGTCTCTCACACAAACCACTCCACTCGCATCTCACACCGGCTACATCCAATTCTTTCCTGTTTACGAGGCACCACTGCAGGTGCCGACCCTACACGATGGTTAGGAGTCCCTTGGTCTCTCTAAATAGCTTCTTTTGAGTTCCTTGGCAAGTTTCCGTGTGTTCCCTCGTACATAGAGAAAATAGTTTTCGGCAACATCTCAAAATGTTTAGCTATTTTTTGTAGTCTATCACTCTCTAATAACTTTCACCTTGAATGTATATATATATATATATATATATATATATATATATATATATCTGATATGGGGACTAGATTAGTATTTGGCCCCTCACACGGACCACAGATCTCTCTGACGGTCATTAACATACACTTTGATTTTAGCTTTTCAATATTTTATAAGTTCAATCTAAACATATAAATCACCTAAGAACCTTATATTTTATGTCAAATTGAATAAAAGAAACCTAGAAGTTATGGTGGGCTTTATTTAATATTTTATGTCAATCCAATAGCCCCGAAACACAAAGAAAAAGTAAAAAAAGAAGAAGAAGAAGAACGCACAGGCACAACAAGGGAGCGAACGAAGTCAAAAAGAGCTGGTCCCCGTTAATTAGTCACTTACGTAATCTCTAGTTCTTTCCTTCCTTTCTGCGAGATATTTTCTTAGTCACAGACGGCCGTTAATAATTCTGTTAAGAGACTCCTCGGCGGTGAACTCACGGCAGGTCACGAGAGCAGGAGCCGCTGAGACGTGGCGGCTGAGCTGAGGCGGTGCGCGTGCGTTGTCGACCACCTCACCGACCCCCCCCCCCCCGCCCCCCCGAACGCACCACCAGGCGGCCGCCACTCGTATCTTGTGATCGCTTGATCGCTGGATCCTGGGTCCCATCGAATCAACGACTTGGACGATCCCGATGGGTCGGGAAGGGATGGGCCAGCAGGGTTGGAGGTGGGAACCTGCCACGTAAGCCCTCGGCCACAGCGTTTAGTTTCGGAAGTGCCACCCACCCACGCACACGTTTACGTGGTTTTTAACGTGCGGCATTTTTCATGTGCATGGGGGGGCCTACGTACGTGTGGCACGGGGCCACTCATTCTGCCGAGATGCGCGCCGGTCCGGAGTCCGGACCCCTTCTCTTTAGCTTGCAAGATTTCGTGTTCGCGTACGAGGCTCCGTTTTGAACGTACGTCGAGTGTGAGTTTTTGTTTTTCAAAACTTTTAAAGGGAGAGAAAGTTATTTTAAGATAATTTTTAAAAATTTTAAAATCTATTATTTCTTTTTATCTCTCTCTAAAATTTAAAATCTACATAATATAAAATTTAATAAGACTGATGTTGAAGAATCAACGGGTGAATTGTGGTTAGAGGTGAAATATCACTTGTAACAGATAAAAATGATTTTGAGAGGACAGAGATTCTAATGATCGAAAATTTTAAAATCTCTTTCTAACTTCGATTCCTTAATTGAATTAACATAATTGAGTTTAAAATTTTTGTCAGTTGTATTCCTAGATTTTTATAAGTTTGAGTCCATTTATTCAGAGAGGGAAATGGTTACTAGATTTTAGAAGTTGATTTATGAAGGATCGTCAACGGATCTAGTGGGTTCACGGTGATGCGGGACGGACACGGAGACCGACTCTAAGTGATGCGGACCTCGGATTCTAAATGCGGACACGGCCAGCAACATACAACAATGGAGACACTTTGGCCCGACACTAAGAGTTCCTATGGGCTATACGCCGTTAACAGAAACGCAAGCTCACTCGTCGTCCCAAGCGAGGGGAAACGCGGATCCGCGCGGTTGAGAAACCGGCAGAGTCAAGGGTGGTCGACTCACTCCCGTGCTCGGATCGAGCCACGGGACGGGTCACTCTCTCGCTCACAGCGATGACATGGACTCACGGGCTAGGTTCCTATCGCACTCAGCAGCGGCACACGACCATATACTAGCTAAGTAAGCAAATGCCAAGAAGTCGAGATCGTTACCTCCACGCTCCCGGCGTGGGGAAGACAACCCCGGCCAATCCTGTACTCCCGGTTAAACAAATACACTGCAGTACAAACATTTGACCCACTCCACGCAGGGAGGTAATAGGTCACATGTGGGGCCCGGGAGTAGCGGGAATTAGGTTGACGGGCAGCATCTTAATGTCGTCCGTTGGCGTCGAAACCCGCGTTTTAGTGCTGTCCGGATGGCGCGATCTACGGGTTCGTGGGGCCCACGTGCTGCTCAGCCCTCCAGACCTTACGGGGTGGGTCCCGCTGTGGTGGAGACACCTGGAGGCGCGCCTCCTTGGACGGCGGCAGGGCTGGAACGCCGGTCGGAGGCCGGGCGGCTCCGATCACTACTTGTCGGAAGTGCTGTCCACGGATCTGCAACCTCTATTTTCTGGCGCGTGACCCGGCAAGATCGGCTACTGCGATCAGCACCGACGTCGGATCGGCACGAAACTAGCGCCGTTGGAATGCTGACTTGAAATCCGTCGACCCTATGGGACTCAAAAAAATTCCCCGGAGTCATGCTTCTGATGGGCGATTTTAGAATCGGCATGTTCTCAGTCTCAGATCTGACTGGGCAGAAATTGAGTTTCCTGAGAGTCGACATTGACCGTGGGGTAGACCTCCGAATCAGAAGATGAGCTATTCATGAAAGTTGTAGAGGGGAGAGAGAGGAAAACAGAAATAATTCTTATGACCGATTTGGTGGAGGTTTGGATAGGGAAAAATATTTTATATTGGCGGGTGGTCGGATCTGGACAGAGGCAGACAGAACTAAGTGAGATATGAAAGTGATTTTATAAAATAGGTGAAGGCCTTTAGAAATTCCACGAAAATTCTTGGATGGAGAGGGTGTTGGACAGAACCTCCAGTAAAAATGAGAGCTCAATAAAAAATCAAGAAAAGGTCCGAAGAGGGGAAACTCAGAGCTACTGTGAATCTGGACTGAAAGCTGGCAGATCTAGGTGGAAAGGAAGAACGAAAATGGAAAATTACAAAATGGAAGCTAGAAGCCCAATCAAATTTTCTGGGACGTGATGAAGACCCCTGGAACTCACCCTGAAAGTTTGGGCACCGGATGAACTCGTGGCTGAGAGCTAAAATTCTGAGAATGGCCTGCTGTCACCCGATTGGAAGAATACCGACGAAGGTGGTGGCGGTGCAACGGCGGCTCGATGGCGGCGGCGACGGCAACGACGAACTCCACACCAGATAGATGAGACTTCCCACCTTAGAACACAGCCTACCCAACTGTAAGAAGAAGAGAGGAGAGAGAGAGAGAGAGAGGGGCGGCCCTTACTTGGAGCTCCAACAAAAATCTGATTTTCTTATGCATTAATTCCCTTCAAAATGAAAATACAAGCAATATATATGAAATATAAAAAGACATCAACTAACCCTAGATCTAGGGTTAGGGAGGGTAAAAGAGGGAGTCCATATTTTATTCTCCCATGTGATTTGGACCAAATTAAAATAAAAATACAAACCAAATAAAATACATTAAAAGAGGGGCGCCCCCTTGACTTTGGGTGATTCCACTTTGGACTTTGTTAACCTCTTGTCCCCCCCTTGGTCCAACTCTTCTAGAAGCCCACAATGGAAGGTTGACTGACCCCACATGGGCCCTAGAGGTGAGGTGGATCAATGGGAGAAGGGGAAGGGGGCCCGCAGGACCCAGGTGGTCCCAAATTACAAATAAACCCCTATTACAATCTGAATTACAAACTGAATAAAATACACACTACACGCAAATAAGTCCCAATAAATACTATAAATACCGAGACTCAAGGGGGAGTCTCCAGGATGTCTCCGAGCCAGATGGAAGCCGAGGTAGCCTGAGTGGTGCTCCGCGTACGGTATCGACGGCTCGTCGATTCGTGCTTCTCGCTCGCTTTGGTGTCCGCACCAATTCTCCTTGGGTGGGAGAAACTCGACCCTGTCGAGTAAGGGTATGCATCGCTCTAGTAGCGCTCCAGTAGGTCCGGATCTATCCGCTGCAACTCTCCACAGGTGATCCAAGTATCCTCGGTGGCGGGTCGCCCTCTCCATCGCACTAGGTAGCGCGGGTAGGATCCACTCCTGGTAACTGTCACCTGCTCATCTAGTATATGATCGATATGCTCTCGCTGCTGTGGAAATGGGGCCGGTGGTGGACACTTAGGTGTGGAATCACTCTCAATGGGAGGAGATGGCTCAAAAGGCTTACTAGGGATCACCACCGGGTCCCTATATGCAATTAGATCCGACACATTGAAAGTTGAGCTTATACCATATTTCTCGGGCAGGTCCACAACATACACATTGGATCCAAAACGTTTCAACACTCTAAATGGACCGGCTCCACGAGCTTGCAATTTCTTTACGGTTCCAGAGGGAAACCGTTCAGGTCTTACCCTGATCATGACATATTCACCCTCTTGGAACTCACGGTGGTGTCGATGGGCATCGGCTAACTCCTTATACCGTGCATTGCTGGCCTCAATGTGACGACATATGTCGTCATGCAAACTCCTAACATGCCTAGCAAAAGACTCAATAGACTCAGACGCTCGTGCATGAAGGGGTATGGGAACAAGATCCACTGACTTCCTAGGCCTACGACCTGTGACAATCTCGAATGGACTCATGCCGGTAGACCTGTTAACCGAATCGTTATATGCAAATTCTGCCAGTGGTAGTATGAGATCCCAATCCCCTACACGATCCCTGACAAGACACCTCAAAAGGGCACCCAGACTCATATTGACCACCTCGGTCTGACCATCTATCTTGGGATGATATGCAGTGGAAAACTTGAGGTGAGTATCCAACATATGCCACAGTGTCTTTCAGAAATAACTGGTGAATCTAACATCACGGTCAGACACTATGGTATGAGGCAACCCGAACTTGCACACCACATGAGTAAGAAATAGGCGGGCTACCCTCGAAGCATACGAGGTCTTCGAGCAAGGAATGAAAAGGGCCATCTTCGAGAATCGGTCAACCACCACATAGACCGAATCATGCTTTCTAGAGGTACGTGACAATCCCAAAATAAAGTCCATGCTAACATCATGCCACAGAGCATCAGGCACGAGGAGAGGCGTATAAAGACCCGAGCTTTGCTTCTTCATCTTGGCCGTAGCACATGTACGGCACTGGGCCACCATATGAGCAACATCTCTCTTCAGACTCGGCCAATAAAATCTATGCTCAACAGCCTCAATAGTCTTATTCCGACCAAAGTGGCCGACTAGACCTCCCGCATGTAGCGCCCAGACTAAGAAGTCCCGAACCGAAGATCGGGGAACACAAAGCCTGCCTCCTCGAAAGAGGTAACCCTCCTGGAGCACATAGTCATCATGATCTCTCGAGGGTCCGGCCTGGAGAGTGGTATAAATCTGATCGAAGTCAGGACAGTCAACATAGGCCTCTCTCATCTTTTCTAACCCTATGACCTCGGCACTCATGGTGGTCAGTAGACAAGCACGCCGACTCAAGGCATCGGCCACCTTGTTCTCCACTCCAGCCTTATGTTTAAGCACAAATGTGTACTGCTGGAGATACTCAACCCATCGGCTGTGACGCACATTAAGCTTCTTTTTAGAATGGAGGAACCTCAAAGCCTTGTGATCGGAGTACAAGACAAACTCCTGATGTAATAGATAGTGCCTCCAATGCCTAAGAGCCTGAACAACTGCATAGAATTCCTTATCATAAGTGGAGTATCGCAGTTTTGCGTCATTCAGCTTCTCACTGAAATATGCGATCGGGTGGGCCTCCTGACTCAACACTCCTCCTATCCCAACACCCGACGCATCACAAGAGACCTCAAACAACATCGAGAAATCTGGCAATCAAAGGATCGGTGTCTAGGTCATGCGCTCCTTGATGTCCTTGAAGGCAGCAGCTGCGACCTTCGTCCATACAAATGTGCTCTTCCGAATACAGTCCGTGATCGGGGCAGTGACGGAGCTAAATCCGCGGATGAAACGACGATAGAACGTCGCAAGGCCATGGAAGTTGCGGACATCATGGACCGTACGGGGTTCCGGCCACTCAACAATGGCCCGGACCTTCTCCGGATCGGCGGAGACCCCAGTACTAGACACAATAAAACCCAAGAAGGTAAGCTGAGGTGTCATTGAAGGCACACTTTTGTGGGTTTGCAAACAACTGCTCTCGCCTCAAAAGCAGACAGACCTGTCGTAGATGGCCCAAGTGGTCCCCTTTTGTGCGACTATATATAAGGATATCATCAAAATACACAACCACAAAGACTCCAATGAATGGTCGAAGGACCTGAGTCATGAGTCGCATGAAGGTATTAAGGGCATTGGTCAACCCAAAGGGCATAACCAACCACTCATATAGACCATCCTTGGTATTAAATGCGGTCTTCCACTCATCACCTGGCCTAATCCTCACCTGGTGGTAGCCACTTTTAAGATTGATCTTCGAGAAGATAGTGGCACCGGCCATCATGTTTAGCATATCATCTAGGCGGGGAATAGGGAACCTGTACTTCACGGTGATTTTGTTGATGACACGACTATCAATGCACATTCTCCACGTACCATCCTTCTTTGGGGCGAGTAATGCAGGAACAACACACGGACTCATGCTGTCCCGAACAGATCCTCTCTGCATCAACCTGTCGACCTGCCGTTTTAGCTCGGCATGTTCCGTGGGACTCATGCGATAATGAGGAAGGTTGGGCAATGAGGAGTCCGGAATCAGGTCGATAGCATGCTGAATATCCCGCATGGGTGGGAGTCCCTTGGGAAGCTCCTTGGGAAAAATATCAGCGAACTCCTACAGAATAGGAATGACATCGGGTGGGAGTTCACCCTCGGACTTCGACTCCACCTCTCGGACCGTAATAGCAAACACAGGGCAGCCCCTACTAGCCTCCCGCTCCATTTCCCGGGAGCTAATCATCATCAATCTCCTAGTCGAGGGCTCGCCTGGGCCAGATGTAACGGTCATAGCCAGAGCTGGGGGTGGGGTACTGGGCCCGGGAATGGAAGGCTCCGGAGTACTAGGACCAGTAGGACCCCTAACTGAAGGCTTCTTGGGCTGAGAGGGTTGGAGGAGAATCCGTTGGCCAGCATGGTCGAAGGTATAGGTGTTCGACCGGCCATGAAGTGTGGCATCCCGATCAAATAACCAAGGCCTACCAAGAATAATGCTGCCCACCTCCATGGGGAGAACATCACACCAGATCTCGTCACGGTAGGCATGGAATTACAGTGGGACCAGACACCGCAGCCTGATCGGAATGGAGGTGGAATCCACCCATGATACTTGATAGGGGCAAGGATGATCCACGGGTGTAAGACCAAGACTGGAGACAGTGCCCGTGGAGATTTCATTGATGCAACTCCCACTATCGATGATTACCTTACAAACTTGCTTGCCTAGCCTACAAAATGTATGAAAGATAGTGGTTCGACGCCAGTCATCACTAGCCTGTGGCTGGGTGAGAATACACCTGAAGACCCCCAAGTGGGTATCGTCCGGATGCTGGGCATCCTAGCCATCACCTTCGGCCTCATAATACTCGTCAGCTAGCTCCGGATCTGCTTCATAGCTGACTAACACGAGATCCGTAGGGGTGGCGTCCGCAGCCTGTGTGTCCCCTATGACAAGAGATGGGCAAGTGGGACACTGGTTGGCGAAATGGCCAAACCCATTGCAGCGATAACACTGCTGCCGTGATCCACTAGGCTCCCCAATCAAAGGTCCTTTCCCTTTATCATCCTGACGGATAGGAGGTGAAGGCAACAAGGGACGAGCAGGAGGTGCGGGTGCCGGTGGACAGGCGATGGGTGCCGTAAGTTGTTGGGGACGAGGAAGGTCCCTCGGAGGTGGAGGGCGAGGCCTAGGAGCGAACGACTCGGGGCGAGTGGGCTCCTGAGGTCGGGCTATGGGGGCCCTCAGGTACGTGCCAGAAGAGCCACGGGGCTCGACACTACGAAGGGGGAAGGAGCCCAACCGATGGGTAGACTCGAACTTGGCCTCGAATTGCTCCAATTCGAGAGTAACCTGATACGCATGTTCCAAAGTGGTCACATTACGGCGAAAAAGTTCATATTAATAGTTTGGCCGCAGACCTCTCCGAAAGCGTGATATGGTCATGGTGCTCTCTTTCGTAACTCCACATCGCAAATAATACTCATCAAACTCGGCGGTGTACTCGATCACGGATCGGTTCCCTTGGGAGAGACTTTGCCATTTGTCTATGAGACATTGGCGATATGAGGCAGGAAGGTACTTCTCCCTCAATTTCATTTTCATGTCATCCCAAGTGCCGATCGGGGGTTGACGTCGCTGATTTAGCAGGCTCTCCACATTGGTCCAATAAGTTTGCGCCTACCCATGCAGCTTCATCTTCGCGTATCGAACTCTCCGGTGGTCTGTCATCTCAAACCACTCGAAGTACCAATCCATGCCGGCCTCCCAATCTAAATAGACCTTCGGGTCCAAGGACCCGCTAAAAAGGGGAGGGTCCGCACGCACGCTCCGAAGAACGCGGTCGTCATCATCGTCATCACGATTCCGTCGTTGGTTACGATGACCATATCCCCCTTGCTCATTATCAGATGCATAGTCAGCCACCTCATGCACCTGTTACCTCCCAACATCTACCGCCTGAGCTCTTGGCATAGCAGGTTGCTGAGCCGACTCCTATTGACCATTGGTCGGCGCGGGTTGCGCCGCCGCTGGGGCCCTCTCGAGGACGGCAATCCTCTCTACAAGACCCTGGATGGACTGGTCCGAAGCTTTGGCCCGATCCTCGAGGGCTTTCATCCTCCCTTCTAGACGCGTTCCTACGCCATCTAGAAGCGTACTAAGGCCATCCATACGCGTATCGAGACGATCCATGAGGGCTCGGAACATCTCGGCCGTCGAAGGCTCATCTGAGCTACGGGCTCGGGAATCCGCCATAGGTGGAGGTGGCGAGTATTGGGTGCCTCGACGGGTGGGCATGCAAAGACACACAGACTAGGAGATACAGACTAATGCAAACACCGACTAATGCACCTAGACCTAAACCAATATCCGGTACGTGGCGGAGTTAATCGATCCGAAGATCACTCACGCAAATGTGCGGCCTTCCCGATAGGCGTAGCCTAATGTTCGGACAACACCTTTTAAAATACCAGATTATCGGGATGAAATACAATTTTAAAATATTTTTTTTGAAAATAATGATGATCTTAGACTCGACTTAGATCGTGCAAGACTTATGCAATGACTACCCTAGACTCGACTCGCTCTGATACCAAACTGATGCGGGACGGACACGGGGACCGACTCTAAGTGATGCGGACCTCGGACTCTAAATGCGGACAAGGCCAGCAACATACAACAATGGAGACACTTTGGCCTGACACTAAGAGTTCCTATGGACTATACATCGCTAACAGAAACACAAGCTCACTCGTCGTCCCAAGCAAGGGGAAACGCGGATCCGCGCGGTTGAGAAACCGGCAGAGTCAAGGGTGGTCGACTCACTTCTGTGCTCGGATCGAGCCACGGGACGGGTCACTCTCTCGCTCACAGCAGTGACATGGACTCACGGGCTAGGTTCCTATCGCACTCAGCAGCGGCACACGACTATATACTAGCTAAGCAAGTAAATGCCAAGAAGTCGAGATCGTTACCTCCACGCTCCCGGCGTGGGGAGACAACCCCGGCCAATCCTGTACTCCCGGTTAAACAAATACACTGCAGTACAAAGATTTGACCCACTCCACGCATGGAGATAATAGGTCACATGTGTGGCCGGGGAGTAGCGGGAATTGGGTTGACGGGCAGCATCTTGATGTCGTCCGTCGGCGTCGAAACCCGCGTTTTAGTGCTGTCCGGACGGCGCGATCTCTGGGGTCGTGGGGCCCACGTGCTGCTCAGCCCTCCGGACCTGACGGGGTGGGTCCCGCTGTGGTGGAGATACCTGGAGGCACGCCTCCTTGGACGGCGGCAGGGCTGGAACGCTGGTCGGAGGCCGGGCGGCTCCGATCACCACTTGTCGGAAGTGCTGTCCACAGATCTGCAACCTCTATTTTCTGGCGCACAACCCGGCGAGATCGGCTACTGCAATCAGCACCGATGTCAGATCGGCACGAAACTAGCGCCGTTGGAACGCTGACTTGAAATCCTTCGACCCTATGGGACTCAAAAAAATTCACCGGAGTCGTGCTTCTAATGGGTGATTTTAGGTAAGGCCTGTTCTTAGTCTCAGATCTGACTGGGCAGAAACTGAGTTTCCTGAGAGTCGGCATTGACCGTGGGGTAGACCTCCGAATCAGAAGATGAGCTCTGCATGAAAGTTCTAGAGCGGAGAGAGAGGAAAACGGAAATAATTCCTATGACCGATTTGGAGGAGGTTTGGATGGGGAAAGATATTTTATACTGGCGGGTGGTCGGATCTGGACAGAGGTAGACAGAACTGAGTGAGATCTGAAAGTGATTTTATAAAATAGGTGAAGGCCTTTAGAAATTCCACGAAAATTCTTGGATGGAGGGGGTGTTGGGCAAAATCTCTATTGGGAGCTCAACAAAAAATTAAGAAAAGGTCCGAAGAGGGGAAACTTAGAGCTACTGTGAATCTGGACTGAAAGCTGGCAGATCTAGGTAGAAAGGAAGAATGAAAATGGAAAATTGCAAAATGGAAGCTAGAAGCCCAACCAAATTTTCTAAGACGTGGTGAAGACCCCTGAAACTCACCCTGAAAGTTTGGGCTCCGGCTGAACTCGTGGCTGAGAGCTAAAATTCTGAGAATGGCCTGCTGTGATCCGATTGGCAGAATATCGACGGAGGTGGTGGCGGTGCAACGACGGCTCGATGGCGGCGGCGGCGGCAACGACGAACTCCATACCAGATAGATGAGGCTTCGCACCATAGAACACAATCTTCCCAGCTGTAAAAAGAAGAGAGGAGAGAGAGAGAGGGGCGGCCCTTGCTTGGAGCTCCAACAAAAATCTGATTTTCTTATGCATTAATTCCCTTCAAAATGAAAATACAAGCAATATATATGAAATATAAAAAGACATCAACTAACCCTAGATCTAGGGTTGTGGAGGGTAAAAGAGGGAGTCCATATTTTATTCTCCCATGTGGTTTGGACCAAATTAAAATAAAAATACAAACCAAATAAAATACATTAAAAGAGGGGCGCCCCTTGACTTTGGGTGATTCCACTTTGGACTTTGTTAACCTCTTGTCCCCCCCTTGGTCCAACTCTTCTAGAAGCCCACAATGGAAGGTTGACTGACCCCACATGGGCCCTAGAGATGAGGTGGATCAATGGGAGAAGGGGTAGGGGGCCCGCGGGACCCAGGTGGTCTCAAATTACAAATAAACCCCTATTACAATCCGAATTACAAACCGAATAAAAAACACACTACACACAAACAAGTCCCAATAAATACTATAAATATCGAGACTCAAGGGGGAGTCTCCAGGATGTCTCCGAGCCAGATGGAAGCCGAGGTAGCCCGAGTGGTGCTCCGTGTACGGTACCGACGGCTCGCCAGTTCGTGCTTCTCGCTCGCTCTGGTGTCCGCACCAATTCTCCCCGGGTGGGAGAAACTCGACCATGTCGAGTAAGGGTCTGCATCGCTCTGGTAGCGCTCCAGTAGGTCCGGATCTATCCGCTGCAACTCTCCATGGGTGATCCAAGTATCCTCGGTGGCGGGTCGCCCTCTCCATCGCACTAGGTAGCGCGGGTAGGATCCACTCTTGGTAACTGTCACCCACTCATCCAGTATATGATCGATATGCTCTCGCTGCTGTGGAAATGGGGCCGGTGGTGGACACTCAGGTGTGGAATCACTCTCAATGGGAGGAGATGGCTCAAAAGGCTTACTAGGGATCACCGCTGGGTCCCTATATGCAATTAGATCCGACACATTGAAAGTTGAGCTTATACTAT
Source organism: Amorphophallus konjac (assembly GCA_022559845.1). NCBI lineage: Eukaryota > Viridiplantae > Streptophyta > Magnoliopsida > Alismatales > Araceae > Amorphophallus > Amorphophallus konjac. The sequence continues at coordinate 231,543,474 of CM040126.1, forward strand.
ATTCCTCGGGCAGGTCCACAACATACGCATTGGATCGAACACGTTTCAACACTCTAAATGGACCGGCTCCGCGAGCTTGCAATTTCTTTACGGTTCCAGAGGGAAACCGTTCAGGTCTTACCCTGATCATGACATATTCACCCACTTGGAACTCACGGTGGTGTCTATGGGCATCGGCTAACTCCTTATACCGTGCATTGCTGGCCTCAATGTGACGACAAATGTCGTCATGCAAACTCCTAACATGTCTAGCAAAAGACTTAGTAGACTCAGATGCTCGTACATGAATGGGCATGGGAACAAGATCCACTGACTTCCTAGGCCTACGACCTGTGACAATCTCGAATGGACTCATGCCGGTAGATCTGTTAACCGAATCAATATATGCAAATTCTGTCAGTGGTAGTATGAGATCGCAATCCCCTACACGATTCCTGACAAGACACCTCAAAAGGTCACCCAGACTCCTATTGACCACCTCGGTCTGACCATCTGTCTGGGGATGATATGCAGTGAAAAACTTGAGGTGAGTACCCAACATATGCCACAGTGTCTTCCAGAAATAACTGGTGAATCTAACATAACGGTCAGACACTATGGTACGAGGCAACCCGAACTTGCACACCACATGAGTAAGAAATAGGCGGGCTACCCTCGAAGCATCCGAGGTCTTCGAGCAAGGAATGAAAAGGGCCATCTTCGAGAATCGGTCAACCACCACATAGACCGAATCATGCTTCCTAGAGGTACATGGCAATCCCAAAATAAAGTCCATGCTAACATCATGCCACGGAGCATCAGGCACGGGGAGAGGTGTATAAAGACCCGAGCTTTACTTCTTCATCTTGGCCGTAGCACATGTACAACACTGGGCCACCCTATGAGCAACATCTCTCTTCAGACTCGGCCAATAAAATCTATGCTCAACAGCCTTAATAGTCTTATTCCGATCAAAGTGGCCGGCTAGACCTCCCGCATGTAGCTCCCAGACTAAGAAGTCTCGAACCGAAGTTCGGGGAACAGAAAGCCTACCTCCTCGAAAGAGGTAACCCTCCTGGAGCACATTGTCATCATGATCTCTCGAGGGTCCGGCCTGGAGAGTGGTATAAATCTGACCGAAGTCAGGTCAGTCAACATAGGCCTCTGTCATCTTTTCTAACCCTATGACCTCGGCACTCATGGTGGTCAGCAGACAAGCACGCCGACTCAAGGCATCGACCACCTTGTTCTCCACTCCAGCCTTATGTTTAAGCACAAATGTGTACTGCTGGAGATACTCAACCCATCGGCTGTGACGCGCATTAAGCTTCTTTTGAGAATGGAGGCACCTCAAAGCCTCGTGATCGGAGTACAAGACAAACTCCTGATGTAATAGATAGTGCCTCCAATGCCTAAGAGCCTGAGCAACTGCGTAGAATTCCTTATCATAAGTGGAGTATCGCAATGTCGCGTCATTCAGCGTCTCACTGAAATATGCGATCGGGTGGGCCTCCTGACTCAACACTCCTCCTATCCCAACACCCGACGCATCACAAGAGACCTCAAACACCATCGAGAAATCTGGCAATCGAAGGATCGGTGTGTAATACCCCGGTTTTAAAAAATCTGAAATTTAATTGAAATAAATGAACTTCAGAAATTAATATTTAATTCCTTAGTAAATAGAACTAGTGAAATTTCGACTACCTTATAAAAATCTATAAAAATGGTAAAATGGTAAAGGATGATTTATTTAACAACTTTATCTTCTGTGGCTGACCCAGCAAAAATCCGTAATTAAGTCTAATTAATGGATTAAGTCAAAAATGCACACTTACCTAACCTTTACCTAACCTTAACTTAAAACGCGAAATTAGAGCTTAATACTCAACCAAATGACCCCAAATCGGTGGCAAATGGAAGGCCACGATCTAAGGATCATTTCCCCTCTGTTAATTGATCGAAACCCTAGCCCTAAAACGTGGTGTCGGCCGAGCTTTGGCTAGGTCAAACATTTCGGTGCCGTTTTCAAACAATCAACTTGTTTCGACGAATTCTCCCAGCACCGAAGGCTCCAGAAGGTGTATGAGCTATAAAAATGAAGCTATGCAACCCTAGAATCCTTTGGTAGTAGCGGCAGTTGCAGTGGAGATCGATCTAAGGAGATCTCGGGAGTTTAGTGGTGACGTGTCGGCGTCCGTTCTTCCTCCTTTCTTCTTCCTTTCTTCTCTGATTGAGGTAGGTTCTCTCGGGCTCAAACCGCAAGTAATATATCAAAATGTTCAGCATCCAGTCCTCTTTCTTTTGATATATAAAGTCCCAATTTTCATATACCATGCTTAGAGAATTTCATGTTTGATTAGAAGCATGCTAAAACTAGATTTTCAAGTGTTCTTCCTAGATAGATTGTGATTTCGATTAATTTTCCGGTGAATTTCGTGTTCCAAACTCTTGTATTATGACCCTAATATGTCCATCAAGAACCCAGGAGCATGGGGTTAAGATCTCAGCCCAATTAGACCCCAATTGGGTGAGATTAGTTGGTTTCCGGAAGTCACGTTCGGTTCTGTGAATGCAGGGGTCGACCCATGGGGTCGACCCATCCTCAAGTAGAACCTGTCTGCCCGAGGGTCGACCCATGGGGTCGACCCATACAGCACCGTGTGGGGGTCGACCCATACAGCGGGCAGGTGGGGGTCGACCCATGGGGTCGACCCATTCAACAGACAGCAGTCTGTCTTGCTGGGGTCGACCCACACGCAGGCAGATCCCTGGATTTTCCAGGGGTCGACCCATTGGGTCGACCCATATGCTGGCAGACCTAGTTTACGTGTTTTCGACCCGAGGATCGATCCGGACCATGAGGGGATCGACCCATTCAGCCTAGTCCAATTGAAAACCATATTTTGAAGAACCAATGACTCATGCATGCAACCCTATGATCTCAAATTAAGCCCGGTGTTCCTCAATCCAAAATTGAAGAACAATGGTCCCTGCACTCAATCCAAGTGTATAAACCATTCCGATTACTATCTCCACTTCAACGCACACAATGGTTAATTAGAAACCCACATGATTAGTGATTAATTATGTAACTAAATTTCTGTTAATTGCATGTTGTTCATTCCTACACGATCTTGTTCATTATCTTATCATCTTGATTCATCTTTTTGGCAAATACATTAAATGTAAAACTTAATCCTTGATGATTTAAGATGGAAATTAGGTTTATCATGAACTTTTAGTTGCTGGATAACAATTCTATTCCAGTAGAACGTTGACCAAATTACGGACTTCTAGTAAGTCATTAGCCCCTTTAAGTTGCGTTAACTTTGAACTTATCACTGGAAACTCCATCCGGCGAACTTACCATCATCTCGAGATTTCTTTATACCCTTGTTATGAACCTAATGAACCACCAGAACATCGATTTACGTGACCGAATCGCTGGTTTAAGTTTTGGATCGAATTGGGCTAAGAGAGGTATGCGCGGCCCGTAGTGGACCGTATATCCTCATAGGCGGCCCAATAGCGACCGCATATCCGTAACACGGCCCAGTATGGACCGTATATCTTGTTCATGGGTCTTAATGACTTCCGGACATGCGCGGCTCAATATTAACAGTATATACCCTTGAGCGGCCCTTGTCTGACCATTTATATGACAGTTTTCCGAAAAGTGGTTATTTCATGAATTTCGAATCGTGTGAGCTAACCAAGCCAATGTAGGCTATAGTATTTTGTGAATTTACCTATTGTTAGATCTATTGATAATTAATTATAGTCCTTTAGGACAATTATTCCTCTCGGTTATGGAGCTTATTGTTTGGACTCTTAAAGAATCATTATCCTTGTGTTCTTTACCTTGACTACATGAACTTGACCTTGGAACCCTTGGCCATTAAATATTGTGGATGTCTAGTCTCGTGGGATCTACGATCCAAAAAGAAATCAATGCCAAGGCAAACAAATGAAGGGCCCAGTCTGGTCCTGGGAGGAGCACCCGAAAAGTACTTGATCCCCGGGGAGGTGAATGATTAGGTGTGGCATTTGGCACCGATACTAGCTAGCGTGTTGGGTCTACGACATTCCACATTCTCGTGAAACTTATTATTATTCATGCTTAAAGTATGAAGTACTTGCTTGCTTGCTTGATGTGACTTGAAATTGACTGCAAATGGCCATTCCCTAGAAAATCTTGTTAATCTTGCTTGATATCTCGGCATGCAACTATTTCTTCCATTTTAATTATCGTTACTCTTTCTATCTTAGTGATTATTTAGTTCTGCTTATTTTATCGCATTAATCATGCATATTCATTAATTGGTTAATCACTTAAACTATGCTTGATGATAGAGTATAATTCCTACTGAGCTTCTTGCTCACCCCTACTTCCAATCCTTTTCAGGTAATGCGGTAAACGGTACGTTGCAAATGGGAATCGGATCAGTGTGATCGAGTGAACCTGGAACCTAGAGATTGGAGTCTATCTTTTTTTATCTTCTTGAGTCTAGCTAGTGTCGTGAGTCTGGTTATTTCTTTTTGTTCTTTCTTCCCTTAATTTGAATCTAATATTGTTAAGTGACCTTTTTAATATTAATAAGAGCTCGTATTTTTTTGAATATGTGTGTATGGCCTCCTTGTGTTAAATTGTGGTTATTTATCTTCCGCTCTTGTTATCATGACTGTTAACTGCCACGTTCCGAGCATCGCTTCCCGCTGCTATCGGTTCAGGGCGTGACAGAGGTGGTATCAGAGCCTCCTTGCCCGAGTCCTTGGATTTTGTCCAAGAGTATAGGTTACCCTAAGTCTTAAGGCCTGTGTCATCCCTTGTAACCTGGTGAGATTGGGTAGTATCTTGGGTTAAGTAATAAAATATATGCAAGATTGCATTGTGTTACGCGTAAGGGTAATGAAAAAGTTAACCATATAACTATCTTGCAGGTCTCTAAGCCTTTCTTAAAATGAAACCGAGTGGTTCCATGGGTAAACTAAGATTCGGTTCCGCTAGAGGCTGGCGAGTCCGTCGTAAGGAAATCCGACGTAATAAGAAGAAGAAGAGTAATATTACGCAAAAGAAATGTTTATACTGTCACAAACTTGGTCATCTCGTAAAGGAGTGCTGGCGAAGGAGCGGAGCGTGTCTGTGTTGCGGAACTCAGGATCATACAATGGCTAACTGTCCTAAGTTACTTCCACAAGCAAAACTACAAGAAGAATCGGAACCAATTTCTATCGAATGAAGAATTATATATGGTATCATTCTCTTTTATCCTTAGCTATAGCTAATTTCTTTCGGCATTAATTGTATAATTAACATGTTATTTTGATAAGTAAGATCATCTTAGTTCAAACATTCACATAATTGGTAATACCCAATGAATTTGGGGACCAAATTCCTTAAAGTGGGGGAGGGTGTAATACCCCGGTTTTAAAAAATCTAAAATTTAATTGAAATAAATGAACTTCAGAAATTAATATTTAATTCCTTAGTAAATAGAACTAGTGAAATTTTGACTATCTTATAAAAATCTATAAAAATGGTAAAATGGTAAAGGATGATTTATTTAACAACTTTATCTTCTATGGCTGACCCAGCAAAAATCCGTAATTAGGTCTAATTAATGGATTAAGTCAAAAATGCACACTTACCTAACCTTTACCTAACCTTAACTTAAAACGTGAAATTAGAGCTTAATACTCAACCAAATGACCCCAAATCGGTGGCAAATGGAAGGCCACGATCTAAGGATCATTTCCCCTCTGTTAATTGATCGAAACCCTAGCCCTAAAACGTGGTGTCGGCCGAGCTTTGGCTAGGTCAAACATTTCGGTGCCGTTTTCAAACAATCAACTTGTTTCGACGAATTCTCCCAGCACCGAAGACTCCAGAAGGTGTATGAGCTATAAAAATGAAGCTATGCAACCCTAGAATCCTTTGGTAGCAGCGGCAGTTGCAGTGGAGATCGATCTAGGGAGATCTCGGGAGTTTAGTGGTGACGTGTCGGCGTCCGTTCTTCCTCCTTTCTTCTTCCTTTGTTCTCTGATTGAGGTAGGTTCTCTCGGGCTCAAACCGCAAGTAATATATCAAAATGTTCAGCATCCAGTCCTCTTTCTTTTGATATATAAAGTCCCAATTTTCATAGACCATGCTTAGAGAATTTCATGTTTGATTAGAAGCATGCTAAAACTAGGTTTTCAAGTGTTCCTCCTAGATAGATTGTGATTTCGATTAATTTTCCGGTGAATTTCGTGTTCCAAACTCTTGTATTATGACCCTAATATGTCCATCAAGAACCCAGGAGCATGGGGTTAAGATCTCAGCCCAATTAGACCCCAATTGGGTGAGATTAGTTGGTTTCCGGAAGTCACGTTCGGTTCTGTGAACGCAGGGGTCGACCCATGGGGTCGACCCATCCTCAAGTAGAACCTGTCTACCCGAGGGTCGACCCATGGGGTCGACCCATACAGCACCGTGTGGGGGTCGACCCATGGGGTCGACCCATACAGCGGGCAGGTGGGGGTCGACCCATAAGGCAGAATTTGTGGGGGTCGACCCATGGGGTCGACCCATTCAACAGACAACAGTCTGTCTTGCTGGGGTCGACCCCAGGGGTCGACCCACACGCAGGCAGATCCCTGGATTTTCCAGGGGTCGACCCATTGGGTCGACCCATATGCTGGCAGACCCGGTTTACATGTTTTCGACCCGAGGATCGATCCGGACCGTGAGGGGATCAACCCATTCAGCCTAGTCCAATTGAAAACCATATTTTGAAGAACCAATGACTCATGCATGCAACCCTATGATCTCAAATTAAGCTCGGTGTTCCTCAATCCAAAATTGAAGAACAATGGTCCCTGCACTCAATCCAAGTGTATAAACCATTCCGATTACTATCTCCACTTCAACGCACACAATGGTTAATTAGAAACCCACATGATTAGTGGTTAATTATGTAACTAAATTTCTGTTAATTGCATGCTGTTCATTCCTACACGATCTTGTTCATTATCTTATCATCTTGATTTATCTTTTTGGCAAATACATTAAATGTAAAACTTAATCCTTGATGATTTAACATGGAAATTAGGTTTATCATGAACTTTTAGTTGCTGGATAACAATTCTATTCCAGTAGAACGTTGACCAAATTACGGACTTCTAGTAAGTCATTAGCCCCTTTAAGTTGCGTTAACTTTGAACTTATCACCGGAAACTCCATCCGGCGAACTTACCATCATCTCGAGATTTCTTTATACCCTTGTTATGAACCTAATGAACCACCAGAACATCGATTTACGTGACCGAATCGCTGGTTTAAGTTTTGGATCGAATTGGGCTAAGAGAGGTATGCGCGGCCCGTAGTGGACCGTATATCCTCATAGGCGGCCCAATAGCGACCGCATATCCGTAACACGGCCCAGTATGGACCATATATATATCTTGTTCATGGGTCTTAATGACTTCCGGACATGCGCGGCTCAATATTAACCGTATATACCCTTGAGCGGCCCTTGTCTGACCGTTTATATGACAGTTTTTCGAAAAGTGGTTATTTCATGAATTTCGAATCGTGTGAGCTAACCAAGCCAATGTAGGCTATGGTATTTTGTGAATTTACCTATTGTTAGATCTATTGATCATTAATTATAGTCCTTTGGGACAATTATTCCTCTCGGTTATGGAGCTTATTGTTTGGACTCTTAAAGAATCATTATCCTTGTGTTCTTTACCTTGACTACATGAACTTGACCTTGGAACCCTTGGCCATTAAATATTGTGGATGTCTAGTCTCGTGGGATCTACGATCCAAAAAGAAATCAATGCCAAGGCAAACAACTGAAGGGCCCAGTCTGGTCCTGGGAGGAGCACCCGAAAAGTACTTGATCCCCGGGGAGGTGAATGATTAGGTGTGGCATTTGGCACCGATACTAGCTAGCGTGTTGGGTCTACGACATTCCACATTCTCGTGAAACTTATTATTATTCATGCTTAAAGTATGAAGTACTTGCTTGCTTGCTTACTTGACGTGACTTGAAATTGACTGCAAATGGCCATTCCCTAGAAAATCTTGTTAATCTTGCTTGATATCTCGGCATGCAACTATTTTTTCCATTTTAATTATCGTTACTCTTTCTATCTTAGTGATTATTTAGTTCTGCTTATTTTATCACGTTAATCATGCATATTCATTAATTGGTTAATCACTTAAACTATGCCTGATGATAGAGTATAATTCCTACTGAGCTTTTTGCTCACCCCTACTTCTAATCCTTTTCAGGTAATGCGGTAAACGGTACGTTGCAAATGGGAATCGGATCAGTGTGATCGAGTGAACCTGGAACCTAGAGATTGGAGTCTGTCTTTTTTTATCTTCTTGAGTCTAGCTAGTGTCGTGAGTCTGGTTATTTCTTTTTGTTCTTTCTTCCATTAATTTGAATATAATATTGTTAAGTGACCTTTTTAATATTAATAAGAGCTAGTATTTTTTTCAATATGTGTGTATGGCCTCCTTGTGTTAAATTGTGGTTATTTATCTTCCGCTCTTGTTATCATGACTGTTAACTGCCACGTTCCGAGCATCGCTTCCCGCTGCTATCGGTTCGGGGAGTGACACGGTGTCTGGGTCATGCGCTCCTTGATGTCCTTGAAGGCAGCAGCTGCGGCCTTTGTCCATACAAATGTGCTCTTCCGATTACAGTCCGTGATCGGGGCAGTGACGGAGCTAAATCTGCGGATGAAACGACGATAGAACGTGGCAAGGCCATGGAAGCTGGGGACATCATGGACCGTACGGGGTTCCGGCCACTCAATAATGGCCCGGACCTTCTCCGGATCGGCAGAGACCCCAGTACTAGACATAATAAAACCCAAGACGGTAAGCTGAGGTGTCATTGAAGGCATGCTTTTATAAATTACACTAAAATTCGTGGATGGAGGGGGTGTTGGACAGAACCTCTAGTAAAATTGGGAACTCAAAAAAAAATCAAGAAAAGGTCTGAAGAGGGGAAACTCAGAGCTACTGTGAATCTGGACTGAAAGCTGGCAGATCTAGGTAGAAAGGAAGAACGAAAATGGAAAATTGCAAAATGGAAGCTAGAAGCCCAACCAAAATTTCTGAGACGTGGTGAAGACCCCTGAAACTCATCCTGAAAGTTTGGGCTTCGGATAAACTCGTGGCTGAGAGCTAAAATTCCGAGAATGGCCTGCTGTCACCCGATTGACAGAATACGTACGGAGGCGGTGCAACGGCGGCTCGATGGCGGCGGCGGCGGCAACGACGAACTCCACACTAGATAGATGAGGCTTCCCACCTCAGAACACAGCCTTCCCAGCTGCAAGAAGAAGAGAGGAGAGAGAGAGAGGGGCGGCCCTTGCTTGGAGCTCCAACAAAAATCTGATTTTCTTATGCATTAATTCCCTTCAAAATGAAAATACAAGTAATATATATGAAATACAAAAAGACATCAACTAACCCTAGATCTAGGGTTGGGGAGGGTAAAAGAGGGAGTCCATATTTTATTCTCCCATGTGGTTTGGACCAAATTAAAATAAAAATACAATCCAAATAAAATACATTAAAAGAGGGGCGCCCCCTTGACTTTGGGTGATTCCACTTTGGACTTTGTTAACCTCTTGTCCCCCCCTTGGTCCAACTCTTCTAGAAGCCCACAATGGAAGGTTGACTGACCCCACATGGGCCCTAGAGGTGAGGTGGATCAATGGGAGAAGGGGTAGGGGGCCCGCGGGACCCAGGTCATCCTAAATTATAAATAAACCCTTGTTACAATCCGAATTACAAACCGAATAAAATACACACTACACACAAACAAGTCCCAATAAATACTATAAATACCGAGACTCAAGGGGGAGTCTCCAGACTGTCTCCGAGCCAGATGGAAGCCAAGGTAGCCTGAGTGGTGCTTCACGTACGGTACCGACGGCTCGCCGGTTCGTGCTTCTCGCTCGCTCTGGTGTCCGCACCACACGGGCTCCACATACTTTGGTTCCCTTTATAGGGTGTTTGGTTGCTATTTTTCTCTCTTTTTTCTCTCAAATTAAAAAAAAAAGAATAAGAGACCTTCTAATCCCGTTTGGTGTTCCTTTTCTAAATTTTAAGGAGCGAATCTCCCCACGTTATAATCTATTTTAAAATAAAAATAACTCACTACTATTTTTTTTGAGATCGTTCTTTCGTCGCTCTCGTTATCACCCTCCCTCCCAGATACGGCCCCCCTCCCCCCTCCCCCCGCGAACTGGGGTCGCGAAGGGTGTGCGATGGTGACTGCTTCACGGCTGGTCCGTGTCGACAGGACGATGGGCTCGGCGGCGTCTGATGGCCTCGGCCGAACGGAGGCCGGCTGGACAAATTGGCCAATCTTGGCAGCGGGGAGCGAAGCCGGCCGGGAACGGCGCTGGCGACGGTGGGGCAGCGGGTTGGGCGGCCAGGAACGGCGCGGGTGTTCACCGTGGCGGCTGGCAGGCCGCTGCAAGCGGCATGGGTCACCCGCGCATGGCGATGGCGGCGGGTGCAACGCAAGGCGGTGGCGGCGGACGCTGGTCTCCATGGTGGGCGGGGCTGCGCATGCAGGCGGCCCGTCGCGGATGCCCGGACGGAGAAGGGAGACAACGAACAGTTCTCGGGAGAGGGAAAAAAAGAAAAGAAATAACAGAATTGGGGCTTGTGATTATGGTGGAGGGGAAGATCAATGCAGCGGGGAAACTAGTAAGGGGGGGAGAAAAATGGAGTTGGTAGCATGGAGGAGAGAGAGAAAAAGAAATGGGAGAGGTGGGGTTACGGGGGAGAAAAGGAACGAGGAATCAAACTAAAAAGAAGATAGGACGTGAGGAAGAGGGGGAGAATAGTGAGAGAGTGGTCACCGGAGAAAGGGAGAGGCGAGAGTGCATGAGTGGGGGGAAGCTACAGTGGTGCAGGTGGAGCACGGTGGTCGCGGGGCATCGCCGGACTGCTGTGTTGCGGCGGGAGCAGGGAGTAGATGAGAGGGAGAGGAGAGAGCGACACCGGCCTGTGGCTGTGGGGAGAGACGCAGGGAGAGAGAGCGGAAGAGGGAGAGGAGGTGCCGCGGGGAAGACAGTGCGAAACCGATCTATATAAATTTTAAAAATTATGACACTGCTGTCAAACCGGAAATGTCAATTTTTATCATTTTTAAAATTTAAGTCAAAAATTGACACAACATAATTTTTTAGATAGAATTAGTTTTTTTTAAAATTGTTCCCAAACACCTTATTAATCTTGAGTCACGTCACGAGGCCTCGGTACAATCTCATGTCATAATTTATTGGCCATTTTAATAACGGACGAGGGTTGGGATCATTCTTTTAAACTCATCTCTCCCTCTCTCCCTCCCGCTCTCTTTATCTCATATTATGCTCAAAATAATCAATATGGTGTGCCACCACAATACACTTTAAAATATTATCATTCAAATTCTATATTGTTGATAACTCTCCAGCAATAACAAAGTTAATATGATCAGGGTACAAAACATATCTCAGCAGCAGAAGTGACAGATCCACATAATATCACAGAGGCAAAGGAGTAGGCCATCAGAGTCTATCCCTAGGGATCCTCGCTCCTAGAGGATGACAATGATGTCCCTCTAAGATATATCCCGGAAGACGGCTCTCCCACGGACTTCACGCACAACAACGCATCTACCATGGGGCGTTATGCACTCCTTCTTCCCTAGTAGCGGAATATAGAGAAGGAGGAAGAGGAATAGAGAGAGAAGAAGAGAGAGAGGGGTAAAGGGGCAGTAGCGATTGCCTTTCTGGGTTGCACTGCTCTCTCTCTCTCTCTCTCTCTCTCTCTCTCTCTCTCTCTCGCGTGCGCGTGCATGATGGTTCTCTCTCTCTAGCACACAGTCACACACATGTAGGGAGAAAGGGGGCAATGCTCTCTCTAAGGCGACCTCCTCTCTTTGGCTCTCTCTTCTGTCTAGTAGCAGCAGCCTCTCAACTCCCCTACACCCACCTACACTACCAGAAAAAGCAAGAATAGGGGCAGATTTTTGGGACGGAATATTTTCGTCCCAAAATCCATTGTAAATAGTGACAGAATTGCGATGGTTAAAAAATATGTTGCAATTAGAGACAAAATGTAATTCCGTCGACATAGTTTAATTTCGTCACAATTTTTATTTATTTTGAAAAGATTACTCAAAAGTTTACGATGGAAATATATTCTGTTGTATTTTTTTTAAAAATAAAGTTAATGTTGGCCCAGAGAGATGGCGGACAAGAGGGGGGGTTGAATTGTCCTCAAACCGAGATGGCGGATTTTAAACACTTTCTAAACTAAACACAGCAGAATTAATATTAACTACGTTAAATAGCACTACAAGAAAAAGTGGCTATAGCGACCGAATTAGAGACCGATTAAATCGGTCGCCAGTCGGTCCCAAATAGAGACCAATTCGGCGACCGAAATAATCGGTCGCATATCTGAGACCGTTTTGGCGACCGAATTTATTTCGGTCTCCAATCGGTCGCTATATTTAGCTCGAATTTATTCCGGTCTCTTTTTTTTCAAAATCGACCGAATTGGAGACCGATGTTGCGACCGAATATATTTCGGTCTCTAATCGGTCGCTGATATGACTGCATTTACCCCGCGACCATCTCCCCCCTGCATTGATAACCCTTCCTCCACCGGAGCTCTCCCCTCCCCCTCCGGCCCCCTCGCCCTCCCCCCCCCCCCTCTGCCTTGCGGCCACGGGCGTGGCGAGCGGCGTGGTGGTGGACGGACGCCGGAGCTCGCTGTCTCGGCCAGCCCCGCACCATCCTCGCCGTCGACCTCGTCGGTCCCCGTCGTCCTCGTCGTCACCCTCCTCGGTCTGGTAAGTCCTCTCCCTCTCGATCTCCCCCCCCTCTCCTCTCCCTCCAGCCCCGCGCCTCTCTCCCCCCCCCTCTCCCTCCCCGCCGGCCATCGACCATGCCCTATTTCTCATTTTTTTTCTTCTTGGAGGGGTTCCAGTGAGGGGGGTTTCGGTGGGAGGGGGTGGCGGGGGAGGTTGGTCTGGGAGGGGGGGTGGAGCTCGGGTGAGGGGGAGGGGGCTCCGCAGGGGAGGGGGAGGGGGCTGCGCAGGGGAGGGGGAGGGGCTCCGGTGGAGGGGAGGGGGCTCCGCAGGGGTGAGGGGGAGGGGGCTCCGGTGGACGGGAGGGGGCTGCGCAGGGGGAGGGGCTCCGGTGGGGTGAGGGGGAGGGGGCTCCGGTGGAGGGGAGGGGGCTGCGCAGGGGGAGGGGCTCCGGTGGAGGGGGGGCTGCGCAGGGGGATGGGCTCCGGTGGAGGGGAGGGGGCTCCGCAGGGGTGAGGGGGAGGGGGCTCCGGTGGAGGGGAGGGGGTTGCGCAGGGGGAGGGGCTCCGGTGGAGGGGGGGCTGCGCAGGGGGAGGGGCTCCGGTGGAGGGGGAGGGGCTCCGGTGGAGGGGCTCCGGGGGAGGGGCTATGCTCGTGCAATGAACCTGATTTATTTAAGACTCTTGAGATGGTGTCCACATATCATTTGTTCTCCTGTAAAATAGTGTGAAATATTATAAGATTATCTTTTTAGTTTGTCCGGTCCGTTATTAATGTTCTGGCTTCAATATGCAGTCCATTTATTGTGTCATGTATTTTCCCCAATTCTTATTTTTCGATTTAAAACTGTAGCAAACCCAAAATCCAAGAACTTGAGAACCAACAAATCCAAACATTGGATTATGAGAATTTTAAAGCAAAGGTACAAGATGAACTCTACATATGACCCCATCATTCTTATGAGAACCAAAAATAGTGTAAAAATTCAACAGATGTAATACGTGTCACTAGAGTTTTATTTAAAGACTGAGGCTTAAATAATCATTCCATGGCCTCTTTTTCTATCTGCGTTCTCAAACGCAATCTTAACGTTTGAAGGCACTTTGTCACGACCCGCAAGCGATGGACTAATTTCGTAGGGCCACTTTGATAAAGAAGTAAATCCGATTACGATAGATTAATTAGGGTGAGACGAGTTATTCTTATTTAGTTCGTTTTTTTTTCTTAATCGGAGTCGGTTAGAGATAAAGTTAGGGTATGTGAATTCTTAAAAAGGGGTGAAATAAATCACCCGAGGTGGGTTAGGAGTGGGTCAGTCGGGGTGATATACCCGCCCCTAATTCACTCCAAAAATATCTCGGAGATGACAATCAAATATTACACTAGAGAATCTTAATCATGCCAATGGACAATACTATCACTCTCCAGATCAAATATTCCTGAGCTGTCAACACTTTATTCAAGGAGAAATTCATGGGTAATCTATGTTTTATTCAAGGTCCCTTACCAACTCAGTTTCTGTTTTAATCCGAATTATTTGCCGACTCCTCGTGTCATTTCGGCACAATTTTCTCATTTACGAAGAGAAAATGGCATCTTGTTACCCACAGAGAAAAAAAAAAGCAAGACAAATGCCATCCAAAAATCTGAGACACACTGATCAGCACTTGAAAATGGAACACCTAAAGACAAAAAGATGGAGGGACATACAAGCAGTTTGGAACCAAAGGTTTACCTGTTGCAAGGTACTCAGGAGCAGCATATCCGTATGTTCCCATGACCCTAGTTGACACATGGCTCTTGTTACCAGTTGGTCCATCTTTTGCCAAGCCAAAGTCGGAAAGCTTGGCATTATAATTTTGTAGGTTTGCAAAGAAGGGATTTGAGAGGCAGAACATCATGACGGGGAACGTTAATCAAGAAAACATATCATCCATCAACTATAAGACAAGGGTCTCCACTTACTGAATCAAGAAGCACATTTGATGTCTTAAAATCCCGATATATAACCTTTGTTTCAGCACCATGCAGAAAGGCCAGCCCCTTTGCGGCTCCAAGAGCAACCTTCATCCTAAGGTTCCAGGAGAGAGGCTGGAAGTATGAACCCCCTGCAGAATCGACATTGTGGGGTTCAAAAACTGATTCAAAAGAACTACGTAGGTAACCATTGGGTAAAAGGTGAGGCCACTGCGCATTGCAATTTTTTTTCTTTAAGAAAACAGGTGCCTAAATGAGTCAGCAAACCAAACGGTGCAGAGAATAATCGAAACAGACATACTCCTAAAAAGATGGTTCTCCAGGCTTCCCCGTGGCATGAACTCATACACCAGCAGCCGGTGGTCATCCTCCAAACAGTACCCTATCAAACTCATAAGGTTGGGATGGTACAGCCGACCAAGAAAATTAACTGAATGTGTTGGATGTTACAATAAAATTCATGTTTTCATTGTGTACATGTATTGTCAATTTCACATGTTATTGCTATGTTTTTAGAATGTGTTAGTATCTTGTCAATATTTAATTAGTTGGGTGTTGTATGTTAGCTGAGATGCGTGGGTGCAACCTAACATTGCACGTATCTTAGGAGAGCGTGTTAAGCCCGTGTCAATCAATCTACCCGTTCAAGACTTTGGGATTGATGTGCACGTTCTCATTTTGAATGATGAGAATGTGTATATCTAACTCAAAGTCTTGAATTGTCCCGTTTGGACAGTCTGTGAATGTTTGATCGCACTTAGGTGGTTAATTACTATATGTGTTTGTGTTGTTTGTTAAAAATTTTGGCTGGATGCGTCTTCTCATTCCTCTCTGATATACCTTTATTGATTTTGATTATTTTCTTAACCACTTATTAGTAAGTGTTTAAGAAAATTTCTTAATCAATAAATATTTTGTGGTATATCGGAGAGGTGTGAGGAGATGCTGCCGAAATTTTTAGCAAATAACACAACACATATAGTAATTAATCGTGCGATCAAACCTTCACAGATGGGTTAAAAAGTGAAAATCTAAATGATATTTCCTTCCTATTTAAAATGGCAGAGATGGACGATGTGAGGAAAGGGTTGGAGTTTTTATTTTGTTAAACATGTTAAAGTTTTGTGTGTTTACATTTCATTTGCATAGGGAAAATGTCTGAAGATCGTTCATGGATGTACCGTAGAGTAGTTAAAATTTGAAATACCGGTCGGATGGCCGTGCCGGTCATTCCAATACGACTTGTGATCGGCGGCGAAGAACAGGGACGAGAAGCCGGCGGCGGCGGATGCGTCGGGTGGTTCTTCCGCCAAGAGGTCTGCTATCCCTGGATTTTTTTTATTTGGTTTTTTTGGAGTTTCGTTTCTTTGATTAGTTTTGTTGCGTGCATAAGGGGAGTGCATGGTCCCGCTTGATTAATAAGATAAGATTGTCAGAGGTTTGAGGTGCGGAAGAAGTGCTTAGCACGTTTCTTTGGCAGGTTGCTGTCAGTCTCTGACTAAATCGTACGTGCGTCATACTGGAATTGGAAGCTAGTAACATATATTCTGATCAATGAAGGTGTGAATAGAAAAATGGGAATTGCTTGCACGACCGGATTTTTATTGCTATAAGAATGGTTAACGTTCTTCACCTTTCTTTCTTGTTCTTTTCCTCCCGGAAGGGTTCTGTAATTCTAATGCCTGCTCTTGAAGTCTACTTTTCTCATCTCTTGGAGACATGATGATAGATATAGAGATGTTTAGATATTGGATACCTGCTGGAATATTGCTGCAAATTATGAAATGTACCCCTCCGTTAAATTATAGTAATATAGATGATTAGACATTGGATTGTTATGAACTTCACATGCTTAGCCATTAACTTAAGATTGCTAAATTTTGCTCCTCGGTTTAGTATAAATTTGTACCACAAGCACTCAA
The DNA here is from genome assembly GCA_022559845.1 of Amorphophallus konjac. NCBI lineage: Eukaryota > Viridiplantae > Streptophyta > Magnoliopsida > Alismatales > Araceae > Amorphophallus > Amorphophallus konjac. The sequence continues at coordinate 231,560,176 of CM040126.1, forward strand.
CCTACCATAAGCATTCGACTCAACTCTCAAAAGGTTTGCAGGGATGCCACTGCTCTGTTTATACAGAAGCTCGTTGTTAATTCTATTCTGCCGTTTGATATAGTCCTACTGAAAGGCGAAAGCACCCCTAATAGCTCCACAAATGGCATTATGTGCATGGAGAGCGATCATGTCAAGCTTTACTCATTGGTGTCTGATTTATTGAGGAGTTATCATCAAGTGTGTCGGCATTATTTGTAGACTTAAATGACACAATTCCATGATGATTGCTTTGTGTAGATCCAATTAAACTGTCAATGTGTGATGATTGCTTTGTAGATTCAAACAGACTGGTTTTATATGCATCAACGCATGGGAGTATGCTATCCATTCTGAACCAGTTAAACTTCCCTATCACTTTGGATCGATCATCATTATCCCTTCTTTCTGACTACACGGATTAACTATTGGTTTTCCAATATTTTGGTTTGCTATTTATCAATGAGTAATTCAATGCGATTTAGCTCCACCACTGTTTCCCAATGATGATGCGAAGGTGATTCTGATCATCTGAGGCATTTCAGTATGGGCTGCTGTTACTATATTCCAATACGACCGGGGAGATGAAAGTGACTTGTCAGAACTGACGGAATCCAAATCGGATGCCCGGTTTGAGCTCGGCGCTCAAACTTCATTTTTAAAATACACTTAGTTCAAATGAACTGTTAGGACGGGTCCGGGGGTCTAAAATTCGAAATACCGGTCGGATGGCCGTGCCGATCATTCCAATACGACCGGGGAGATGAAAGTGACTTGTCAGAACTGACGGAATCCAAATCGGATGCCCGGTTTGAGCTCGGCGCTCAAACTTCATTTTTAAAATACACTTAGTTCAAATGAACTGTTAGGACGGGGCATTTGGTTCTAAAATCTGAAATACCGGTCGGATGGCCGTGCCGATCATTCCAATACGACCGGGGATATGAAAGTGACTTGTCAGAACTGACGGAATCCAAATCGGATGCCCGGTTTGAGCTCGGCGCTCAAACTTCATTTTTAAAATACACTTAGTTCAAATGAACTGTTAGGACGGGGCATTTGGTTCTAAAATCTGAAATACCGGTCGGATGGCCGTGCCGATCATTCCAATACGACCGGGGATATGAAAGTGACTTGTCAGAACTGACGGAATCCAAATCGGATGCCCGGTTTGAGCTCGGCGCTCAAACTTCATTTTTAAAATACACTTAGTTCAAATGAACTGTTAGGACGGGTCCGGGGGTCTAAAATTCGAAATACCGGTCGGATGGCCGTGCCGATCATTCCAATACGACCGGGGAGATGAAAGTGACTTGTCAGAACTGACGGAATCCAAATCGGATGCCCGGTTTGAGCTCGGCGCTCAAACTTCATTTTTAAAATACACTTAGTTCAAATGAACTGTTAGGACGGGGCATTTGGTTCTAAAATCTGAAATACCGGTCGGATGGTCGTGCCGATCATTCCAATACGACCGGGGAGATGAAAGTGACTTGTCAGAACTGACGGAATCCAAATCGGATGCCCGGTTTGAGCTCGGCGCTCAAACTTCATTTTTAAAATACACTTAGTTCAAATGAACTGTTAGGACGGGTCCGGGGGTCTAAAATTCGAAATACCGGTCGGATGGCCGTGCCGATCATTCCAATACGACCGGGGAGATGAAAGTGACTTGTCAGAACTGACGGAATCCAAATCGGATGCCCGGTTTGAGCTCGGCGCTCAAACTTCATTTTTAAAATACACTTAGTTCAAATGAACTGTTAGGACGGGTCCGGGGGTCTAAAATTTGAAATACCGGTCGGATGGCCGTGCCGATCATTCCAATACGACCGGGGAGATGAAAGTGACTTGTCAGAACTGACGGAATCCAAATCGGATGCCCGGTTTGAGCTCGGCGCTCAAACTTCATTTTTAAAATACAAGATGAAATTTGAACTTATATTGTGTGTGTGTATTTATATATATGAAAATGAGCTGGCTTAAACTATTGGCATACTCTTGTTAATGCTTGATTTCTTTATTAAGTCTTGTTAATGCTTGATTTCTTTATTAAGGATTTGATTATAATTTTTTTAAATGATATACAGGATCATCCGTCGCGAGATGTTGGACGAGACGACGACCAGGATGATGTTGGACGAGACGACGACCAGGATGAGACATATGTGGAGGATTTGTGATTTTATTTTAGTTGTGTATGTTGTCATTTTATTATTATGGATGTATGATTAATTTGTGATTTTATTTTAATTGTGTGTAATTTGAGGTTCGTGGAGATTGTGATCCGTGTAGTTGATTTATTATTGTTTTATGAAATTGTTATTTATCAGGTGTTTGTATGTGATGAATTTGAGATTTGTCGATATTGTTGTCTGTGTAGTTGATTTTATATTTATGTTATGAATTTGTTATTTATCAGGTAATTTATTTATCAGTTTAAATAAATTTTTAAAAAAAAATAATGCAAAATTAGCGACCGCATGGAGACTTAATTGCGACCGAATAGCGACTATACGTTATATTTCTTTTATTAAATAATTATACTTGGCGACCGACTAGCGACCGAATTGAGACCGAATAAATCCGATAGGTTAATTTTATTTTTAAAAATACAACATAATTAGAGACCGAATAGCGACCGAATTGAGACCGACTTAATTAGCGACCGATCAGGCGACCGATTATAATCGGTCTCTGGTAACGACTGATACTGCGACCGAATTATGTCGGTCGCTATATAGCGACTAGTATATAGCGACCGACATATTCGGTCGCTAGATAGTCTCTGTTCGGTCGCAATGCAGATTTGCGACCGATCTAAGACTGAATAGCGACCGCTAGGTCGGTCGCTATCCGCGATTTTTCTTGTAGTGTAGCCTAAACAAACGTGAGATTAAATTCTTCTCTCAAGTTTTCTGATCTCACTCGAATAAACTAGACAATGGATGAAGGAACCTACGCCAAACACGGATTATCGATGTAAGGAACAATTAAAACTAATCCTAACAAGGATAGCGGATGAAGCAATGTGCGATGATGTAGTGAGCAAAGACCTACTAAATTGACCTGTGAAGGGAGATAGAAGAAATGAACAATCACACAGGCAATCACAATAGACACAGAGATTTTTAGGTGGTTCGGGTACACTGCTGTGTCCCCTACGTCCACCCCTCACCGAACCCCGGTGAGGCTTCACTACACGCTACAAAATGTAGCAACACGGGGACGAACCCCAATACCACACACGCTACTTCTGTAGCAATCCACACACACGAGGCCTTGCCTCAAACCGCTGCCACAGCAGCACACACACACACAACGTCGGGGAACATACCCCGCACAAGTACCTCACACGGAGACACAGCTCCGTCGACACACACAGTAATTTTCAGAATTCAGCAACATAAAAGGATTTACAATATATGCTCACATCAATATGTAAATGGAGAGAAACTATCATAAAGAGATGGATTAAGGATGTAGAATGTTTCCCCTTGTTTTTCCAAAGGTTGTTCGTAGATTTTCCTTGAAGCTTCGGTTGGAGAGAATCAAATCTGCAGTAGGATGGAGCACTCGATCATCTTCCTCGAAGATCCGGGATTGTCTGTAACTTCAGCAGCTTGTACTGAGTATATCCTTCAAATCCTAGCTCCAGTCAAACCTACATACATCATAAAAATGATTAACTTCATAAACCCCTCTCCTCTCAACCTTGTAGCCGCACTCCTCCTTCTTCTTCTGTAAGAGAATGGAAAGCATTAGCTCATCTTGTTGCTTAGGATGAAAATTACAACACAAATAAGAGGGTAGCAAATAAATGGACAAAGGAACATTTCAATGTGTAGTTATTAGAGCTCCCCCTTTGTCTCCTTCGAATGTATTTCAATGCCTCTGCAGGTTGAAGATTGTTCTTGAGGGAAGATGAACGAATCTTGCAAGAACGAGGTTGTAACTTGATTTCCCACGCAGCTTCTAGTAGAAGATCGTTCAGAAACTTGGATCAACCTTCTTCCTTTCACTTTCATGCCCATAACAATGTAGAAGAAGCCCTGGAGCCGCTGCCTGCGTCCTGCACATACAAGGGTTAAGAACAGCTTGGAATTTCAGATCTAGCTTAGTTCCTTAGGGTTTACAACCCAATAAGATGTATTTATGCTTCTACGACGGTCAAGGGACAGCCCTCGGACAAGATCCACAAATCATGGAGTGATTTAGGGCAGTTGGACCGGAGTTAGACGACTTTCAGAGCGCTTACACGAAGGTCATTTTTGACGGCGCCGCCCCGGGCTGGAAAGGGTCGACCCTTGGGGTCGACCCTCGAAGAGGGTAAAAGGTTGCCAAAAGTAATGGGTCGACCCTTGGGGTCGACCCTCGTGCCAGCCCATTCTGTTTGGGAATTTTATTTTCAGGGGTCGACCCTTGGGGTCGACCCTCGTGCCAGCCCATTCTGTTTGGGAATTTTATTTTCAGGGGTCGACCCTTGGGGTCGACCCTCGTGGCAACCAGAGGCCACCCGAAGCCCAAAAATCACTCTGGGACTCAGGGGTCGACCCTTGGGGTCGACCCTTTCAGAGGGGTTGACCCCAGGGGTCGACCCTTTTGCACTGGGTGCACAAATATGCCAAAAATAGACCTTCTGCCTTTGGGGATCGACCCTATGGGTCGACCCATGCCAGAATGGGTTAGAAAAACACTTCAAACCTCCATGAATCAAAGGGAATAAAAGTGATTAGATGTTACCATAATCCCATGAAGATTAACATGATTTCTTACCCTGAAAAACATAATGAAACAGGAGGTTAGATCGAAATCAAACTATTTGGATCATGCATTAACATATGGAGCTAGTTTTGTGACCAAGACCCAAATGACATGAAATATTATTATGAAAGCATTAGCATGAGGCACATAAATACTTTGAACACACTTTCATCTCAAGAATATGCATAAGACACTTTGAAACCATTCAGTCCTCAACTAACAAATGAAGTCAATTGAGAGCACGATTAATGAATCAATCCCAATCTAGGCACATGGAAATTCACTTCCAACTCATGAATACTTACCATGGATTCAAGGGTAGTAACCAAGAGTTGAGGCTTACCATTGACTCCAAAGAAGTTTTTGCAAAGTGGAACCTATATATTATATCAAAGTATTGATCATGCATTTGAAAGGGCATTTTCAATACAAATCAATCAAATCTCATATGAATTCCAACTTCAGTCCAAAGTAACATTTACCCAGTCATCTGAGAGCATTTAGATCCATTGAGCCATGATCTTGCATGAGTGAAGGGAAGATGATGATCCGTTCAATAAAGACATACAATGAAATGGAAATGATTTTACACAATGCCATGCAACCAACTCAATATCAATGAATACTCAATGAGTCCACACTAGTATGGGCAAAAAGAACAAGAGCATTAGTCTCAACATTCCCACACTAAAACATGCATGAAAGCGCATGCATTCTCTCCATGTAGCAGTACCTGCAAAGCAAGATATCAACATGTGAGTTCGTTTATCATGAAGACGTTCTCCACTAATCAAGCACACAATATTTCCACTAATCAAGCACATAATATTTCACACAATATATTGTGATAATCAAAATCATTATCAAAGATAAAGAGGGAGAGACACGAACCCAACAATCTACCCCTTTTTGATGATGATAATATATTGTGGCCTTCCAAAACTCTCTCCCCCTTTGACATTATCAAAAAGTGGGGAACCAAAGAGAACGGATGTGAAAGTTTAACCAGAAGTAGACGGATATATAAAGACAGTGGTGCACGAACCCAGTAATGAACCTCCCATGAAGGGGAGGTGTATGAACCATGAACTCTAAGCAAGGTTGTGGAATTTGAAGTGCAATATGCAAGATGACAAAAGCATATGCAAATACTCATCAATTTTTTTTGTTTCAATTTTGTGCAAAGTTGATGACCAAAGAGATGACATGTGACATGCAATATGCAATATGCAATATGCAATACGCAATATACAATTATGCAATATGCAATTATGCAATATGCAATATGCAATATGCATCAAGATGGAATGAAATATGGCATGAACACAAATGATCAAGTAGTCAGGCACTCAAGTGTGGAAACATAAGTATATAAGATCACAAGAAAATCTCCCCCTTTACAAAGCAAGAAATGCAGTCTGGACAAGACTATTCTCTCCCTTGAAACAATACAATGCTCCTTGTTCAGAAAGAAACAAGACTTTCAAAAATATAAGGTGAGAGGTATGTCAAGAATAAATTTAGGAGGGTTGACATGGCAACATGCAGAATACATGATCTTTCAAAGATAGTTCAGCAAATAGAGTGAGCAGGATCTGAGCAGGTGTGATCGAATTTCCAAAACACAATATTTGAGAAGAAAAGATTTTCAGTGAGGTACCCATTCCATATATCCAAGGTTAAGTTTCGAAATCTTCTATTATAAAAGCTTATGAAGTGGCTTTAATTGACAGGCATGGTTTAAGAGTGATGTATACAAGGTTTGTCAATGAGGTTTAATACTCATATCTGAAACAATGTTTTAATAAAAATGAACCAATTGCTCATAGAACTTTCTAGTTCAGCCTCCTTCCATCTTACTCAATTAATTTCAATGACTCCTTTAGGAGTTACACAAAGTAGTATTGAGATTAAACAATTATGAATGCATCTGAATTTGACATTGCTTCCAAATTTTTTTTTGATACACACATTTTTTCAGATTTTTGCTTTTGAACATCAAATTGTTTTTCAATGAACAAGTTTGGTTAATCAACACATTTTTACATGAGGCACAACACGTCTCAGGTGAAATGGCCCAGTTACTCAGTGTAATAACCGTATTGCTTCTCAATTAAGAGAACAGAGTTAGCATTAGAAGTATCTTTTTACGTGAGGAGACACCTTGGTTAGAGGCAGGAATCCCTAGTTACTCAATACAGTCATGCCATTGCTCTATCAAATTTTCATGCAATTTTCAGCAGAGGTAACTATGGCACTTCATGACATGGGTTTACTCCATTTCTTGATAGAGGACCCAGTTTCTTGGTGACCAAAATCATTGCTCTGATAGCAATTGTTGGGTCTCATAGTGCAGAAACACGGATCTAGAGGGGGGGTGAATAGATCCTTTTACTAAAAACTATGTCCAATTAAAAACACAAACTAGCGCACATCAGAATTAACAAGATTGATAAGATTGATGAATTTAATCTAAACAGATTTAAACTTAATTCACCCAATCTCACTGAGCTCACACGATTGCATAAACAGATAAGATAGTAAAGCACACAATCACAAAGATCAAACCACAAGACACGAGAATTTTTAAGGTGGTTCGGGAGCACGACGGGCTCCCTACGTCCACCCCTCACCAAACCGTTGAGGCTTCACTGCTGTAAAAATAGCCCGGGGATAAATCCCCCCTCACACACGGAGCCAAGCTCCAACTCACACACGTAGGGCGATGCCTACATAACCACACGAGAGTAAACTTCCAACCACACATGGGGAACACACCCCAAAATACGTCCAAGCACACACGCGGATAAACTCCACACAACTCGACACACACACGTCAACACAAACACTCGGAGAACCCTTTCTCCGAACACCCACACAAAGTATTCTTTTAGATGTATATGAAATGAAGACAAATATATGCTATGACCCCTCAAACAAACTCTATAGATAGAAACTAGAAAGATGCATCAAAAAGAAAGCTCCCCCTTCTTCAACAAAATCTGGTTCTCCTTGGCTCGTTGATGGATTTTCACAATTTCAACATCATCTTCTTCCTCTCCTCGAGCCACTCCTCTTTTCCTTCTTCCACGAGCTCCAGATCTTCACGGATGTAGATGATATCCTTCTTGCAAGAGCTCCACCACATTTTTCCCCCTTTCCTTCACCTATACGAAAGAACAAATGAGCATTAGGGTTCAAATCATTAAATTCGGAGCTGATGTATATATACAAGTTAGGCTGGCCAAATGACCCATAAAACCCTCCTAAAACATATTAAAAACACTCTCATATGTCTAGGAAACTTTTGAGGGTAGTTTGGTAATGTTTCGAGGCCAAACGAATGAGTTATGGATGTTTTCGTGAAGCCCGGTCGGAAAGGGTCGACCCCATGGGTCGACCCCTGAGTTTACAGAGGCGAGACAACAAGAAAAAGTGTTCTGGAACATAGGGGTCGACCCATGCAGGGGGTCGACCCATGCATATTTCAGCCCCCAGCTATCCCAAATAGCAGTAGAGGCTAAGAGGGTCGACCCTATGGGTCGACCCCAGCCAGTTTGGGTTTTAAAACATCATTAAACCTCCATGAATCCAAGGGAGAACATGTGATTAAATATTACCATAATCCTACGATGATTAACCATGAATTTTCATCCTGAAAAATATGATAAAGAGAGAGGTTAGATGAGAATCAAAATTCATGAATCAAGCATTAACAATTTTAACTTGTTCACACAAAAATGCATCAAGGAACCCATTCAAACATGTCTTGGACTTCACATTCACAACCAACAAAAACACATTTGACCAAATAACAAGGTTTTGATAAGATGAACATGAATCTATCAACCAACCAAATATAAAGACATGGGAGCTCAAACATATAAATTGATCCTTGTGTCCATCAAAACTTCAACTCTCAAATGCTTCAATACCCAAATGTTAACAATCATGTCAAATGCAAAGCATGTAGAAAAGCATGGGAACTCATTCATTCAAATGACATTCTTATTGATAAAAGCTAATATTCATGAAGCCTTGTTTCACGAGGAGCATTGTCATAAACATAGAATCCTCAAATAGCATGTATCACATGCATCACACACATTAGTAAATATCCAATCAAGTAAACATATTTTCTCATGAATTCTCATTGAGTAGAAGGCATATGCATTCTTTCAAGCAAGTTTCCCACAAATCAATCTCTTCTAGAACATGACTCCATAGCAACAGAACAAGGATGATTTAAGCACTTGAAAATATGAAGAACCATTCAAGCACAAGGCCAAGCAACAAAGTCATTTTGTAATCATCAAAATCACATACACAACAGTTAATAAAGTTTGCGACATAATCAAATTCCATCTCAAAATCCATCAAAAATTTCGACGAATTTGGGACAGAATTTGAATTCCGTCACAAGTTTTTAGTTTTTTAAAGAATACATAGCCACTACAAGAAATGGCGGTCATAGCGACAAAAATTTCCGACGGCAACGGGTCTATCAGAATATCGGTATGTATTTTCGACGGATATCTATTCGTCAAAAATTCCATAAGAATTTCAGACGGCATTATAGTCTGTCGAAATTGTTGGGTGCACAATCGGATCTAGAGAGGGGGGGGGGGTGAATAGATCATTTACAGAAAAATTATGCCCTGATAAAACTTATCTGATCTAGAAGATAAGATGCAAAATGAACACTGATAGATAAACAAATAGCCAAACGAAATGCCCAAACAGAATGAACTAAACAGAAGATGGCTCATGCAAGACCTTGATCGAACACCTGATAGAGGTAAAGAATATCAACATTGAAGAAAATTAGAGCTCAATCAAACAATGATCATCAAACAAATAACACAGACTATCATCCACATAGATTGGCACGAGGCGGAGGTTAAAGCCCAAGGTCCCTCCTTACGCAAGGTGTGCTTCAGCCCACCTTTTGATATACCAGTAGAGTGACTTGGAGAACGGAGGAAGAAGATAGGAATGCAAACCACACTGAACAGATGATTTTTAAGGTGGTTCAGTCTGTAAACCCGCAGACCTACATCCACCCCTCACTCAACCAAGTGAGGCTTCCTGCTGTCTAACAGCTTGAAATCACTGATTCACAGCTTCCAGGGATAAACCCCTACAACCGCTGACTAACAGCTTGCCCGTTGATTCACAGCTTCCGCTGACACACAGCTTGACGGGGGAGACAACCCCAAGACCATTGATACACAGCTTAAAACGAGGAACAAATCCTCACGTTGATTTACAGCTTCCTCCGAACCCAAAATAGGGTATCGAAAATGACAATCTAGAACAGAAAATAAAAACAGAAAACAAAAGGCAAAACACAGACAATGTAACTCCGTTGAGCAATGTGGCTTTGGATTTGATCTAGAAGCCTTTCTCTGATCAGATCAGAGTAATCTTCTCCTGGTTGCTCTCAAACTCTTTCTTCTCTCGAACTGGATCTGCACTCTTCTTTTCTAGAAGGGGCACCTCAATCTGCTCTTCTCTCTTTTCTTCTTCTTCTCTCAGACTCTCTATCAGATCTTCTTCAAACTACTTCTGCTCAGATCTTACTCTATTCTCTTTCTCACAGCCCCTTGGCAGCCTTCTTCTTCGCAAGGAAGAATGGCGAGTTATATAGAGTAAAAGAATAATAATTTCTGAATAATTTTGATCTTCAGATCTGATTTCCTGTTGGTCCACATGTCAGATAAGAATATTCTCTCCCAAGAATCTTCTAGACTTCAAGGCACATGCATTGGATCATGTGTCAATGATTTGAGTTCAAATCGACGTGGTCAGTCATGTGAACTTTAAGTTTCAGAACACTTGCTGCATTGTGAAGAGTGGCATAAAGGGTGTGTCGACGCACAGTCTTCACTGCGTCGACGCAACTCTTGCTGCTGTCGTCAGGACAGAACTTTTATAAATTGGAGTCGACTCTGTATGTCGACACCTTCTTGATTTTGAACGAAGTATTACTGAAGTGCTTTGCTGCGTCGACTCCACTTCGTCATTGCGTCGGCTCTGTTGCATGGCTTGTTGGCTTGTTCACACGAGATACTATGGAAGTTGACTTGGACATGCCTCCGCGTCGACTTACTGAACGTCCTGAGCAGATGGCTGTTCTGGTTACAGCGCAAGTCGACTTGTGGAAGACTTAAGTTGACTTGTCTGTGCAGCCTATAGAACTTGATTCTAGTATTTCCTAATTCACATCCAAGGACCTTTGCTGGCTTTATTGAGACTTGTCTTCACATATTTAACATCTTGAACTTCATACTTGAAGAACTTCAGTTGAACTTTTGCAATCCTGCTGAACATGGCTTCTTCTTCTGAGCTTCCTTCTGAATTCCATAATTCCTGAATGCAATATGTCTTTGTACAAAGTTCAGAAACAATGTTGACATCATGAAAACCATATAGACTTATCAATGAGTCATAGTTAGACGTCATCAAAATTAGGGACATAACATTCTCCCCCTTTTTGATGATGGCAACTATGAGTCATTATATGAACAATAATAACCAAATCTTGAAACACAACATCTCTCTTTCTAAATAATGGCTCATCAAACTATCTCCCCCTTTGACATCAACAAAAATAAACCTAGTTTGATGCGAATTATAGAGTTAGGAGATGAACTGGTGAAATCGTGTGAGATTAATTTGAAAAAATTCATGTAGAATAAGAATTTCAGATAAAGAACTTTTCAGACAGAGATGTTCAGATATGAATGAGGACACATTAAAACCAACAGTGATAGAGACATATGAATGAGAATATTTAATTTTTCAGACAAAAAGGATATGTAAGCAATTCTGACCAGTGATTTGAATGCAAGCAGATGAGGTTAGATAAGCAGGTTCTGACAACTAAGATTTGAAACTGATACCAATTGGTGAATCTGTCAGATAATTTCAGATCAAGGACTGTAACATGAACTTAACAGCAAACAAAAATTGCCTTGATACCAATTGTTTCAGATAGTTCCAGCAAAAATAGAGTGCTGGAAGGATTATTACAGACATAGATTTCCAGGAAGGATAAGACAGAACAATTCACAGTCTGATGCATAACTTATAAATCAGAGTTTACTTAAATTTTAGATTCTTCTATTATAAAGCTACTTATGACATAACCCTTATTTATCTGCTTGGTTCAAGTTTAATAAACTCTAAGTTTATCAATTAAACTCTTAAAAAAATGACATTCAGATTTAATAGAAATGAACCAATATGCATATTGAAATCTTGTTTAACCTCCCTTTTACCTTACTCATTTAATTCCATTGACCCCTTTGGGAGTAACTAAAATTAGTATCGAGGTTAAACATTGTATGATATTTCTGATTTTATTCCAGGGATTCAGCAATCTTTTCACTTTTATTGCTACCATATTTAGATGTTTCTTTTGCTCATCAATTTTTTAAGAGCATTCAGGTATAGCATACACCTTTTGACATAAGGATGCGCGTTGATCAGACGTCAGCATCCCTAGTTACTCAGTGTGACTAACCATTCTACTTGACTTAGAGCAGAGGTAGCAAGACACTTCATGACTTTGTCCACTCCACTTCTTTGGTGAAGGAACTTAGTTTCTCAGTGAGCCTTTTGCCATTGCTCTGCCTTTGAGCATGGACATTCAGTACACACCTTTTTACGTGAGGATACACATTTATCAGACGCCAGTATCCCCAGTTACTCAATATGACTGAAGTTATTGCTCTTATCATGTGCTACCCTTCAGGAATTTTTCAGATTGTTCTAATGTTTAAAAACAATACTGAATTTAAGTTCCTCAACCAAAGATGCCTTTGTACTTTAAAAACTTTCAGATTTAAGAGGGCATGACAAGACACAACATGCAAGGAGTGGTTGAGGTCTATTAGATCTGAATACAATCATTTCTCGAGACATTCATTTTTAAACTCTTGACCTTATTAAGCTTAAACCAGCCGTTTATATATTGGGCAATCATAGAGCTTCATAATAGAAGATTCCTATATAAAAATTTTACTCAGATTTATGAAGTAAGTAATCAAATTGGAATCCTCCTAAAATCAAGCTTGTCCAAGGAGTTTTGGCAAGTAGAAAATGTTTCAAAGGCATTCACTAGCATTGAAGTAGATGGCAGATATTTGGGAGTTCCAAAGAGATTGAGATTTCATGGGGTATGCGAGTCAAGAAAGGTGAACAGATAACAAGGTCTCCCCCTGAGAAAGTGTATTCAAAACTTTTTACCAGAAAGCTCCCCCTCAACAGATGCAAGAATTTGAAGACAAAATTTTCATAAGATGAGAATTTGAGCTCATTGCAATTTCAGAGCCACAAAGTCTTGGAATGAATGTGAAAAAGAGATAAGTATGCATTCCAGGCCAATTTGAAGAGATAAAAGTGCAAGTAACCCATGAAGATCATAGATTAGCAAAATGAGAGAAAATTTTGGACATGTATGTCGACCTAGAATTCTCAGTGCATCGACACACATGCGTCAACCAGAACGAAACTAGAACCCAGAGGAATGAGGGTCGACTCTCAGAGTCGACTCTCTTATGAGGTATTTTGAAGAAGAGAACAAGCTCACCCAATGAACAAATGATTAAAGGGAATTGATAAACCCATTGTCCCTTGATTCTTGAGGAGTAACATTTGCAGTAGTATAGCAACATTTTTGCAGAAATTTAACATTTTGATTCCCCCTAGATGCATGCATGAACTTTCAATGGTCTTTTGAATTTTTCAGACACTAATGACATGCAGTCAAATTCAGAAATAACATTGTGCACAAGAGCAGACCAGATTTTATGTTGACTCCCCTAATCTAAAACAAGATATGTATGTGGGGAAAGTAAAGCAATACTGGAAGTTTTCAGATTTGTGCATTATAACATATGCATTCTATGACTTATTTGAACGCTTGACTCATGGTACCAGGCAGAGAACTTAGATCCGAATAGCATCTCAAGCGTAATAATAGTTTCCAGATAGGCTTAACTTGCCCTTCCGCATGTCACCATTTTATATACCAATGGGTTAGCAATACACAGCTAACATATGACAATAAAGAACAATCAAACATAATCAAAGCATGATATTTAACTAACAAGAGGGAAATATTTAAGCTATTATATCTAACAGTAAAAGGCAGAAATGGGGTGTTACTAGATAAGGGTGCATTGTTTCATTTATTGAACCACTTTTTATTTTTCTTTTGCCCCGAGGCACTCCTGTAAAAATAGATTCTCATTTTATGCTTTTAGGCACCCAAGATTTCTTAGGTCCTCTAGGATTAGTAGCACCTTTGGCAGGGGCTCTCCACAGTTTCTGTGCATTGAGATCATTAATTTTCATCAATAAACAATTATTCATGAAATGAGTAAACTCACCACAATAATGACAGCATGCATATTGACTCTTTCTCTTCAAGTGTACAGAAGTGGTGAGTTTCTGAGTTTTCTTTCTGTTTTTCTCAATTTTTATGGTTTCCTGATACTGAGATTGCAGATTTGGAGTTTGCTTCTTATTTTTAGTCAAATTTCTGATTTCAATTTCTAATGAAGAGATGTGCAGTTCAGAACTGGTAATCTCTTCTTCATACTCAGCAATCCTGTCATTCAACATTCTATTAATAGTTTTGAAGCTTTCGATTTCTTTGAAAAGAGTATGTACTTCTTTTGAGTTATCTTCAACAATGTATTTCCCTTTTTCATAGGCCGAGAACCTATTATTCAATAGTTCATTTTATTTTCACAATTTTTCATTTTCTTTTTTAAGCTTATTATTCTGAATCACTTTATCTATTAATATCTGATCACTCGACATAGCTTCCTGCTTGTTTTTGAACTCTATTTTAATCTTCTCCAAATTTTTCTTAATTTCTAGATTTATAACCTTAACGGCCTCAAATCTTTCCAAATTCAGTTTGTTTTCTTTCTCAAGTTTTTGATGTTTTTCTTCAGCCTCCTCCATATGGTTTCTGAGGCTTTCTGTAGCACCCTGGTGTATTATTAAATAAAATAAAAGGAAATTATAAAGAAAATTCTTGAAAAATACACTAGGTCAAATTTCAACCAATTTATAAAAATCCTGAAAAATTATATTCATGAAAAGGACTAATAACTTAGCAAGTTTATCTTCTGCAGTCAGCCCAAAATAAAATTTTAAGCGGACCGAATTGGAAGTTTAAGGCCCAAATCAACACTTAATCTAACCGGAACTTAAAATGCGAAATTAGAGCCCCAATTCTTGATCATTTAAGTCCAAATCAGACCCAAATGAACGGCCTTGATTAGTTGATCATTTCCCCTCTCGATCCCCGTCGAAACCCTAACCCTAGTGAGAGTATTTGGGGGAAAATGGCAGCGGCGACTTGGTCTCGCGCGATTCGCGCACCCCACGATTTGGAGGACTCTATCTCCCCGAATAGAACCCTCTAGAGAGTAATTAACTATATAAAATCAACCCTTAGTCGCCCTAGAAGATCTAACCGGAACTTAAAATGCGAAATTAGAGCCCCAATTCTCGATCATTTAAGTCCAAATCAGACCCAAATGAACGGCCTTGATTAGTTGATCATTTCCCCTCTCGATCCCCGTCGAAACCCTAACCCTAGTGAGAGTATTTGGGGGAAAATGGCAGCGGCCACTTGGTCTCGCGCGATTCGCGCACCCCACGATTTGGAGGACTCTATCTCCCCGAATAGAACCCTCTAGAGAGTAATTAACTATATAAAATCAACCCTTAGTCGCCCTAGAAGAGTTTAGATGCTGTGGCGGCCGACGAGGAGCGCGGACGAGGGTGAATTTTGGCGATCATCGGAGAGGTGTCTCGTGCGCCACCGACAATCTTCATCCCTCTTCTTCCTTCGATTAAGGTAGGTTCTAGCAGACCCAACCCTAAGTATTATACATGGCTAGATTTGTCTCTCTGTCCCCTTTCTAATGATCAAAAAAGCCCTAAAAGTGGTGTTGTATCATGCGAGGATTTATAGTTTTAGTGGAAGTATGTCAGATTTAGGGTTTTCTCTTGTTTTAACCTTGATTAAAGTAGGGATTGCAGGCGCTAGCATTAAATTGATCATGTTATGACATGTATATTGTTGATCTCGTGCTATTGATAGCCTTTTCCCTAATTTTTATGCGTTGCTTGATGAGTAATTAGTCGTTTTATCAAACCCTAACCGAGCTCGCCGGAGTCGGGCGGGGCGACCTTGGAACGGTCCAACAGGAACTGCCCTATTCTGAACGGCCCCTCGATAGACCGTGTGGTCGATATCGACGGCCAGTAGTTGATCGTTTATTGTCCGTGCGTTTTGAATCCTCCATGATCAGAGTGGCCACGTATAGACCGTGTAGAGACCCCCGCGGCCCCTCGATAGACCGCTCAAACCCGTCTGGCCCCCTGGCCTTTAGGGATTGGACGGATTATCGACCGACCGCTGAGGCCCTCTGAGCGGTTCTGGACGAACCGTTCTGTCCCGCCGAATGCTTTATTCTTGTTCTAGCATGATTCATCTTAGTCAACTAATGATAATGGTAAATTAGCAACCTACATGTTAATTGGAACATATGAAAGTTAAGAAATTATAATTTTTCTTGCTTAATTTCTCTCTCATGACCTTGTTCATCATTCCATGAAGTTAATCTCAAACATGTTATAATGAAGAATGAACTAATGATACTAGGGTTGTTTTGACAGTCATTCTACTCTGGTAGAATTGACCGACCGTTGTACATTTGTGTTCCGATGATTTATAGACTTCATTTCTTGTAATGGTTGGAACTCTCCGCCGGATACTCCTTCTGTCGGACTAGGACCTCCATTATGAGACCTCCGTAAGCCCCCGTGAGCCTGAGATTCCCACTAGGACGCCGGGCAGGTTGTACCACAAGTCCTGCACCAGTTTGACTCGATTGAACCGCATGAAAGACCCTAGTTTAAGTCACAAGTCACATTGGACTCTCTGAATTATTGCGTGGCCAGAAATGGACCGTGTAACATTCGGGATGGCCCAATATGAACCGTGCAATTCTGGCAGAGTGCCCTATCTCAATTGGTCGATTGCCCTTGTTCTATCTTCGACCGGTTATGTTACAGTCGACCCAAAAAGCCTCTGGGCTGACCAGCGAATAGTGGGCTGGACCTGGTTTAGTTCCACCCCGCCTATGGCAACCCAGGAGCCCATTTGTGTGGACTTTTCCTTGACTAGTTAGGCCCATTATTGAACGGACTGTACAGGCCCGTCCAGGTTGTTGAACGGATACCCTTGGACCGTTCATTTCATGAGCGGCCCAATCATGCCCGCTTACTTTCGTCGTGGGCTTCAAATCTTTCCTGTAGTGAACGGCCCAAAGTAGACCGTCCAGATATGTTAAAAGGCCATTTTTTGACCGTTCTGTAATTGGTGCGGCCCTTAATGGACCGTTTATCCTTGGGTATTGGTAGGCTGTCCTTCAGCCCAGCCCTTCTTGCGCGGTCCAGTTATAGACCGTTCATTCTCTTAGCGGCCTAATATGGACCGTGTATTTTCCAAGAAATGATTTCCATGGTTTATGATGTTGAATACCAAGGACCTGTTGGTTCTTGATAAACTTGAACTTTATGGACAAAATGTCTACTTCAACTTACCTTTGGTAAGTTCTATACCTTGAAAATTATTGACCACTTAACTTGATTAATGTCTAGACATAACTTGGGATCTTGGATCCATTAAATCAATGCCCACGCATCATAAGGGCCTGGTCTGGTCCTGGGAGGAGCGCCCTAAAAGTACTAGTGCCCCGGGGAGTTGTAATGACATGGTGAGGCATTGCACCAAGTGCACGACTAGCGTGATGTCTACGACATATTCTTGTACATGATCTCTCTCTTGTATTCTAAATTGATGAATTCCGTTGGAATTAGTTACATGACTTGGTTATTTCATGCTTGATTGGCCATTCCAGTTATACATTGTTCATGTTCTCTTACTGTTCTTATTATGTTATTTATATCATCTTTTCTTTTCTTTCTCGTACAACATAAATACAAATTGGTTAATTACTTAAACTTGCCTGCTATTACCTACTGAGCATTCGCTCACCCAGTTGTTTCCCCCCTTTTCAGGTAACTCAGGTGAGGACTCACAAATTGATGTGGATGGGAAAGAGTGAAGCCTCTGGAGCGAGCCGGTTAGAAGACTATGTGGAGTCATTCGTAGATGTCTTGAGTCTAGTTGTGAATTAGAGTGGATGTCGGTGTTGTTGTAATAAATGTCGGTGGATGTGACTATGATAAGACAAATGTTGTTCTTTGGAAGTTTTCTTAAGTTCCTTTGATTGGGATTGATGTAAACTCGGTTTATGATAAATCGGTAATTATTAGATCGGTAGAATTATTATCTGTCCTTGGTATTGTGATGAATGTTATAGATTCTCTAGTGCAGGTCATAGCATGTCTGGAAATCAACATATTATTATTAACTCTTTCTACTGCCGGTCTCGATATTCCTCATCGGGACGTGACAGTTTGGTGGTATCAGAGCCTAGGTTTTCTAATATTCTTTGGTTTTCTAAGTTCTAGAATTCTAAGTGGTGTCATAGAACCTACAACCTCGTGACAAGTCTAAGGATCCAACCAAGTGAGAATTTGGGTAGAGACTTGGGTTGAGCTAATAACCAAATTATAGAACTATTCCTTCTAAGTGATCCTAACTAAATCCTTTCTACGTGTAGGGTTCGTGAAATGGCAGCCAAACGTGCGCAATGGAGGGACATGCAATGAACAGTTCAAGGACTAACTCGGGCATTGCAACAAGTGGCACAAGGAGGAGCGGCGCACCAAGGAGCGGGATATCTTCATCGAAATTTCTGTGGGATGAATCCCCCACGATTTGGCGGCTCGACAGATCCAGACGAAGCCGAACACTAGCTGAAAGAGATGGAGAGAATTTTTAAAGTGATGCAGTGCAGTGATCAAGAGCGTGTTCTCCTGACGACCTTTCAATTAGAACGAGATGCAAGAACTTGGTGGGATGCAGTGAAGGCTACTCTCGGAGACAAGCAAGTCACATAGAAAGAGTTTGAGGAACTCTTCAATGACAAATACTTTTCTGATAGAATACAAGAGAAAAAGGCGGCAGAGTTTGCTGCTTTGAAGTAGCGGAACCTTTCTGTTGCTGAGTATGAAGCTCAATTTTCCCGATTGTCTCGTTATGCAACTCACTTAATATCTACAGAGAAGATGAAGGCCAAGCGCTTTCTTAATGGGTTAAAGTTGAATTATATCAATCAATTGGCCCCAATGGAAATCCGAACTTACGTCGAGATGGTGAGAAAAGCTCAAGTCTTGGAGGACACTTTAGAGATGACAGAGAGAATTCGTGGAAAGAATCCTAAGAAGGAACAAACTACTGGTTCCGGGAACTCTAAACCCGGCAATGGCAAGAAAAGGCCCAATGGTGGGTCTAGTTCATGGAAGGGCAAGGCCCCGAAGAATGAAGATAAGAAACCTGGCCCGATAGTACCCTTCAAAGACCTGTGCAAGTATTATGATCATCCAGGTCACAAGATGGAGGAATGCTGGAGCAAGTTGGGCACCTGTCTGCGCTGTGGAAGCAGGGACCATCGTATTCCAGAGTGTCCCCTCCTGTTAGATCAAGCTACACCGACCAAGCCACAAGGAACTCGGAAGCAGCAGGGCAAGCTTCAAGCCCTACAAGAAGATGATGCGGGAACCACCGAGGAGGGTGGACTTGTTGAAGGTACACTTATTATACATGATAAGCCGGCATTTGTTCTGTTTGATACCAGAGCGACACATTCTTTCGTTTCTCGAAAATTTGCTAAGTCTTTAGCTGTGAAGCCTGTGTTGATGAATTCTCCATTAGAAATTTCAACCCCTATTAGCTCTGGATCTGCTATTAAAACTTTCTACCCTTCTAGTAAGGTTATGATTAATGAGCAAAATATGCCAGCAGATTTAGTTTGTATGGATATGAAGGATTATGATGTAATCTTAGGAGCTAATTGGTTGGCTAAGTATGAGGTCAATGTTCACTGCAGCACTAGCTCGGTGACTTTTTCTGGACACCCTACACTTTCTTTTGTTGGGGTTAGGCACTCTAGGTCTGTGCCACTTATTTCAGCTCTTCGAGCTGAGAAGTTGTTGAGGAAGGGATGCCAGGCTTTTCTAGCCTTTGTTTCTGTGACCCCTGAGAGGAATATTGAGGTAAAGGACATTCCTGTTGTCTGAGATTTTAAAGATGTCTTTCCGGAGGATTTGCCAGGACTTCCACCTGAGAGGGAGGCTGTCTTCTCTATCAATTTAACTCCTGGCACGTCTCCTATTTCAAAGGCTCCATATGGCATGTCTCCTGCAGAGCTGAGGGAATTGAAGCGACAATTGATGGAATTGCTTGAGAAGGGATTCATTCGTCCAAGTACATCCCCGTTGGGAGCTCCAGTGTTGTTTGTACGGAAGAAGGATGGCTCGATGAGATTATGTATTGATTATCGGTAATTGAACCAGATTACTATCAAGAACAAGTGCCCATTGCCGATGATTAGCGAGCTGTTTGATCAGATAGCGGGAGCTCAATATTTTTCTAAGATCGATCTCCGATCTAGATACCATCAGTTGCGGATCAAGGATGAGGATATTTATAAAACAACCTTTCGTAGCAGGTATGTGCATTTTGAATTTGTAGTAATGCCTTTTGGACTAACAAATGCACCTGCAGCTTTCATGCAGTTGATGAACAGCGTGTTCCGACCCTATCTTGATCAATGGGTCGTGGTGTTTATTGATGATATTTTAATATACTCAAAGAGTGAGGAGGAACATGCTGAACACTTGAGGATGGCGTTGCAGTTATTAAGAGACCATCAATTATATGCCAAGTTTAGTAAGTGTGAATTTTGGTTACAAGAAGTATCTTTTCTGGGTCATATTATCACTAAGGAAGGTATATCTGTTGATCCTTCGAAAGTTAAGGCAGTAAAGAATTGGGATAGGCCTACTAATGTAACCGAAGTAAGAAGTTTTCTAGGTCTGGCAGGCTATTACCGAAGGTTTATTAAAGATTTCTCCAAAATTGTGGTACCTTTAACAAGATTAACCTGCAATGAGAACCAATTTGATTAGTCAGAAGATTGCGAACGGAGTTTTCAGACTCTGAAGGAGTGTTTAACTACTGCCCTTGTATTAGCTTTATCTTCTGGAGAAGGAGGTTTTGTTGTATACATTGATGCTTCAGGTATTGGCCTGGGTTGTGTGCTTATGCAGCACGGGAAGGTGATAGCCTATTCTTCTAGGTAGTTAAGGAAGCATGAAGAGAATTATCATGTTCATGATTTGGAGCTTGCAGCAGTAGTTTTTACCTTGAAGATTTGGAGGCACTATTTGTATGGTGAGACCTTCACGGTGTTTTCAGATCATAAGAGTTTGAAGTATTTGTTCTCTCAAAAGGAGCTTAATATGAGGCAGAGGAGATGGCTTGAGTACTTGAAGGAATTTGATTTTTCTATCGAGTACCATCCTGGAAAAGGCAATGTGGTGGCTGATGCTTTAAGCCGTAAGTCGATAGCAAAATTATCAAATCTCATGTTGTAAGAATGGAGACTGCTGGAGCAGTTAGCTAGTTTAGACATCAATGTTGGCAAGGATCGGGTTATGATTGCACATATTCATCTTCGTCCAGAATTATTAATGAAAATTCAGTCCTTGCAAGACAACGATCCAGTATTGGTAGAGATCAAGGAAAGCTTGAGCAATAGACCTGATTTCATGATGGCCGAGGACGGCAGATTATTATTTCGAGGAAGGACCTGTGTGCCAGATGTAACTGAAGTAAAGAGCAAGATCTTAGAAGAAGCTCATAGGTCCAGGTATACTATTCATCCTGGAGGCACTATGATGTATCGAGACTTGAAAAGATCCTTTTGGTGGCCGAATATGAAAAAGGAAGTTGCCGAATTTGTAAGCAGATGTTTAGTGTGTCAGCAAGTCAAGGCAGAGCATTTCAGACCAACAGGGAAATTAAAACCACTTGATATACCTCAATGGAAGTGGGAGAGCATTGGTATGGATTTTATCATGGGTCTACCTAGGACTCGTGGTGGATTCGATGCAATATGGGTCATTGTCGATAGATTGACTAAGTCTGCCCATTTCTTGTCCATAAAGTCCAAATAGACAGTTGATGTTTTGGCTGCCCTATATATGAAGGAAATTGTAAGACTTCATGGAATACCAGTTAGTATTGTGTCTGATAGAGACCCCAAGTTCACTTCACACTTCTGGAGAGGACTGTAAGGATCCCTGGGTACACGTTTAAATTTCAGCACGACCTTTCATCCTCAAACAGATGGAAAAACTGAAAGAACAAATCAGATTGTGGAAGATATGCTTAGAACTTGTGTGATTGATTTCAGAGGCCGTTGGCATGAACATTTGGCTTTGATTGAGTTCGCATACAACAACAGTTACCAGTCCAGTATCCAGATGGCTCCGTTTGAAGCTCTATATGGAAGAAGTTGTAGATCACCCCTATGTTGGGATGAGGTAAGTGAGAAGCAATGGTTGGGATCAGATCTCATTTTAGAATCATCTAAGAACATCCGTATTATCAGAGACCGTTTGCAAGTGGCGCAGTCAAGACAGAAGAGTTATGCTGATAATAGGAGGAGAGCCATAGAATTTCAAGCTGGCGAGCATGTGTTCTTGAAAGTTTCACCAATAAGAGGAATCCAAAGATTTGGTATTCGTGGTAAGTTAAGTCCAAGATATGTTGGTCCATTCGAGATTCTGGAAAAAGTTGGAGAAGTTGCTTACCGTTTAGCTTTACCACCCCAGTTATCTGGAGTTCATAATGTCTTCCATGTATCGATGTAGCGAAAGTATGTGTATGACCCCACTCACATCATTCAACATGCGGATTTGGAGTTAAAAGAAGATATGACTTATGAAGAAAGACCCATCAAGATTTTGGACCGTAAGCAGCAGAAACTCAGAAATTGATCTATACCTATGGTCAAGGTTCAGTGGAGTCGGCGTGGAACGGAAGAAGCTACTTGGGAATCTGAGGACGTTATTCGGAAGCAATACCCTGATTTATTCTAAGGTCAGTTATCTTACTCCCCATTTCGATAAGTACAGTGAATTTGGAGGACCAAATTACTTAAAGTGGGGGAGGGTGTAGCACCCTGGTGTATTATTAAATAAAATAAAAGAAAATTATAAAGAAAATTTTTGAAAAATATAATAGGTCAAATTTCAACCAATTTATAAAAATTCCAAAAAATGATATTCATGAAAAGGACTAATAACTTAGCAAGTTTGTCTTCTGCAATCAGCCCAAATTAAAATTTTAAGTGAACCAAATTGGAAGTTTAAGGCCCAAATCAACACTTAATCTAACCGGACCTTAAAATGTGAAATTAGAGCCCCAATTCTCGATCATTTAAGCCCAAATCGGACCCAAATGAATGACCTTGATTAGTTGATCATTTTCCCTCTCGATCTCCGTCGAAACCCTAACCCTAGTGAGAGTATTTGGGGGAAAACGGCGGCGGCGACTTGGTCTCGTGCGATTCGCGCACCCCACGATTCGCAGGACTCTATCTCCCCGAATAGAATCCTCTAGAGAGAAATTAACTCTAGAAAATCAACACTTAGTCACCCTAGAAGAGTATAGATGATGTGGCGGCCGACGAGGAGCGCGGACGAGGGTGAATTCCGACGATCATCGGAGAGGTGTCTCGTGCGCGACCAACGATCTTCATCCCTCTTCTTCCTTCGATTAAGGTAGGTTCTAACAGACCCAACCCTAAGTATAATACATGACTAGATTCATCTCTCTGTTCCCTTTCTAATGATCAAAAAATCCCTAAAAGTGGTGTTGTATCCTGCGAGGATTTATAGTTTTAGTGGAAGTATGTCAAATTTAGGGTTTTCCCTTGTTTTAACCTTGATTAAAGTAAGGATTGCAGGCGCTAACATTAAATTGATCATGCTATGACATGTATATTGTTGATCTCATGCTATTGATAGCCTTTTGCCTAATTTTTATGCATTGCTTGATGAGTAATTAGTCGTTTTATCAAACCCTAACCGAGCTCGCCGGAGTCGGGCGGGGCGACCTTGGAACGGTCCAACAGGAACTGCCCTATTCTGAACGGCCCCTCGATAGACCGCGTGGTCTATATCGACGGCCAATAGTTGACCGTTTATTGTCTGTGCATTTTGAATCCTCCATGATCAGAGCGGCCACATACAGACCATGCAGAGACCCCCGCGGCCCCTCGATAGACTGCTCGAACCCATCTGGCCCCCTGGCCTTTAGGGATTGGACGGATTATCGACCGACCACTGAGGCCCTCTGAGCGGTTCTGGACGAACCATTCTGTCCCGCCGAATGCTTTATTCTTGTTCT
The DNA here is from genome assembly GCA_022559845.1 of Amorphophallus konjac. Taxonomy (NCBI): domain Eukaryota; kingdom Viridiplantae; phylum Streptophyta; class Magnoliopsida; order Alismatales; family Araceae; genus Amorphophallus; species Amorphophallus konjac. Next base: position 231,584,381 of record CM040126.1, read on the forward strand.
AGCATGATTCATCTTAGTCAACTAATGATAATGGTAAATTAGCAACCTACATGTTAATTGGAACGTATGAAAGTTAAGAAATTATAATTTTTCTTGCTTAATTTCTCTCTCATGACCTTGTTCATCATTCCATGAAGTTAATCTCAAACATGTTATAATGAAGAATGAACTAATGATACTAGGGTTGTTTTGACGGTCATTCTACTCTGGTAGAATTGACCGACCGTTGTACACTTGTGTTCCGAAGATTTATAGCCTTCATTTCTTGTAATGGTTGGAACTCTCCGCCGGATACTCCTTCCGTCGGACTAGGACCTCCATTATGAGACCTCCGTAAGTCCCCGCGAGCCTGAGATTCTCACTAGGACGCCGGGCAGGTTGTACCACAAGTCCTGCACCAGTTTGACTCGATTGAACCGCATGAAAGACCCTGGTTTAAGTCACAAGTCACATTGGACTCTCCGAATTATTGCGCGGCCAGAAATGGACCGTGTAACATTCGGGACAGCCCAATATGAACCGTGCAATTCTGGCAGAGTGCCCTATCTCAATTGGTCGATTGCCCTTGTTCTATCTTCGACCAGTTATGTTACAGTCGACCCAAAAAGCCTCTGGGCTGACCAGCGGATAGTGGGCTGGACCCTGGTTCAGTTCCAGCCCGCCTATGGCAACCCAGGAGCCCATTTGTGTGGACTTTTCCTTGACTAGTTAGGCCCATTATTGAATGGACTAGACAGACCCGTCCAGGTTGTTGAACGGATACCCTTAGACCGTTCATTTCCTGAGCGGCCCAATCCGGCCCGCTTACTTTCATTGTGGGGTTCAAATCTTTCCTGTAGCGAACGGCCCAAAGTAGACCGTCCAGATATGTTAAAAGGCCCTTTTTTGACCGTTCTGCAATTGGAGCGGCCTTTAATGGACCATTCATCCTTGGGTTCTGTTAGGCTGTCTTTCAGCCCAACCCTTCTTGCGCGATCCAGTTATAGACCGTTCATTCTCTGAGCGGCCCAATATGGACTGTGTATTTTCCAAGAAATGATTTCCGTGGTTTTTGATGTTGAATACCAAGGACCTGTTGGTTCTTGATAAACTTGAACTTTCTGGACAAAATGTCTGAAGAGGCGTGATCTCGCGCTGGTCCTGAGCGGGCAGTGGATCACCAGATTGTGAACTGCAAGAAAGGGAAATGGATCAGGGGGCCCAAGGATGAGTCCCTCGGGAAAACCCTCCGATGCTTAAGTCAGTGGAGCTATGGTGGGAGCAATAAAGGGAGGAGATAGCTTCTGCGCGAGATCCCTCTCCACCAGAAAGGTGAAGTGGTTCCTGCTCAGGAGTTTAGGACGTCTGGTTGACCTTACCTTTCGCCGGAGGGTATCCCTAGTTTAAATAGTGCGCCGTCTTCCGAAGTCCCGTAAGTCGAGGGGTCTTAGGTGGGCGTTACGTCCTCGACGTGGGCTTTTACTGCCATATTATGGGAGCGTTATCACCTTGGGGAGCTGGAGTCCCTCACCTTTATAACTTCCTGCTCACAGCGGACTCTTAACAGCTGCATGGATAAGCAATCGTCGGCCGTTCCGAGCTGAGAGAGGCCAGCCTTATCCGGGCGGTAGGCTTAGCTCGGATGAAGATGGGTCAGATCGGTCGACATGCGCCTTCTTCTCCCGGGTGGAGAGATGGCTCGGGCATGGACCTTTCCTGTGACCTGACCGACGCTCGGGCCTTCCGAGCCTAGAGGCCGCCTAGGAAGGTAGTATCCTCGAGCGAATCTTTTATTGGGCTTTTTGTCCTAAGTGGGCCCTATGGGCTGTCACTTGGGTGAGCATGGCCTCGTTTGGTCCTGATGGGCCTAGTTCGGCTGCTCTTTGAATGGGCTACAGAAATCCCCCTCTCCACTTGTCCCCCTCCTACTCCCGAGCCAAAGGAGGCTCGGATGAGCCTTTTAGGGTTTTGGACCAGCGTGGCTCAGGTGGGTGGAGATCTGGTGGTGATATGAAGCCACATGTCGTGGTCACCTGGGCCCGTAATAATTGCAATCCTGACGGATTTGAAATGAAGGAGCCCCCTTTTCTCGGAGGTCGGAACGACGCGCTGCCTCCCGCGTGGGTTTATAGGCGTTGGGCGCTGGTTGTCACCCCAGACTCTTTCCGTCGTTAGGGTTTTGGCTTTCCTTCGCTTCTTGCTTTTGGGGCTATCGATGCGTCGTGAGGACACAGCGGAGGAGTAGAAACTTGCGGCGGTGATGTGCGGGCCGAGACGGTTGAGGTTGGGGGTTCACCGACAGAGGCGTCGCAGCCCCAAACATCCGCAGTGCACGGAGCGGCCGGGCTCATAGCGTCGGTCGAGGTCGGGGGTTCACCTACGGAGGCGTCGCAACCGCAACCGACCGCAGTGCGCGGGGCGGCCGATCCCGCAGCTCGACCTGGGCCTTCTGGCGAGGCGCCAAGTGCGGAAAGGGTTTTCATGCCAGGGGCTCTGGAATGGCTCGGCATCTCAAGCACTTTATACCAGCTTTGTCGCGACGTGGCCGCGAGGACGAGAGGGGGAGACAAGCGTCATTCTCACCCGGGGTCCTCGACATCATTATGGAGGGCGGCCTGGTCATGGCCCAGATGGGGCTACAATGGCGGAGACTTATGCCTGGTCGGAGTCGGAGCGGTCGAATCTTGCTTGGACCCTCGGAGGGTGCGAGAGGAAACTAGATCGACTCAGTGAGGCGTATGAGGGGCTCCAACGGGAGTTCTCCGCAATCAGGGAGTTGTCGCGGTCGAGCCGGCTGGAGGTTGGAGTGCTGACCGAGCAACTAACCAAGGCCCGGGAATCGCTAGAGAGGAAAAGTAAACTCCTTGAAGAGGAGCGCCTTCTTCGTCTCGAGCTGGATGGCCGTTGGGAGGCCGAGCGCGCCGAGTTGGTGGACCGGGCGGAGGCAGCGGAGCGCCTTCATTTGGAGGCCGAGGTCGACCGATCTGAGGCGGAGAAGCGATCAGTCAAGGCCGAGGAGTGGGCGGCCGAGGCCAAACGGAAGTCGGCCGAGGCAGAGAAACGATCGGTCGAAGCCGAGGAGCGGGCGGCCGAGCCTGAGCGGGAGAAGGCCGAGCTTGCTGACAGGATGGGACTGGCCGGGGCGGAGGTGATCGAGCAATACAAGGGCTCAGAGGCCTATCGGGCCGACCTGCAGGAAGCTGCCCTTCCCTACTATGAGTCAGCACTTCGCCGAGGCATCCGCAAGGGGTTCAAGCAGGGTTACCACCTGGAAGTAGCTTATGTGGGGGAACAAGATTCTGGGATTGACTTCCCCTCTGGCCAACGCTACGACTCGGACATGTCATCTTCCAGCTCCTCTGCGTCGGACGAGGAAAATCCAGAGGGCTCTTCTCCCGAGGGGTTGCCGCAACTCCGACTACCTCGGGAGGGCTCGCGACTGAGGCAGTTCCCTCGCAGGCGGGGTCAGTGCCAGGGCCGGCCGTCACCGAGGGCGCCGGGGGTGAAACACCTGTGTCTTCCACTTCCAAGCTTCAAAGTGGGCCCTGAGCCTGATGTATCATCTTGTTTTGCCTCCTTCTTTTGTTTGCCTCATTTTCTTTTCTAAAAAAAAGGACTTCCCCTTTATAAGGTAACAAATAAAATCTTACTTGCTTCTTGCTGTCCTTGCCGTGATTTGATCAGTGTATCTGCAGTAGTTGGAAAGGATCGATACTTTCTGTGCAGATTTCGTGTGATGGTTGGGTGGTCGCCTGACAGGGTGCCCTTCCGTTTTTCTCACGCTTTGAATGTCTGGCCGCTTCGTGTATCCCACTGGGGCGGAAGATGAGAAGTTTGAGGTGACCGTTCATAGGGGGAAATTCCTTTGGCATGTTTTCGAGGAGAGAATCATTTAAGGCGAGTAGCCTCCCTTTGCTTATAAAAAGGCTGAAGGGCGTCTCTTCCTCTCCATCGCTTAGGGTTTTCCCTAACAGTCTTTCCTTATTCCTTCTTCACGTTGCGTTGTGCCATAGTGTCCAGAGCATGGAGGACGCTCCAGATGAGGAGGCTATCGACGACGGGGGGTATGGGGATCCTGCTGCTTCGGACATGAAAAGGAGTCGACGGCCGGCGGGCAGACTTGAAAAGGGGTCGACGCGCGAAGGCACGCCGTCTTCCCTTTATCAGTTTCGGCGAGGTTTTTAGGGGGGCGAGATGGAGGGCGGATGGGGGCATCCAGCATCTCCGCCGCCAGTCCCTCTCTGCCTGCTTCAGGGATGGGGGGAGGAAGCGAATTAAGCTCCCTCCTTTCCGAGCCTTCCCCTGCCTCCTCATCCAGCTCTACTGGTTTCTTTTTCTTTCTGGCAGCCTCTTTTTCCCTCTTTTGCTCTTACTTTCTTTCACTCTTCGGAGGGTGCTTGCTCTCTGTACGTTCCAAAGAATTGGCAGGTTGGAAGAGAGGAGGCCTTCATAGGCGTTCCCTCTCCCCAGCCTCTGTCAACTTGGAAGGTAGCCTTCCCCTCCGTAGTCCCTTTGTCACCTTTGTCATGGGCCACCCGAGCCAACTGGATCGACCACCTTTTATCCGAGCCAGTTTCTACGCGAGGCAGAGTCAGTGGCTGGACGCAAGAAGATCAAATCGAGTCGGCCGGGCGATGGTCTCTTGTAGCGGCGTCAAATGGACTTTTTTGTTATGTAAGGTATTGGATTTTGCCTTTCTGATGTACCAACAATCGTTTGAATGAAAAGGAGAAAATTTATTTCACTCAAATTGTTTGCTCAAATTTAAAAGTAGAACTTGCGTAGTGTGGCTGCGTTCCACGTCCGAGGGATGGGTTCCCCTTCCAATGTAGATAGCCGGTATGCTCCTTTCCCGAGCGTCTCGACCACTTGGTAGGGGCCTTCCCAATTAGGGGATAGCTTGCCCGCCGCCTCTAGTGCTCGAGAGGTTTCGGCTTTCCTGAGGATGAAGTCTCCCGGTTGGAAGTGCCTGTCTCGGACTTTGGCGTTGTAGTATCGAGTGAGGCGGCGCTGGTACTCCGTTGCTCGGATGCTGGCAATCTCTCGGAGTTCATCCGCTAGGTCGACGTTCTCGAGTAATTTTTGCTCGTTTACCTCGGGCGAGAAGCAGATGACTCGGAGGGAGGGATTGGGATCTCCAACGGAATGACGGCCTCGGTGCCATATACCAACTGGAAAGGACTTTCACCGGTTGCTATTCCGGGAGTCGTTCTGTGTGACCAAAGTACGCTAGGCAGTTCCTTGAGCCAGCTACCCTTGGCCTTGCCGAGCCTGGTCTTTATGCCTTTTAAGATAGTCTTATTGTCATTCTTGACTAGCCCGTTGGCCTGAGGGTGGGTGACCGAAGTGAAGTGGTTACGAATACCTAGGTCGGCACATCTGTCTTGGAAATAACGAGAGTCAAATTGCCGACCGTTATCACTCACTATCACTCGGGGGATGCTGTAACGACAAATGATCGACTTCCAGACGAAACTCCAGACGACTATCTCGGTGATCCTTGCCGTGGCTTCGGCCTCGATCCACTTGGTGAAGTAGTCGATGGCAACGATGATAAACTTCTTCTGGGCTTGAGCCGTGGGGAACGGCCCAAGAATGTCGTCCCCCATCGAGTGAAGGGATACGGCTTGGCCAGGGTGACGAGCTCCGTAGCCGGCTGATGGACTAAGTGGTCGAATCGCTGGCATCGGTCGCACTATTGCACGTAGGCTGCGCAGTCACGCTGCAGAGTGGGCCACCAGTAACCCTGCCATAGCAGGATGCGGGTGAGTGACCTTCCTCCCGAATGCGCTCCACACAGGCCTTCATGAATATCTTGGATAGCTCGGTTGGCTTCGTCGGGGCCGAGACACTTCAGGAGGGGACCGGAGAAAGATCTTCGGTAGAGAGTGTCGTCTAGAATGACGAAGCGCCGGGCTTGGTACTTCAATCTGCGGGCCTCTCGAGGGTCGGAAGGCTCTTGAGAGTCCCGGAGCCACGACAGGTAGGGGGTGCGCCAGTCGCTCGGAATGGCTGAGTCAACAGCAAGGAGCTCCGAGTCAATGCTCGGGCGTTCTAGCTCTTCGAGGAGGACCGATCAGGTGCCTTCAGGGTCGAGAGGAGAGGCCAACCGAGAGAGGGCGTCCGCTCGGGAGTTTTCCTCCCGAGCTATTCAGACTACCTCGAATCTCTCGAACTGTTGGGCCAAGTCTCTGACCAGTTGGAGGTATTTGATCATTGGTGCCTCTCGAGCTTCGTACTCACCGTTGACTTGGCTAGCGACCAGCTGGGAGTCGGTGTGGATTTTGACTCGCTCAGCCCCCAACCATCGGGCCATGCGCGCTCCCGAGATAAGGGCTTCGTACTCGGTAGCGTTGTTGGATGCATGGAATTTGAACTTCAAGGCGTACTGTAGCTCTACTCCTTCGGGGAACTTCAGGAGGATTCCGGCACCACTACCAACCGAGTTGGAAGATCCATCGACGAACAGTTCCCAGGTTGGCCCGGGTGAGGACGGAGGCCTTTCTTCTGTCGGGATGGTGCTTTCGGCGATGAAGTCGACGAGCGCTTGGCCTTTCATAGCTGAGCGCGGCCGATAGGATATATCGTAGGCCCCAAGCATGATGACCCACTTGACGAGTCGTCCCGAGGCTTTGGGGTGGGCAAGGATCTTCTTCAGTGGTTCACCGGTTAGCACGGTGATGGGGTGCCCCTGGAAATAGGGCCGGAGGCGCTTGGCGGAGGTAACCAACGCTAGCACGAGTTTCTCGGTTGCGGGGTACCTCCTTTCAGCCTCGTTGAGCACCTTGCTGGTGTAGTAGACCGGCCTCTCGACTCCCGAGTCATTTCTGACTAGGATCGAGCTAACCGTAGATGGCGTTGCCGAGAGATAGAGCAGCAAGACTTCACCCGGGACGGGCTTGGAGAGCACCGGGGGTGAGGCCAAGAACTCCTTGAGCTCGGCGAACGCTCTCTGGCACTCCTCATCCCATGCGAACGTAGCAGATGCCAATTTGGGCCCCCTCAATAGCTTGAAGAAGGGCAAGCATCGTTCGGCCGCACGGGACAAGAACCGGCTGAGAGTGGCGACACGCCCAGTTAGGCGCTGGATGTCCTTGACGCAGGTGGGTGGGCGCATGTCCAGGATGGCCTGGACTTTGTCGGGGTTGGCCTCGATCCCACGCTGAGTGACTAGGAAACCCAGGAACTTCCCGGATCTCACTCCGAAGGCACACTTGGCAGGATTGAGCTTCATGTTGTACCTCAGGAGGGTGTCGAAGGTCTCAGCGAGGTCGGTGAAGTGGTCTTCGGCCTTGGGGGTCTTGACAAACATGTCGTCAATGTAGGCCTCGACGTTCCGACCTAGCTGTCCTTCAAACATGTGATTAACCAGCCTTTGGTACGTGGCTCCAACGTTCTTCAATCCGAAAGGCATCCGGGTGTAGCAGTACATGCCGTAGTCGGTGACGAAGGCGGTCTTCTAGACATCTCCTGGATCCATTTTGATCTGATGCTAACATAAATAGTCGTCTAGGAAGCTGAGTATCTCATTGCCCGAGGTTGAGTCAACCAATTGGTCGATGCTCGGCAACGGATAACAGTCCTTAGGGGTGGCCTTATTCAGGTCGGTGAAATCCACGCACATCCGCCACTTGCCCGAAGCTTTCGATACCAGGACGACATTGGCTAGCCACGTCGGGTACAGGACCGGTCTAAAAAGGCCAGTCTCTTGTCCCTTGGTGACCTGTGCCTTGATGATTGCCTGCTTCTCTGGTGCATGCTTCCTTCTGCGTTGCTGTACGGGCTTCACGGCAGGGTCGAGGCTGAGCTTGTGCATTACATTCTCCTCTGGTATCCCAGGGAGTTGATCATCAGACCAAGCGAAGACTCGGATGTACTCAAAAAGGAATTTTTTATATTGCTGTTGAACCTCAGATGGTAGGTCGGCTCCGATCTTTACTCCTAGGGCTGGGTCATCGTTTAGGAAAACCCCCAGCAATTCGCCACCAAGTTCGGTGGTTGCGGATTTATCCTCGACTCCCCGGGGACCCTTGTCCTTCCCGTCCGGCCTTGTGGCCTCTACCGAGATATTATAGCACCTTCTGGCCGCGGCCTAGTTACCTCGAACTTCCCCCAACCCATTTTTGGTGGGGAACTTCATTTTCTGGTGATAGGTAGACGGCACCGCTTTTATTCGGCTGAGGATTCCCCGGCCGAAGATGGCGTTGTATGCTATCATACCTTTAATCACTATGAAGTCCACCATGACCGTAACGGTTTTGGGTGGGGTGCCGAGGGTAACCGGCAGGCTTAGGGCTCCCTCGGGATAGGTGGCCAGGCCATTGAACCCGCAGAGAGGGGTTCAGATCGGGCGGAGTTTGGATGGATCCTCCCCCATCTTAAGGAAACAATCATAAGATAGTACACCAGGGGCACTCCCATTGTCAACTAGAATCCTATCTACGTTACAATGGTTTATCATAGCCGAAATCACGAGGGCATCGTCATGCGGGGTGCTCAGCCCTTCCAGGTCTCGGTCGGAGAAGACTATGACCTGGGGCTCACTTGGTGGGGCCTTGGGAGGCTCTATGGCTCAGATCACCCGCTCGACATGACGCTTCCTTCTTCGGCTGCTGTCACCTCCTGATGCCGTCCCTCCGGAGATGACGTTGATGTGGACCCCTGGGGGGCGTTGTCGATCTCTTTTGGGGCACCTTGGTCCTCCTTACGCTCGGCTATGAACAGAGCTAGGTGACCCTGACGGATGAGACGCTCGATCTCATCCTGGAGCTGGTGGCAGTCACCGGTGTGGTGCCCATGATCGCTGTGGAACAAGCAGTGCTTGTTGCGATTACGGCTCTTCGACCTCATTGGCTCGGGTTGGCGGAGGAGACCCGAGTCTTTGATGTCTTCGTAGATCTCATAGACCGGCGCGGCTAGTGGGGTGTACCGCTCGTACTTTTGTGACAGTTCTTTGCATTCCCCATCGTGGTTCCGCCTTTTCCCCGAACCTGAGCTTGGCTCGGAAGCCTGCTTCTTATCCCCCTCCCGACCCGAGCCGGTTGCGTCTCGGTAAGCGCTGAGCACCTCTTCGCACTCGGCGTGGCGCAGCGCCAGAGTCACTAGCTCGGTATGGGTCGAGGGAGGGTGGAGGACAAGTTCGCGGCAGAGATTCTCGTCCCGGGTGCCCCCAGTCAGCGTGGTTATGGCTGAGGCCGCGTCCAGGCGGGGGATTCTCAGGGCTTCCGACTTAAATCGGTGAATATAAGCCCGAAGTCTTTCCCCTTGCGCCTGTTTAAGGGCCAGGAGCCCGGCTACCGACCTTGGGGGGGCACTCCCGGTGAAACTCTCTTTGAAGACTCGCCCAAATTGCTTAAAGTCTCGGATGGATCCGGGGGCGAGGGCCCGGAACCATGCTTGAGCTCCTTGGACCAGGGTGGTCACGAAGGCTCGACACTTGATGGCGTCGGACGCTCCGTGTAGGGTCATCAGAGCGTCGAAGCTGTCGTAGTGATCGGTCGGGTCGCCCTGGCCGTCGTAGAGCTTGAAGGTCGGGATGGAGGTTCTGGAGACACCTCTGCCTTCAAGATATACTTGGAGAAAGGGGACTTCTCCTCATCCTCATCGGGAGAGGCCTTCTGCAGGGCACGCAGGGCGCGGTCTTGCTCTGCGAAGCGTCTCTCGAACTCTCGTAGTCGGAGGGATAACTCTGGCTACTGTTGCGTCGCGGGGCCGGGGGGGACGTCTTGGCGATCCTCGGGGACGTCGATCTTCGGGTTCCGACGACGTGCTCCCGCTTTTCCCCGCCTCGGTGTGGAGGAAGCCTCTTGCTCCGGAGGCGGAGCCTGCGAGGGTCCTCCAATCCTGTTGCGGATGATCTGCTGGCCGCGGAGAGTGAAGCGGCCTCCGACAGTGTGTTGAGATGCATCCTCGCGGGGAGGGCTCCCTGACGGGGCGCGTGACCTTCCATCCCTGGCTGCCTGGGTCCTCATGAGTTCCACGAGGATATCTAGTTTTGCGTTGAGGGCTTGGAAGGCGTCCGTACCACCGTTGGGCGGTAGCCCTACTGTAGCAGGGGGGTGGTGGTCCGTCGGCGGGGGCACTGGCGTTGGAAGGGGGGTTCTGCGAGGCCCGAGAGGGGCCATCCCCCGCCGCTACCATGGCCTTTCCCCTGTCACCGGCGGACCTCCTCCCTGAGCTCCTTTGCACCATACTGGCTCTTTGTGCGAGTTCCCACAGACGGCGCCAGATGAAGAGGCATGATCTCGCGCTGGTCCTGAGCGGGCAGTGGATCACCAGATTGTGAGTCCCTGGCGAAAACCCTCCGATGCTTAAGTCAGTGGAGCTATGGTGGGAGCAATAAAGGGAGGAGATCTGTGTGGGCTTTTTGTCCTAAGTGGGCCCTGTGGGCTGTCACTTGGGCGAGCATGGCCTCGTTTGGTCCTGATGGGCCTAGTTCGGCTGCTCTTTGAATGGGCTGCAGAAATCCCCCTCTCCAATGTCTACTTCAACTTACCTTTGGTAAGTTCTATACCTTGAAAATTATTAGCCACTTAACTTGATTAATGTCTAGACATAACTTGGGATCTTGGATCCATTAAATCAATGCCAACACATCATAAGGGCCCATTCTGGTCTTGGGAGGAGCACCCGAAAAGTACTAGTGCCCCGGGGAGTTGTAATGACATGGTGAGGCATTGCACCGAGTGCATGACTAGCGTGATGTCTACGACATATTCTTGTACATGATCTCTCTCTTGTATTCTAAATTGATGAATTCTATTGGAATTAATTACATGACTCTGTTATTTCATGCTTAATTGGCCATTCCAGTTATACTTTGTTCATGTTCTCTTACTGTCCTTATTCTGTTACTTATATCATCTTTTCTTTTCTTTCTCGTACAACATAAATGCAAATTGGTTAATTACTTAAACTTGCCTACTATTACCTACTGAGCATTCGCTCACCCAGTTGTTTCCCCCCTTTTCAGGTAGCTCAGGTGAGGACTCACAAACTGATGTGGATGGGCAAGAGTGAAGCCTCTGGAGCGAGCCAGTTAGAAGGCTACGTGGAGTCATTTGTAGATGTCTTGAGTCTAGTTGTGAATTAGAGTGGATGTTAGTGTTGTTGTAATAAGTGTCGGTGGATGTGACTATGATAAGACAAATGTTGTTCTTTGGAAGTTTTCTTAAGTTCCTTTGATTGGGATTGATGTAAACTCGGTTTATGATAAATCAGTAATTATTAGATTGGTAGAATTATTATCTGTCCTTGGTATTGTGATGAATGTTATAGATTCTCTAGTGCAGGTCATAACATGTCTGGAAATCAACATATTATTATTAACTCTTTCTACTGCCAGTCCCGATATTCCGCGTCGGGGCGTGACACTTTCATTCTCAGATCTCAATTTTCTTAATTCAAAATTAACAGAATCAAATTCTCCTAATTGCATTCTGAGTTTATCATTTTCAATTTTTAGGGTTTCCAAGTTTTCATTGTCAGAACCATTATGAATAGCAGTATTGAGTTTCTTTTTCAGAGATTTATTTTCCTCTTTAAACTTTTGATATAATTCAAACAGTTCAGTGTAAGCTTCTTCCCATTCTTCAACAGAAAAGCTTTCGAAAGGAGAGGTTAATTCGTCATCTTCCTCATTTGCCATAAGACAAATTGTCTCCTCTTCCTCTTCATCCGAAGTAATTTCATCTTCGTCGCTCCAAGTGCATACCATGGCTTTAGGCTTCTTTTTCTTTGCCTTGGTAGCTTTCTTCAACAGCTCTGGGCATTCATCACGAACATGCCCTGGTTTCCTACAATGATAACAAACAATTTTGTTAGCTTTCTTATTTTTGTCATATTTTAAATCTGAGACTCCATTTACCTGTTACAATCTCTTCTTCTTCAGATTCTTACCTTTCCTTCTTAGAAACTTTTTGAATTGCTTAGTAAGGAAGGCCTGATCACACATAGAGAGGTCCTCGAAGTCCTCACTCGTTTCTTCACTGCTCTTAGAGACCTTGAGAGCCACATGTTTCATTTTCTTGTAATCCTCCTCACTTCTTGTCAGATTAAGCTCATAGGTCATAAATGACCCAATTAGCTCATCTACTATCATAGTAGACAAATTCTTTGAATCTTCAATAACCGTGGCCTTAGTATGCCACTCTAGTGGAAGAGACCTTTGAATTTTTCTAACCAGCTCACTATCAGAATATTCCTTACCAAGAGATTTTAAGATATTGGTTAGTTTAGCAAACCTAGCATACATATCAGAAATAGTTTCACTAGGTTTCATCTTGAACATCTCATATTCAGAGACTAGCATATTGGCCTTACTGGCCCTTACCTCTGACATCCCTTCATATATCACCTCGAGCTGATCCCACATTTCTTTGGTAGATTTGCAAACTGACACCCTCGAGAACTCCACAGGGTGGATGGCACACTACATCTCATTCAGGGTACTCTAGTTGACTATGGATTGGCGAATCTGCTCCCTAGTCCAAGTATCTTCATTCATCGGGAGAACATAGGGACCTCGTTCAATCACTATCCACATCTCATGGCTCTGAGCATGGAGGAACACCTGCATTCTATTCTTCCAATAAGTGTAATTAGTTCCATCAAAAAAGGGCGGTCTATTGATGGAATATCCCTCAGCTAAAAAACTACGAGGAAGCACCTCAGTGGATCTCCCCAGGTCATGGACCACATTGTAGAGGAACTCTATAATACCCTGGATTCTTATCGAATCTTCCGGATCCTTATCGGAGTACTTTCGGATCGCTTTTGTGGGGCCTGAGTTGAGTTTTACGATCCACGTGAGTTTTTCTCCTGTACACGTTACAGAACCCTGTGGTGAGTTTATTTCTCAGTTCATCGACTCGAGGACGCTACAGCTGCGACGTACTCATTGAGAGGATAGCTTCAGCTATTTTTCCATAATTTTCTGAATTAGGGGATTTTCAGCATAAAAACCAGAATTTCAGAAATTAGAAAAATTCCTAATTTTTCCTTTTTATTTTCCTTTCCTCTCTCCTCCCTCTCATTTCTCACCTCACGTTCTCTCTCTCGTTCTCTCTCCTCTCTGCTCCTCTCTCCGCGGGGTGCACACCGTTGGCGAGCTGGGCGAGGCAGGAATGCGATGGAGTGATGGATGGAGCGTACGTTGGCACGATCCCTCGGTGGATTCAAAGCCGGCGTGGTTTGATCGTCGTGATTGTTTCGGTGCGGTTTAGTCGATTCGGCGCACGGAATAGTCGGTGGAGGTAGGGAGATGGAAGCCATACTTCTGTTCTATGTTTCCACGTAGTTTCACGCCGAACGGTGCAAGAACGAGTGGGTTTCATTCAAGTTCAAGAAAATCATGCTTTTGGGGTGTTCGTTGGGTTCACCGGAAATGGTGATGGTTTCAGATCAGTTGGTTCCATTGGAACTCCCAAGATGTTGGCATTCCATTCCCGCAAGTTTCATCGCGATCGGTGGTCATTTGGGGCCGGTAGAAGCCCGGGAACCCATGTGACTCCATTAGGGTCGATTCGTTTGAATCCCCCGTTTCTTGTGATTTTGGCGTCGTTTGGATCCCTTCCAGTCTGTGGAAGGTTTGTATCGTCATTAGGGTTGTTTCCCCTTCATTTTAGAGCGAACGGGATGTGGAAAGGCCAGGATCGGCCCTTCCCCTATTTTTTCTCGCCGCGATGTATAAACGGTCTTACAGTGACCGCCTGACCTTGTAAGTGGTCCGGTGGCGACCGTTTGAGTTCTGTCGGTTCTATGTCGGTTTAAGTCTGCGCGATCATTCGATAGACCGTGTGAGTTGGCAAGCGGCTTATTGGAGGACCGCTTAGCCAAGTGAACGGCCAATTGGGGACCGTGACTGTATGTCGGTTCGCTGGCTAGATGGCCTTGCGACTGACCGTTTGGTGTCTTGGATGGCCCTTTGGGTGACCGTCTGGTTTGTGGAACGGTTCAAGGTAAACCGTTTAGTGGTTTAGTTGGCTCGGGGGATGACTGGGTTAAGCGGCCTTGTCCGTGACCGCTCCATTCATCGCACGGCTCCATGGGAGACCGCGTAACCCTATGCTGTTGTAGTTTTGGTCGTTGAGTCTCTGAGGGGAACGGCTCTTCCCTTGACCGTTTACTCAGTGACACGGCCCATGAATAGACCATTCGTACGTTGCACGGCCCTTTGCTAACCGTCCAGTGTTTGTGTTTTCTATAGGTAGACGGCCCTTTTGTACACCATTTATAGGTTTGAGCGGCCATGCCCCTGACCGTTCTATTCAGTGGGACGGCATGCTTTTGACAGTCTTGGGCTTTGCACGGCTTCTTGGTGTCCGTGATTTGCCCGTGTGTTCTGGGTAATGGAACGGCCTCCTATCTGACCGTTTGACCTGTTAAGTGGTCAAGTGTACGACCGTTTATTTCCCGGAATACTATTTTGTGTTCTGATGGTTTGGCCTCCATTTGTCCTGGCTTAGCCTGATAGTCTGCCCGTCGTTCCGTGGACGTCTTGGATGTCTTATGAGGGCTATGACCATGTTATAAGGTAGCCGAGAGTGCCATCACATCGAGTAGTGTTCTGTGACGCTTCAGAGTCATCTTTGGTTGATGGTCGACCCGGTGTGATCCAGTGGTCAATAAGTGACCTTGGAAGTGTCTCATCCAATCGAGGTAAAGTTTTGGACGTCTAGAGGTGTTGTCTTACCTCGATCTATGTGTCTAGATGCGTTGAGAGTCTTGATGAACCCTTAAGTCTCCGTGTGTCATTTTATGTGGATTCGTGGATCCGATGATCCATTGTCGTTTCTTGTGGCTTAGGACTAGGCAGATTGGCGGCTTGTTACCGCTTAGTGCGATGATCTTGACCCGAGTCTTGTGACTCAAGGATCGTTGTGTCAGTAGGTCTAGTTGTCCTATCCTGAGTCTGGTGGCAGTTGGTATACCGCCATGTGTTTGGGTGATTCGTAGTACGTGCGATAGTGCATTCTTAGCATGTCTATACTTCAGCACTCGTGTTTCAGAGTCTCCATGTCTAGTGAGCCTCCACTAGTCGTAGCCCGACGACCTCGAGTGTCAGCCCACCTGGGAGTGGTGGTGGGGCAGTTCCCGAGATACGGTTTGTAGGCTAGTTTCCGTGGGCTCCCTTGCCTTGCAGTAGCGTCCTGCTGGGGGAGAAAACTAGCTAGAGGCCTAGATCAAGGCATTGAGCTTGTGTGTGTGTTGACATGTTTTCCCACCTTTCTCCTTCTTACCTTCCTTTTCTAGTAATCAAAGTGTAAAGACAAACCAAACTAAGGAAGAAAGAAATAGTGAAGAAGTGTGTGTGATCGTGATCGCCACCAAGATACGGGTACCGGATGGTAAGACGTACCTTAGAAAGAGGGAAGAAGCACTCGCCCAAGATGCAGTGCTGACAAGTATACATGATTCTGGGGGGACCGCTCAGTGAATGGCACGGTCGCTCGACAGACCGCCTACAGCGCTGTAGAAGGAAGCGGGACGAAGATAGATCTGGCGATAGAACGGTTCTCAGACAGCCGCCTACAGGATCTGAACGGCTCGTAAAGGACCGTTCTTATCCGCAAACGGACAGAAGTTGACCGTCCAAAGCACCAGACTTCAAAGTTGTGACCCCTTCCGGTCGGCTAGAGGGGATGGGCCTCGTGCTATGCTGATGCTGACCTGCAAAACAACGCGAAAGACAAGCAAACAACACCCAAATTAGCCCTAAAACGTGTAGTAACTATAGAACGAAATGGAAAATCGACATAATGACTTGGAAGGGGCAATACCTGGGAGGTTTTTAAACTCCTATAGGGCGTCAAAACAAATGGGAGGGTGTGAAATGATGTGAAGCAATGCAAAAATGTGGGAAGAAATGGGGAAACACAAGCATGCAACGAATGAACTAAAGACTAAACATCGTGACTAAAACTCAAATCAAATGACTACTCCCTTGAACCGAATGCTTAGGAGGATGTAGAAAGCCTCCCTCCCTGGCTACAGTTCACTCAAAAGTTCGGCAGAGCTTCGCCGTTGATGTTGGATCTCCCCTTTTTCAAGCTTGGACTACGGGTGCTATTTATAGAGCCCTTAAAGTCCAATCTCGAAATTAGATTTTACAATGGATATTAATCTGAGATGATAAAACCAAATTCATAGATAAACCTTTTATCTTCCACCAGGTTCAAACGACACCTCATTTGGTTGAGAAACAGCGGAGAAAATGGTGGAGGAAGGTGGAGAATTAACAACGGATGGAGAGAGAAAACCCACATAATCCACATGTTTCGAGCCTGTACACGGTCGCGCGATAGACCGCCGAGACCATTACACGGTCCATCCCTAGACCGTCCAATGCTGTCGGTGATAAATAAATAATATGTGAAATTATCCAATTATCCACCGAACTGACCGGCTGTTACAGCGTTGGACTCTTGAGGATAAAACAGTCTACTGCTAGACCACTCAACAGTGGAACGGTCCAATACTAGACCGTATACACCTGTCGTTGATAAATCCAGAAAAATAAGATAAATAGATAATTATCTAAAAAACCAACGAGCTCAGGACTCTGGGAGCTGGACGGTCTAACGATTGGTCGTGTCTTGGATATAAACGACGATCTTCAGACCGTGCAAGGACTTGTCGGTGGAAATACAGAAAGTTAAATAAATATCCATTAAATCAATAAACGGTTTAAAGAAAACCGCCTAGTCACTGAACGGCCAGTCGCTAGACCGCGTAAAGCCTGGGCATTTGAAATTGACAAAATGAGATAAATAAGCCCATTTGACCCAAAACCAAACGAAATCGAGGCCCATTAAGCCCGAATCCGAGAGCAAACTCAGCCAGGGAGGGAGATACCCATAAAATAAGCCGAAAGACATGTCTGAAAATAGCCCAATGAGCGACGGACAACTCGAGGCATCAACAAATGATGGTAAGAGGAATGACTCAACTCATAGGTAAAAAATGGGTGTCAACAGATGCCCCTCATTAACGTCCTCTTTGCAGGGGAGCGAGCGGATGTGAAGCGAAAGTGAAATGGAACATAGAGATGAAGCGGAAATGAAGCGGAGTTGACTAAAAAGCGGGCGTTAAGGTAAAAGACACCCGTTTCATTGCCAACGAGCGATAGGAATCCTCCGAAAAACTCCAAACCAAACACAAGGAATGATCAGACCAAAATGACACCAATCTGGAGAAATTAACTAAACGAAAGAAAAACACACGATCAACCTCATGGGGGACACAATCCCTCAGACCAATGAGGAGACCGGAAAAGCAGCAAAAAGTAAAGAAACGGATTAAAACTCCAGACATGGACCTTCAATCAATCAAACCAGGTGAACAAATCAGAGAAAACCTTCCAACTCTGAATGGAATAGTTCCTCCTTACTCGAAACCATGAACATACAATTATCCATCACAAACGAGACATTTTCAGACAAGCCATAGGTCATGAATGCTCAAAGGATGCGTATGATGCATGATGGGCTAAAATAAAAGAAATCGTTAAAACAAATGCAAAGAAAAACACGAAATAGAAAATACTCGAGAATAATATTGCTAGATTGGATAAATCAGGGTCACGACACTATCCGCAACCACGGCGTGCAAGATAGAACCATCGTCCCCTAATTTTCCCAACCCTAACGGCCTATCCGATGATTGAACGCGTGTACTTAGATCATCATTATTTTTGTTAAAGGGGAACATCAGATCCTGGAACACGTAGATAACCAACTGGTTCTCGAGATAATATAGCATAATATCATATAGTAATGCACTAAAGGACATAGGGATAGAAGGCCATACCTGACTTACCTGTGCAGGCGAAACAACATTTTTGAAGCGGTGCTGCAAAGAATTTATGAATAGATTTGCTATATTACATCATGAAATAATCATTCAAGCCAAAAAAGAGAAATCAGCCACTTAATCACACAATGCAGCAAAGTGGGGCTCACAAAGCAATTTCATTATTCATCACATGAACGGTCTACAAATAGGCCGCTCAACCATCTAAACGGTTCAGCTGGGGCCGTTCAGGCATTACAAATTTGAATATGAACGTGAAAATACACGGCCCATTATGAGGTCGTTCAATGATCTGGATGGCCATCCCTTGGCCATTCAAGGAAGCGCACCGTTAGAGCGTAAACGGTCACATGGTAGACCGTCCAAACGTCACACGGTCTATCGATAGACCGTGCAATCACTTGCGGTTTCAAAAAAATAAAACCCTTCTTCTTCCTCCTCCCTCCACACCGTAACCGACGGAGGGAACACCCTCCTCATCCCACACTCTCACTCTCAATCTCTCGTTCTCCACTTCTATGCGCTCTAAACACCTAGCCCTCCACCAACGCATGGCTCAAGAAGGCTCCACCGCACCGTCGCCGCCCGCTGCCACCGCGGAGGAGGCTCCGCCGCCAGAGATGGCCGTAAGAGGACCGCCCGCGCCCGGGAGGGAGGCCGAAGGAACGTTGGCGATCGTCGCCGGATAGGAAGGAGACACCGGGGAAACGCCGGTGGAGCCCACAGCGCCGGTGGAGAAGCCACCGAGGATGGACGAGGTTGGCCGCCTAAAACCCTCCCCCATTTTCAATTTTGAATCCGTGCATGTAGCTTATAAGGGTAGAGGAGGGGCTCACGACCCCTTTAGGGCCGGTTGGGAGGTCCTACGGGCCCTTACCGCCGACGGGGAGGGGTTTAAATGCCGTCGGGGACGATGACCCTAGCGCGGTTTAACAGTGACCGCCCAATCAAACGACACGGTTCACATAGAACCGTCCAACCATAGCACGGCTTAGGGGTGTCCGTTCAAAAAGAACTGAACCGATAAACACACACGGTCTGAGGAAGACCGTGGAAACCTTGGACGACCCACATTGATCCGTTCAGAATATGAAAAGCCTGAGAATAGAACGGTCTCCACCAGACCGTGGAAATTCAGGATTGGTCACTTTTGTCTGCTCAGAACATGGAACATTTAAGAACAGAACGGTCTCTACCAGACCGTGGAAACTTAGGATGGGCCATCTAGGTCCGTTCAGAACATGGAACGCCTGAGGACAGTACGGCCTCCACGAGACCGTTGATAACCATACGGTTGCTCGATAGACCGTGCAAACCCAGATGACTAGGGGCTTGAAAGGGGAAAACATGACCATATGGGGACTGTGTGATCATTGAACGGCCAAGAATGGGCCGTTCCATGGTAGGCACCAGATAGAAGAACGGTCCTCTCAGGGCTGTTGATAGGGCAGAATGGTCCCCGGGTGACCGTGAACTTCTGAGGGGAGTAATTGGGACGGTTGAAACCCAACCATTTGAAAGATAAAACGGCTCATATGAGACCGTTCAGTGAGCAGAGAGTGAATTATTAACGAAAATGTGAGATCCTAAAATGAAATGTAGTTATCCTAAAATGTGAGATGACTTACCCCGACTATCGGGAGCTAGCCCAGGAGCTAATGCGCCTAGAGTTGCTGCACGCAGAGCGGCAGTCGATGACACTCACGTGGGCGAGGCTACAGGACGACCTCGGATTGAGGCGTGCGGGGATAGCGACAGGCGAGCTGCCTGAGCAACACTTACAGAGATTGATAGAGCTGGCACAAACCAGGGTGGCAGCTGTGGCGGGACCCGAGGCAGATCGAGTGCTGAGACGCTTCTTGATGCTGTTCTTTGGATGTCTTCTGTTTACGACACGGGCTGACAACATCAGCTGTCGTTTCCTTCCCTTCTCAAGGACTTGGAACACGTCGGGGACTACGCCTGGGGAGCGGCAGTCCTCGCCTTCTTGTTTGACACCCTCAGCTCCACCAGCAGGCGGACGATGCTCGGGGGATTCTCCCCTCTACTCCAGGTACGACTCTGACTCTGACTATGCAATTAGCTATATGATTCCTATGACTGCTACATGCTGACTTTTAGTGAAATGCATGTGTGGGCCTATGTGTACCTACGTGGGTTGGGGAGAGGTGATGAGACATATCCAGAGCGGCTTCCCATCGCCAGGTGGTGGACCGCTCCACGCGAGATGGGGTCCCTTCGGAGACAGGTCCGGGGGATCCAGGATGATCTAGACACACTACCCTTCGCTTCGGTACGACTCTAAACTCAAACCTTTTAATTGAATACAATCTATGTCCTTATGATGCTAATGCAATTTTCCTATTTGGTGGACAGGTTCGGTGGACACCTTACGCGAGCGAGGGGCACGAGGGTCAGCCATGAGTAGTGGCAGCCCTCATCTTCTCAGGCCAAGATGTGTGGCTGCACTGCATGAACGTGGTGGAGCCGCTCCACTACCGCCTGGTGATGAGGACGATCGGCGTCCATTAGCCAGCGGTCGAGTTCCCGGCACAAGAAAAGTCGGAGGAGCGGGTCGGGTGACACCCTTGAGGGTTAGCTACAGTGGTAGACTGGAGGGAGTGAGCCGCGGAGTAGATAGCAGACTGGGCAGTGCACGGGCGGGTGGTGACTGCCCGGGCGGAGAGCGAGGAGGCCTACTACACGGCCTACGCCCGGCACTACAGGGACCAGGTGTTCCGTGGTGCCCGCCGATCGGTACGACTTCTAACCCTAAATGCTTTCTTATTTATGCTTTCTATATGATTATGCACTGATGTTTGGACTTTCCTAAATGCAGGTTGACCCTGAGGGGAGGATTGCGGAGCTACATGGGCTTCTCCACTCGACCATCCAGGAGCGGGACGAGGCACGATAGGCCCTGAGCCTTCTGGTGAGTTTTCTTAAACCCTAAACTCTTAATTTATGCAAATGATTATGATTATGCATGTGACTTACTGACCTGGAGTTTTGGATGCAGCGAGCCGAGGGAGCCCAGTGCCAGGGGGCCGACGCACCTTCTTCTTCTTCCCAGACTCTGGACGACCGAGCTGAGCTGGAAGCAGATTTTGCACGGATGGTTGCACGAGCAGAGGCGGCTCTCGTCGAGAGGGTATGCAACTACTACACTTTCCCTTAATGCTTATGGTTATGAAATGCAATTGACTGACCATGATGCATGCATATGTAGACGATCGATCTGACCGCATCACTGGGTGAGGCCGCTCGACTGCAGGAGGACATGGAGCGGTTCCGTGCTGAGGCCGCAGCTCTACGTGAAGACGTAGCAGAGGCTTCACGCCTCTATGCTGAGATGGAGCGCTCCCGCGCCGGGACAGCGGAGACGGAGCTTCTTAGAGCCCGAGCGGCAGAGGCAGACCTTTACTGAGCCGTGGTGGAGCGGGCTCCTGCATAGTCAGAGTGGGCTCGGTTAGAGGCAGCCGAGCTGAGAGGCGAGGTTCGGGCATTCGAGAAGATGACCCGGAGGCCAGAGCGCAGCGGTGCTCCGAGCGACACACACGGTAGCTCTTACGGGACTTCACAGGTTCTTCTGGTAGCTGGAGGAACGAGGAGGAGGAGAGGCGCCGACGACCCTGAGAGGAGGTGAGCTCTGCGTTTGCCCCGCCACCGAAGAGGCACGAGGGAGCCGGGGACAGCGACAGACCGGAGGGGGAGGGAGAAGCTTGACTTTGTACCTTGAGCCGACTTTTGTACATATGGATATGAAGGTGATATGATATGTTTTTGTTTTAGTTTTGTGAATGAATGTATGAATGGATGCAAATTCTTGACACTAACTAACTAACTACGACTACTAACCCGACACGAGCGAGTGGGAGAGAGAGACGGACATGAGTGAGTGGGAGAGAGAGACGACCACTTCGACACGAGTGAGTGAGAGACGACACGACATGAGTGAGGGAGAGATGACTATGAGTGGGTGAGAGAGACGGCCACGTGTGAGTGGGAGAGAGAGATGCCAAACAATTTGAGTGGTGAGAGACGACAAACAATTTGAGTGGGAGAGAGAGAGACGCCAAACATTGAGAGAGAGAGATGACACGACCACAGGTTAAGTGACATTGGTGCAAAAGGGTCAAAAATAAGGTTCCAGATTTCTACACGGTCATCCAGAGGATAGCCCCAAGAGACACACGGCTACCTCTAGACCATGGACAGCCAATCGGCTAGAACACACAGATGCCATTAAACGGTCCACTATTATCCGTGCAACGAATAGAATGGTTCCATTAAGACCGTGTGTTTAACAAAACGGCCACTCATAGACCGTGCAAATGCCAGGATTCGGACTATGTAGAAGATGACAGAAGGGTCTCCATGAGACCGTTTATTGACCAAAGCGGTCTATCGATAGACCACGTACACGTACGCCCTGAGAGGACGAGCGAGACTCTGTTGGAGAGTCCCAACCCGAGAGTGGATGCTCCAAATCAACCCAAACTCTATCCTAACCCGATCTAGAACTTATCCTACCTCAATTCTAGTGGGTTTAGGCCTCTAACCAAGCTCTATAAGTAAGAGGGAACTCCAAATTCGTTCCACACACATCAACCCTCTTTTAAGCCTTGAAATCTTTCTCAATCTTCCTCAAATCATTATGAAGAGGGCCTTCGAAGGGAGTTCCATGGGAGAGGTGGCTTACCAAGGTCCAAAGCCGGCTAGAAAGGAGCACGGCGTGCTACAACGGCTGACCACCATCCCGGGGCATTTGAGTTCCAGCCCCATGAGAGAGGTAAGCTCCATTCCATTTCATCCAATTTCACATTAATTCCTTCAAAAAGCTCACATGCCCTTCCTCTTTTCTCTTTTCCTCTCTTCATTTCAGCTTCTCCCTGGCCCGAGATGACACTCCACTTTAAAGTGGATGGCTCCCATGATTCGCGAGTTACCCATATCTGTGACATCCATCCTTAGGTCCTGGCACCTCCACTCTTCTAGTGCTAGTCAAGAACTACCCCAAACTTTCCTTCGATTGGCATAGCATTTCGGCCTTGGTAGAGATATGGCACCCCCAGACCCACACTTTCATGTTCCCATCTTTTGAGGCTACCATCCTTCTAGAGGAGGTGGATATCTACTTGTCCTTCCCTAGGTCTAAGGTGGGCGAGGAGGATCTAGTTTGTCACACCGTTGCCCCTGTGGATCCTGCCCTTATCTTAGGAGAGTTCATACCTAGCACTAAGGAAATTCGCACCATAGTGGGCCCTCACCAGATCCATCTACTTCCTCTTAGCCAGTGGGTGATAGCACATTGTAAAAATAAGTGTGGGTGGTACGAGGCCATAGCTAAGGCCGCTTCTATTTGTTTGTGCGGGGCCATACTTTTCCCCTCTACCGACCATGTCCTAGACATCCCCATTCTTAGCACCATTAGTGGTCTGTGGCATGGTCTATCCATCTCCCAGGCCGTCCTTGCTTACCTATATGAGGGTCTCAGCTCAGCTGCTCTAGGGGGTCCACTATTTGACTCTATGATTCTCCTAGAGTGCTGTATGGGAGTTAGGATGAAGTTCGTCCCTAGGGAGGATGTCACCTCGGTCAGCAGGATCTTCGGGAGCCATCCCTTATTCTTATTGGCAGTTCTTTCAGGTTCTCTTAGGAGGTGGAGTGTAGGACGGCAGACAAGAAGACTAGGGACAAGTGGCGCCTCTACATCAACACCTTGCCCCTGGACCGGTTCGTGATGCACCCTCCTTTCCTTCTCGGCACTACTCTCAGGCTTCGTAGGAGGCCTGGCTTGGACTTGAGGCTCGTGGGCGACACTGCTCTATCGATGTACATCCCACATCGGTGCTTCCTTCAGGTTGGACTACCCCAGACTACACTTCCAGCGCTACCCTATCTTCCCGCGCTACAGGCGAGTAGGTTTGGATCAGAGGAGGATGAGCAGGCGATCAGGAGTGCCCTAACCATGTGGGAGATTATTAGGGTGCTCACCCTACCGACGGAGGTGACAGAGATCCAGGAGGCGTACCAGGCGTATGTGAGAGAGCTGAGAGAGATTAGGCCTCGCGGGGATGCCCGTTTGAGGATTGAGTGATTTGTTGTTTCATGATATTGAGATAGTGATTTATGCTTAGAAATGCTTGCATTTAAATGAATAAAATGGATTTATTTGAGCTTGGCCTTTCTTGCATGTGGTTGGATGAATCTGAGATAGGATCAGGGTGAAAACGGCCCAGAACGAGACCGCTCAGTTAGATACATGGTTAGAGTTAAACTGCGCCATAGAGGTGAACATCCAGTCTTGGGCCGTGTGCCAGATCAACGGCAGAGTTAAGAACAGGGACCTTTGGAGCATTGAACGGTCTATCGAAGGATCGCGGCCAGAATAGAACGGTCAAGTTTGCACCGTTGTGGTTTGTGAACGGTCTATTGAGGACCGTTGATTCATGAAGGTGGTAGAGATTGGAACGGTCTGGACGAGGCCGTGTGATTGATGGAACGGTCTGATGTTGGCCGTTGGAAGGGATAAAACGGTCGCCAGAGGACCGTTCAGTGATAGAAATGTTGAACCTTGTCTTCAACCTGCCCCTGTACACTCATAAACAAAGAAACAGATTAAATCTATTTAGGCTTAATCCCTTGCCTGTAGCAGGTTAGGAAATAACCAGTTCTTGATGTTTGGTCAAGGGGGTAAACATTATTAAATAGGCAAATAACACAGAGGAAAAATGGATGCAATGTATGCCATGAATGCGAACCATGATGATGAAAATATTTTTACAGTTTTAAAAATATTTAATTTTTTGGGTTTTAAAATATTTGATTTTTTTGAATTATGAAATATTTGAATTTTTTTAGATTTTGAAATATTTGATTTTTTTGGATTATGAGATATTTGATTTTTGAGTTTTGAAATATTTGATTTTTTTTGTATTTTTAGAATATTTGATTTTTTAGATTTTGAAATATTTGATTTTTTTTGTATTTTTAGAATATTGGATTTTTTTGGATTTTGAAATATTTAATTTTTTTGGATTTTAAAATATTTTATTTTTTTGAAGTTTGAAGCCAGCTCAAACCCGATGACGGGAGACCTTCATATCTCATTAGGGGGGCTTTCCAAGTACAACGTGCGTTATGGGTGACCGCCCATGGCCGGAGTCCAATTTTACTTAACGATGCCTCTACCGAGGTCATACTCGGAGTATGATCCAGTCCTTGGAAAATAAAAGAGAGTTTAACAGGGAAGCCGGCAATAGGTATAGGGGTTTTTAGGGCTTGAGTTCCTCCCACGACAACCCCTTTTCAAAGAATTTTGGTCTGTTGCGTTGGGGCTTTGTGTCCATCATCGAATCTTCATCCGCTCTAGGCACGCATACGATCGGGCTCATGACATCCAGTGGGGAAACTGTACTACCACTCTTGCCATGCCTAGTTTCATTCTTTTGGGAGCTTTTAGACTTTTGAGCTTCAAGCTTTTGAGTGAGCTTTTAGCTTTGCCTTGATTTTGTGATGGGGACATCACTCAGAGCTCCCTCTGGCTCGACACATCTCTCCCCTCTGGAGACGGATAGGATGACTTGATGGGGCCTCGACGGCACTGGATCTCACTACTATAGACATCTTGATGTATTTTCTCCTTTGTTGAGTCCTTTTGATGTATTTCACTTCTATTTTTGAGTCTTGCCCTAGGTGCTCTTATTAGTGGGTCATCATATTGGACGTGTCTGGTCTTTTGGCCCATTAGGGAGCTAGGCCCATGGGCGCCCCCTTCTTGCACCCTTGGTTATCTGTTATTTCCCTTTTTCTCAAGGGCTTTTGTACAAAGTTGGGTTCCCTATATATAGAACCCCAACTCCCACTTGAGAAGGTAATGAAAATTTGAAGAATTGAGCATAATTGCAATCCCCCTCTCTCTCTCTAATTCTCTCTCCCTCTCTCTCTCCTTGGGGCGGATCCCCCTCTCTCTCCTCCCCCCTTCTCTCTCTCTCCCAAGGGCGAACCTGCCCCTTCACCTCCTCTCTCTCTCCTCCACCTCAGCTGCCACCTCCCCCTCCAACCTTTCACCTCCCCTAGGCCACTTAACCCCCATCAATTCCCTCCCCTTCCCAAGTGACTCTTCCTATTCCCCATACACCTTCCCCACCTCCAATACACCCCTCCCTCTTCCCCAAGCAACCTTCCCACTCCCCCACACCTTCAATCACACCCCAAGACCATTCAAACTCCAGCCCCCCTCCACCTATTGCGCAAACAGCCACCCCCCCCTTACATCCTTGCCATGGCCGAACCCCACCTCCACCTCCACTAGCTTCGGCCCCCACTTCCTCTCCACCCTCCTGCCCCTTCACACCCCTGCTCCACCCCTTCCTCCACTCCCACACAACCCCCCTGCCACCTACGAACACCCCCATCCTCTCCACCTCCACCAAACATTAGCCTCCCATGCCTCCATCCCACCCCCTCTCCTACTTCCTGCCCCACTACAGGTAGCAGAAGAAGACACGTTTTGCAGAGGCTCCCCCGAACTCATATAGTGGCTTCTGAAGGCAAGGCGTACCATTCTGGAAAGGGCTCCCAGTCCTCTTCCCAGGCGAAGTGGAAGCACTCCGTTCCAAGTTCGTGGCCACCCGTGAGAGCCGATCTCCTCCGACAGCGTCTGGAACTAGCTGCAGAGCACCAGAGTCCGACTAGAAGCTCAACCACGGTCGACAGAGACAGATCCAGACTGAAGTTTCTTCTCCAAAGATCTTCCTCTCCCTATCCCCGATCAGGAGCAAGAAACGGAACCCCGTTCGGCCTCCGGGAGCTAGAGTTCCAAATTTTCTCCCACCATCGTTCGGGTCTGCCTCCTGCTGTCTGCTGTGACCAGATCCCACTCAACGGATCCCTCCTGTCCACCCCGACCTCAGAAGGAGTCTCCGTCAGTTTTGCTGTGCAGAGGACTTGTCCACGGATCCAAAAACTCTGACGGATCAAGATTCTGAGTCCGGAAGCCCCAGGTACAACTTCTGCATCCGGCTGCATCCATTCTGAAGCTGCCAACCCCAGATTCCGACGTCCTGTTCGAGTCTCCACCACGACCACCAGCAACGGCAGAAGAATTTGACATAAATCTGAGGCATCCCTGTCCCTGTTACAAAGCCATCCTCACTGATCTCGTCATCGGAAAAATTCCTGAGAGCAAGCTACGACTGCAACAGCGACCTCCTGTCCCCTCCAACAACAAGTGGGCAGAACCACGTCGGCGCCCGTTCCGTCGTCCTCGGCGGAACTCTCTCTCTCGCCTGGCCGGCTTAGCGCCCCTCCCTGCGTGGAGGTAGTGTTTGATGTAATTGTGATTACCCCACCCCTAGTTCAACCCTCCTGCGTGGGGTGTAGTTCATGTAACTAGCAGCCCAAGCTTCATCGGCGCAGTGTGCGGGGATCACACTTCCCCGCTCGCCCACGTCTCCAAACGGGGTTGGTTTCTTCAAACCAACCAGGTGAGCTCTAAAACTTTGCTCCATTTATATTAGTGTCTGTTTGTTTAATATCCGTAGACATAGCTCCGTTGCGCAAGAGAGTGAGTGCCCGTTCCCGGAGCCATCATCATTGAGTGGTCACCGTGGTCATTGTGAGAGAGTGGGACCTTGTGCCCCAAGTGGCACCGGCCAGCCCCAAAGTGTGGGCCACGTACCCTCGGGAGGATAACCCTAGCCCTGCTGGCACTCTACCAGTTAGGGTCTTGATCCATCACCTCCTTCTAGCATCATATAGTTACCCGGGGCTTGCGAGTGTGCGACGGCGTTTCGGTCTCAATTTATCATTTTACTTGCTATGTGATTGTGAATGCGGATTAGGTCCGAGGTTTGCGTTTGCTTGCTGCATACCCTATACTTGTGTCACATCAAATTGGTATCAGAGCAAGTTTTAGACTTGTCTCTACAAGCCTAGGTCCAAGGGCTCTTGCACTTCCACCCGCGTGTCAATCTCTTCTCCTTCGTGCATGTCCACCCGTAGAGGCACCGCTTACCAAACCAACCCCCCAACTTCCGATCCCCCCATGAGTTCCCATTCTCAGGGCAATCAAGGCATCCCTAGTGAAGTCCCACCTGCCCCTATGGAGCAAGTTGACCCTATCCTTAGGGCTATCCTAGAGAAACTTGATGGACTTACCACCCGAATGGATAAGCTAGAGGAATTAAGGGCCCCACCTAGGATCCCTGCCCAAAGAACTCCCCTTCCGCAAGTTGAACCGGGTAGGGAAGACCTTGAGAATGAGTGGTACCACGAACCGGAGAGGCCTCAACGGCCCTGACATCATGAGAGAATCCCACCTAGGAACTATGCCCAAAGATTTCCCCCTCCGCGGGATGAACATGAGAGGGAAGACCTAGATGATGGGTGGTATCGTGAACAAGAGAGAGCTCCTCAACCTCGACACTATGAGAGGCGACCACGTGAGGATCATGATGAACTCCTATTAAGAATGATCAAAGTGGAAGCCCCTAATTTGATGGGTCTCACAACCCTAGTGTCTACAAAGATTGGGAGCATGGCATGGATCAATACTTCGAGTGGTACCCCATGACCGAGGAGAGGAAGGTTAGATTGGCCAAGATGCACCTCCTTAAACTAGCCAAAACCTATTGGCTAAAGGTTGAAAACCAAAGGAGGATCAGGCGTGAGGAACCCATTAACACTTGGATTGACATGAAAGATCAACTTAGGAACAAATACCTTCCCATCTCCTATAGCCAACTTCTTCTTGATGAATGGCAAAGCCTTACCCAAGAGGGAAAGACCGTGGAAGAGTATATTGAGAAATTTGATTCATATCTCCTAAGGTGCGGTGTGGTTGAGGATCCAGCCGTTACCTTATCCCGGTTTAGGAATGGTCTCCTTCCCCACATCAAACGGGAGCTCTTTATGAGGGAAGTGCATAGCTTGGAAATTGCCTATCAAATAGCTCGGGATGTAGAGAGATTCTCCAGAAATCCTAGGTTTGCCCCTCCCAAAGGGTCAGGACCACGTCCCAACCTCCCTCCTTTGTTAAGAACACCACCCCCCAGCGGGGGAACTCCTACAAGACCCTCCCCGCCACCCACCACACCCAATCCTCCCCCTAGAAAGGAAGACAACTCCAAAGGGAAGACCCCAATGAGTAGCACGATCAAGTGTTTCCAATGCCATGGCTATGGCCACATAGCCTCCCACTGTCCCTCTAAGGGGTTGTCAAGCCTAGTTATTGAGGGTGGACCTTCTACTACTCAGGAAACACATGAGGGTACTATTGAGGATTATCAGGCCAATTTAGAATGGGAAGAGGAATACCATGAGCAATTCTATGAAGAAGGAGTAGAGGAGGACCCCCACTCCAGCCACCTAGGGGTGATAAGGTGCACCCTCACACAACCACAAGAGGATGATTGGCGGAGGACTTCCATTTTTCACACATTTATCAAAATCGGGGACCATGTTAGGAAGGTCATCCTAGACAATGGGAGTTGTGTCAACGCCGTGTCTCCGGACACCGTCAAACTCCTAGGACTTACCCCTACATCCCACCCCAAACCTTACCGTGTGTCCTGGATAAACAACCACTCCCTACCCGTCAACACATGTTGCCTTATCCCCATCACCTTTTCATCCTACCAAGGGCAAATATGGTGCGATATCATACCTATGGCTGTAGGAAGCATCCTATTGGGGAGACCTTGGATATATGATGTCAATGCCACTATCCATGGAAAAACAAACACTTGCACCTTTGACCACGAGGGGAAGACTATCCGTCTCAACCCCTCCCCTCCCCAAAAAGAACCACCCACCAAGGGAATCCTTCCCACACCACCAAAACCCAAGGCCTCGATTGCTCCAACCAAATCTTCAACACAAACTCACACACCTGCAACTCCGACAGTCAAAAGCCTCCACCTTATCACCAAGAAAGAGCTCGAAGAAGAGATAACCCGGGGGGCACCCCTTTGTGCCATTGTCATATGCCTTGGGGAGGCAACTCCCTCCAACCCTCACCCCGTGGAAATCCACCCTCTCTTGGAAGAATTTAAGGACGTTTTTCCCAAGGAACTCCCCGACCAACTACCACCCATGAGGGATGTCCAGCACGCTATAGATCTTGTCCCAGGAGCCACCCTCCCAAACATGCCCCACTATCGCCTCAATCCCACCGAACATGCTGAGTTAAGGAGGCAAGTGGAGGAACTGATTAGAAAGGGGTTTCTTAGGCTGAGCAAAAGCCCATGTGCCGTCCCGGCCCTCCTCACACCAAAAAAAGACGGGACATGGCGAATGTGTATTGATAGCAGGGCCATCAACAAGATTACTGTCAAATATAGGTTTCCCATACCTAGACTTGACGACATGCTGGACATGCTCGCCGGAGCCACCATATTTTCCAAAATAGACCTCAAAAGTGGCTATCATCAGGTTAGGATAAGGCCCGGGGATGAATGGAAAACAGCCTTTAAAACCAAGGATGGACTTTATGAATGGCTGGTGATGCCTTTTGGGCTTTCAAATGCCCCAAGTACCTTCATGCGCCTTATGACCGAGGTCCTGAGGCCCTACATTGGAGTCTTCCTGGTAGTTTATTTTGATGACATCCTCATTTACAGCCGAACCAAGGAAGCCCACCTCAGTCATCTAAGGCAAGTTTGCACCACCCTTAGGAAGGAAAGCCTCTTTGCCAATTTAGGGAAGTGTCACTTTATGACCCAATCCATCACCTTCCTGGGGTATGTTGTCTCCACAGAGGGCGTATCCATGGACCCTGACAAAGTCCAAGCCATCATCAATTGGCCTGAACCTCGCACCCTCCATGAAGCCCGCAGTTTTCATGGGTTAGCCACCTTTTACCGGAGGTTCATCAGGGGGTTCAGCACCATCACAGCCCCTATCACCGATTGCCTCAAAAAGGGGACCTTTGTGTGGACCAAGACCGCCACTAGAGCCTTCCAAGAGCTCAAAGAGAGAATGACCCAAGCCCCTGTCTTATGCCTCCCTGATTTCTCCAAAGTCTTTGAAGTGACTTGCGATGCCTCAGGGGTAGGAATTGGTGGGATCCTTAGCCAGGAAGGACACCCAGTGGCCTACTTTAGCGAAAAACTGTGTGATGCCAGGATGAGGTACTCCACCTACGACAAGGAATTCTATGCTGTGGTACAATCCCTCCGGCATTGGAGACACTACCTCTTGCCTAATGAGTTTGTCATATTCTCCGACCATGAGGCCCTGAAATACCTCAACTCCCAGCAGAAACTGAATGCTCGGCATGCCCGATGGGTCGAACACATCCAGGCTTACACATTTGTAATCAAACACAAGGCTGGGAGTGAAAACCGAGCAGCCGATGCCCTCAGTAGGAGAATTTCCTTGCTAGCTACCATACAGGTGGAAGTCATAGGATTTGAAAGACTCAAAGAAGAGTACTCTGCTTGCCCGGACTTTGGCCCAATCCATACCACTCTGTCCACTCTGTCCACCCTCTCACCAAAGGAACACCAAGGATTCATTTTAGAGGACGGGTTCATTTTTAAAAGCCATAGGCTTTGCATACCAAGGACCTCTCTACGGGATTTTCTGATCTGGGAATTACATGCAGGAGGCTTGGCTGGACACTTTGGGATTCACAAAACCATTGCCTTGGTAGAAGGACAATTCCATTGGCCCAGCCTCAAAAGGGATGTGGCCAAAACTGTGAGGCAATGCCGCACATGTGCAACCGCTAAGCAAATCAAACAAAACACAGGCATGTACACTCCCTTACCAGTCCCAGACCGACCTTGGCAAGATCTTAGCATGGACTTTGTACTAGGGCTACCCCGGACCCAAAGGAAACATGACTCCATTTATGTCGTGGTGGACCGATTCTCTAAAATGGCTCATTTCATCCCCTGTTCCAAAACCTCAGACGCCTCCCATGTGGCCCGTCTATTCTTTGAAGAGGTGGTCCGACTCCATGGTCTACCCAAGACCATTATCTCAGATAGGGACGTCAAATTCACCAGCTACTTTTGGAAGACCCTCTGGCATCTTATGGGGACCCTGCTTAAGTTTTCCACAGCCTACCACCCCCAAACCGATGGACAGACTGAAGTTGTCAATCGGAGCTTGGGGAACCTTCTACGGTGCCTTGTTGAGGATCGCCCCGGGAATTGGGATCTCATATTACCCCAGGCGGAGTTTGCATACAACAATTCTGTGAATAGGTCGATAGGGATGAGCCCGTTTGAAGCTGTGCATGGGTACAAGCCTAGAACCCCTACAGATCTCATTCCTTTGCCACCGCATGCTAGAGTGTCTATTAGTGCTGAGTCATTTGCCCAACACATGAAGGAATTGCATGAGGAAATCCGCAAACACATTAACAAAAGCAATGAGGTGTATAAAAAGTCGGCCGACTCCCACCGCCGCCACCAGGAGTTTCACGTAGGTGATTATGTGATGGTACGAACTGAGAGGCTTTCCCCTGGGAATGTCTCCAAATTGAGGTCGCGTGGATCAGGCCCCTTCCAGGTTCTAAAGAGGATTGGCACAAACGCTTACGTGTTAGACCTCCCCGAGGAATACGCAATAAGTCCCACATTCAATGTGGCTGACCTGGTGCCATACAGGGGTTCCACGGTGACACCTAGTGAGGGAATTGAGCCTGTCCCACTTTTTGAGAGAGCCCCCACCCACAAGAAAGTTCCACCAGCCCAGAGAGGCCAACGGGAGCAGATAGAGCGGATATTGGATGAACATGTCACTGTCACCCGGAGCAAAGTATACGAGCGATACCTGGTCAGGTGGAAGGGCCGGCCTCCTACAGATGACTCATGGGTGAGCAGGGAGGATCTTCAGCAGCTGGACCCTGATCTCCTGGAGCATTACCGCAGCCGAGAAGACCCTTACTCGACAGAGTCGAGTTCTTCCCAGTCCAGGGGAGTTGATGGGGACATCACTCAGAGCTCCCTCTGGCTCGACACATCTCTCCCCTCTGGAGACGGATAGGATGACTTGATGGGGCCTCGACGGCACTGGATCTCACTACTATAGACATCTTGATGTATTTTCTCCTTTGTTGAGTCCTTTTGATGTATTTCACTTCTATTTTTGAGTCTTGCCCTAGGTGCTCTTATTAGTGGGTCATCATATTGGACGTGTCTGGTCTTTTGGCCCATTAGGGAGCTAGGCCCATGGGCGCCCCCTTCTTGCACCCTTGGTTATCTGTTATTTCCCTTTTTCTCAAGGGCTTTTGTACAAAGTTGGGTTCCCTATATATAGAACCCCAACTCCCACTTGAGAAGGTAATGAAAATTTGAAGAATTGAGCATAATTGCAATCCCCCTCTCTCTCTCTAATTCTCTCTCCCTCTCTCTCTCCTTGGGGCGGATCCCCCTCTCTCTCCTCCCCCCTTCTCTCTCTCTCCCAAGGGCGAACCTGCCCCTTCACCTCCTCTCTCTCTCCTCCACCTCAGCTGCCACCTCCCCCTCCAACCTTTCACCTCCCCTAGGCCACTTAACCCCCATCAATTCCCTCCCCTTCCCAAGTGACTCTTCCTATTCCCCATACACCTTTCCCACCTCCAATACACCCCTCCCTCTTCCCCAAGCAACCTTCCCACTCCCCCACACCTTCAATCACACCCCAAGACCATTCAAACTCCAGCCCCCCCTCCACCTATTGCGCAAACAGCCACCCCCCCCTTACATCCTTGCCATGGCCGAACCCCACCTCCACCTCCACTAGCTTCGGCCCCCACTTCCTCTCCACCCTCCTGCCCCTTCACACCCCTGCTCCACCCCTTCCTCCACTCCCACACAACCCCCCTGCCACCTACGAACACCCCCACCCTCTCCACCTCCACCAAACATTAGCCTCCCATGCCTCCATCCCACCCCCTCTCCTACTTCCTGCCCCACTACAGGTAGCAGAAGAAGACACGTTTTGCAGAGGCTCCCCCGAACTCATATAGTGGCTTCTGAAGGCAAGGCGTACCATTCTGGAAAGGGCTCCCAGTCCTCTTCCCAGGCGAAGTGGAAGCACTCCGTTCCAAGTTCGTGGCCACCCGTGAGAGCCGATCTCCTCCGACAGCGTCTGGAACTAGCTGCAGAGCACCAGAGTCCGACTAGAAGCTCAACCACGGTCGACAGCGACAGATCCAGACTGAAGTTTCTTCTCCAAAGATCTTCCTCTCCCTATCCCCGATCAGGAGCAAGAAACGGAACCCCGTTCGGCCTCCGGGAGCTAGAGTTCCAAATTTTCTCCCACCGTCGTTCGGGTCTGCCTCCTGCTGTCTGCCGTGACCAGATCCCACTCAACGGATCTCTCCTGTCCACCCCGACCTCAGAAGGAGTCTCCGTCAGTTTTTCTGTGCAGAGGACTTGTCCACGGATCCAGCAACTCCGACGGATCGAGATTCTGTGTAATATCCCGGACCTTTCGGATCCTTCTTCATGGGTCCCGGATCTAGTTTTCGGAGCGTCCGGCTCCGTTGTGTCCGAAATTTCGTTTCGGACATCTTTCGTGTTCGGATCGGCGCGATCCGGAGTCGTTTCGGAGGCCCGGAGGCGTTCCGCGGCTTTTTCCGCGCGTGTTTTCCGATTTCCGGTGTGTGTTTCGGCTTTTTCTTCGGACGCTCGCTGCGGGCGAACCGGGCAGTTCCCCGAGGCACGAGTGGTACCGTTGCGATCGGTGCGTTCCGAGGATTCCGGAAATGTATTTTTCTAATTTTCGGTATTTTTCCGAAAAATCGGATTTTCTATATATTCCCATTTTCTTTTCTTTTCTTTTTTCTTCTTTTCTCTTTTCTTCTTCCTCCTTCCTCCTCCACCGTGTCTCCCTCCCTCTCCCTCTCTTCCTCCCGGTTGGCCACGGCGAGCTCCCCTCCGGCTGCAGACGGCGGCGGGGCGACGGCGCGGTGACGTGGGCGGCGGCGAGGCGATCGTGCGGGCATACGGCGAGCGTGGGAGGCGTGGAGAGGCGAGATTCTAGCGGCGTTCTTCGCGATTTCGAGCTCGGATCGGAGCGTTTCGTCGCGGACCGGAGGTAGGGTGACGTTCCTTAGCCTCATGTCTTCCTTCCCCGTGAGTTTCAGCTCGAGACGAGGTCGAGAGGGGTTTATTTTGAGCCGGGAAGGGTCGATCATGCCGCGGGGTGAGTTCGTCCGATCCATCGTTTTGAGCCCCGATTTCACGGTTTAAGGGCGTAGGAGCATGCTAGGGGGCTTGGGGGTTCTTCTCTCGCCATTTCCCCCTCCGTGGGGTTTGTTTTGAGGCCGTTTGGGCGATTCCGGTGAGGTTCGCCATTTTCTCGCCGGTGAGCGATGTGCGGTCGAACCAGTGGCCGCACAACCCCTATGCGGTTCCGTTCGGACCGTTCATCGGCTCGGCGCGCTTTGGGTGAGGCTTGGCGCGCAGTGGGCTTGGGCGGTCTATCGTGGGACCGCATATCCTAATGTGCGGCCCCACAGCTACCGCCCAACCCCAAGGGTTTTGACCGTTGGTTGTGACCGTTGTGCAGTGTTCTGGGATGTGCGGCCAGGAGCTGACCGCATAACCCCTTGCACGGCCAGGTGCTGGCCGTACATCCCCTAGCGCTATGGTTGGATGTGCGGTCTGGCCCTGACCGCACAACACCTGAACGGCTAAGCCGTAGCCGCCCTTCCCCAAGTGCGGCTAAGGACTAACCGTCCAGGCTTTTTACCGTTGGGAGACGAGCGGCCAGGAGGTGACCGTTCCTCACCCACGTGCGGTCAAGAGTTGGCCGCACATCTGTTTGAACGGTCCTGTGTTGGCCGTTTATCCGTCGTTTGGACCCTGGGTGGAACGGTCCTGATATGACCGTTCAAATGCTTGTGCGGTCCCTGTGTGACCGCACATCCCTGAGCGGCCCAGTGTGGACCGTTCAAGGGTACGGGTTGCGTCGGTGTGTCTCTCGTCGTACAGAGTGTACCGGGAGATGTTGTTGTCAGCTGGTCACCGTGCGTCGGTGTTGGTACAAGGAGCGTTCCTCGTACCTGCAGTTGCACCGTTGTTTTCCGAGACTTGAGAGTCTACTCCTTCTGTGACCCTCCACTAGTCGTAGCCTACTAGTACGCGTGTGCTAGTCGCACCAGGGAGTGGTGTACGGGCTGACCTTTAGAGACGGTTTGTGGACCGGTTACCGTTGGGCCCCACGTCTTGCAGCCAGAGTCCGGCTGAGGGGAAAACCGGTCAGAGGGCCAGACCAGGGACGCGCGGTCTGTGTGTGCACA
The DNA here is from genome assembly GCA_022559845.1 of Amorphophallus konjac. Classification (NCBI taxonomy): domain Eukaryota; kingdom Viridiplantae; phylum Streptophyta; class Magnoliopsida; order Alismatales; family Araceae; genus Amorphophallus; species Amorphophallus konjac. The sequence goes on from CM040126.1 coordinate 231,620,418, forward strand.
CGTGGTTGGGGGCGGTTGGACCCACGTCGACGGGCGTGACCCCAGCTAGTCACTTGTTGTAGTTACTTGTACGGTGTCTGCGCCTCGGGTAGGACCTACCACGTCAGGCGGTTCACCTGCGGTGCGGTGTAAGACGTCAGGGGACGCCGCCGGCTGTGCTTCTAGTGGGTGGTACTCCTGTTGAGTACGGAGTGTCAGACTGTCAGTCGTGTGTTTCCGACCTTCGGGTTTTGACGGTTCGACCGTTGAGTTTCGGTCTTCTCGTACCGTGGCACGTGTGTCGGTTTGCGTGCCGTTAGGGTCTAGTTCTGTAGAGTACAGGGCTTTCCTTTCCGAGGTACCTTCCTACCGCTAGGGTAGTGGTTTCTCGTTTTACGAGGTAGGGTTCGAGTGATCCCTACTGAGTCTTGTTCCGAGACTCATTCCCTGCGTGTTTTCACCGTGTTTCAGGTGAGGCGCCACCTTCGGGGAGCGTGTCAGGAGCGCAGCGGAAGCGTGGTGCGGGTGCCCAGAGGTAGTGCCAGAGGTCAGAGCCGGGGGATGCCCCGTGTAGCTGTACTTTTCTTTCTTGTCACTGTACTAGTCGTGGACTACTGTTGCTGTTGTTGTTATTTTATTGTGGACCATGTAAAATGTTAATTCATTTCCTGCTTAATATCATAACTGTTTAATTTCTGCAATTATTTGTGATGCTTGTGTAGTTTCCACACCATCCTTTTAACCCTTCCGAGTCTTCGGGCTCGTGGGTGGCGGTGCGAGTCTCGGGTTATCGGGCCTTCCCGGTAATCGGATTCTCGGGTCGTTACAGCTGGTATCAGAGCGCGGTTGTGGAATTACATGAGAATCATAGGTAATTGTAGTGGTCCACTAGTCCACAACGATGATGTACATGTGACGCTGGCATGGGGCACCGCGTGTTTTATTCTGACCTTCCGTTTCTGAGTTTTCTGTCTTGTGCTTAAGGAGCGAGGATGGCGCCGAGGAGGAGTTCTCGCTCTCAGCAGGGGCAGTCGGCTGGAGGTCAGGAGATCCAGCAGGGGGTCCAGAGGGACCAGGAGGAGCATAGTAGAGCGCCACTGGGGGCTACCGAGGCCGAGGATGCTGCGAGGGCTCCGGGGGCCGAGGGTTTTCTCCGTGGCATGTACCATCTCATGGCTCAGCAGTTCGGCGGAGAGGCCGGTGAGGGCTCGTCAGTCATGGGTGGGCCAGGCCGAGCAGTGAGGGATTTCATGCAGTTTCATCCACCTTACTTTAGCGGCCAGGCAGACCCTGATGCGGCTCGTGATTGGCTTGATGAGATGGAGCGGGTGTTCAGTTCTGCAAAGAGTGCTGTCGAGGACAGAGTGGTGTTGGCCTACAACCAGTTGCAGGGTACGGCTCGGAGGTGGTGGTCTTCCGAGTGGAAGACGTCCTTTCAGCTTCGTCCGCTTGAGCAGATCGAGTGGGATGACTTTGTCAGTGCTTTCGAGCGTACGTACTGTCCAGATATTGTTGCTACGCAGCGGATGCGGGAGTTTCTGGAGCTGGTGCAGGGAGACATGTCCGTGTTGCAGTACAGGGCCCGATTTGTCGAGCTGGGTCGGTACGCACCTCATATCATGGAGCATGAGAGGGTGAGGACCACGCAGTTTGTGCAGGGCTTGAGGCTGGAGCTGAGGCACCATCTGATCGCGAATGGGGCCACTGATCTCGAGACGGCGTCTCGTGTTGCGATTTCCTTGGAGATGGATATGCAGAGGACTCGAGGACCGATCAGCCAGGGGCAGTCTGTGTCAGGTCGCAGCCAGCAGTCGGCTACTCAGCAGCAGGGTTTCTTTCAGTCTGCGTCGGGTGGTTCAGGAGTACCGGCATCGGCAGCTTCGGTGACAGGATCTGCGTCCTTTGGCACGAAGGTCAAAAAGTTCTTCAAGAGAGGGTTCGGCAAGAAGAAGTCCAGAGATCAGGGGCAGGCTTCATCGGGCAGTGTGCAGCAGCCGTTTCCTTTGCAGCGACAGGGATCGGTGGGTGGATCGCGAGGACCTTGTCCACGGTGTAGTGGGACCCACCCAGGCAGGCAGTGCACGGCGCCGATCATCTGTTTTCGGTGTGACCAGCCAGGGCACATGGCGCGCGACTGTCCTCAGAGGCCGCCGCAGCAGCAGGTTTCCCAGCAGCAGCAGCAGCAGGGACAGTATCCGCCGCTACCCAGGTCAGCTAGTGTGGGAGGCAGGCAGAGAGCTCGTGGCCAGATCACGCACTTGACCAGGGCAGAGGCAGTAGCGTCGCAGCTCGTGGAAGGTACCGTTCAGATTTTGGGTTGTGCGGCTCGGGTTTTATTTGATTCTGGCGCGTCTCATTCGTTCATTTCGGAGGATTTCGCGTCGAGCGTCGAGGAGCCGGTGACCCAGTTGTCCTGTGATTTGGCTGTGGAGTTGCCTTCGGGTGACTTTATGGTCACTCCGTATTGCTTCGACCAGGTTCCGGTGTGGATCGATGGGCGGAGTATGCCAGGCAGGTTGTATGCGTTGCAGCTTCGGGATTACGACGTGATTCTAGGCATGGATTGGCTCGAGACTCATGGAGCGGTGGTGGATTGTGGGATGAAGAGGGTCTACTTCCAACATCCGAGCAAGAGGACCTTCTATTTCCAAGGTATCCGTTCCGCCTCTTCTCGATTTCTTATCTCTGCTATTCGAGCCCGTCGATTGCTTGATTCAGGTTGTCAGGGTTTTCTCGCGTCTGTGGTTGTGTCTGACCGGATGGAGCCGAATGTCGAGGACATTGCGGTGGTGTGCGAGTTTCCCGATGTTTTTCCTGAGGAGTTGCCTGGATTACCTCCCCAGCGGGAGATCGATTTCGTGATCGAGGTTGTACCTGGTACGGGACCTTTGGCGAAGGCTCCCTACCGTATGGCCCCCGCTGAGTTGAGGGAGTTGAGGGCGCAGTTGCAGGAACTGTTGGCCAAGGGGTACATTCGTCCGAGCTTTTCCCCTTGGGGTGCGCCCGTGTTGTTCGTGAAGAAGAAGGACGGTAGTCTGCGGCTAGTGCATTGACTATCGGCAGCTGAATGACGTGACCATTAAGAACAAGTATCCGTTGCCGCGGATTGATGATTTGTTCGACCAGCTGCAGTCTGCGCGAGTGTTCTCGCGGATTGATTTGCGGTCCGGTTACTATCAGCTGAGAATTCGCGAGTCCGATGTGGAGAAGACTGCGTTCAGTACGAGGTACGGGCATTATGAGTTTCTGGTGATGCCGTTTGGGCTCACCAATGCCCCAGCAGCCTTCATGGACTTGATGCAGAGGGTGTTTCATCCGTATTTGGACCAGTTCGTGGTCATTTTCGTGGATGACATCCTTGTTTATTCGCGGTCTGCTGAGGAGCATGCGTACCATTTGGGTGTGGTGCTGCAGACGTTGCGAGATCACCAGTTGTATGCGAAGCTCAGCAAGTGCGAGTTTTGGCTCAGTGAGGTGCACTTTCTGGGGCACGTGATTTCTGGTGATGGCATTTCCGTGGATCCCGCCAAGGTCGAGGCTGTGATGCAATGGCCGAGGCCGAGGTCGGTGACGGAGATCCGGAGTTTCTTGGGGCTTGCGGGTTATTATCGCCGGTTTATCCAGGATTTTTCCCGCATTGCGACCCCGATGACGAGGCTCACGCGGAAGGATGTGCCTTTCGTCTGGTCCGAGGAGTGTGAGCAGAGCTTTAGGGAACTGAAGAGATTGCTCACCTCGGCTCCGGTGTTGGTTTTGCCTTCTGGATCGGGAGGTTTTGTGGTGTGTACAGATGCTTCCGGCGTCGGATTGGGTGCTGTTCTGATGCAGCATGGTAGAGTGGTGGCTTATGCATCTCGGCAGCTAAAGCCCCATGAGGAGAACTACCCTACCCATGACCTTGAGTTGGCGGCAGTGATCTTCGCGCTGAAGATCTGGAGGCATTATCTGTACGGTGAGAAGTTCGAGGTGTTCACTGACCATCAGAGTTTGAGGTATGTGTTCTCGCAGAGAGATCTGAACCTCAGACAGAGGCGTTGGATGGAGTTCATGAAGGACTATGACTTCACCCTGTCTTATCAGCCGGGCAGGATGAATGTCGTCGCCGATGCCTTGAGTAGGAAGGTTGCGGTCAGTACCTTGATGCTGAGGAAGTGGAGGCTCTGGGAACAGGTGCCCGAAGTATCTTCAGGCTCAAGATTCCCCAGGAGCCAGGGTTGGCAGTGCTTGCGAGTCTGACTGTCACTCCTGCTATTCGTCGTCAGGTGACAGAGGCTCAGCATGCGGACCCTGAGTTGCCCCGGATTCTTGCGATGGCTGATGTGGAGCTCGGCGAGGACGGTGCTGCGAGGTTTCGTGGCAGGCTGTACGTCCCAGCGGAGGAGCAGGTTCGTCGTGCGGTGTTACGCGAGGCTCATGGGAGCAGGTACACTGTGCACCCGGGTGCGACGAAGATGTATCGGAACTTGCGGAGGCAGTTCTGGTGGCCTGGCATGAAGAGAGATGTGGCCGAGTTTGTGGCCAGGTGCCTGATCTGTCAGCAGGTGAAGGCGGAGCATCAGCGACCAGGCGGTACTCTCCAGCCCTTGGATGTTCCTGCTTGGAAGTGGGACCATGTGACCACGGATTTTGTGGTGGGGTTGCCCAGAACCCCGACTGGGCAGGACAGTATTTGGTTGCTGGTGGATCGGCTGACGAAGGTGACGCGGTTGCTACCGGTCAAAGTCAGCTGGAGCGTGCCTAAGTTGGCTCGTCTTTATGTGGAGCGGATCGTGCCGTTGCATGGGGTTCCCATTTCGATCGTGTCGGATCGGGATCCGCGCTTCACTTCTGGATTCTGGAGGAGTTTCCAGCGAGCTCTTGGCACGGAGTTGGCATTTAGCTCGGCGTATCATCCACAGTCAGATGGTCAGTCTGAGAGGACCATTCAGACTTTGGAGGACATGCTGAGATCCTGCTGCCTGGAGTGGCAGGGGAGTTGGATTCATCACCTACCGTTAGTGGAGTTTGCCTATAACAACAGCTTTCATTCGAGCATCGGCATGGCTCCTTATGAGGCATTGTATGGGCGTCCTTGTCGGACTCCACTTGATTGGTTTGAGGTGGGTGAGCGTGTTTTGACGGGACCGGAATTGGTGCAGCAATGTGTGGATGTTGTGCACCTGGTTCGTCAGAACATGTTGGCGGCCCAGAGTCGGCAGAAGAGCTATGCTGACCGTAGGCGGCAGCCCCTCGAGTTCGCCGTGGGCGATCATGTGTTCTTGAGAGTTTCTCCGATGAAGGGGGTGATGCGGTTTGGACGGCGTGGGAAGCTGAGTCCCCGCTATATTGGTCCTTTCGCGATTGTGGAGCGCATCGGTGAGGTTGCTTACCGGTTGCAGTTACCCTCTGAGTTGGCGTCGGTGCATGACGTGTTCCACGTCTCTATGTTGCGGAAGTATATGCCCGATGACTCTCATGTGCTCGAGTTTTCCGTTTGGCCTGAGGTGACTCCAGATCTTTCTCTCCCAGAGTTTCGATCCGCGTGGAGGATAGGCGAGAGCAGCGCCTGCGGAACAAGGTTATTCCCTTGGTAAAGGTCGTGTGGCAACGACACTCTGGTGGTGAGGCTTCGTGGGAACGTGAGGACGAGATGCGTCAGCAGTTCCCGTATCTGTTTGAGTGAGTCTTCCTCTTCTTTCCCCTTGGGTTGTTCTCAATTTCGAGGACGAAATTCCTTAAGGGGGGAGGGCTGTAATATCCCGGACCTTTCGGATCCTTCTTCGTGGGTCCCGGATCTGGTTTTCGGAGTGTCCGGCTCCGTTGTGTCCGAAATTTCGTTTCGGACATCTTTCGTGTTCGGATCGGCGCGATCCGGAGTCGTTTCGGAGGCCCGGAGGCGTTCCGCGGCTTTTTCCGCGCGTGTTTTCCGATTTCCGGTGTGTGTTTCGGCTTTTTCTTCGGACGCTCGCTGCGGGCGAACCGGGCAGTTCCCCGAGGCACGAGTGGTACCGTTGCGATCGGTGCGTTCCGAGGATTCCGGAAATGTATTTTTCTAATTTTCGGTATTTTTCCGAAAAATCGGATTTTCTATATATTCCCATTTTCTTTTCTTTTCTTTTTTCTTCTTTTCTCTTTTCTTCTTCCTCCTTCCTCCTCCACCGTGTCTCCCTCCCTCTCCCTCTCTTCCTCCCGGTTGGCCACGGCGAGCTCCCCTCCGGCTGCAGACGGCGGCGGGGCGACGGCGCGGTGACGTGGGCGGCGGCGAGGCGATCGTGCGGGCATACGGCGAGCGTGGGAGGCGTGGAGAGGCGAGATTCTAGCGGCGTTCTTCGCGACTTCGAGCTCGGATCGGAGCGTTTCGTCGCGGACCGGAGGTAGGGTGACGTTCCTTAGCCTCATGTCTTCCTTCCCCGTGAGTTTCAGCTCGAGACGAGGTCGAGAGGGGTTTATTTTGAGCCGGGAAGGGTCGATCATGCCGCGGGGTGAGTTCGTCCGATCCATCGTTTTGAGCCCCGATTTCACGGTTTAAGGGCGTAGGAGCATGCTAGGGGGCTTGGGGGTTCTTCTCTCGCCATTTCCCCCTCCGTGGGGTTTGTTTTGAGGCCGATTGGGCGATTCCGGTGAGGTTCGCCATTTTCTCGCCGGTGAGCGATGTGCGGTCGAACCAGTGGCCGCACAACCCCTATGCGGTTCCGTTCGGACCGTTCATCGGCTCGGCGCGCTTTGGGTGAGGCTTGGCGCGCAGTGGGCTTGGGCGGTCTATCGTGGGACCGCATATCCTAATGTGCGGCCCCACAGCTACCGCCCAACCCCAAGGGTTTTGACCGTTGGTTGTGACCGTTGTGCAGTGCTCTGGGATGTGCGGCCAGGAGCTGACCGCATAACCCCTTGCACGGCCAGGTGCTGGCCGTACATCCCCTAGCGCTATGGTTGGATGTGCGGTCTGGCCCTGACCGCACAACACCTGAACGGCTAAGCCGTAGCCGCCCTTCCCCAAGTGCGGCTAAGGACTAACCGTCCAGGCTTTTTACCGTTGGGAGACGAGCGGCCAGGAGGTGACCGTTCCTCACCCACGTGCGGTCAAGAGTTGGCCGCACATCTGTTTGAACGGTCCTGTGTTGGCCGTTTATCGTCGTTTGGACCCTGGGTGGAACGGTCCTGATATGACCGTTCTAATCCTTGTGCGGTCCCTGTGTGACCGCACATCCCTGAGCGGCCCAGTGTGGACCGTTCAAGGGTACGGGTTGCGTCGGTGTGTCTCTCGTCGTACAGAGTGTACCGGGAGATGTTGTTGTCAGCTGGTCACCGTGCGTCGGTGTTGGTACAAGGAGCGTTCCTCGTACCTGCAGTTGCACCGTTGTTTTCCGAGACTTGAGAGTCTACTCCTTCTGTGACCCTCCACTAGTCGTAGCCTACTAGTACGCGTGTGCTAGTCGCACCAGGGAGTGGTGTACGGGCTGACCTTTAGAGACGGTTTGTGGACCGGTTACCGTTGGGCCCCACGTCTTGCAGCCAGAGTCCGGCTGAGGGGAAAACCGGTCAGAGGGCCAGACCAGGGACGCGCGGTCTGTGTGTGCACACGTGGTTGGGGGCGGTTGGACCCACGTCGACGGGCGTGACCCCAGCTAGTCACTTGTTGTAGTTACTTGTACGGTGTTTGCGCCTCGGGTAGGACCTACCACGTCAGGCGGTTCACCTGCGGTGCGGTGTAAGACGTCAGGGGACGCTACCGGCTGTGCTTCTAGTGGGTGGTACTCCTGTTGAGTACGGAGTGTCAGACTGTCAGTCGTGTGTTTCCGACCTTCGGGTTTTGACGGTTCGACCGTTGAGTTTCGGTCTTCTCGTACCGTGGCACGTGTGTCGGTTTGCGTGCCGTTAGGGTCTAGTTCTGTAGAGTACAGGGCTTTCCTTTCCGAGGTACCTTCCTACCGCTAGGGTAGTGGTTTCTCGTTTTACGAGGTAGGGTTCGAGTGATCCCTACTGAGTCTTGTTCCGAGACTCATTCCCTGCGTGTTTTCACCGTGTTTCAGGTGAGGCGCCACCTTCGGGGAGCGTGTCAGGAGCGCAGCGGAAGCGTGGTGCGGGTGCCCAGAGGTAGTGCCAGAGGTCAGAGCCGGGGGATGCCCCGTGTAGCTGTACTTTTCTTTCTTGTCACTGTACTAGTCGTGGACTACTGTTGCTGTTGTTGTTATTTTATTGTGGACCATGTAAAATGTTAATTCATTTCCTGCTTAATATCATAACTGTTTAATTTCTGCAATTATTTGTGATGCTTGTGTAGTTTCCACACCATCCTTTTAACCCTTCCGAGTCTTCGGGCTCGTGGGTGGCGGTGCGAGTCTCGGGTTATCGGGCCTTCCCGGTAATCGGATTCTCGGGTCGTTACATTCTGAGTCCGGAAGCCCCAGGTACAACTTCTGCATCCGGCTGCATCCATTCTGAAGCTGCCAACCCCAGATTCCGACATCCTGTTCGAGTCTCCACCACGACCACCAGCAATGGCAGAAGAATTTGACATAAATCTGAGGCATTCCTGTCCCTGTTACAAAGCCATCCTCACTGATCTCGTCATCGGAAAAATTCCTGAGAGCAAGCTACGACTGCAACAGCGACCTCCTGTCCCCTCCAACAACAAGTGGGCAGAACCACGTCGGCGCCCGTTCCGTCGTCCTCGGCGGAACTCTCTCTCTCGCCTGGCCGGCTTAGCGCCCCTCCCTGCGTGGAGGTAGTGTTTGATGTAATTGTGATTACCCCACCCCTAGTTCAACCCTCCTGCGTGGGGTGTAGTTCATGTAACTAGCAGCCCAAGCTTCATCGGCGCAGTGTGCGGGGATCACACTTCCCCGCTCGCCCACGTCTCCAAACGGGGTTGGTTTCTTCAAACCAACCAGGTGAGCTCTAAAACTTTGCTCCATTTATATTAGTGTCTGTTTGTTTAATATCCGTAGACATAGCTCCGTTGCGCAAGAGAGTGAGTGCCCGTTCCCGGAGCCATCATCATTGAGTGGTCACCGTGGTCATTGTGAGAGAGTGGGACCTTGTGCCCCAAGTGGCACCGGCCAGCCCCAAAGTGTGGGCCACGTACCCTCGGGAGGATAACCCTAGCCCTGCTGGCACTCTACCAGTTAGGGTCTTGATCCATCACCTCCTTCTAGCATCATATAGTTACCCGGGGCTTGCGAGTGTGCGACGGCGTTTCGGTCTCAATTTATCATTTTACTTGCTATGTGATTGTGAATGCGGATTAGGTCCGAGGTTTGCGTTTGCTTGCTGCATACCCTATACTTGTGTCACATCATTTTGTCCCTTTTCTTTTATTTCTTTTATTTCTTTTGCTTTTGTGAATGCGGAGTCAGGTCATAACGGACTGCTCCTATTTGAGACCTCTCTTTTTTATCGGGGTGTCTAGATCAGTTCTCGCACCCTTATTCACCACTTGCATCTATTTTCAGCCGAAAGAGGAGAAAAAAAATAAGGATGTTCACTTTCCCCTAACCATGGCCAAGGGAGAAACGTTGTTGTGCAAAAAAGGAAAGCCGAACCACAGGGGTCGTGTAGTGTATGAATATTGAACCGGGACCTCCCTTCACGATCAAGTAAAGGACCACCCCGCCACCGGGCCGTTGCTGACTTGACTCTATGGATAAAATACTTTAAATATAACCCATTCCACGGATTAGGTAATTCCTCGCCCTCTGCATTAACAAGACGATACACGTTCCCAAGATAGATTTCTTTAACTATAAACGGCCCTTCCCAGTTGGGTTGCAGCTTAGACCTAGGGCCTGCTGATCTAATAAATTTACGTTTCAAAACCATGTTACCCACTTGAAACTTTCTTTCAATAACCTTCTTTTGAAAATGCCGCGAGACACATTTTTGGTAAACAGAGACGTGATTGGCCGCGTTAAGCCTCTTCTCATCTAAGAGTTCCAGTTGGACTAGCAACGCCTCTCGACGCTCGTCGAGATTAAGTTCTTTGTCTAGTTGCACTCTTAGGAAAGGGATCAAGATCTCGTACGGGAGTACCGCCTCCATCCCATAGGTGAGAGTAAAAGGGGTTTTTCCCGTGGGAGTACGGATGGAGGTACGATAAGCCCATAGAGCTTCTATCAATTTATCGGCCCAATCAACAAATTTGTGTGACTCACATATTTTCTTAATGATTTTAAGAAGGGTTTTGTTTGTGGCCTCGGCTTGGCCGTTGCCTTGAGGGTAGTATGGGGATGAATGATGCAATGAAATATTAAATTTCTTACAGAGGTCCTGAAGTTCTTGAGACACAAATTGAGGCCCGTTGTCGATGACGATGTCACTTGGCACTCTAAACCACGAAATGATATTCTTGAGGATGAAGCGGCATACTGTGGTAGCTTTGATTTCCGTGTAGGCTTCAGCTTCCGCCCACTTGGTGAAGTATTTAGTAGCAGTCAGAATGAATGACTTCTGTTTAACCTGAGCATTAAGATCACCCAGTGGGCCTACAATATCGAAAGCCCACATGGAGAATGGCCAAGGAGTAGAGAGAGGGTGGAGAGAGGAAGCAGGAGCATGGATTTTATCGGCATGAAGTTGGCATTGAAGACACCTACGGACATAGGTGGAGTAGTCTTCTTCTAGGATTGGCCAGCAATAGCCCTGCCTAAGAATCTTCTTCGCCAAAGCTTGACCATTAACGTGCCCTTCACACTCGCTTGCGTGAGCTGCTTCAACAACCTTCCATGCCTCATCGTCATCCAAACACCTCATAAGAACTCCGTTGAGAGCCCGCATATACAATTCTCCTGCAATAATCGTGTATCTAGAGATGACTCTTCTGATGGCCTTGCGCTGCTCGACATTGGCCATCTCTGGGAATGATCCATCCTTACAATACTGCTCTATTTCATGATACCACGGTAATTCCTCTTCTTCTATAATCTCCTCAAGCTCAGTTACAGAAACTTCCTTCAAATTCTCCCTTTCAGCCTTCTTCTCCACAGATTTCCTAAGGTGGTCAAACCAGGGATCCTGAAGGGAAGGAGCATCTAACCGCTGGACCACAATGGTCTCAGTGGCACGACTAAGAGGGAGAGAAAGTGAAGAAGCGAGAGATGCTAATGCATCGGCAAGAATGTTCTGAGAGCGCGGAGTGTGAATATAGATGAGCTTACGGAACTGCCTAGCCAAGAGTGTGACCAAATCCTGATAGGGCTTGAGTTTAGGGTCACGAGTGTGGTAAGTTAAAATAACTTGACGCAGCACCAATTGAGACTCTCCTATGATGTTTAGGTATCGCACGCCCATGATATAGGCGTGCTTCAGTCCGGCAAGGAGAGCCTCATATGCAGCTATGTTGTTTGTGGCAGGAAAAGAGAGCTGGTAAGCGATGGGGATGGTTACTCCTTCCGGAGTGAGGAGAACGGCGCCGATTCCACGGCCCTGAGAATTGAGAGCACCATCGAAATGAAGAGACCAAAAAGGGAGATGAGTAAGTATAGCAAGGTGCTCGTCAGAAAATTCATCCTGGATTGAATCAGTGCGAGGGATAGGAGAATGAGGAAGGTGTTCAGCAATTACATATCCCTTGATCGCTTTTTGAACAACGAAGGTGATATCAAATTGGGAAAGAAAGCTCTACCAGCGAGCTAATCTGCTAGAAAGGATGGGTTTTTCTAAGAGATAACGGATTGGGTCCATTCTAGAGATCAACTTAATTTCATGGGCAATGAAGTAATGCTTGAGTTTCTGAGCTACCCATACTAATGCTGCGCAGGTCTTCTCCATGACAGTATACTTAGATTCGGCAGGATTGAACAACCTAGAGAGGTAGTATGTTGCCCTTTCTCTTCCTTCGTCGTCCACTTGCGCCAGGATAGCTCCTAGGGAGTCATCAATAACAAAAATGTATAATATCAAGGGTTTCCCAGGGACAGGGGGTTGCAGAACCGGGGGATTAGATAGATATACCTTAAGATCCTAGTAGGCATTCTGACATTGTTCATTCCATTCGAATTTAGCTCTTGCCTTCAACAATTCATAGAATGGGCGGCATCTTTACGAATGCTGATATATGAATCTTCGAATGAATTGTAAACACCCGATCAATCCTCTAAGTTCAGTGATATTCTTAGGCGGTGACATTTCCATAATGACCTTTGCTTTATTCGGATCAATTTGATTCCCCCTCTTGCTAACTATGAACCCTAGCAATTTCCCTAATGCAACTCCAAACACACATTTATTTGGATTCATTTTCAGCTTATACTCCCTAGCCCTTTGCAATACCTTGGCTAAAATGGCGTGATGTTCTTCCTTGGACCTCGACTTCACCAGGATATCATCCACGTAGGCTTCCATATACACATGCATCATGTCATGGAAGATAGCCATCATTGTCCGCTGATACGTGACACCTGCATTCTTTAATCCAAATGGCATAACGACATAGCAGTATGTGCCCCAGGGTGTGGTGAACGAGGTCTTCTCTTGGTCCTCGGGAGCAAGACGGATTTGATTATATCCAGAATAGCCATCCATAAATGAGAGGGCTTCATACCCAGCCGTGTTGTCCACTAGCACATCAATGTGAGGAAGCGAAAAATCATCCTTCGGACATGCCTTATTCAAGTCCCTGAAATCAATACAAATCTGAATTTTTACATCCTTTATCATCACCGGGACTATATTCGCCACCCATTGAGGATACAACACAACTCTAATAAACTTGGTCTTATGTAATTTATCAACTTCCTCTTTTATCCTTAAGGCCATTTGAGGGTGGAATCTCCTTGACTTTTGTTTAACGGGTGTTGCCCCTGGTTTAAGGATAAGTCTGTGTTCAACCAGAGTGGGGTTAAGACCCGACATGTCCTCGTAGGACCAGGCAAAAGAATCGCTGTACTCCCTCAAAATCTTGATTAGCTCCTCTTCAACCTGAGGAGGGAGATCAGCGGAAATGATTATGGGCCTAGGGTCCTCTTCAGTTCCAAGATTAATCTCTTTTGTGGGTTCATCCACTACCGACGACGGTTCGTCAAATCTCTTCAAACCTTGTACGTACAGATCGGCAGCGTCATCCACGTCGCTTTCTTCATCATCGATAGGGTCCTTCTCGTCTATGATTTCATATACACCTAATCTGTCATTGCTCCACACCCCATCTACTTCCTCATCTTCCTCTAGGATAGTGGCGGTCTCAACAAACTCAGGACATTTGAGGAGGGCATGACATCTTTGAGCTAAATCTTGAAGAAATCTATTTGGAACGGATTTAGAATGATGCATCATAGGGTGCGCCGCAGACGTGGATGGGCTGACAATACTAGAACGAGACTCTACCCCAACTGACTCCACCAACCTAGGGGACTCTGCGCACTGCACATCTAACCTAGGAGATAAGAAATCTACGGGGAAAGAAGCATGGGCCTCATGCCCCTGGGAAGATGGACAGAACATAGCGTAATCCTCCATTGAAACCTCTGTTTTAAAATTGGCATTTTTTTTGGAGATCGGAGAAAATCATGCAGCAAGAGAGGTCAGAGGAGGAAGGAGGAGGAGGAAGTTGCATGGGAAATAGAGATGGGAAGAGACAATCGAAGAATGGACCAGAAGAAGAAAATCACATTTCGTGAAGTTTGGCAGTGGGGGAGGGAGGAGTAAACAGAGTTGAGAAATTAATCCCTGGACAGCGCCCACATGTACATGGCACAAACAGAATCTCAAATGGCCTTTCTGTAAAGTACGGGTCGACCATGAGTGGCGGTGAACGGGGAATAAACCCCAATCGCTGAAATAGGGAGGTAAAGTGGGAGGGAGGCCAAGAAAAAGAAATGATGGAGCTCCCCTCCTCCCGCGGCCTCCGGTAAACTGGTTCAACCGAAGAGTGCTTCACAAGCTGCATCTCTACCTTCTTCAAACAAACTTCTTCTTCATGAAATAACTTTTCAAAACAGCTATAGAAGTCTTCCATATCACCCACCAGCCCCTTCAGTGGCGGCGGTGGGTCAGCAACAGCACAAGTGGCATCATGGTTCTCATCAACACGGGATGGCGGGCTCTTCAGAGTACTAGGTTGCGACAGGCCTCTTACGAAATGCTGGCGATAGTCCCACGTTAGTGGCACGGAGCCCCCCAGTATTGACAATGCGGACTCCCGATAGCCAAGGCCTCTTCGGCTCATCTTTCTGCCCCTAGGAACGGGCTTAATCTGCCCCTACAATTGTGCACCGAGGCCCATGCCTGGCTGATAGCCTAGTTTCAATATCATGTGCCATCCTTTCGAATATCTAATCTTGGACTTGATTCTAACGTTAACTGGTGCAGTGGCGGGCTTGCGTTACGCATATGCCCAAGGAAAGTTCAAGTCTATCACAGACAAAACTGGCTTGTTACTTGGCCATAGTGTAGGCAGAATCTTATCAGCAATAGCATCCACGGTCTGGACTGTGAAAACACTTTTCACCTTGACTTCCCGCCCCTGAAATGAGAATTTGAGGCACTGGTGGGCGATCGAGGGTACTGCATTCAAACTATCAATCCATGGATGACCCGAAATAGCCTTAAACATCGGGTCTATGTCCAATACATAGAATTCCACGTCCATTTGTAAAGGACCTAGCTCGGCCTGAACTGTCACGACCCCGTGGCAAGCTCTCCTGGAGTTATCATATGCTGCAATGGTTGTCGGTGTCAGCCTTAGCATGTCTTCGGAAATGTTGCAGGAACGCAACGTGCTCAAGGGACACACATTAATAGAAGCTCCCGTGTCCACTAGAGCTGAGTCAACGGCCACCTTATTCAAAGAAATTGTAATGCATAGTGGCATCTGACGTGCCTCTGGGGGTGCTAGCTCTGACTCAGAAAATGAAATAGATGGCCCCCTTGTGATAGTGGCCAACACCGACGGCAAGCTGTCTACTGCCACGTCCTCGCTAACCATAACTTTCTGCAGAAAAGCCCTCAGGGCATCTTGGTGTAGCGTGGATCTCTTAATTAACTCTAGGACTGATATTTTTGCTGGCATTCTGTCCAAGTGTTGCAACAAATCAAATTTGTGCCAAGCATGGGGTCATTTTCTTCTGCTTCAACTGCTGAGGAAGGAATTGGGGGGTTGGGTGCACCAGTAGAGGGGTAACTTCTGTGGAATAAATGCCCGCTCCGAAGGGCGCAATTTCATGCCAACACGGCATCAGATGGACTCCCGATTGTCCTGGTAGGGTGAGTGGAAGGGATAGAAATGGGTGTGAGGATGGCGGAGGCTGGCCTGATGGGCCCTGGCGGTGTGGTGATGGGCGAAGGGTTAAATGGAGGGGTGATGACGGAGGGTAAGGTAGGTGACGGTGGAAGGATCGGCGGAATGGTGGGAAATGTGGCGGGTGCAATAGGTGACCTGGAGGGAAGGGAGGGTGGAGCAGTGGTCAAGGTGGTGGGCCGGA
This sequence comes from Amorphophallus konjac, assembly GCA_022559845.1. Lineage (NCBI taxonomy): Eukaryota > Viridiplantae > Streptophyta > Magnoliopsida > Alismatales > Araceae > Amorphophallus > Amorphophallus konjac. The sequence continues at coordinate 231,635,792 of CM040126.1, forward strand.
GAATGGAGGGAACAGAAGGCGCTGGGGAATATGCATGGTGGAAGGCCAGGAGATGAGTGGGAGTCTCATCGTCATAAGACCACCCAGCATTAGGGGCTGGGCGGTGAACAACATTTACTTGAGCCAGTGCCGGCGGCTGCTGTTGAGGAGCGGGTTGGTGGTCTGGCATGGGATTTTGGTGAATCCCGAGTTCAGGTGGTTGTTGCTGCTGTCGAGGTTGAGATTGGGGTTGCTGAAACTGCTGCTACTGTGGCGCCGCCTGCTGCGGCCTAGCCTGTCTTCTCTTATCCTTGATTTCTTTTATCAACTTATGCATCTGGGCCCAGTCAATCCTTTGCCCCTCATGCAAATCATACACTAAATCTCGGAACTAAAAGCATCTATCTATAGTGTGCCCGGGCTGCCGATGATATATGCAATATCTTGATTGATCGACAGTCGGGTTCCAGTTCTGACGTTCCGGCGGGAGCTGTATGTCACCAGTGTACATCAAGGCCGAAAATATGTCCGGCAAAGTTTTAGGGAGTGGAGGATAATGGGCTCTTTTCGGACCCGGCCGAGCAGGCCCATAACCAGCAAGAGGAGGGACATTGTGGTATTGGGGTGGCTGTTGAGGCTATTGTGGTGGTAGTGGTGGTTGTTGTGGCTGCTGGGGAGCTTGGAAAGGGGGTCGGGGAGCTTGTGAAGTGGAGAACTGGGGGTTGCGTGGAGGTTGTTGGAAACGGGGTGGAGCGGACTGGTTTGGGAATTGAACAGTCTACACCTGCTCATTGGTTTACACTCCCTCAGTAACTGGGCCCCGGGATTTCCTTGTGGTTTTGGATTTTTGGGCCTCAAATAAGGAATGGATGGGGGAGTCTTTGAATTGGGTCTGGATAAACTGGGCCCAACTGTACAACTGGTGCATATTTGATATGTCGTTCATTACCAAAATGTCCCTGAATGTAGGGGTAGCATTTGAAATCAACAATTTAACCTTCTCTTCTTCCGGGATCTGCCAGGGCACACGTGAGGCCATCTGCCTCCATCTATTTGCATAAGTGGAAAAATCTTCATCTGGCTTCATCTTCTCTACTACTAAGTCAGTGAAGGAATACTCCGGGCACACCCGGTCTTGGAATCTTGTTATGAACTTCTCTTTGACAATCTTGAAACTTTCTACCTCCTCCAAAGGCAAAGTATAAAACCATTCTAACGCCACCCCATCCAATGACCGGCGGAAGAGATAAGCCATAAGGCGGTCATCATGCTGGAATTGCATCGATTCATATAAAAACTCTTTTATATGAATGAACGGGTTGCCATTCCCATCATACTTACGATATGTAGGGAGTGTAGACACGCCAAAATTGACGTTACTGTGAGTACATCTCATATTACCTTGTAATGTCCCAATTTGACCCTCAAATTAGTTCTATTTGAGTGGTTTTTCCCACTTTTTTTAGATTTCTCCCTTTTTTCACCCTTTTCCTATTTTTTCCTATTTTTCTGGATTTTTCTGGATTTTTCTGGATTTTCTGGGCATTTTTTCTCTATTTTTAGAAATAACGACTTGATCTGGGGCGTCTTTTAAATAACGACTTATACATGGGCGTTTCTTAAAAAATTGACGACTATACTGGAGGGCGTCCATTCTTTCAAATTTCCATTTTTCTGAATTTTTCTGGGAATTTTTCGGAATTTTTTGGGAATTAACGACTTAACCATGGGCGTTACTTTGAATGTGAAAAGAATAAAAAATCAAAAAAAATTAAGTCACGCCTTACTCACGGTCGTGTCTTTCAAATGGATTATTTTAATACCCCTTCCAGGGGTGATTTGGTGGCCTTCCGGGTGTCAGAAAAATTCACAAAAATAGTCGTTGGAATCAGGGCGACGAGATGCACCTCCACCTAAAAAAATGGGAAAATAATATTGAGAAATGAAAAATGGCCCTATTTCGAATTTTTTAATTAACGTCCTTTGTTAAGACGTTTTTTAATTAACGCCTTTGACTCAGACGTGTTTCAATTTCATTTCTAAAAATGATCCAGGAGTTAACGCCCTTGTGCAGGGCGTGTTTTTAAAAGACGCCCTTCGGAAGGTCGTCAATTCTTGAATTGACGCCCTGAGCCAAGTCGTGTTTCACTTTTGTGCTCCGAACGAACGCAGCCTTTCCCAGAGAGACTCCTGCTTCGTTTGGGCTCTTGCCCAGTCTAATCCTCCCCTATTTTGGCTCTTGCCCGTTCTTATCTCTTCCTCCTTTGGACTCTTTCCTTCTTATCCCTTTTCTATCTTTTTAATAGAGCTTCCGAGCTCTGTTAATGGGTTGGTTCGGAGGTCCTTCTTCTTTCTTCCTTCCCCCCCGTTTTGTTCTCCTTCTTCTTCTGCTTATTTGTTTTGTTCCTTTTTTCTTCTTTTTCTTCTTTTTCTCCTTCTCACGCAGGTCACTGTCGGCTGAAGGAGGGGCTTCTATGCTTCATTCTTCATCCTCTTGAAGTCTTCTCCCCATCGAGAACCCAAGCTAAGGAGCAAACGATCAGATTTTCTTCTTATCACCCTCATCTCTTTGCTTTTGTTTTATCATCATCGGTTTGTTCATATGTTCATGTTACATGCATCATGTTCATGTTTATATTGATTTTTTATACTCAATCACATTGAGATCTCCCCATAAGTGCAACACTTGCACTCTTTCCCCATTATATTTTACATGCATTCATATCTCCCACACCCTCATTGCATAGGGGTTTAAGGGCAATCCCCTTAAGGTGTGTTCTTCACCATGATGTCATGCTCATCTTTATTTAGGATTTGATGCTACACACCATGTTCTAATGTATATCTTTATTGGTGTTGTTGTCTTTCTTACAAGGGTAATTGATTGAAGACTCTCTTCGTCGGCCGGCCGATCTTGAAGAGAAAAGGAGTACTCACATCCCCCGCATCTTTTGAGGTATTTTGCGATCATCTCCCCATATCAATCTCCTCTTTGAGACCCTCGTGTCTCTGGCGATCACAACCTCCACATTAGCACCTCGTGCTATTTTATTGCTTTCATCATATCTATTGCTCTTTATATTTAAGTGTGGATTTTAAATAGATCTACAAATTGGCGATCACGGTGGGACTCCTTGTGTTCTTTGTTTATTACCCGTTTCCCCTTAGGCACCCGCGTGTGCCATCTCCCTTATTTGCACTCTCGGTGCGTCCCCCTTTTGTGCCCCTCGGGCACCCTCCATTGGTTTTGTCCTTTTCCCTAAGTGATTTGTCAATTTATTGATTTTTCTTTAAAATCTCCACTTATTTGAAATTTTGATGAGCATGCTTATATCTTATATTTGTTGATTGCCTGCGACTGTGAGTGGTTGTTACTGTTGGCCGTGGATTGAGAATTAACGCCTCTGTCGGAGGCGCCTTTTGATTTCACGCCCTAACCCAGGGCGTGTTGTTTGAAGTTAACGCCTTCTGACAGGGCGTTTGCTAGCTGTCTCCAATTATCTCTGCTTGCTTGGTGAATTCACGCCCGTTGCAAGGGCGTCTTTATCTTTATTAGCGCCTCCCTTAAAGGCGTTTTCTTGGATTTGACTCCCGCTGGATAGGGCGTCCTTTTATTTATAGCGCCTCACACTAAGGCGTGTTTTACCCTACCCCTGGGCCCCTCACGTTGATTCACGACAGTCACACCGTCGTGTCCTTGTTTAGTAGCGTCCCCTTCCAGGGCGTGTTTTTACTGTGGGTTTCCAGAACCCCCCGGCTGTGATTTTTCATGATATTTCATGCTTATCTTTATTGATTGATCATTTGCTGTGATTAGCTTGATTTCCCCTGTTGCATTCATCCTTCATATTTGCATTTTGGTTTGGGAGCTCCCCTCCTCTTCATTAGGATCCACACACCCTCTTGGAATCGGGACGACCCTCCATTGAGCATTCCGTCTCTTTGGACTGGAAATCCCTTTTCCAAGCCTCCGTAAGTCCTCGCACCCGTGGATTCCCTCACGGACGCCGGGCAGGTTGTACCCTTTTGAGGTCCCGAGTTAGTCGGCCTATACGTGGTGAGAGAGGGTTCCTAGTTGGCATTGGAGTTCGAATCTCACTTGAAACTAGGCTCCCCCTCTCCTTGTGTGAATCTTTCCAAACTTTATTAAAATTCATTAATTCACCAAGGATTAAACAAATCAAAATCACGGTAACCATTCCAACTTGTGTGCCTATTTGCATAATTATTGAGAATTTTTGATTATATAATGGCTTACCATGATAGAAACATGTTCAATTCAATTCATGAGGATGCACAACCTAGCACTTCATATCCTCAATTTCAACATGTTAATCAGCATTCTCAACATTCTTTCAAGGGACCACGTCCTTATTCTCATGGTCATACCCAACCCATGGGCAATGTCCATTCTTATGGTCCCCCTCTTCAAGTTCGAGCCACTATTCCCTCGGGACCGTCTCCTCCCAATGACGAGAAGGTCTCTCGAATCATCCATGCATTAGATCATCTTACCCCTCAACAGATCCAAGCCCTTAAGGCTGCCGTTGAGGGTACATCTCATGCATCTCTCCCTCCTTCCAATTCTATTCGGGTGGCCCATCACCCATCTCCCTCCAATTCTACACGGGTGGCCCATCACCCACCTCCTCCTTCCAATCATATTCGGGTAGCCCATTACCCATCTCCCCCTATTCATTTTACTCGGGTGGTCCGACACCCACCTCCTTCTATTCCTCCTCCAACACGGCCCCGAGGCCCTTTTACTCCTTGCAATCCGGCCCGTCCGGGTTCTTTTACGGGTCATCCCGTCAACTCCCCTCCACGGCCTTTTTATGCGGCCCCTCCTCCTTCAAGGCCCTGCCAACCTCCTGTTGTTCATGTTACACCCCTCCAGCAAACTCTGCTCGATAAGATTACTTTGATGGAGGAACAAATAAAGAGGGTCATGGCTCCTCCTACTCCAGTCAATCCTCTCCATGCCGCTTTAGACGAAATTACAAAGATGGAGAATGAATGGAAAGACAGGATGGATGATTATGACTTCGGCATTCCAAGCGAGGAAGAGCCGGCAATTGAAGAATCTGAGGCAGCGTACGATGATGATGAAGCTCCGCAGGCACCCCTTCCGAGTTTCCTTAATTTCCCGCTCCCTCCACTTTCATTCGATGAACCTCCTGCTCAGGATGAAACCATCCCCGATCCAATCCCTATTTATGAGACTAATTGGTGTTACGATGATGGGTCGATACTTCAATCACCCACACCGGCACATTGTAAGTCTCCTCCTATCCTTGACACCGCATACATTACACCTCCTCCTATTACACCATTAACCCCCGCAACACTGGCCTCCCCCAAGCCTTCCACCATTAAACCTCCACCCGTTAAGCCATCTACCTCCACACCATTAGCCTCCGTCGAACCCATCATTAAACCTTCCCTAATCAGCCTCCCATTAGCCTCCACCTCGGCCTCCACTTACCCAATTTCACCACCATTACCCTCCATTATGCCTTTAACCCCAAAACCCATACCTCCACCACATAGCCTTTCGCCTTTACCTATGGTTAATTCTGAGCAGGATCCACCACTTTTTGCACCCGAGCCAATCCCGACCGCTTGCAAGCAAAGGGAGAAACTCGATGTGTTTGAACCTCCGCCTCCACTTACGCCAACACCTTCCATTATAACTCCACCATCCACGGAGCCTTCCGCCTCCGCCTCACCTCCCTTTGTTACTCGGAAGGGGCGTGCTTCTGCAGCTACTTGTGCCGAAGATAAGCAAGAGCCGGGCAAGAAGACTTTGGCCACGACTGTGCCATTCAAGATTCAAGAATTCATTTGCCGGATGCCAATCCGGGTTATTGTGCCAAGCATGATTGAAGAGGCCAAGTCGCCACCACGCCAAGCATTGACGCTGTGTAAGGGCCGGGCAGGGCACCCTTTGTTCCAATTTCCAAATTTTGAATATTTGGGCAACATAATGCTTCCGAGCTCAACTTTACAACTCCCTCACACCATTACTTTGCACTCTCCAAGGGAGTTGACATTCACCATTGAAGTCTCGGCAGGGGCTATTTCTCATACACTTTCACTACCGTGGAGGGGCAGTTATCTTAATGCTAAGGGGCCATCCCTTATTTGCTCCACTTTCTATTCATCCATCTCTATCACTTTTTCTTCATGGGCCATTCCCAGGGTTAGGAGGAGGATCTCATCCTCTCGCCCTTCACATTCTTCATATTCTTTGCATTTCATGCATTCATCGCATCCATCCCATTACATGCATTTGCAGCTTCTGCTTCCCGGGTTTCCAAACCCGTATCTTCCTCACCTTCCGGCACCGCCGGATATTCCGCATTTCCCATCTTATTCATATTCATCATTTTATCCACTCCCCTTGGGGCATCGCGTCCCCCTTCCTGCCATTTCCCTGGAACCTCCAGGAATTTTATCCCTCCTCTTTGGGCATCTCGCCCTTTCTGATTCTATTTCTCCGGAACCTCCGGACCTTTCTCTCGGGCATCGCGCCCCTTTCTATTTGCTTCCTCCGGAACCTCCGGACTTTCCCCTCGGGCATCGCGCCCCCTTCCACCTCATTTCACCGGAACCTCCGGACCTTCTTGGGCATCGCGTCCCTCCTTCCATCATTCCTCCGGAACCTCCGGATTCTTCATCTGATTCTCTCTATCTTTTCCCCGGGCACGACGCCCCTTTCCATCTTCTCCTTCCTGATTTCATTCCTCCGGAACCTCCGGATTTTCCTCTCCTCCCTGGGCATCGCGTCCCTTTCCATTTACTTCCTCCGGAACCTCCGGACCATCCAGCTTCCTTCCGATTCATCTTTCTACTCCTCCGGGATATCACATCCATCATTTTCTTCTTCCTTTTTTATCATCTTTTTCCATATTTCTTCCGAGGGCATCGCGTCCCTTCTTTTGTCATCCCTCCGGAGCCTCCGGATGAGTCCTCCTATCATGATTCTCCTCCACCTCCGGACCCTCCGGATCCGCCTCTTTCTATCTACCAATTCTTCTTCCAATTCCTCCTGATTCTGGGTCCGACCCAACCTCTTCCACATCCACTGCCTTGGACATCTGCCCTTTCTCCCATTGCTTTCGAGGCTTTAGTCCTCACTCATCCTTCTAATTCTTCACTTCTTCTGTAGACTGTTCCATGTGATCAGGGTCTCCGCGCCTTAGTGAGAGAGTTCTAGCCCTCGCCTCTTTTCCTTTTCTCCTTATTCATCTGAGTCTGGTTTGAGCACCACTCATTCTTGTTAAGCCACTCCCAAAATCTTTTGCTTCCAATCCTTTTGACTGCCAAAGAGGACGAATCCCACGATGATCAACCTCGCCTCTGACAACTGCTTCTACAAAGGTTGCAAGGTAACATATTGGCGTAAGTATGCATTTTGATGATATCATTTTCTCATTACTTCACGCATGATTTTCAAAATCAAGTGCTTCTTAACGAGATTAAGAGTGGTGTTTTAAACCTTTATCTTAAGTTTTTGTTTAATTGAATCATTTCGAAAAAAGAGTCTTTAGGCTTGCTTCTGCAGCACCTTTGGTTAAAAATAACCCCCACGCTGGGAATTCAATATTCTCTCCCCGCTTGTTAAGAGCAACCCTAGTTGGGCATTCCACACACTTCACGGCGTCCTTAGCCGGCTCCTTTGGTTAAAACACCGTTGCTACTTTGGCCATGCCATGAGTATATCTGAAAGTCTTTCATCCTCTTTACTCGGCCGAATGCAGGGGCAAGAGGTTGACGGATGAGATGACCAACTCTGGTAATCCCCAATACGAGAGGAGTCTCAAATAGGGGCAGTCTTGACCCAAAATCAATATGAGTTTTCATGATATACATTTCGCCAAAAGGGCTATTATGAAAATCAAGTCAAAATCTCGATAAAAGCAAAATTGAGAATTATGGCATGTCAAGAGTGGCAAAGTCCCCGCAGGGAAAACCCTGGTCGTATGCATGTCAAGGGTCTAAAAATCAAAGGCACAAAGCCCCGGCACAACAGACTACCTCTTTGAGGGTTAAACCTTGGAAGGAATTCAAATCTTGATATCTCCCATCCTGCTTTAAGCTTATCTCCACTTATTCGTCTCTTCTTCCTCCAAGACCGAATGTTTCTCGGGTATGGCCTTGGTAGGGGCACCGTTAATTAATGGCGGTCGGTTATAGGACGCCACTTTCAACGCACGCCCGGCTTTGGGTAATTTTTAGCGAAAAGGGAAGGAACGAGGACCCCTAGTCAGTGGTTCAATAAACACCCTTTGATGCTGCATTTGCGATGTCTAAGCCAAAATCCATAAAAATTTGAATATCTTTCCAAAAGTACACAAAAATTTGCATATTACAAAATTCATAAACATTTGAAAATTTTTGAAAACTCATAAAAATTTGCATATTTCAAAACTCCAAAAAAAAATTTGCATTGTATTCTGATGGTGTTCTGCAGGAACCATTTTTACAAGGACCAAGAGCACGGGATGAGTCCTTTCTCCAATCATTGCTATCAAGCCGTTGATTCTTCCCGATATTATCATGCCACCCTGGGCATTTTTTTTAATTATTCATCTCCAGATCTTTCAATCAAATTCTATTGATTATTCTTCTGATTATCATCTTGAGATCATTCAATCAAATTCCTGCTAATTTTTCATCTGATTAATTTTGCCGCTGGGCATTCCTCAATCTTTCAACTCCAAACTTTGATTATGCCAAGTTGACATCCTCCTAATGAAACAACAGACAATGATGTTTTGCAATGCAATGCTATTCATGCTAAACATGCTTCGCTGTGATTCATGCTTGAATGCTATCCACACCAAGCTTTGAGTGCTTTGAGGTCTATACCGTAATTGCTTATTGATGCTTACTCATGCTATGCTTAAATGCCTTATTCATTGTTTGTTATCTTTTATATCTTGGCTGATGAATTTTTGAGCGCAGGATAAGAAGCTCTTGATCCCACCGACTGGGCATCATCATCAAAGCCCCGCGGTGCCCGCACCTCATCTCTCAGTTCCCCCATACTTATTGCTCCACCATCTCTCCCTGTATGCATTTTTACTATATGTTACATACGCTACTAGATTATATCAAGGACCTTGTGGCTTTGGTAAATCTGGGATTTGAGTTCCCCTTCATCAAAAACAATGATGATTCCAGAGGAGTCTTAGTCACACGGATAGGCCGTTGAGCCATCCAAGACTGGGGACGATGGTTCCCTTTTGCGAATTGGTGCGTGGATAAACGGGCTTCGGCTTAGTATCAGCTCGCGAAATCGGTTTCTTGACCCAGTCTTGGCAGTTTAACAATATTATCCTTGATTATTCTATATTTTCATTTGATTTATTTTTTCCCTTTAAACCCAGCATGCATTCATGTAGGAATTTGAAACAATTGTTGAAAAATCATTCTGATAAGCTGTTTTTGTGGGTCAAATTGATCTTGATCTTCAATGTGAGATATTCCATGCCGAATTGAGTCCTCAGTTCGTTTTGACGCTGTTCTGGGTCATTTTCTCGAAAGCTCCTTGTTTGGATTTTTATCATCTTATTTTCAAACTTTCCCCTTTGATCCACCTTGGCTGCAGCACGTCCACTGGCTGGTAACCGCTCCCCAATGGTGAAATCTACAGGTTTGTGACCTGGGGTACTTCCACCGCGCTGGAAGTTGATCATTTATTTTATCTCCTTCGTGCACCACTCTCCCCGATTTATCCAAACATTGTTGACTTCGTTGGATTTCCCGAGATTTGCTTCATCTCGAGCTTTTGATTTCGATTCTCATCAAGTGATGTTGATTGCGTGTCTCATCACACCTTGGCATCTACTTTTCAGTTTGCTCTGCTCCCTTGCAAAGCAGACGCCAAGGCGGGGCAGCTGTAGACACGCCAAAATTGACGTTACTGTGAGTACATCTCATATTGCCTTGTAATGTCCCAATTTGACCCTCAAATTAGTTCTATTTGAGTGGTTTTTCCCATTTTTTTTTAGATTTCTCCCTTTTTTCACCCTTTTCCTATTTTTTCCTATTTTTCTGGATTTTTCTGGATTTTTCTGGATTTTCTGGGCATTTTTTCTCTATTTTTAGAAATAACGACTTGATCTGGGGCGTCTTTTAAATAACGACTTATACATGGGCGTTTCTTAAAAAATTGACGACTATACTGGAGGGCGTCCATTCTTTCAAATTTCCATTTTTCTGGATTTTTCTGGGAATTTTTCGAATTTTTTGGGAATTAACGACTTAACCATGGACGTTACTTTGAATGTGAAAAGAATAAAAAATCAAAAAAAATTAAGTCACGCCTTACTCACGTTCGTGTCTTTCAAATGGATTATTTTAATATTATTTTAATACCCCTTCCAGGGGTGATTTGGTGGCCTTCCGGGTGTCAGAAAAATTCACAAAAATAGTCGTTGGAATCAGGGCGACGAGATGCACCTCCACCTAAAAAATGAGAAAATAATATTGAGAAATGAAAAATGGCCCTATTTCGAATTTTTTAATTAACGTCCTTTGTTAAGGCGTTTTTTAATTAACGCCTTTGACTCAGACGTGTTTCAATTTCATTTCTAAAAATGATCCAGGAGTTAACGCCCTTGTGCAGGGCGTGTTTTTAAAAGACGCCCTTCGGAAGGTCGTCAATTCTTGAATTGACGCCCTGAGCCAAGTCGTGTTTCACTTTTGTGCTCCGAACGAACGCAGCCTTTCCCAGAGAGACTCCTGCTTCGTTTGGGCTCTTGCCCAGTCTAATCCTCCCCTATTTTGGCTCTTGCCCGTTCTTATCTCTTCCTCCTTTGGACTCTTTCCTTCTTATCCCTTTTCTATCTTTTTAATAGAGCTTCCGAGCTCTGTTAATGGGTTGGTTCGGAGGTCCTTCTTCTTTCTTCCTTCCCCCCCGTTTTGTTCTCCTTCTTCTTCTGCTTATTTGTTTTGTTCCTTTTTTCTTCTTTTTCTTCTTTTTCTCCTTCTCACGCAGGTCACTGTCGGCTGAAGGAGGGGCTTCTATGCTTCATTCTTCATCCTCTTGAAGTCTTCTCCCCATCGAGAACCCAAGCTAAGGAGCAAACGATCAGATTTTCTTCTTATCACCCTCATCTCTTTGCTTTTGTTTTATCATCATCGGTTTGTTCATATGTTCATGTTACATGCATCATGTTCATGTTTATATTGATTTTTTATACTCAATCACATTGAGATCTCCCCATAAGTGCAACACTTGCACTCTTTCCCCATTATATTTTACATGCATTCATATCTCCCACACCCTCATTGCATAGGGGTTTAAGGGCAATCCCCTTAAGGTGTGTTCTTCACCATGATGTCATGCTCATCTTTATTTAGGATTTGATGCTACACACCATGTTCTAATGTATATCTTTATTGGTGTTGTTGTCTTTCTTACAAGGGTAATTGATTGAAGACTCTCTTCGTCGGCCGGCCGATCTTGAAGAGAAAAGGAGTACTCACATCCCCCGCATCTTTTGAGGTATTTTGCGATCATCTCCCCATATCAATCTCCTCTTTGAGACCCTCGTGTCTCTGGCGATCACAACCTCCACATTAGCACCTCGTGCTATTTTATTGCTTTCATCATATCTATTGCTCTTTATATTTAAGTGTGGATTTTAAATAGATCTACAGGGAGCTCCGACTGAGGTGGGAAGCGAATGTCCCAGAAGTTAGGAATAGGGACATCAGCAAGAGACTGCGGGCCGACCCGCTTATGGAGGAGGTCAATTTGCTGCTGCATGGCAGCCCATTTATCGAGAAGTTCTCGTTCCCGGGAAGGAGGAGACACGGCAGGAAGAATAGAGCCAGTATACAGAGCTGATGGATAAACTGATGAAGGGGGAAGCCCATAAGATGGATAATGGGCCAAGGAAGGGCCCGTATCCGCATGAGCCAACTGGGCGGCCCCTGGTTGCAGACGGATAAAATCAGCCGGGGCCACAAGGTCCTGCGGCGCTGAAGAAACAATGGTGTATGGATCCGAATAAGAAGTCAAAGGGATCTGGGTCTTCCCCCTGTCAAGAGGCTGCCGGGCCGAGGTAGAGGCTTGCCCCATCTCCATGCTGGAGAATCGGAGGGTCCGAGGGTGAACAGGAGTTAGATCGATGGGCATAGTAGAGACGGCCCCTGACCCTATAATAGGAGATGTAGTGGCGGCAGCAGGCACGCCATGGGAAGGAACTGAAGATGGGGCATCCGCCCCCTGCAGAGCCTGTCGAAGGAGGTGAAGCTGAGTCGGATCAAGCTGGGCCATCATGTGAAGAATTTGATTGGCCGAATTCTGTGAAGAGGAATCAGAAAGGGAGGGTTGAGCACCCTCAACAACAATGGTTGGAAGAGGAGGGGCGGTCCCCTCTCTTCCCTACACATGGGCGACCCTAGGCGGGTCCTCCAGAAGTCCCTGAGGGAGAGAGTCCTCATGGGAGTGGGGGAAATTGTAGGACGATATAGTGGGTGATGAATCGAATAAAGGATTAAAATAGGAATAGAAATGAGAGTTGCTCCTAGGAGAAGATCCTGAGGGTATGAAGCAACTCCACATGCAACACCCACCGACACAAAGGAACAAACCTAAACGACCTTCTAAAAAACCAAACAATCAATCAAATACACCAGAAAGAGAGGAGAGAAGAGGTAATCAATTGACCAACCAAGTTAAAATGATGCACGGCAAGTTTTAGGAGTTCTCCCTTTTAGAACCTTAGTGGATTAATCAAAATGACAATTCTCACAACCACAAGGTGCCTAACAAGGGGGGAATGGAAGACTTGGCTGACTTCTAAAGAGACTCTCTCTCTCACGGATGCAACCCTAGACTGGTGTGGTAAGGTACAACCTGCCCGATGTCCGTGTGGGAATCCACGGCTCACGGGGGCTTACGGAGGTCCCGGGTAAGGTCACCTAGTCGGCTCCAAGGAATATGGAGACGAGAAGATCCCCTACCAAGGTAGGAATGCAACTAATATGAAAAATATGAATGAATCCTATGCGCACCAGAGTGCATGCAAGATCTAACCTAAATATAACAAACAATGATCAATCAAATATAACAAATGAAACAATGATCATGCAAAAATCAAGTGACAAACAGGGGAGATCAGAACAGCACCAATCGAATATGAAATGATAAGGAATAGCAATCAAAGTGATAGTCTCGGGTGCACTGTAGCAGTAAGACGCGGTCTAATGGCAGACCGCTCAGGGAAGCAGACGGTCCTGGCACGACCGTGCAACAGTAGTGAGTAATAAAGAAAAAGAAGAAACACCGAACTGAGATAAACTCAAATAAATGCGTACCTGAGGAGACTGGACGGTCTGTCGACAGACCGTGTAACCAGCAGGACGGTCCTAAATAGACCGTACAGAATCAGTAAGATCACGAGCGTATGAAAGACTGTAACGTACCTGAGCGAGCAGACGAGGATGATCTATTGGAAGACTGTGGAGCCGGATGCACGGTCCGGAGAGGACCGCTGAAGCTAACAGGCTCACACAGAAGCAAACACCCATGAGATGGAAATGAACGGTCTAGAGGGGGACCGTGGAATCAGAGGAATGGCTAGAATCAGCCCGTGCATGCAATAACAGCGCGGTAGAAAGAAAATAGAGCGCACCTAAGACCGTGACAGGACGGCCTATCGTCTAACCGCGGAGATGTGAGCGGTCCTGGATGAACCGCGTACAACTCTGAGAATAGCAACCCGAAGTGGACGAACAGTAACCAGAAACAACTCAAACAAAACCCTAACCAAGCATAAAACGTAGATCAGCAAAACAATAGCATGATGGGCACTAGGTGTCCCACCGTGATCGCCAAAAAATGGGGTGTTGACATGTTTTCCCACCTTTCTCTTTCTTACCTTCCTTATCTAGTAATCAAAGTGTAAAGACAAACCAAACTAAGGAAGAAAGAAAGAGTGAAGAACTGTGTGTGATCGTGATTGCCACCAAGACACGGGTACCGGATGGTAAGACGTACCTTGGAAAGAGGGAGGAAGCACTCGCCCAAGATGCAGCGCTGACAAGTATACACGGTCCTGGGGGGACCGCTCAGTGAATGGCACGGTCGCTCGACAGACCGCCTACAGCGCTGTAGAAGGAAGCGGGATGAAGATAGATCTGGCGATAGAACGGTTCTCAGACAGCCGCCTATAGGATCTGAACGACTCGTAAAGGACCGTTCTTATCCGCAAACGGACGGAAGTCGACCGTCCAAAGCACCAGACTTCAAAGTTGTGAGACCTGATCCTCCACCCCTCCCGGCCGGCCAGAGGGGATGGGCCTCGTGCTATGCTGATGCTGACCTGCAAAACAATGCGAAAGACAAGCAAACAACACCCAAATTAGCCCTAAAACATGTAGTAACTATAGAACAAAATGGAAAATCGACATAATGACTTGGAAGGGGCGATACCTGGGAGGTTTTTAAACCCCTATAGGGCATCAAAACAAATGGGAGGGTGTGAAATGACGTGAAGCAATGCAAAAACGTGGGAAGAAATGGGGAAAAGTAAGCATGCAACGAATGAACTAAAGAATAAACATCGTGACTAAAACTCAAATCAAATGACTACTCTCTTGAACCGGAGGCTTAGGAGGATGTAGAAAGCCTCCCTCCCTAGCTATAGTTCGCTCAAAAGTTTGGCAGAGCTTCACCGTCGATGTTGGATCTCCCCCTTTTCAAGCTTGGACTACGGGTCCTATTTATAGAGCCCTCAAAGTCTAATATCGAAATTAGATTTTCCAGTGGATATTAATCCGAGATGATAAAACCAAATTCGTAGATAAACCTTTTATCTTCCACCAGGTTCAAACGGCACCTCATTTGGTTGAGAAACCACGGAGAAAATGGTGGAGGAAGGTGGAGAATTAACCACGGATGGAGAGAGAAAACCCACATAATCCACAGGTTTCGAGCATGTACATGGTCGCGCGATAGATCGCCCAGACCATTACACGGTCCATCCATAGACCGTCCAATGCTGTAGGTGATAAATAAATAAAAATGTGAAATTATCCAATTATCCACCGAACTGACCGGCTGTTACGGCGTTGGACTCTTGAGGATAAAACGGTCTACTGCTAGACCACTCAACAGTGGAACGGTCCAATACTAGACCGTGTACACCTGTCGGTGATAAATCAAGAAAAATAAGATAAATAGATAATTATCTAAAAAACCAACGAGCTCAGGACTCTGGGAGCTGGACGGTCTAACGATAGGCCGTGTAATGGATATAAACGGCTATCTTCAGACCGTGCAAGGACTTGTCGGTGAAAATTTAGAAAGTTAAATAAATATCCATTAACTCAATAAATGGTTCAAAGAAAACTTCCTAGTCACTGAACGGCCAGTCGCTAGACCGCATAAAGCCTGGGCGTTTGAAATTGACAAAATGAGATAAATAATCCCATTTAACTGAAAACCAAACGAAATCGAGGCCCATTAAGCCCGAATCCGAGAGCAAACTCAGCCAGGGAGGGAGATACCCATAAAACAAGCCCAAAGACATGTCTGAAAATAGCCCAATGAGCGACGGACAACTCGAGGCATCAACAAATGATGGTAAGAGGAATGACTCAACTCATAGGCAAAAAATGGGTGTCAACAGGAAGCACCTCCTCACTAGAAGAATAGCCAGATGCGTCCACCGACGTCTTACACTTTGCCACAAGTATCTCCCTACGGACGCCGAGAACGACGGAGACTGAGATACTCACCGAACTGAACCAGGAACTACAGTAACGAGTGACTAGTCAGGGTCACGCCCATCGGCATTCGTCCAAAACGTCCCTGACCACATGTGCACACTGTTGACACCCATTTTTTACCTATGAGTTGAGTCATTCCTCTTACCATCATTTGTTGATGCCTCGAGTTGTCCGTCGCTCATTGGGCTATTTTCAGACATGTCTTTGGGCTTGTTTTATGGGTATCTCCCTCCCTGGCTGAGTTTACTCTCGAATTCGGGCTTAATGGGCCTCGATTTCGTTTGGCTTTGGGTTAAATGGGCTTATTTATCTCATTTTGTCAATTTCAAACGCCCAGACTTTACGTGGTCTAGCGACTGGCCGTTCAGTGACTAGGTGATTTTCTTTGAATCGTTTATTGATTTAATGGATATTTATTTAACTTTCTGAATTTCCACCGACAAGTCCTTGCACGGTCTGAAGATATCTGTTTATATCCATTACACGGCCTGTCATTAGACCATCCAGCTCCCAGAGTCCTGAGTTCGTTGGGTTTTTAGATAATTATCTATTTATCTTATTTTTCTTGATTTATCACCGACAGGTGTACACGGTCTAATATTGGACCGTTCCACTATTGAGTGGTCTAGCAGTAGACCGTTTTATCCTCAAGAGTCCAACGCCGTAACAGCCGGTCAGTTCGGTGGATAATTAGATAATTTCACATTTTTATTTATTTATCACCGACAGCATTGGATGGTTTAGGGATGGACCGTGTAATGGTCTGGGCGATCTATCGTGCGACCGTGTACATGCTCGAAACTTGTGGATTATGTGGGTTTTCTCTCTCCATCCGTGGTTAATTCTCCACCTTCCTCCACCATTTTCTCCACAGTTTCTCAACCAAATGAGGTGCCGTTTGAACCTGTTGGAAGATAAACGGTTTATCTACGAATTTGGTTTTATCATCTCGGATTGATATCCACTGGAAAATCCAATTTCGAGATTGGACTTTGAGGGCTCTATAAATAGGACCCGTAGTCCAAGCTTGAAAAGGGGGAGATCCAACGTCGACGGTGAAGCTCTGCCGAACTTTTGAGCAAACTGTAGCTAGGGAGGGAGGCTTTCTACATCCTCCTAAGCCTCCGGTTCAAGGGAGTAGTCATTTGATTTGAGTTTTAGTCACGATGTTTAGTCTTTAGTTCATTCATTGCATGCTTGCTTTTCCCCATTTCTTCCCCCATTTTTGCATTGCTTCACTTCATTTCACACCCTCCCATTTGTTTTGACGCCCTATAGGGGTTTAAAAACCTCCTAGGTATCGCCCCTTCCAAGTCATTATGTCAATTTTCCATTTCGTTCTATAGTTACTACACGTTTTAGGGCTAATTTAGGTGTTGTTTGCTTGTCTTTCGCGTTGTTTTGCAGGTCAGCAGCAGCATAGCACAAGGTCCATCCCCTCTAGCCGGCCGGAAGGGGTGGAGGATCTGGTCTTACAACTTTGAAGTCTGGTGCTTTGGACGGTCGACTTCCATCCGTTTGCAGATAAGAACGGTCCTTTACGAGCCGTTCAGATCCTGTAGGCAGCTGTCTGAGAACCGTTCTATCGCCAGATCTGTCTTCATCCCGCTTCCTTCTACAGTGCTGTAGGCGGTCTGTCGAGCGACCGTGCCATTCACTGAGCATACGTTTAGTCGCTTTGGCGGACGAAATCATCGGTGGAGGTAGGGAGATGGAAGCCCTACTCCTGTTCTACATTTTCTCGCAGTTTCACACCGAACGGTGCGAGAACGAGTGGGTTTCATTCAATCTCGGGTAAATCATGCTTTTGGGGTGTTCGTTGGGTTCGCCAGAAACGGCAACGGTTTTCAGATCAGTTGGTTCCATTGGAACCCCCAGCATGTTAGCATTCCATTCCCGCAAGTTTCATCGCGATCGGTGGTCATTTGGGGCCGGTAGAAGCCCGGGAACCCATGTGACTCCATTAGGGTCGATTCGTTTGAATCGCCCGTTTCTTGTGATTTTGGCGTCGTTTGGATCCCTTCCGGTCTGTGGAAGGTTTGTATCGTCATTAGGGTTGTTTCCCCTTCATTTTAGAGCGAACGGGGCGTGGAAAGGTAGGGATCGGCCCTTCCCCTATTTTTTCCCGCCGCGGTGTGTAAACGGTCTTACAGTGACCGCCTGACCTTGTAAGTGGTCCGGTGGTGACCGTTTGAGTTCTGTCAGTTCTATGTCGGTTTAAGTTTACGCGGTCATTCGATAGACAGTGTGAGTTGGCAAGCGGCTCATTGGAGGACCGCTTAGCCAAGTGAACGGCCTATTGGGGACCGTGACTGTATGTCGGTTCGCTGGCTAGACGGCCTTGCGATTGACCGTTTGGTGTCCTGGACGGCCCTTTGGGTGACCGTCTGGTTTGTGGAACGGTTCAAGGTAAACTGTTTAGTGGTTTAGTTGGCTCAGGGGATGACTGGGTTAAGCGGCTTTGTCCGTGACCGCTCCATTCATCGCACGGCTCCATGGGAGACTGTGTAACCCTATGCTGTTGTAGTTTTGGTCGTTGAGTCTCTGAGGGGAACGGCTCTTCCCTTGACCGTTTACTCAGTGACACGGCCCATGAATAGACCGTTTGTACATTGGCACGACCCTTTGCTAATCGTCCAGTGTTTGTGTTTTCTATAGGTAGACGGCCCTTTTGTACACCGTTTATAGGTTTGAGCGGCCATACCTGTAGCACCCCGATTTATTAATGAATAAAAATTTCGAGAAAATTAATAAGAAATTCCTCAAGAAATAGGATAAGAATTTTTTTTACTATTTTATAAAAATCTGGAAAAATTATAATCTTGTAGAGGATAAAACGTTTAGTAAAATTATCTTCTATGACCAGCCCAAATAAAATCCCTAAATAAGTCGAATTAGCAGATTAAGGCCCAAATCCACACTTAGCCTAATCGGACTTAAAATGCGAAATTAGAGCCCAATACTAAATAATTTAAGCTCAAACTAGATTCAAATGAATGGCTAGGATCAACTCATCATTTCCCCTCTGGTTATTGACCGAAAACCTAACCCTAGGAGAGGAATTTGGCGGCGGAGTGGTGAATTGACCCGGTCTTGCGCGAATCACGCACGTCTGCGTTGCGTGGACTCTATCTCCACGATTGGAACTCTCCAGACCCTATAGGACCTATAAAAATGAACCTTAGCGACCCTAGAATCGTTTAGATGCTGTGGCGGCCGGCGAGGACCTCGGATGGGAGAGAATTCCGACGATTACTGGCGGTGTGTACCTAGCGCGATCGGCATCCCTCTTCTTCCTTCATCATTCGATTAAGGTAGGTGATAGCAAGCCAAACCCTAAGTATCATATATGGATAGAAGCGTCGTCCTGTCCTCTTTCTATGGATCTAAAAAGCCCTAAATTGTATGGTGTATCCTGCGAGAATTTAAGGTTTCAATGGAAGCATGTTAGAATTAGGGTTAACTAGGTTCCACTTCGATTAAGTAGGGATTTCAGGCACTAAAAGTTTAATTGATCATGTTATCTCGTGTAAAATTTTACGCTCTTTCCATTGGCTATAAAAGCCCCATTTTTAATGCACTATATAATGCGTATTTAATTATTGTTTCCAACCCTAGCCAACCCCGCCGGAGATGGGCGGGGCGAAGGGGCAGCACACTGTTCTGAGATGAGCGGTCGTTCGATATACCGCGCGACTATATGAACGGCCATCCAGTGATCGCCTGTGTTATTTGCATTATTGCATTTTCTTGAGGCAAGCGGCTAGGTCAGAACCGCTCAACGAGCCATGCGGCCATCCATAAGACCGCCCATCTTCTGCCGGGCCCCTGCCTGTAGAGCATGAACGGCCTGTGGAGAGACCGCTGAGGCCGCATGAATGGTTCTGGACGAACCGTTCTTCCCCATAGAATTATATTGATTTTCAAATTAGCATGTTTTATCCCTAGTTATTAATCTTAATGGTAGGACTAGCAACCAACATATAAATGGAACACATGGGAGATTAAATTTTATAAATTGTTGGTTTATTTCTCATCATGACCTTGGTTTATTATTTCAATTAAGTTAAATTCAAATATGAATGTATGAACCATGTTATTAGGTTTGTTTGACAGTCGTTCTACTCCGGTAGGATTGACTGACCGCTACTGGTTTCCGATGTTTCATTAGCCTTATTTCCTTGTGATGATTGGGACTCTCCGCTGGATACTCCTTCCGTCGGACTAGGACCTCCGTTACAGGACCTCCGTAAGCCCCCGCGAGCCTGAGATTCCCACTAGGACGCCGGGCAGGTTGTACCACCAAGACCTGAACCTGTTCACGTGATCGAACTGCTTGGATTGCTGTGTTGTGAGTCACGGCTCAAATGGGACCGACTGAGTCTTGAACGGTTGGATTTGGACCGTTTAACTCAATAGGCGGCCCATTAGGAACCATGCATTTCTCGCTAAATGCCATTTCCTGTTGGTCGATTAACCTTGTTCCATCTTCGACCAAAACATGTTTGGATCGACCCAATAAGCCCTAGACTAACCAGTGGAAAGTGGGCTGGACCCTGGTTTTGTTCTGCCCCACTTATGGCAGCCCGGAGCCCATTTGGGTAGATTTCTAGTTTATTAAGTTAAGCCCAGTTGAATGGACTGATTAGGCCCGTTCATGTAATCGAGCGGATCTTATTGGACCGTTCATCCCTCGAGCGGCCCTATAAGGCCCGTTTATCTTGTTATTGGGCTTCCAGCCCTTCTGGCCATGTGCGGCCCATTATTGACCGTCCTTGATAGTTGAAAGGCCCATTTATGACCGTTCTTATAAGAGCGACCTAGAATGGTCCGTTTATCCTTGACTTCGTTGAGGCTGATCCTCAGCCCAATTCTGTCCTGAACGGCCCAGTGGAGACTGTACATAGGTTGAGCGGCCCAGTTTAGACCGCGTATCATCCAGAATTGATTTCTGTGTTTTTTTTGATATTGAATCCAAGGACCTGATTGGTTCTTGATAACTTGAACTTTCTGGTCAAAGTATCTCTTCAACTTTTCCTTTGGTTGTTCCGAGGAGAGTTCATACCTTGATATAATTGGTCATTTAACTTGATTAATGTCTAGACATAACTTAGGATCTTGGATCCATTAAATCAATGCCAACGCATCATAAGGGCCCAGTCTGGTCCAGGGAGAAGCGCCCAAAAAGTACTTGTGCCCCGAGGAGTTTGAATGACATGGTGAGGCATTGCACCGAGTGCATGACTAGCGTGATGTCTACGACAATAATCTATTACTTGAATCTTTCTTGACTTGGTTAATTCTTGCTTGTTGGCCAATTTCCAGTTACGTTATGTTCATGATCTCGTGCTTATGTTACTTACCATATGGTAATTTGATTTCGTTCTTTTCTTTTCGCACTTATAAATGCAATTAATTGGTTAAGTACTTAAATTTGTCTGTTATTACCTACTGAGCGTTCGCTCACCCAATTGTTCCCCCTTTTTCAAGTAGCTCAGGTGAGGATTCACAAACCGATGGGGATGGACAAGAGTGATGGCCATGGAGCGAACCAGTTTGAAGCCGTGTGGAGCCAGTCATAGTCGTTGTGTCTAGCTATGATTCAGAGTGTGTGTTTTGAAAGAGTTGTAATTTTGAAGTCAGCAATTGTAATGTTGTCAAGTGGATGTTATGTCGGAAGTATGTTTAAGAGGGTTTATGTGTTTGGAACATGGGTCATTTGATGTTATTTAGTTAATGGAGTTATTTTCTGTTGTGGTGTTATGTTGACCCTTTAGCTTTAGCATAGCATGTCTGGAAATCAATATATTGTTATTAATTGTTTCTACTGCCAGTCCCGATATTCCGCGTCGGGGCGTGACAATACCCCTGACCGTTCTATTCTGTGGGACGACATGCTTTTGACTGTCTTTGGCTTTGCACGGCTTCTTGGCGACCGTGATTTGCCCGTGTGTTCTGGGTAATGGAACGGCCTCCTATCTGACCGTTTGACCTGTTAAGTGGTCAGGTGTACGACCGTTTATTTCCCGGAATACTGTTTTGTGTTATTTTTTTGATGGTTTGGCCTCCATTTGTCTTGGCTTAGCCTGGTGGTCTACTCGTCGTTCCGTGGATGTCTTGGATGTCCTATGAGGGCTATGACCATGTTATAAGGTAGCCGGGAGTGCCATCACATCGAGTAGTGTTCCGTGACGCTTCAGAGTCATCTTTGGTTTCTGGTCGACCCGGTGTGATCCAGTGGTCGATAAGTGACCTTGAAAGCCTCTCATCCAATCGAGGCATAGTTCTGGATGCCTAGAGGTGCTATCTTACCTCGATCTACGTGTCCAGATGCGTTGAGAGTCTTGGTGAACCCTCAAGTCTACGTGTGTCATTTTATGCGGATTCGTGGATTCGATGATCCATTGTCGTTTCTTGTAGCTTAGGACTAGGCTGATTGGCGGCTTGTTACCGCTTAGTGCGATGATCTTGACCCGAGTCTTGTGACTCAAGGATCGTTGTGTCAGTAGGTCTAGTTATCCTATCCTGAGTCTGGTGGCAGTTGGTATATCGCCATGTGTCTGGGTGCTTCGTAGTACGTGCGATAGTGCATTCTTAGCCTGTCTATACTTCAGCACTCGTGTTTCAGAGTCTCCGTGTCTAGTGAGCCTCCACTAGTCGTAGCCCGATGACCTCGAGTGTCAGCCCACTTGGGAGTGGTGGTGGGGCAGTTCCCGAGATACGATTTGTAGGCTAGTTTCCGTGGGCTCCCTTGCCTTGCAGTAGCGTCCTGCTGGGGGAAAAAAATTAGCTAGAGGCCTGGCTCAAGGCATTGAGCTTGTGTGTGCACACATGGTCAGGGGCGTTTTGGACGAACGTCGATGGGCGTGACCCTGACTAGTCACTCGTTACTGTAGTTCCTGGTTCAGTTTGGTGAGTATCTCAGTCTCTGTCATTCTCGGCGTCTGTAGGGAGATACTTGTGGCGCAATGTAAGACGTCAGTGGATGCATCTGGCTGTTCTTCTAGTGAGGAGGTGCTTCCGTCACTTGGCGCATGACTCTCGTGTTTCTCGGAGTTTGTGTTCCCCTTCTGAGTTAGTCTGCTCTTGGCTTCGTCCAAGTTCCGCTTCCCCTTCGAGTTGGTCTGTGCTCGACCTTGCCCGAGAATAACTTTGTATTGTGTGCACAATGATCTAGTCATGTATGCGTCTGTGTCTGTTGTTTATCTAGGTCTTTTCTAGGGCTTTTGCCTGGTTTTGTGGGCTTTAGCCTTTGGGCTAATGGTTGGCTGACGGATCGGTAACTCCCGACTTTGTGAGATCAGGGTTCGCCCCTCTGTCGCTGTTTGGAGTAGCTTAGGGAGTCGTGCTTTGCTCGGTAGCCATGTTCTCGTTCCTTATGGCTTTGCTTTCCCTTTTTCTTTTAGCCGTTCTACTCCTGCTCTCCCAGCTTTCTTTTACAGCTTTCTTATTGTAGTTTAGCTTTTCCTGCTTTACTACTACTACTGTTTTAGTTGTTGTTCCGTGTTACTGCGTTATTTTTCAGTGGGGATCCGCGTGACCCCTACTGATCCAGTGACACGAGGCTCACCTCTACTTTTCAGGTGTGGCGCTCTGCTTCCTTCGCAATTCCTGGTGTGGCGTGCTCATAGTTGCCAGTAGTACCTGCGTCGGGCTTCCCCCGACCTTAGTGTACATTTTTTTTCTATTGGACTGTACTTGTCTTTCCTTTGGACTGGACTTTGGTATAATTGTTCATCTAAACTGTTAATTAAAAAGTAATTTTATTTCTGCTATTTTAGGAAATCGATCTAATGAAATTCAATTGCTTACTATTATATCTGCGACTTCAATGTACTACACAACAATCCTTTTATCCCTTCGGAGCTTTACAGCTCTTGGGAGGTTTCACGGGTTCCAAGTGGTATCGGGTCTACTCGGTAGTCCTATCGGGTATATCCAGTATCCGGAGTCCGGGTCATCACAAACCTTGCTCTGATGCTAATTGTTGGGTGCGCAATCGGATCTAGAGGAGGGGGTGAATAGATCCTTTACAGAAAAATTATGCCCTGATAAAACTTATCTGAACTAGAAGATAAGATGCAGAATGAACACTGATAGATAAACAAATAGCCAAACGAAATGCCCAAATAGAAATGAACTAAACAGAAGATGGCTCACATAAGACCTTGATCGAACACCTGATAGAGGTAAAGAATATCAACACTGAAGAAAACTAGAGCTCAATCAAATAGTGATTAGCAAACAAATAACACAGACTATCAACCACATAGACTCGCACGAGGCGGAGGTTAAAGCCCAAGGTCCCTCCTTACGCAAGGTGTGCTTCAACCCACCTTTGATATACCAGTAGAGTGACTTAGAGAACGGAGGAAGAAGATAGGAATGCAAACCACACAGAACATATGATTTTTTAGGTGGTTCAGTATACAAACCCGCATACCTATATCCGCCCCTCACTCAACCAAGTGAGGCTTCTCACTGCCTAATAGCTTGAAACCGCTGATTCACAGCTTCCAGGGATAAACCCCTACAACCGTTGACTAACATCTTGCCCACTGATTCACAGATTCCGCTGACACACAGCTTGACGGGGGACATAGCCCCAAGACCATTGATACACCGCTTAAAAAGAGGAACAAATCCTCACGCTAATTCACAGCTTCCTCCAAACCCAAAATAGGGTATCAGAAATGACAATCCAAAATAGAAAACAAAAATAGAAAACAAAAGGAAAAAACATGGACAATGTAGCTCCGTTTAGCAATGTGGCTTTGGATTTGATCCAGAAACCTTTCTCTAATCAGATTAGAGCAATCTCTTCCTGGCTACTCTCAAACTCTTTCTTCTCTCTAACTGGATCTGCACTCTTCTTTTCTGGAAGGGGCACCTCAATTTGCTCTTCTCTCTTTCCTTCTTCTTCTCTCAGACTCTCTCTCTGATCTTCTTCAAACTACTTCTGCTCAGATCTTACTCTATTCTCTTTCTCACAGCCCCTTGGCGGCCTTCTTCTTTGCAAGGAAGAAGGGCGAGTTATATAGAGTAAACGAATAATAATTTCTGAATAATTTTGATCTTCAAATCTGATTTCCTGTTGGTCCACATGTCAGATAAGAATATTCTCTCCCAGGAATCTTCTAGACTTCAAGGCACGTGCATCGGATCATGTGCCAATGATTTGAGTTCGAATCGACGTGGTCAGTCATGTGATCTTTAAGTTTCAGAACACTTGCTGCATTGTGAAGAGTGGCATAAAGGGTGTGTTGATGCACAGTCTTCACTGCGTCGACGCAACTCTTGCTGCTGTCATCAGGACAGAGCTTTTATAAACTAGAGTCGACTCTGTATGTCGACACCTTCTTGATTTTCAACGAAGTCTTGCTGAAGTGCTTTGCTGCGTCGACTCCACTTCGTCATTGCGTCGGCTCTGCTGCATGGCTTGTTGGCTTGTTCACACGAGCTACTGTGGAAGTCGACTTGGACACGCCTCCGCATCGACTTACTGAACGTCCTGAGGAGATGGTTGTTCTGGTTACAGCACAAGTTGACTTATGGAAGACTTAAGTTGACTTGTCTGTGTAGCCTATAGAACTTGATTCCAGTATTTCTTAATTCACATCCAAGGACCTTTGCTGGCTTTTTGAGACTTGTCTTCACATATTTAACATCTTGAACTTCATACTTGAAGAACTTTAGTTGAACTTTTGCAATCCTGCTGAACATGGCTTCTTCTTCTGAGCTTCCTTCTGAATTCCATAATTCCTAAAATGCAATCTATCTTTGTACAAAGTTCAGAAATAATGTTGACATCATCAAAACCATATAGACTTATCAATGAGTCATAGTTAGACGTCATCAAAACCAATGACACAATAGGAATATCCGTCGGAACTACCGACTCCATTTCCGATGAATAGATTTTCGTCGGAAAGTTTAGAGAGTAAATTATTATATACGTTTGACTTTCCGACGGAATTAAATTCGGTCGGAATGTCTGTTCGATGTTTTCGACAGAATTACTCCCCATCGGAAATTCGTCAAAAATAATTTTGATTTCCCTCCCCCCGCCTGCCATCTCCCACCCTCGTGCTCGAATCTCTCACGGTGCTCTCCCTCTCCCTCTCTCCGGCGGTCTCTCTCTCCGACAGTGTATCCCTTTCCCGCGACGGGCTCCGGCGTCCCCCCTCTCTCCGACGAGCGGCTGTGGCGGCGACGGCGGTGGCTCCCTCTGTAGGTAAGCACTCGCCCTCTCCCTCTCTCACTGTCTTTCTCTCCCACTCTCCCACTCTCATCGTCTCCCTCTCCCACTCTCACCGTCTCCCTCTCCCTCTCCCTCTCTCGGCATCTCTTCTCTCCCTCTCCCGTTTGGACAGTCTCGGTGTCTCCTCTCTCACCGGAGCCCTCTCCCTCTCTCACCGTCTCCCTCTCTCACGGTCTCTCTCCGTCTCCCTCTCCCTCTCTTACGAACGGTCTCTCTCCCACTCCCTATCCCTCTCCCATTCTCAGTCTCTTTCTCCCTGTCTCAGTCTCCCTCCCTCCCTTTCCCTCTCCCTCTCCCTCTCCCTCTCTCTCTAACACACGGTCACAGTCACAGAGGGGGAGGATCGATCCCATCAGTCTCCCTCTCCCTCTCCCTCTCCCTCTCCCTCTCCCTCACTCTGTCTCCCCTCTCTACCTGTCTCTGCAGTCACAGAGATGGAGGGCCCAAGCCCCTCTGTCTCCGTCTCCGTCTCCGTCTCTCTCTCTAACACACGCACACCCTCTCTCTCTGTCTCTAACAGTGACACAATTTTCATGCAGGCCTATTAGTATCGGGGACGGCAACGGACTTCGTTCTATCTTTTCGACAAATTTCTACCAATAAATGGTCAGTGAAATATATTTAAAAAATAGTTTGTTTGATTTTAATTTGTTTCATATGATTTTAATTAATTAATTATTATTATTGTTATGTGGGTGTGT
Source organism: Amorphophallus konjac (assembly GCA_022559845.1). NCBI lineage: Eukaryota > Viridiplantae > Streptophyta > Magnoliopsida > Alismatales > Araceae > Amorphophallus > Amorphophallus konjac. The sequence continues at coordinate 231,662,486 of CM040126.1, forward strand.
GTTTAAATTTATCCTTTGAATTTACTGTTTATTATAATGTGGGTATGTGTTTGGGAAAGGGAGGGGGGCCGAGCCGGTGGGAAAGGTTGGTGGGTACAGTGGGGAGGGCGGGGTCGAGGGGTTCGGGAGTGGGAGGGGGGCACATTGGGGAGGGGGGGCATAGAGGGGAGGGGAGGGGAGGGTGGGGGGGTAGGTGGGGGAGGGGAGGGTGGGGAGGGGAGGGGGAAGGGGGCATGGTGGGGAGGGGACGGGAGGGGGGGTCGGTGGGGGACGGAGAGGAGGGGGGGTGGGGAGGGGACGACAGGGTGGGGAGGGGAGGGGGAAGGGGGCACGGCGGGGAGGGGGTGGGGAGGGGGGGTCGGTGGGGGATGGGCGAGGAGGGGAGGGGGTGGGGAGGGGGGGTCGGTGGGGGATGGGAGAGGAGGGGAGGGGGTGGGGAGGGGGGCACATTGGGTGATTGGGGAGGGGAGGGGCATAGTTGTCAAGGCACCCGCTTAGGCAGGAAGGTGATTTTTTGAAGACAAGGTAAGCCCACGCCTTATTGGGCTGAGGTGCGTGGGTGTGGCCTAACATTACTCGCATCTCAGGATCGCGTGTTAAACCCGTGTCAATGAACCTTCTCGTTCAAGACTCTGGGATTGATGTGTATGTTCTCATTTGTATGTGTTTAAGGATCCGTGATGGCGCAAAGGGGGGAGGCGCGGTCCCAGGCAGAGCTAGCCATAGGGACCCAGGAGGTGCAAGGTGGAGCACCGCCCCCTCCGATAGATGCAACTCCGAGTGCGCCAAGACCAGCGGGGTTTTTCGATTTATCCACCCAATTTTTGGCGTTGGCTCAGGGGGCGTTGCCAGTTGCCCTATATTGGGTGAGGTTCATGGAGTTGCACCGGTATGCACTGCCAGCCATGGCAGGTTTAAGGTTTTTGGCTCAACAGTTCATTGCCGGTTTGAGGCTTGAGATTCGTCGGACCCTCATGGCATCCCGGGTGGCCGATGTGGAGGTGGCTTTCCGTACGGCGACAATCATGGAGGTAGACCTTTTGCGTGCCTAGGAGCAAGTTAGGGTGATGCAATTCCAGTGGGGTCTCCCTCAGGCGTTTCAGGAGGAGCCAGTTGCATCCTCTACCCTTGTTCATGGTCGTCGACAATAGGGCAGGAGGAGGCATAGGCAGGATAGGCAGGCGGTTCAGCGTGGTGTCGGGCGACACCAAGAGCTTAGGCGTCAGCGACAAGAGGAGGTGTAGGCGCAGGCCTCGGAGAAGTCCGTGCAGTATCCAACCGCGAGGCGACCAAGGTATGGCCTGTCAGAGTAGCCGAGGCAGTTTCTGAGGTGCGGTGGATTTCATATTGGCCATCCTTGCCGGGTGGATGTCACAGAAGTGAGGTGCTTCCAGTGCGATCGAATGGGGCACCTGGTTCGTGACTGCCTTGAGCGGAGGAGCTGTTTCAGGTGCGGCCAGGGTGGGCACGTGTTCCGTGAGAGCCCTCAACTGCCACCCCAGCCATGATCGTTCTTTTGGTGGCCTCGTCGAGGCTTGGGGAGGCGAGTGACCGTATTTTGGTCTTGGCTGAGGCGTTCGTGTATAAAAGGTACGACTTCAATTTTCGTCTGGCTTCTGTCAACTAGGGAATGCCCCAAGGCTTTGTACTTTTATATTTGTTGAGCTGTACCTTTGGGACTTGTATATATCTGGACTGGAAATTGTATAAAATTGTGTAAATCTGTTTGAAGAGGGGCGATCTCGCGCTGGTCTTGAGCTGGGGAGATGATCACCGATCAGTGAACTGCAAGAAAGGGAAACGGATCAGGGGGCCCAGGGGTGGTTCCCTGGGATAAACCCTCCGATACCTAAGTCAGTAGAGCAGTGGTGAAAGCTATGAAAAGAGGAGTGGGGAGATGCACAAGATCCCTCTCCACCAAGGTGGTGAAGTGGTTCCTGCTCAGGAAGTTTTAGGCGTATGTAGGCCTTTGCTGGAGGGAGTCCCCGGTTTAAATAGTGCGCTAGCCTCATGAGTCCCGTAAGCTAAGGAGTTCCAGGCAGGGGTTACGTCCTCGACGTGGGCTCTTTATAACCTTGAGGACTTGTGGGTCCCTCATCTTTGTGAACTCTGCTCATAAAGGGCTCATAGCGGCAGCGTGGATAAGTCAATCGTCGGTCGACCCAAGCATGAAGAGTGCCAGCCCTATCCGGGCGATAAGCATAGCTCGGATGAAGCTCGGTCGGAGTGGGCACGGGGGGCTAGCCTTTATCCCGGTGAGAGGGATAGGTCAGGCTTGGATCTTCCTCCGACCAGACCGACGCTCGGGCCTTCTGAGCCTAATGGCCGCCGAGGAAGGGCTTGACCCCGAGTGACCTTATTGGGCTTTTATGCTAAGTGGGCCCTGCGGGGCTGTCACTTAGATGAGCTGGGCCTCGTTTGGTCTTGCTGGACCTGGTTCGGTTGCTCTTAGATGGGCTACAAAAATCCCCCTCTCCACTTGTCCCCCTCCTACTCCCGAGCCTTGGTAGGCTCGGAAGAGTAGCCGTTAGGGTTTTGGACCAGCGTGGCTCGGGTGGGTGGAGATCTGGCGGTGTTAAGAAGCCACGTGCCATGGTCACCTGGGCCCATAATAATGATAATCCTAACGGATTTGAAATGAAAGGGCCCCTTTTTCTCGGAGGTTGGAACGACGCGCCGCCTTCCACGTGGGAATATAGGCATTGTGCGCTTGTTGTCAGTCCAGACTCCCTCCATTTTTAGGGTTTTTGCTCTCCTTCGTACTTACTTTTGGGGCTCTTTGATGCGTCGTGAGGACACGACAGAAGAGAAGAGGCTTGCAGCGGCGTTCGCAGAGTTGGCGGAGATAACCGCGGAGGCGGTTCGACGGCTTCCTCTTCCTCCAGAATCTTCGGAGTCTCGAGAGCATTTCTCTTCAAGTTCTTCTTCGGATCCCATGGCGAACCAGCATCCGGAGGTCAAAGAGTGGGAGGGTGAGCCTGAGGCGAGGGTGACAGTGGTACCGCCGGCTCCAAACTATAACGTGCTGGGGGAGGCGGAGGTGAAACGGTTGGAGCACCAGTTTCGCTTGCCCTATAAGTTTTTCTTTGCCGCGGCTGCCCCGCATGAGACAATCTTGGATTCTCATACGGGCCATATCTTCTCCTTCCTTCTGTCGTGGAAGAATGGTTTCCGCCTTCCCTTCGAGCCCTTTGTTCGGAAGCTTCTTGATTTCTTTAAGTTGGCTCCCATACAGTTGGTGGCCAACTCTTATCTTCTTCTCTCCGCCTTTCGCATCCTCTGTCGCCAATGCAGGATTCCTCCTTCCTTGGATCTCTTCCATTATTTTTTCGAGTTGAAGGCACATTCCTCGGCGGAGAAGGGCTTCTATTTCATCCAGGCGAGACGGAACATGAGCTGTGTCTCCTTAGCCGCGAAGGACTCTTCCCACAAGGGATGGAAGCCTCAGTTTTTCTGGGTGGGGATTTTTTCAGTGGAAGAGACTTGGAGGTGTCCCGTAATCCCCAATTTCCATCCAAACATCCCTCCGAGATAGGAAGAGTTCTCCCCGGATGTGGAGAAGTATGCGGCCATCTTGCTGAAGCATCGCCAATCCACGGAGGAGCTGGTTACCCCGGAGAACATCGAGCGGTGCCTTCTCACGAGGCTACATCCGACAGGTTCGGACGCTACGAATCAGCTTCTTCATCAGATGATGAGACCATTTTCTTTTCCTGGCCATATCTTCTTCTGTGTAGACGCCAGGCGGCCAGCTGTGGAGGAGGAGCCTGCGGTCGAGCGGGAGGTGATCGATCTCGGCGATGATTCAGCTGCCGACGAGTCGCGAGCTCCCAAGGGGTGCCCCCGAGCCCGAGATAGGGGCAAGGGGATGGCCCAGGATGGGTCTTCCAGGCCGCGGGGGGCCAAGTGCAAAGATCCCATGGAGGGCATGATACGGGATGCCGTGAAGGCCAAGAAGCGGGCCAAGAAGGCTGGGTCTATCCCCACTGTCGAAGATGACTCTAGCTCGGCGGCTCTCCCCTCTTCCGAGCGAGATAGGGCCGACCCTATTGGGCCGGCTCCCCCATCCGCCAAGCGAGAGGTGGCCGAGGAGGCCAGGGCCGCTTCTGGGGGCGGCGGCACTGGATCGACTCTCCCCTTAGCAAGAACCGAGGGGGTCGGAGCCGCTTCTGCTGGTGGCGGAGGTGCTGGATCGGCTCTCCCCCCAGCAGGAACTGAGGGGGCCGGAGTTGAAGTGGGCGACTCTGGGACCGCGATCGAGACTGGGGCGTCGATCGAGGTGGGCGACGCTCCGGGTGGCGGCGCAGGGGCCGAGCCGGTTGAGGCTGGGGAGTCGCGAGGAGCGGCGGCACAGCCCCGACCGACCGAGGCAAGAGGGGTGGATGAAGCAGCGGCTCGATCCGGGCCGTCCGGTGGGGCTCCCGAGGGGATGTCGCACGGAGGGGGGGCCCCTTTGTCGGCGGCTTTGGAGAGGCTGGGCATCCAGGGCCCTCTGTATCGGGCGTGTTGCAGCATAGTAGCGAAGTTGGTGAAGGGAGGAAACAGGCAACACTCCCCGCCCGCGACCCTCGAGCTAGTTATGGAGGACGGCTTGGTCTTGGCCTTGATGGGGGCTACTCTAGATGAAGCTTACGCTCGGTCGGAGTCGGAGCAGGCGACCCTTGCCTGGACCCTTGGTGGGTCTGACAGGAAGGTGGCTCAGCTCACCGAGGAGCGTGACGGGCTTTGACGAGAGCTCTTCGTAGTCAAGGAGCTGGCAAGGGTGAGCCAGGCGGATGCCTGGTCGTTGTCTGAATAGCTGACTCAGGCCCACGAGTCGCTCGAGAGGAAGAGCCGGCTTCTGGAGGAGGAGCGCGTGGCCCATACTGAGCTAGACGAACAGTGGGAGGCCGAGCGCGCCGAGCTATTGGGCCGGGCGGAGGAAGCAATGCACCTTCGGCGGGAGGTCGAGGCAGATTGGGCCGAGGCGGAGAAGCGGTCAGCCGAGGTAGAGTGGAGATTGGCCGAGGTGGAGCGGGAGAAGGCCGAACTCGCTGGTAGGGTGGAATCGGCTGGGGCGGAGGCACTCGAGCAATACAAACGCTTAGAGGCCTTCCGGGTCGACCTCAAGGAGGCTGCCCTCCCCTACTATGAGTCAGCACTTCACCGGGGCATCCGCAAGGGATTCAAGAAAGGCTATGACTAGGCCATCTCTTATGCTGAGAAGCAGGCGTCCGAGACAATTAATTTTTCATCCGGGCAATGCTATGACTCGGATTTGTCATCCTCCGGTTCCTCTGGTTCGGTGTCGGAGGAAGGAGAACATGGGGACTCTTCGTCCGAGGGGTTGCCAACTCCGGATGCCTCGGGAGGGCGCGCAACCGAGGTAGTTCCCACGCCGGTGGGGTCAGTGCCAGGGTTGGCCATCGCCGAGGGTGCCGGGGGCAGACCGTCCGAGCCTTCCACTTCCGAGCCTCAGGGTGGGCCAGTGGCCTAATGTATTTGCTTTACTTTTTCTCTTTGTATGTTTTTCCTTTTTCTGAAGAAAAAACTTCTCTTATTGTGCAAAGGAAAAAATGTAAGGCAGTAGCGTCATGATGACGACTTAACTCTTTTGTATCGCCATTACCGTAGTTTGACCAGCGTATCCGCAGAAGTTGGAAAGTGCTGATACTTTCTGCGTGGATCTCGCATGATAGTTGGGCGGGCGTCTGACAGGGTGTCTTTCCATTTTCTCATGCTTTAATTGCCCGGCCGTTTCGTGTGTCCCGCTGGGATGGAACCGAGGAGTCTGAGGTGACTGTTCGTAGGAGAAGTTCCTTTAGGGTGTTTTCGAGGGGATAATCATTTAAGGCAAGTAACCTCCCTTCGCCTATAAAAGGTTTAAAGGGCGTCTCTCCCTCTCCATCGCTTAGGGTTTTCTCTGATAGTCTTTCCTCTCTCCTTCTTCACGAAGTGTTGTACCGTCGAATTTGAAGCATGGAAGACATTCTGGAAGATGAAGCTGCTGATGATGGAGGGCATAGAGTCCTTGCTGCTTCGGGTTTGAAGGGAGTTCGACGGCCGGTGGGCAGATTTGAAGGGGGTTCGACGTGTAGAAGCACGTCGCCCTCTTTTATCAATTCCGACCGGCGCTTGCGGGGAGGGGTGTGGCGGCAGACGGATAGGGGAATCAGGCATCCCCTTCGCTCGTCCCTTCCCGCTCACTCTCTGGAGAGGATTTCTCAAGATCCCTCTCCACTTCCTACTTCTCCTTCTTTCTCCCTGTAGCTTCTTTCTCTCTCTTCTGCCCTTCTCATCATTTCTTTCACTCTTCGGAGGGTGCCTCTCGACATCCACTTTTATTAGTTGGCTTTCTCTTCCCCTTCATCTTCCTCGTTCAACTTAGAAGGTAGCCTTCTTCTTCCTAATCCCTCTGTCACCTTTGTTCCGAGTTACCCGAGCCAACGGGGTCGACTACCCTTAATTCGAGCCAATTTTTGCACGAAGCAGAGTCAGTGGCTGGACGAGGGAAGGTTAACCGAGTCAGCCGAGCGATGGGCTAGAACGGTGGCGCCAGATGGATTTTTGCTTTTCTGACATGTATCATCTTGGCTTTGGCCTTTCTGATGTTCAAGCAAGTTGTTTGAATAAAAGAGGAAAAGAAACTTTTGTTCTATTTCATACTGCTTACACAATGCTCGGCGTTCAGAAATAGAACTTGCATAGTGTAGTCGCGTTCCACGTCCGAGGGATGGGTTCTCCTTCCATAGTAGATAGCTGGTATGCTCCTTTCCTAAGCGTCTTGACCACTCGGTAGGGGCCTTCCCAATTAGGGGATAACTTACCCGCTGCCTCAAGTGGTCGAGAGGCTTCGGCTTTCCTGAGAACGAAGTCTCCCAGTTGAAAGTGTCTATCTCGACTTTGGCGTTGTAGTATCGAGTGAGGAGGCATTGATATTTCGTTGCTCGGACGCTGGCAATCTCTCGGAGTTCATCCACTAGGTCGAGGTTTTCGAGCAGTTTCTAGTCATTTTCCTTGGGCGAGAAACAGATGACTCGGAGGGAGGGATTGGCAATTTCCAACGTTATCACGGCCTCGGTGCCGTACACCAGCTGAAAGGGACTTTCACCGGTTGCCATTCTGGGAGTCATTCTGTGCGACCAAAGTATGCTTGGCAATTCCTTGAGCCTTCTGCCCTTGGCTTTACCGAGCCTGGTCTTGATGCCTTTCAAGATAGTCTTATTGGCATTTTCGACCAGCCCGTTAGCCAGAGGGCGGGTGACCGAAGTGAAGTGATTGCGAATGCTTAGGTCGGCACATCTGTCTCGGAAATAACGAGAATCAAATTGCCAGCCATTATCGCTCACTATCACCCGAGGGATGCCGTAGCGACATATGATCAATTTCTATATGAAACTCTAGACGACTGTCTCGGTGATCCTATCTGTGGCTTCGGCCTCAATCCACTTGGTGAAGTAGTCGATGGCGACGATGATGAACTTCTTCTGGGCCTGAGCCATAGGGAACTATTGACACCTGAAATATAGTCAAGGGTAAAGATGAAATCGAAGAGAAGGTGAAATCAGACATGAAGATCCCAGGAATTCCTGCAAAGCTAAAACTACAGAAGAGTCGTCACCGAAGCTATCACCCAGCCGAAGCCCTTCCCGGCCAAGCCAATGTCCGGTGTTGTCATCACTCAGATGGCAGTACTGATGAAGAATTGCAGTCTGTTGACTGATGAAAATCTCCAGAAATATGCTGATAAGACTATGTCAACCCATCAACTAAGGGACCTCCGCGTGTCCTGACAGATTCGAAGGACTGGCAAATGAAAAGGCAGATCAGGCATCTCTAACAGATGAGGTCTACTGATGATAAGAAATTAAAGCATTAAAGCCCTAAACGGGCTCACCAATTTGGCGCCGGGAGCCCAAAGCCCACATGGGGGAGGGGCGCCGGGAAGCTACAATTTTTTTTTGGCGCCGAGAAGCCTAGCAGCTTTCGACTGAGGCGCGCTGGGAGCATCCTGTTATCGTGCCGAAGTGATCATGCCGAGAAGCCGGAGGGTTCTGCTATAAAAAGGCCCTTTTCTCTCGAAAGGAAAAGGGGGGACAACAAGAAAACACAGAAGAGAAGAACAAAAAGAGAGAAAAGAAAGAGACAGATAGAGAAAGAGAGAAGAGAAAAAGAAAAGGAGAGCTCCAGAAGGAGGGACTCGAAGAAGCGAAGAAATATCTGAGAAGAGACGAAGGAGCAGAAGCTCAAGGTGGGCAGCCGGGGAGGAGAGGAGTCAATGCTCCGCCCTCCCCCCTTTTTTTATCTTCTTTGTTTCTGTTTTCTTCTTTATGTAACCATGCGAGTCTTATCTCGATTCATCGATTGTAACCGGGATATCCCGGCCGCCATTCATCCCCCTTTCCTCCATTCCCTCTATGTGATTGGGGTGAGTCCCAGAATGATGTGATTGTATGAAATGTCCCAGTGGCCCGTTTGGGCGCTAGGCGATTGAAGTATTTGCCCGCTATCTCTCCGTCTGCTGCTATGCTTTTCCTTTATATGTTTTCATTTTAAGTCCAACTGAAGTGTGTTCGATGTCCCTCTCCGATTCATCATCGTTTGCATAAAGTTTCCCAGGCTTGCCCTAGGGCCAGAGACAGACCATCTCTTGGCTTCTGGGGCAGTCTGCTACCGATATTGGCAGTAACTCCGAGGGCTTGCTTGAGATCCTCTTCCCACAGGAGTAAGTAAGCTGCTTCAATAAATTGATACCGATGGTTTCTAAGCTGGCTCCAGTCCGAACAGTTACATCAGGGTCGCCCCTGGGGTCAGAGACGGCCATCTCTTGGCTCCCAGGCGACCAAAGATGCCAGCAAAGGAGCCCCTGAGGGTCAATAATAATATGACGATTCAGTACCCCATCCTGCAGTGATTCCTTCGATTCCCCTTTGAACCCAGCCCATCTTTGGCAAATCAAACCCATGTCTATGTAATCTCTAGCCTACCCTCTAAATCCAGCCTCAATCCGAGCCAGAAATCTCATAAAATCCCCAAACAGAGCATCGTTTGAGCTCTGTAAACCATGAAATCCTGTAGCAATGCCATCCTCTCGGCGTGCAAAATTCCCCGCCGAGAACTACGCTGCCGAGAGACCTCCCTCTTCAGCAAACCGACAAAAGTCTCTCCAGGCCACTTCCACGTGAACCCCCCCAGCTCTTAGCTTCCCGGCACCACCTTCCCGGCGTGGTAATGGGCGCGCCGGGAAGCCCCTGGCCGAGACCTCCACCCCTTGCCTTTGGCCTCTCGGCGCCAGCCTCCCGGCGCGGTGAGGAGCGCGCCGAGAGGCTCCACGCCGGGAGCCTCCCTCCTTCCTTCTTTTGCATTTGGAGCCACGCCGGGAGCCTCCCTCCTTCCTTCTTTTGCATTTGGAGCCATGCCGGGAGCCTCCCTCCTTCCTTCTTTTGCATTTAAACCCATGCCGAGAGCATCCCCTCTGGTCAATTTAAACCTATGCCGAGAGACCCCCCTCTGGTCAGTTTAAACCCGTGCCGAGAGCCCCCCCCTTGGCCAACCTGTAAACCCATGCCGAGAGCCCCTTGGCCAACCTATAATCTCGCGCCGGGAGCCATCTTCTTGCCAATAAAAACCATGCTGAGAGCCTCTCCTTTGTCCACTCCTTTGGCCTCTTCGTCCATTTATTCTGGGGCGTTCGTGAGTCGTCATACGTACCCCAGGGGATAAATTAACTGGGGATTGACCTCCCCTACATTCTGAGGTCCCTAACAGGATTCACATGCCACCCCGTGGGTCTGACGAACCCTGTCTCTACATGAGTTTCGTCAGTCTCCGAGAAGGGGAATAGTGACCGATGCCAGAGACATGGATAGTCTCTTCGAGCCTTAGTGCTCACTCATTTTCCGGCTTTCATCCCGGCACTCCGTGGATGTCAGCCTATACCACTCTCTGGCAAATGCTCGGTCCAGGGGAGGTGCTGCCAAAATTCTCTCAGGAAGATGAAAGTAGACATCAGGTTGTCCCCCGGGCTCCGCATGATAATGGTGACAGGGTTTCCCTCGACCCTAGACTTCCCAAATTCCTTTTCTATCCCGATGCTCCTGTAAAGCCCAAATCTAATCCAGCTCAGATTTGATGAACTGATCCACTTTGATCCCAAAAGAACCCATCCACCATGGCCTGGATAGTCGAGAAACCCAAAAGCAGGGTTCCGTAAACCCTTAGAGACCATCTCGACATCATCTTGGCTCCCGGCGCCACAAATAGTGAAAGTCATGAGAAGCTCTCGGCGCATGATTTCTTGCGCCGAGAACCCCATCCCTTGGCGCGCCGGGAAGCCCCCTTGCCCATTCTGCCAAGCCGAGATCCCCGCGACCTGACCGCGCAGGTCGATCGCGTGCGAGGGCGCAACATTGAGCGTTCGCTCACTTTCCGTCGTCCCGCATCGGGTTCATGAATAACCCCTTTAGCTCGGGAGGGCTCTGCCACTGCATGAGTTCCGCCGGCTTCTACAGGGAATATCAAACATTGCCCCATGGCAAATAGGTGGTTTGGGAAGTTCAACACTTCTCTCTCTCTTGGCTTTCATCCCGGCACTCCGTGGGTGATAGCCTATTTCCCCCTGGGCATAATCCAGATAAAGGGGAAATGCTGCTGAACTATCGATCGATGCTTCAAACCCCCATCATGGCCACAACTCAGTCTGCCTGTGACTGAAATCCTCCTTCTTCCCTTTAACTCGGTCTTCGAACCACTGACTTAACGATATCATCTGCTTCTACAGTTAATGTTGTTATCTTGCCCGCCTGACTGGCTCTGGTATGAAGTTCCATTTGCACACATGAATATATGTTTGCCTCGCGAGGCCTCCTATTTTGGCGTTTAATCAAGGGTTGTCCTTCTTAGGAAGGGCGTAATTAACGTCATAACCTTTATGGTATGACGGACTTCTGGTCCAGACGCGATCACTCACAATCGACTGACCAAGTCAGATCGAGCGCACAATGAAATCGTCACACATGTGACTGGCACGCCAATAAATCAATAAATAAATAAATAAAATAAATAAATAAAATCTGCGTTCCACAGGAACGGCCCAAGGATGTCGATCCCCCACCGAGCGAAGGGATAAGGCTCGGCTAGGGTGACGAGCTCCATTGCCGACTGATGGACCAAGTGATTGTTGTGCCTCTGTGATTTTGATGATAGCAAACACTATAAGTCACCATGTGTTTGCATGAAAGATTGAATGAAAGATTGAATGTTTATGCATCTGCTCTTGCTTGCTGTGCATTGCTTAAGTCAGTGCCGGTGAATAATTGTGGTGAGGACACCAGAGCAAGAATACGGCTCGACTCAGAGAGTCGTCGGTACCAGACACGCAGCACGACTCGGTCGACACCGACCTCATTGTGGCTGGGGGACAGTCTGGAGTCCACCCCGGAGCTTTGACACTTTAGTACATATTTTTATACGTATTTGTATTTTGTACGTATTTGGGTCGTATTTGTATTTTGTACGTACTTGGTCGTATTTGTATTTTGTACGTACTTGGTCGTATTTTGTATTGTGTACGTCTTACGTGTGTCTTTGGCATGTATTTGGGTTTACATCATTTTGGGATTTCAAATTTCAAATGGGTTCGAATTCAAACTCCAAAGAGGGAGAATGGAGCCCATAGAATTTAAATTTCAAATGGGTCAAACACAAACTCCAAGGAGCAATGATGGAGCCCATAGAATTTAAAATTCAAATGGGTTCCAAATCCAAACTCCAAGGAGCAATGATGGAGCCCATAGAATTTAAATTTCAAATGGGTTCCAAATCCAAACTCCAAGGAGCAATGATGGAGCCCATAGAATTTAAATTTCAAAGGGATTCAAATTCAAACTCTAAGGAGGGAAGGTGGAGTCCAAACTCTATATATTATCATGTACTCCCCCTCTTGACGGACTTGATGAATGAATGAATGAAAAATGAGTTTTGGCCAAGAGCATTTTCTTCTTCTTCCTCCCCTCTAGGGTGTGACACCCTCTATCTCTCCTCCCTCTCTTCCTCTTCCCTTGGGAGCAACTCCTAAGGTCTATTACAGGTTTCTTGGATGCTCCACAGGTGGGAGGCAACCTCCCCATCTTCTGCTCAAGCCAGGAGTCCCATTGATCAAGGTTTTGCAACAAGCTTGGAGGAGATGTCCCTTGCTGTCCTGCGCCCAGATCTGGTTGTCTGTCTGCAGAAATGAGTCCGGAAGATCAGGTCGGCACCCTCCTTTCCCATCCCAAAACCCCATTGAACCCTTCTAAGCTTTTTTTCATCCCCCTGTCCCTCACTTCCCATGAAAACCTCATAGCCAAATTCGTCAGTAGCGAAAGTTGTCTTCATAGCCCTTTTCCTTGCGCAGGCTGTCTCTGTGCAGACCTGTAGTAACCTAGAACCTAAAAGATCACGTTGGGACGCCCTCTTCCCGACCTCTGATCACATCGACCCCTTCTTCACTTCTCTTCCCCTACATGTCCCCTACCTCTCCTGAAAATCCCACTTCAAATATCCATCGGGGAGAAAACTTCCATTTGGACCCATTTTGGTCGCGCAGACTGCTCCTGTGCAGTCCTGCCGCGACAGTGACAAAGCCCCTCCAAAGGAACGTTCCTCTATACATCTTCAAATGACCTGATATTTTTAGCATTGCTTCACCACGTCCAAAATCATTCCCTAGAATTTTATTGCAAGTGTCTGAGCCCTCTTTCCCTACTTATCCCATCCACCTTCATAGCTCTCAGTTCTGACTGCACTGGACTGCAGAACTGAACCCCATCTGTTTTCACTTTTCACGCCAAAAACCTCTACTACACGCCACCCCACCACTGCTACCCAGTCATCCCACGACCCTCACCTATCCACCAGAGAAAACCCCGTCCAATTTGCCATCCGGAGGACCCGGTTCAAGCCCAATCTTCGACCTGTGGTCCTGCTGCCAGAGGACAGACCAGAACGTGTAGGGCCTGTTGCAAAATTCGCAACATCGCCTTCGGTACTCCGTTGCAGTCGCCACTTCACCGGTGTCCCTGGGACACCCCCACCAGCGCCTACGCTGAGTTTCGTGACCAACGGATGAGCAGAAGGTCACGTGCCAGGGTCTTTGTCCAGCTGATCTCCTACGGCGCGCAGGCCGGCTAGCAGCCTGCCCCCCGCTCGCGACCACTCAGGAGGTTCCAGCCGGCGTCATCGGCTTCCCTCGTCTTCCAGAAGGCTCGCCATCCCCCACAGCGTGCTACCATGGACATTGGCGCCTTCCTCCGCCTCCGTGACGTGCCCCTCTTGCTGCTGGTCCCAGTTCGTACCGACTCGCGGCGGCTCGCGTACGACGAGGTTCACCGATTCGGCACCCGTCACCCCACGTTGCACGACCCCCGGGTCCCGCTGTGTAGCCTTTTACCTCCCTGCGAGGAGTGGGATGTGTTTGGTTGTACTCATTCAGCATTGTACCGGGGATCGTGTGACTTGGCCGGGCTTCTTCCCCACGCCCCGAGCGTGGAGGCATGCGTCCACTTCTTTGCCTGGTTAGCTTGCTCTTTTAGTATTTTCTCTTGATGCCGCTGCTTGTGTGCGTAGTAGGTTCTTAGCAAGTTCATTTGCTTTATTCATTGCCGTGGTGAGAGAGTGTGACCGTCCCGTGACTCATCCGAGTCGCGAGTGTGGAGTCTAATCACCCTAGACCCTGCCGGTTTGTCAACCGTGCGGATCCGTGCGCTTCCCTCATAGGGGCGCTTGCGAGCTTGAATTCTTGTTAGTTGACATAGTTCCTCTCTTGGGAACATTAGGTGTTGAGTCTACGCCGTTCAATCCATCGCAAAGTTGTTGGTCTTAGTTGTCCATTTAGTCGCGTCTTCACATAGAGTCCCAGTTCTCCTAGCGTTCCACATCAAATTTGGTATCAGAGCCATAGGTTGTCTAGGGTGCATTTGAGTCTTCGTTCTACCCCCATTTGTCCCTTAGAGTCTTGCATTAGTTTGCATTATAAAAAAGAAAAAAAAATTCCCTTGCATTTAGTTCCATTACATGCCCACTCGGCGTGGTACAGATTACCAACACCCGGTCCCAATGGGTGACCCTAGGAATGCTGCCCCTTGTGACTTTTCCCTTCAGGATATGATGCAGGCTCTCATGAATCAGATAGATCAGTCCGATAAGAGCTTTAGAGATCATGCTGCATTCATGGAGGGCCGGATGAAGGCCATGGAGGACCGGATGGAGGCTTCCGACCGGACCATTCAAGGTCTAGTTGGACAGCCCAACCAGGATAGAGCTCCGCGTGAGGATGTCCCCGGGCAGGCCCAAGGCCCACTTGACCCTGCTCTTCGGCCCGCACACCCTAGGGCCGACGACCGAAGACCACGTATTCAAGAGTTTGATGATTTTGGGTCCGATAATGAGGTTGAGGGTTATGGCCGTGCTCGACGTGGCTATAGGCCCCATAGGGACGACGAGGATGACCGTCTCCTTAGGTCCGTGCGTGCGGATCCTCCTACCTTTGATGGGTCCTTGGACCCTAAGATCTATGTTGATTGGGAGGCGGGTATGGACCGCTACTTTGAGTGGTATGAGATGACGGACCACCAGAGAGTCTGATTTGCCAAAATGAAATTGCTAGGGCAGGCACAGACTTATTGGAGAAACGTGGAGAGCCTGTTGATGCAGCGACATCAACCCCAGATTGAGACATGGGATGATATGAAGGTAAAGCTCAGGCAAAAATACCTTCCTTCCACATACCGTCAGAGGCTTATTGATAGGTGGCAGAGTCTCAGCCAAGGGGATCGGACTGTGACCGACTACATCGCTGATTTTGATGAGTACTACTTGTGATGTGGGGTCACGGAGGAGAGTGCCATGACCATCTCCCGCTTCCGTCGGGGTCTGTGGCCGCACTACCAGTATGAGTTATTTCACCGCCATGCCACGACCCTGGAGGAGGCTTATCAGGTCGCACTCGAGTTAGAGCACTTTGAGTCCGAGTTTGCTCCGGTCCAGCGCCTGGGACCCACATATCCTCGTGGGTCGGACCCTCGTGCTATGAATGGACCTTACCCTCGGGGACCTGTGGCCCGTCCACAGGAACCTGCTTGTCAGGACTTCACTGCCCTTAGACCGCGTCCTCCCCCTCCGAGGGACTATCCCCCTCGACCCCAGGCTCCAGCCCCGGCCCCTCGGCCTCAGCAGCCCACCATTCCTACCCGACCCCAGCTTCCACCACCCCCGGCCCGTCGTGATGACAAGGGAAAGGGGCCGATGACTGGTGGAGCACCTCAGGGCACTGGGTCCCGTCATGAGTGTTATAGGTGCGGAGGGGTTGGTCCTTATGCTGTTAGTTGTCCTACTCGATCCTCTTTGGTCATCGGAGATTCTTCGACTGGTGAGCTCGCACATGGTGTCGTATCCGTCAGTTATGAGGCTGACCAGGAGCTCGCGGAGGAATTCTTTGATGAGCTACTTGAGGGTGAGCAACTAGATGTCAAGGGCACACAGTGCCAGGATGACGTCCAGCTGGGTGTTGTCAGGTGTATCTTGACCCAGCCGTTGGTGAGTGATGACTGGCGTCGCACCACCATTTTTTATACCTTTTGTAGGCTGGGTGGGAAAGCCTACAAGGTGATCATAGATAGTGGGAGCTATATTAACGCTATCTCTACGGGTACTGTGACTCGCTTAGGGTTGACCCCCGTGGACCACCCTTCCCCTTATCGCGTGTCATGGGTAGATTCCACCTCTATCCCAGTAAGGCAGCGATGTATGGTGCCATTACAGTTCCATGCCTACCAGGATGGGATCTGGTGTGATGTGTTGCCTATGGAGGTAGGCAGTATTATCCTGGGAAAGCCCTGGTTATTTGATCGGGATGCTACCCTCCATGGCCGGTCAAACACATGCACATTCGACCATAATGGCCAACGGATTACCCTTCACCCGTCCCAGCCGAGGAGTCCATCCATCCGGGGTCCCACTAGGCCTAGTACCCCGACTCCTACTATTCCAGGGCCCAGTACCCCATTGCCAGCTCAGGCTACGACCTTGCCTCCGGATGTCCCCGCCCTGAGTGTTCCTCCGACTAGGAGGTTGATGCTAGTCAGCTCCCGGGAGTTGGAGCGTGACTTTGTTAGAGGGGACCCTATTTTTGCCATTATAGTCCGAGAGGTGGTTGGAGAGACGGAGAGTGATCTCCCATCTGATGTTGCTGATGTCCTTCGGGAGTTTACTGATGTATTTCCTGATGATTTACCCGAGGGTCTTCCACCCATGCGGGACATTCAGCATGCTATTGACCTGATTCCGGGGTCCTCATTGCCCAATTTGCCACATTATAGGATGAGCCCCGCTGATCACGTTGAGCTTCAGCGTTAAGTTGAGGAGTTGATGACGAGGGGATCTCTTCGTGAGAGCATGAGTCCATGTGCCATCCCTGCCTTGCTTGCCCCTAAGAAGGACAGTACTTGGAGGATGTGCGTCGACAGCCGTGCAATCAATAAGATCACGGCAAAGTATAGATTTCCCATTCCCCGCTTAGATGATATGCTCGATATGATGGTGGGAGCCACTATGTTTTCCAAGATTGATCTGAAGAGTGGCTATCACCAGGTGAGGATCAGGCCCGGTGATGAGTGGAAGACGACCTTTAAGACCAAAGATGGTCTTTATGAGTGGCTGGTCATGCCCTTTGGGATGACCAATGCTCCCAGCACTTTTATGCGGCTGATGACTCAGGTCCTTCGACCTTTGATTGGAGTCTTTGTGGTGGTATATTTTGATGATATCCTTATTTATAGTCACACTTGGGAGGCCCACTTAGACCATCTACGGCAGGTCTGTCTTATTCTGAGGAGAGAGAGTCTTTATGCCAACCCTAAGAAATGCGCTTTCATGACTAGTCAGGTCACATTCTTGGGGTTTATCGTGTCTAGCGAGGGAGTCTCCGCTGACCCGGAGAAGGTCAGGGCCATAGTGGAGTGGCCCGAACCTTGTACTCTTCATGATGTCCGCAGCTTTCACGGACTGGCGACCTTCTATCGCCGCTTTATTCGAGGCTTCAGCTCTATCACGGCCCCAATTACAGATTGCATCCGAAAGGGGACGTTTGAGTGGACGAAGGCCGCCTCAGCCGCATTTGGGCTCCTCAAGGAGCGCATGACCCAAGCACCTATTCTTAGACTTCCTGATTTCACGAAGGTGTTTGAGGTCTCTTGTGATGCCTCCGGGGTTGGTATTGGTGGTGTTCTGAGTCAGGAGACCCACCCCATTGCATACTTCAGTGAGAAATTGAGCGATGCTAAACTGCGTTATTCTACGTATGATAAAGAGTTTTACGTAGTTGTGCAGGCCCTTCGGCATTGGAGACATTACTTGTTGCACCAGGAGTTTGTCCTATTTTCTGATCATGAGGCACTCAAGTATCTCCATGCCCAGAAAAAGCTCAATTCTCGTCACAGTCGCTGGGTGGAGTTCCTTCAGGATTATACCTTTGTGCTGAAGCACAAGGCCGGTGCGGAGAACCGGATGGCCGACGCTCTGAGCCGTCGCGCTTATCTTTTGACCACCATGAGTGTAGAGGTGGTAGGGATGGATAGGATGAAGGAGGCATATGCCGATTGTCCGGACTTTGGTCCGATTTATACCACCCTCCAGTTGGGGCCATCCCAAGAGCACATTGATTATATGTTGCAGGATGGTTATCTCTTTCGTGGGAGTCGCTTGTGTGTTCCACGGACTTCCGTTCGTGACTTCCTCACTTGGGAGATGCATGCGGGAGGTCTAGCCGGCCACTTCGGTCGGAATAAGACCATCGAGGCAGTCGAGCATCATTTTTATTGGCCTAGTTTGAAGCGTGACGTTGCTCGCATTGTGGCCCAGTGTCGTACCTGCACTATGGCCAAAATGAGGAAGCAGGTTTCAGGTCCTTATACTCCTCTTCCTGTGCCTGATAGGCCGTGGCAGGATATCAGCATGGATTTTGTTTTGGGGTTGCCACGGACCGCCCGCAAGCATGATTCAATTTTTGTGGTGGTTGATAGATTTTCGAAGATGGCCCTCTTCATTCCTTGTTCAAAGACTTCAGATGCCTCTAGGGTTGCTCGATTGTTCTTCTCTAGTGTAGTGAGCCGATTTAGGCTTCCTAAGTCCATTGTGTCCGATCGAGATGTCTGATTCACTAGCTACTTTTGGAAGACCCTTTGGCATTTGATGGGCACTCAGCTCAAATTCTCCACAGCTTACCACCCCCAGACTGACGGGCAGACTGAGGTAGTCAATAGAAGTTTGGGGAACCTCTTGAGATGTTTGGTTAGGGAACGCGAGAGGGACTGGGATTCGGTTTTGCCACTTGCCGAGTTTGCATATAATGACTCAGTCAATAGGTCCACAGGAATGAGTCCTTTTGAGGTTGTTACAGGATATAGACCTAGGAAGCCAGTGGATCTTGTTCCCTTACCCATGCATGCTAGAGTGTCGCAGTCTGCAGAGTCGTTTGCCGAGCATGTTAGGGGTTTGCATGATGGTATTCGTCGCCATATAGAGACCAGCAACGCGCGATATAAAGAATTGGCTGACGCTCATAGACACCCCTGTGAGTTCCGGGAGGGAGATTATGTCATGATCCGGGTCAGACCGAAACGGTTTCCTTCTGGAGCTGTGAAGAAACTACAGGCTCGTGGTGCTGGCCCCTTTAGAGTAGTGAAGCGAGTTGGATCCAGTGCATATGTTGTTGACTTACCGGATGACTACGGTATCAGTTCCACATTCAATGTCTCGGACTTAGTCGCATATAGGGACCCGGCAGTGATCCCTAGTGAGTTGTTTGGGCCTTCTCCACCCTTTGTGAGTGAGCCCTCCCCTGAGAGTCCACTTCTAACCCTATCACCTCAGCAGCGTGAGCGGATAGAGTCTATACTGGATGAGCAGGTGACCACCACCAGGAGTGGCACGTATCACCGCTACTTGGTGCGTTGGAGGGGACGGCCCGCGTCCGATGATGCATGGATCTCCCGGGCAGAGCTGGAGAGGTTAGATCCAGACTTGCTAGAGCGGTACCAGAGCGACAGAGACCCTTACTCGACAGGGTCGAGTTCTTCCCACCCGGGGAGAATTGGTGAGGACAGCAGAGCAAGAATACGGCTCCACTCAGAGAGTCGTCGGTACCGGACACGCAGCACGACTCAGTCGACACCGACCTCATTGTGGCTGGGGGACAGTCTGGAGTCCGCCCCGGAGCTTTGACACTTTAGTACGTATTTTTATACGTATTTGTATTTTGTACGTATTTGGGTCGTATTTGTATTTTGTACGTATTTGGGTCATATTTGTATTTTGTACGTACTTGGTCGTATTTGTATTTTGTACATACTTGGTCGTATTTTGTATTGTGTACGTCTTAGGTGTGTCTTTGGCATGTATTTGGGTTTGCATCATTTTGGGATTTCAAATTTCAAATGGGTTCGAATTCAAACTCCAAAGAGGGAGAATGGAGCCCATAGAATT
The DNA here is from genome assembly GCA_022559845.1 of Amorphophallus konjac. Lineage (NCBI taxonomy): Eukaryota > Viridiplantae > Streptophyta > Magnoliopsida > Alismatales > Araceae > Amorphophallus > Amorphophallus konjac. The sequence goes on from CM040126.1 coordinate 231,681,983, forward strand.
TAAATTTCAAATGGGTCAAACACAAACTCCAAGGAGCAATGATGGAGCCCATAGAATTTAAATTTCAAATGGGTTCCAAACCCAAACTCCAAGGAGCAATGATGGAGCCCATAGAATTTAAATTTCAAATGGGTTCCAAATCCAAACTCCAAGGAGCAATGATGGAGCCCATAGAATTTAAATTTCAAAGGGATTCAAATTCAAACTCTAAGGAGGGAAGGTGGAGTCCAAACTCTATATATTATCATGTACTCCCCCTCTTGAGGGACTTGATGAATGAATGAATGAAAAATGAGTTTTGGCCAAGAGCATTTTCTTCTTCTTCCTCCCCTCTAGGGTGTGACACCCTCTATCTCTCCTCCCTCTCTTCCTCTTCCCTTGGGAGCAACTCCTAAGGTCTATTACAGGTTTCTTGGATGCTCCACAGGTGGGAGGTGACCTCCCCATCTTCTGCTCAAGCCGGGAGTCCCATTGATCAAGGTTTTGTAACAAGCTTGGAGGAGATGGCCCTTGCTGTCCTGCGCCCAGATCTGGTCGTTTGTCTGCAGAAATGAGTCCGGAAGATCAGGTCGGCACCCTCCTTTCCCATCACCAAACCCCATTGAACCCTTCTAAACTTTTCTTCATCCCCCTGTCCCCCACGTCCCCTGAAAACCTCATAGCCAAATTCGTCTAGTAGCGAAAGTTGTCTTCATAGCCCTTTTCCTTGCGCAGGCTGTCTCTGTGCAGACCTGTAGTAACCCAGAACCTAAAAGATCACATTGGGACGCCCTCTTCCCGACCTCTGATCACATAGACCCCTTCTTCACTTCTCTTCCCCTACATGTCCCCTACCTCTCCTGAAAATCCCACTTTCAATCTCTATCGGGAAGAAAACTTCTATTTGGACCCATTTTGGTCGCGCAGACTGCTCCTGTGCAGTCCTGCCGCGACAGTGACAAAGCTCCTCCAAAGGAACGTTCCTCTATACATCTTAAAATGACCTGAGATTTTCAGCATTGCTTCACCACGTCCAAAATCATTCCCTAGAATTTTATTGCAAGTGTCTGAGCCCTCTTTCCCTACTTATCCCATCCACCTTCATAGCTCTCAGTTCTAACTGCACTGGACTGCAGAACTGAACCCCATCTGTTTTCACTTTTCACGCCAAAAACCTCCACTACGCACTACCCCACCACTGCTACCCAGTCATCCCACGACCCTCACCTATCCACCAGAGAAAACCCCGCCCAATTTGCCATCCGAAGGACCCGTTTCAAGCCCAATCTTCGACCTGTGGTCCTGCTGCCAGAGGACAGACCAGAACATGTAGGGCCGGTTGCAAAATTCGCAACATCGCCTTCGGTACTCCGTTGCAGTCGCCACTTCACCGGTGTCCCTGGGACACCCCCACCAGCGCCTACGCTGAGTTTCGTGACCAACGGACGAGCAGAAGGTCACGTGCCAGGGTCTTCATCCAGCTGCTCTCCTATGGCGCGCAGGCCGGCTAGCAGCCTGCCCCCCGCTCGCGACCACTCCGGAGGTTCCAGCCGGCGTCATCAGCTTCCCTCGTCTTACAGGTGGCTCGCCATTCCCCACAGCGTGCTACCAGGGACATTGGCGCCTTCCTCCGCCTCCGTGACGTGCCCCTCTTGCTGCTGGTCCCAGTTCGTACCGACTTGCGGCAGCTCGCGTACGACGAGGTTCACCGATCCGGCACCCGTCACCCCACGTTGCACGACCCCCGGGTCCCGCTGTGTAGCCTTTTACCTCCCTGCGAGGAGTGGGCTGTGTTTGGTTGTACTCATTCAGCATTGTACCGGGGATCGTGTGACTTGGCCGGGCTTCTTCCCCACGCCCCGAGCGTGGAGGTATGCGTCCACTTCTTTGCCTGGTTAGCTTGCTCTTTTAGTATTTTCTCTTGATGCCGCTGCTTGTGTGCGTAGTAGGTTCTTAGCCAGTTCATTTCCTTTATTCATTGCCGTGGTGAGAGAGTGTGACCGTCCCGTGACTCATCCGAGTCGCGAGTGTGGAGTCTAATCACCCTAGACCCTGCCGGTTTGTCAACCGTGCGGATCCGTGCGCTTCCCTCATAGGGGTGCTTGCGAGCTTGAATTCTTGTTAGTTGACATAGTTCCTCTCTTGGGAACATTAGGTGTTGAGTCTACGCCGTTCAATCCATCGTAAAGTTGTTGGTCTTAGTTGTCCATTTAGTCGCGTCTTCACATAGAGTCCCAGTTCTCCTAGCGTTCCGCATCAAATTGTTGTATGCATCACGAGTTTGATGAGCATTTTATGGGTATGCTTGTGCATGCATCACACTGAAGAAGGTCAGTGCAATTTTTATCTCGGTGCAAACCTTGCATACTTATATAGCATAGTCAGTGGATGTTTTACTTCAGTGCATATGTGCACTCGGTGCAATGTTGGTCGTGAACACATCATACTTAGGTCGGTGCATTCCCTTGGCTGTCTCATACACATAAGGGGTCAGTGTATTTTAATGCAGCATGCGCGTTTAGGCTCGTGCATTCCTTGTCTTTGCATCTCACCTTTCAAGGTCGATGCAAGTCTTTAGGTCCGTGCAATACTTGCACAGCACGCACTGTTTAATCTTGTCATTTAGTGTCTGTGCTTTCTTCTCCACCATCTCGGTACAAGTTCTGTCTTGCATTTTTCCTTTGTCCGTATACTCTTCTCTATCATCTCGGTGCAACTCGTGTCTGGACCGCAAATCCAACTCGGTGCATCTACTGTGTTACGCATTTTTTTTTAAGAGTCAGTGCACAGTTCTCCCTAGACATCTCTAGAGTCATTGCATATCTTTGGTCCTTCTTTTTTTCTTTGACTCGGTGCATAGTCTTCTTCTTGTGCCTCTTGGATTCATGTCCATGCACATCAGCTGCACGGGTGGTCACTAAGATTTGGGCATATGGTGTCATGCATATTTGTAAGTCAATATGGTGTCATGCATATTTGTAAGTCAATACATTTCCCACGTCTGGTTTTATCAACTCAGTGCATGCTATGTTTACTCTATCATTACCTCAGTGCAAACTGTGCTAAGTGCTTGACTAAGTGCCTTGCGTTTTCTAACAGAGTTTCTCTCCGAGGAGGGGCACGTGATCCAAGGCAGATCGACCTCTGAAAGAGTGCCACGAAGAAGGCTACAACGCTTAGATGGTGACACGTGACTGAGAGCCTTCTGGAAGCTGTTTGGGCAAGAGTTCACCCTCCACACGCCTAGGGCGTGAGCATGGGATTCAGAGACAGAAGATATATATATATATATATATATCTGATGCGAAGAAAGAAGTAGAAAAAAAAAGAGAGGGAGAGCAGTAGAAGAAGAGAGTCTCAGTGAAGAAAAAGAAGAGGGTGTTGTTGACACCCGTTTTATGACTAATAAGTTGAGTCAGCTCTTTGTTCATTCTATATGATGCTCCGAGTTGTTCTCTATCATTGAGCCTTCTTGATCAATTTAAGGCTTATTTTTGTCTTGACTCCTTGGTTGGGCCTAACTCCTTGTGGCTTTTCGTTGGATGAAGCTTGGCAAGCTTTCATTTCATTTGAATCCTTATTGTCTCTAACGGTCCTATGTAGGCGCGTTACGCTTCTCTGACGCATTGGTCCACGACCGTTACATCTTGAAGAGTCCTAAAGCTAAGGCTTTCTTTCCAATGCTTATTCTTTTGGTATCCGTTGAATGTGGCGGTTTATCGTGCGACCGTTAATCTCATTGTGACGCATCTTCATTTGACCGTTACATCCTTCAAGAGTCCAATTGTTGAAAACTTCTCCCGGTGATCTTATCTTCTTGAGGGATAAGGTTGTGTGACGGTCTCTTAATGGAGCGTTACATGCTTGTGGCGGTCTATTGTGCAGCCGTTACATCAAGCAGAGAGTCCTGACAGGTCTGCTCTTCTTTTGCTACTCCGTGGTCGAATTAAGAGTTTGATCTTGTGATTTCTCTTCCAAATCTGATCCTCAGAATCTTCTGTTTGTTTCTATGGACTCTTGGAAGTATTATCTTCAAGAGTTTGCTAAGAATCATCCTCCTTTCTAGCTGGATTATCCTCAATTCGAACCTAGACTTTGAGGGACTATAAATAGAACCCTTGACTTCATGGCTTGAAGAGGAGAAATCTGGAGTTTGCGTCGAAGTGCTGCCGCATTCTGGAGCTACATCCTACCAAAGAGCATTGATTCTCACATCCATCTGCATCACAGTCAAGGGAGTATTTGGTTTTTTCAAGTGTTTAAGTTTAATCATTGGCATACTTGTGTTCTTTCTTTTCCTTTTCATCATAGCATTGTCCCACTCCTTCTTCCACGTTCTTCCACTTATTTCAATCATTTAAACATCCTTCCTATATTTTAAAACTCCCAGAGGGGTTAAAAAACCAACTCCCAGTATTCACCTTTCCTTTTGCATGCTATTAAGTTCATTGGGTTATTGATACTACGCTTGATTGAAAGGCTAATTTGGGGTCATTTTTCTCGTGTTCCGCATTCTTTGGCAGGTTTACAGGGTTCATAAGGCGAGGCCCAAGCTTTCTGGCCAGCTGGAAAGTTTAGAGTTTGAAGGATCCACAAGCTTGTTCTGCAGACACTCTGACGGTCTTCATCAGACGCGTCAGGTTCCTCTAGCGGTTTATCGGGCGACCGTCACACTCTCTGTGACGCGTAGGTTCTGGACCGTCACATTCAACAGAGCTGTAGTTTCCTATTGGTTTCTCTCTCCCGTGGGCGGGTGCATCATCCTCCTATTCCAAGGTATTTATCAGGTCTTTGGCTTGTATTTACTTTGGTGGCGATCACGTTCTTTCTTAGTATTGGGCATTAGCTTTCTCTCTCTCATATCTCTTATTTACTCTTGCTTGCTCCACCTCTACGGTGTGTTTTTCTTTATTCTTTATTCCACGCCCTGGCGTGTGTTTTTCTTTATTTGCTTAGCTTAGTCTTGATTGAGATAGCATGCCCATGCTAGAGCTTATGCTGGTTGCCTAGGTTCATGGTTCACATGTTCATAGGTTGATTGACTTTATCACTTGGCTCATATTTCTATTTAGCCGGCATCATAACCCATCTTGCAAAAGAAGGGACATATAAAAAAACCAACAGATAATTTTTTGGCGATCACGGTGGGACAGCTTGTGCCAATCGTGTTTTGATCTCTGTTAAATCTACCATCATTTCCTTGCTTTGGTTTTCCCCAGATTTTCCTTTTATTTCCTGTTGTTTCTGGTTCCCTGGCTCCTCTGACGGTCCTGTGTTCCTGTGTTACACTGCTTCTGACGGTCTGGCCTTCGACCGTCACATTCTTCTGATGCAGGGGTTATAGGCCATTACATACTCCAGATAGGTACGTATCCCGAGGTGCATTTTATTCCTACAGTTTCTGCTGTGATCTTTGTACTTGGGTGTTATCTGGTCTCCTCCCTGGTTGGTCCATTTATTCACATCATTGTGTGCATAGTTGATTGTTAGATTTTAGGCTATAACTTGCATGCACTCCGGTGCACATAGGTTCATGCATATCTTCATACATTAGATTGCATTTTTTTACCTTGGTGTGCGGACCTCTCGTCTCTATATTCCTTGGGGACGACCAGGAAATCACCCCAGGGACCTCCATAAGTCCCCGCGAGCCGTGGATTCCCACATGGACGCCGGGCCGGTTGTACCTTTCCCACCCCGTGTCTAGGGTTGCATAAGTGAAGGAGTAAACATTGAAAGTCAAACCAAGCCTTATACCCCTCTCCTATGAGGAACCTATTGTTGAGAACACATTTTAATCAATTCACTAAAGTTCCAAAGGAGAAAACCATAAAATATTGTTCCATCATCTTAAAACAACTTGGTTGACTTTGAGTGTTTTCATTCTTTTTTCGCTCACATCTTTGAAAGTCATCTTAGTTTGGTCACTTATTGTGTGATTGTGGTGTGTTGTTTGCATCTTGTTAAGGTTGTACGTTGCATGTGGAGTCACCTCCATACGTTAGAAGCTTCATCACCCGGGGGCGAGTCCCTCTCCTCATCCTATTTTAACCCACTCTTCGAATCTACTATGGCTTCCTTTGATCCTCCCCGTTCCCAAGAGGAGTCTCTCCCTCAAGGGCTTCTAGAGGATCCCTCTAGGGTTGTCTCGTTCCAGCCTAGGGAGGGGCCCATTCCTCCCTCATCTTCCATCCCTATGCAGAGTTCTCCATCCACTCAAAATCCTCTTCTTCCTTCCGCCAATTCTGTCCTTCAGATGATGGCTCAATTAGACCCGGCCTAGCTTCAGGCAGTCTATCAGGCTATGCAGGGGTCCAACTCCCCGCCTTCCCCAATTATGCAAGGCCAGTCCAATCCTTCCGTTGCTCAGCCTAGAGCCGATGGGCCCACTGTCCAGCCCATTGATCTCACTCTGGTCCAACCTAGGACCCTCAGGTTCTCCAATCTCGAGATGGGCCAGTCTTCGGGTTCGACCCAGCAAGCTTTTGATAAAGGTAACACCATTGTTCCTCCTTCTTTCCCATCAGATCATCACATGTCAGGCCCAGCTATGCCACAGATTCTAGTTAGCCCGAATGATTTCATGTGCCATCAACAAGGGGCAGCCCAAGTCCCCGCCAATATGGGTCATCCTTCGATCCCGTATCCTTCCTATGGGCTGCCCCTTCCATCTACTTACCCTTCCGTTCCTCAAAATACATCTTTCACTGTCCCTGCTCCCTCCCGAGAGTAGGAGTTGCTTGATAAGTGGGCCGCCATGCAGCAGCAACTCGACTTCCTTCAAAAGTGGGTTGGCCCTCAATCTTTGGCAGACGTTCCAGTTCCCAGCTTCCAAAACATCCGGTTCCCTCCACAGTCCGAGCTCCCCAACTATAGAAAGTATGATGGGAATGGCAATCCCTTTATTCATGTGAGGGACTTCTTGTACGAGTCGGCGCAGTTTCAATATGATGATTGCCTTATGGTATATCTGTTCCGCCGATCGCTAGATGGTGTTACACTGGAATGGTTCTATTCTCTGCCACTAGAAGATGCTGAAAGTTTCAAGACAGTGAAAGATAAGTTCATCCAGCGGTTCCAAGATAGAGTCGGCCCGGAATATTCATTTACAGATCTGGTGGTCGAGAAAATGAAACCAGATGAGGAGTTCGCTACTTACGCAAATAGATGGAGGAAAATGACCGCTAGAGTGCCCGGCCACATCCCGGAGGAAGAGAAGGTCAAGCTGCTTATTTCTAATGCCACTCCGACCTTCTGCAACATTCTAGCTATGAATGATATAGCCAACATGCATCAACTTTATAGCTGAGCACGCTTTATTCAGACTCAGTTCAAAGATTCCCCCATACACTCACTCTTTGAAAACCAAAAGCCAAAATACCACAAGAAACCTCAAGGGCCTGTTACCGAGGGAGTTCAGACCAATGAACAAGTCCAAGCCGTTACCTTTCCCTTCCAAGCTGCACCCTTCCACTTTCCGCAAAACCCCCGCACTCCTCAAAACCCCGTGCCACAAAACTTTCTACCCAATCCACAAAACTTTCAAAACCCTCCGCCTTCCTTCACTACTCCACAAAACACCTTTGCCGCTCCGCAGCAACCTCCGCAGCCCTCGCAATACCATAATGTCCCTCCACCCAATGGCTACAACAACAAGCGCCCGACTCCTAAAAGGGCACAGTACCCACCCTTGCCAGAAACCCTCACGGATATATTCTCAGCTCTCATGTCAATTAATGCTATACAACTCCCTCCGGAACGGCCCAACTGGAACCCGGCCATTGATCAGACAAAGTATTGTATGTTCCACAGGCAGCCGGGACATACTATTGAAGGATGCTTCCAGTTCCGAGACTTGGTGTATGACCTCCATGAAGGACAGAGGATTAATTGGGCCGAAATGCATAGGGCCATCACGGAAATTAAAGAGAAGAGAAGGCAGCCGCCGAGGCAGCAAGTGCAGCAGCAACAAGCACCGCAGCCACAGCAGCAGCCACAGCCACAGCAACAGCAACCGCAGCCGGTTCAAGACTTGGGAATTCACCAAAACCTGATGCCGAACCATCCTCCCGCTCCGCAACCTCAGCCGCCGGCACCAGCTCATGTCAATGTTGTCCAACCCCCGGCCCCTAATGTCGGGTGGTCCTTTGACGACGACAGCACCACACCTCAAGTAATGGCCCTTCACCACAGCCCCCACAATCCCTCCGCCTCCCCTATCATCTTACCTACACGTCAAACCCCTTCCTTTGTTATTCCATTTACCCCCACTCCAGTAAATGCACCACTATCTACACCTCCATCGTCGGTTACCCCCACTACCATCATTACCCCTTCATCCACCTCTTCACTCATTACCGCACCTTTGCTAGCTTTCCCTCCACCTATATCGGCACCCATCGTCACTTCCCCGCCTACCATTAATCCCTCATCCATTATCCGTCCACCGTCGCTCATCATCTCCACCAACGCCATTTCTCACCCGATCATTTCTCCCACACAATCCACTCCACTCATCCAACCCACCGGGCCAATCTTACCGCCTGCCAATGCCGGGCCGGCACAAAACCTTGCCTTAAGGAGCGGGCGTTTGTTCCATCGTAACTATCCATCCACTTCTAATCCCCAGTCTTCCCAGCCGGCTGCCGAGCAGGAAGAGACTGAGCCACTGTCGGGAACCCAATATGATATGCTACATCATTTGGATAGGGTACCCGCCAAGATATCTGTACTGGAGCTTATTAAGAGATCTACCCTTCACCAGGATGCACTAAGAAATTTTCTTCAGAAGGTGATGGTTAGTGAAGATATGGCAGTTGACAGCTTACCTACCGCACTGGCAACAATCTCCAAGGGGCCCGCTATTACCTTCTCTGAAACCGAGCTAGCACCTCCAGAAGCTCGGCAAATGCCGCTTTGCATCACTATTACTTTGAACAAGGTCAGTATTGACGTGGCATTAGTTGATACAGGAGCATCTATCAATGTATGTCCACTCAGCACTCTCAGGGGCTTGTAATATATCAGAAGAACTTCTACGCCCGACCCCCATGACTATAGCTGCATATGACAATTCAAGAAGAGCATGTCACGGGGTGATCACCATTCAAGCTGAGCTGGGGCCTCTTACTATGCCTGTTGAATTTTATGTACTAGACATTGACCCTATGTTCAAGGCTATCTTGGGTCGTCCGTGGATTGACACTCTCAGTGCCGTACCGTCCACCGCGCATCAATGTCTTAAATTCCCTTTTCAAGGGAGGGTGGTCAAGATCAAGAGCTTATCCACGATCCAGTCTGTGAAAGCCATTTCAGAGAAAATTCTGCCCACATTGTGGCCCAGCAGCCGGCCCGTCATTTCTGTGCTGGATCTAGATTTCCCTTGGGCATATGCACCTCGCAAGCCGTCTCTACCCCCGTTAATGTCAAGGTGAAACCCCAGATACGAGATTCCAAAGACTGGGACATCATATTAAAGCTGGGTTACCAACCGGGGAGAGGTCTCGGTGAACAATTACAGGGGCGTACTAAGCCAGTGCCCAAAGGGAGAAAGATGAGTAGGCGGGGTCTCGGTTATCGAGAGTCTGCGTTATCAATTTTGGGCGACTCAGGGCCACTTACCTGGGACTATCGTCAACACTTTGTTAAAGGTCCTCTTCAGCCAGGTACCCTAAATTCACACCCAGTACAGTCAGAAAGAAAGGATGCAGCGTGCACAATTGCCGGGCCACCTCTCCTACCAAAAGGGCCTATTGATGATATGATAGATCTCAGCCGGTCATTTGCCAGAACGTTCAGCGAATCGGATGGCCATGGTCAGAGGAGGAATCAAGAAACCCGGCTCGTCCAGTGGAGGCCGAAGAAACCAGCTGATTATCTGCAAGAAAAGGGGAGCTCACCCGCTATCATTTCTTGGTCTCCCTCCCGTCTCACATCTCTCTTTCAATTATTGGAACCCATTCCTCGTTCTCCCCCTGTGATGGTCGACCCGTACTTTACGGAGGGACCACCTGAAATCTTGTTTGTTCCATGTGCATGTGGGCGCTGCCCACCCATTAATCTCTCAACTCTATTCACTCCTCCGTCCTCCACCACCCCACTCCACGAGATGTGGTTTCGATCCTCTGATCCATTCTTCGATTGTATCTTCCCCGAGTTGTTCCCCATGCAACTCCCGCCTCCTCCCTCCTGCTGTATGATCTCCACTATTCTCCAAAAAAAATGTCAAATTTGAAATGGAGATTTCGGTGGAAGATTATGCTACCTTGTCTCCATCCTCCTCCCAGGGGCACGAGTCCCCTACTCCTTCCTTTCCACTAGATTTTCTTTCTCCTAGGTTAGGCGTAGGGTCCGTCGAGTCTAGGGAAGTAGAGTTAGTTAGAACTAGAGAACAAGGGTCCTCCTCTAGGTCGTCCAATCCTTCCAAGTCTGAGTCGCACTTGCTCGCGCGTCAATCCATCCATGATAGGTTCTTGCAGGATCTAGCTCAGCGATGTCATGCTCTTTTGAAATGTCCAGAATTTGTTGCTACAGCAATCATGATTGAAGATGAGGAGGAAGTAGAAGGGGTGTGGAGCGACGACGGATTGGGCGTTTATAAATCCTGATGAGAAGGACTCGATTGATGATGAGGACAGCAATGTAGATGACACTGCCGATCTGTACGCGCAAGGACTAAAGAGATTCGACGAGCCGTCGTCGGCAGTGGATGAACCTACAAAGGAAATAAACTTGGGAACTGAAGAAGACCCAAGGCCCATCATTATTGCCGCTAATCTCCCTCCGCAAGTAGAGGAAGATTTGATTAAGGTTTTGAGGGAGTATAGCGATTCCTTCGCCTGGTCTTATGAGGACATGCCAGGTCTTGACCCCTCTTTAGTGGAACACTGACTCGTGCTTAAACCAGGGGCAACACCTGTGAAACAACGGTCGAGAAGATTTCACCCCCACATGGCCTTGAGAATTAAGGAAGAGGTCGACAAGTTATATAAGGCCAAGTTCATTAGAGTTGTCCTATATCCTCAGTGGGTGGCAAATATAGTCCCTGTTATCAAGAAGGATGGAAAGGTGCGTATTTGCATTGATTTCAGGGATCTGAACAAAGCATGTCCCAAAGATGACTTTCCGCTGCCTCACATAGATGTCCTGGTAGATAACACCACCGGGTACGAAGCTTTATCATTCATGGATAGTTACTCAGGTTATAATCAGATTCATCTCGCTCCGGAAGATCAAGAGAAAACCTCCTTTACCACGCCCTAGGGCACGTACTATTACGTGGTTATGTCGTTCGGTCTGAAGAACACAGGTGCCACTTATTAAAGGGCGATGATGGCTATTTTCCACGACATGATGCATATCTATATAGAAGCTTACGTGGACGACATCTTGGTGAAGTCGAGAACTAAAGAAGAACACCCCTCTATTCTGGCTAAGGTGCTGCAAAGAGCTAGGGAGTACAAGCTTAAAATGAATCTGAAGAAGTGTGTTTTCGGAGTCTCTTCAGGGAAGCTGCTAGGCTTTATAGTTAGCAAACGGGGGATCTAGATTGATCCTAACAAAGCAAAGGCCGTCATGGACATGCCTCCGCCAAAGAACATCACGGAACTTCGAGGACTGATTGGAAGATTGCAATTCATCAGAAGATTCATATCCCAACATTCTCAGAGGTGCCGCCCGTTTTATGAATTGCTAAAGGCGGGGGTCAAATTTGAATGGAATCAAGATTGTCAAAAGGCCTATGAGCCACCTAAAGGTTTATTTATCCAATCCCCCGGTTCTGCAACCTCCTGTCCTTGGGAAACCCCTAATCCTATACATCTCGGTCATTGAGGACTCCCTAGGGGTGGTCTTAGCACAAGTAGATGATGAAGGGAAAGAGCGGGCAACTTATTACCTCTCTAGGTTGTTCAACCCAGCCGAGGCTAGATACACCGCTATGGAGAAGACTTGTGCCGCCTTAGTGTGGGTAGCTCAGAAGCTCAAACACTACTTTCTTGCCCATCCGGTTAGGTTGATCTCTAGAATGGACCCGATTCGCTATCTCTTAGAAAAACCCATCCTTTCTAGTAGGTTAGCTGGCTGGCAGAGCTTCCTCTCTCAGTTCGATATCACATTTGTTGTTCAGAAGGCAGTCAAAGGATATGCCATTGCTGAGCATCTTGCCCATCTCCCCGTTCCTCACACTGATTCGATTCAGGACGACTTCCCTGATGAGCATCTCTTTGCCCTCACTCATCATCCCTTCTGGTCTCTGCACTTTGATGGTGCACTCAACTCTCGGGGCCGAGGGGTAGGCGCTGTTCTGCTCACTCCAGAGGGAGTGACGATTCCCTTTGCCTATCAACTCCGATTTCCTGCTACCAACAATATCGTCGAGTATGAGGCTCTCCTAGCCGGATTGAAGCATGCCTACCTTCTAGGCGCGCGTTATTTGAATATCATAGGGAACTCTCAGCTCATCTTGCGGCAAGTTCTATCCACTTACCGCACTCGTGACCCCAAGCTTAAGCTATATCAAGATTTGGTCACGCTCCTTGCTAGGTAATTTCGTAAATTGATCTACATCCACACTCCTAGGTCTCAGAACATTCTAGCTGATGCTTTAGCTTCACTTGCTTCCACTTTATCCTTCCCTCTCAGTCGGAATACTGAGACTATCATCGTTCAGAGATTGGACGCACCCTCTCTTCAAGATCCTTGGTATGACAACCTTAGGAAGACTGTGGAGGCGAGGGCTGAGAAAGAAGAGTTGAAGGAAGTATCTTTGATGGAATTAGAAGAGATTCTGGAGGAAGAAGAATTGCCCTGGTATCATGAGATTGAGTTATTTTGCAAAGATGGATTGTTCCCAGAAGGGGCAAATGCTGAGCAGCGCAAGTCAATAAGGAGAGCCGCCTCAAGGTATAATATTGTCGCAAGAGAGCTATACAGGCGCGCTACTAATGGGATGCTCATGAGATGTTTGGACGATGATGAAGCTTGGAAGGTGGCCGAAGCAGCCCATTCTAGCGAATGTGGAGGTCATGTTAACGGCCAGTCTCTAGCGAAGAAGATCCTTAGGCCAGGCTACTATTGGCCCACTCTAGAGGAAGATTATTCCCTCTACGTCCGGAGGTGTCTTAAGTGCCAACTCCACGCTGATAAAATTCATGCTCCAGCTTCATCCTTACATCCTCTTTCCGCTCCTTGGCCATTCTCTATGTGGGCTTTCGACGTCATCGGCCCACTCGGTGATCCCAACTCTCAGATCAAGCAGAAATCCTTTATCCTTACCGCCACTGAGTATTTCACCAAGTGGGCTGAAGTAGAGGCGTACGCGGAGATCAAAGCTACCACGGTGTGCCGCTTCATCATGAGGAATATCATCTCGTGGTTCGGAGTGCCAAGCAGCATCATCACCGACAACGGACCCCAGTTCGTCTCTCAAGAGCTCAAGGACCTATGTAAGAAGTTCAATATTACATTGCATCATTCATCTCCATATTATCCTCAAGGCAACAGACAAGCTGAAGCCACTAACAAAACCCTTCTTAAAATCATAAAGAAAACATGCGAATCTCATAAGTTTTTCGATTGGCCAGAAAGATTAGTGGAGGCTCTATGGGCTTACCGCACCTCCGTCCGTACTCCCACGGGACAAACTCCCTATGCTCTTACCTATGGGATGGAGGCGGTGCTCCCATATGAGATCCTGATTCCCTCCCTACGAGTACAGCTCGACCAGGAACTTAATCTCGATGAACGTCGAGAGGCGTTGCTCATCCAACTGGAACTCTTAGACGAGAAGAGGATGAACGCGGCCGATCACATATCCGTTTATTAAAAGAGAGTTTCGTGTTATTTTCAAAAGAAGGTAATTGAACGCAAATTTCAAAAAGGTGATATGGTTTTGAAACGCAAATTCATTCGGTCTGCAGGTCCTAGGTCTAAATTACAACCTAACTGGGAAGGGCCGCTCGTTGTCAAAGAAGCTTATCCAGGGAATGCTTACCGCTTAGTGAACGCCGAAGGTGAGGAGCTCTCTCACGCTTGGAATGGGTTGTATCTTAAGCGTTTCTTTCCTTAGAGTCTAACCAGTGCCACCCCGGTAACGAGGTAATCTTCCCTTTCACCATAAAAGAGGACCCTGAGTACGGCAATCACACACTACACGACGTCCCTGGTCGGGTTTTCCGCATTGTAGACACCGTTTCTTCTTGGCCATGCTTTGGGGGAAAGTCAAAGTCCCTGTCCGTTTCTTTCTTCGGCTGAATCCAGGGGCAAGAGGCGAATAAGGAGGCGATGACTGATCTAGGCACCCTAACGAGAGGAGGTCTCAAATAGGGGCAGTCCGTTATGACCTGACGCCACAAAATAAAGAAAAAGAAGAAAGCAAAGGAGCAATCTTTGTGACAAAAGCAAAAGCATTATCTCAAAAGTCTATCTATCAATATTCCAAGGCTCCAAAAAAAAAACAAAAAAAAAGAGGGAAAGAGAAATGTAACTAGGCATGGCAAGAGTGGCAGTACAGTTTCCCCGTGGGACGTCATGAGCCCGGTCGTATGCGTGCCTAAGAGTGGACCAAGGTTCGATGACGGACACAAAGCCCCGGCGCAACAGACCAAATCTCTAATGGGTTGTATGGAAAGGAACTCAAGTCCTAAAAACTTATATATCTGGCCTAAGCTTACCCCCGTGTTCTATTTTCCTTTTTAGGACTAAGACTAGTACCCTGGGTATGGCCCTGGTAGAGACACCGTCATGCAAGTTGGGCCTTGGCCAGGGGTTGTCACCTTGTTGCACGCCAACCTCGGGAACTCTCGATGTAATAAGGAGGGCTCACGTTGCTAGGGGAGGCACTGGTTTTCAAAATCCAAAAAAGTCAAATATTTCCAAATCCAAAAAAAGTCAAATATTTCCAAAATCCAAAAAAGTCAAATATTTCCAAAATCCAAAAAAGTCAAATATTTCCAAATCCAAAAAAAGTCAAATATTTCCAAATCCAAAAAAGTCAAATATTTCCAAAATAAAAAAAATCAAATATTTCAAAATCCAAGAAAAAAATCATATATTTTAAAAGAATCATATATTCCAAAATCTCACAAAAATTCAGATATTTTCCAAAACTCAAAAAATTCCATCATATGCATTGCATGCGTCGCATTATTTCCATTATGTTTTCCGCCTATTTAATAAGGCTCCACCCCTTGACCAAATATCAAGAAGTGGTCATTCTCTAACTTGCTTTAAGGCAAGGGGTTGAGTCTAAGAACCGATCTGACTTGTTTCTTGTCTAAGTGTGTGCATGGCGCAGGTTCAAGCCCAAGATAGAAAGTTCACAAGTTCGCATGTTTAGGTCTGTAACGCGCCAGCATCAGACCGCCACAGTCATTTAACGGCTCACCCATTGACCGTCACATTCTTCAGAGCGTTGGCTTTCATTCTCTCAGCAAGCTTTCTCTAACGGTCTGAACTTAGACCGTCACATAATTCTAACGGTCTGTCGTTAGACCGTCACACTCTCCAGAGAACAAATTCTCAGTTCATACCCTCCGACGGCCTGTTGTAAGACCGTCACGTTCTTCTAATGGCCCAACACAGGACCGTTACACTCTCTAGAGGCTCTGTTTTCAGATCATTCTAGCCAAGACAAGGATCAAGAACTCATGCTCATACAATTAAGGCATTCTCATCTCATTCAATGAACTTAATGAAACATAAGTTTGATAAAACTTCAACTCCAAATTACCAATCATTGTTAAACAAGAAAATCAAACTACATTCAAATTCCTATCCGCAAGAGGGCGGATCTTCCTTAAGTCCTTCACATAGCTACGACGTTCCTCGTCGTTTTCATCCACTCCTTCTTGACACGAACGCACTTTGCTGATCTCCCACATGGTCAGTGCGTTCCGAACCGCTCTTTCATCTTCCTTGGTCCCCATCTTCCTAGCTAGAAGAGGAGGGTAGTGTGATAGTGCAGGAACTTCAGTTCGGGGTAGCCCAATTTGAAGATAGCACCGGTATGGATTGTAGATCGCCATGGTAGTGTTCCACACTAGCTGAAGATCAAGGCCTGGTCACCGTGGTATTTTAAGCAGAGTGCTCCGTAGAACTCTTGGACACATTATGAATTTCTCTATTGACAAAGTGTTGAGGAAGAGATGCCATTCATCTCGCGTTTTCTTGTCCGTCGTCTTGCATTCAACCTGTGAAGAGAATCCAAAGGCACCTCCAATGAAGAATAAAGGGTGGCTCCCAAAGATCCGGCTATTTGAAGTTATGTCCTCCTTGGGTTGAAACTTAATTCTTACGCCCGCCCAACACTCGAGGAGTATCATGGAGCCGAATGGAGGTCATCCTAAGCAAGCTGAGCTAAGTCCTTCATAAAGGTATGAGAGGATTGCTTGAGATATGTACAAACCCCGCCACAACCCACTGATGATGCTAAGATTTCGGATATCTAAGAGATGGTCGGTAGTTGTGAAAAGGAAGACTCCGCATAAGCAAACCGACACGGCTTTGGCTATTGCTTCATGTCTCTCCCACTTGTTCTTACAATGAGAGACTATCCATTGAGCCATAGGGATCAAATGAATGTGGTGTGAGCTAATTATGGTCCTCACGTCCTTTGGGTTGTGTATGAAATCGCTTAAGATCAGAGCCGGGTCAATTGGTTCAACCGTATAGCACACTAGATCTTCATCCCCCGCCTTAGTCTTAGGAAGGGCTAGGTAGGTTTCTACCTCCTCCAATAGGACTGTAGCTTCAAAGGATGGGAAGATGAAGGTATGTGTTTGTGGATGCCACAATTCTATAAGGGCTGAAATGCTTGGCCAATCTAAAGTCAATTTCTAAAAATTCTTGCCTAAAACCAATAGAGGTTGGAGGTGCCATGCCCTAAGGATTGCTAAGACTTCTAAAGGGAGTTCTTTGATCATGGGAGCCACCCACTTCAAGTTGGAGTAACATCTTGGACCAGGAAGGGGCTAGGAAAGAAGAAAGGGAAGGAGAGATCATAAGAAGTTGAGATGTAGAATTAGTAAAGCTTCGTTGAAGAAAAATAGAACTCACCACTCTTTGAGCACTTGAGCTCAGATGCTTGGGGATTGATGTCAGCCTTTGCAACTCCCCATGCCCTTTCCTAGCAGCTTTAGGTCCGGTGTAGACCTTCTCCTCCATGCTCATCACTTCAAAGCTTCTTTTCATGGTGTTTCCTACTCTTGAGGGAGGTGTTTCAGCCCTTGTAGTAGAGAATTCAGGAAAGCTACGTTTTGGGGTAGTTTCCTGGTTTTAAAGGCTGGCTTTTGGCTCTAGAATGATAAGATTTGGGTTAGAAGGCCTTATCTCGAGTTTAGGAGAGTTCTAGTGGGGGCTTAGATGGTTAACCTTCGAGTTTGGACTCTCACGGCACAATCCGCCTCGGAGTACACTGTGTTCTCTGGCGGTCTATCGTAGAACTGTCATTTGTCTGTGACGCACCGTAGCTGGGCCGTCACATTTCCTGTACGTTTCTTTTAAGCCCACTCTTGTTCTGTCAGGTCTAACGGTCTAATCTTAGGCCGTTACGTATTATGACACGTTGTCTCTGAGCCGTCACATATGCTGCCGTTCAGTCTGGACTCCTTCATTGTTCAATCATTCCTGACGGTCTAGTTTAGGACCATTAATTCCCTCTGACGCTCCACATATGGGCCGTCACATTTTCTGCAACCCACGTCAATCCAGCTTTGTTCTGTCATCCCCAACGGTATGGTGTTTGACCGTTAAGTCCTTCTGATGCTCCCATGTGGACCGTCACATTTTCTGCTGGCCAGTTTGCAGTCTTGTCTCTGTTGTCTCTGACGGCCTCTTCATGGTGCGTTACATTGGTCTGACACATTTTTCTAGACCGTCACATCTTCGACTGCTGGTTTTTCATCTTTTCCTTTCTGCCTGTGGTTTGACCTGCCGGTCTTACACATTTCCATCCTCGGATCACACTTCCATTCATTTACATACATTTGAACATTTGCACACATTCCATTCATTCCCTATATACGTACATCCATCCACATTCTGTACATTCCATAAATTCCATACATTTCCGGTCATTCCATTTATTCATGCATTTCATTCACATTATCCACACACTCATTGCCCATTCTCATAGTTTATCAATCATTCATTCATTCATTGCAGTCATTCCATTCATTCATACTCACATTCATTTCATTCATCCATAGAAATAAACAAAAACACAAAAGAAGGATTTCTCATTCATTTTCTAAAATCATTATTCGCATGAGTCATGTACAGGTGTGGATGTCAAAAGGAGGAACAAAATGCATCACTCGGCCGGCTTGTCCCCCGGGCCCTCGCTATCACCGGCACCCTCTTGGCGTTGGGCTGGCGGCTCCATGGTACTATGATCCTCTCGGGGTCGTCTCCGGTCCGCCTCCTCATTCCTCCGCCGACCAGAGGAGCTAGCCAAGTAATTTCCTATCGATCCACTCGGCACTCCGCTCCGTGTGCTCCCGGCTGCAAAGATGCGGGATCCACTCAGGCCCGGCCCGCGGTTGATCGTCCATACAGTCCGCTCTATGGCTCATAGCTCGATCTTCAAGTCATGTGCCTGGAGCCGCGCTGCCCGTGCCTCGGACCGATATCTCTCTAGGTTCGCTGTCTGCGTAGCCGTCCGCTCAAGTTCTCCTCTCAATCGGGCCACCTCCGCCTGCATCAGTTCTATCTCTGCTCGAGCTCGCTCAGTCTCAGCCCGGTTCCTCTCTGCCTCCGTCCGAGCCTGCCTCGCCTCAGCCACTGCTGCGGCTAGCTCTCTCGCCTGTAGTTTGCATTTAGTCATGATTAATCAAATAAGCACTTTATTTTGCATAAACATTTAAGTCAAGGCATTTAGCTTGTTACCCGCTCTGCGAGGGTGGCCTTCGCCTCCTCAGCCCGAGCAACCGCTCGAGCGAAGTCGGCATCGCGCTCGGCTCTGCCCGCGGCAAGCTGTGACGACGAGGACGGTGCGTCCGGTCCAGCTCTTTGAGCTCCCTCAGCCCGCTGCATGTAGAAGTTAAGATTAGTCAATTGCATTGTTTGCATCATAAGCATAATCATTTAAGTCTCAGGTTTCGAATCTTACCAGAAGCTCCAGAGCGGTCTGGTACTCATCCCGCTGCTGCATGGTGGCATGGAGTAGCCCCTCAAGCTCGGCTATCCGTCCCTTAGGATCTAGCTGCATTTAGAAAGCATATGAGTCAGTGCATATAGAAAGTTTTCATATAAGAGCATTCAGAGCTAGGGTTTAGAAGTTCATACCGGTCGTCGGGTACCTCGGTACACCTGGTCCCCGTACCGACGGGCGAAGGCTTTCAAATACACCTCATCACTCTCAGCCCGCTCCTTTACTGCTCGACCCCTCCTGTTCCAATCATGCACGTACTTGGCCTTTCGGGTGCACCAGTCCACGTCGCCGCTGATGCCTTTCGATGACTTGCCCGGGCGCTCGTCATTTCGGCGCGGGAACGTCACCTCCGGCTGGTGTAGTCCACAGGTCTGCAGGATCAGGCGGTAGTGAAGTGGCTCGATGACATTGATGCAATGCAACCACACTTCCTGCCCGCGGTATGATAGGGATGTATGGACCCATGGCTGTCCCTCGGAACCCTTGTCCTGGTATGGGGTCCATCTCACCTGAAAATCATGATTAATCCAGTCATAAACATTCATAGAACATTTATAAGCATATAGAAGCATTTAAAAGCATTTAGAAAGCATTTTAAGTTCTGGGCTTACCGCCGTATGCGGGAAGGAGTCCAAGTCATCCTGGATCGCCCGAGTCAGTCTGGTGATCGACCCTGAGTCCCTGGCGACAACCCATCGCCTCGCGATCGGGATCCGCCCGGGATATTGTAGCATACCTCGCCCAATACTAAGGAGGTACACGAAGCTCCAGATCTGCATTTATAAGTCAATGTAGTCAGTCGCATAATCATTTGCATGATCATATAGAAAACATTTAAGTCAAATTTACCTGTAGGAAAGGCGAGAAGCCGCCCAGCATCGTCTGCCGGTCCGTCGTGCTGAGCGATTCGAATAGGAAGGCCATGACTACTGCTCCCCATGCGTACTTTCCTACTCTGCCTAAGTCCTCGAGCAATGGTAGTAGTGTTCAACTGATCACGTCCGCTCGAGTCGCGAATAGCAGCTTCCCGAATAGCAGCATGAGGAACCACCTCAGCACGCGATCTCCCTCCGGTCCTGCCTCTGCCGCCACATGTGGGCGCACCTGCTCAATCACTCGCCCGATATGCTCCTCAGGCAGCTCCCCGACGGTAATAGCAGCTCCTCTCAATCCCAGACTGTCTTGCAGTCTCAATCTCGAAAGCTGGGACGAAGCGTGGCCTGGTCTGATCAAGTCCAAGCCCAGCAGCTCCTGGGCGAACTCCCTGTAGTTTCCGTAGGTCCACCCGGTCACCGCTGCTCCGTGGACCCTCAATCCCGTAATCCTTACTATGTCTTCCAGAGTGGGAATCATGTGGCCCCACGGGAAGATGAAAGCTCTGCTCACCGGGTCCCACTGCTCATGCAGCGCGTAGAGCAATGGCGTGTCCATCCTGATCACCTCGATGCTCAGCACCTTGGCGAATCCCATCGCGGCCAATCTCTCTCTCTGGTACACGGGCAATGCCTGGTAGACTGCCCGGATCTGGAGCCATGAAATCCTGGTGCGCCTTTTTCCCTGCATACATGTAGAGCATAAGTCGGTCATTTGCATCATAAAAACATTGCATAACATTCATATAATGACAAACAAAAAAATTGAATAATTGAAATTTTATTTTTAAAAAAAATTAGTTCTGGTCTCTGGTTTCTGTGACGGCCCTGTGGTGGTGCGTCACAGCACTCTAACGCACCAGGAGTGGTGCGTCAGAGCTATGACGGTCGCTGCAACGACCGTCATGTTCCCTGCAAAGGGGCGTTTTCTCCTTCGTTTTCCTTGGCTTTCCAAAATGGCCATATGGCCTACAACTTGTTCCTAAGGGGTCCCCAGACCCATTTCTATGCTCCAAACATACATGCATGCACAAAAAATCAAATTTTGGGTTTTTAGGGGCGAGTGGCCTACCTCTCGGTCTTGCCCTCGTTTCCTCTTCTTCTCTACTGCTATGGCTTCTCCCTCATCTATAGGGGGTGGTGCCTGTTGCTCCTTGGTCGTTGAAGGCTTCTCCTCCTCTCTTGGCCCTCTCATCGCCGTTCGTTGCTCCTCGGCCTGTGGGACCTCCTCACGGTCCACACTGGCCCTAAAACGGCGTATCGCCTTTCGTTTCTTTCCTTTCTCCCTTCCCAGTGGCCGTGGGGCCTCGTCACCGGCCATTTCCGTTGGTCATCGCCGGTGGTTCTTGGCTGGAGTTTTTTGGGGTGTTAGGGCGTGAGTGTGTTGAATGAATGATGGGTGTGACCATTCGGTTGTTTTTTTGAGTGCTCAGAAAATATGACGGTCTATCGTCAGACCGTTACATTCTCTGACGCGTGTGCCTTAGACCGTGAGGTCGGTTTGAATAAGTGCATTGAAGGATGTGAACCGCCAAAGCTCTGACGGCCCAGTGTTGCACCGTCAGATCTATGACACACCCTCTATAGACCGTCACAGTTTGCAGGTTGCTTGATGAAGAAAATGGTCTATTTGATGCCTGAATGATTGCATTTTTTTCCATAGTGTATATTATTAATGCAATTCATACGTACAAATGGTTATGCCTCGTTTCATGCTCATATTAATTATCATTGGCTAACCTCTTTTGCTCATGAATGAAGTTATGAACATTATCATGCTTTGCAGTTCGCCAGGCAGGTAAGAAAGGTACAGTATCCCGATTCCTTTATCCTTTAATGCATTACTATATGTTATCTATGATATATTATCTCGAGAACCGGTTGGTCACTCATGTGTTCTGGGATCTGATGTTCCCCTTAAAAAAAATGATGATGATCTAAGTGCACATGTTTAATCGTTGGATAGGTCGTTAGGTTGGAAAAGTTTGGGGACGATGGTTCTATCTTGCACGCCGTGGTTGCAGATGGTGTCCTGACCCTGATTTCTCCGGTCTAGTAATATTATTCTCGAGTATCTTGTTATTTTATCTTTCTTTGCATTCGTTTTGATGATTTCTTTTGTTTTAGCCCAGCATGCATCATGCACATTCTTTGAGCTTTCATGAATCTCCATCTATTCAAGATGTCTCAATGATGGTGAATAGCTGTGTT
Organism: Amorphophallus konjac; assembly: GCA_022559845.1. Classification (NCBI taxonomy): domain Eukaryota; kingdom Viridiplantae; phylum Streptophyta; class Magnoliopsida; order Alismatales; family Araceae; genus Amorphophallus; species Amorphophallus konjac. The sequence goes on from CM040126.1 coordinate 231,704,195, forward strand.
GTTGATCTCGAGTAAGGAGAGTCATTTCCACTCTGAATTAGAAGGTTTCCTTCGGTCTGCTCGCTTGATTTGGTTAGCTGAAGATTCATGTCTGGAGTTTAGTTAATAATCTCTTTCCTTTCCGTTGCTTCCGACGGCTAGCCGTGTTTTCCTTGCCTTAGTTGATAGTTAATTCTACAGACATGCGTCATTTGGTTGGCTATTTCCTTGTGAGTAGTTCGAAGTTTTCCAGAAAATTCCTGCCGCTTGTTGGTTGAGAACGGGTGTTGTTTACCTTAACTCCCGCTTTTTGGTCCGCTCCGTTTCATTTCTGCTTCATCTCCATGTTCCATTTTACCTCCGCTTCACCTCTACTCGCTCCCCTGCAAAGAGGACGTTAAGGAGGGGCATCTGTTGACACCCGTTTTATGACTAATAAGTTGAGTCATCTCCTTGTTCATTCTATATGATGCTCCGAGTTGTTCTCTATCATTGAGCCTTCTTGATCAATTTAAGGCTTATTGTTGTCTTGACTCCTTGGTTGGGCCTAACTCCTTGTGGCTTTTTGTTGGATGAAGCTTAGCAAGCTTTCATTTCATTTGAATCCTTATTGTCTCTAACAGTCCTATGTAGGCGCGTTACGCTTCTCTGACGCATTGGTCCACGACCGTTACATCTTGAAGAGTCCTAAAGCTAAGGCTTTCTTTTCAATGCTTATCCTTTTGGTATCCGTTGAATGTGGCTGTTTATCGTGCGACCGTTAAGCTCATTGTGACGCATCTTCATTTGACCGTTACATCCTTCAAGAGTCCAATTGTTGAAAACTTCTATCGGTGATCTTATCTTCTTGAGGGATAAGGTTGTGTGACGGTCTCTTAATGGAGCGTTACATGCTTGTGGCGGTCTATCGTGCAGCCGTTACATCAAGTAGAGAGTCCTGACAGGTCTGCTCTTCTTTTGCTACTCCGTGGTCGAATTAAGAGTTTGATCTTGTGATTTCTCTTCCAAATTTGATCCTCAGAACCTTCTGTTTGTTTCTATGGACTCTTGGAAGTTTTATCTTCAAGAGTTTGCTAAAAATCATCCTCCTTTCTAGCTGGATTATCCTCAATTCGAACCTAGACTTTGAGGGCCTATGAATAGAACCCTTGACTTCATGGCTTGAAGAGGAGAAATATGGAGTTTACGTCGAAGTGCTGCCGCATTCTGGAGCTACATCCTACCAAGGAGCATTGATTCTCACGTCCATCTGCATCACAGTCAAGGGAGTATTTGGTTTTTTCAAGTGTTTAAGTTCAATCATTGGCATACTTGTGTTCTTCCTTTTCCTTTTCATCATAGCATTGTCCCACTCCTTCTTCCACGTTCTTCCACTTATTTCAATCATTTAAACAACCTTCCTATATTTTAAAATGCCCAGAGGGGTTAAAAAACCAACTCTCGGTATTCACCTTTCCTTTTGCATGCTATTAAGTTCATTAGGTTATTGATACTACGCTTGATTGAAAGGCTAATTTGGGGTCATTTTTCTCGTGTTCCGCGTTCTTTGGCAGGTTTACAGGGTTCATAAGGCGAGGCCCAAGCTTTCTGGCCGGCTGGAAAGTTTGGAGTTTGAAGGATCCACAAGCTTGTTCTGCAGACACTCTGACGGTCTTCATCAGACGCGTCAGGTTCCTCTAGCGGTTTATCGGGCGACCGTCACACTCTCTGTGACGCGTAGGTTCTGGACCGTCACATTCAATAGAGCTACAGTTTCCTATTGGTTTCTCTCTCCCGTGGGCGAGTGCATCATCCTCCTATTCCAAGGTATTTATCAGGTCTTTGGCTTTTATTTACCTTGGTGGCGATCACGCTCTTTCTTAGTATTGGGCATTAGCTTTCTCTCTCTCATACCTCTTATTTACTCTTGCTTGCTCCACCTCTACGGTGTGTTTTTCTTTATTCTTTATTCCACGCCCCGGCGTCTGTTTTTCTTTATTTGCTTAGCTTAGTCTTGATTGAGATAGCATGCCCATGCTAGAGCTTATGCTGGTTGCCTAGGTTCATGGTTCACATGTTCATAGGTTGATTGACTTTATCACTTGGCTCATATTTCTATTTAGCCGGCATCATAACCCATCTTGCAAAATAAGGGACATATAAAAAAACCAACAGGTGTGAATGAACAATTGAGAGAGAACTGAGAGAATACGAGGTTGCAGAGAGAAGGTAAAAAGATTAGCAGCGAGCCCACTCCAGAGAACAGAAGAAAAAGAAAAAGAGAAAGAGAGAGATCGAGAGCAGAAGGAGAGAAAGAAAAAGAGAGAGTTCGAGGAAGAAGAGAGATAGTGAAGCTGCTAAAGCAAATTGAAGATCTGCTATCTGTTGGCTTATGGATCGGATCTAGACCAATATGCTCCTGCGAGAGCTACATTCTTATACTTTATTTCTAGCTTTCCGTAGCTGAATTTTCTCACACTTATTTTTCCCTTTTCAACTGTGTTTTTCGATTCTCTGATTTGAGGTCGGGGTTCCTCCTGTGGACTCAGGAGAAGAGAGACTTGGGTCTCTGGTTGCTAGTGACTGGGTGTCGCTAGGTTTCCTCCGGGTTGGAGGAAGGGAGGATTGGTCCTCCGGTTAGCAAGTGACTGGGTGTCGCTTGTGATTTCCCTCTGGTTTAGAGGAAGAGAGACTTGGGTCTCTGGTTGCTAGTGACTGGGTGTCACTAGTGGTTCCTTCCGGGTAGGAAGAAGAGAGGAGTGTGTTCCTCTGGTTCAAGCTGTTAGGCAACGTTTGTAGGAAAGCTGTGACGCCCAGCAGTTTCAAGCTGTTTGGCAGCAGTAAGCCACACTCTGGTTAGAGTGTGGGGTGGCCGTAGGTCTGTGGACCGAACCACCTAAAAATCATGTTGCTTTGTGGGTTGCTTTGCGTACATCTTCCATATCTTCTTTTCCCACTTCTCAGGTTGCTTGGGCACTCCATTTTAGTATATGTGATTTTTGCTTGAATTCGTTTCAACTGACAAGTGTATGGTAGAACGTTTAGCAGAAGCATTTGCTTCTTAGTGTTTCTCATGGCAATTGCTCTTGTGAGTTAAGCTATCGGATTTTCGAGTGAGAAAGCTTGTAGTCCCATGAGACTACATTGAATCAAGGCAAAAGTTTTATTCTGCAATAGAATTTTATCTGGGATTCATTCATCCCCCCCTTCTGAATCAGTGCCTTGCACCCCAACAAGTGGTATCAGAGCAGGTTACTGGCTCTACAGATCCAACGATATGCAGTAGGTCATGTGACTCTCGGTGCTTCTTTGATTGGTCATTTATCTTTCTTGGTCGATTGCTTTCGATTCACCTATGGCTCATCCTTGTGTGTTTAATGGGTCTGATTTCCCTACCTGGCTAGGCAGTGTGTGCACATCTATAAATACAGTGAATCCCAACCTCTGGAACCTTATTTCCATAGGACCACACAAACTACCTAAAGATGTGTCCAAATGGACAGATAAACATAGGATGAAAAATGCGGGGAATATTAAAGTTCTAAGTATTTTGAGAGACGCATAAATGCTAACAAATTTCCACATATCCGTGATTGCAAGTCTGCCAAGGAGGTCTTGGACGAAATGACAACAATTCATTGGAATAGTAAAAATAAGTGTCTGGTGGCAGATCGCATTGATCAAAGCGAAGATCAAAATGAAGGCAAGGATGAAGAAGAGGTAAACAATCCTTTCTCTTCTTTTACTTTAGAAGACTGGGAAGATGCATATGCTAAGCTGTTAGAATCTTTTGAAATACTGAGAAACCAGAATAAAACTCTAAAAAGGAAACTTAAAAAATTTGAAAAAGCTGAATCCTTAATAAAGGACTATGAAACACTGAAAACTAAAAATGGTGTTCTTAGAAGACAACTGACAGATCTTGATGTTCTTAGCTCTGAGCTTGATTATCTTAAATCTGAAGACAAGAAACTCAAAAACCAGGTTGAAGAATCTGAACATAGGATAATGAGTCTAGAAAGTGAAAATAGACTGATCTCCGAAGAGCTGGAGGATGTTAAAGCTACAAACTTAGACCTTAGAAAAACCTTGACAAATTTCAATCAGAAAATCAATAAGAAGTGTTCAATGAATGTCAGACTTCCTATGTGAGTTGGTGTTTGATGATGAACTCCAGGAGCAAAATAGTAAACTGAAAGAGGAAATTAACAAGCTGAAACATCTAAACACCACGCTGTCAGACAGACTACTGACAATTGAAAAAGATAAGTGCGTGAGCATGAACAATTCTGATAGGTTGGTGGATGCTGAACAAGAAATCGAGAGCCTAAAAATCATCAACCAAATTTTGAGTGGAAATGTCACTTCCTGTGAAGAGAAAATAGCTGAATATGAACTTACTATTACATCCCTTCGACAAGAGGTTGATGATCTTAACGAGTCCCTATCTAAATTTGTTGATGAGCAAGAGAATCTTGACAAGCTGCTAGGAGTCAAGGCTAATGCCAGGAAGGAAGGGCAGGGCTACAACAGTGTCATAAAAGAAGTCGAAGCTGACAATGAAACAAAATTAAAATAAGAAATTAAAAAAATCAAAAGTCTGAATGATGCCTTACATCAAAAAGTAATTTCCTGTGAAACTGACCTGTCCAGATATGAGGTTAATATTGTTGCCTTAAATTCTGAGATTCAAGATTTAAAAATTCTCTATCAAAATTTATCAAAGGTAAGGACAATGTGAACAAGATTCTTGGAACAAAGGTTAATTTTCAGAAGGTAGGGTTGGGCTATAACCCTGCTGATGAAAAGAACTATAAAAACAAACCTCAAACATCTTTTGTCTCTAGTTCTGCTCCTCAGAACTCTACGAGCTCATCTGTCTTCCAATTTTCTGAACAAAAATCCACGAAGACAACTGAAAAACAAAAAGAAAAGAACAAAAAGGACTCTGCCACCCCTGTGCATGTTGTTCATAAATCACCCACATACACATATGCACGCAAGAAAACCATGGCATGTCATTACTGTCATAAGACTGGTCATCAAATGCATGAATGTGAATTAATGGAATTAGATGATCTGAATGCCAGTAAAATGCATACCAAGAAAATTCATCTTGAGAATCATGGATTTCAAAAAAAGAAAATTCAATGTTTTCACTGTGGCAAGATGGGTCACATTGCTGCCCATTGCTGGAATGCTCCGGGAAAAGTTCACTCTAAACATGTTAGGTTCCCTGCAAATCAGAATGCCTTCGGTAGAGATGAATTTCCTTTCAAAAGAAACACTTCTACTTGCTCTCATTGTGAAAGTATGGCCACACAGTCAAGGACTGTTAGCACGTTCAAGGCAGAAAATTCAACTCTAAACATGTCAACCTTTCTAGAAAAGAAAATGCTTTTGGTAGATATAATTTTACTTTTAAGGAAAAATCTCTTGCATGTTTTGAATGTGGAAGGTCAGGCCACCGAGCCTCTGACTGCTGGATGGCAGGTTATGGAAAACAATATGTTCATGTTAATAATAGAAATTTCCATGTTAATGCATAAGAATTCCATGCTAATAATTGTGTGCATAACAAGAAATCAAAGCATGTATTTTTCTATCACTATTGTGGGCAATCTGGGCACTCCATGAATGACTGTCGTTTGATGATATTTGATGACTCAAAAGCCCAACGACTGTGGAAAGCATCCATCAAAGGTGCTATTAACCATGCAGGACCCAAGACTGTTTGGGTACCTGCCCATGCCAAAAAGTGTGCTAATTTGCAGGTGTGCCTTGGAATGGAATAAATGGGTTAATAAACCAAGGCACTCAAAAATTGAGAACCCCATGATTGCACTCTTCAGGTCAGTTCTGAGAACCTGTTTTAAATTCTATCATCTGAAATTGTGTGTTTTAGATATTCGCATATCATGCTAATCTGTCTGTGCTTAATTGAAATTACTCCAAAAAAATCAGAAATGGACTTGGAGGTTATGGTATTCTTTCTCTGGTTGTACTGCATATCTATTTCATATGTGTGAATCATGAAATCATGTTTAATGCTTAAATTGGATGATATGCATTCTGTCAGGGGGAGTTTAGTTGTTTTTGCATGAATGTCAGGACATTCAGAATTAGGAAACATCTTTAGAAAATGCATTGAATGTGCATACATGTGGTGTAGAGCATTGCATATCATTATATGTAAACAATCCAATAAGAAGAATCGCATTGCATCTAGACAGGGGGAGCATTTTAGTTTCATCAGTCCTTTACACTTTGAACACCTCCTGTCTGGCTATCCAAATCTCATATTCTCTCTTGATGATAAAATCCTTGCCTTTCATTCATTGTCAATACATGTCAAGCTGATCTGTCTGTATTTCAGACTCAGCTATTGGTTTCTTGTAAATCTATCTGATGCATATTGATCATATCCGTTGCAAGCATGAGTTCCATTTGTCTTACTCTCTATGCATGTTTGTCAAATGTCTCTTGCTGCTGAATGCTTTGTCCATGTTAAATGTACAGAGAAGTGAAGTAATATCAGTTTGTGTACCCTTTCAAAAATATGAAATCATCCTTAATAAAGAATCTTCTATTATATAGGTTTAAGAATGTTTGTTGATTTGAATTGATTTAAGTCTTATGTATTCCTAAGTTTGAATTTGAAGGACCTGAAAATATCTGAATCAGTTTTTCTTAATCAACCTTAACTGACTGTCTCATGTAAGTTCATGCAAGATCTTCCGACATCTGAAAATTGAAACTTTGATTTACTTTGGTTGAAATGCATGTAACCTGTATTAATTTTAAACAAGTCACTTTGAAAATTAAAAGGGCAGCAACAGCAAAATCATTGTAAAAGAAATGAATATTGTGGCACAGCAATGACTGAATTGCACTGAGAAACTGAACCCTCAATCAAAGAAATGGAAAGGAATTTATGTCATGAAGTGCTTCATGTTACCTCTGTTCATATGGTCAAATCTATAGGGCTGGTTTCACTTAGTAACTGGGGGTACTGGCGTCTGAAAAATGTGTACCCTTAATGTCAAAGGTGTAAATCATCTGTGTAGTTTTTGATCAGAGACAGATATGGTAGTTTATGCTTAGTAACTGGGGGTACTGGCGTCTAACCCACGTGTACCCTTAATGTCAAAGGTATAAATGACACCTGTCTGGTCACTAAGCTCAATGTTAAAAGCAAAAGTGAAAAAGACTTGCTGTAACCCTTGCAATTCAAAATTCACTGAGTGTTATTTTGTTTAAGCTCAATACTCTTGACTATTTTTCCTAAAGAAGTCAATGGAATTAATTGTGTAAGATGAAAAGAGTTTGAACTAGAATGTTATATGAGAAATTAATTCATCTTTATTAAAAAGTTGCTTCAGATATGAGTATTGTATTTTATTGACAAACCTTGTGTACATCATTCTTAAAATATGCTTGTCAATCAAAGCCATTTCATAAGCTTTTATAATAGAAGATTCTGAAACTTTAAACATGGATATATGAATTGGGTACCCCACTGAAAATCTTTTCTTCTCATATACTTTGGCTTGGAGATCACACCTGCTCAGATTCTGCTCACTTGAAACTCATTGTGCTTATCTTCTACACTCTTTTACAGTCCACAAATCAAGTTGTGCTTCTGTTAATTTTTTCAATCTGTCATGATCCGAACTGCTATATCAATGTACCAGGTATCAGACTTCCAATCTCACTGATCCTGTGGTTGCTGATCATTCATGATCCTCTTGTTGTATTCATGTTGTGTCCTTAAGGGGGAGAATAGCTTTTCTATGCCTTCATGACTTAGTCAAAGGGGGAGTTTTTACTTCAATCATTTCCTGCATGCTTGTATTTCTCTCTCAAACTATTTTCTTTTTGCTGACGTCAAAGGGGGAGAATAATTTGCCATGAGAGTCAACGTTGACTCATAGTGTTGCCATCATCAAAAAGGGGGAGATTGTTGTGCCTCTGTGATTTTGATGATAGAAAACACTATAAGTCACCATGTGTTTGCATGAAAGATTGAATGGTTATGCATCTGCTCTTGCTTGCTATGCATTGCTTAAGTCAGTGCTGGTGAATAATTGTTGTATTCATCACGAGTTTGATGAGCATTTTATGGGTATGCTTGTGCATGCATCACACTGAAGAAGGTCAGTTCATTTTCTGTCTCGGTGCAAACCTTACATACTTATATAGCATAGTCAGTGGATGTTTTACTTCGGTGCATATGTGCACTCGGTGCAATGTTGGTCGTGAACACAGCATACTTAGGTCAGTGCATTCCCTTGGCTGTCTCATACACATAAGGGGTCAGTGTATTTCAATGCAGCATGCGCGTTTAGGCTCATGCATTCCTTGTCTTTGCATCTCACCTTTCAAGGTCGGTGCAAGTCTTTAGGTCCGTGCAATACTTGCACATCACGCACTGTTTAGTCTTGTCATTTAGTGTCTGTGCTTTCTTCTCCATCATCTCGGTGCAAGTTCTGTCTTGCATTTTTCCTTTGAACGTATACTCTTCTCTATCATCTCGGTGCAACTCGTGTCTGGATCGCAAATCCAACTCGGTGCATCTACTGTGTTACGCATTTTTTTAAGAGTCAGTGCACTGTTCACCCTAGACATCTCTAGAGTCATTGCATATCTTTGGTCCTTCTTTTTTTCTTTGACTCGGTGCATAGTCTTCTTCTTGTGCCTCTTGGATTCATGTCCGTGCACATCAGCTGCACGGGTGGTCACTAAGATTTGGGCATATGGTGTCATGCATATTTGTAAGTCAATATGGTGTCATGCATATTTGTAAGTCAATACATTTCCCACGTCTGGTTTTATCAACTCAGTGCATGCTATGTTTACTCTGTCATTACCTCAGTGCAAACTGTGCTAAGTGCTTGACTAAGTGCCTTGCGTTTTCTGACAGAGTTTCTCTCCGAGGAGGGGCACGTGATCCAAGGTAGATCAACCTCCGAAAGAGTGCCACAAAGAAGGATACAAGCTTAGATGGTGACACGTGGCTGAGAGCCTTCTGGAAGCCGTTTGGGTGGGAGTTCACCCTCCACACGCCCAGGGTGTGAGCATGGGATTCAGAGACAGAAGATATATATATATATATCTCTGATGCGAAGAAAGAAGTAGAAAAAAAAAGAGAGGGAGAGCAGCAGAAGAAGAGAGTCTCAATGAAGAAAAAGAAGAGGGTGTGAGTGAACAATTGAGAGAGAACTGAGAGAATACGAGGTTGCAGAGAGAAGGTAAAATGATTAGCAGCGAGCCTACTCCTGAGAATAAAAGAAAAAGAAAAAGAGAAAGAGAGAGATCGAGAGCAGAAGGAGAGAAAGAAAAAGAGAGAGTTCGAGGAAGAAGAGAGATAGTGAAGCTGCTGAAGCAAATTGAAGATCTGCTATCTGTTGGCTTCTGGATCAGATCTAGACCAATATGCTCCTGCGAGAGCTACATTCTTATGCTTTATTTCCAGCTTTCCGTAGCTGAATTTTCTCACACTTGTTTTTCCCTTTTCAACTGTGTTTTTCGATTCTCTGATTTGAGGTCGGGGTTCCTCCTGTGGACTCAGGAGAAGAGAGACTTGGGTCTCTGGTTGCTAGTGACTGGGTGTTGCTAGGTTTCCTCCGGGTTGGAGGAAGGGAGGATTGGTCCTCCGGTTAGCAAGTGACTGGGTGTCGCTTGTGGTTTCCCTCTGGTTTAGAGGAAGAGAGACTTGGGTCTCTGGTTGCTAGTGACTGGGTGTCACTAATGGTTCCTTCCAGGTAGGAAGAAGAGAGGAGTGTGTTCCTCTGGTTCAAGCTGTTAGGCAACGTTTGTAGGCAAGCTGTGACGCCCAGTGGTTTCAAGCTATTTGGCAGTAGTAAGCCACACTCTTGTTAGAGTGTGGGGTGGACGTAGGTCTGTGGACCGAACCACCTAAAAATCATGTTGCTTTGTGGGTTGCTTTGCGTACATCTTCCATATCTTCATTCCCCACTTCTCAGGTTGCTTGGGCACTCCATTTTAGTATATGTGATTTCTGCTTGAATTCGTTTCAACTAACAAGTGTATGATAGAACGTTTAGCAGAAGCATTTGCTTCTTAGTGTTTCTCATGGCAATTGCTCTTGTGAGTTAAGCTGTCGGATTTCTGAGTGAGAAAGCTTGTAGTCCCATGAGACTACATTGAATCGAGGCAAAAGTTTTATTCCACAATAGAATTTTATCGGGGATTCATTCATCCCCCCCTTCTAAATCCGTGCCTTGCACCCCAACAATGATCAAATCGCTGGCATCGGTCACACTGTTGCACGTAGGTCGAGCAGTCGCGCTGTAGAGTGGGCCGCCAGTAACCCTGCCGAAGCAAGATTCTGGCGAGCGACCTTCCTCCTAGATGCGCTCCGTACAAGCCTTCGTGAACCTCTTGGATCGCTCGGCTGGCTTCGTCAGCACTGATGCACTTCAGGAGCGGATCGGAGAGGGATCTGCGGTATAAAGTGTCATCTAGAATGACGAATCACCGAGCTTGGTAGTTCAGTCTCCGGGCTTCCCGAGGGTCAGGAGGCTCCTGAGAGTCTTGGAGCCACGATAGATAGGGGGTACGCCAGTCGCTTGGGGAGGCCGAGTCAGCATCCATGAGCTCCGAATCAATGCTCGGTCGCTCTAGCTCTTCGAGAAGGACCGATCGAGTACCTTCGGGGTCAAGAGAGGAGGCCAGCTGAGAGAGGGAGTCCGCTCGGGAGTTTTCCTTCCGAGCTATTCGGTCTACCTCAAAACTCTCGAACTGTTGTGCCACTGTTCTGACCAGCTGGAGGTATTTAACCATCGGTGCTTCCCAAGCTTCATAATCACCGTTGACCTGGCTAGAGACCAGTTGGGAGTCAGTGTGAATTCTGACTCGCTCAGCCCCCAACCGCCGGGCCATGCGGGCTCCCTAGATAAGGGCTTCATACTCGGAGGTGTTGTTGGATGCATGGAAGTTGAACTTCAGGGCGTATTGCAGATCTGCTCCTTCGGGGGACTTTAGGAGGATCCCAGCACCGCTCCTGGCCGAGTTGGAGGATCCGTCGACGAACAATTCCCTGGTTGGCCTGGGTACGAAAGGAGATTTTTCTTCGGTCGGGATGGTGCTCTCGATGATGAAGTCGGCGAGCGCCTGTCCTTTGATAGCCGAGCGGGGCCGGTATGATATATCGTAGGCCCCGAGCATGATGGCCCATTTGACGAGGCGTCCCGAGGCTTCTGGGTGGGCGAGGATCCTCTTCAGTGGTTCTCTGATTAGCACGATGATGGAGTGCCCTCGGAAATAGGATCGAAGGCACTTGGCCGAGGTAACCAACGCTAGCACGAGTTCCTTGGTTGCGGGGTACCTTCTTTCAGCCTCGTTGAGCACCTTGCTAGTGTAGTAGACCGGTCTCTCGACTCCCGAATCATTTCTGACCAGGACCGAGCTAACTGTGGATGGAGTTGCCGAAAGGTAGAGATGCAAGGCCTCACCTGGGACAGACTTGGACAGCACCGGGGGCGAAGCCAGGAACTCCTTAAGCTTGGCGGACGCTCTTTGGCATTCCTCGTCCCATGTAAACGTAGCAGATGCCATTTTGGGCCCCCTCAACAGTTTCAAGAAGGGTAGGCATCGTTCGGCCGCACGGGACAGGAATCTACTGAGCGCGACAATGCGCCCGGTCAGGCATTGAACTTCCTTGGTACAGGTCGGCGGGTGCATGTCCAGGATGGCCTGGACCTTGTCGGGGTTGGCCTCGATCCCACGCTGGGTGACTAAGAAGCCCAAGAATTTCTCGAACCTTACTCCGAAGGCACACTTGGTGGGGTTGAGCTTCATATTGTACCTCAGGAGGGTGTCAAAGGTGTCTGCTAGGTCGGCGAAGTGGTCCTCGGCCTTGGGGGTCTTGACGAGCTGTCCCTCGAACATATGATTGACCAGCCTCTGGTACGTGGCTCCAGCGTTCTTCAACCCGAAAGGCATCCGGGTGTAGCAGTATACGCCGAAGTCGGTGATGAAGGCAGTCTTCTCAATGTCTTCTGGATTCATTCTGATCTGGTGGTAACCTGAATAGGCATCCAGGAAGCTGAGTATCTCGTTGCTCGAGGTTGAGTCAACAGTTGGTCGATGCTCGGCAATGGATAGCAGTCCTTTGGTGTGGCTTTGTTCAGGTTGGTGAAGTACACGCACATTCACCACTTTCCTGAAGCTTTTGGCACCAGGACGATGTTAGCCAGCCACGTAGGGTATAGGACCGGTCTAAAAAGACCAATCTTTTGCCCCTTGGTAACTTGCTCCTTGATGACCGCCTGCTTTTGTGACGCGTGCTTCCTTCTGCGTTGTTGCACGGGCTTCGCGGTTGGGTCGATGTTGAGTTTGTGCATCACCATCTTCTCCAGTATTCTGGGGAGTTGATCATTAGACCATGCAAAGACTCGGATATACAGGGAAAGAAACTCTTTGTATTGCTGCTGAACCTCAGATGGTAGGTCGGCTCCAATCTTTAATCCCAGGGTCGGGTCGTCATTTAGGAAAATCGTTAGCAACTCGACTCCAGGCTCGGAGGTTGCGGGTTTTTCCTCGACTTCTCGGGGGCCCTTGTTCTTCCCGTCCGGCCTTGTGGCTTCAACCGAGATATTATAGCACCTTCTGGCCATCGCCTGGTTGCCCCGGACTTCCCCCACCCCATTTTTAGTGGGGAACTTCATCTTTTGGTGATGGGTAGAGGGCACCACTTTCGTTCGCCTAAGGATTCCTCGGCCGAAGATTGCGCTGTATGCTATCATACCCTTGATCACTATGAAGTCCACTATAATCGTAACGATTTTGGGTGGGGTGCCGAGAGTAACCGAAAGGCTTAGGGCTCCCTCGAGATAAGTGGCCTGGCCATTGAACCCGCAAAGGGGGGTTCAGATCGGGCGGAGTTTAGACGGATTCCCCCCCATCTTAAGGAAACACTCATAAGATAAAACATCAGGGGCACTTCCATTGTCAACTAGAATCCTGTCTACGTTACAATGGTTTATCGTAGTCGATATGACTAGGGCGTCGTCATGCGGGGTGGTCAGCCCTTCCAGGTCTTGGTCGGAGAAGACTATGACCTGGGGCTCACTTGGCGGGGCCTTGGGAGGCTCAATGGCTCGGCTCGCCCGTTCAACATGACGCTTCCTTCCTCGGCCACTGTCTCCTCCTGATGTAGCTCCTCCAACGATGACATTGATGTGGACCCCGTGAGGGGCATTGTCGATTTCCTCTGGGGCACCTCGGTCTTCCTTATGCCCGACCACGAACCGGGACAGGTGTCCCTGGCAGACGAGGCGCTCGATCTCATCCTGAAGCTGGTGGCAATCGCCGGTGTGGTGCCCGTGGTCACTGTGGAACATGCAATGTTTGCTGCGATTGCGGCTTTTTGACTTCATTGGCTCGGGTTGGCAGAGGAGGCCCGAGCCTTTGATGTCTTCATATATCTCGTACACTGGAGCGGTTAAGGGAGTGTACCGCTCGTACTTCAGAGACAGTTCTTTGTGCTCCCCGTCTCGGTTCCGCCTTTTTCCTTGACCCGAGCTTGACTCGGGTGCTCGCTTCTTGTCCCCCTCCCGACCCGAGCCGGTTGCGCCTCGGCATGCGCTGAGAACTTATTCGCACTCAGCATGGCGTAAGGCCAGAGTCACTAGCTCGGAAAGGGTCGAGGGAGGGTGGAGGACAAGTTCGCGATGGAGGTTTTCGTCCCGCGTGCCTCCGGTCAGTGCAGTTATGGCCAAGGCTACATCCAGGTGGGGGATTCTCAGGGCTTTCGACTTAAATCGGTTGATGTAGGCCCGAAGTTTCTCCCCTTGCGCCTGTTTGAGAGCCAATAGCCCCGCTACCGACCTTGGGGGGCCGCTGCCGGTGAAACTCTCCTTAAATACTCGCCCAAATTGCTTGAAGTCTCGGATGGATCCGGGGGCGAGGGCTCGGAACCATGCTTGGGCGTCTTGGACCAGGGTGGTCACGAAGACTCGGCATTTGATGGTGTCAGACGCCCTGTGAAGGGTCATCAGGGCGTCGAAGCTGTCGAAGTGGTCGGCCGGGTCGCCCTGGCCGTCGTAAGACTTGAAGGCTGGAATGGGGATTCTGGGAGATACCTTTGCCTTCAAGATATAGTCGGAGAACGGGGATTTCTCCTCGTCTTACGATGGGGAGGTCTTCTGCAAGGCGCGTAAGGTGCGCTCCTTCTCTACGAAGCGCCTCTCGAACTCTCACAGACGGAGGGATAACTCTGATTACCGTTGTGCCGTGGGGCTAGGGGGACGCGATGTCAGGCTGTCCTGGCGCTCCATGGGGACTTCAGTCTCCGGGTGCGGACGGCGTGCCCCAGGTTTTCTCTGCTTTGGTGTGGAGGAGGCCACTTGCTCCGGAGGAGGGGCTTGTGAAGGTCCTCTTGACCTGTTGCGAATAAGTTGCCGTCCTCGGAGGGTGAAGTGACCTCCGGCAGTGTCTTGGGATGCGCCTCCGCGGGGAGGGCTTTCCGGAGGGACGCGTGACCTTCCTTCCCTAGCCGTCTGGGTCCTCATGAGTTCCACGAGGACATCCAATTTTGTGTTGAGGGCTTGGAAAGTGTCAGCGCCCTCGTTGAATGGTTGCCCTATTGCCACGGGCGGAGGTGGTTCATCGGCTGGGGTGCTGGCGTTGGAGGGGGGGTCTTGCGCGGCCTGAGAAGGGCCTTCTCCCCCCGCCACCATGGCCTTCCCCCTATCGTCGACAGATCTCCTCCCTGTACTTCTTTGCACCATGCTGGCTCTTTGATCGTTTCCCACAGACGACGCTAGATGAAGAGGGGCGATCTCGCGCTGGTCCTGAGCTGGGGAGATGATCACCGATCAGTGAACTGTAAGAAAGGGAAACAGATCAGGGGGCCCAGAGGTGGTTCCCTGGGGTAAACCCTCTGATGCCTAAGTCAGTAGAGCAGTGGTGGAAGCTATGAAAAGAGGAGTGGGGAGATGCACGAGATCCCTCTCCACCAAGGTGGTGAAGTGGTTCCTGCTTAGGAAGTTTTAGGCGTATGTAGGCCTTTGCTGGAGGGAGTCCCCGATTTAAATAGTGCGTTAGCCTCATGAGTCCCGTAAGTTGAGGAGTTCCAGGCTGAGGTTACGTCCTCGACGTGGGCTCTTTACGTCCTTATCGCGGGCTCTTTATAACCTTGAGAACTTGTGGGTCCCTTATCTTTGTGAACTCCTGCTCATAAAGGGCTCTCAGCGGCAGGGTGGATAAGCAATCATCGGTCGACCCAAGCATGAAGTGTGCCAGCCCTATCCGGGCGATAAGCATAGCTCGGATGAAGCTCGGTTGGAGTGGGCGCGGGGCGCTAGCCTTTATCCCGGTGAGGGGGATAGGTCGGGCTTGGATCTTCCTCCGACCGGACCGACGCTCGGGCCTTCCGAGCCTAATGGCCGCCGAGGAAGGGCTTGACCCCGAGTGATCTTATTGGGATTTTATACTAAGTGGGCCCTGCGGGGCTGTCACTTAGATGAGCTGGGCCTCGTTTGGTCTTGCTGGACCTGGTTCGGCCGCTCTTAGATGGGCTACAGAAATCCCCCTCTCCACTGTTTATAAATCTAAACTTTAATTTTAGCACTTTAATTTCAGCCTTGGTGTGATCAAGCCTACCACAATATTGGTAGAATTTCTTAAGTCTTCCATAAGCCACCTTGAAACTTTGGCTAGAGCCATCAGACAACTCTACTCTTAACTTTGTTATCAACGACTGGTCGACTTTGAATCTGACTTTTATGAGCGCAAAGTCACTCCATGCTGCAATAACTACTTCTGAGGGTTCATATGGTCACCCAATCAGTGATGAAAGAACACTAATAGCCTCCTTGGACAGAAACTATTCAAGCATGCCATATATTCTGATCAACATCTCAGTATGCACAACTTCATATTTAGAAGTGGCAATATATATGAGGTTTACCCTGTTCTACCAGAATCATATCTTTTTCAAAAAACCTAGGTGTATGATATAGAATCCTTTCAATATCTATCGTGTGAGACAGTCTGAGGAGAGTAATTTTAGATTCACTCTTGTAGTTCAAGAGATGCCACTCACCTTAAAACTTCCAGTATTTTCCTATGCAGTCTTTTAATCCCACTATAAGAACCTGTAAAACCAAAGCCAGAACCCATTGGTCTATACCCTTTTCTTTGCTCTTAGGGATAACTGAGGATTTGGGAATAGGTTCCTTGGCCATCATGCCTTGGAGTTTCTCTATGACATCTGGATCTAGCTCAAAGGGTTTTATAGCTCGCTCACCCATGTCACCCATTTTGCTGCTGATCAGTTTTGAGTCATCTATCACCAGAAGTTGGTTGTTGAACCAATTTGTTATCTCCTCAAAGTAGTTAAGGGAAAAGACATCCAATGAGTCATTTGAAATGAATCATTTAAGATTATCTCCAAATTAAATCTCAAAATTTTGGCAAAAAGATAGGTTGTGGTGATGAATGGTTTGATTGAGAAGTCTTGGGTTGCATTTATAGAGGGCTGATCTTTAAGTGATGGTCTTCTCTAGTCTATCAGAGCATCTTCATAATGAAAGAAGAAGAGGAGAGAAAATGGAATCATATGTAAAACAGATTTCAAAATGGCTCATTAGAGAGTGTCTTGGGTCTTGAAGGTATTGAAAATGCATCATTTCTCTGTAGTAGTGGTGAAATGGCTTTCAAATTGGGTAACCATAAAAGATTTCTGAATGCTTGTTGATGGCAAATCTGAAGGTTTTTCAGAAGTTCTTAAAGGTTGGACATGGGGATCCATTGTCTCCACTATTGTTTCTCTCCATTGCAAATGTTCTTAATAGAATTTGTGCCACCTTCTTGGTAGTAAAAGGGAGTGCAGGTGACCAATATAATCCAAGGTCTATTGGAATTAATCTGTCACAAGAAGAGGCGAATGAGTGTACAAACTCTTGCATGGCAAATTATAAGGCCAGTGTTGAATGCACAAGTGGTTAAACTATGCAAAGGAATTTGAGATTCCACACTATGAGATTTGAGTGAAATGGGTGAAGAAAAGTCATTGATATGAAACCCCCATCTAGTACAAAATCACCAAACCACCATGTGAGTGACGTCACGCGGTTGAGAAACGAAATGCGGAGCGCGCGGGCTCGTTTTTGTTTGCTGCAGCACAGAAATAAGAGAAAAGAGAAGGGGCCACCACGGGAGATTGCTCCGGTGGGGCGAGCGGGACAAATGCAATATAGCAAGATATAGGGGTTAAACGGCCATAGCGGGAAGTGACTCGCCGCGGCCTCGGGGGATGGGAATGGTGCGAGAATTAAATAACATGAGTTGAAACGGCCATTGCGGGAAGTGACTCGCCGCGGCCTCGAGAATATAGCAGGCAGATATAGAAGCAATTCAAGATATACAAATAGGAGGACATAATTCAAACGGCCATTGCGGGAAGTGACTCGCTACGGCCTCGAGAATATGAGTAGATAAGAATATAACAGAATATAGAAAGAATATAAAGAACGGAAATTTAAACGGCCATTGGGGAAGTGACTCGCCGCGGCCTCAGGGGATGGGAATGATGCGAGAATTAAATAACAGGAGTTGAAACGGCCATTGCGGGAAGTGACTCGCCGCGGCCTCGAGAATATAGCAGGCAGATATAGAAGCAATTCAAGATATACAAATAGGAGGATAAAATTCAAACGGCCATTGCGGGAAGTGACTCGCCGCGGCCTCGAGAATATGAGCAGATAAGAATATAACAGAATATAGAAAGAATATAAAGAATGGGAATTTAAACGGCCATTGGGGAAGTGACTCGCCGCGGCCTCGAGAATATAAGCAGATGAGATATAACAAGATATAAAAAGAAGCATGATTCAAATGGCCATTGCGGGAAATGACTCGCCGCGGCCTCAAGAATATAGCAGAATAGAGATATAACAAGATATAAAAAGAAGCAGAATTCAAACGGCCATTGCGAAAAGTGACTCGCCGCAGATTATGATGTGATCGCCAGGGGCCAAAAGACCCCAAAATAAAGAGTGATCACACCTACTTCACTAGCAGGAAGTGGTGGGTTGCTTCTTCCTCCCCCTTCGGCCGGCCGACGGAGAGGGCTTTCTTCGGTTACCCTTGCAAAACAACAGACAGTAAATAAACGAATTAGAAGATGGCGGTGTAGTATCAATCTCTTGCAATGAAAGTGATGAAATCGTGGCAGGACACACACCTGGTTGGTGTGGTTTTAAACCCCTCTCGGACACGAGTAGGAGGGAAATGCAATGATGAATGAAATTATGTAAAGAGGTATGTAAAAGAAGACTCCCTTATGAAGGGAGATGGAGAATGCGGGATGATGAATGTAAAAGAACTATGAAGAAAAGGAAAGGATTGGCTTATTGGATGTGCCGATGGCGAAATCCGACGGAGCTTTGACAGCGTAGGGATGACGTGGAAGCGCGGTGGATGAAGACGACCTTCCTCTCGCGAGCCCGGGCACTCGAGAAGCCGACAGAACCTCCCCCTACAAAAGACCCCACGGATTAGAAATGGCTCCGGCAGCCTCTGGGCTCCAGCTGCCTATCAGACCTCTCAAAAGCCCTCCTCGGACTGAGGGGGGGGGTCTCTATTTATAGGGCTCCGGAGGATGGAGGCGTCCAGGACCCTAGACGTCTTCATCAGGGCAAAAATAATATTTCATAATATTTTTATTTTTTTATTTCAAATATTTTCAAGGAGGCGTCCAGGCAACTGGACGCCTCCATAAAAGCCCACCGAACCCCCGGCGAAAGCCGCACGCGGTTTGGCACAACGCGTGGTTTTGATCGGCACCCGTGATTCATGAATGGGTGCGTCAAGTTGGCAGGACGTCTTCACAATTTAGATTTTTTCTCAAACGACAAACCGATCGGCGGACGGGGGTGCCCGTGGGCAAGTTGATGGAGGCGTCCAGGGGCCTGGACGCCTCCATTAAATTATTTTTTATATTTTGTTTTATTATTATTATTATTATTATTATTTTATATTTTGCATTGATGGAGGCGTCCAGCCAGCTGGATGCCTCCATGATTTTATTATTTTTTATATGTTTTTTGTGTTTTTTGTAAATTTGAAAATTATGGAGGTGTCCATGGGCTTGGATGCCTCCATGAAGACCCCCCGGATTCCCCGAAATGGCGTCGGTAGCCGTCCGCCAGACATTCTCCTGGTTCCGGAAACTTCCGATGCGTCCGATTGGTGGTGATGTCGTCCGTATGCCGCATGATTTCCGCAATGAGGCGGTTTCCAGATGTCGAAGGAGCGAAAGAAGACCCAAGAATAGGAAGCACTCAAGTGATTCAAAATGCAAAAGCCGCTGCGGGACGTCGCATAGTAATATGAGATTTTCTCAGGAGACGTCAGGAATAGCATGTCTACAGCTGCCCCGCCTTGACGTCTGCTTTGCAAGGGAGTGACACGTAATGGAATGGTATCGAAGTGGAGTGAAATGGAGTGGGAACGGATTGATAAGTTGGTGCCAAGGTGTGATGAGACACGCTTTTGACATTACTGTTTGGAATCTTTCCTATGGTTTCAATGAGGCGACCTTGAAGAAGGTCTTTCAAATTTTGATGATTGCTTGGACGGAGATCAAATAAGGGAGGGTGAGATGTGCGCTCAGGCACGAAAATAAAGGAGACCAACTTATAGGTGTGGAAGTACCTGGGTCGTAAACCTGTAGGTTTCACCTTTGGGGAGCGGTTACAAGCCAATGTGGAAGTGATGCGGCCAAGGTGGGTCAAACAAGGTAAAAAGCAAAGGAATATCTGAGGGTCTGTCCAAACAATGGTCTCCTTTGGAAGAGCAGCGTAGGGCCGTTTCAAGGAAACTCAGTATTTCATTCGGAGTGGAATATCTCATATTTGTAAGAATTGAAGCACAACGGCTTTCACAATCGAATCACTTGAATGATCTTTCGAAATAAATTCAAAGTCCTATATGAATGCATGCTGGGTTTAAAGAAAAATTTAAAACAAACTAAAATAGAAAATAGCCAAGGATAATATTGTCAACTCGTTAAGAATGGGTCAGGATACCCGTTCGGTGAGCTGATACTGAGCCGGGGCCCGTTTGTCCACGCACCAACTCACTAAACGGAACCGTCATCCCCACGCTACCACAAATTAACGGCCTATCCGCACAACCCAAATTCTTCTGGAATCATCACCATTTTTTTTGAAGGGGAACTCAAACCCCAGATTCATTCGGGTCACAAGGTCCTTGACACGTTCTAATAGCGTAGATATCGTATAGTATGATGCATGACATGGTGGGACCAAACACCGAAAGACGGTACACAAGATGGGGCAAAGACGTGCGTTAGTAAAACCTGCACAGACCAGCATAGATTAAATAGTAGAGTTACAACAGAATCGCACCACAGTACAAGGAGATCAAGACAAAACTCTGACGACTGACCACTGATGTGACGTGTTTCGTCTGTAGCGCCTCTCCTTCCTATAAGTACCCCCCTTAGGCTAGTTCATCCAAATGCACCAAGAAGAGCTTTGACAGCTCAGGAGGAGAAGGAGAGGAGAATCTAGGGATTTTAGGATGGAAGGAGAGTCTTCCCGTGTTATGAAGAGGGGCGGGCCTAGCAGTGAGATCAGGCGACTCTCCGACCTCGAGGGTCATCTGAGTGGGACGATCCAGTCGCATATGGTAAGCTGATTTATTTTAAATGCTCCGCGTAAACCCTCTTCTCACTTCTTTTCCTTTCTCTTCTTCTTTCCAGCCATATCCACTCTTCCCAGGCCCGAGGAAGTTTTCCAAACTGCCGTGGCTCTCAAAGTTAACTTTCAACATCTCCATTGGTATGAGGGCCATACTCTCGAGGTGGCATCTTCAGGGGCTCCTTATTCATGCCAAGCACTATGAGAGGATTCGCATGGACTGGGCCGCTATGGGCGCACTAGTGGAGATCTGGCATCCCCAGACCCACACTTTCATCTTCCCGACCTTAAAGGCGTCCATCCTCCTCGAGGAGGTGGAACTTCTGCTCGGATTGAAGAAATTCAAGAGTGACGGGAAGGTAAAGGCAATGCGGATGCTGACAAGGGGAACTTTCGAGAGTGTCCTTGGAAGCTTCATGCCGCCTGACGCAGCCAGAAAGGTCCGCACTCAAAAGGGAATTGATTTGCAAAGGCTCGCGGAATGGGTCATGATGGCTTGAGAGGGTCACCCGACGATGACCACTTTGAAGGAATTATGAAAGGGTTCACCATTTGTCTGGTGGGTGCTATCTTGTTTTTTTTAACTAAAGTTGATACTTGCAAGGGGGGAGACGAGAGAGGGGGTTCATCTCTTCATTGCGGAAGAAGATGAAAACACTATCCCGGCCACCAGGCAAGCGATTTTCATATATAGGAAAGCAGGAACAGAAAGGGGTACAGGGGGGGTGGAGGGGAGGCGCCCAAAGAGGGCAGGAGGCGTACAAGGCAAAAGGGCCCGAAAGCGAAAGAGGCCAAGAGAGGCCAGGACGAGGGCACACCACCGAACCCAACAACCAAAAGAAAAAATCACATCCCTAACAATACAGACTCTTCATCCAACAGCCCTTCAGAGTCAGAAGAGAACGAGGATCGGAGACCACGGAGGCGGGCCGGTGATCCAGGCGACTCGAGAGGGTCAATGTCCGAACCATCTTGATGGAGGTCCTCGGAAAGGGAAGAGTGGACTGATTGGTGCAGCCCCACCGAAGCCGAGTGGAGACGTAGTGAGCGCCGGGGAGGAGGAGCCTCCTCAAAAAGACACTGCCGATCCCGCGAAGAGGAGGTGGAGTTGGAGCGCCGGTAGGAGCGTCGCGGAGCGCCAGCCTCCGTCCTCATGGGCAGCCGCGAGCAGTCCCGAGTAGGCATCCCCACGAACGCCGCATGAGCTGCCGCAAAGTCTGAAAAACCCGACGCGGGCTCGAGCCCAGGAACCGTGAGAACCTGGATAGGTAGAGAAAGCTTGATACCCGAACCACAACCCGCAGGAGGCAGGGTGGCCACGGGCCGTAATGGACCAAAAGGCGCAGCAGAGTCGATCGGCCCGGGCGGGGCGCAGTTGATCTTCTTCTTTAAAGCTTGGGCGAAGGAGAGGCGAGGGGCGGCCGTCGGAGAAGAGGAGGAAGCCAGGGACCCTTCAAGCGCAGAGGTGGGAGGTGGAGCGATAGAAGCAGCAGAAGGCCCTTCGTCCAACAAGTCAACTTGAGAGGGGCCGCCAGGGAGGGCCGCCTCCCGAACAGATACGTCCACGGGAGGACCGCCAAGGAGGGGTGTCGACCCCTGGGGCAGGGGGGTCGACACTCGGGTAGCAGCTGCCGAGGTGGGGGGGCAAGTGAAAACTCGCTCCGAAGGAGTGAGCCCACCATCCAAGGGCACTGCAGGGGGCAGCACCAAGGGAGCTGCAGTCGGATGGACGGAGACCGTAGGCGGTAGCTCCGATGCCTGGGGCACAGGCGCAGCGACGGCCGGTGGTGCAACCAGCCGTCCTTGCCTTATATCGATAACATAGTGGAGGAGGACCAACTGAGTGCCATCTACGGGATTTGGAGTGGAAAGAGGGTGGGACCCGCCGTCCTTGCCTACCTTTACAGCGGCCTTACTGCCTCGAGCATGGGTAAGCCTCCTTTCAGTTGCGCACTTGTTCTGAATTGCTGGATTGATTTGCACTTCAAATTTGACCACCGTGAGGGGATGCCGACTGCTTCGAAGCTCTTCCAACAAAGCCCCCTTCATCACATAGCCAATGTGTTAGGCTTCGGTGGTACCATAGCGAACCGTGTTCCGTGGCTGAAGAAACGTGAAGACTGGCGGTCTCACTTCAGAACCATGACACAAAGCTTCTTCACCTGTGCACCGGCATGTTTACTCTCGCTTGAACTCCTCACGCGGTCTGCTCCTGGAGCTAAACTCCAACTGATCGGCGCGACTGAGTTTGTTCTTTACAACGCGCATCGGTGCTGTATCCAGATCGGCATTCCGCGCCACTCGTTCCCACTGTTAACCGGTATCGTTCGTTTGAAGAAGAGGGAGTTGGGCGCGGAAGTGGACACGAAGGAAGCGAATGCCATTAAAGCACCCTGGAAGACAAATGTTGCGAGAAAGGCCTTAGCGCATGTAGGGGAAGAATGCGAGCTGTGGAGGGCTTATATAACCGAACTGGGGAAGTTAAGGCCTAAAGCGCCTAAGCCCCTGATATAGCTCGCTCTGCTTTCTGATGGAATAAGATATGGAATTGACGTTTTGGACCACTGTTCCCCTTTGTTATCATTTTTATAATTTTTATTTTTATTTTTCTTATTTTTTCTTTATTTATTCATATTATGATCGTATATATATATATTTATATATACATTTTTTTAAAGGGGGCCGTTAGGGGCCTGGACGCCCCAATTTTTTTGAATTTTTTTTTAAATTTTTTTTTATGGGGGCGTCTAGGGACCTGGACGCCCCAATCTTTTTGAATTTTTTTAATTAAAATTTTTTATGGGAGCGTCCAAGGGCTTGGATGCCCCAAAGATTTTTGAAAAAAATTTTTAATTAAAATTTTTTATGGGGGCGTCCAGGGGCCTGGACGACCCAAAGATTTTTGAATTTTTTTTTAAATAAAAATTTTTTTATGGGGCGTCCAAGGGCCTGGACGCCCCAAATATTTTTGAATTTTTTTAATTAAAATTTTTTATGGGGGTGTCCAGGCGTCTGGATGCCCCAAATATTTTTTTAATTTTTTTAAAAAAGTTTTTATAGGGGTGTCCAGGCGCCTGGACGCCCCAGTAAAAGGTCAAATTCTATAAAAGGGGGGGCTTCACCCCATTTTCTCTTTCCCTGTTCATTCCAACGACCCATTCTACTCTGAACGACCCATTCTCAGTTCCTAATGGAGCAAGGAGGCCCGAGCCAGGGTGGAGAGAAGCGGAAACGACTTGCTCGTCGTCCGAGGAAGTCGAGGGATCATGCAGAGGAGGCTGCCGTGGGGGAGGAGGTTGCCGCGGAAGAGGAGGCACCTCCCTTGGCCGTGGAGGGTCCTGAGGGCCCCGGCGACGCGGGGGAGGATGAGCACGACCCGGTAAGCCCCTTAGAACTTCACTTTGTTGAGTTATTGAATGATTTCTAGCGTAGAAAGGGGCCGAGGGACACAGTTCAGAAGGGGGGTGGTGTGAGGGAAGGAGGCGTCCAGGGGCCTGGACGCCTCCATCTTCTCTTTTTTAATTTGTTTTATTATTTTTTATTTTTTATGGGTTATTACGTAATATATATGTAGATGTAAAGAGGCGTCCACCTAAGTGGATGCCTTAAAATTTTTATTATATATATATATATATATATTTATTATTAAATTCAAAAAGAAAAGCAAAATATGGAGGCGTCCACAATGGTGGACCCCTTCATATCTTATTATATATACTATATATAAAATAGGTAAATAAATAAATAAGAAAGCGTCCAGGAGGCTGGACGCCTTTAAAAAATATTTTTTTTTGGGAAAATAAATAGAAAATAAATATGTGCAGTCTTTGTTATTTATCATTCATGATTCTGATGTGTTCCCTTTTTGTTTGTTTTGTGGTGTGCAGGGCGTGATGAAGAGCCGGATCAGCTGGTCCCTGGTGGTGGCGGCATACCGTGGGCTGCCGGACTTTCAGAGGGCGCGGGTGGACGCCATGGGTTTTAGAGCCTTCCTCAGGATCGTGCCCTTCCGGCTTGACCTTCCTCTTATTCAGGCGTTGGGGGAGCGGTGGCACGCGCCGAGCCGGGCGTTCCTGATGCCCTGGGGGCACATGGTGCCGACACTGGAGGACGTAGCTCGGATCACCGGGCTACGAGTTGACGGAGAGGCAGTCAGCGGGGTCACTTACC
This sequence comes from Amorphophallus konjac, assembly GCA_022559845.1. Taxonomy (NCBI): domain Eukaryota; kingdom Viridiplantae; phylum Streptophyta; class Magnoliopsida; order Alismatales; family Araceae; genus Amorphophallus; species Amorphophallus konjac. Next base: position 231,729,019 of record CM040126.1, read on the forward strand.
CCGATTACCGAGAGAGTGCCTTGGACCTGCTGTGGCTAGAGACGAGTGCGACTGACAGAGACAGCATGGTAGTCGGCCGAGTGGAGATTATGGAGGCACTCGGATTCGTTGACCCGCGCCAACGGGTTAGCGAGACTGGAGCGGAGTTTTTGGCACGACTGGAGGGAGACGCCCGTGCAGCTTTCACCCAGGATCCGAGCGAGCGGGAGTTGGTGGATCTAGACCTCTGGAGGTTCCTCTTCTTCTTCCAGGGCCGCCTTCTGCTGGGGACGAAGGGGGACGGCATCCACTGTTGCTTCCTCGGGATCCTAGCGGACCTAGACAGAGTGGGGGACTATGCGTGGGGAGCAGCCCTACTCGCCCACTTGATCACCGATCTCTCCCAGACTTCAGAGAGGGAGACGACAGTCAGCGGCTTCGCACCTTTTTCCCATGTAAACATTTTATTTATGCATTTTACCGTAGTTAAATATGCAATTATTCGTGCTAATGATGTATGATGGATGCATGTGTGGAGCTACTACTACTTCTCGATGGGAAGAGCCAGGCAGGGGAACAGGAGAGCCGTGCCCTGTAGACACACCAAAACTGACGCTATGTCGAGTAAAATCTCATGTCACCATGTGACGCCCCAAAGTGAACCTCAATATTGATTTAATATGAAGTTTTTCTATTTTTATGTGTTTTCTGTGATTTTCTTAGTTTTTTTTGGAATTAACGACTTGACGTTGGGCGTGTAGCAACCCTGATAAATGAATATTTGAAATAAATTAAAACATATATATTACAGAAGTAATATATATAAAAGGAATAGGGTTAATTGGATGAAATAAAACAAATTAAAAATAACGCCTCTTATTAAGGCGTTAATTTATAAAGAAACGCCTCTATCCATAGCGTGAATAAAGAAAGGACGCCCACAACTACGGTCGTCAGTTCTCACGCGACCAAATGGGTAAGTAAAAGAAACGCCCCTATCTTGGGCGTGTTTTAAAACACGAAACGCCATTTTTCAAGGCGCTTTTTAAGAAACGCCCTTATACAAGGCGTTAATTAAAGAATACACGCCCTGACCAAAGGCGTTAATTCAGTTCGTGACTCGTTCGAACCCAGAGCTTATCCAGGGAAAGATTAACCTAATCTAGTAAGTGTCTATTAGAGTAAGGACTCTATTAGGGATATGTTACCCTCAATCAAACACTATTTTTAATAGGACTTCCAAAATCCCTATAAATAACCTACTGCTCGAACCCTACAACGCTATTTGGCGTTCGGAGTCTGCAAGGTACGTGAGAGAGGAATAGTTCCTCTAATTCTCTACGTCTGTTGCATGAAGAACTAACTGTTCTTCATCTTCTTCTTCTGTTATAGGTTAAGAAGGCGGCGTACGTGAAGAACAAAGGTATTGTTCTTTTTCCTTTTTCCTTTCGGTCAGAAAGTATGAAGAAATACTAATGTTTCTTCTTTTCCTATAGGAAAACTGCAGTTCTTCTCCTTGATACCACTGTTCGTAAGTTGCGGTTGAAGTTTCCGATCCTTCAAACCCTTCGTCAAGTTCAATCATATTAAGGTAGGATTTTCTCAAGTTATTGTAGCCCAAATAAGAATTAATGCAAGATATCTATACATAAGCATGGCATGCATACTGTTTATAAGGTTTTTATTACGTTCTCTGCAATATTTTGAAAGAAACGCCCTTGATCAGGGCGCTAATTTAAAATACACGACCATGCAGTGGTCGTCAATTTAATATTTGACGCCATGTACGCAGGCGTTAATTTCATAAGACTCACCTGAAAATTGATAATTGATCCTGTTTAAAATTCAATAAATTATGAAATATAAATTCTAATATCTTGCATACCCCTACCTGTGAATTCCTGTTATACTGCAACCACATGTCTCATGTCCCTTGAAATTTTATTTCCTGTAATATTGTAAAATTCTTGAAATTCACGACTTGGACAAAGTCGTTTTCCATATTTTAACGCCCCAGAACAAGGCGTGAATATGAAAAGTAACGCCCCTTCCTAAGGCGTGTATCTGTTAAAATCCTGAAATTTACATATTCTGTAAAATGGAATTAGAAAGTAACGCCCCTTCCAAGGGCGCGTTTTTGATCTCAACTTTGAATAAACGCCCCCAGGCAAGGCGTGTTTTTGATAAATTAATGAAATAATGAAAATTCTGCAAATTGGCAATATATGTAAACGCCCTCATGTTAGGCGTTAATTATTCAATACACGACTTTACTCAAGTCGTTATTTTACTGTAACCTGATTTCGTCTCGATTCTATTACCGATGGTTTCATATTATACATATATATATATATATCGGCACTATTCTCCATTCCGTGAGTATAGTCCCACTTTTTACGTTGATTTATCGATCACACTCAACTCTCATTGACATACAAGCTCTCCATTGGACATTCCGTTCCTTTGGACTAGCGAGTTAGTCATAGAGACCTCCGTAAGACTCCTCGTAGCCTTGGATTCCCTCAAGGCCGACTGAGCTGGTTGTACCCTAAAAACCCATTACACGATCCTTGCCATGTCAATCTAAAGAAACATGGTATACCGGCCCTTATGATTATACAAAGAGTATATCATAAGAAATTCTTAATGGGATGATGATATCATGCCATATCATGTCGTTCTTGTAAACCCCAATTCTGTGAAAAGAATGAGGGTATCTTACCTTTGATATACTGTTCATGTGGACCTCAATTCTATATAAAGAATGTCCATACTGATTTGTCATGGTACCCAAGTTAAGGGAATCATATTCTACCTAGTTTTATCGATATCGTGATTATACCGTTATTATCGCCATTCTATGTCCTTTGTCATATTTTGGACTCTATTCTATCAAAGTTGTCATACGTGTCTACAAGCTTGATTATTGAAATTCTATATTGGCTATATAAACAAGAGTGGATGTCAAAACACATGATAAATGCCTGCGCATATAGGGCCCGATCTGGTCCTGGGAGGAGCACCCGAAAGTACTTGTGCCCATGGGAGTTAAAATGATAAGGTATCTGGCATTATACCGAGTACTTGACTTGCTTGATTGGACATTCCACACACATCTTGTACTTGAATCGTACTTGACTTTACATGAAATGCGTGGCCCGAAAAAGGGTAATTTACTTGCTTGATACATGATAGCCAAAGTTCTTGACATGACTTGTTAAACGTGCTTGCTTGAATACCTTGAATAACTTGTCATCTTGTTGGAAGTTCATGACTAAGTTCATCTTATTTTCTTGATATTACATTCTCTCTATCTTGTCGTTTTATGCGAGCATGCATAGCTTTATTGCATTCATGAAAGATGTAATTACTTAAACCCCTTGCTAGTACTTGAGATATAATTTCCTACTGAGCGTTCACTCATCCCGTTTGTCCCTTTTTACTTTTCAGGTAAGTCCGACGACGATGGAAGTCAATCGGATGGGAATGGTCAAGAGTGAAAGTGATAGAGCTTCTACAAGTGTCGTCTAGTCTTTTCCATAGTTTCTTGTGCCAAATATGTATTATTTTCCTTTTTATTAAACAGAGTATTGGATTTGTAATAGTCTATCCATTATGAAATAAAGGATTGGGTTATCTTGCTATTTTGCGCATCTCTGTATTCGTGTCGAATACACGACCACTCTGATTGACATGATTGATATAGACACGTCGCGCATCTCCGGGTATCTTCCGCGCTCGGGGCGTGACAGTCTTTGTGGTATCAGAGCTTAGGGTATTCAATTCCTAGGAAACCCAAGTCCAAGGATAGGTTTCAAAACCTTTAACCAAGTGAGAGTGGGTAGAACCAAGGGTTAAATGATCAATGAGTCCTTTATAAGATCATAGTGATATAATACTAACATAGCTATTGTAATTGTAGGATAATGGCTGCCGAACGTGCTCAATGGCGCAACATGCAGCGTACCCTTCAAGGGATGACCCAAGTGCTACAACAGGTAGCACAAGGTGGTGCTCCACGAGCTGGAAGCTTACACCAAGCATTCAAGAATATGAATCCCCCGAAGTTCATGGGATCGACCGATCCAGACGATGCCGAGCATTGGGTTCGGGAGATTGAACGTATATTCCGTGTTATGCAATGCACGGATCAGGACAAAGTCTTATTAGCTACTTTCCAGTTAGAAAAGGATGCTAGATGCTGGTGGGAGTCGATTGAAGCTACTATTGACCCAACTCAAGTTACATGGGGTGAATTCGTTGAATATTTCAACGCCAAATATTTCTCTGATAGGGTCCAGGAAAAGAAGGCCGCCGAATTTGCCGCATTAAAGCAAAGATCTTTATCGGTGGCTGATTATGAAGCACAGTTCTCTAGACTGTCTAGATATGCTAAGCATTTAATTAGCACGAAAAAGATGAAAGCCCGTAGATTTCTTAATGGGCTTAGGCCCCACTACATTACTCAACTGGCGCCTATGGATATTCAAGTTTATACGGAAATAGTGCGCCGAGCTCAGTTGCTTGAAGATGCCACGGAACTATCTGATAGGATCCGTGGGAAAGACAAAAAGGAGCAAGTCACAAGTTCGGGTTCTTTTAAACCCAACTTTAAGAAGAGGCCCAATAATGGAGGTTCTTCCTCTCAAGATCAGAAGTTCAAGAAATCCAAGCCTTTCTCTATCACCACTACACCTTCAAACGTAGTATGCAAGCATTGTGACAAGGCTGGTCACAAAACAGAAGAATGCTGGAGGAAATTAGGAGCATGTCTCCGTTGTGGGAGTCGTGAACATCGGATCCCCGATTGTCCATTAATGAATGACCAAGACGGTGAGGGTAAACGCCCAGTGACAAGGAACGCGCGTCTTCATGCGATCCAAGAGACCGAACCAGAAGAAGAAGGCGGATTGGTGGAAGGTACATTAAAAATTTGTTCCAAATATGCACATGTCTTATTTGATACGGGTGCATCGCATTCCATTATTTCCAAGAAGTTTGCTGACCCATTACCTCTAGAACCAGAATGGATGAAGTTAATATTGTCTACTCCTCTCGGAAACGAGACGGATATCACACATCATTACCAAAACTGTGAGGTATTGGTTCGAGGAAAGAATTTTCCTATTGATCTTATCTGCTTAGATCTAAAAGAGTATGATGTTATACTAGGAGCAGATTGGTTATCCAAATACCAGGCAACGGTTGATTGCCGTGATAGCAAGATTGTTTTCAAGGAATTTCCGGAACTGACTTATACTAGTACTAAGAGTCGAAGCAAATCCCCTCTTATTTCGGCTCTTCGAGCAAGCAAGCTCGTCAAGAAAGGATGTGTATCCTTCCTTGCTTTTGTCACTATTAAAGAAGCTAAGGAAACCAAGATAGAAGACGTTCAAGTAGTACGAGAATTCCCAGACGTATTTCCAGAAGATTTGCCGGGATTACCCCCTCAAAGAGAAGTGGCCTTCACCATTGACTTAGTCCCTGGTGCTGGTCCTGTTTCAAAGGCACCATATAGAATGTCCTCTGCTGAACTCAAGGAGTTGAAGGAGCAGTTGATGGAACTAATCCGAAAAGGGTTTATTAGACCAAGTACTTCCCCGTGGGGAGCACCAGTCTTATTTGTAAAGAAGAAGGATGGATCCATGAGATTGTGTATCGACTATCGACAGTTGAATCATCTTACTATCAAGAACAAGTATCCACTGCCGAGAATCGATGAGTTATTTGATCAGATTTCAGGATCCAAATATTTCTCCAAGATTGATCTCAGGTCGGGATATCATCAATTAAGAATCAAGGATGATGACATTCACAAGACCGCATTCAGAAGCAGGTATGGCCATTACGAATTTGTTGTTATGCCTTTTGGACTAACAAATGCCCATGCTGCCTTTATGCAGTTAATGAATAGCATATTCAGGCCTTACTTGGATCAATTCATAGTAGTCTTCATTGATGATATATTGATATATTCTAAAACTAAGGAAGAACATGAAGAGCATTTGAGGATTGCATTGCAAGTCTTGAGGACAAATCAATTATATGCTAAACTCAGCAAATGCGAGTTCTGGCTTGAAGAAGTGGCTTTTCTCGGACATGTCATATCCAAGGACGGTTTATCTGTAGATCCGTCAAAGGTTGAAGCTGTAAGAAACTGGGAAAGACCCACTAATGCAAGCGAGATCAGAAGTTTCTTAGGTCTTGCAGGCTACTATCGGCGATTCATCAAAGATTTCTCTAAGATCGCCGTGCCCCTTACAAGGTTAACTCGTAAGGAGATCCGATATGAATGGAGTGAGGAATGTGAAAGCAATTTCCAAACTCTCAAAAATCATCTCACTACAGCTCCGGTCTTAGCACTACCAATTGAAGGAGAGAAATTCGAGGTCTACACTGATGCTTCTGGCATTGGCCTCGGATGTGTTCTAATGCAACAAGGAAAGGTCATAGCATACTCTTCACGTCAGCTGAAGAAGCATGAGGAGAATTACCCCGTCCATGACTTAGAACTGGCCGCGGTAGTATTTGCCCTAAAGATATGGAGACACTACTTATATGGAGCACAGTTTACTGTATACTCCGATCACAAAAGTCTCAAATATCTATTTTCACAAAAGGAGCTGAACATGAGACAAAGACGTTGGCTAGAATATCTCAAGGACTTCGACTTCAATATACAATACCATCCCGGAAAGGGTAATTATGTTGCTGACGCCCTTAGTCGAAAGCCGAGAGCAATGATAGCAAATTGTATGATGCAAGAATGGAGGTTACTTGAACAATTCTCCGAGCTCAATATAAGCTTGGACACGGAATCCAAATTTGTCACACTATCTCATGTAAGCATACAGTCAGATTTGTTATCTGAGATACAAACACTTCAGGATGATGATCCTATATTAGTAGGAATCAAAGGCAGATTAGAAGGACAATCTGATTTTCAACTAACTTCTGATGGAAGATTATCGTTCAAAGATAGAACTTGTATACCCGATTGTCCGGAATTAAAGAAGAAGATCTTAGATGAAGCTCACCGATCAAGGTACACTATTCATCCAGGATCAACCAAAATGTACCAAGATGTAAAGAGGAACTTTTGGTGGCCCAATATGAAAAGAGAAATAGCGGACTATGTATCACGATGTCTCACATGCCAACAGGTCAAGGCGGAACACCAAAAGCCTGCGGGAAAACTACATCCTCTAGATATTCCTAAGTGGAAATGGGAGGATATTGGTATGGACTTCATCATGGGTTTGTCTAAATCTAAAGGAGGACATGATGGAATCTGGGTTATCATTGACCGATTGACTAAATCGGCACATTTCTTGCCAATCAAAAGCCGATGGTCAATTGATGTGCTAGCTGCACTATACATCAAAGAAATAGTCAGGATACATGGAATTCCTGTCTCAATCGTGTCTGATAGAGATCCCCGTTTTACTTCTCATTTTTGGAAGGGATTACAACATTCGTTGGGAACAAGGCTCAACTTTAGTACTGCTTTTCACCCACAAACGGATGGTCAGACCGAGCGAACTAATCAAGTTGTTGAAGATATGCTGAGAGCATGCATTATTGACTTTGGAGGAAGCTGGCATGACCACTTACCTTTAGTTGAATTTGCATATAATAATAGCTACCAAGCTAGTATCCAAATGGCACCTTTCGAAGCCTTATACGGAAGGAGTTGCCGATCTCCCATATGTTGGAACGAAGTTGGAGAGAAACAACTATTAGGTCCAGACATGGTAAGGGATACAACTGAGAAGATACAGGTAATCAGAGAAAGATTACAAGTTGCTCAGACAAGGCAAAAGGCTTATGCTGATACCAGGAGAAGAGATCTTGAATTCCAGGTTGGAGATCATGTATTTCTTAAAATATCCCCTGGACGTGGCATACGAAGATTTGGTATTAAGGGCAAGCTTACGCCAAGATTCATCGGACCATTTGAGGTACTCGAAAGAGTTGGCGAGGTTGCTTATCGCATCGCGTTGCCTCCTCAGTTGTCCGAGGTACACAATGTATTTCACATATCTATGTTGAAGAAGTATGTGCACGATCCGTCACATATTATTGAGCATGGAGATCTGGTGATCCAGAAAGATCTCACATATGAACAGAGGCCTTTAAAGATATTAGATCGAGAAATACGAGCTCTAAGGAATAAGGTTATTCCCATGCTCAAGGTGCAATGGAATAAGAATCCCGAACGCGAAGCAACATGGGAGACCGAAGAATCTATGAAGAAACGATTTCCCGAGTTATTCTAAGAGGTATATGTTCTACGCTCTCCACATGTATAATTATATATATATTGAATTTGGGGACCAAATTCTTTTTAAGTGGGGGAGGGTGTAGCAACCCTGATAAATGAATATTTGAAATAAATTAAAACATATATATTACAGAAGTAATATATATAAAAGGAATAGGGTTAATTGGACGAAATAAAACAAATTAAAAATAACGCCTCTTATTAAGGCGTTAATTTATAAAGAAACGCCTCTATCCATAGCGTGAATAAAGAAAGGACGCCCACAACTACGGTCGTCAGTTCTCACGCGACCAAATGGGTAAGTAAAAGAAACGCCCCTATCTTGGGCGTGTTTTAAAACACGAAACGCCCTTTTTCAAGGCGCTTTTTAAGAAACGCCCTTATACAAGGCGTTAATTAAAGAATACACGCCCTGACCAAAGGCGTTAATTCAGTTCGTGACTCGTTCGAACCCAGAGCTTATCCAGGGAAAGATTAACCTAATCTAGTAAGTGTCTATTAGAGTAAGGACTCTATTAGGGATATGTTACCCTCAATCAAACACTATTTTTAATAGGACTTCCAAAATCCCTATAAATAACCTACTGCTCGAACCCTACAACGCTATTTGGCGTTCGGAGTCTGCAAGGTACGTGAGAGAGGAATAGTTCCTCTAATTCTCTACGTCTGTTGCATGAAGAACTAACTGTTCTTCATCTTCTTCTTCTGTTATAGGTTAAGAAGGCGGCGTACGTGAAGAACAAAGGTATTGTTCTTTTTCCTTTTTCCTTTCGGTCAGAAAGTATGAAGAAATACTAATGTTTCTTCTTTTCCTATAGGAAAACTGCAGTTCTTCTCCTTGATACCACTGTTCGTAAGTTGCGGTTGAAGTTTCCGATCCTTCAAACCCTTCGTCAAGTTCAATCATATTAAGGTAGGATTTTCTCAAGTTATTGTAGCCCAAATAAGAATTAATGCAAGATATCTATACATAAGCATGGCATGCATACTGTTTATAAGTTTTTATTACGTTCTCTGCAATATTTTGAAAGAAACGCCCTTGATCAGGGCGCTAATTTAAAATACACGACCATGCAGTGGTCGTCAATTTAATATTTGACGCCATGTACGCAGGCGTTAATTTCATAAGACTCACCTGAAAATTGATAATTGATCCTGTTTAAAATTCAATAAATTATGAAATATAATTCTAATATCTTGCATACCCCTACCTGTGAATTCCTGTTATACTGCAACCACATGTCTCATGTCCCTTGAAATTTTATTTCCTGTAATATTGTAAAATTCTTGAAATTCACGACTTGGACAAAGTCGTTTTCCATATTTTAACGCCCCAGAACAAGGCGTGAATATGAAAAGTAACGCCCCTTCCTAAGGCGTGTATCTGTTAAAATCCTGAAATTTACATATTCTGTAAAATGGAATTAGAAAGTAACGCCCCTTCCAAGGGCGCGTTTTTGATCTCAACTTTGAATAAACGCCCCCAGGCAAGGCGTGTTTTTGATAAATTAATGAAATAATGAAAATTCTGCAAATTGGCAATATATGTAAACGCCCTCATGTTAGGCGTTAATTATTCAATACACGACTTTACTCAAGTCGTTATTTTACTGTAACCTGATTTCGTCTCGATTCTATTACCGATGGTTTCATATTATACATATATATATATATATGCACTATTCTCCATTCCGTGAGTATAGTCCCACTTTTTACGTTGATTTATCGATCACACTCAACTCTCATTGACATACAAGCTCTCCATTGGACATTCCGTTCCTTTGGACTAGCGAGTTAGTCATAGAGACCTCCGTAAGACTCCTCGTAGCCTTGGATTCCCTCAAGGCCGACTGAGCTGGTTGTACCCTAAAAACCCATTACACGATCCTTGCCATGTCAATCTAAAGAAACATGGTATACCGGCCCTTATGATTATACAAAGAGTATATCATAAGAAATTCTTAATGGGATGATGATATCATGCCATATCATGTCGTTCTTGTAAACCCCAATTCTGTGAAAAGAATGAGGGTATCTTACCTTTGATATACTGTTCATGTGGACCTCAATTCTATATAAAGAATGTCCATACTGATTTGTCATGGTACCCAAGTTAAGGGAATCATGTTCTACCTAGTTTTATCGATATCGTGATTATACCGTTATTATCGCCATTCTATGTCCTTTGTCATATTTTGGACTCTATTCTATCAAAGTTGTCATACGTGTCTACAAGCTTGATTATTGAAATTCTATGTTGGCTATAAACAAGAGTGGATGTCAAAACACATGATAAATGCCTGCGCATATAGGGCCCGATCTGGTCCTGGGAGGAGCACCCGAAAGTACTTGTGCCCATGGGAGTTAAAATGATAAGGTATCTGGCATTATACCGAGTACTTGACTTGCTTGATTGGACATTCCACACACATCTTGTACTTGAATCGTACTTGACTTTACATGAAATGCGTGGCCCGAAAAAGGGTAATTTACTTGCTTGATACATGATAGCCAAAGTTCTTGACATGACTTGTTAAACGTGCTTGCTTGAATACCTTGAATATACTTGTCATCTTGTTGGAAGTTCATGACTAAGTTCATCTTATTTTCTTGATATTACATTCTCTCTATCTTGTCGTTTTATGCGAGCATGCATAGCTTTATTGCATTCATAAAAATGTAATTACTTAAACCCCTTGCTAGTACTTGAGATATAATTTCCTACTGAGCGTTCGCTCATTCCGTTTGTCCCTTTGTACTTTTCAGGTAAGTCCGACGACGATGGAAGTCAATCGGATGGGAATGGTCAAGAGTGAAAGTGATAGAGCTTCTACAAGTGTCGTCTAGTCTTTTCCATAGTTTCTTGAGCCAAATATGTATTCTTTTCCTTTTTATTAAACAGAGTATTGGATTTGTAATAGTCTATCCATTATGAAATAAAGGATTGGGTTATCTTGCTATTTTGTGCATCTCTGTATTCGTGTCGAATACACGACCACTCTGATTGACATGATTGATATAGACACGTCGCGCATCTCCGGGTATCTTCCGCGCTCGGGGCGTGACAGGGCGTCTTTTTAATAACGGCTTAGACCTGGGCGTCGCTCAATGAAAGGACGACCGTTGGCAGAGGCGTCAATTTTTGGAATATTACGAATTCTAAACAAATTGGAAAATCAAGAATTGACGTCCCCCAGAGGGTCGTTTATCAATTAACGCCCATTGGTACAGGCGTCATTTCATCATTTTTAAATAAGGAAAGGATTTTGTTGCTAAAATTAAACCTGTGAATTGACGCCTATTTTTCGGTCGTCATTTTAATTAACGCCTTGAGGCAGGTCGTCAATTTCAATTGACGCCCTTCGGAGAGTCATCTTTTACCCTTCCGTGTCCTGCTCGAATGAACCTTTCCTGGAGAGATCCCTGCTCTGTTTTAATCACCTTGTTGGTTTAGAAAAGTAGAGGCCTTGCCGTAGATGACTGTTGCCCGTTCTAATCCCACTAAATCTATGGTTTGCACCCTATAAATATAGCCCTGGGTTCTGCTCGCGCGAGGTTAACAACAACAACAGTTAAAAAAAAAGAGAAGAGAGAACAGTTAGCAAGCAGGTTATCAGCAGGTTAGCAGGCAGAGATAGTTTGTTGCTGTCGTGAGTTCAGAAGAAAGGACTTGCTTCTTCCTTCTTCCTTCTTCCTGTTGCACCAGCCGGAAGCCACCTTCTTGGGTTCTCTCCCTTTACTGTTGTCAGGAACAGCAGGGAGTTGTTTCATTAGTTTGCTACTCATCCCATCATTGTTCATCATATAGTGATCCTTGCATTAGTCTTTGCATCATATCTCCTCTTTGCATCATATCTCCTCTCCCTAATTCTCTTAGGGGTTTTAAAAAGGACCAAAAGGTGTGTTCTTCATGTTCATATTTCATTACCTTATGCTAATTGTGGATTGATACTACTCTTGGCTAATCCCCTTCTACTTTGGTTATTTGTGTTTTGTTTAAGGGTAATCAAGAAAGAGAAACCCCCTTCATCGGTCGGCCGGTAGAAGGAGGAGGAGAAAAACCACAATCCATCCCGCATCACTTTTCTTACCAGGTATCCGCGATCATTCTCCCTCCCTTTTGAGGTAACCCCTCTGGCGATCACACTCCATTAGCAACCTCTTGCTCCCTTTTCATTTAGCTTTAATTTCTTTTAAAATATATATTTTTGATGTCGGTATGACACGGTTCACAAATTGGCGATCACGGTGGGACTTCCACTGTTTTTCTTTCGATTGCCCCCTCCTATTGGCACCCACATGTGCCCTTTCCCTCGACACCCACGTGTGCCCCTCCCTTTGGTACCCTCGGTACCCCTCCATTGTGCCCCACGTGGCACCCTCCATTGTGCCCCACGCGGCACCCTCCATTGTGCATCACGTGCACACTCCCCATCGGGATTAGCCAGTTTGTGATCATCCACCTCATCTTTTAAAAGAAAGAAATTTGGTTACTGGTTGTTGTTATCTGCTATTTTCTCAATTAACGCCTCCCTCAAAGGCGTCTTTTCCATATTTAACGCCTTCATCAAAGGCGTCATGTTTAGCATATCTGCTGTTTTATTTCCTCTCTGCCTGTGATTTCGCGCCCTCTGCGTGGGCGTCATTTGATTATTTAGCGCCTAATGCCAAGGCGTCTTTTACCTTTGAGATTGTGCCCCATCTCTTTTGACGCCCTTTGTCAGAGGCGTCCTTTTCGTATTTAGCGCCTCACACCAAGGCGCTGCTTCTGCACTGTCGGTGCAACTTATAGTGATTAGCGACAGCCTCTTTGTCGTGTTTTCTACTTGTAGCGACTCCTGCAAAGTCGCTAATTTCCTGAGTGTTAACAGAGACCTGTCTGCTTTGGCTATTTCTGCTGGATTATTCCTGTATTCATCATTTGATTATACTTATTTGATCTGATTATATTGTTTTGCATTTTGTGGCATTTGGTTGAGAGACCTCCTCTCTCTACACTAGGATCCACACACCTCTCTTGGAATTGGAACGACCCTCCATTGAGCATTCCGTCTCTTTGGATTGGAAATTCCTTTTCTAAGACCTCCGTAAGTCCCCGCACCCGTAGATTCCCTCACAGACGCCGGGCTGGTTGTACCTTGAAGTACCCGAAGTTTAGATAACCCATCGTTGGTGAGGAGAGAGAAAGAACCTAGTTAACCCGGAGATTACACTCAAAATTCATAACTAGGATTCACATTGCAAAGGGAGTGAATTGCTCTTCAATTTAATTCACCCTAACCTCAAACACAAAGCTAAAAGCTCGCGTTCATTACAACTTGTTTGCATAAGCTTGATTGGATTGGGTGATTATTGTGGTTATATTACCTTCAAGAAAAGAACTTTCTTTCTTCTTAAACATGCAACTTCGTTCAGGTAAAATCATCAACATGGCAAGCTACGGGTACTCTTATGATGATACGGATGAGAATGCTTTCAATCAATCTTATGAGGTCCCCCTCCAAGATTCCATCTACCATGAGGGAAATTATCCTCCCCCTCACGCACATTTTTCTCTAGTCCACGTGGTTGACACCACAACTCAAGAGGTCGACACTTCTTCTCAAGCTCTACCCTCCAATCAAAACACATCGGGGAACACCTCCCCATCATTCAATGTCAATGATTTAATTCACGCTTTATCACAATTGGATGATTCCCAGCGGCAGGCAGTTCAGGCCGCTTTGAAAGGGAAAGTTGTTCCCTCTTCATCTTCCAACCCCCCTCCGGCCGCGAGTGGCCATCATGTTGCTAATGACCCGGCGGTCTTACACAAAACCCCTTCACGTCCACCAACGCCTGTTGTGGCCATGCCGGCTCAACAGGCAAGTTATTCTGCGGCTAGGTCCCAATTCCCTCCACCTCCTCAAATTCTAAGGACGCCTATGCCGAATTCATTCATTCCAAACTCGGCCCCAGTCGAGTCGGACACCAATGTTCTACTTCTTCAAAAGTTGGCTAGCATGGAAGAACAACTCAAGAAGGTTACTGCGGCGAAGAATGCCTCGGAGATTTCTCTCCCTACATTGCCAGTTTTTCACCTACCACCTTCTGAGATGCCGAATTTTCGGTGATATAACAGAACTGGCAATCCGTTTATTCACTTGAAGGACTTTATGTATGAAACTTCCTTTTGGCAGGGCAACAAAGCCTCATTGGCTTATCTGTTCAGACGGTCTCTAGAGGGGCCAGCCCTCGAGTGGTTCTATTCCTTAGAACCGACAGAGGCTAGTGACTTTGATGTGGTTCAAAAGAAATTCTTGCAGAAATATAGGGACCGGGTCGGACCCTCCCTATCAGTTACTGATCTGGTCGCTGAGAAAATGAAGCTCGAGGGGGACTTCATTATATTTGCTGATAGATGGTGATTGATGGCCGAAAAGTTGAAAGATACACTGTCAGAGCCGGAACAGGTTAAGATGATTATTTCAAATGCAACCCCTCAGTTCCGACACATATTGGCCATGAACAGGCTGACTACCATGGAAGAGCTCTATGAGAGAGCTCGATATATTCAAACTCAGATGAAAGATTCGCCCATCATGGGCATGTTTGAACAGAGACCACGGTTGGTCAAGAAGAATGCAAATGTCAACAATAGCGGCGCCACAACTGAGGGTACCGTAACTAATGAACAGGTCGGCGTAGTTGGCCACCCCACCCCTTTCCGCCAATTTAACCCACGACCTCCACAACAAAACCCCTTCTTCAACGCACCCCCACAACACAAATTTGCTGCTCAACATTCCTTTGCTCCTCCACAAAACCAAATGCCTCACCCGGACCCCCCAGCTCCACAACAATACCACCAAGTACCACCACCCGCCAACTATGGCCCACCACAACAACAACAAAGGAGACCACAAGGCCCCAAAAGGGCCCAGTATCCACCATTGCCAGAAAGTCTCCTAGACATATTCAATGCCCTCATGGCCGCTGACCTGCTCATATTGCCGAAAGAAAGAACGATGTGGCCCGCTAACGTTGACACGTTCCGCTACTGTGTTTTCCACCGCTCACCTGGTCACAATATTGACCACTGCTTTCATTTCAAGGACTATATTTATGATTTAAATGACCAAGGAGGTATTAATTGGGACGAGATGAGGCAGTTCATCGCCACTCTAAAAGCAAGAAGGCCTCCTCGGCAACACCAGGCTCAGCAGCCGCAGCAACCAGCTCCACAAGCACAACAGCAAGCTCCAGCACCGCAGCAAGATATGGGGATTGTCAACAATCCACTGCCGGAGCACCCACCAAACCAGCATGTAAACCCTGTCACAACCCTCCACGAGGTGGATAGAGGGCAGGGATGGCACAAAGAGAACGCCTCTGTCGGGGCATTTAATCACAATTCAAACCAACCTCCACGCCTCTTACGCACACTTACCACTTCTACTCCCCAGTTGGCCCGCTCCCTTCTACACCCTGTTAATCAAACCCCATCTACTCCAATTAATTCCCCATCCTTGCCAACCCGGCCTCTCCTTATCCGTCCTCCGCCATCGCGGCCTTTGACGCAGCAAACTCCACCACCCCTCACCAACCCTTCACCCTTGCCGTCTAGGCCACTCCTTATCCGCCCATCATTGACATTCGTTACATCCCCAGCCATTACTCCTCCACCGTCAAGGATCCCTTCACCATCAGTCCACCCCCCATTTGTACCCAGACCTCTCCTTGTTCAACCAACTATTCCCTCCCACACTCAGGCGTCTCTTGCTCCTCATGCGCCTCCTATCGGGGCTCTTTTTTTGAACCCTTCCCCGACACCCCCTGCGGTGGCATCTTCTTTGAACACCCCTCCAGCACCTGCCAAGACTAACACCCCTTCTTCTTCCGCCAACCCTCCATCCACACTTAGCCCGACAGAGGCGTCACCGAACCAAACTATGGTACTCCATAGTGGGCGGATATTCCATCGCATTTTTCCTCAGAGGGAGCAAGAGCCCGCACAAGGGCCCAATGAGCAAGAACAGGAGCAGGAGTCTGTACCCGGCACTCAATATGATTTACTAAAACATCTGGACAGGACTCCAGCAAGAATTTCTATTTTAGAGCTGATTAAAAGGTCAACAACCCATCAATTGGCCTTAAAAGAATATCTGCAGAAGGTCATGGTTAATGAAGACATTCCTGCCGAGCACATAACCACAGTCCTGACGCCCGCTAGCAGTCAGCCGGCAATTATTTTTCATGAACATGAACTAGCACCTCAACCAGCTAGAAAATATGCTCTGTGTATCACAGTGGACATTAACAAGGTGGCAGTAAAACAATGTTTGGTGGACACTGGGGCATCCATCAATGTATTGCCGCCCAGCACTTTAAAAATGTGCGGCATTCCGGGAAGTCAGATTCGGCCGTCAACTATAACAGTCACAGCTTACGACAACACCAAGAAGCCTCCTTTGGGCATGATAACACTAAAGGTTAGTTTGGGCCCAGCTACAATCACAACAGATTTTCACATCTTGGACATGGATCCAACATTCAATGGCATTCTAGGCCGACCCTATATTCAACAGTTGGATGCAGTGCCCTCTACGAATCATCAATGCCTCAAGTTTCCACATAAGGGTCACATTATTAAGGTTACAAGTATGCCGATTCTGCCGGATGAAGACATACACTTAGCAACGTCAGTTCCTTCTATTTGGCCTTCCAATAAACCGTTGCTATCAGTGTTAGATATTACTGACCCACGGCCGAGGCCATCCAAGATGGTTACAATAGTTGCCATGACACCCCTGGCTTCCAAGGGGAAGAAGAAGAAAAGCATACTGAATACCCCTGGTTGGAATATTCTGATGAAAATGGGGTATTAGGCCGGTAAAGGTTTGGGTGTTAATTTCCAAGGCAGAACTAAACCCATTATGCTACGAAAATTAATGGTACGGGGCGGCCTAGGCTATAAAGGGCCGAGTAAGAATGGAGAAGAACCATGGGCAGTTATGACATCCACTTTGAAGACAGATCGCCAACCGCTTACCTGGACACTGCAAACACATTTTGTCAAAGGTGGCATTCAAAACGATGAGCAGACTACAATAGTCACTTCTATGCTAGACTGCCAAGATGTGCATGCCAGGCAGTTCGCTCGTCATATTGCTCTATTGGCCACATACAAAGCCCTGGAGTCTTTAAGGCCGGACAAAAGAAGGAAAATGGATGATCCAGAGTGTGATTGGTATAGATGGTTTGATATGAATGACATCACTATTGCTTTGAGCCGTCTATTTATGCCAACTGATCCGGAATGGCCGCCGCTGATTCATGAGCTAATTGAGAAGCCAGCAGTGATCACGGACAAGAGGCAGTTGCTAAGTGATTATACAGATACTGGAGAGCCCGATGTGCCGTTCGAGGAGGGCTTCACTACAGATAGGCTGTGGGCCGGCCTTTTCTTTACCAAGTCCATTCACCCGACGGCTGTTGTCCGTCTGATTGATCGATTGTTTTTCTCCGACATTCCTAGACCACCCGCGGTCTTAATAAACTTTTCCCCAAATTTACTTGAAGTCTCTCATCTAATTCCTCCCTTGCTCCTCGAGCAATCTTCCAGGCTCTCCATCACATCCCCGCGCGGGTCATCATTAATTCAATCCTTTGCCAACTTGTCAATTTCAACTCCACCTCCTGTTTCCTCCTCGCATTGCTTCCTCCTTGAAAATGAAAGAGAAAATAAAAATAAAAATAAAAAAAATGCCAAAAATCCAACTTTTCAATCCTCCATCTCCATTGAGGAGACCTCCTATCTCTTTTCTGAGTGTGTCCCGACCCAGGGGCCGCTCTTCCAAGATTCGTTGATAGATCTTTTTTACCCCTCTGGCGAGGGGTCTTCATCTGTATCCCCTTATGTACCCACTTTTTCTCCTCCTTTCTCTTCTTTGTCAAGTTCTAGTGATCAAGATAGTTGCTCTTACTCTTCTGATAAGATTCATGGGGTAGCTTCACATAAGAAATCCAAGGGTAAGCAGATTCCCCGTAGATTTCTCAGAGAGTTAGCCATTAGATGTCAGGCTTGCTTAGCCATTCCCGAATTTGTGGAGGACCCGATTATCCTGCCGGAGTCGGAATATGAGGATACTTGTGCTTCTTATGAGGGTTTTGGTGTTTATGAGATTATGAATGATGAAGACCCTGTTGAAGAGGGGGATGAAAGTTACGAAGAATATGAGGATGAGGCTGATGCTTTTGCTAGTGGCATGAGGAGATTTGATGAACCATCAGCCTCAGTAGAAGAGCCTACCAAAGAAATAAATCTGGGTACTGAAGAAGACCATAGGATTGTCCTCATCAGCAAAAACTTGCCGCCGTCCAAAGAGGAGGCGCTTATTCTGGTTCTTCAAGAATATAAGGATACATTCGCATGGAGCTATGAAGATATGCCTGGACTAGACCCTGCGCTTGTTGAACATCGGCTTACACTCAGGACAGGGTCTGTTCCGGTCAAACAACGGTTGCGACGTTTTCACCCTAATATGGCTTTAAAGATGAAAGAAGAGGTCGACAAGCTTCATAAGGCTAGATTTGTTAGAGTTGTCCTCTATCCCAATTGGGTGGCTAACATTGTCCCAGTCATGAAGAAGGATGG
Source organism: Amorphophallus konjac (assembly GCA_022559845.1). Classification (NCBI taxonomy): domain Eukaryota; kingdom Viridiplantae; phylum Streptophyta; class Magnoliopsida; order Alismatales; family Araceae; genus Amorphophallus; species Amorphophallus konjac. The sequence goes on from CM040126.1 coordinate 231,747,918, forward strand.
AAAGGTCAGGATTTGTATAGACTTTCGGGACCTCAACCGTGCATGTCCTAAAGATGACTTCCCCCTCCCTCATATTGATGTTTTGATTGATAATACGGCAGGATATGAGACTCTCTCCTTCATGGATGGTTTTTCGGGTTATAATCGGATTCGCCTGGCTGAGGAAGACCAAGAGAAAACATCGTTCACTACACCATGGGGTACATATTGCTATGTGGTCATGCCTTTTGGACTTAGGAACGCTGGAGCCACCTATCAGAGGGCTATGATGGCAATTTTTCATGATATGATCCACGTTTATATTGAGGTGTATGTGGACGACCTGGTAGTAAAATCAAGAACAAGGATTGAGCATCCCGGGGTTCTAACCAAAGTCTTGCAAAGAGCACGGGAGTATCAGTTGAAAATGAACCCCAAGAAGTGCGTATTTGGCGTCTCATCAGGGAAATTACTCAGATTTATTGTTAGCAAAAGGGGAATTGAAGTTGATCCTAATAAGGCGAAGGCCATCAGAGATATGCCTCCTCCCAAGAATTTGAAGGAAGTTCGGGGATTAATCGGGAGGTTGCAATTTATTCACCGCTTTGTCTCCCAGCATTCACAAAGATGTAGGCCGTTTTACGAGCTTACTAAACCGGGGGTCAAGTTTAATTGGGATGACAAGTGTCAGGCAGCTTTTGACGGATTGAAGGATTATCTGGCCAATCCTCCTGTCCTGAGGCCGCCAATTCCAGGCAAACCGCTCATTCTCTATGTCTCTGTCCTGGATGACTCTGTAGGTGCTGTCCTTGCGCAAGAAGATGAAGAAAGGAAGGAGAGGGCAGCATACTACTTGTCTAAACTTCTTAACCCTTGTGAGCAGAGGTACTCAGCCATGGAGAAGACTTGTGCCGCTTTAGTCTGGGTAGTTCAGAAGTTAAAGCATTATTTCTTAGCTCACAAGGTTCATCTCATTGCTCGCATGAATCCGATTAAATTCCTTCTTGAAAAATCTATCCTTACCGACCGATTAGCACGCTGGCAAAGTTTCCTTTCCCAATTCGATATCACTTACATTCAACAGAAAGCTGTCAAAGGCTATGCCATTGCCGAACATCTTGCTCACCACCCTCTACCCCGATTTGATCTAGTCAATTCAGAGTTTCCAGATGAGGAACTAATGTCCATTAATCAACCCCACGATCCTATGTGGACGTTACATTTTGATGGAGCTCTAAATTCCCAGGGAAAAGGGATCGGCATGGTTCTATTAACACCAGAAGGGGTCACCATCCCATTCGCCGCTCAGCTTACTTTCCCTATCATCAACAATATAGCTGAGTATGAAGCTCTTTTGACCGGCCTGCAAACCGCTCACGAATATGGTGTTACCCAATTACGAATTATTGGTGATAGTCAGCTCATTCTACGCCAGGTGCTTGTCAAATGCCGCACTATCAATCCTAAGCTCAAGCCATATCAGGAACTTGCTTCAGCTTATGCCAAACTCTTTACCAAGTTAATTTTTGTCCATGTCCCTCGAAGCCAAAACATCTTAGCTGACGCCCTTGCTTCATCGGCTTCTGCTTTAATCTTCCCTCCTGAACGAGATTTCCATGTTCCCCTCATTCATCAGCGTGACACTCCAGCTATTAAGGATCGTGCGTTCCTCGACATTAGGGACAAGGTGCTTGAGAAGGTCAGGCAGAGTGAAGCTCTTAAAAATAAGGAGGTCATGTTGTTAGATTGGGAAGAGGAATTGGCTGATGAGGAGAAACCATGGTATTATGAGATTGCCAGATATTGCAATGATCAGTCCTATCCCGAGGAAGCAACTGCGGAAGAGAAGAAAGCAATTAGAAGAGTGGCTCAACGTTACGTTTTGGTTGGAGGTGTGCTCTATAGAAGAGGGCTCACATGTGTTTTATTAAGATGCCTAGATGATGATGAATCTTGGAAGGTTGTGGAAGAGGTGCATTCAGGAGTGTGTGGTGGTCATGTGAACAGCCAGATGCTAGCTAAGAAGATCCTTAGGCTATGCTTCTATTGGCCCACTCTAGAAGAGGATTGTTCTATCTATGTCCGAAGGTGTGTTAAGTGCCAACTGCACGTCGATAAGATCCATTCTTCTACTTCTTCACTCCATTGTATGTCTTCCCCATGGCCTTTCTCCATGTGGGCTTTCGATATCATTGGACCTCTTGGTGATTCCAACCTCCTTACAAAGCAGAAGTCATTCATTCTCACGGCAACAGAGTACTTCACCAAGTGGGCAGAAGCGGAAGCTTACATGGAGATTAAAGCGTCAACTGTTTGCAAGTTTATAATGAAGAACATCATCGCAAGGTTTGGCATCCCAAGTACCATCGTCACCGACAATGGACCCCAATTCATCTCTCAGGAGTTTAAAGATCTCTGCAACAGGTATAACATTGCATTGCATCATTCATCTCTTTATTATCCGCAGGGCAATGGCCAAGCAGAGGCAACTAATAAAACTTTGATTAAAATTGTTAAGAAACGTGTGAGGCTAATAAATTCACGGATTGGCCAGAAAAGCTGGTGGAAGCTCTTTGGGCCTATCGCACTTCCATTCGTACTCCTACTGGGCAGACCCCTTTCGCCCTCACTTATGGAATGGAGGCGGTAGTTCCTTATGAGATTCTCATTCCCTCTCTGCAAGTACAATTGGACAAGAAATTCTCTATTGACGAGCGTCGCGAATCCCTCCTTCCTCAGTTGGAACTCCTAGATGAGAAGCGTTTGGTCGCCGCTGAGCATGCGCGTATCTATCAAAACAAGCTTTCACGTTTTTACCAAAAGAAAGTAATTGAGAGAAAGTTTGAAATCGGTGAGATGGTAATTAAAAGAATCTTTGTAAAACCTGGTGGACCTCGTTCAAAACTCCAACCAAACTGGGAAGGACCCTTTATCATAAAAGATGTTTATCCTGGCAATGCTTATAGATTGATTAATGTTGAAGGCAAAGAGCTAACACACCCTTGGAATGGTCTCTATTTGAAGAAATACTACCCCTGAACCAAACAAAAAAAAAAGAAAAACAAAAGAAACAAAAAGAAGAAAAACAAAAAGTAATAAAAAGAGAGAAAAACAAGCAGAAAAAAAATCTTTGAGGCTGGTATGGTACGTGGGCCATGATGCCGAAAAAAAATCAAAATCCTTAATTCTTTCTTCAGTCTCGACGGTTTAACTCTTGGGTCAATTCACGCACACACTACACGCTTTATTCTTAAACTCGAGCAGCCCAGAATTCGAGGAAAGTCCGACCCAAACTAAGAATGTAAAAGCCTTACCTATTCTCTTCCTTTCGGCTCACGAGAGGGAATACAAGTTTGGGGTTACTAACCAAGCCTACCCGCCGCCCTAGTAGGTGGAAGTCAGGGCCCAAAAGGGAACCAAATGCTTAAAGCCCAAGTACAATTATGTCTTTATCTGTTTCGGAAAAAAAAAGAAAAGAAAAGGAAGTTATGATAAAAGAAAGCATGTCAAGAGGGCAAAGTCCCAGCAAGGAAAACCTTGGTCTTAAGCATGCATGAATAAGGGCAAAAAGAGCAACAAAATTTCCCTAAGCCAAAGACCGAATCCCAACAGGTATTAGGGTAGGGGAGGAGCGTGCCCCATTCTTGAAAACCTTTCGTGAGTTTCCTTAATCATTCTTCTTTTCTCCCTCCATGGTGGGTTGTGAACTCGAAGAATGGCGAAGACCGACAAAGAAGGATGGGCTGCAAGAGAATATGAGTAAACGCCTAAGTACAAGTCACGTTGACTCTTTTGAAAAGTCTCTTGAGAAAGTCTAATGAATTTTTGATTATGATGGTTAAGGTTTCAAAGCTCTATACTATGTTTACCTCCAAAACAAAAATTTTTCAATAGGCATTCTTTTCAAAATTAACAACCCTATCGAAGGCGCCACTTTCAAAACGAAAATACAAAATATATATATATATAAATAATAACAAAAAAATTGTGGAATTTCAAGCCCTTTGTTTCTCATATGCCTGGTTGCATCTTTTATTTCCAGTTAGCATTTGCCTGCTTGCATGGCGCATTTTATATCTATCATTTGTCTTCATTGATTAAAGGCTTGGCCCCTTGACCCGTTATCAAGGTCACAGTTAAGACATCCCTTGCTCATTGAGCAAGGGGCCAAGTCGAACAGATGGATTAACCTATTTGTTCAAGTGTGAACTACAAGCGCAGGGCAAAAGAAAAGGCGAGAAGGAAAAGAAGACACGAGTACACAACTACACAAGTGCTCAGGTAACAAAATTTCAATCTCATATATATACATCATAACTATCTGAGTACAGGTGTCAGGGTGGAGGAGTATAAGTACAGTCTCTCAGCTCTCGCCTCCACCCTCCTCTCTCCTACTCTCTGCCTCAATCTCATCCTCCCGACGAGGCGCTGATGGAGGGGGCATGGACCCCCGGGAAGTAGCTGGAGCTCGAACCGGCTCCTCTGCCTCGCTCCTCTGCCGGAGAGAGGAACCCGCTACAAAAGTAGAACTGGTGAAGGTGTACCCTGCAGCTCGCGCCCGCTCCCGGCCTCGCTGAAGCCGCTCCTCGGACGCTCGTAGCCGCTCCTGCGTAACGGCTAGCTGGGCCCTCAAGGCTGTAAGCTCCTGCTCGCAAGCCGACCGCTCCTCTCGATCCCGGGCACACTCCACCTGGTGCTGCTCACGATCCCGGGCACGCTCTGCCTGGTACTGCTCATGGTCCTGGGCACGCTCCGCCTGGTACTCCTCGCGCTCCCGAGCACGCTCTCTCCGCTCCATCTCGAGGGTGACTTGCAGCTCCGCCACGTCCTGAGGCAACTCCTCTCGCCGCCTCAAGGCCCGCTCCAGCTCCACGACCCGCTACTCGCGGATCGCCAACTCTGCCCCGGCCAGGGCAGCTCGGGTATGTGCCGCCTGTAACTCTGAGGACTGCAAACATTCAAACAACTCATCAATTCCACAGTTCAATAATTCATGAAATAGGCAATATACAACTAAAAATAAATAAAACTCACCCGAGTGGCCATCGCCTGCTGACCCTCCTCGATGTAGGTAAGAGCGGCCCGGAGCTCCTGGGTCTGTGAATACAACTTTTTATGAGCATATCATATAAACAATTGAATGAAATTGAATTTGAGTTTAAAGGCATTCTCGTGTGGCAAGGGCGCACTCTGTCGCCTCGGCCCGTGTCACTGCTCCTGCTAGCTGCTCTGTTAGTGCAGTCGCCTCTGCACTAGGCCCTCTCGAGCTAGAGGCCTCTCCCGTCTCTCTCCCTGCTGCTCCCTGCTGGGCACACTGTATTTATTGAGATTGTCAGTGGCTAATCATCAATAAAAAAATTCATTTGCATATAGGAATAAATTAAACACTCACCAGGGTCTCAAGGTCTACTCGGGTGGCAGCCAACTGGGCCTCCAAGCTATGGAGGTGGGTCTGCATGTCCATTGCTGCTATGTCCCGTGCATCCTGCATTCACCACATATTAGTCACATAATAGATATACATAAGCATTTGCATTTAATTTAGAAATAAGTGCATTCATACATACCTCTAGGACCCTCATCTGGGGTCGGCCAGCGTAAACCTCCCAGTAGCGTCGGAGGTACTCGGAGCTGTCCGCTGCTCGGGAAGTGACTCGGGTCCCGCCATGCTGCCAGTCTGCGTACTGGTCGGAGAACCGCACTCTCCAATCGATCGCCTTCGTGCGACCGCGCGTCTTCTTGCCAATCCCACGCGGCTCTCCTACCTCGATCCACTCCTGGTGTAGGTTGAGGGTCCTCATCACCAGCCTAAGCCGTAGCGGCTCAATCTCGCTCAAGAAATGAACCCAAAGCTCATATCCGAAGCGAGGTCGGCCCGCTACAACCCACGGCTGGCCCTCGTCGGTCATACCCTTGTAGGGTCTCCACCGCACCTGCATCCATAAACATGCATACCATCATCGTCTCATCATAATTAATTAATAAAAAAATGCATAACATTAATCATGCGTACCAGTGAGGCAGGGAAGTCTCGGAACTCTCGTCGCAGCACTCGTAACTCGTAGGCAAGTGGGGCTCCAATCACCACTGGTAGCCAGCGCCGTGCTAGAGGGAAGGACCCCTCGTCTCCAGGCCGTGAGTCAGCCCGCCCCATCGGCATGTACAAATGGCTCCAAATCTGCATCCATGCATCGCATTAGCAAAACATTCATATGCATATGCATTCTAACAAGAAAACAACAAAAAGTGCATACCTGAAGAAATGGTGAGAAGCCACTGACGGTCGTCTCACGACCTGTCCCCGTGGACAGGTCGGCTACCAAGTGCGCTAGCAGCGCTGCTCCCCAGGCGTATCGGCCGACTCCCTCCAAGTCCTCAAGAATCCCTAGGAAGCGGTAGTTGATGACATCACCCTTCGTGCCGAGCAGCAGCCTCCCGAGCATCAAGAATAAAAACCTCCTCAGATCTCGGTCTACCCTCTCCCTGTCAGCCGGGTCCTGGCAGTAGGCAACCCTAGCCCCATCTATCAACCTCTGTGAGAACTGCTGTAGGGACTCCCTAGATCTATGCCTAGCATCACCCAAGCCCATGGCCATGGTAAGGTCAGTGCGGTAGATGGTCCTACACTCGCTAGGTGTCTCGTAGACGGTCTCTAGCCCTAGCAGTCTCTGGGTAAGCTCGCTATAGTCGGGTAGGGTTATCCCACTCACCGCCTCGCCGTCAACCCTCAACCCGGTAATCCTAGCCACATCTTCTAGGCTGGGGACCATGTGACCCCACGGCATCAGAAATGCCCGGCTCGACCTATCCCACTCTCTCTCAAAACCTGGATCAAGGGTAGGTCGGGTCTCACTGGCTCAATGCTAAGGAAAGCCCCAAACCCCATGGCATCTACCCTGGCTCTCTGGAACTCGGGGAGGCCGTAGTACGCTGCCCGGACCTGGACCCAAGAAATCCGTGTCCTCATCAGCCCCTGCATGCATATAAAAGAATTTTTTTGCTTAAGTTTTCATGTGAAAATTCATTCAAGTTCATTAACTGTGATATTTGCTGTTTGGATGATTAACGACCTGCCTTGGGTCGTGGTTTTTATGATTGACGCCCCTGAGGGCGACGTTATTTCCAAATGGGTTTCGGGTGATACTGTGCGTTCATTGAATTAACGACCCAGCCTGGGTCGTTGTTTATCTAGAAGACGCCCCTGTGGGGGACGTTTTTTTTGAAACTAATTTCCTAAATTCCAAGAAATTTTGAATTGACGCCCATCCCTGGGTCGTCAGTTGTTTAATTAACGCCCCTGTAGGGGACGTTGTTCAGAGTGAGCAATTTTTCGCCCAAAAAAGAAATTCTGGTTTTTTTTTAATTAACGACCACGCCATTGGTCGTTGTTTGTTGAATTGACGCCCCGACGGGGGGCGTTGTTTTCCCAGGGTTTTAAATTAAAACAGCATGCGAAATAAAAATCAACAGGGGCTCATATATTGAAAATAACTAATTGAGATAAAAGAAAGCATGGAAAATAACAGCATGAAGCTAAGCATGATAATTTTAAAAATAACGACATGTTGCAGGGCGTGATTTGTGAAAACAAATATATATTTGAAATTGACAACTCTCAAGGAGTCGTTGTTTTAATTAACGACACCCCTTGGGGCGTCTTTTCTCGGTGTCGTCCGACAGCTTTGACAGAGGATGAAAAATGGAAATAAAATTGAAGAAAAATAAAAAAAATAGGAAATGGGGTTTGAGGATTACCTTCCGTCACTCGGGCACCACTAGCCCTCCCCGGAGTTGAGGACGTGGCTGCCGTGGCCGCCGCGGTTGGCCGGGGCGAGGGATGACTACCGCCGTGGCCGGTGGTTCTTCTCCTCCTTCTTCGTGTTCTTCTCCTTCTTCATCTCCTCCTTCCTCTTCTTCTCCTTCGTCTTCCTCTTCTCCGTCTTCCTCACCGTCATCTTCTTCTTCATCTTCTTCAACTTCTTCTTCCTCCTCGCCGTGCTCCGCCACCGGAGCTTCCTCGGCCGCCGCGGGAGGAAGCTCCTCCACGGCGTGTTCCTCCACGGCTTCTCCGCCTTCCAAGTCCACCACGTCGGGGGCCGAGATACGTTGGCGTTTGAGTCCACCGCCGGCCATGGCTTGAGAGTGAGAGAGATAGAGGGTGAGAGTGAGAGAGTTAGAGAAGGGGGGGGGCTCGGTTAGGGTTGCAGAAAGATGGAAAGAGGGCGAAGGAAGAAGAAGAAAGGAGGGAAAGAAAAATCAAACAGTCGAAATTAATTAACGACCTAAGGAAAGGCGTCTCTTTTTGAATTAACGGAAACATCTTGGGCATTATTTCGAGATTTGACGACATGCATAGGGGCGTCATTTTAGTTTTGCATGGGAATCCGTAACCGTCGTCAGGCGCATTTAATGGAATTGATAGATGTGATTGGAGTCATCATTACAGTTTTTTTTAATTGACGACTTTGTCGCAGGCGTTATTTACAAAAGAAGTGGCTTAACTGAAGGTGTTATTTTTAGGTTTTAAACGGTCAATGTTTGAATTTTGAATCAAATTAACGCCTTATCCTGAGGCGTGAATCAATTAGCGCCACTTGTAGAAGGCGTCAATCATGGGAATTGATATTTTGATTTCGGAAAATGATTAATGATTGACGACGTGTTGGAAGGCGTTACTTTTGGAATTGACGCCATTCTCTAAGTCATTATTCAGAACAGAAACGCTGATTATTGGAGGAATTAATCAGAAACATTATAATTTGGCTCTAATGGAAGATTATCATTATTTTATTGATGAAAAGATCACAATACATCTAATGAGCCATTTTGGGCCTTAAATTTCTTAAAGCTATTACATATGCTTTCCACTGATCTTTGTCTTCTTCTAAGTTTTCCACAGGCTGATGAGCTTTGCTGACTTTCCATAAGGCTTGAATTGTGGTGGTTTCTTCTCCATCTTCATTGCTGCCGATGTCCCTTGTCTTGATAGGAGGGAGATGAGATAAGTCCTCGAATAGTCGCCGTGGAAGCCCGAGTTGAGGAAGGCACCTATGAGAGTTGTATAGTGCAAATTCTGTAGCACCTATTAGCCGAAGATCCGTCCCGAGAGAGAATCGTGTGCGGAGTTGTTGAACCTTGAGTAGCCCCGGGGCGCATATGAAGAGATTCTTAGGCATCACCTTGAGGTGCTCCCTCCATTCCACTCTTTTCTTGATTTGAGGAATCCGGTTCATCACTCTATTGCTCAATCCCAATGAGCCGGTCATATAGGAAAGAGGGCTTTTAGAGAATATCCTTGATGATTGTTGGGCCTCCTCGCATGGGTCAAATTTAAAATGGAGATCTACCCAACTAGAGAGAACGATCATGCATCCATAAATCGGTCTCCCCATTGCCGCCGAGGTGAGCCCACTATATAGATAGGCTAATATCGCCGGTCCCGCTCTCTCTCCTTCCCAAAGGCTAGCTATAGCGCTCAATTGGGACTCTTCTAGAAAATCTTCCATGGAGGGGAACAAGATTGCTCCCGCCAAGCATACAACGAAGGCCTTTGCCACCCGTTCTATTTCATCATCCTCTTTAGCTTGGTCGGCCCTTTTATAGACCCATGAGGCAAGCTTTAAGAGGTTAATCCCTTTTGTGGCTTTGATTTGGCTCACTAAGTTGGGGCTAGGAATCAAGCTTGATAGTAGTTCATGAGAGGTAATTTGTCTTGGCATGATGGCCATCTTCTCCTCATCCCCTTGTTTCATCTTCTTTAAGCCTAAGATCATTTCTAATTCTTCTAATAAAATTGTGGCTTCAAAGGTAGAGAAAAGGAAGGTGTGGGTAGAAGGGTGCCATATCTCTACAATAGCTCCTATAGCTGCCCAATCTAGGTGAATTTGGTCATAGTGTTTAGCATGGGTGACCAAACCTAGGAGGTGCCATCTAGATAGGAAGGCCCTCATGTCTGAGCTAAACTTGGAAAGCAAGAGGGGAAGCCATTTATTCTTTGTGAATCTCCCTGCCCCTGGAATATTTGGATAGTCCTGTAGAAAAGAAAAGAGAAAGCACAGAGGAGAAGATGGATGAGAGTTGAAGGAAATAATGTAGAATAGGAGAAAACAAGCAACTCAAATTTTAAAGTACCTAGTTCATAGCAATTCTATTATTTACATGGCCGTTGATCTCGGAAAGCCTGGGAGTGGAAGTCTTGGCCTTCTTCATGGCTCTCTGCATATTGCAAGCATATGTTGCGGTATTGAGCTTCACGAAAAATAGCAGCAGCCTGCAGCACCTGTGCATGAGCGAAAAGAAGAAAGCAGAACGAAGGATTCGGTGGTTTACTGAAGGAAATCCCCTCCTTTATAGGAGTTTGAAGTTTCTGATGGATGTTCGAAGCTGAAGAGTTGAATACGAATAAGACTGGGTTCAAGCTTTCTATTTCAGAGACGGAAGAGTGTTGTCTCAGAATTTCAGTTAATTAACGACAGGGTTCAGGGCGTCATTTATTAAATTAATGACTTGCTTCAGGTCACCTTTTATTTAACGCCTTTCTGAAGAGCGTCATTTGCTTTCCAACTCCTAATCGAACCTTTAATGCAATTAACACCTTTATGCTAGTCGTCTTTTATCATTTGGACGCCGCTTTCTATGGTCGTCAATTTCTGATCTCACATGTTGGATTGCTTTGTAAACATTTTTATGAGCTTAAGTGCTATCTTTTATTATCAGCCTTCATATTATGCACTTATGATCATATTGAGGATTCTTTCATGAGTTGATCATTTTTATGTGGACTGATGAATTTTTAAGTACAGAAGAGTGCAGGTCTGGAGATGCGTGGTTGACTCATTGGGGTAACGTCATTCCATTTTTTTTGTGTTTCTCCTGTAAAGCATTGTTATCTATATAATATTCTACGCTATTATAGCATATCAAGGACCTTGTGGTTCTGATAAACCTGGAATTTGAGTTCCCCTTCATCAAAAACAGTGATAATTCCAGGAGAGTCTTGATCGCACGGATAGGCCGTTGAGTCATTCAAGGTTTGGGACGACGGTTCCACTTTCTGAGTTGATGCGTGGACAAACGGGCTTCGGCTTAGTGTCAGCTTAGAGATCTGGATTCTTGACCAAACCTAGATGGCTTAGCAATATTATCCTTGATTATTTTCTATTTTTAGTTTGTTTTAATCTTTTTTCTTTTAGCCCAGCATGCATCATGTAGGACTTTGAGCTTAATGATGAAAATCTCCATATTACGCCAATAATGAAGGTCGCTCGCTCTTAACTGAGTTGACATGAGATATTCCATTCCAAATCAGTACTTTATTCTCCTTGAAGCCGCTCAGGCTGGTTCCTTGAAAAGCGTTCATTTGCTGGGTCTTCATCTCAATTCATTTTGTTTTGTTACAAATCCACCTTGGCTGTAGCACGTCCACATTGGCTGGTAACCGCTCTCCAATGGTGTCTCCCTTTCGTGCCCTCGTGCACATTTTTAGTTCCCTTTTTCCAGCTGATTGATGCTTTTCTTGTAATCATCCAGAGTTGTTTCGTTCAGAATCTTGGAAAGATTTCCAACGCTTAGTGTCAGAGGCGTGTCACATCACACCTTGGCATCTACTTATCAGTTCATTCCACTTCATTCCGCTTGTTGCACTTTCACTTCATTCCGTCTCACTCCCTTGCAAAGCAGACGCCAAGGCGGGGCAGCTGTAGACACGCCAAAACTGACGCTATGTCGAGTAAAATCTCATGTCACCATGTGACGCCCCAAAGTGAACCTCAATATTGATTTAATATGAAGTTTTTCTATTTTTATGTGTTTTCTGTGATTTTCTTAGCTTTTTTTGGAATTAACGACTTGACGTTGGGCGTCTTTTTAATAACGGCTTAGACCTGGGCGTCGCTCAATGAAAGGACGACCGTTGGCAGAGGCGTCAGTTTTTGGAATATTACGAATTCTAAACAAATTGGAAAATCAAGAATTGACGTCCCCCAGAGGGTCGTTTATCAATTAACGCCCATTGGTATAGGCGTCATTTCATCATTTTTAAATAAGGAAAGGATTTTGTTGCTAAAATTAAACCTGTGAATTGACGCCTTATTTTTGGTCGTCATTTTAATTAACGCCTTGAGGCAGGTCGTCAATTTCAATTGACGCCCTTCGGAGAGTCGTCTTTTACCCTTCCGTGTCCTCCTCGAATGAACCTTTCCTGGAGAGATCCCTGCTCTATTTTAATCACCTTGTTGGATTAGGGAAGTAGAGGCCTTGCCGTAGATGACTGTTGCCCGTTCTAATCCCACTAAATCTATGGTTTGCACCCTATAAATATAGCCCTAGGTTCTGCTCGCGCGAGGTTAACAACAACAACAGTTAAGAGAAAAAAGAGAAGAGAGAACAGTTAGCAAGCAGGTTAGTAGCAAGTTAGCAGGCAGAGATAGTTTGCTGCTGTCGTGAGTTCAGAAGAAAGGACTTGCTTCTTCCTTCTTCCTTCTTCCTGTTGCACCAGTCGGAAGCCACCTTCTTGGGTTCTCTCCCTTTACTGTTGTCAGGAACAGCAGGGAGTTGTTTCATTAGTTTGCTACTCATCCCATCATTGTTCATCATATAGTGATCCTTGCATTAGTCTTTGCATCATATCTCCTCTTTGCATCATATCTCCTCTCCCTAATTCTCTTAGGGGTTTTAAAAAGGACCAAAAGGTGTGTTCTTCATGTTCATATTTCATTACCTTATTCTAATTGTGGATTGATACTACTCTTGGCTAATCCCCTTCTACTTTGGTTGTTTATGTTTTGTTTAAGGGTAATCAAGAAAGAGAAACCCCCTTCATCGGCCGGCCAGTAGAAGGAGGAGGAGAAAAACCACAATCCATCCCGCATCACTTTTCTTACCAGGTATCCGCGATCATTCTCCCTCCCTTTTGAGGTAACCCCTCTGGCGATCACACTCCATTAGCAACCTCTTGCTCCCTTTTCATTTAGCTTTAATTTCTTTTAAAATATTTTTTTTTGATGTCGGTGTGACACGGTTCACATGCCCCTGGCACGGCGATGGAGGCCGGTCATGGTTGCGGCAGCACACGGCTACCAGCTGGCGTCGCTTCGACGGGAGCTGACCGAGTACCCTGAGGCTATGGTATGATGCGTATGATTATTTTTGTTTTTATGTGACTCAATTGAGTAAAATGGCAACTAATATGATGCATGTATGGCGATGCAGGTGGTGTGGAGGCCCTACCTGGGCATGGCCGATGCTGGCCAGCCTTGGGTTGTAGCGGGTCGTCCTCGTTTCGGGCGGGACGTGTGGGTCGATTGCCTGAACGAGATCGAGCCGCTGCGGCTCAAGCTGGTCATGAGGACGTTGGGGCTGGCCCAGGAGTGGGTCGACGTAGATGAGCCGGTCCGTGTCGGGCGGAAGACCAAGGGGAAGGCAAAGATCGTGGACTGGCGTACGGGCTTCCCTGCACAGTACCAGTACTAGCAGCAAGGCGGGGTCCCAGTGGTGTCCCATGTACAGGACAACACTGACTACTTGAGATGGTACTGGGCTACGTACGGGGCGCGTCTCAACCTCAGTGGGGCGGCCGGGGTAAGTGTGAGATGAGGGTTTTTCCTCTCCTATATGCATATGCATGTGACACTAACCTATATGCAATGCAGGATGCTCGTGATAACATCATTGCCGACCTGCGGGCCCAGCTGGCAGACGCCAGGCAACAGTTGACGGCCATCCGGCAGGAGTTGGAGATCCTGGTGAGCTATGCAATGTATTATGCATTTTTTTTTGACCTGGATTTTCGATGCTTAGCTTCCGACTGTCGTTTGCTCTTGTGTTTCAGCGGGCCCATCAGGCAGCGGCAACCGGGATGGCTGGTGGAGCGAGTTCTAGTTCCTGGGGCCCTCCTCCGGAGGTCTCTTCCCTTCAGGAGCAGCTGGCGTACGCGGTGGCCCGGGCTGAGGAGGCCGAACGCAAGTGCGAGGCTCGAGTGAGTGCTTGCTTGACCCCGACTTTATTTCTAGTTGCTTTTCTTGATCTCTTACGGGGCATGTGGGCTTTGGCAGGTGGCGGAGATTTGAGATGCCCCGGCCCGTGCTGTCCGTGCCGAGCAGGAGCGCGACGCCTGGGCGGCAGAGCGTGGCGCCCGGATAGCGGAGCTGGAGGAGGAGCGACGGCGGGAGGCTGAGGAGCTTCCTCACGACGTGCTAGAGCTACGGATTGCCCTCGAGCTATCGAGGAGAGAGGTGATGAGAGAGAGAGAGGGAGAGGGAAGACAGGGAGAGAGAGAGGGAGGAGAGGGAGAGAGAGAGAGAGAGGGAGGACAGGGAGAGAGAGAGGGAGGACAGGAGGGCGGAGCGACAGCAAGATTGGGACGAGAGGAGGGCTCTGGAGGCCCAGATGATGGAGCTCCAACTGAGTCTCGGCACAGTGGAGGGGAGGCTTCATGAGAGTGAGGAGCGGTATCAGAGGGCGAAGGAGTGCGGGGCGCGACTTCGTCAGTCTGGTTCCTTCTCCATGGGCAGCTTCCTAGTTTCTTCGGCCGAGGAGCGTCGTCGCGCCTTTGAGGCTGGCGTGGCACCACAGGGCGAGGCGAGCACTGCTTCTCAGGGTTCGCGGAGGCCCCCTAGGGATCCCCGTCAGAGAGAGAGAGATGACCAGGAGGGTGGCAGCGAGAGTTAGAGAGTTGTTTGTACACCCCACCCTCTTCACTTTATGATGTACAACTGACTGTTTGCTTATGTGAAATGAAATGGTTCCTTGTGTTGTATGTACTTTCTCTCTCCCACGCTTCTTTCTTTGCACTTGTTCTTTTGAGGCACGCTTCACGAGGCCTTGCCCTGAAAAGGAGGGAATTACGCCGTGCATGGAGGGATCATGTTTCTTTGCTCTCTTTTTTGGGCATGTCTAGGCGCGAGGACGCGTCTTATCTTTCAAATTCAAATTTAAAGCGCCAGGCGGCCCTTCTTCTGTGCCTTGCCCGCAAACGAGCCTGCCTCCCGTCGAGATTTACTCGCCCGTCTTCGTCTTCTTCCACTATTGATTGATGGAGTTTGGTGGGCCAAATCGTGGTGAAGGGAGAGAGGGGCGAGGAACTCCTCCCCCGAGGCGGGACGCACAAGAGCACTGAGAGGCGTCCATGGAAGAGGAAGGGCCCCTTCGGGTACTTGAGGGACCTGAGGGACCCGATGGCACGGAGGGAGGTGAACATGATCTGGTAGGTCCTCCGATCTCCTCCTCTTTGATTCATTTGGAGTTTGGAGCGAGCCATGTGAGTGGGGAAAAGGGTTCGGCGAGTGTTGCACTCAAATGAGGGATGCGTCCTAGACAGGAGACGCGTTCTCGTTGTTTGACGTAAGACCCTTCTTTCTTGATGTAGGGCATGGCAAGGATCCCGGGCTTAGCTAATGAATGGGCAAGTGCAGATGAGCCGAGCCGTGTCAGGAAGGAGAGTCGCGGTAAGGCGAAGCTCGAGGACTGGCGCATACGTCTCCCTGGGCAGTAGGGGAGCGTATTGGTACAGGACAGTGCCGACTTCCAGCGGCAGCAGAGGGAGAGTCATGTGGGACCTCTCCAACCCGGGGATACGCGCGACATCAATGGCTTGCGTGCCCAACTAGCAGAGGCTAGGCGACAGCTGGTTGTCAGTCAACAGGAACTATCGATCCTGGTAAGTTAGGTGCTGTAAATTTTTTTTTTTGGAGCTTAGCCGACGGCCGTTGTTTGTTTGTTCCAGCATGCCCAGCAGGCAGCGATGGTGGGAATGGCTGGCGACGCATCTTCCAGCTCCTCGGCCCCTTTTCTGGAGATTGCCTCCCTCCGAGAGCAACTTACCGGTGCGGTGGCCCGCGCGACCCAGGCTGAAGAGGAGCGTGATGCCTGGGTAGCGACTGTAGCGGAGCTGCGGCGTCACAGTGAGGAGAGGCCACATCCAGACATCCTAGAGTTGAGGGTGTTCCTCCAGGTGGCCAAGAGAGAGGCGGAGAGAGAAAGGCTGGAGAGGGAGAAGGAGAGAGAGGACAGAAGAGCCATGGAGGTCCAGGTGAGGGAGCTCCAGCTAGGCCTTCGAGCTATAGGATAGAGGCTAGAGAACATGGAGGTGAATTACGAGAGGGCACGAGAGTTTGCGGCGCGACTCCGCCAGTCTGGCCGCTTTTCTGTTGGTGGTTTCTTCACCACGCCAGGGGAGGAGCAGCGAGCCATTGCCGTAGAGAAGGTGCCGCGAGGCGAGGCAGATGCTGCTGCATGGGGATCCAGAAGACTTCTGAGGGACCCTCACCTCAGGGGAGAGGAGAGGGACACCTAGAGGGACGAGCATGACGATAATGGCGAGAGTTGGCGAGCCAGTGGACCCGCCTCCTCTTTATGATTGTGGTGTCTATGACAGCTCATGTAGAATTATGAATGGAGTGATTTGATTTTCTGCTGCTTGTTTGTTCTCTTGTGCGTTCCTTCTTCCCTACACTTCTTCTCCTTTGCACTGTTCCCATGTGATGTGTATGCCGAAACCCCGCCCTAAAATGGAGGATCGCATTTTGCTGTGACTATTTTCCACGGGAATCTGCCCTCAAAGTCAATAATGACGGCTCCAGTCCCTTTTCCCGAACGATGTTTCAAACTTTGCGGACGACTTCCAAAGCATGATAGGGCATCCCTAGATCACATAGGGCGCGGGTCGTCATATTACACCATCTAAACAGTCACCCTGCGCGAGCGGTGAAGTGACACATAGGACCGCAGGGCAGGCACCCTATCGCGAGGGCTATCGTTAAAGGTGACGGAGGAAATCTTGGCCTGCACTTCTCCCATTTCTATAAATACCTGCCTCTTTCGTTACTCCAGGGACATCGAGAGCCAACTTGGAGAGTACAAATTCTTACGAAAGAGAATGAACTCAGAGTTCTGAGATCGGGATGGAGGGTGAATCTTCCCATTCCTCGAAGAGGAGCAGGTCCAGTGGTAGCAGTTCTAGGAAGCTTTCGGACCTTGAAGGGCACTTCAGTGAAAGGACCCAATCGTAACTCGTAAGCTGAGCTCCCCTACCCTTTTTCTCATTCTTCCTTTCTCCCTTTCTTCTGACAAAACCCTTCTCCACTCCTTGTGCATGCGCAGAGTGTGATGAAATCGCACATTTCATGGGAGTTAGTAGCGGCAGCATACAGGGGTCTCCCGGATTTTCAGAAGGCCAGGCTAGACGTGATGGGATTTGGCGCCTTTCTCCGGATCGAGCCGATCAAGCTCGACCTGGTCCTCATCCAAGCCTTGCGTGAAAGATGGGACCCAGTGAGTCGGGCATTCTTGATGCCCTGGGGGCACATGGTGCCCAGTCTTGAAGATGTGGTCCAAATCACGAGCCTCAAGGTAGATGGTGAGGCAATGACCGGAGTCACCTACGCGGACTACCGAGAAGGTGCCCAGAAGCTACTGGGTTTGGACCTAGATGGTCGGAAGAACAGGTCAGTAGCCAGGGCATCTATCATGGAGGCATTAGGGCTCACTGATACTCGTCGACGGGACAATGAGTCCTCAGAAGAATTCATGGAAAGGATGGAAAGGGGATGTCGTGCTGTGTATTGCACAGATTTTGGCAATCGGGAGAGATCCAACATGGATTTGAGGAGATTTCTCCTCTTTTTACTGGGAAGATTGATATTGAGCTCGAAAGGGGATGGTATCTATTGTTGTTTCCTGGAGCTGCTATCAGACCTCGAAAGAGTAGGGCACTACGCCTGGGGAGCTACCATGCTGGCGCATTTGTTTACAGGTATGGTCCAAGAGGCAGACCGTGAGATGACTGTGAGTGGTTTCACACCATTCATCCAAGTATATTATTTTTTTTAGTATTTTTTTGTATTTTTGTAATGTTTTCGTAATAGTCCACTTAAGGTACTGATGACATGTACTAAAGCAGCTGTGGAGCTATTATTACCTCCCGATGGGGAGAGCTCGACATTGGCGACCAGTGATGGTGCCGTTAGCCAGGCGGTGGCAACCCATCATGAGTGCAGCACCCCTAACCTACCAACTGATGGTGCTAAGGCGGGAGCTAAAGGAGTTCCCTGCAGCGATGGTGGGATTTTTTTTTTTTGGAATTATTTTCATTTTGTTTTGTTTTTGGTTTTGACCGGCTAAATGGGTATGTACAACCTAACCTAGGTAAGCTGGAGACCCTACTCAGGCATGGTCGATGTCGACCAACCATGGGTTCTAACAAGTCGTGCCGGGTTCGGACGGGAACTGTGGATGCACTGCTGAATGAAATCGAGCCGCTTCGGCTACGATTGGTTATGAGGACTTTAGGACTGGCTCAGGAATGGGTGGATACGGCTGCGCCACCTCGCGTCGGGAGAAAGACACGGGGACCGGCAACCTGCATTGATTGGCGTGTGCGATTCCCCGAACAGTATGAAGATTGGTAACAGGGTGGCACAATTGTGGAATCGCATGCGCAGGATAGCGAGGATTACCTGCGTCTGTATAAGACAATGTACGCAGAGCGGCTCCAACCCCGGGGACTTGTGGAGGTAGGTCTCCCCTTTTCTCTTGCTGTGATTTTTGTGGGAATGCTGACTTCTATGGCATGGGTGCAGGATGTCCGTGACACTATGATAGCGAGCTTGCGATCTCGCCTGGCAGAGACGGAGCAACAATTGGGTGACACACGTGGAGCCTTGAGAGCCTCGGTAGGTGTATACAGTGCACGCTCCGAATCACGGCCCTAGATTAATGGTGTTCGGCCACTAATTATCATCTCATGATTACAGCGCGCCCAGATTGACGCGGCCTCATCGGTGATGGGGGCCGGTGGAGTCTCTTCCAGCTTATGGATCCCTACCTCAGAACTTGACTTGCTTTAGGAGCAACTTGCTCGTGCCACGCAGCGTGCCACGGAGGCAGAAGGAATGCTCTCTATACAGGTAAGAGTCTCAGTGTTGAGTTCTCCTTGTTTATGTCTTGCCGCATATCTGAGATGGTATATCTGGCAGGAAAAAGAGACGCAAGAGTCACTTGCCCAAGCTGTGCAGAGGGAGGCTAGAATAGTAGAGCTGGAGGAGGAACTGCGACGCCGTCCAGATGACGACTCTTCTAGGGATGCCATAGAGCTGAGGATCACTCTCCAGTTGAAGAGGGAAGACCGTGAGAGAGAATGGGCAGAGAGAGAGAAAGAGACAGAGAGAGAGAAAGAGCCGACAGATTGGCTGAAAGGGAGGAACGAAGGGCCATAGAGGCCCAGCTGTTCGAACTCCGAACCAGCCTTGGTCTCACTGAACAATGGCTGAGAGATGGTAAGGAGCGCTACCGAAGAGAACGAGAGTATGGCTTTCGTGTTAGTAGCTTTTTTGTTGCCCCCACGGATCAACGTCGGGGTGTGGGAATAGGAAGAGGAGTACAGAGCGGTAGGAGTACCGCTTTTCGTAGTTGGGTAGCACCTTTGAGAGCGTTTTGCCCGGAGAGTAGCGGGACGCGTAATGCGGAGAGAGAGGGTGGAACTTGATATAATTTTTTATTTTTTGGAATAGAATAAAAGGTTCAATTTTGTTTGGTTTTCACCTTTGCTCTTGTTGCCTCGAATCCCTGCACACATCACTGAAACAAACAAATCAGAATTTCTGCTCTGACTTGGCCCCTTGCTCAATAAGCAGATGGTCACTTTGACTGTCCTTGATAACGGGTCAAGGGGTCAAGCCTTTATTAACGAAGGTAAGGGAAAGATGTGGTGATGATGAATGCGACAGACAAGCACACGAATGCAAGCGAGATTAAAAAGTGAAATGCTGCATACAAATGTAATCATGCAAAATTGATTTGTTTTTCTTTTTATATTTGGCATTTTTTGTTGTTTTGTTATATTCAAATTTTTTTTTGTTTGCAAATATGTACATTTTCTCTTTTTTTTGTTTTTATCATTTCATTTTTTTTGGCTAACGCCTGGCAAGCATCCAAATGGCACCTAAGCTACATGAGAACAGGGGTTTCTTACTAACCTCCCAGGTATCCTAAGTGCACATCTAGGTTGATTTGGGCCTCTAGACCCCTCGAATGATAATCCCGCCAGCTAAGACTTACCCTGATGACAATACCGTCATGCCATGCTTAGGCTCCCAGTCGCTTCCGACCACAGGGATTCACCCAAAAGGTTTTCGAGGTAAATGATTTGCCCGACCCGGGTCTATTTCCTCACAACCCTAGGTGGTATATGATGGAACACCCTGGAACCCTAATGACCAACCGTGCGACGCTGACCCAGAATCAGACGCCGTCGCACCCATAGGTGACGCGCTTGCATTGGCCTAAGCCCAAGGTTAAATAAGAAGACATCAAGGTGGTAAACAGGGGTCTTGACCGGCCAGAAACACAGAGACTCGTTCGCAGCGATAGCTTTTACTTTTCAAAGTAGGCAACCATATTTGTATATTAAAATAAGGTCGCAAACCTTGGCGGGTTTCGCCCTTTAGAAACTCTATCTAGCTTTCATCTTTAGAGGAGGAAGGAAGAGTGCATGGGGTAAACCTCCTGAGAGGACCGGCAAAACCGTTAACCCGGCGAGCCAATAAGGGCCCATTAACTCTCCTCTTTCGAACAACTTCGGACCAAATCTCGAGCATTTACATTCCATGGCCCCTTTTGTGGATTCAGACTTTTACTTTGAGGGGTTCCATTTATCGCATCAGGCACGGTCACGACCAGGCTTTTCTCTTGATTTTGATTTTGTGCTTCTTTTTTTTTTTTTTTACGAGGGAGATACATTAGTTTGACGTTGTGGGCTCCCTTTTGTATGCCTGCAGGGACACTGCCCTCTTCTCGTGCTCTGATTGATGCTCGAGGAAATGGATCCTACTCTTGCCTTAAGGGGTTTGAGTTTTAGTTTCTCATGCTCAGCGTTTTAAGGGCACCGACTGTCTCATTTGGTCGAAGAGAAAAGAATAAAGATTTACAGCTTCTGGAGATCTTCTGGGTGAGGCCCCACCGTAGGTGATGCTACCAACTTTTTTTGGATAAAATACGTAAGTGAGTACATGTTGGCTTCCTTTGAGCGTGCATAGGCCGATGTGGCCGGACAGGGATCTCCACAGTTCTGGCAGACCAAGACCCGGTGCCTACCAAGCCTTAATGGGCCCTATCCTAACATGGAGGTTGGATGCAGCGACTTAACTACATGGTGACCACCAGTCATCGACATTTTAAGATTTTATATATTTTTAGTGATTTTCAATATTTTTTGTTTTTTTTGTTTTTTGTTTTTGTTTTTTGTAATGACACTATGCTAAGGGTAGTACTTTTTAAGATAAAGCCCATTCCAAGGGTGGGATAACTCGGTCCCTTCGGCGTTGACTAGTTTGTAGGCATTGCCAGGGTACACGGCTTGAATTACATAAGGTCCTTCCCAATTGGGTTGGAGCTTAGAACGCGGCCCTCCGGGTTTGACAAAAATTCTCTTTACGACCATCTCACCGACTTTGAATTTTCTCTCAACGACTTTCTTTTGGTAAAAGCGAGCGAGTCTATTTTGATACACACGCGCATGCTCGGCAGCGGCCAGCCGCTTCTCATCTAAGAGTTCCAACTGGGCAAGGAGTGAATTGCGACGTTCGTCGAGGGAAAATTCCTCATCCAATTGTACTCTGAGAGAAGGGATCAGAGTCTCGTACGGGACTACCGCTTCCGTCCTATAAGTAAGGGCAAACGGAGTCTGCCCAGTGGGGGTACGGATTGAAGTGCGATAGGCCCATAGAGCTTCGATAAGCTTTTCTGTCCAGTCTGAAAACTTACTGGACTCGTAGGTTTTCTTGATGATTTTGATCAATGTTTTATTGGTGGCCTCCGCTTGGCCAATTACCTTGTGGGTAATAAGGTGATGAATGATGCAATGCAATTACGTACCTTTTACAGAGGTCCTGAAGGTCCTGGGAAATGAACTGTGGCCCGTTGTCGGTGATGATTGTGCTTGGGACGCCGAAACTGGCGAGGATGTTCTTCATGATGAACTTGCAGACTGTTGACGCCTTGATTTCCACGTAAGCTTCGGCTTCGGCCCATTTGGTGAAGTATTCCGTCGCAATAAGGATGGAAGATTTCTGTTTGGTGAGGGAATTGGGATCACCTAGGGGACCGATGATGTCGAATGCCCACATGGAGAAGGGCCATGGGGAGGATATTGGATGAAGTGAGGAGGATGGTGAATGAATTTTTCCGGCGTGAAGATGACACTTGACACACCTACGGACATAGATGGCACAATCCTCTTCCATAGTGGGCTAGTAAAAGCCTTGCCGAATGATCTTCTTAGCGAGCATCTGGCTATTCACGTGGCCACCGCACACACCCGAGTGTGCTTCCTCTACGTATTTCCAAACCTCATTGTCATCAAGACACCTTAACAGAACGCCAGTAAGGCTCCTCCTATAGAGTAGACCTCCAACCAATGTGTATTTCTGAGCCACCCTTCTTATGGCTTTCTTATCTTCTGTGGTGGCTCCTTCAGAATAAGACTGATCTTTACAGTATTTGACAATTTCATAGAACCATGGTTTCTCCTCATTAGCCAGCTCTTCTTCGACTTCTGCCAGCATGATCTCCCTCTTCTCAAAAATTTGTCCCTTATGGATCTTCTGTAGGACTCTTTCCTTGATCTTTAAGAGGTAAGGTTCCTGAATGGCAGGGACAAGACGCTTGTAGAGAATGATAGATCTAAACCATACACCTAAAGGGAATTTGAAGGAAGACGCCAAGGAGGCGAGGACATCGGCCAGAATGTTCTGTTCGCGAGGAACATAGACAAAGATCAGCTTGGTGAACAATTTGGCATAGGCGGAGACCAGCTCCTGATAGGGTTTGAGCTTGGGATCGAGGGTGTGATATTTGGTAAGCACCTGGCAGAGAACAAGTTGACTGTCACCCACGACTCGCAACTCAGTGATATAGAAAGAACGGGCTAGTTCCAGACCAACTAGAAGAGCCTCGTATTCAGCGATGTTGTTGGTGATTGGGAATGCGAGATGAAATGCCTCTAGGATGGTAACGCCTTCAGGCGTTAGAAGGACAATGCCGATACCCTTCCCTTGGGAATTTAGAGCTCCATCAAAATATAATGTCCACATTGGCGTGTCAGACTAGGTGATGGACATTTGTTCCTCATCTGGAAACTCTGATTGGACAGGGTCGAACTTGGGAAGAGGATGGTGGGCAAGATGCTCGGCTATGGCATAGCCTTTAATTGCCTTTTGCTGGATGTAGGTGATGTCGAACTGGGAAATAAAACTTTGCCAGCGTGCTAGCCTATCCGTAAGGACGGATTTCTCCAGAAGGAACTTGATAGGGTTCATGCGAGCAATCAAGTGGACCTCATGAGCCAAGAAGTAGTGCTTCAATTTCTGCACTACCCAAAAGAGGGCAGCACTGGTTTTCTCCATGACTGTGTACTTCTGCTCACAGGGATTGAGAAGTTTGGACAAATAATAGGTTGCCTGTTCCTTGCCTTCTTCATCAGCTTGTGCGAGGACAGCTCCCACGGAGTCGTCCAATACTGAGTTGTAGAGGATCATAGGTTTTTCTGGTTTGGGTGGAATGAGAACGGGTGGACTAGCCAGATATTCCTTTAACCCTTCAAAAGCTTTTTGGCATTTAGAATCCTAGTGGAATTCTACTCCTGGCTTGGTCAACTCATAGAAAGGTCTACACCTTTGTGAGTGCTGAGACACAAACCGACGAATAAACTGTAACCTCCCGATTAAACCTCAGACTTCCCTCAAATTCTTGGGAGGCGGCATATCCCTGATGGCCTTAGCTTTGTCAGGATCTATCTCGATCCCTCTTTTACTCACAATGAAGCCCAGTAATTTGCCCGATGATACACCAAACACACACTTCTTCGGGTTCATTTTCAATTGGAACTCCCTTGATATCTGCAAGACCTTAGCCAAAACCCTTGGATGTTCCATCCTGGTCCTTGATTTCACCAATAGATCATCCACATACACCTCCAGATATATGTGCATCATGTCGTGAAATATGGCCATCATAGCTCTTTGGTAAGTAGCTCCAACATTCTTTAACCCAAACGGTATGACCACGTAACAATATGTTCCCCATGGTGTAGTGAATGATGTCTTCTCTTGATCCTCTTCTGCCAAACGAATTTGATTATATCCTGAAAATCTATCCATGAATGAGAGGGTCTCATATCCTGCTGTGTTGTCGATTAACACATCAATGTGAGGCAAGGAAAATCATCCTTTGGACATGCGCAGTTAAGGTCCCAGAAGTCGATGCAAATCCTGACTTTCCCATCTTTCTTCATGACCGGGACAATGTTTGCCACCCATTGAGGATAAAGGATGACTCTAATAAACCTGGCTTTATGGAGCTTGTCGACTTCTTCTTTCATTTTCAAAGCCATTTGAGGGTGAAAACGCCTTAACCTTTGTTTTACCGAGACGGACCCTAGTTTTAGGGTTAAACGGTGTTCGACCAGGGTTGAGTCCAGCCCCGACATATCCTCGTAGCTCCATGCAAACGTGTCCTTATATTCCTTGAGAACTTCAATTAATGCCTCTTCTTCAGAGGGGGGTAGATTATCACTTATGAGGATGATCCTAGGGTCTTCCTCAGTTCCCAAGTTGACTTCTTTGGTGGACTCTTCTACGGCGGTTGACGGCTCGTCGAATCTCCTTATTCCACTAGCATATGCGCCAGCCGCATCCTCATATTCTTCACCCTCATCTTCAGTAGGGTATTCTTCATCCGTGATCTCGTAGACTCCATACCCCTCATCAATTACACAGTTGCCCTCACATTCTATTTCGGTAGCTGGATGAGATTTTCTAGCAA
Organism: Amorphophallus konjac; assembly: GCA_022559845.1. Lineage (NCBI taxonomy): Eukaryota > Viridiplantae > Streptophyta > Magnoliopsida > Alismatales > Araceae > Amorphophallus > Amorphophallus konjac. Next base: position 231,772,710 of record CM040126.1, read on the forward strand.
CTGAGGGATGACAAGAAGGGCCTGACACCTGGCGGCTAAATCCAGAAGGAATCGACGAGGGATCTGCCTACCCTTAGATTTCTTCCTAGGTACTACCTTTGACTTATTATTCCTAGATTGATTGACATTATTTACAGAAGAAGAAAAAGATGAAGAGTATGGTGAAGAATGTACAGGGAAAGACCCCTCAGAGGAGGGGTAGAAAAGGTCACTCATCGGACCTTGGACGGGTGGTCCGCAGGGAGGGATGCACCCGTGGGAGATGTAGGAGGTTTCCTCAACGAAGATGTGTTGTTGAGGAGTTTGAAAATTGACGTTTTTTTTTCGTTTTCATTTTTGATGACAAAACAGTGAAAAGAGATCGGAGGAGAGAGAAAAGTGGTTATGACTAGAGGATTGGGAGGCTCGTAGAGCAGATCGTGATTGAAAACCTGACGTGGGTCGAGAAACCCGCGCAGGTATGTAAGTAGAGAAGGGGATCTGGGAAGATCATCAGACAACCGTCTGGCCCAGGAAGATGACAACAACAAAGGCTGTGACAAGTGAATGGAGAAGATGATGGCTAATGAGTCGTCGGTGGTGATGGTGATGGCGGATGAAGATCCGCTGGTGACAGGGTCCTTCTGGCGAGGACGAGGATAGTTTGGAACCTTGGCAACAGTGGTGATATTCTCTGGCATTCCGGAGATCAATGGCGGTCCTTCAAGCTGTGGAGACGAGAACATCCTTTCCAGTGCAATGGAAATGTCCCGTATATCAAACCATTTGTCCCATTCGCATTCCGGATCTTTGATCTTACCTCTTTTGGTGACCCTCGGACATTTTTCGGCTGAATACACAACATGTGACCCCCCATGTGCTTCTTGGGGATAATCCCCCATCTGAATAACGGGCCCTCTATTGAAGTGGTTTGATAGGGTCCATGTGAGGGGCTTCCAATCTGCCTTGAATGGTCCTTTGAAGCCTAGGCCAAACCTACGGTTCGGCCTAATCTGCTTTGGTGGTTTCAACCTACCTTGTAGCTGTGCACCCAGACCTTTGCCCTGTTGATAGCCGATGTTTCTCATAATCTCCCAACCTTTGGAGTGAAAAGGGAGATATGGCGTTGTTGCCTTGATCGGGTTCTTTGGTGCTAGCGGAATGTGAGATGAATCACACACGTCCAGCAATGACAATATGGGCCGATGAGACGGCCAAACAGAGGGCAGAGAGGTGTTGATAGCATCCACCGTGTGAAGGACAGGTGTGCTGACTACTTTAATAATTCTTCCATTGTAAGGAAACTTCAAGCACTGATGGTCGGTGGAAGGCACAGCATCCATGGCTTCAATGTAGGGGCGACCCAGTATGGTCTTGAATGTGGGGTCCATGTCGAGGACATGGAATTCCGTGGGGACTGACATAGGGCCTAGCTCTGCCCTCAGAATAATCATCTGTTGCGGCGGCCTTTTGCTATTGTCATAAGCCGTGACTGTGATCGAGGAAGGTCTTATTTGTTCCTCGTCGACCCCACACAACTGAAGGGTGCTCATGGAGATCACATTTATGGATGCACCTGTGTCTACAAGGCACGGGTTTATGGATACCCCATTAATTTTTATTGAAATGCACAATGCATATTTTCGAGCTTCCTTGGGAGCGAGCTCGTAGTTGTGGAACATGATGGCTGGTTGTGTGTCCGTTGGGGTCAGGACGGCAGAAATCTTTTCTACAGGGAGGTCCTCATTCACCATGGCCTTTTGAAGATACTCCATTAAGGCTGCCTGATGGGATGTGGATCTCTGAAGCAGCTCCAGGATGGAGATCCGAGCAGGCTTCTTATCCAAGTGTTTCAACAGATAATGCTGTGTTCCAGGGATAGATCTTTCCGATTGTTCTCCACCGTCCCTCTCTGGCTAAGACTGCTCGGGATTCTGACTGTTCTGGGGGAAAACCCTGTGGAAAATCCTTCCACTCCGGAGCACCATCGCCTGCGGCTTTTGTATCTCTATAGGGGTAACAGTGGGTTTTAACAGAGGTTTGAGGGGTAGTGGTGGAGGAATGGTCGATGAAGCAGGGGTGATGATGGGAGCGGGGATTCTAATGAGGGGTTTGTAAGGTGGAGGCATGGTGGAGGTAGAGGGGATATCGCACGGGTTATGAAGGATAAGGGGTCTGGAAGGTGGAGGTGGAGGCAAAGTGGAAGTGGGTAGGGTTTGAAGCGGGTAATGGTTTTGAGATGGATGGTGGGTGATGAGTGGTTTTGAAGGCATTGGTGGTGGTATGGTGGAGACAGGCGGGGTTACGTACGGTGGACGGGTGATAAGGGGCTTAGAAGGCATAGGGGCAAATGCAGTAGAGGTGGATGGTAAAGTGGGGGAGTGAGAGAAGATGAGAGGGTGTGAGGGCGTAGTGGGGGGTGTTGGCTGATAGGTCATTGGGGTGCGAATGAGAGGGCGTGATGGCAGTGGAAATGGTGAAGGCGGTACTGATGCAGATTGATGAGAGAGAGATGCTACCCAGGGAAGGCGAGGGGGTTGCATGACGATAGGGTTGGCGGTAGAAAGAATAGAGGTACTTTCTGGGTGCCACACTTGCTCTCTCCCGACTTCCGGGAAGGAGGAGATGGGGTTGACCTAGTGATTGGGCTGTTGGTGCTCCGACAATGGATTCTGAATTATGCCCATGTTGGGCGGTTGTTGTTGTTGTGCCTGCTGAGGCTGTTGCTGTTGCTGTGGTTGCTGCTGCTGTTGTAACTGCTGCTGTTGTTGGAACGGTGGTCTAGGAGGGGTTCTCCTGGCTTTGAGAGCGACAACGTATCGCCTCATTTCATCCCAGTCAATCCCACCCTCATCATTTATATCATAGATGTAGTCCTTAAAGTGAAAACAATTCTCTATTGTGTGTCCTGGCTGCCTGTGATAGACGCAGTATCTAGAGGTATCAACATTCGGGGGCCATACGGGCCTTTCCCTGGGTAGGATGAGTGTGTTTGAGGCCATGAGGGCGTTGAAAATGTCTACCAGAGTTTCTGACAATGGTGGGTAATAGGCTCTCTTGGGACCAATCGGCCTCCTTTGTTGCTGTGGGGGACCGTAATTTCCTGGGGGTGGAACTTGGTTGTACTGAAGTGGTGGTTGTTGTTGCTGGGGTCGAGGTTGTTGCTGGGGTTGAAGTAGTTGAGGCATGTTGTTCTGAGGTGGATCATTTTAGGGTGGAGGACGAGAGGGGAAAGGACCTGGTTGGAGGGGAAGTCGGGGCATTTGTGGAAGCCTTGGGTTGGCTGCATAGTTGGCGTTGTTGACCGCACTCACTTGCTCATTTGTTACGACCCCTTCTGTTGCTCCGCCTGGGACACCAGTGCCTATCTTTCTGACCACCTTGGGCTTCGGCGGCTCAAACATGTTCATAATGGGGGAGTCTTTTAACTGGGTCTGGATATACCGAGCTCTTTCATAGAGTTCTTCCGATGTGGTAAGCTTGTTCATGGTCAGGACATGTCTGAACTGTGGGGTGGCATTGGATACAATCATCTTTACTTGTTTAGGATCTGAGAGGGTATCCCTTATTCTTTCTGCTAGGGACCTTCATCTGTCGGCATAGCAGACAAAATCCTCGTCGGACTTCATCTTTTTGGCCACTAGGTCAGTAATGGAGAGAGAGGGACCGACCCTATCCCGATACTTTTGCAAGAACCTTCTCTGGACTGCTTCAAAATTCTCAGCCTCGCGGGGCTCCAAAGAATAGAACCACTCTAGCGCAGGACAGTCCAATGATCTCCGAAAGAGGTATGCCAGGGATCTCTGGTCATTTTGCCAATAGGAGGACTCATACATAAAATCCTTGAGGTGAATGAAGGGGTTGCCAATGCCATTGTACCTGCGGTACGTGGGCATTTCGGAGGGAGGAAGATGGATGACCAGAAGGATTGGCAAAGCAACCTCCGGGGTGGATTTCACGTCCACCATTTTCTTCAAATTCTGAAACTGTTCGTCCATCCTATTGAACCTATTGAGGAGCGATTGGGCGAGCTCCTCGGGCGGTGAATGTGGCACTTGCCACTGGGGAGGAAAATGTCTTCCGGAGACTTGAGGGGGGAACCCCGAATGAGAGGGAGCTGCAGGGCCACCGACAGTTGGCCCCGGCTGAAGTGGTATGTGGGGAACAACAGGAGTTTGAGATTGTGAAGGGAACTGGAATGAGGGAGGTTGTTGGCTCGCCTGCCCTTGAAGCGAGGGTGATTGGATGGCTTGCGCCAGTGAAGGAGATGGGATGGCCTGCACCGACTCTTGGAGAGGTGCGATGGCTGGAGTTGATTCCTGGGGAGTGGGGGAAACAGATTTCCCCTTCAGAATGGCCTGCAGGGCCCGGAGCTATTCAGAGGTAAGCTCCGTGTTGGCGAGGACGCCCAGCAAAGAGGAGATGTCCTGTGGTGGGGACATGTCCCCTGCAATAACCTGCACCTCATGCGAGGGCTCATAAGAAGGACCCGTGTCCATAGCATGGACTCGCGGCTCGACTGACTCACCACGACCAGGGTGGTTTTCCTCAAAAGACTCGTGAGCCATGCTCACAGTTTTTCCGGAATGCAAAAACATACACTAGCAAGTAAATAGCAGAGATTATCAAACAAGTGGATGCCTTTACACCCTTTTTTGTGTTTTGATTTTGATGATTTTTTTTGTGTTTTTAACCAGATCCAAAGTTCACACAAAATAGGGACCCTAGTTCATTTTTGTTTCACCACCATGTCAGCTAGGGGCTCTCGTCTCACCACGAATGGGTCGACTAACTCTAGGGAACTTCAATGGTACAACCGGCCCAGTGAATGAAGAGGAGATTCTTCGATGTCGGGGACTTACGGCGGTCCCAGTGGAGGAGATTCTAGTCCGTCGAGGGGAATTCCCGAACGGAGAGTCATTCCTTCACCGAGAGAGGGTGATCCTTAGAAAAAAATGAAAAAGAATAGAAAAGAGGGGTGGATGTATGCAATGGAATGCAGACAGAGATATGGGGCACAAAAGAACAAGAATACAACCAAGATATAACAACACACAAGAGATAGTAAAGCCAATCACAAGAAATTACAAGGGTAACTGAAAAGAAAGCAACTGAGGTCCCACCGTGATCGCCAATCTGTGAGCGACGTCACGCGGTCGAGAAACGAAATGCGGAGCGCGCGAGCTCGTTTTTGTTTGCTGCAACATAGAAATAAGAGAAAAGAGAAGGGGCTACCACGGGAGATTGCTCCGGCGGGGCGAGCGGGACAAATGTAATATAGCAAGATATGGGGGTTAAACGGCCATAGCGGGAAGTGACTCACCGCGGCCTCGGGGGATGGGAATGGTGTGAGAATTAAATAACAGGAGTTGAAACGGCCATTGCGGGAAGTGACTCGCCGCGGCCTCGAGAATATAGCAGGCAGATATAGAAGCAATTCAAGATATACAAAAAGGAGGACAGAATTCAAACGGCCATTGCAGGAAGTGACTCGCCGCGGCCTCGAGAATATGAGCAGATAAGAATATAACAGAATATAGAAAGAATATAAAGAACATGAATTTAAACGGCCATTGGGGAAGTGACTCGTCATGGCCTCGGGGGATGGGAATGGTGCGAGAATTAAATAACAGGAGTTGAAACGGCCATTGCGGGAAGTGACTCGCCGCTGCCTCGAGAATATAGCAGGCAGATATAGAAGCAATTCAAGATATACAAATAGGAGGACAGAATTCAAACGGCCATTGCGGGAAGTGACTCGCCGCGGCCTCGAGAATATGAGCAGATAAGAGTATAACAGAATATAGAAAGAATATGAAGAACGGGAATTTAAACGGCCATTGGGGAAGTGACTCGTCGCGGCCTCAAGAATATAAGCAGATGAGATATAACAAGATATAAAAAGAAGCAAGATTCAAACAGCCATTGCGGGAAGTGACTCGCCGCGGCCTCGAGAATATAGCAGAATAGAGATATAACAAGATATAAAAAGAAGCAGAATTCAAACGGCCATTGCAGGAAGTGATTCGCCGCGGCCTCGAGATTATGATGTGATCGCCAGGGGCCAAAAGACCCCAAAATAAAGAGTGATCGTGCCTACCTCACTAGCAGGAAGTGGCGGGTTGCTTCTTCCTCCCCCTTCGGCCGGCCGATGGAGAGGGCTTTCTTCGGTTACCCTTGTAAAATAACAGAAAGTAAATAAACAGAATTAGAAGATGGTACTGTAGTATCAATCTCTTGCAATGAAAGTGATGAAATCTTGGCAGGACACACACCTGGTTGGTGTGGTTTTAAACCCCTTTCGGACACGAGTAGGAGGGAAATGCAATGATGAATGAAATTATGTAAATAAGTATGTAAAAGAAGACTCCCTTATGAAGGGAGATGGAGAATGCGGGATGATGAATGTAAAAGAACTACGAAGAAAAGGAAAGGATTGGCTTATTGGAAGTGCCGATGGCGAAATTCGACAGAGCTTCGGCAGCGTAGGGACGACGTGGAAGCGCGGTGGATGAAGATGACCTTCCTCTCACGAGCGCGGGCACCCGAGAAGCCGGCAGAACCTCCCCCTACAAAAGACCCCACGGATTAGAAATGGCTCCGGCAGCCTCTGGGCTCCAACAGCCTATCGGACCTCTCAAAAGCCCTCCTCGGACTGAGGGGGGGTCTCTATTTATAGGGCTCCGGAGGATGGAGGCGTCCAGGACCCTGGACGCCTTCATCAGGGCAAAAATAATATTTTATATTATTTTTATTTTTTTATTTCAAATATTTTCAAGACGCCTCCATAAAAGCCCACCGAACCCCCGCCGAATGCCGCACGCGGTTTGGCACAACGCGTGGTTTTGATCGGCCCCCGTGATTCATGAATGTGCGCGTCAAGTTGGCAGGACGTCTTCACAATTTGGATTTTTTCTCAAACGACAAACCGACCGGTGGACGGGGGGTGCCCGTGGGCAAGTTGATGGAGGCGTCCAGGGGCCTGGACGCCTCCATTAAATTATTTTTTATATTTTGTTTTATTATTATTATTATTATTATTATTATTATTATTATTATTTATATTTTGCATTGATGGAGGCGTCCAGCCAACTGGACGCCTCCATGATTTTATTATTATTTTTATATGTTTTTTGTGTCTTTTGTAAATTTGAAAATTATGGAGGCGTCCATGGGCCTGGACGCCTCCATGAAAACCCCCTGGATTCCTCGAAATGGCGTCGGTAGCCGTCCGCCAGACATTCTCCTGGTTCCAAAAACTTCCGATGCGTCCGATTGGTGGTGATGTCGTCCGTATGCTACATGATTTCCGCAACGAGGCGATTTCCGGATGCCGAAGGAGCGGAAGAAGACCCACGAATAGGAAGCACTCAAGCGATTCAAAATGCGAAAGCCGCTGCGGGGCGTCGCATAGTAATATGAGATTTTCTCAGGAGAGGTCAGGAATAGCGTGTCTACACACCACAGACGTGGGAAATGTCAATTTCCCTCTCCTCAATTACCCCGGGTCCACCCCCGAAAGGGGGGGTTTACCCCGGGTCCATCCCCACCTTGGGGGTTTGCCCCGGGTCCACCCTCCCCTTGGGGGGTTTGCCCCGAGTCCACCCCCAAGGAGGGGTTTTACCCCGGGTCCACCCCCCACTTGGGGAGTTTGCCCCGGGTCAACCCCCTCCAAGGAGGTTTGCCTTGGTTCTAACCCCTAAGGGGGTTTATTTGCCCTGGCTCCACCCCATTAGCATATTAAAAAAAAGCAGAATGGCTTAATATGAATTTTTTTGGTTTCTTAACTGCTTAAAGGTTGAAGGCCACTGAAAGTGAGACATTTCAAGCATCTATGTATCATTTGCTGTGTGAAGATACCAGCATAGCGTATGGGTCCATGGAATAACATGCATGATTTATGTTATAAGAAACTAGCAACATTTTCTGTGCTTGTTAAGCATATGAATCCTATTCTTAAGAAATAGCCAATCTGGGAAGTTAGCCGGTTATCAGTCATGTAGAGATTTGTGGATTCACAACTTGTGGATTCACAACTTATGTACATGAGCTGAAAGCAGTTCACAGTATAGTCTAATAAAAGACCAAAAGTCATAATTTCAAGTAAAGTGATTGGTGATAAAGAAATCCCCGATGGAGTTGTTAGTGTCCTGACATCGGAGGTGCTTGGTATTCCTTTGGGCAAGAAAGAGTAAGGTGTCTTTTGCTACATGCTTTGATTAGAGGATTCTTCAAAATCTCAGATTGAAGGAAGGAATGTAAGTTTCAATTCGACCAACATCGACTGATCTTATGTATATAGACATCGCCAGCCCAGGTTCTTTGCATCTCTTCAATTCACAACTAGGTTCCAAAAAAAATTTCTTGAAGAAGAAGGGTTTTGCTGGCAAATATGTAACCTCAGAAGGGAAATTCACCAGTGAGATGGTTGGTGCTAAACCTTGCAATATTTAGCATTTGAAAGGGAAGGTTACTTCATGGATAAACTGTGAATGATAATGGTCTTATAAGAAGTAGATTTGCAAAATACAAAGAAGCTGCAACAGTAGTGTAGACGCCTAATTTAGGACATCCCATGGATCCCCAATTAGACCATCATATTAGCAACGCTGTTGTTTTACTCATGTTAATCGACGTTTTATGTGTTTTAAAGTCCAGCCCAACACACACTATTGGGCCTCAATCAAACTTTTGGGTGATGAGGGCCCATGGGTTGGGCGGCCAGGTTAATGGCTGCCTAGGTTGGCTGGGCGGCCAAGGCTTTGGCTGCCCAGGTCTGGTAGAAGGCCACAAGTTTGGCCGCCTTCACCTTGTGAACGGCCAATGGTTTGGCCGCCTTCCTGCATCTGCTGGTCAAAGAAACGTGCCACATTTGCCCACCACGCCTCGCACGAGCCCCGGCCTCGTCGACCACGTCCGAAGGCACGAAGTTGGAGGCTTCTAGAGGGAGGCCCCAATGACAAAACCTCCGGAAGGTGGCAGTTGAGGAAAGGGGGAATGATTTGGAAGTGGTGATGAGAGTGGACGGGCTGGGAATTTGAAGTCGGGTAGATGAAGAGTTTGAGCTCGGAGGGTCAGGAGTTCAGGAGTTCCGAGAGTTCGAGAGACAGTAAGCCCCCCTCGAGAGGAAGGTGCTGAAAGAGATCGACCTCGGCCACTCCGGCTTCCAGCTTCTTCCACCTTCCATTTCTGGGCAACCAAGGACTTGGTCGCCCCCTGGTTTGCTCCCTGTGCTTTCCGCTCATTACTCTCTGTTTCGTGTTACGTACCCCGTGCATCTGCATCAATCGCATCTTAGGTACTACCTAATCCCTGCTCATAGAGGTTTTACTTTTAAAACAAATGGGAAGACGGGTGATCGAAAGCCTCGGCCATCCCCCCTTCCCAACCACCCCCCAAGTAATCTCGCCGCCATTATTTCTGCTTCTCTACATTGCTTAGGACATTCACTGCACTTCCTAGATCTAATTGACATTTTCTTTCTATGTTCGTGGGCTCTTGTTATTGCATGCAAGACTTTTAGCATTTTTGGACTGTATAGGGCTCTCCATTTTTGGCTGGCCGAGCATGGAGAAGTCGGGTCCCCACAGACTCCCTACTTGAGGCACCCCAACGCGATCATCCATCCCTGTGAGGCTCAGGTATAAGCCTCTGGTGATCACTTTGTTCCTTTCTATCTAACTTGGGCACTGTAGGCCCAACAGTAGCAACAGACAAACATCTCTAGAGGGAGAGAGGAGGGGGTAGCACTTCATCTCCTAGGACACACCATCGCCCACCTGCGCCTTCTCTGTTGGGTTCGGTGCAAGTATTCAGAGGGGGGTGAATGAATATAGCCTATAAAAATTTTGCCCAATTAACAACTAGAATGCTAACAAGACAGATTAGATAATCTGAAGGCTAATTAAATCTTCTGTTCAACCTGTAAGCAAACAGATGGAGCGCCCCTATGCAATCATCTAGCGGAAGCACAAATAGATAAAACAAACCACAATGCACAAGGGGTTTTTAGGTGGTTCGGTCCTCCAGACCTACATCCACCCCACACTCAACCCGAGTGTGGCTTCCTGCTGACTCACAGTTTGAACAGCTGGGCATCACAGCTTGCCATACATCAATTGGGCAACACAGCTTGCCGTCCGAGGAATCCTCCTCGCCCCGCTGAGCAACACAGCTTGCTGTCCGAGGAATCCTCCTCGCTCCGCTGAGCAACACAGCTTGCTGTCCTGTGGAATCCTCCACTGCAAATCGGTGGGGATTACAGCTTACCCGTCCAGAGGCAGCACCTCTGCAAACCGCTGGGCAATACAGCTTGGCCGTCCAGTGGAATCCTCCACTGCAAATGCTGAGCCTCACAGCTTGCTCCGCTGACTAACAACTTGAAGAAATGTATAAAGGAAAATGAAAACAAGTAGCAACATCAACTGAAAGCTGTAAATAATGAAAGCACAAATGTGACTCCTAAGAGCTGGCTAGCCTGGATTTGATCCACGGTCCAGTGAATGCAGATCTCTCTTGATCTCACTATCTCTCCTCTACTTCTTTCTCTTCTTCTTCTCTCGATAGCTCTCTATCTCTCTTTTCTCTCTTCTCTTCTTCTGCTCTCTTCAGTCTTCTTCTGCTCTCTTCAGCTGGATCGAAGTCTCTACACTTCTGCCTTTTCTTTCACTCTCTGCTCTTCTCTTCTTTTCTCTTCTCTGTCTGGATCGTGGCTCTCTGTATGGACTTCACCTCTCGCCAATTCGATCTACCTCCTTCAGACAACGGAGACTACCCTTTATAGCAGCTCGAGCAAGGGCAGCACTGGGCGCGTGTGGCCTCCACATTTCCCTCCCAATCGACTCTGCCACGTGTCAGCATCTCAGCTCCTTGGATCACGTGCCAGACACCTGCAAGACAAATGAGGAGTTCAGTCGATTAACAAAATCAACTGAAGACAGTGTATAGACTTTATAACTCATACTATAAAATGCAGTGTATAGACATGAAATGAACGCTGCATGATAGAGCCTAACCAATGTATAGACATTACAATGCTCATCCACTGAATAGACTTCACAGTGCTCAATCAGGCTTCACGATGCTCAATCAGACTTGAAGATGTGAGCGAGACAATGTATGGACTTCAAAAGCTTGAAGGCCCAATGTACAGACTTTGAAGAGTCTGAACCAATGTACAGACTTGTAACGCTTGAGGACCGATGTATAGACTTAGGAGCATATGAAGTCTCAAGGGAGCATCTATGACCTCTGGACAGCATCACCAGCGTCAAGGGAGCATGTGGAGCACATGCTGTCTCTGGGGAGCAATCACTACTCCAGGGGAGCATCCTCAAAGTTAGGGAAGCATTAGCAGTCACTGGAGGGCATACTCGGTCCCAGGAGAGCATCCGGGGGGACAGGCGAGCATGCACATCTGATGTACAGACTCTACCAATGTATAGACTTGGTGGATAGTGATGCATAGCCAAATGGATGTACAGACTTCACTGTGAATGCATGAACAGTGAATGAGTGTATAGACTTGATCAAGAGAGACGCTGGCCAATCGGAGCATTAACAGTCACTAGAGAGCATACTCGGTCCCGGGAGAGCATCCGGAGGGACAGGCGAGCATGCGCGTCTGATGTACAGACTTGTGAAAGTCTTGAATGCACGACCGATGGATGCAATGTACAGATTTTGCAAGATGTGAAAGAGTTGAGTGTATAGACTTCACGATGTGAAGACTTGTCCACAAATGATTGTACAGACTTGAGGTGAAGACCGATGTATAGACTTCATGAAGACACTGTGAACTCGAGTGCAGTGTATGGACTTCACTATGCAGACTTTGAAGAGCATTCAGCAATGTGCAGACTTCACTGCATATGAAGCAGCGTATAGACTTAACCAAGCATTGTACACACTTGAAGAGCATTCAGCAATGTATAGACTTATAGATATCAATACAACAAGTATGAACAACATGAGAGAGTATACACTTTAAGGCCTTCAGCATCCTCAGTGTATAGACATTAATGAATGCATAAGTCACAAGACCGACAGACTTAGCCTATATAGACTTAGCATGAAGAACAGATGCGATGTACAGACTTCAAGTCATGCAATGCAATGTACACACTTCAGCTAAGCAAGCTTCAGTGAATGTATGGACTTCCTGAATGCATGCTACAGTGCCAATGTCCAGACTTGAACGTCAAGTGAGACGATGAATGAGACGGTAGACTGTACAGACTTAGCCTAAGAAATTGCATGAGACGGATGATGTATAGACTTGCGTTACTGTAGCAATGTATAGACTTACTATATGCATGAGACGCAAGTTGAGACGGTGTGTGCACTGTAACGAATGTATAGACTTTCCACCGACCAATGTGTAGACTTTGCAAGCCTAAGACGCTGAATGAGACGGTGGCTGAGACGGACGCTGTACACACTATAAGTCTAGTGTATAGACAATGCCTTAGACTCTAAATGAGATGCTAAGAAGATGCATTGTATGGACTTTGAGAAATGCTTCAAGTGGATGGCTGTACAGACTTCATGAATAGAGATGCATTGTACACACTTGTGATGCATGAACAGGCCAGTGTGCAGACTTCATGATGTGCAAACTTGTCAACGAAATGCACAATGTATAGACTATGCACATGCATGAAGAGTGTATAGACTAATGAAATGCTTTACCCTGCAGTGTATAGGCTTGCTAGTCATCAAACTACATGCAGATAGAAAAGTAACGCACATAGCAGAAATCAAGCACTATATTAGTCATACACATGCATTCTCCATAAAACAAGTTATGTTGCTATCATCAAAACACAATCTCATAAAGCACTCACTGTATTGCAATCATCAAAACAAAACAGCATTGCTATCATCAAATCAACATAGCACATGCTTGTGCCTAAGGGGCACAACATTCTCCCCCTTTTTGATGATGGCAACACACTGTGACAGTGAGTCACATACAAAATTTTCTCCCCCTTTGACATAATCAAAAAGAGAAAAATAGTATAAACAAGAGTGCAAAGTGCATTATGCATGCAAATTCCTCTAGAACAGTAAACTCCCCCTGAAGATATGACTCCCCCTGAACTGGTTCTCCCCCTTAATAATTGCTCCCCCTTTGAGATGAATATGAACAAATCGGTAAAGGTAGAGAAGGTAGGAGGGTCACTAGACAACAACTGAATCATAGGTTCAAAAAGGAAGCATGATTATAAACAACTGTTAAAGTATAAGAATCAGCAACATACAATTTTGAGAAAAATTCAGGTTTAACAGTGATAAATCTAGAGTAAAACACCTGACCCCTGAAAAAGAGTTTATAGACTCCATTTATAGCAATGAATCTAGGGCACATGGTATTAATAGATAAGTCAGAAATAATACCCTTTTGTGATTAAACAAGAAAATTTAAGAAAGACAACTTGAATATGTATTGAGAAAACTAATTTTCACTCATTGACTTTTGATTTCAAAGGGTTACAACAGTTTGTATTTCACTTTTGAATTTTTAGAAACTGAACTAAGTGAATAGACCTGTGGCATTTATGCTGTTGACATTAGGTGTACACCTTGATTAGAGGTAGGTACTCCCAGTTACTAGGCATAAACTACAAGATCTACTTCAGGTCAAGGCCTACAAGGAATAATCTTCACCTTTGACATTAAGGGCACACCTTGATCAGAGGCCAGTACCCCCAGTTACTTGGTGAGGACTCCCCCTATAGATTCGACCCTATGAACAGAGTTAGCTTGAAGCACTTCATGACATATGAATTTTCCTGCTTCATTGGAGGAGTTCACAGTTTCTCAGTGCAATCAACCATTGCTCTGTCACAATGTTCAGTTCTTTACATTTATGATCTTATTTACTGCTGCCCTTAATTCTTTTAGAGTGATTGTTTGAAAAACATTACATACTCTTATTCACCTGTTCTAGACATTTCCAGTTCAACACATTTAGGCATTACAAAAAAAAACTTTTTCTATTTTAGCCATGAGACAAAGATTAAGAGTTATAAAAGTTTTCTTTTATCTCAAATTCTGAAGTGCAGACACTTAACTCTCCAATTTATAAAGGTTAAACCTTTAGTTCCTTTCAATTTGTAAGAGTGATTCTTATAAGTGAACAATTGCATTAATCACAGCTCAATATACTAAACCAGAAACAATTGCTGTTGTTCAGTGAAAAAGATGGGGAAAGGATAGCAATAAGCATTATGGTCCAATGGCATCTGATTGTCAAAGAATATGAGTGAATTCAATGGGGACAGTGATAAGTAGCAAGGATTCAATATGATGAACTAAGCTCTCAGCTCCCCCTGACACCATGATGCAAAAGATATGCTATGCAGCACACTGCTCTATATCCAAACTATGCAACAATGAAACATGAGACAAGTATGCAATCATTTTAATTTTATGCGCCCAAGTCATTTCTTTTAGATTTTTTCAAAATTTAATTATATGCAGGACACTGCTCTACATGAAGACAGGACCTATGGTACTAGGCGGAGAACCCGGTCTCAAAGACCATCTCACACATGGTAGAAACCTCCGGACAGATTTCCCTACCTTTTAGTAACATACCATTTGATATACCAGGGTTATGCAAGACAATGCAACATACAGCAGTCCTACATGCATTGAACAGCATCATTGACAGTCATGCAAATGAAGTATGCAGACATAAGACACATGCATTGACTGTGTACACTAAATGAACCATTCACACTCAGTCCAAGTATGCATTCAACAACAAGCATGCATTGCACTGACACAAAACACATGCATTGACACAAAGTCTATATAGTGCATCAACTGAATACACTAAAGAAGCATTCAAATTCAGTTCAACATATAGCAAGAGAAGAGCATCAGATATGCAGAATTGAATTCAATAGCTGAGTCTGGAATGCAGACTGATCAGCTAGACATGAAGAGATCATCATAAATCAAGCAGACAGTTCAACAATTTCAGTTAATGAATTTAAAGCAAAGTTCAGAACTGACATGAAATATAGAATCCTGGGGTTTTCTGTTTCGTGCCTTGGATCATAAACCCCTTTATTCATCAGCTTCCAAGGCACACCTGCAGCATGTCAATCAATTTGATCCTGCAGGAACCCAAGAAGTCTTGGGTCCTGAATTAACAGTGACATTCCTAGCAGGTATGGTAGCCAACTTCTGTGCATGAAGGTCATCAATTCTCATCACATGACAATCATTCATTGAATGACCTATCTGACCACAGTAGTGGCATGATGTAGCAGTTCTGAAATTTATTTTGTGAACATTCCTATGAGCAGGAGTTCTAAATGCATATGCATGGAAATTTTTGTTAACAGAATTAAAATCTGTTTACTAAAACCAGTCTGGCTTTGGTATCCTGCCAGCCAACAGGTTGCAGCCCTGTGACATGGCTTTCCATAGTTAAAGCATGCAATATGCTGAACTTTTGAAACAAGAATATTTCCATGAGAGGCATTGTTTACAAGGAATTTATTGTAACCAAAACCATTTCTGTTTACAGGGAATTTAATAAATTCAGAGTTAGATTTCTTTCCCTGAGCATGCCAACAATTTTCAACCATGTGGCCCAATTTGCCACAATGAAAACATTGAATGTTCTTTTTATGAGATGCATGATTTTTAGCATGGAACAGTTTATCATGCATTTTTCTAGCAGAAAGGTCATCATATTTCATTAATTTGCATTCATGCATGATATGACCTTCTTTGTGACAGTAAAAACATTTTATTCTTCTCTTTTGATCATGAGAATGTTTCTTCATTTTAGAATTCCTAGCGTGAATTCTATTAGGTTTCAAATCATCATTTCTCATGACAAAACAATCAGCAATTTCATGACCAAACTGACCACAGTAAAAGCATTTTATATTTTTGACACCAGATTTGTTGGCCTGAACTTTCTTAGCATGCTGATTATTATCATTCTTTTTCAAAACTTTTCTTTTCTCCTTTGTTTTCTTATTTTCCTGATTAGCATGCACACTTAAAGAAAAAGCTGAAGTGCTAGCTAACTCAGAGCTATGCACAAAAGTTGTGTGTTGTCTTTTTCTCACTTCCTGTTTACTGCCTTCATGAGAGACTTTCTTCTTAGTGACAGCCTTTGGATTTTCTTTGTTCTTAAATGACTCAGACAGAGAATTGTTCAATTCAGTGATTTCATTTTTGAGAGAGGAAATGAGTATTTCAGAATCTGTGATCTTTTCATTAAGTAAGACATTAATGGCTTTGTAGCTATCAATCTCTTCTATTAATGTACTCACTCTCTCACATTCATTTTCACCTGAACTCTTCCCTTTTTCCAGCATTAAAAGTTTCTCAGACATAGCAGAATTAAGCAGCTTCAGTTCTTCATTCTCCTTTCTAGTTTGTTCATTCTGAACTAGTTCATTAGTTAAGATTTGATCATTTCCTAATGAGTTCTACTTATTTTCTAGTTCAGAAATCTTATCTGTGAGTTCCTGATTTTTATTTTCCAAAACAGAGATTTGTTCCTTACTCTTATCAACATTTGCTAAGCAGATTTCATGAGATTTTCTCAGTTCCTGACATTTTTCACAATGAACATTCGAATTAATCTGATCATATTTCTTTTTCAGCTTTCTATTTTTAGATTTCAAATGTTTACATCTATCAGACAATTCCTCATTTATTTCCCACAATTCATCAATTGAAATCTCTTCGGATTCAGATTCAGAATTTACCTGGGATGAGGAATCTTCATTATCCCGGTTGGCCATCAAACAGCTATCATTCTGTTGGTTATGCGCAGAAACGACTCCGTCATATATCTCCTTTCCAGATGTGCACCTGAGAGCAAGAGGGTACATATCAGTATTGATTGCAGCTCTTAAGATGTTAAGGATTATGACATTATCATGGTTCTTAAAGGTGTCCTCACTAGACCACTTGGTCTGATCTTTGGGTAATCGATGTGGGCCTTTGGATAGCAAACTCCATAGTTTGGGATCAATGGAATCTACGTACACAGCTAGGCCTCCTAGCCAACTTTCAAAGTTAGAACCATCATAAATCGGAGATCGAGCCATTAGAACAGATGGCAAACAATTTCAGCGAAGTAAAACAAATGACACGAATTGCACTGAAACCAGATAATCAAAATAAAGCACAAGTCAATGAAGCAAAACATGATTTCAAGAGACCCACTCTGAAATGCACCAAAAACTAGCAGGATCCTCTACAGATTGTTAGATCTGTTCAGTCAGAGACCCGCTCTGATACCAAGTGTTGGGTTCGGTGCAAGTATTCAGAGGGGGGGGGGGTGAATGAATATAGCCTATAAAATTTTCACCCAATTAACAACTAGAATGCTAACAAGGCAGATTAGATAATCTGAAGGCTAATTAAATCTTCTGTTCAACCTGTAAGCAAACCGATGGAGCGCCCCTATGCAATCATCTAGCGGAAGCACAAATAGACAAAACAAACCACAATGCACAAGGGGTTTTTAGGTGGTTCGGTCCTCCAGACCTACATCCACCCCACACTCAACCCGAGTGTGGCTTCCTGCTGACTCACAGCTTGAACAACTGGGCATCACAACTTGCCATACATCAGCTGGGCAACACAACTTGCCGTCCGAGGAATCCTCCTCGCCCCGCTGAGCAACACAGCTTGCTGTCTGAGGAATCCTCCTCGCCCCGCTGAGCAACACAGCTTGCTGTCCAGTGGAATCCTCCACTGCAAACCGCTGGGGATTACAGCTTACCCGTCCAGAGGTAGCACCTCTGCAAACCGCTGGGCAATACAGCTTGGCCGTCCAGTGGAATCCTCCACTGTAAATGCTGAGCCTCACAGCTTGCTCCGCTGACTAACAACTTGAAGAAATGTATAAAGGAAAATGAAAACAAGTAGCAACAGTAACTGAAAGCTGTAAATAATAAAAGTAAAAATGTGGCTCCTAAGAGCTGGCTGGCCTGGATTTGATCCATGGTCCAGTTAATGCAGATCTCTCTCGATCTCACTATCTCTCCTCTACTTCTTTCTCTTCTTCTTCTCTCGATAGCTCTTTGTCTCTCTTTTCTCTCTTCTCTTCTTCTGCTCTCTTCACACTTCTTCTGCTCTCTTCAGTCTTCTTCTGCTCTCTTCAGCTGGATCGAAGTCTCTGCACTTCTACCTTTTCTTTCACTCTCTGCTCTTCTCTTCTTTTCTCTTCTCTGTCTGGATCGTGGCTCTCTGTATGGACTTCACCTCTCGCCAATTCGATCTACCTCCTTCAGACAACGGAGACTACCCTTTATAGCAGCTCGAGCAAGGGCAGCACTGGGCGCGTGTGGCCTCCACATTTCCCTCCCAATCGACTCTGCCACGTGTCAACATCTCAGCTCCTTGGATCACGTGCCAGACACCTGCAAGACAAATGAGGAGTTCAGTCGATTAACAAAATCAACTGAAGACAGTGTATAGACTTTATAACTCATACTATAAAATGCAGTGTATAGACATGAAATGAACGCTGCATGATCGAGCCTAACCAATGTATAGACATTACAATGCTCATCCACTGAATAGACTTCACAGTGCTCAATCAGACTTCATGATACTCAATCAGACTTGAAGATGTGAGCGAGACAGTGTATGGACTTCAAAAGCTTGAAGGCCCAATGTACAGACTTTGAAGAGTCTGAACCAATGTACAGACTTGTAACGCTTGAGGACCGATGTATAGACTTAGGAGCATATGAAGTCTCAGGGGAGCATCTATGGCCTCTGGACAGCATCACCAGCGTCAGGGGAGCATGTGGAGCACATGCTGTCTCTGGGGAGCAATCGCTGCTCCAGGGGAGCATCCTCAAAGTTAGGGAAGCATTAGCAGTCACTGGAGGGCATACTCGGTCCCAGGAGAGCATCCGGGGGGACAGGCGAGCATGCACGTCTGATGTACAGACTCTACCAATGTATAGACTTGGTGGATAGTGATGCATAGCCAAACGGATGTACAGACTTCACTGTGAATGCATGAACAGTGAATGAGTGTATAGACTTGATCAAGAGAGACGCTGGCCAATCAGAGCATTAACAGTCACTGGAGAGCATACTCGGTCCCGGGAGAGCATCCGGAGGGACAAGCGAGCATGCGCGTCTGATGTACAGACTTGTGAAAGACTTGAATGCACGACCGATGGATGCAATGTACAGACTTTGCAAGATGTGAAAGAGTTGAGTGTATAGACTTCACGATGTGAAGACTTGTCCACAAATGATTGTACAGACTTGAGGTGAAGACCAATGTATAGACTTCATGAAGACACTGTGAACTCGAGTGCAGTGTATGGACTTCACTATGCAGACTTTGAAGAGCATTCAGCAATGTGCAGACTTCACTGCATATGAAGCAGCGTATAGACTTAACCAAGCATTGTACACACTTGAAGAGCATTCAGCAATGTATAGACTTATAGATATCAATACAGCAAGTATGAACAACATGAGAGAGTATACACTTTAAGGCCTTCAGCATCCTCAGTGTATAGACATTAATGAATGCATAAGTCACAAGACCGACAGACTTAGCCTGTATAGACTTAGCATGAAGCACACATGCGATGTACAGACTTCAAGTCATGCAATGCAATGTACACACTTCAGCTAAGCAAGCTTCAGTGAATGTATGGACTTCGTGAATGCATGCTACAGTGCCAATGTACAGACTTGAACGTCAAGTGAGACGATGAATGAGACGGTAGGCTATACAGACTTAGCCTAAGAAAATGCATGAGACAGACGATGTATAGACTTGCGTTACTGTAGCAATGTATAGACTTACTATATGCATGAGACGCAAGTTGAGACGGTGTGTGCACTGTAACGAATGTATAGACTTTCCACCGACCAATGTGTAGACTTTGCAAGCCTAAGACGCTGAATGAGACGGTGGCTGAGACAGACGCTGTACACACTTTAAGTCCAGTGTATAGACAATGCCTTAGACTCTAAATGAGATGCTAAGAAGATGCATTGTATGGACTTTGAGAAATGCTTCAAGTGGATGGCTGTACAGACTTCATGAATAGAGATGCATTGTACACACTTGTGATGCATGAACAGGCCAGTGTGCAGACTTCATGAATGTGCAAACTTGTCAACGAAATGCACAATGTATAGACTATGCACATGCATGAAGAGTGTATAGACTAATGAAATGCTTTACCCTGCAGTGTATAGACTTGCTAGTCATCAAACTACATGCAGATAGAAAAGCAACGCACATAGCAGAAATCAATCACTATATTAGTCATACACATGCATTCTCCACAAAACAAGTTATGTTGCTATCATCAAAACACAATCTCATAAAGCACCCACTGTGTTGCAATCATCAAAACAAAACAGCATTGCTATCATCAAATCAACATAGCACATGCTTGTGCCTAAGGGGCACAACATTCTCGACCCATTTCGGCGCCTACAACCCTCTGGAGATCACGATGGGACTCGCTTTGTTGACACCCGTTTTATACCCAATAAGTCGGGTCATCTCCTTATTCATTCAGTATGATGCTCCGAGTTGTTCACTTTTCATTGAATTCCTTTTAAACAGTTGAAGCCTATTTTCTGGGTCTCAATTCCTGGATTAGACCTGGTTCCTGGTGGCACTTCGTTCAAAAGCTTGGCAATCCCTCCATTCTATTTTCTTGAAAATCAATGATAATAACGGTCTGGACTAGGCGCGTCATTTCATAATAATGCATGAAGCCTAGGCCGTTACTCTTTGAAGAGTCCCAAGACTTAGGGCCTCGTTGTCCTTTGATAATAACGGTCTACTCCCTAGCCGTTGTTTCCTTATGACGCCCTATGCCCTGGCCGTTACTTACTTGCAGAGTCCTATTGTTTAGATCTTCTTCCCATCGATCTTATCCTTTGGATAGGGTTGAAAATGACGGTAATTCCTTGGAGCGTTATTTCCAAGTGGCTGTCTATCGTGCAACCGTTACTTCCTTCAGAGAGTCCTGACAGTTCAGGCCTTTTCTCTGCTACTCCGTGGACGAGATAGGGTTTTGGATTGGCATTATCTCCTTCAATTCTAATCCTCAGGACCTCTCGTTTGTTTCTTTGGACTCTTGTTGATATTATCCTCAAGGATTTGCTAAGGATTATCCTCATTTCTTGGCTGATTTATCTTCAACATGACCTGAGAGTTTGAGGGAGTCTATAAATAGAACCCTTGATTTCATGACCCGGAGGAGGAAGATTTGATTCACGATGAAGTGCTGCCAAATTCAGGAGCCATCTACATCCAGGAGGAGCTGCTTCCCACGTCCATCTTCCAAGTCAAGGGAGTAATTTTGGGTTTTAGCTTGTCAAGATCATGATCTTTGCATGCTCAAATTTCCCTTGGTTTTATCAATCAAAAGCATTGTCCCTCCTCTTCCTCCATGTTTTTCACTGTTGCTAAGCATACACATATCCTCCTAAACTTAAAAAACGCCCAGAGGGGTTAAAAAAAACCAACAACTCCCCGGTAATCCCCTCTCCTTTTGATGTTCTTAAGCTTTTTAAGGATTGATGCCATACTTATGTTGAGGGCTAATTGAGGTTGTGTTGTTTTGCTTTCTACATCCTTGGCAGGTTTTACAGGATCACTAGCACGAGGCCCAAGCCTTCTAGCCGGCTGGAAGGGTTGGAGTTCAAAGAATTCACATCTTTTCACTGCAGGTTATCTGACGGTCAAGTGCAGGAGCGTTATTTCCTTCTGGCGGTCTATCTCACGACCGTTACTTCCAAGCGACGCACAGGGTTTGGACCGTTATTTTCAAGTTGATCTGCAGGCTTTCCTTGGTTTTCTCTCCCGTGGGCGGGTGTTTCATCCACCTACTTCCAAGGTATATTCGAGTCTTTGACTCGTGTTTACTTTGGTGGCGATCACGACTTTCCTTAGTGTTGGGCACTAGCTGTCTTTTTCATCAAATCTCTTTATTCCCCTTGATTGTTCCATCCCTAGCGGTGTGTTTTTATTTATCTTTGCTCCACGCCCCGGCGTGTGTTTTTGTTTTTCCCTTAGCGTAATTTGATTGAGATAGCATGCCCATGCTAGAGTTAGATTTGATTGCCTAGGTTCATGTTCACATGTGCATAGGTTGAGCTGATCTTTGGTAGTTTATTTATCATCTCGCCATATCATTTTTCAAAACCCTCACAATCAACAAAAAAAGAAAGAAGGTAAGAAGAGATAGGTAAACAAACAATCAACAGATAATTTTTTGGCGATCACGGTGGGACGACTAGTGCCAATCGTGCTTCTGATTCCTGTTTAAACCTGCCATCATCTGTTTGTTCAGTTGTCTTTTGATCCCTTTGTTTTCACCCCTCTTTCTGGCTTTCTGAATCATATGACGGCCCTGTCTCGGCGCATTACAGTGTTCTGATGCGGGGACATCAGGCCGTCGCTTGTCTCTGTGGTGTGAGCTTTCACGGGTTTTCCTGTTACTTCAGTTTGTTTTTTGGTTCCCTGGCTCATACGACGGTCTGCAACCCCTGCGTTACATTATTTATGGCGGTCTGGTCTCTGACCGTTATTTGGCTCTGACGCAGGGGCCTTCGTCCGTCACTCTCCTGGCAGGTACGCATCCGAGGTGCAGTTATTTCCGCAGTTTTTGGCTGTGATTTATTGCTTGGGTGCTGCTTGATTTCTGCCATAATTCCATTCATATCTTCATATCATTATGTGCACCGTTGTTTGCTAGATTCTAGGCTAGACTTTGCATGCACTCCGGTGCACATAGGGTCATCCATCTTTTCATATATTAGACTGTATTTTCCTACCTTGTTGTGAGGACCTCTCGTCTCCATATTCCTTGGGGCCGACTAGGAAATCACAGCAGGGACCTCCATAAGTCCCCGCGAGCCGTGGATTCCCACACGGACGCCGGGCCGGTTGTACCTTTCCCCCCTTGTGTCTAGGGTTGCATAAGTGAAGGAGTGGTCACACTTAAAGTCAAGCCAAGTCCATATCCACCTCCTATTAGGAACCCATTTGGAGAGAGCACATATCAATCAATTCACTAAAGTTCCAAAGGAGAAGCCATAAAGAAACTTTGTTTGCATCATCTTAAGCAACTTGGTTGGCTTTTGAGTGTCTTCCTTCCCTATCACTTGTATCTTGTTTGAATCACCTAGGTGCGATTGCTCATTGTGTGTTTGTTGTGTTTGTTGTTTTGCATTTATCAAGGGTGTCCGTTGCATGTGGAGTTGTTTTCGTTCGTCCGAATCATCTCCTCGAGTCGCTTCCTCCTTCACATTCTATTCCAATCCCCTCTTCGAATCTACCATGGCATCCTGCAATCCTCCTCGCTCCCAAGAGGATTCCCTTCCTCAAGGGCTCCTTGAGAACCCCCCGAGGGTTTTTTCTTTCTCCGCTGGAGAGGGGACCGCCCCTCTCTCATCCTCCACTCCCATAGAAGGTGGTCAGGTCATCCCTTCTTTATCCGCTCCTTCCGCGGGCTCTGTCCTCCATATGATGGCCCAGTTGGATCCGACCCAACTCCAGGTCCTCTATCAGGCCATGCAAGGGTCCAATCCTACTCCCTCCGCTACCGTCCAGGGGCACTCTAATTCTTCCATTATTGGGCCGTCTGTTCAGCCCACCCTGATTGAGCTCACCCCGGTCCAGCCCCGGACCATCACCTTTGCTGGCATGGAGATGGGTCAATCCTCCAATCCGACCCATCAATCTTTTGATAAGGGGAAATCGCCTATCCCCTCTCTTCCGATGGATTATCACCCCTCTGCTCTGGCGGCTCCACAGGTCCTCGTGGGCCCATCCGATTTCTTGCCCCAACAGCACGGGGTGGCCCAATTTCACTCCAATCCGGGTCTATCTCAGGCCCAGTATCCTTCTTATGCCCCCCCTAATTCCACTAGTTATCCTTCTGCTCCTTCCTATGGGCTCCCGCCCTCGGCAACCGCCATTCCTCCTGCTCACCAGATACAATCAACTCCCTTCACTGCCCCTGCTCCCTCTCGAGAGCAGGATTTACTTAATAAGTGGGCCACCATGCAGCAACAACTTGATTTTCTTCAGAAGAAGGTGGGCCCACAATCCTTGGCTGATATTCCCGTCCCAAGCTTCCAGAACATCCGTTTCCCTCCGCAGTCTGAGCTCCCCAACTACCGTAAGTATGATGGGAACAGCAATCCCTTCATCCATGTGAGGGATTTTCTGTATGAATCGGCGCAGTTCCAATATGATGATCGCCTTATGGCGTACCTATTCCGCCGATCATTGGATGGCGTTGCTCTGGAATGGTTCTATTCTCTGCCCCTAGAAGAGGCCGAGAGCTTCAAAGTGGTCAAGGACAAGTTTATTCAGCGGTTTCAAGACCGGGTCGGCCCGGAATATTCATTCACAGATCTGGTGGCCGAGAAAATGAAGCCGGATGAGGAATTCGCAACTTATGCAGATAGATGGAGGCAGATGGCCGCCAGGGTGCCCGGCCATATTCCAGAGGAAGAAAAAGTTAAACTGCTAATTTCAAATGCTACGCCCACCTTCAAGAACATCCTGGTAATGAACGATATAGCCAATATGCATCAACTGTATAGCCGGGCGCGATTTATACAAACTCAGTTTAAGGACTCCCCTATCCATTCTCTTTTCGAAAACCAAAAGCCCAAGTACCATAAGAAACCACAGGGGCCGGTTACCGAAGGAGTCCAGACAAATGAGCAAGTACAAGCTGTTGCTTTTCCCTACCAAGCCGCACCATTCCGCTACAACCAAAGCCCCCGCAATCCGTAAAACTCCGCTCCGCAACACTTTTCAAACACTCCACAAAACCCTTCGCCTACCTTCACCATCCCGCAAAACACCTTCACCACACCACAACAACCACCACCATCACCGCAATACCATAACGTCCCTCCACCCGGCGGCTACAACAATAATAATCCCAACAGCAAGCGCCCGGCTCCCAGAAGAGCCCAGTATCCTCCATTGCCAGAGACACTTACAGACATATTCTCAGCGCTCATGGCAGTAAATGCAATTCAACTTCCTCCAGAAAGGACTGTTTGGAACCCAGCTGTTGATCAAACTAAGTATTGCATGTTCCACCGGCAGCCAGGTCACACTATAGAAGGATGCTTTCACGTCCGAGATCTCGTGTACGACTTACACGAAGGACAGAGAATAGACTGGGCCGAGATGCATAGGGCCATTATGGAAATCAAAGAGAAGAGAAGGCAGCCGCAGGGGCAGCAAGTGCAGCAACATCCAGCACCGCAGCCGCAGCATCCGCCACAACAGCAGCCACCGCAGGAAGCACAAGATCTGGGCATCCATCAGAATCCGATGCCGAACCATCAACCCCCTCCTCCGCAACAGCCGCTAGCACCGGCACAAGTTAATGTAGTCCAACCACCGGCCTCCAACGCCGGGTGGTCATTTGATGATGATGGTGCCGCACCACAGGTCATGGCCTTCCACCACAAACCTTCCTTCATCCTCCCTACACAACCAACACCCTCTCCGCTCATCCCACCATTCACACCCGCTCCACCAAATCCGCTCACCATCCCGTCGTATCCTTCGCCAACCCCCATCACCGTCATCACACCACCATCCAATCCCGCACCTATCCTTACCCATCCATTCACCCTGCCTTCACCAACATCCACGTCCATCGCCACCCTACCACCCACCAATCCTTCACCTATCATCCGCGCATCCCCCATTAACTTCACCAACCCTCCGCTTTACCAAACTGCCTCCCCCACGCCACCTATTCCACTCATTCGCCCCGCAGGGCCCATCATACTATCCCCCGATGCCGCGGCAAATTGTGCTCTAAGGAGCGGGAAGATGTTCCATCGGAACTACGCCACTACTAGCAATCCCCAGTCTTCCCAACTGGTGGCTGAGCAAGAGGAAGCTGAACCGTTACCGGGGACTCAATATGATTTACTGCATCATCTAGATCGGGTACCCGCCAAGATATCTGTGCTGGAGTTAATCAAGAGGTCCACTCTCCATCAAGATGCACTGAGTGATTTTTTGCAGAAGGTCATGGTTAGTGAAGACATGGCAGTCGACAGTCTACCAACGGCACTAGCAACTATCTCTAAAGGGCCGGCAATCACATTCTCTGAGACCGAGCTTGCACCTCCGGGGGCTCGGCAAATGCCGCTCTGCATAACAATTACTTTGAACAAAGTCGACGTTGAAGCAGCACTGGTCGACACTGGGGCCTCAATTAATGTCTGCCCCCTCAGCACTCTCCGAGCCTGCAATATATCTGAGGAGTTACTACGGCCTACCCCCACCACTATAGCAGCATACGACAACTCAAGGCGGGCATGTCACGGGGTAGTCACTATTCAGGCTGAGCTCGGGCCTCTTTCCATGGCTATAGAATTCTATGTACTTGATATCGACCCTATGTTCAAGGCTATCTTGGGTCGTCCCTGGATCGACACACTTGGCGCCGTGCCCTCTACCGCGCACCAATGCATTAAATTCCCTTTTCAAGGGAGGGTCGTCAAAGTTCAAAGTTTATCCACGGTACAGTCAGTGAAGGCCATCTCTGAATAGATTCTTCCTACTCTCTGGCCAAGCAGCCGGCCCGTGCTATCAGTGCTAGACCTAAACTTTCCTTGGGCGTACACCACTCCTAAGCCCGTCACTACCCCGGTCAATATCAAGGCAAAGCCGCAGATTCGAGATTCAAAGGGGTGGAACATTATATTGAAACTGGGCTATCAACCGGGGAGAGGCCTCGGTGCACAGCTGCAAGGGATGACCAAGCCCATACCAAAAGGAAGAAAAATGGGCAGACGAGGTCTCGGTTACAAGGAGACAGCATTATCAATGATGGGTGACTCTGGGCCGCTTACCTGGGATTACCGTCAGCATTTTGTCAGAGGGCCCCCACAGCCGGGTACGTTAGCTGCGAAGCCAGTCCAGTCAGAAACCGACACAGTTTGTCCAGTCACCAGTCCACCCCCGTTGCCAAGGGGGCTAAATGACGATGTGATCGACTACAGCTGGGCCCTCCAGGGGCTGTTTTGTGAAAGAGGTAGCCAGAAGCCACAGAAGGTTCAGCTTATGCAGTGGAGGCCGAAGAAGTGGCCTGGTGATGATTCAAAGAAAGAAGGGAGCTCGCTGATTGCTCTTTCTCTATCTCCCTCTCATTTTCAGAGCATGATCCAGCTGAAGGGGTTTGTACCCCGTCCTCCTCCGATTATGATTAATCCATCTTTCAGTGATCCATTCCAGATTCCAATCAATCCTCCTGCTTATGGGCCTCGCTGCCCCATTAATCTGCCTGCTTTCCCCATCCCTCCGTTTTTTAACTCTCAAATCCACGAGATGTGGGATTCCTCCTCTTGTGATCTTTTCTTCGATTGCATCTTTCCTGAGCTATTCCCTATGCAGCTCCCGCCTCCTCCGTCGTGCTGCGTGGTCTCCACTGATCTCCAAAAAAAAAAAAAAACGTCAAATTTGAAACGGAGATTTCAGTGGAAGATTATGCTATCCTGTCTCCATCCTCCTCGTCCCAGGGGCACGAGTCCCCTGCTCCTTCCCTTCCATTAAGCTTCCTCTCTCCTAGGTCAGAGTTAGGGTCTAGCGAGTCTAGAGAAGTAGAGTCAGTTAAGTCTAAAGAAGTAGGGTCTTGTTCTAGGTCGTTCAACCCTTCCCCTCCTGAGCCGCGCTCGCTTGCGCATCCTTCCCGATCTATTCCTGATAGGTTCTTGCAAGATCTAGCTCAGCGGTGTCATGCTCTTTTGAAGTGCCCAGAATTCGTCGCCACGGCGATTGCGATTGAAGATGAAGAGGAAATAGAAGGGGTGTGGAGCGATGATGGATTAGGCGTCTATGAAGTGCTGGATGAGAAAGATCCAATTGATGAAGACAGCGATGTAGAGGACACTGCCGACTTATATGCAAAGGGACTGAAGAGATTCGACCAGCCGTCGACGGCAGTGGATGAACCTACGAAGGAAATCGACTTGGGAACGGAAGAAGATCCAAGGCCCATCAATATTTCAGCTAATCTCCCTCCACAGGTAGAAGAGGATCTAATTAAGGTACTGAGGGAGTATAGCGATTCTTTCGCCTGGTCTTATGAGGACATGCCAGGTCTTGACCCCTCCTTAGTGGAACATCGACTCGTGCTTAAACCAGGGGCAACGCCTGTTAAACAAAAGTCAAGAAGATTTCACCCCCACATGGCCTTAAGGATCAAAGAAGAAGTCGATAAGTTATACAAGGCCAAGTTCGTCAGAGTAGTCTTATATCCCCAGTGGGTGGCGAACATAGTCCCTGTCCTCAAGAAGGATGGAAAAGTGCGCATATGCATTGATTTCAGGGACCTTAACAAAGCATGTCCTAAAGATGATTTCCCGCTGCCTCATATAGACGTCCTTGTTGATAACACTGCCGGGTACGAAGCTCTATCGTTCATGGATGGGTACTCGGGCTATAATCAGATCCGTCTCGCTCCTGAAGATCAAGAGAAAACTTCCTTCACCACGCCCTGGGGCACATACTGCAATGTAGTTATGCCTTTTGGATTAAAGAACGCAGGCGCCGCCTATCAAAGGGCGATGATGGCTATCTTCCACAACATGATGCACATCTATATGGAAGCTTACGTGGATGACATTCTGGTGAAGTCAAGATCAAAGGAAGAACACCCCTCTATTTTGGCTAAAGTGCTGCAGAGAGCCAGGGAGTACAAGCTAAAGATGAATCCGAAGAAGTGCGTATTCGGAGTCTCCTCGGGGAAGCTGCTAGGTTTCATAGTGAGCAAACGGGGGATCCAGATTGATCTTAACAAAGCACAGGCCGTCACGGATATGCCTCCGCCAAAGAACATTACGGAACTTCGAGGACTGATTGGTAGATTGCAATTCATTAGAAGATTCATATCCCAGCATTCTCAAAGGTGCCGTCCGTTTTATGAATTACTCAAGGCGGGGGTCAAGTTCGAATGGAATCAAGATTGTCAAAAGGCCTATGAGGACCTCAAGGAATATCTATCCAATCCCCCGGTTTTGCAACCTCCTGTCCCTGGGGAACCCATGATCCTATACATCTCGGTCATTGAGGACTCCCTAGGGGCGGTTTTAGCACAAGTGGATGACGAAGGAAAAGAGCGGGCTGCGTACTATCTTTCTCGGTTGTTTAATCCAGCTGAATCCAGGTACACCGCTATGGAGAAGAC
Organism: Amorphophallus konjac; assembly: GCA_022559845.1. Classification (NCBI taxonomy): domain Eukaryota; kingdom Viridiplantae; phylum Streptophyta; class Magnoliopsida; order Alismatales; family Araceae; genus Amorphophallus; species Amorphophallus konjac. The sequence goes on from CM040126.1 coordinate 231,801,914, forward strand.
TTGTGCCGCCTTAGTGTGGGTAGTTCAGAAGCTTAAACATTACTTTCTCGCCCACCAAGTTAGGCTGATCTCTAGAATGGACCCGATCCGTTATCTCTTAGAAAAGCCCGTTCTTTCTAGTAGGTTAGCTCGCTGGCAGAGCTTCCTCTCTCAATTCGATATCACCTTTGTCGTTCAGAAGGCAGTCAAAGGATATGCCATCGCTGAGCATCTTGCACATCTCCCTATTCCTCACACCGACTCTATTCAGGACGATTTCCCCGATGAGCATCTCTCTGTCCTTTCTCAGCATCCCTTCTGGTCTCTGCACTTTGATGGTGCGCTTAACTCACAGGGCCAAGGGATCGGTGCTGTCCTGCTTACTCCTGAGGGAGTAACCATCCCCTTCGCTTATCAACTTCGATTTCCTGCTACCAACAACATCGCTGAGTATGAGGCTCTCCTGGCCGGCTTAAAGCACGCCTATCTCTTAGGCGCGCGTTATTTAAACATCATAGGAGACTCTCAGCTCGTCTTACGGCAAGTTCTGTCGACTTACCGTACCCGTGACCCCAAAGTCAAGCCCTATCAAGATTTGGTCACGCTCATCGCTAAGCGATTCCGCAAGCTAATCTATATCCATACTCCCCGTTCTCTGAACATTCTGGCGGATGCATTGGCATCTCTGGCCTCCTCCTTATCCTTCCCTCTCAGTCGTAGTACTGAGACTGTCGTCGTCCAGAGGATGGACGCACCCTCTCTCCAGGATCCTTGGTTCACCAACCTTAGGAAGTCTGCAGAAGTGAGAGCTGAAAAGGAAGATCTCGAGGAGGTATCATTGGCAGAACTAGAGGAGATTTTGGATGAAGAAGAATTGCCTTGGTACCATGAAATCGAGTTATTTTGCAAAGAAGGGGCATTCCCAGAAGGGGCAAGAGCTGAGCAGCGCAAAGCAATAAGAAGAGCCGCCGCAAGGTACACTATCATTGCAGGAGAACTGTACAGGCGCGCTACTAATGGAATGCTCATGAGATGCCTAGATGATGTGGAAGCTTGGAAAGTAGCAGAAGCAGCACATTCTAGCGAGTGTGGAGGTCATGTCAATGGCCAGGCTCTAGCGAAGAGGATTCTTAGGCAGGGCTACTATCGGCCCACTCTGGAGGAGGATTGCTCCCTCTATGTCCGGAGGTGCCTTAAATGCCAACTCCATGCTGATAAAATCCACTCTCCAACTTCATCTCTTCATCCTATGACCGCTCCTTGGCCATTCTCTATGTGGGCTTTCGACGTCGTCGGCCCACTCGGTGATCCTAATTCTCAGACCAAGCAGAAATCCTTCATTCTCACAGCAACTGAGTACTTCACCAAATGGGCCGAAGTCGAGGCGTACGCAGAGATCAAAGCTACAACGGTGTGCCGCTTTATCATGAAGAATATCATCTCGCGGTTCGGAGTGCCAAGCAGCATCATCACCGACAACGGACCCCAGTTTGTCTCCCAGGAGCTTAAAGACCTCTGTAAGAAGTTCAAAATTACATTGCATCATTCGTCACCATATTACCCTCAAGGCAACAGTCAAGCCGAAGCCACTAATAAAACTCTTCTTAAAATCATTAAGAAAACATGCGAAGCGCATAAATTTTCTCATTGGCCTGAAAGATTGGTGGAAGCTCTGTGGGCTTACCGCACCTCCGTCCGTACTCCTACGGGACAAACTCCCTATTCTCTAACCTACGGGATGGAGGCGGTGCTCCCATATGAGATCTTAATCCCTTCACTCAGAGTACAGCTCGATAAGGAACTTAATCTCGATGAACGTCGAGAGGCGTTGCTGGTCCAACTGGAACTCCTAGATGAGAAGAGGATGAATACGGCCGATCATGTATCTGTTTATCAAAAGAGAGTTTCGCGTTATTTTCAAAAGAAGGTAATTGAACGAAAATTTTGTAAGGGTGAAATGGCTTTGAAACGCAAATTCATTCGGTCTGCAGGTCCTAGGTCTAAATTGCAACCTAACTGGGAAGGGCCGTTTGTAATAAAAGAAGCTTATTCAGGGAATGCCTATCGTCTAATCAACGCGGAAGGTGAGGAGCTCTCTCACCCGTGGAATGGGTTGTATCTTAAGTGCTTCTTTCCTTAGAGTCTAAATCACGTGCTTCTCCGGTAGTAAAGATCCTCCTTCTCATTTAAACAGAAGAATTCCGAGTAAGGCAATCACACACTACATCTCTGGTCAGGCTCCTTATTTTTAAAGACACCGTTTCTCCTTGGCCATGCTTTAGAGGAAAATTGAAATCCCTGTCCGCTTCGTCCTTCGGCTGAATCCAGGGGCAAGGGGTAAATAAGGAGGCGATAACCAATCCAAATACCCTAAACAAGATGAGGTCTCAAACAGGGGCAAGTCCGTTATAACCTGATGCCACAAGCAAGAAAAGCAAGAAAAGCAAAAGGAGTACTCTTTACCACTAAATCAAAAGCATCATCTCAAAGGTTTGCAGATTCTCAATTTCTGAAAACTCCAAAGAAAAAAGAAAGCTAGGCATGACAAGAGTGGCAGTACAGTCCCCGCGGGACGTTATGAGCCCGGTCGCGTGCATGCCTAGAGTGGACAGAGGTTCGATGATGGACGCAAAAGCCCCGGCACAACAGATCAAATCTCTAAAAGGGGTTATGCGGTGAGGAAATCAAGTCCTAAAAACTCCCATATCTGGCCTAGGCTTACCCCCATGTTCCTTTTTCTTTTAAGGATTGAGACTAGTACCCTGGTATGGCCTCGATAGAAACACCGTCATAATAATCAAGTTTTGGCCAGGGGTTGTCGCCCTATTGCACGCCGATCTCAGGACTCAAATCTAAAGGAAGAATCCGCATTGCTAGAGAGGCACTGGTTTTTCAAAATCCAAAAACAATGCATATTTCAAAATCCAAAAACGTCACATATTTCCAAAATCCAAAAAAACAATGAATATTTCAAAATCCAAACAAAATCAAATATTTCAAAATCCAAACAGATCGAATATTTCAAAAATCCAAACAAATCAAATATTTTCAAAAATCAAAAGCATTCAATACTTCCATCATCTGCATAACATGCATTGTTTTTTGTTTTCTGCCTATTTAATAAGGCTCCACCCCTTGACCAAATATGAAGAAACGGTCATTATCTAACTTGCTCCAAGGCAAGGGGTTGAGTCTAAGAACGGATCTAACTTGTCTCATGTTTAAGTGTGTGCAGAATGCAGGGGCCAGTTCAAAAGCCAGAACTCACAGTTATGTAGGTTCAAGGCATGTAACGCATCAGTCTCAGGCCGCTGCTTCCGTGTGACGGTCCATTCCCGGACCGTTACTCTCCCTTTAGCTTGAGCCCTATTTCTTGCGACCATCAACATTGTGGCGGTCTGGGATAGGACCGTCTCTTCATTATGACAGACCCAATCCTCTCCGTCGCTTCCTTCAGAAATCAGGTCCTCCCTGCCTCCATTCTGACGGTCCATCGTAAGACCGTTGTTACATTATAACGGCCCTTGGTACATCCGTTACTCCCCCCAGAAACTCTGATTATTCACATCAATCTAATCTTCCAAAGCACACAACTCAAGTTCTTTCAATTAAGGCAATCTCATCTCATTCAAGCAAGCTTAATAAAATATAATTCATGATAAACCAAGTTCTGAGTGGCAATCTCATAACATCTTTCATAAGCAAAAGAAAATCAAGATACATTCACTTTTTATCCGCAAGAGGGCGGATTCTTCTCAAATCTTTCAGATATTCTCGGCGTGCTTCGTCATCTTCTTCAACTTCTGCGTGCCACGGGCGCACCTTGCTGATCTCCCACATGATCAGCGCATTCCGGACTGCTCGTTCATCTTCCTCGATCCCCATCTTCCTAGGTAGAAGGGGAGGGTAATGTGATAGTGCAGAAACGCCAATTCGAGGTAACCCGATCTGAAGATGGCACCGGTGTGGGTTGTAGATCGCCATGGTAGTGTTTCCAACTAGCTGGAGGTCCAGGCCTTGACGCCGCGGTATTTTAAGAAGAATGCTTCGAAGAACGCTTGGTCGCATGATGAACTTTTCAAGAGGCAAAGCATTGAAGAAGAGGCGCCATTCATCCCGCGTTTTCTTATCCGCCGTCCTGCATTCAACATGAGAAGAATATCCAAAAGCCCCTCCAATGAAGAAGAGGGGGTGGCTCCCGAAGATCCGGCTCGCCGAAGTTATATCTTCCTTGGGAAGGAATTTGGTTCTCACTCCTATCCAACACTCAAGGAGTATCATGGAACCGAACAAAGGCCCTCCAAGGTAAGCCGAGCTTAGTCCTTCATAGAGGTATGAGAGGACCGCTTGAGAAATAGACATACCCCGCCACAGTCCACTAATAATGCTAAGATTTTGGATATCTAAGAGGTGGTCGGTTGTGGAGAAAAGGAAGACCCCGCACAAGCAAACCACCACCGCCTTGGCTATTGCTTCGTGTCTCTCCCACTTGTTTTTACAGTGAGACACTATCCATTGTGCCATAGGGATCAAGTGAATGTGGCGCGGGCTGATCATGGTCCGCACGTCCTTTGGGTTATGAATGAAGTCGCTTAAGATCAAGGACGGATCAATAGGTTCTATTGTATAGCAAACCCGATCCTCATCCCCCACCTTAGTCTTAGGAAGGGCTAGGTAGGTCTCTACCTCCTCCAATAGGACGGTTGCTTCAAAGGAGGGGAAGATGAAGGTATGAGTTTGTGGATGCTATAGTTCCACAAGGGCTGAAAGGCATGGCCAATCCAAAGACAATTTCTGGAAGTTTTTGCCTAGAACCAAGAGGGGTTGGAGGTGCCATGCTTTGAGGATTGATACCACCTCTAAAGGGAGTGCCTTTACCATGGGAGCCACCCACTTCAGGTTGGAGTAACACCTTGGGCCAGGAAGAGGCTTGAAGAAGAAAAGAAGAAGGAAGGTTATGAAGAAAATTAAAGTGCAGCAAAAAAAATCTGAACTTTGGATGAAGTCATGCAAGCTTACCACCCTTTGGACATTAGAGCTTAGATGCTTGGGGATCAAGGATAGCCGTTGAAGCTCCCCATGTTCCCTCCTTGCAGCCTTAGGGCCGGTGTAGATCTTCTCTTCCATAGCCGCCATCTCGAAGCACCTCTTCATCTTGATTTCTGCTTGTTAGGGAGAATTCTTCAACCCTAGAACATAGGTTTTTGCAAGCTGCGATTTTGGATAAGTTTCCCAAGTTGCTGGGGCTTTTTATTAACTTTGGAAGGATAAGATTGGAGTTGGGAGGCTTTATCTGAAATTTGGATAAGTTCTAGCAAGAGATTAAGTGGCTGAACCTCGGACTCTAAGCTCTCACGGCCGAATCCATTTTGGAAACGACCCAGACTCTGACGGTCTGTCGTAGGGCCGTTACTTCACTCTGGCGCGCCTACCCTGGGCCGTCACTTTTTCTGTGGGTTGGGTTTTCCTTAAAACATGTTCTGTGGCTGTTTACGGTCTGGTCTCAGACCGTCTCCTTTCAACGGACGAACCCTAATCCGTTATATCCTTCAAATCGCTCAAGTCTCTCTCTTCTGGGCTGAACGCCATGTAACGGTCAGGTTAGGACCGTCGTTTCGTTATGACGCGTCTCCTTCAGGCCGTCGCATTTTCTGAGAGTAGTTCTAAAACCATGTTCTGCCATGAACAACGGTCTGGTCTAGGACCATTGTTTGCTTTTAACGCTCCTACCATGGGCCGCTATTTCCTCTGCAGCCCGGCTATCAGAATAAGATATTTCATGAATGACGGCCTAAGGTAGGCGCGTCGTTTGATTATGACGGTCCAAGACCAGACCGTCATTTCCTCTGCTACTAAATTCAGGCAGTTAGTCTATCCTTTGCCTAGACCTGGCGGTCTTTTACATCTGTACACCACACCTTCTCCACACAAGCATTCATTCACACATACACATCCATCATGCGTACTTTCAATCACTCATTCGTGCATATCCATTCATACATCCACATAAAAAAGTTAACAAAATTTCATTTTCATAAAAAGGCATGTACAAGTGGTAAGAAAAGCATAAAAGTACATCATTCGGCCTGCTTATCCGTCGGGCCGCCCTCATCCTCCCCATCCTCTGGTCTCCTCGTGGGCGGTGGTGCTTGGGAAGTGCTCTCCTCTGGCAGTCCCTGCTCTGCCCTCTCATTTCTCCGTTGGCCGACGGAACTAACTAGGAAATCCCCAACCGAGCCACTTGGGGCAGCACTCCTATGAGCCCCGCTCCGGGAAGAACTCCGCTCTGGTGCCCGGCCTAGCATCCGGACCGTCTGCTCCATTGTCTGCAGCCTGATCTTCAGTGTGAAGATCTGGCATCGCGTCTCCCGTGCCTCGGTCCGGTAGCGATCAAGATCCGCGGTCCCAAGGCGAAGGTTCTTCACCTCGGCCCGCGCCCGTGCTAAATCTGCTCGAAGTCGCTCCATCTCCACATCGTCCACATGTCGAGGGGTCTCCGCTCTCAGTCGGGCTATCTCTGCCCGCACGAGCTCCGTCTCTGCTCGAGCTCGATCAGTCTCGGCCCGGCTCCTCTCTACCTCTGCCCTCGCCTGGGTGGCCTCCGCCACTACCGCTGCCAGCTCTATCGCCTGTAGATTGCATTGCATTGCATATAGGTTAGTCATATAAATTTAATTAGCATAAGCATAATCATAAAGCATGTAAGTATCTTACCCGCTCCGCGAGGGTGGCCTCCGCCTCCTCGGCCCGGGCAACCGCCCGAGTAAAATCAGCATCTCGCCCAGCCCTGTCTCCCGCAGGCTGCGAGGACGACGATGGGGCATCCGGTCCTGCTCGTTGAGCTCCCTCTGCCCGCTGCATTAGCATCATGCATAATCATAGTCATATCATAAGCATTCAGAATCTCACTAGGAGCTCCAAAGCAGTTCGGTACTCATCCCGCTGCTGGATGGTGGAGTGGAGTAGCCCTTCTAGCTCGGCTATCCGCCCTTCTGGATCTAGCTGCATTTAGAAAGCATAAGTCAGCATCCATCATCTTACAGGTTCATATAGAAAGGTTCTTTAGGTTTAGAATGGCATACCGGTCGTCGGGTACCTCGGTATACCCGGTCGCCGTAGTGTCGAGCAAAGGCCTTCAGGTAGGCCTCGTCGCTCTCTGCCAGCTCTTTCACAGCCCTGCCTCGCTGCCTCCAGTCGAGGACGTACTTCACCTTCCGGGCACGCCAATCCACATTCCCACTAATACCTCTCGCCGACTTGCCTGGATGGTCGTCGGTGCGGCGTGGAAAGGTCACCTCGGGCTGGTGTAGTCTTCGGGTCCGCAAGATCAGCCTGTAGTGCAGAGGCTCGATGATATAGGCAGTGTAGCCAGACGTCTCGTCCCCGATACGATAGAGACGCCTCCACCCATGGCTGTCCTGTGTAACCCTCACCGCGGTAAGGGGTCCACCTCACCTGCAGGCATTTAGATCCATTAGCATTCGCATAGCATGAGCACATATAGGCATATAAAGCATTTAAAGCATTTAAATTCTGGGCTCACCGATGTGTGTGGGTGGGAGTCCAGGTCCTCCTGGATCATCCGGGTCTGTCTCAAGACCGACCCCGTATCCCTCGCCACCGACCATCGCCTCGCGATCGGTATCAGGCCAGGATGGAGTAATGCGCCTCTCCCAATGCCCGGGAGGTACAAATAGCTCCAGATCTGCATTTAGGAATCAAGTCAGTTACATAAATCATCAATCATAGCATACATCATGGCATAGTAGAAAGCACTTAAGCGCATTTTTACCTGTAGGAAGGGCGAGAAGCCTCCCAGCATCGTCAGTAGGTCCGTGGTGCTCAACGAGTTGATCAGGAAGGCCAAGACCACTGCTCCCCAGGCGTATTTCCTCACTCTGCTTAAATCCTCTATCAGCGGCAGCAGTCTGCAGCTGATGACATCCGCTCTGGTCGCGAACAGGAGCTTCCCGAACAACAGTATCAAGAAGCGCCTCATCACTCGATCCCCCTCCTCTCCTGCCTCTGCCGCCACACGAGGGCGCACCCGGTCTATCACTCTGCTTAGATGCTCCTCGGGCAGTTCTCCCACGGCAATCGCTGCCCCTCTCAGCCCCAAACTCTCCTGCAGCACCGATCTCGAGAGCTGGGATGAAGACTGGCCCGGCCTGATCAGGTCCAACCCCAGTAGCTGCTGCACTATCTCCCGATAGTCGCCGTACGTCCATCCTGTCACTGCAGCACCGTGGACTCTCAAGCCTGTAATCCTCGCCATGTCTTCTAGCGTGGGGATCATGTGGCCCCACGGGAAGATGAACGCCCTGCTAACCGGGTCCCACCTCTCGTGCAATGCGTACAGCAATGGCGTATCCATCCGGATCACCTCGATGCTGAGCATCTCGGCGAAACCCATCTCTGCAAGTCTGTCTCTCTGGTAGTCGGGCAGTGCCTGGTACACCGCCCGAATCTGCAGCCATGAGATCCTCGATCTCCTCTTTCCCTGCATTGCATATTAGAGCACTAATTAGTCCATTCGCATCATATAGACATTGCGTAAACATTAAATATCGAAAAGAAAAACAAAAATTTGAAAATTGAAAACCCTAAAAAGAGTTTGGAACCCTGGCAGAAGTAACGGCCCTGGGATGGGGCGTTACTTGTCTCTGACGGCCTTAGCTTGGAGCGTCAGAGGAGTGACGGTCGCTGGCGGGACCGTCACTTAGTCTGCCAGTAGGGAATTTCTCCCCTGCATCCCCATGACTTCTCACTTTGGCCAAATGGCCTACAAGTGTTCCTAGTGGGTTCATAGACCCATTTCTACCCTTATCCCCCACATGCATTCATAAATAAAAACATAAAAATCAAAAATTTAAAAATTAGGGCGGAGGGCCTACCTCATGGTCGAGGACCTTCCTCTTCTTCTTCTCTGGTTCCTTGGGCTCCTCTGCACCCAAGGAGGCTTCGGTTGGTTCTTCCACGACCGTGGGGACCTCCTCCTCTTCCCTTGGCTCCCTTCCCCTCGGTTCTTCCTCCACGGGCGGCGGGGTGGTCTCTCGTTCGAGCCGGCGGTGGAACCGCCTTATAGCCATCTTCTTTCCTCTCCCTCTCTTCTGAGGTGGTGGCTGCGGTGCCTCGTCGCCGGCCATTGGAGTGTGGAGATGGAGGTCGCCGGTGGGTTTTTTCTGGTTTGGCGTTTTGGTTGTTTGAGCATGAAATGAGACCGAACGGCCGTTCGATTTATTTTTTTTAAAACTCAGGAGAAGCGACGGTCTATCGTTAGACCGTCACATCATCCTGACGCCCCCCTTTAAGGCCGTCGCTTGTGAAGGACTGTTTTATTGAAGAATATGAACCGACTCGGTGTTGACGGACTAGGCTTAATCCGTTATTTTCATGTGACGCTCCTGAGTCAGGCCGTTATATGCTTGCAAGTTTCTTGATGAATGAATGGTCAAAATTAATGTTTAAACTTATCTCCATCATAAAAACATTTGATGAGTTTATCATACAGACAATGGTTATGCCTTAACTATTATCATAACTATCTTGTTGGCTAACCTATCTTTCATGAAAGGAACTATGAACAGAAGGCACGCTTCGTCGTCCGTCAAGCAGGTAAGTCAGGTATTGTATCTCGTTCCCTTATCCCTTAATGCATTACTATATGTTATCTATGATATATTATCTCGAGAACCGGCTGGTCATTCAGGTGTCCTGGGATCTGATGTTCCCCTTAAACAAAAATGATGATGATCTAAGTTCACATGAATAATCGTTGGGTAGGCCGTTAGGTTGGAAAATTTAGGGATGATGGTTCTATCTTGCACGCCGTGGTTGCAGATAGTGTCTTGACTCTGGTTTCCCCAATCTAGCAATATTATTCTCGAATATCTTGTTATTTTATCTTTCTTTGCATTTGCTTTGAAGATTTGTTTTTCTTTAGCCCAGCATGCATCATACGCATTCTTTGAGCATTCATGAGCTTCATTTGTTCAAGAGGTCTCATTGACGGTGAACAGCTGTGTTCTTGATCCTGGATAAGGAGAATTATTCCACTCTGAATTTGAAGGTTTCCTTCGATTTGCTCGCTTGATCTGGTTGACTGAAGATTCCTGTCTGGAGTTTAGTCTCTTTCCTTTCCGTTGCCTCCGGCGGCCAGCCGTGTTTCCTTTCCTTAGTTAATTAAATCCTCCAGACTTGCATCCTTTGGTTAGCTATTTCCTTGTGATCAGTTTTGAAGTTTTTCCAGAAAATTCTTATCGCTTGTTGGTGAAGAACGGGTGTCGTTTACCTTAACGCCCTCTTTTTGATCCACTCCGCTTCATTTCCGCTTCATCTCCATGTTCCATTTCACTTTCGCTTCACTTCCGCTCGTTCCCCTGCAAAGAGGACATTAAGGAGGGGCATCTGTTGACACCCGTTTTATACCCAATAAGTCGGGTCATCTCCTTATTCATTCAATATGATGCTCCGAGTTGTTCACTCTTCATTGAATTCCTTTTAATCAGTTGAAGCCTGTTTTCTGGGTCTCAATTCCTGGATTAGACCTGGTTCCTGGTGGCACTTCGTTCAAAAGCTTGGCAATCCCTCCATTCTATTTTCTTGAAAATCAATGATAATAACGGTCTGGACTAGGCGCGTCATTTCATAATAACGCATGAAGCCTAGGCCGTTACTCTTTGAAGAGTCCCAAGACTTAGGGCCTCGTTGTCCTTTGATAATAACGGTCTACTCCCTAGCCGTTGTTTCCTTATGACGCCCTATGCCCTGGCCGTTACTTACTTGCAGAGTCCTATTGTTTAGATCTTCTTCCCGTCGATCTTATCCTTTGGATAGGGTTGAAAATGACGGTAATTCCTTGGAGCGTTATTTCCAAGTGGCGGTCTATCGTGCAACCGTTACTTCCTTCAGAGAGTCCTGACAGTTCAGGCCTTTTCTCTGCTACTCCGTGGACGAGATAGGGTTTTGGATTGGCATTATCTCCTTCAATTCTAATCCTCAGGACCTCTCGTTTGTTTCTTTGGACTCTTGTTGATATTATCCTCAAGGATTTGCTAAGGATTATCCTCATTTCTTGGCTGATTTATCTTCAACACGACCTGAGAGTTTGAGGGAGTCTATAAATAGAACCCTTGATTTCATGACCCGGAGGAGGAAGATTTGATTCACGACGAAGTGCTGCCAAATTCAGGAGCCATCTACATCCAGGAGGAGCTGCTTCCCACGTCCATCTTCCAAGTCAAGGGAGTAATTTTGGGTTTTAGCTTGTCAAGATCATCATCTTTGCATGCTCAAGTTTCCTTTGGTTTTATCAATCAAAAGCATTGTCCCTCCTCTTCCTCCACATTTTTCACTGTTGCTAAGCATACACATATCCTCCTAAACTTAAAAAATGCCCAGAGGGGTTAAAAAAAACCAACAACTCCCCGGTATCCTTTTGATGTTCTTAAGCTTTTTAAGGATTGATGCCATACTTATGTTGAGGGCTAATTGAGGTTGTGTTGTTTTGCTTTCTACATCCTTGGCAGGTTTTACAGGATCACTAGCACGAGGCCCAAGCCTTCTAGCCGGCTGGAAGGGTTGGAGTTCAAAGAATTCACATCTTTTCACTGCAGGTTATCTGACGGTCAGGTGCAGGAGCGTTATTTCCTTCTGGCGGTCTATCTCACGACCGTTACTTCCAAGCGACGCACAGGGTTTGGACCGTTATTTTCAAGTTGATCTGCAGGCTTTCCTTGGTTTTCTCTCCCGTGGGCGGGTGTTTCATCCACCTACTTCCAAGGTATATTCGAGTCTTTGACTCGTGTTTACTTTGGTGGCGATCACGACTTTCCTTAGTGTTGGGCACTAGCTATCTTTTTCATCAAATCTCTTTATTCCCCTTGATTGTTCCACCCCTAGCGGTGTGTTTTTATTTATCTTTGCTCCACGCCCCGGCGTGTGTTTTTGTTTTTCCCTTAGCGTAATTTGATTGAGATAGCATGCCCATGCTAGAGTTAGATTTGATTGCCTAGGTTCATGTTCACATGTGCATAGGTTGAGCTGATCTTTGGTAGTTTATTTATCATCTCACCATATCATTTTTCAAAACCCTCACAATCAACAAAAAAAGAAAGAAGGTAAGAAGAGATAGGTAAACAAACAATCAACAGCTATTGCCTATTGTAGGCCCGAAGTGCTAAAAGTTCAAGGATTTTGTGCCCATGGTCATTTGCTTTCTATATTAGTTTAGTTCTGTTCGCAGGTGGAAGAAGGCAATATCACTGGCCGCCTAAACACCTGGGCGACCTGATTGCTGGCCGCCCAGGCCCTACTGAGAATGGCCAAGAGTCTGGTTGCCTCGGGCTTTGGACGACCCATGAGTTGGCCTCTCATTAAGACTGAACGGCCCAACTGTTGGCCGCCCAGGCTCCCTGGGCGATCATCGACTTGGCCACCCAGGTCTCTCAATGGCCAAGAGTTTGGCCACCTCCTACAGAGTTCTGTTCAAGTCCATTTTTCGTTCATTGCTTAGTCTGTTTGCTGTATACTGTGTGTTTGGATTTTGTTGCAGGTTATTGTGTAGGTGGGCTTAGGAAGAGCCGGCATCACACTTGTAGGAACACCCTCCCGTTGGATTGGGCTCCTCACCTGGGGATTCCCACTCGGGTGTAACTAGTCCCTTCGGTTCGGGAACCTTCGTAAGTCCTCGCGAACCATGGATTCCTACACGGTCGCTAGGCTGGTTGTACCCTTGAAGTCCTGTTAGTCATCCTTGGGGTTTGAGTGAGCTTATGCTAGGTTCCCTGGAGCAACAAGCCTGCACCCTTAGAATTTCTTTCTCCTCACGGGAGAAAAAAACAAAATAAAACAACGAAAAAAATAAAACAAAAGAAAGACAAAACAAAAAAAAACAAAAAAAAAATTGTGGGACGTTGCTGTGAAAATCTTGCTTGCTATAGGGGAAACCCATATCCTCTCTCTTTTTTTTTTATCAAAGAGGAAAACCCATATCCTCTCGATAATATATTAATTCCCAGAAGTGCGAACCATTAAAATCGAGTAGGACTTTTTTTTCAATGGAACGAGTTGTCACGCATCCCAGCTATGAGGAGGAGTTCACTCCCCAATATGAGTATGAGCTTAGGGCCAATCCTCTATTCGAAATAGAGGATAGTCATCCGTGTGCCTTCATAGGCATGTTCTCGGCCTCGCCGAACGAGGCCGCCCACGTCGACTCGGCATCATCCCAAAGCGAGTATGATCTAGCTAGCCCTAGGGCTCCCACACTATCTCCTCGTGAGGATCAAGAATTGATCAACGTGCTGTCTCGCTACACACTTGAGGATCTGGTCACCATGGCCTCACGAGGGAAGGCCCCGCTCGCTCCCCAACTGTCCTCTCATCTCACACCCCCACGGGTTCACACCCCGTTCCAAGGGTCCTCTAGTAGGCCCGTTTGAGAGGTCCCGCCTTAATTCAGCTACCTTGTCGCCTCTCAAGGGGTTGTTCAACCCCCGATCCCACCAACCACGGCCGCTCCCCCGAGGGGGATGGATTCAATCTCCAGGCAAAAAATTCAAAGCTACCTCTGGCAAATAGTTGTCGAAAGTATGCCGGTCACCCGTCCTCACTCCCTGGCGCAATATTGCAAACTTCCCAATGCTTACTTCTCGCCTGGCTTTAAGGCCCCGAAATATCAAAAGTATGATGGTACTACTGATCCTCACCATCACCTTTCGGGTTTCCTTATGGATTCCCATCAATGGTTATATGACCGGGTGTTGCTAGTCCATTTGTTCCAAAAATCCTTCGAGGGTGAAGCCCTGCGTTGGTTCTCCTCTCTTCCGGCCGTTGATCTCTTGAACTTTGACATAGTCTCTGAGCGGTTCCTCGCTCACTTTGGCAACATGTCCACTATAGCTCCCACCTTGTTTGACCTGGTCACGGAAAAGATGAAGCCCGATGAGGACTTCATTTAGTTCGCCAATCGTTGGAGGATCATGGCTTCCAGGATGGAGGTTCCTATCCCTGAATCCCAGCCAGTCACCATGTTGGTGAATAATGCCACACCACAGCTTAGGGCCATCCTAATGCTTAGTGAGCTCCACACATTCCTACAACTGTATAATCAAGCTCAGATTGTCCAGGCCCAAATGATGGACTCCACATTGCCACCTTTCTTTGAAACTCGTACCCGAGGTCGGAAAGCCCCGGCTGTTCCCACCACGGAAGGAGTCACCGTGAATGAGCAGGTCAATACCTTCGGCCCACCCTTTAGGCCCAACAACCGCCAAGTTCCGCAATCTAATCAAGCCGGTCCCTACCAAGGTCAGGGAAGTTCGAGGCCATATTCCAATGTCCCTCCACCTCAAAGCTACAACCACGCCGGTCCTAAATGGGCCTCGTATCCTCCGTTACCCAAAACTTTGGGTGACATCTTCTTCGTCCTCATGTCATCCCAGGCTATCCAATTTCCCCCTAAAAGGGATTGGGTCCACCCCAATGCTGACACGTCCAAATATTGCCCGTACCACTGCACACCCAGGCACGACATCTACAATTGTTTCTAATTCGAGATTGGGTGTACGACATGAATGATGAGGGTAGGATTAATTGGGCCGATGTGAAGCTTGCCATTGCTAACCTCAAGAAGCCCAATCGGGATTTGGGCATTGTCCAAAATCCATTGCCTACTCATCAGCTGAACAAGGACCCCTCAAGTTCAAGGCAGCATGAAAAGGTGAACACCGTGATTGGGTTAGAACCACATGTTCTCAAAAGAACCCAAATGTGGGGCATAGAAGGATTCCCTGAATGGCATGAACGATTTAAGGTTGAGGTCGAAGTGTCATGGGCCGATATTAACATGTTCACTCAGGAGTCTCAACCCTGGACGCTAATCCCACCTCCTGCCCAATCACCGGCATCTCACCAAGGTCCTCTCACCTTGATCACGCCTCCACGGTCTCCCTTTCAAGAGTCAGCCATCCCTCAAGACATCTGGACGGAACAAGATCATCCACTGGTTCTGTTAAGTCCTCCTCAACCAAAGGTGATATCTCCTCCCATTCCTAGTGCTCCCATTGAAGAATCAGCCTCCTTATCATTCATATTCGGGTCTCCTCCTCCTCTGCAATTAATTCATCCAAAACCTCTAGAGCCATAGGTCCCGAAGGAAGCCACCCTTAATGTCACTCTCCGCAATTGCATTATTCCCCCGTCTCAACGACAATCTCAGCCTGAAGAAGGGGTTAGTTCCCAAAATCCCCCTGCGGAGTATGATATCCTACAACACTTGGATAGGACGCCAGCTAAAATTTCCATTTTGGAACTCATCAAAAGGTCCCCTTCCCATCAATCCACTTTGCTGCAATTCCTGAAAAAGATCACGGTCAATGAGGATTTCCCAGCCAGTGGCATGACTGACGCCATCCTAGCTCTCACTCAAGGTCCCGCCATATCCTTTTCTAATAAAGATCTCGCACCACCCGAGAGCAGGTCCCTCCCGTTATGCCTCACTATTACTCTCAACGGGGTCAAGGTTGACTCCACCTTGATTGACACGAGAGCCTCGATTAATGTGTGTCCCATGAAAACCATCCAAAAGATTGTCGTGCAAGAGGAAAATCTAGAAGAGGTGTGCACCACCATTTCCGCATATGACAATTCGAGACGGGGCGCTAAAGGCAAGGTGACCCTACAACTTGGCCTAGGCCCCGTGGTCATGTCTTCGGATTTCTTTGTTCTGGACGTAGACCCGACATACAAAGTCATCCTAGGGGGGCCGTAGATTGAACAAACCTTTGGAATCCCATCAATTGCTCATCAGTGTTTCAAATTCCCCTACAATGACAGGGTGATTAAGATCAAGAGTATCCCGTTGGTGGAAACTCTCAATGCTATTACCTCTGAACAGATTCCCTTCATGACCATTTCGGACAAAGGAAAGAAACCCGTCCTCTCCATAGTGAGCTCCGTAGGGCCCTCCACCCTGTGTCAACCAAATCACTCCATCCTTCCCCAACCAATCACTCACTCCAACATCCCGTTCGAAAAAGGATGGGAGATGATGGTCGGAATGGGCTTCACGATGGGTAGAGGTCTAGGGCAGCACAAGCAATGCCCCACTCGCAGGATGAGACTCAAAGTCTCTAAAGGACGCACATGTTTAGGCTACTCAGCTGAAAAGGCATCCAAAACCACTCAATCTAAGGGTCTACTTTATGACAGCTTTGTCAAAGGCCCGATACAGCCAGGGACTCGGGTCGAGCCGAGTGGGAGTCACAAAATCATCCAAAAGGAAGTTCCCCTAGATCAGTCGCTCGAAGAGGATTTCATACTTATTTCTCTATTTCACGTCGATAAATCTCCTGAAGATGCCTCACCCTTAGGCACCTTTCTAGCTTTAGACATGCCGGCTCCTGTCTGTTTCATTCCATTCCTGTTCATCAGCCTTTCCCCCCACTCCTTACTCACCCAGTCGTGGAGCAATCTACGCACATTGTTGTTGGACTCACTTCTTACGACTCAGAGAATCATTTTATCTTTCATCAGTTTATCAAGTGCGAGGGTGTGCCAGTCACCTAGGTGACGAATGTGTTCAGGCTTCAAGACTGGAGTGGTCCGAAGCCTATGGGTGGCTCCATCTGATTGACCAGACGATTGTGGGTATCGGGTTGAGACTGAAGACCCGCCGTGCCATAAAGGTCACGAAGTTAATTACATCCCCTCGGAGAGGGGAAAATCTCTGATCAATTGCCAAGATAAGGGGCCAAATGGCCTAAAGTTTAATTTTCATTAATGAATGAAAGTTGGGTAGAAATCATTAAAATCCCCTACATGAGGATGCGGCAGAGTATCAAAAATTATGTCGGTCACGTCTGGACCCTTTCATGCTCAGACAGGAGTCCGGATCAAAGAATGTCCCAGGTATACGGGCGATACCGGTACAAATGTACACCGAGGTACGATAAGTTTAATGTGTGGAATACAACAAAATTTTGATAAATCCCAGTTAAAACGGTTAGAAATCAGTAGGTTTATTGGCCTGGTGCGAGGTCAGGTCATGACCGAAATGGGGGATGATCCCCGAGGTCAAGGCATGTCCCGCGTGGGCATCATTGATATTCCCGATGCTAAGGGTCGATGAGGGAGATATTTCGGATGATTCGCCGTTGAATTGTTAAGGGAAATATTTTGTTTTTTGTGTGGATTTTATGCATGATACTTTTGGGTGTTCCATTGTTTAGGGTTCATTCTTCTTTCTTCATCTTTGTTGTATTCTTCAGGAATCTGCGTCCATTCAGAAGGGTGCCAATTCAAGAATTGGCGTCCCCTGAGTAGACGCTAATTCCCTTATTAAATTTTATCTCGAGGAATCGGCGTCTGCTCAGAAAGGCATTCACTAATTGGCCCCCTCTACACGGGCGTTAGGTCTGGATGCTTATTTATCTTTTATCTGATTTTTTGGTTCAAGGGAGTGACGCCTTCTCGGAAGGCCGTTCATTAATTAGCGACTGTTAAGTGGATGTTAATTAAAATTTTTTATTTTTTATATTAGATTCTTAAATCTGAGAATCGGTGCCTTCTCAGAAGGCCGTTAATTAAATGGCGGCCGTTTGCTTGGTCGCTGATTATTGGAATTGGTGGCATCTGGAGTGGACGCCAATTCTTTCAGTGGTAGGGACCTCAAACAGAGGCTCCTCCGTGGGCTTCAACTTAGCTTGTTTCACCAGATTTTAGGTTCATTTAAGCCTCCTTTCTTTGAGAATCATTTTTCACAAGGGCGTTCCCCGGTACGTTGCCGAGTCTTAACTCGCGCATAGCGAGGGTTTTCGCCTGGACACAATCCGAACTTCTTCCACACGCCATTTGATATACCCAAGGCGCCATGCAAGCATGTGATGAAGTATTTATTTTCATGCATATTATGTTCTTAAGTTCAGTCCAATTGTCATTTGTTCTTCAAATTTCCTGGCGAAAATTTGATAGCATCTCCCCTAGATTCGTAGTGTCGGGGTGTGTAAATAGGGTGCACGCCATACGGAGAAACTTTGAGATGGTCCCGAAACAAAAGGATGTGCGTGCGAAGGCGACAACACCTCGGTGTGCGCACGAAAGCGGCAACACCCGATAACCAGATTTGGGCGCAGAGATCTCGAGGGCTAGCCTACAAAGGATCTCGCCGACCCATGGGTTGCCACGACCTCGACACCGAGACGTGGGTTTGAACTATCACCGTATGTGGTCTTTAGTATTCACTCCTCAAAGGGAAGCCACCCGGGGTCCACGTTAAGAAGTAACGAGGCCTTGGTGGTCCATGAGTGATCAAGAACCCGAAATCCAGAATTTGCAAGAACAATTAGTCATTTTTGGGATTGGATCCCATGTTCCTCACCCCCTTAGAACCATGGCCATTGAACCGGTCCAAGTTCTAAAGTGGGGTTTTGAGAGGGGAAAGAAAGAGAATCATTTCAAGAATGAAAGGAGAGAAAAACTTCACAAATCTCCGATGGTTGGCAACCTCGGAGCCATATCCATACGTTCAGATAGGCCTCGGGTCGGTGGCCACCGGGCGAGCGACAGCACCACACGGACACCATGGTGGGATTTAGGAAGAAAACCAATCTATCTACCAGGGAGAGGATGGTAGTAAAGAAAATAAGGCATACCACGTATATATATATGCATGTATTATGCTATCTGGAATCATATGAGCCCATGCAGAAAAAGAGAACATCAGGGTTAAAAGCCCCACTGCTGGTTTCATTCATTCCTGTCAAAAAAGATGAAAAGGAGGGGGATTACATGAATATCAAGAAAAGAAACAGAAGGAGATACATGAGAAGGGAATCCGAATGGGGGGAGGGGGCTTCCTCTCCCTCACCTTTATCTTCTCTCTCACTCTCTCTCTGCTTCTCTCACGGCTGTGACTTCGGGGCTTCAGGGAGGTCTCCAACGGGCCAACCAGGGGCTATCCCTCCAGAACTGCCGAGAGGTTTTTGGCTCCACAGGGGGGCCCTTTTATAGGGTTTAAGAACCCTGTTCGGAGAGAAAGCCCCCCAACTTCTTTTTCCTTTTTTATCTGCTATCGGCGCTGCTGCCGCGTCGTTTCATCGCGCTGTCGCCCGTTGCCACCGTTGACGTCGCCGTCACCGTAGGTACATCACATAGGGGAGTGGGTGAGGTAGGGGAGGCCCCCTCCGATGGCACCCTCTCCCCCACGCCCGAGGGCGGACGCTCGACGCCATGGGAGCCCCGTCGATTGTCGCGGGAAAATAGGGGACCGTAAATGCTATAGTACCCGAACACGAGAAAATGGCGTCCACAGGGTAGGCCGCAGATTCTTGAATTAGCGTCCGAGTAGGCAGACGCTGATTCTTTGGCTTATATAATTCATTAATTTGAAACATCGCCAAGAATTGGCGTCCATGCAAGAGGGCGCTGATTAATGAATTCACGTCTATTCTGAAAGGCGCCCATTCTTCAAATTAAAAATCCAATAAGCTTCAGTAAATCCGGAAATGCCAAGAATTGGTGCCACCGTGCGAAGGCGCCCATTTAAGAAATGGCGCCCATGTGAAGCGGTGTTCATTCCGTGAGTCGACCTGAAAGGAGGGTAGGTCGACCTACAAAATTGACGTCACTTCACGAGTCGCCAGTTAAAGAATTGGCGGCTGTGTGAAGGGAGGCTGATTCTTTTTTTTTTTTTCGAATGCCAACAATTGTCTGTACACTTAGCCATGATCACAAAAAAAATGCCAATTTCCAAACGTGGGCAGGTGAGCTCACTGTTGAGGAAACCTCCTCCATGGAGCCTGGATCCCTCGGCCAAGGGCCGACACTTTCCACCTTGAACTCCCTCCCGCATGTTCCCTTTGTACATAGTAGTCTAGAGTTGGGTCTATGTTTAGGTCAGTCTAGAGTGTCCTCTTTTCCCCATTCCAAGCAAACTAGGGTTTATTAGGTTCCCGCGTGCTAACTCAGCCAGCTGGCTGAGAAGTGCGCACAATTGTGTCAGGTCTCCGGATTCACATCAACACCCATTCCTCTAGGGGCAGATGAAGTAGAAGGGTCTTCACTAGATGATGGCTTAGGGGTCTATGTTTTAGAAGAAAATGATGACGACGAAGAAGAAGAGACGCAGCTAGAGGATTGCACTGACCCCATAGCTCCCTTTGTCGATGGGACTAGAAGGTCCGACAAGCCCAATGTGTCCGTAGATGAATCAACCAAGGAAGTCAACCTAGGCACCAAGGATAGCCTGAAAATCATTTTGATCAGTGCCAATTTGGAGAGTGAGGAAGAAGCATCCCTTGTGGCAGTGCTTAAGGAATTTTTTGATGCCTTTGCTTGGTCCTACGAGCACATGCCAGGCTTAGATCCTTCACTGGTGGAACATCGCCGTGTCTTGAATCCCGATGCAATAGCTATCAAACAAAAGCTAAGGTGGCTTCATCCGAAGCTCGCGCTCAAGATCAAAGAAGAAATTGACAAGCTCCATAAGGCCAAGTTCATCCGGGTAGTCTTGTATCCACAGTGGGTAGCTAAGATCGTCCCAATCATGAAGAAGGACGGTCGGGTCCAGATCTGCATAGACTTCCGTGACATTAATCATGTTTGCCCTAAGGATGATTTCCCTCTTCCGCATATAGACGTCCTTGTAGACAACACCGTCGGCTAAGAGATGCTATCCTTCATGGACGGCTTCTCGGGGTACAACCAGATCTGCCTAGCGGAGGAAGACCAGGAGAAGACATCCTTCACCACTCCGTGGGGAACCTATTGTGACGTTGTCATGCCCTTCGGATTGAAAAATGCGGGAGCCACATATCAAAGGGCTATGATGGCCATCTTCCACGATATGACGCACGTTCACATGGAAGTATATGTGGATGATATTCTGATTAAATCCAAAACCAGGAGTGGCCATGCCAAGGTCCTCCGTGCAGTTCTCCAAAGGTCTCGGGAGCACCAATTTAAGATGAACCCCAAGAAGTGTGTGTTGTGCCCCTGTGGCTATGGTTTAATTCTCCAAATATGTTTTAATGATGCTTGAACTATGAGTCATACATATGGTTGATAATACTGTTGCTAATGGCATTTCTAATGTGTTGATTGGCCCGTGAAGAAGTGGAAATATTTCTTGAAAAGTCAACGCTGGTCAATGCTGGTCAATGAAGGTTAACGCTACTGATCAAACTGGAAGTTAGCTCGTTGACAGATTTGGTGAATGCATATCTCAGTATGAGGCACTAAGGTCGATGCTACTTTAGTTAGTGATGAAGTAAGGTCGATGCTACCTTAGTCAGAGATGAAGTAAGATCGATGCTACTTCAGCATTCAAGCGTCTAAGGTCGATGCCAGTTTTGAGTTACAGCAACTGAGGTCGATGCTACCACAGCTTTCCAGCAACTAAGGTCGACGCCAGTTCAGTCTTCAAGCCTCTCAGCATAGTAGCTGAGGTCGATGTCACTTCAGTCTTCAAGAAACTGAGGTCGATGCCAGTTTGGACTTCTGACAAACTAAGGTCGATGCTAGTTCGCTCAACAGCAACTGAGGTCGATGCCACTTCAGCGCTCCAGCAACTAAAGGTCGATGCTACTTTCCAAAGTCGATGCCACCTTGACCAGGAACAGTAATGAAGGTCGATGCACGTTTGCTAAGTAGAGAACTAAGGTCGATGCTAGCTGTGCTTTCAAGCGTCCAAGCAAAGGTCGGTGCACATTTATTAGCGCAAGACCAAGGTCGGTGCAACTTCTGGCTAGCACGCACCAAGGTCGGTGCATATTTCTTCTACTGGGCAAGTAAGGTCGGGGCACATTTGCACCTAAGCTAGACAGGGTCTGTGCACGTTACTATACAAGGTCTGAGCACATATGAAGACCAAGGTCAGTGCACATATAAACTACAAGTCTGTGTACACTTGATTTTGAGGTTACAAGGTCGGTGCATACGTTGCTGGTCCGCATATAAGGTCGGTGCATACTCTGTCAGTCTACATGCAAGGTCGGTGCACCTTTTAGCCCATGCTTGTTGCAGGGTCGGTGCATGTTTTCCTCTCTCACGCAAAGTCTGTGCACATGAGTCTCCAGGTTTTGCTTCGGCATACAAAGTCTGAGCACATGTGACTTCAAGGTCGGTGCATACTTCAACGCACAAGATCTGTATGATTTCCAAGTCGGTGCACATAGCAGAACATGTGAAACAAGGTCGATGCACATTTGCATATTGCTTTATAAGGTCAGTACACTTCTAGTTTGAATAGTGATCAAGGTCGATGCATCTTTTTGCCTTATGCTCATACAGGTCTAAGCTTATTAGTATGTTGCATATAAGGTCTGTGCACTTTGAACAGACATTTCATCAAACAGTTTGAAGACCAAAATCTCAGTATCTGGTAAACTTAAAAGTCTAACTCATTCAGATATCTGTCTCCAGCGAAAGAATGGCACGTGATCTAAGATGAAGTGGCACGCTCTTCTAGAGAGTTCTAGAGGAGAATCTTAAGTGCCAGGTGGACCAATCTGAGCTGTCTAAGCCTTTGTCTCCTAATCCTTACGGAGACTCTGTTCTAATTAAAGAGTGCCTCCTTCTATGAATGTACAAGATCTGGAAGACCAGTTGGCAGAAAAGATTCTTACTTTTCCAGGTGGACCAATGGCAGATCACCTAGAAAGGGTCTCCATCCTAAAAGGGGTCAAACCTTAAGGAGATAGTCTTGTACTTGACGAAGATCTGTTCGGCCAGCAAAAGGGAAATGTTGTGTACTGCTCGAAGCAGTCTGGGCAGCAAATGAGAACTCACTGCACCTTATCACCTCCGAACCAATCAGACGCTATCCCGCTCTGGTGTTCAGACCGCTATTCTGAAAATAGTGGGCCCAGATTACTTCTTACCAGATGAGGAGCTACAAACTTTGTACGCTGGGAGAAAGCAAAGGAGAATGTCTGAACCAAAAGAGGATAAGCTGAAGACATACTCCGATGAAGAAGGTTGAACAGCCAGTCCAAGGAAAAAGGGGGTTCGTTCAAGAATGGAAAAGAAAGGCTTGGAAGAATGCAAGCCATCGGGCATATATATATAGATAACCAAAAGGCAGAACTACATACGAGAGGATCGCAGAGCAGAAAGTTAGTAGCAAGCTCGTGGAAAGTGAGCAGTAGTAAGAAGAAGCCTTGAGACGAATACTCCCTAGCTGCAACTTCGAAGCTTCTAAAGATAGTTGTCCTCATCTCCTCTTCTCCTCCAGCGAGAAGAAGGGGAAGAAGCTTCTACTTCCTACGGAGGAGAACCTGCTCCTTTAGGAAGAACTCCATCTGGAAGAAACAAGGATCGCCATCCAGATACCAGATAGGACCTTTTTGTTCTATCCTCAAGAGTCTCTCATCCTATCTGGGTTTTTCATTTGTGTTACTTTTCTTTAACTTGAACACATCTCTTGATTCCTTGTTCGGTCCCTACAGGGAGTTGTAGGAAGACAGACAGAAGGAAGTATGGTCTGTGGTTTGGCTATGTGAGCCCGTAAGCTGTGTGTCAGCTTGGCTATGTGAGCCCGCAAGCTGTGTGTCAACATTTGTTTAGTGCAGTTGCACTAGTGCAGCCTCACTTGGTTGAGTGAGGGGTGGACGTAGCACTCTAGGATTGTGTCCGAACCACCTTAAAACTCCTTGTCTAGTGTGGTTGTCTGTGAGCTTGTTTTGCGATAGATGCTTGCATAGGCCGTCTTCCTATCTCTCTTTGACTCCTACCTTGTGGATCTTCCTGGGCGTTAGCCTACCTTTCATTATGCTGTGCTTTAATTTGTAAAAATGGGGGCTAATCTATTCACCCCTCCCCTCTAGATCTGCCACCACCACACAACACGTGGTATCAGAGCCAATCTCTCATGCAAGGGTCCAACGACCTTGAGAGAAATGGTGGAATGGCATCAAGGGGTCAAATGTCTGAGGGTCATTCTGTTAATAGGCCACCCTTCTTCACTGGTACTAATTACCCGTATTGGAAAAACCGCATGCATGTGTTCATTCAGACGCAAGACTATGAGATGTGGAAGGTAGTGAGCAAAGGTCCGTACGAGCTACCTCTCGATGAAGAGCAATGGACTGAGCAATAAGATCTACACTCAACTGGGGCGCAAGGCATTTAATGTAGTGCTCTCTTCACCCAGCGGAGTTCTCAAGAGTGTCTACATGTAGCTCTGCCAAAGAGATGTGGGACAGATTAGAAGTAATCTATGAAGGCACTGCTCAGGTACGTGAAACAAAGGCCAACCTACTCATTACAGAATATGAGATGTTTAGGATGAGACCTGAAGAATCTATTTCAGACATGTACACTAGTCTGTCTCTGCTCACTAACAGTCTGACTGGTTTGGGAAAGACATATACAGAACATGAGATTGTAAGAAAAATTTTGAGGTCATTGACTCCGGCCTGGCACACGAACTCAACTGTTGTAGAAGAGTCAAAAGACCTTTCACAAACCAAGGTGGATGAACTCATAGGTTCCCTGATGACCTATGAGATAAACTTGAAGAGTAAGGAAGTCGAGATAAGTAAGAAAAAGCCTCTCGCTCTGAAAGCTGGACCAAGCACTCAAGCCACTTCCGAGGAAGGTGAGACGTCTTGCAGTGAGCAAGATGAAGATCAAGTGGCTATGCTCACTCACAGGTTCAGAAATTTTTTGAGAAATGAAGGTAAAGGCTTCAGAAAATGGAAGCCTCAGGTAAAGAAAGCGTACAAATCTAAACCTAAAAACTTAAACAAATCTGACAGAGTTATTTGTTATTCTTGCAACAAACTAGGGCATATCCGAACTGAATGTCCTGAAAAAGTGAAGAAAGCCTTCAGGAAGGAGAAAGGCAAGAATAAGAAAAATAAAGCCATGGTATGCACATGGAGTGATGAGGAAGAGGAGGAAGATGGAACAAGCTCCTCAGAAGATGAAACAGAAGACATCTGCCTCATGGCAAATGGGGATGAACAATCTGAGGTACGTTCCCCTGTTGAGCACTTTACAATCACTGACTCAGAAGAAGCTTATATTGAGCTTATGGAAAAATATGACATGTATAAAAAGGAAAACAAGGCCTTAAAAAAGAAAATCAATTCCACTGTGCATGATCAAAGCTTAGATGATAAAACTGCTTCACTAGAATCTGAAATCGAAGATTTGAAGAAAATGATAGAAGACATGGAACCGGGGTGTAACGCCCGACAATTTTGAAGGCTAAACAGGAATAAGGTAATATCAATATATATATTTACGATTCGAAAAGAAAAATAACCTATACATGATGATATCTACATATTCTTATGAATAGTTAATAATGTTGAATAAATAAGAATTTGGGTATATTGTTCCTACAATAAATAAAGGGCTAGTTAAAATTACCTTTTTGGAATGGAAGTAAATATTTTACCTAGGATCGAACCTGTCTCTGATACCCAAGACAATGATTAGGAAGGAAATAAAAGTGAAGGAAATTATAAGAAATGAAACCCCTATATGACCTTAATATATATTGTGACCAGCCACATCAAACTATTGAAATCTAAAACACTAATGGTAAACCTGATAGTCGTAAGGACCTTGCATATGAACTTAGCCGTGAGGCCTTATATACATATATACTTGTAAACTACCAATAGATATAGGTCATGCATATGAGGTTAGTTACTGATAAAGGGCTTTAGTATGAAAACATACATGGGTACATAATAGGTTTCTAGAAGTATATAAACATATATATATATATATATATATATATATATATATATAATGGGCCATATGGAATGGCAAGGATATATAATTATAGAATACATGAGCCTTGGCCCAGAATAACCCACACATATATATCTTATAAAAAGGACCCTTAACAATACAACCCATTATATGCCACCAGTATACATATAAAACCTAAAACATATGAAAACTAAGCCAAAAACGAATAGCGCCTTCCATCAGGGCGTTATTTAATTGAAGACCGTTCAAGTGGGTGCTAATTTATGAATTTGACGCCCCTATCTTAGGTGCTAATTCCAACAATGATGCCCCTTTGAATGGGCGCCATTTTCATACGTAAATAGGGTAAGAAAGGATAATAGTAAATAACGCTCCCTTAACGGGCGCTATATAATAAATTGAAGGCCGCGTAAACAGGCGTCATTTATTGAAATAACGCCCCAACCTTAGGCGTCATTTTCAAACAGACCCGTTGGAGTTTAGTTCGAACAAGGATGTTAGCTGGGTAAGCTTGATTGGGGAAAGGATCAATACGTGGGATGTCTAAGTTTAATAAGGACTCTAAGAAGGAAGTTTTAATCCAAATCAAACTCCTAGAACCCATTAGGATTCCTTCTCCTATAAATACCAACTCCTTCCATCGAACTCACGTTAACGCCAATCGCCAAAGACGTCCTGCTGCTACATCGTCTTCCTATTCTTCCTTGCTGCGAGAAGGCCTGAAAGGAAGGGGAAAACCGCTTCTTCCTCTTGCTGCTGCTTAGTATGTGAAGAACCTAAAGTTCTTCAACTTTTTCCTCTTCCTATCGCTACGAAGGCATCATCCTCTTCTTCTTGCTGGGAACGTGGAGGAATCATATCCTTCTTCCTGCTTCCTACTGCGTTGTTGTGCTTCTGCTAGAGGAAGCAAGCTATTATCGTGGTTTTCAATCTTCTTGGAAGCTGCCGTGAAGCTGCTGTTATTATTCTATTACCAAGTTCTCTGTTAAAAAATAGAGTATCGTTTCTTCATCCAAATCATCACCTAAAGGTAGGTGTTCTCAAGTAACAAAGCCCAAACATGAAAATTTAAGAAATACCATGCATATAGTCCGTAGCCTGATGACTTCTCGGGTTTCTGTTTTGTTTTTGCTAAATTTCAGTAAATAGCGACCCAAGCTAGGGCGCTATTTTATTTGACGACCGTGCAAACAGGCGTCAATTGTCTAGTTAATTAATAATGACGAATGTTCAAAATTTAAAAACTATAAACCCTGATGTGTTAACTAATTCATGATCATGTTAGTGAATTCATGCTATTTTTCTCTATCTACCCATGTCTCTAGTTTCTTGATTGGAAATACCCCAAAAGCCATGTCTGTGATTGTACCTGATCATATGACAAGTAAATGACGACCATGTCTAGGTCGTCAATTGAACAAACGCCCCTGTACGCAGGCGTCAAATAGTGATAAATCAAGAATTCCTGAAAATGTTTATAATTTCCCAGATATTGAAATGACGACATGCATCCTACCATCTTTTTGATATATGACGCCCCTGACTAGGGCGCTGTTTACTAAATTGAAGCCTTAATGTAAGACATCATTTATATAATATCTGAAATTTTAGAATGTTTATAGATTTTAATATTAACAAGACCTGGATATAACGACTGCGTGAACAATCGTCATTTACTGAACTGACGACCCTGACAAGGGCGCCAATTCATAAAATGAAGACTTAAGCCCAGACGCCAATTGACTGATTTCCTGATTTCGTGTTTTTCAGTAACCCTTTGACAATGGGTTATGTGTGTTGGCACTATATTCCATTCCGTGAGTGTAGTCCCCTGTTTCACGTTGTTTTATCGATTACCCCCTATTTCTCGGTGATAGATGAACTCTCCATGGGACATTCCGTTCCTTTGGACTGGTGATTTTATCATAGAGACCTCCGTAAGACTCCGCTAGCCTTGGATTCCCTCAAGGCAGCCGAGCGGGTTGTACCACTAAAATCTATGACACTATCTAATTGCCATGTCACTCTAAGGAAACATGGTAACCCGGCCCTTTCATGGTGCTATTCTTGGCCCACGAGAGAATTCTCTTAGTCGGTGGAATGAGTGATCATTTCACTAGGCGAATTATTGAATTGGGTAACATATGGTTAGGTGCCAATTCTTCAGCTTATTTCATGTCCATCGAATTCATGACTCTTGTTAGTCATTTATTCAAAGTATCATGGCAACCTATCTAGGTGCCGTTTCCACCTAGTTTCTCGACATGTCACGATTTGTCGGTGCTCTTTGCGTGGATTTTATCGCAAGTCTGTCCTTACTCAAGGGCCTTGCCCTTGAATTCCATGGAGATCTTACCTTATCATTCTATTAAAGCTTGTTCTTTGGAACTCCTTATTGGCTATGAACTATCGTGGATGTTTAGATCTATCTTTAAATGCTGTGCATATTGGGCCCGATCTGGTCCTGGGAGGAGCACCCGAAAGTACTAGTGCCCATGGGAGTTTTAATGATCGCGGTGTCTGGCATTGCACCGCAGTACTTGTCTCTCTTGATCTTTGGCATTCCACACTCACTCTCTCTTTCTCTCGTGACTTGCTTGCGTGACTTGACTTGCGTGACTTTACTAGCGTGGCCCGGAACGGGCAAAGTACTTGCGTGAAATAGCCAATAATCTATAAATGAATATCTCGTGCTTGCTTGGAAGTGTTGCATACCATCGTTAAACTTTTACTAGTTTTATTTCACTTGCTCGGTTTATTTTACATGCATAGTCTTACCTGCATCTACATGTGAAAATGTAATTACTTAAACCAATTGCTTGTTCTTGAGATATAATTCTTACTGAGCGTTCGCTCACCCAGTTTTATTCTAACATTTTTCAGGTAATTAGGTGGCTAGCGAGACCGAGACTCACACGGGAGAGACAAGTGTGCAAGCGAGCTTTGGAAATTAGCGAACCCGAGTCTTTTATCTTTCTTGAGTCTAGCATGGTGTCTCTTGTTTAGTTATATTGTCTAAGTCAATTAGTGCGTCACCTCCTTTTTCTTTCATAGTGACGTAGTTGAGTCTTCAAGTTCTTGTAAGAGACTTATATTCGAAATAAAAATTTTATTGTTCCAAATTATTTGGTCTCATGCCATTGCTCTTGATCGTTCACGACTGTAACTGCCACGTTCCGAGCAAACGACACGTTCCGCTGCCATCGGTTCGGGGCGTGACAGAGGTGGTATCAGAGCTTCGGCTTTCATATCCTCTAGTTATTAGGTTCTAATGATAGGTCAAGTATCCTTGTCAGTCATATCAGAGCTTCAGCTTTCATATCCTCTAGTAGTCATATCAGAGCTTCGGCTTTCATATCCTCTAGTTATTAGGTTCCAATGATAGGTCAAGTATCATTGTCAGTCATATCAGAGCTTCGGCTTTCATATCCTCTAGTTATTAGGTTCCAATGATAGGTCATGTATCCTTGTCAGTCATATCAGAGCTTCAGCTTTCAAATCCTTAAGGCATTAAGTCCAAGGGATAGGTTGAGTATCCTTGTTGGTCATCCTATAGGAATCCTGTGAGATTGGATAGAGCTTGGGGTTAAAGTTATAAAAGAAAGATAAAATACTTAAGTTTCATTAATAATAATTCTGGAGTCAATAAATTATCTTCCCACTTATCCTTGCAGGAACCTAGATAAAATGGAAGCATCTAAGCCAAGCTTTGTTCATGAGATGATCTTAGTGGATGTCCAAGCTTACGCGGACCTTGTCAGGAGAGTTCAGAGCTAGAGAAAGCTGTGGATAAAAAAGAAAGAGTTGAAGGGAAAGATCAAGCGCATGATTCGGGGAAGTTCAACACTACCAAGAAAAGGCCAAACGAGGGTGGTAGTTCCCAAGGATGTAAGAAGTGCAAACTGTGTAAGAAGTGCAAGAATGGGGAGTTTAGGGTGACACCGGTAAGCCAAACTCAAGAAAAATGCTGGCATTGTGGTAAAGGAAACCATCAATCGAAGGAGTGTTATCGGAAAATGGGAGCATGTCTTCGTTGTGGGAGCCTAGACCATAAGATAGTGGAATGCCCTATATTGACCAAGAAGCTTCCAAGAGAAGTTCAAGCTTTAGCCAAACTTGCCAAAAAGAAAGTTGCGGAATGTACCCCTCACCCTTAAGCCTAAATTAATTTTTCCTAAAATTAGTTCTTTTTCCACTCAATGTATCTAGACTTCTTTTTCACCTTGTAGCTAGTTCCCCATCTTGAGTAAGGGATAATGTGAATTTGGGGACCAAATTCTTTTAAGTGGGGGAGGGTGTAACGCCCGACAATTTTGAAGGCTAAACAGGAATAAGGTAATATCAATATATATATTTACGATTCGAAAATAAAAATAACCTATACATGATAATATCTACATATTCTTATGAATAGTTAATAAGCTTGAATAAATAAGAATTTGGGTATATTGTTCCTATAATAAATAAAGGGCTAGTTAAAATTACCTTTTAGGAATGGAAGTAAATATTTTATCTAGGATCGAACCTGTCTCTGATACCCAAGACAATGATTAGGAAGGAAATAAAAGTGAAGGAAATTATAAGAAATGAAACCCCTATATGACCTTAATATATATTGTGACCAGCCACATCAAACTATTAAAATCTAAAACACTAATGGTAAACCTGATAGTCGTAAGGACCTTGCATATGAACTTAGCCGCGAGGCCTTACATACATATATACTTGTAAACTACCAATAGATATAGGTCATGCATATGAGGTTAGTAACTGACAAAGGGGTTTAGTATGAAAACATACATGGGTACATAATAGGTTTCTAGAAGTATATATATATATATATATATATATATATATATATATATATATATATATATATATATATATATATATTGGGCCATATGGAATGGCAAGGATATATAATTATAGAATACATGAGCCTTGGCCCAGAATAACCCACACATATATATCTTATAAAAAGGACCCTTAACAATACAACCCATTATATGCCACCAGTATACATATAAAACCTAAAACATATGAAAACTAAGCCAAAAACGAATAGCGCCTTCCATCAGGGCGTTATTTAATTGAAGACCGTTCAAGTGGGTGCTAATTTATGAATTCGACGCCCCTATCTTAGGCGCTAATTCCAACAATGACGCCCCTTTGAATGGGCGCCATTTTCATACGTAAATAGGGTAAGAAAGGATAATAGTAAATAACGCCCCCTTAACAGGCGCTATATAATAAATTGAAGACCGCGTAAACATGCGTCATTTATTGAAATAACGCCCCAACCATAGGCGTCATTTCCAAACAGACCCGTTGGTGTTTGGTTCGAACAAGGATGTTAGCTGGGTAAGCTTGATTGGGGAAAGGATCAATGCGTGGGATGTCTAAGTTTAATAAGGACTCTAAGAAGGAAGTTTTAATCCAAATCAAACTCCTAGAACCCATTAGGATTCCTTCTCCTATAAATACCAACTCCTTCCATCGAACTCACGTTAACGCCAATTGCCAAAGACGTCATGCTGCTACATCGTCTTCCTCTTCTTACTTGCTGCGAGAAGGCCTGAAAGGAAGGGGAAAACCACTTCTTCCTCTTGCTGCTGCTTAGTATGTGAAGAACCTAAAGTTCTTCAACTTTTTCCTCTTCCTACCGCTACGAAGGCATCATCCTCTTCTTCTTACTGGGAACGTCGAAGAATCATATCCTTCTTCCTGCTTCCAACTGCGTTGTTGTGCTTCTGCTAGAGGAAGCAAGCTATTATCGTGGTTTTCAATCTTCCTGGAAGCTGCCGTGAAGCTGCTGTTATTATTCTATTACCAAGTTCTCTGTTAAAAAATAGAGTATTGTTTCTTCATCCAAATCATCACCCAAAGGTAGGTGTTCTCAAGTAACGAAGCCCAAACATGAAATTTTAAGAAATACCATGCATATAGTCCGTAGCCTGATGACTTCTCAGGTTTCTGTTTTGTTTTTGCTAAATTTCAGTAAATAGCGACCCAAGCTAGGGCGCTATTTTATTTGACGACCGTGCAAACAGGCGTCAATTGTCTAGTTAATTAATAATGACGAATGTTCAAAATTTAAAAACTATAAACCCTGATGTGTTAACTAATTCATGATCATGTTAGTGAATTCATGCTATTTTTCTCTATCTACCCATGTCTCTAGTTTCTTGATTGGAAATACCCCAAAAGCCATGTCTGTGATTGTACCTGATCATATGACAAGTAAATGACGACCATGTCTAGGTCGTCAATTGAACAAACGCCCCTGTACGCAGGCGTCAAATAGTGATAAATCAAGAATTCCTGAAAATGTTTATAATTTCCCAGATATTGAAATGACGACATGCATCCTACCATCTTTTTGATATATGACGCCCCTGACTAGGGCGCTGTTTACTAAATTGAAGCCTTAATGTAAGACATCATTTATATAATATCTGAAATTTTAGAATGTTTATAGATTTTAATATTAACAAGACCTGGATATAACGACTGCGTGAACAATCGTCATTTACTGAACTGACGACCCTGACAAGGGCGCCAATTCATAAAATGAAGACTTAAGCCCAGACGCCAATTGACTGATTTCCTGATTTCGTGTTTTTCAGTAACCCTTTGACAATGGGTTATGTGTGTTGGCACTATATTCCATTCCGTGAGTGTAGCCCCCTGTTTCACGTTGTTTTATCGATTACCCCCTATTTCTCGGTGATAGATGAACTCTCCATGGGACATTCCGTTCCTTTGGACTGGTGATTTTATCATAGAGACCTCCGCAAGACTCCGCTAGCCTTGGATTCCCTCAAGGCAGCCGAGCGGGTTGTACCACTAAAACCTATGACACTATCTAATTGCCATGTCACTCTAAGGAAACATGGTAACCCGGCCCTTTCATGGTGCTATTCTTGGCCCATGAGAGAATTCTCTTAGTCGGTGGAATGAGTGATCATTTCACTAGGCGAATTATTGAATTGGGTAACCTATGGTTAGGTGCCAATTCTTCAGCTTATTTGATGTCCATCGAATTCATGACTCTTGTTAGTCATTTATTCAAAGTATCATGGCAACCTATCTAGGTGACATTTCCACCTAGTTTCTCGACATGTCACGATTTGTCGGTGCTCTTTGCGTGGATTTTATCGCAAGTCTGTCCTTACTCAAGGGCCTTGCCCTTGAATTCCATGGAGATCTTACCTTATCATTCTATTAAAGCTTGTTATTTGGAACTCCTTATTGGCTATGAACTATCGTGGATGTCTAGATCTATCTTTAAATGCTGTGCATATAGGGCCCGATCTGGTCCTGGGAGGAGCACCCGAAAGTACTAGTGCCCATGGGAGTTTTAATGATCGCGGTGTCTGGCATTGCACCACAGTACTTGTCTCTCTTGATCTTTGGCACTCCACACTCACTCTCTCTTTATCTCGTGACTTGCTTGCGTGACTTGACTTGCGTGACTTTACTAGCGTGGCCCGGAACGGGCAAAGTACTTGCGTGAAATAGCCAATAATCTATAAATGAATATCTCGTGCTTGCTTGGAAGTGTTGCATACCGTCGTTAAACTTCTACTAGTTTTATTTCACTTGCTCGATTTATTTTACATGCATAGTCTTACTTGCATCTACATGTGAAAATGTAATTACTTAAACCAATTGCTTGTTCTTGAGATATAATTCCTACTGAGCGTTCGCTCACCTAATTTTATTCCAACATTTTTCAGGTAATCAAGTGGCTAGCGAGACCGAGACTCACACGGGAGGGACAAGTGTTCAAGCGAGCTTTGGAAATTAGCGAACCCGAGTCTTTTATCTTTCTTGAGTCTAGCATGGTGTCTCTTGTTTAGCTATATTGTCTAAGTTGATTAGTGCGTCACCTCCTTTTTCTTTCATAGTGACGTAGTTGAGTCTTCAAGTTCTTATAAGAGACTTATATTCGAAATAAAAATTTTATTGTTCCAAATTATTTGGTCTCATGCCATTGCTCTTGTTCGTTCACGACTGTAACTGCCACGTTCTGAGCAAACGACACGTTCCGCTGCCATCGGTTCGGGACGTGACACGGGGAGAAATGAAATGAGAGATCTGGAAGTTGAAAATGAAAATCTGAGGGATGAAATTGATGATCTAAAAAGAAAAATGGAAAGTTATGAAATAGACATAAATTTGAGCAATGAAAAATATGAAGCTATAGAACAAGTCAACTCTAAGCTACTTGAAGATGCTTAAAAACTTCAAAAAGAGTTGAAAGATAAACAAAATTCTTTGGAGAAGTTTGTAGATGGAAGAAATAACCTAGATGCTTTGCTAGGTACTAAAATGAACTTCAACAAAGAAGGGTTGGGTTTTAATCCCACAAATAAAAAGAAAATTGGTTTGAAAATCGTCACTTTTGTATCTTCTGCAGGTGCCTCAAGTTCAAACACCAAACCTGCTCAAAACAAAAGAAAAGAAAAGGTGGGAGAACCCATAAATAAAAATCTTGAAAAACTCAAAAATTCTCATCAGAAATTCGAGCCGAACCACTAGAAATCAAAGGTCAAGCCAGTTTACACCAAGGTTAGAGATGGTCAAAGGGGGAATGCTGGTCTATATCATCCTTAGCAAGGGTCAAGGCATCCCTGGTATTCCAATAGTCAGGAAGATAGAAACCCCTTCATGCATCAACGCACATACTCCTATAGGTCGATGCAGTCAAATGGTTGGCCCTTTCATAGGTCGATGTAGTCATATGGTTGGCCCTATCATAGGTCGGTGCAATCATACACATACAGACCTGATCCAACCTATTACCCTATGAACCACCATACCTTCTATAAGCCGAGGACAAACTATAGGAACCAGAATCACCCCTTTCCAAACTTCTACCAAAAGTCAAAGGGTAACAAGGTTCCTGAACAGGGTAGAAAACTGAAAATTGAAAATAGAAACTCTTCATCAAGCAAGAAAATGAAAAATGAGAAGAAAATTTGAATTTCTAAATCTGTTTTATCTTACTTTGCTTAAATGAAAAGTTTACTGGGACCCAATTGTCTTTGGGTTCCAAACATTGTTACTTGATTTCTTGTGCAGGAGTGTCTTGCAGCCGTGCACAACAAATGGTATCTTGATAGTGGCTGTTCAAGACACATGACTGGGGACAGAACAAAGTTTTGTCTCTTGGTGGAAAAAGAAGGTGGGCATGTAACCTTTGGAGGGAACAATAAAGGGAAAATCATCGGTTCAGGTAAAGTTGGCAAAAATCCCTCCAATTCCATTGAAAATGTCTTGTTGGTTGAAGGGTTGGAATATAATCTTTTGAGTATAAGTCAACTATGTGATAAAGGACATAGAGTAGTGTTTGACTCTTATGAATGTAAAATTTTGAAACCAAACTCCAAAGAAAAAAGGTTTTCTGGAAAAAGAGTCAACAATGTGTACATAATTGACTTAGATGATCCAGCCCATTTGAATCTTTGTCTTGCTGCACCTCAATCTGAACTTGCATGTCTGCGGCATCGTAGACTAGGACATGCTAGCTATAATGTTCTACACAAACTCTTGAAACATTGTATGGTGAAAGGACTACCTGAACTCAAATTCAAACAAAATGACAAAATCTGTGAGGCATGCACCATAGGAAAACAAACTAGAAAATCTTTCTCCAGCAGAACTATAAGCCTATCATCCAAACCGCTTGAACTAATCCATATGGACTTGTTCGGTCCAACAAGAACCGCTTGCTTAAGTGGAAGGAGATATGGGTATGTTTTAGTAGATGATTTCTCTAGGTTCACCTGGGTGTTTCCTCTTGTGCATAAAAATACTATCTTTAATGAGTTTCAGGCACTCTATATGAAGGTCAAGCAAGATGGTAAGTTCAAAATTTCTAACATACTTTCATATCATGGTGGTGAATTCGACAATGCTGATTTGGATAATCTTTGCAGGATTGAAAGAATCAATCATAGGTTTTCATCATCGAGAACCCCTGAACAAAATGGAGTGGTAGAGAGAAGAAATAGAACTCATTGAAATGGCTAGAACCATGCTTGCTGAAAAGTAACTACCAAAGAGGTTTTGGGTAGAAGCAGTGAACACTGCTTGCTATATCATCAACCGCTCAATGGTAAGGTCATTCACCAAAATGACTCCTGATGAACTGTTCAAAGGTAAGAAGCCATCTCTCACTCACATGAAAGTATTTGGTTCAAAATATTTTATTCATAATAATGACAAAAGAGATTTAGACAAATTTGAGCCCAAGAGTGATGAAGGTATATTTCTTGGATATTCTGATAGGTCCAGGGCTTATAAGGTCTATAATCTCAAAAGTCTAACTGTGGAAGAGTCACCTCATGTTACATTTGATGAAACTTATGATGATAAATGTAAGAGGAAAAATGATGATGATGAGGAGTTCATAGACACCAAGGAAAAGAATGACCCTTCACAGGAGGAGACAAAAAGAAATGATGATGTGGCAGATCCAAGCAATACAACGGTCACAGTTACAGGTGCAGGTAAGAATCCTATAGATATTAAAATGCTTAAAGATCATCCTCTAGAAAATATCATAGGTGGCTTACAAGATCAACCTAGAATCAGGTCACATTTCAGAATTGTTGATGAACTAGAACAACTTTGTAGCACCCTTGAAATTTTAAGGAATAAAAAAAAAATTTCAGAATAAATTGAAACTTTATAGAAATAATTAGTTATACACTTAACGGACCTTATTTAATTACAATAGTTAAAATGATAAGAAAATATTAAGAATATATGCTTGAAAATAATAGTAATAGATGTTGCATTTGTATATGTTCATAATAACGTAAACAAAACAAATTAGAATGGACTTTTATTTCGTTTATCTCTTTTAGTTATTAAGTTATTGGACTAATGGTTATTGGGCTACATAGAATAGGCCCATTAGGACCCTAACTTCTATAAGAGTCCACTTGGGTCGATCAGAGTTTGATTCGTACATTAATATAAAATAATTAAATCTGGTTGGCTATTTAATTTATCAATAGATAAAAAAATTAAGTTTTAGATAGAATTCCATTGGGTGTCGATTTGAGAATTAAAATAATAAATTATCAAAGTTGTTACCTTATAACTATTGGACCTTAGCCCAAAATATTACAACCAGTGTATATAAATATACAGAAATGAGCTGCGATAGATATAAAGCTAAGCCCATTAGCTAATATATTTAAATCTTAGCCCAAACAGTACAATCATAGGAAATGGGCCACTTTCACTCTAAGTCAACACAAACCCATTTATAATTGCCTCCTTAACCCATTTGTATATATATATGTGTGTACTAAGTTATCCCACTTAAAACTAAAGCCCAAGAGCCACTTATAAAGCCCACATCTCCTTTTTTTAAACCCAACGAAGCAAACCCTCTTATAATCCAATACCCATTAATACAAACCCACACCCATGTATACACCAAAGGCCAATCCATATACCCACGTGAGCCAACTCATGTTAGCAAACCCAAGTTCTCTTGTACCCAACGCAAAGCCACTTGCACATTAAAACCAAACCAACAGACCAAACCACCTAAACCACAAAGCCAATCGACCCAACCCGGATGCATGATCGACCGAGCATGGGGTTAGTATTTAGGGTTTCATGTACGAAACTTGGCAGGCGGCTGTTTAACCGGAAGGGAGGCGACCATGCAAAGCAGGTTTAAAACACTGCCAACCTCACACGTAAAACCTTCCCATTTCCGAACCATGGAAGCCTCCAGAACATCACGTCCCTATATAACCGATTCCCCATCAAACATAGCCACCCTATTTACTGAATCTTTTTCTTCTACAACCTACAGAAGGCGTGAACTGTGACGACCCAGAGCTCAGGATACCGATATACCGATAACATCGATACATCGATACCAAGAACTGGGGAAGCCACCCAAGAGGCTGATGAGGCCCCTGAAGGGTTAGTGGGAGTTTGTCGAGGGGATGTATAATGAATTGCAATTTCATCCGCGCATATTGAACTTAAGCAAGTAAAGTTTAACAGAAGTGCGGAAGCAATTTTAGAATAACCAGAGTGCTAATATATAAACTAGTCCAGAGGCACAAAAGTGCTAGTCCAAAAGTACAACTACTCGGGACATACCCTGGCAAAAGTACAACAGAAGGCCCAACAAGGCGACACGTCAACTGCTGGCAGCTAAGAGCGGTCTCCGAGTACACGGGAAACACCAGGAGACGGTGGGCGCGGCTCACCTGAAAAGAGAAGGGTGAGTCACAGCCATACTCAGTAGGGGTCACGCGGATCCCTACCTCGAGCTAAACAAGCATACATGCAAAAATAAAGGCAATTAGAGCATGCATTTAATTAAATTAACAAGCATTGGCATGAATATACTAATCATAGTAAAGTTGTAAAATCTAACTGCACAGCTAAAACATGCCAATAGCAATTAAAACTAATCGAAAGAAACTAAATCTACCAATAGAATGTGCCTTAACTAACCAAGCCACAGGGAACAGGACAACCACCGGGAGTAGAAACCAGATGCGCCCACTGACGGCTTACATTGCGTCTCAAGCACTCGCAGTCGGCAACACGACAAGCTGAGCGCGTAAACAGTACCAAACCAAGTGACTAGTTAGAGTGACACTCGTCATTGTCAGTCCACAGCCTCCGACCACGTGTGCACACACTGACTCTCGCCTGAGCCAGGCCCTCTAGCTAGTTTTCTCCCTCGGTAGGACGCTACCGTTGGCGGGGAGCCCACGGTACTAGCTTAAAAACCGTGTGACGGGAACACCCCTCCGCCATCCCCAGGCGGGTTGGCACTCAAAGACCTTAGGGCTACAACAGTGGTTCCATCGCAAGGAAAGTAAAGCTATTCTATTGGGATCTAAAAACATGTCATTATTTCATAAAATAACTCATACATGGCGTGCAATCATTTTGAAAAGCATTAAAGAATAGGCAGGCGGCTTTTGGAAACTAACAGGGGTGTGACGGTCTACTGCCAGCGCGTCACAGAGGGTGACGGTCGGGGGTTGGCGTGTTACATCGCTTGTGACGCGTCCGCCCCTAGCCGTTACAACCACCCGAAACCCTAGTTCTAATCGATCAAACGGAGTGTAACGTGCTCCCGAAGGTGTGTTACAGCGTCCTGACGGTCGGGAAAGGGCGCGTTACATCAACTGTGACGCGTCCGCCCCTGGCCGTTAGAGCCACCCGAGGCCAAAAATCAATCCACAGTTTTTCTAGCCATTCAAAAGCGGTGTAACGCGCTCGCGCAGGCGCGTTACGGAGCCCTGACGGCTGCCCGACAGGCCATCAGGCCAACCGCCAAACCCGGTCAACGGAAATCAACAGAAGTGTAACGGTCGGGAGCCTGACTGTTACACACACTGTGACACCCCTTCAAAGGGCCGTTACAGATCTGTAACGCGTCCCGTGAGGGCCGTTACACGTGTGACGGTTTCTGGTAGGACCGTCACACCGATTGGGATTCAGACAGGTTATATCTGAAAACGGGTTCCCTCCCGGGCGACTGAAATCGCCGGGTAACGACGAAACAACCTGTTTCCTACCAAACCACACGTCCTAAACAACATAATACCAACAAAAATAACAACATGCAATGCTCACAATGGATTAAACATGAAGAACGAAGCTTAAACCCCAAAAATGGAAAATAACCATTATGCATGCCACAGGAGTTTAACTAAGCAAACAAGCTATAGGAAATGATCCTAGTGAGATTGGGATTCCATCCCCCTACCTCGTTCAAGCCGAAACGGCCGAATAAGTCGCATGCACCGAGGAGGGTTCACCGTGCTTCCACGCCTCGTCTCGTGACTACGGGCCACGAATCACGTCAAGGAGGGCATCAACGCGTTCCACTCGACGCGAGGATTCCACAGGCGTGCTCCACGCCTCGATCCGACGCCGAAACACCTGAAATCCCTATGAAGGGGGGGGGGGTGTGATCGGACGAGAGAGGGAGAGAGCGTGAGATCGACGAGTGGGGAGAGAGGAAGTGAAGGGGGGGTGAAATAAAAGAAAAAAAAGATTAATATATATAATATAATTATTATATATATAAAAATTTATTTTCTCTTTTAAAACTCACTTAATCTGATTAAATCCCAAAAAATGCCAGAAAAATTCCCAAAAATCTAGGAAAATAGCAGGAAATTCCAGAACGAATTCTAGGTCCGAACCACCAAGGATCCACTAAGGCACGGGCCTCACAGTCCCTCCTTCCTAATAAAAATTTTGCCCTCAAAATTTACAATAACGGATAAGGAGGAAACTGAGAAAAGCATTATACCTTACTGGAATAAGAAAGGAAAAAGCTGACACATCTCATCTTCACGTTCCCAAGTAGACTCATTACTGGAGTGGCGCTGCCAAGCAACTCTTACCAGAGGGATAACCTTATTTCTCAACCGCTGCTCACGACGGTCTTCAATTCTATTAGGAAACTCTGGCGTAGACAAATCAGCAGTCACTTCGGGCCAAACTGAATCATCGAGAACATGGGATGCATCTGACACATATTTCCTCAACTGAGAGACGTGGAATACATCATGAATAGCTTGCATAGCCGCTGGTAGTTGCAGTCGATAAGCTACCTGACCCACAGCTTCTAAAATAGGAAACGAGCCAACATAACGCGGACTAAGCTTTCCACGCTTCCAAAATCTAGAAACACTTTTCATTGGAGATACCTTGACAAAAACCATATCACCAGGCTCAAACTGCAGTGGGCGTCTACGTTGATCTGCATAACTTTTCTGTCGACTCTGAGCTATCAACCATCTCTGCCTGATCAGACGAACCCCATCAGAACACTGCTGCACCATGTCAAGTCCCGTCAAAAGTCTATCCCAACATCAAACCAATTCAAGGGAGTACGACAAGGACGACCGTACAGTGCCTCATAAGGAGCCATGCCAATACTGGAGTGAAAACTGTTATTATAAGCAAATTCAACAAGTGGCAAATGTTGACTCCACGAACCTTGCCAATCAAGGCAACACGATCTCAGCATATCTTTTAGGGTCTGATTAGTCCTCTCTGACTGTCCATCTGACTGCGGATGATACGCTGAACTGAATGCTAACTCAGTGCCCAAAGCTTTCTGAAAACTGCGCCAGAAGCCGGAGGTAAATCGTGGATCATGATCTGACACAAGTGAAATAGGAATTCCATGTAGTGGCACTATCTTTTGCACATAAAGCTCGGCCAACCTCTGCACATTCCAAGCAACCTTTATTGGCAACAATCTGGCA
Source organism: Amorphophallus konjac (assembly GCA_022559845.1). Classification (NCBI taxonomy): domain Eukaryota; kingdom Viridiplantae; phylum Streptophyta; class Magnoliopsida; order Alismatales; family Araceae; genus Amorphophallus; species Amorphophallus konjac. Next base: position 231,842,908 of record CM040126.1, read on the forward strand.
GTCTTAGTCAATCTGTCAACAAGCAACCAGATACCATCAAAATCTTGAGAAGTCAGAGGTAAACCCACCACAAAATCTGTAGTAACATGGTCCCATTTCCACATTGGAATTTCTAATGGCTGAAGCAATCCACCTGGCTTTTGATGTTCGGCTTTAACCTGCTGACAAGTCAAGCACTTGGAAACAAATACAGCCACATCTTTCTTCATGCCTGGCCACCAGAACTGCTTTTTCAAATTCTGATACATCTTGGTGACACCTGGGTGAATAGAAAAACGGGATCCATGAGCTTCACTTAGAACTGCATGCCTCAAAGCATCATCAGCGGGAATATACAATCTGCCCTGAAAATTGACAACCAGCTCGTCATTAAATTCAACATCGAACCTTGATATAACACGAGCCAAATCAGAATCAGCTTGCTGAGCTTCTTTAATCTGCTGATATAAAGAAGAACCCAAAGTCAAACTAGCACAAACTGCTATCCTTGGATCGGCAGGAATCTCTACACTGAATGCCTCGCTCGGAAGCTGTTCCCACAATTTCCATTCATGAAGCAACAGATGACTGACTTGCACCTTCCTGCTCAGAGCATCAGCCACAACATTCATTTTACCCGGCTGATAGGAGAGTGTAAAGTCATAATCTTTCATGTATTCCATCCAGCGATGCTGCCTGAGATTCAGATCTTTCTGGGAGAATATATACTGTAAACTCTGATGATCAGTGAAGATTTGAAACTTTTCACCATACAGATAATGTCTCCTGATCTTTAAAGCAAAAATAACTGCAGCTAGCTCTAGATCATGCGTGGGATAATTTTCTTCATGCTGTTTCAATTGCCTATATGCATATGCGATCACATTTCCATGTTGCATCAGCACTGCACCCAAACCTACTTGAGACGCATCTGTGCAAACCACAAATCCACCCGAGCCGGACGGCAAAATCAACACTAGAGAGGAAGTCAAGAGCCTTTTTAATTCAACAAAACTATCCTCACACTGATATGACCAGACAAACGGTACATCTTTAAGAGTCAGTCTAGTCATTGGTGCTGTAATCTTTGCAAAATCTTGGATGAAAATGCGATAATACCCAGCCAAACCTAAAAAGCTTCTTATCTCTGTCACAGTTCTCGGTCTCTGCCAATTCAGAATAGCTTCAATCTTTGCAGGGTCCACTGCCACTCCGTCACCAGAAATCACGTGGCCAAGAAAATGAATCTCCCGAAGCCAGAATTCACATTTACTGAACTTCGCATAAAGCTCATGATCTCTCAGAGTCTGCAGAACGATCCTCAAGTGCTGCACATGATCTTCGTCAGAAGCAGAATAAACCAGAATATCATCAACAAAGATCACCACGAACTGATCCAGATATGGACGGAAAATACGCTGCATTAGGTCCATAAAGGCTGCTGGAGCATTCGTCAAGCCAAATGGCATTACCAAAAATTCATAATGACCATATCGAGTACTGAAAGCTGTCTTCTCCACATCAGATTCCCGGATCCGCAATTGAAAATAGCCAGACCGGAGGTCAATCCGAGAAAAGACAGTAGCAGACTGTAACTGGTCAAACAAATCATCAATCCTGGGAAGCGGATATTTATTCTTGATAGTCACCTGATTCAGCTGCCTGTAATCAATACAAAGCCTCAGGCTTCCATCTTTCTTCTTTACAAATAACACCGGAGCACTCCATGGAGAAAAACTGGGGCGAATATAGCCTTTTTCCAGCAATTCAAGTAGCTGTGCTCGCAGTTCTTTTAGTTCAGCTGGAGTCATTCGGTACGGTGCCTTTGCTAACAGGACTGTTCTAGGAATCAGTTCAATCACCATTTCAATTTCTCGCTCTGGAGGCAAGCCTGGCAACTCGTCAGGAAACACATCAGGGAACTCACAGACAACAGGAATGTCACTGATGTCCTGTCGTGGTTTCTCAACAGCAACCACAGAAGCTAAGAATCCCTGGCAACCTGCACTAAGCAATCTATAAGCTCGAATAGCAGAAATAATCAAACGAGAAGAACAGGATCGAATACCTTGGAAATAAAATGCTGATTTTCCCTGTGGTTGAAAATAGACTTTCTTCGATCTACAGTCAACCACAGTTCCATAATGCTCCGACCAATCCATACCCAGAATGATGTCATAATCTGCCAGCTGCAACGCATACAATCTCGCTGGCAACTGATGATTATTAATCATAATAGAAGATTCTTCCAAACACAAAGGTGTAATCATGAAATCTCCAGAAGGCAACTCACCAAACAGCTCACAAGTCATCTCTGATGTCGTCTCCTCAATGCATGCAATGAAATCCTCAGAGATAAAGGAGTGAGAAGCACTAGAATCAAATAAGACACGAGAAGAATCACCAAAAAGCATAATCGTACCTTCAACCAGATGGAATGCAACCGCTTCAGCTCGAGTGATGTGAGAAACCTTGCCCTTTTGCTTCTTGGATCCGGCTGAAGACTGTTGAGAAGACGCTGAAGCTTGAGAATAAAATTGTTGCTGAGGTTGAGGTAAAGGAGGAGGTCTGAATTGTGACTGCTGGGGCTGAGAAAACTGAGGAGCCTGCACCGACTTTGGCCTCAGCGGGCAATCTCGAACAACGTGACCAGGCTGGTCACAACGAAAAAAAACCACATGAAGAGAACACGGCTGACCCTTATGGTGACCACCGCATCTCCGACAAGTCCACGGCTGACTGACAGCAGAACTCTGACGACTCTGGGAAGAAGGCGCTGTCGGCTGCTGAACAGTACCCGTACCGGGTGATTCCTGCTGAAAGAACTTCTTCTTCTTCTTGAACTTCTTAAACTTTGGCTTGGAAGAGGAAGAAACACCGCTAACATCTGGCTGAACCGAGGGGACTCCAGCTACTGGCGGTTGGTAAGTCTGCTGAAACTGCATCGTCGGCTGAACCAACCCCACTTGTGGATACCCTCCTGGTCTCGCCATCTCTAGCTCAAGTGCCACAGCTGCCTGGCACGCACCGTCAAGATCAGCAACACGACTCGTAATCAACAGTAATTTCAACTCTGGCCTCAATCCTCGCAAGAACTGCTGAGTCTTCAAAGCTTCATTAGCCAGCACATGGGGCGCATACTGACCCAATTCCATAAATTTGTTCCGATAATGAAGCACGGTCATATCGCCCTGAGACAATTCCATGAACTGGTACATCTTCGCCATTTGTAAACAGGCAGGAGTATAGGCACGCTCGAAGGCTGCAACAAACTCTACCCAAGTGATCTGTCGAAGGGGCCTGGAACCAAAAGAAATCTGCCACTCGGCTTTCCACCATGTAATAGCTGTACCTAGGAGTTGAAACGATGCAAGCATCACTTTCTCGTCCTCCGCAAACTCCATTGATAGGAACACGCGCTTGATCGCATCCAGCCACTGTCTCGCTACCTCTGGATTTGGTTGTCCGTCGAAAGCTGGCGGATTGAATAAGAGAAATTCTTTCAAAGCCTTGCCTCGACTACCAGGCACTTCAACCTGAGGAGCAACGACTGGCGCTGGAGGAGGAACTACAGGAGCAACAGGAACTGCAGGAGGTGGTGCAGAACCACTCTCTTCACTAGGCGCATGCCTAGGAGCTCGAGGAGGTCTTCCTCGACGAGGCGGCATATTGCAACTGTCGACCACACAAAACAACATCAAATCCATCAATCATACGGAAAACATCCTAAGCCAGCAATAGACAACACGAAAGGACTAACTCTGGACAAGTGCAAATTCCAATTCCTTATACAAATCCTCAACATCACTCTGATACCAACTGTGACGACCCAGAGCTCAGGATACCGATATACCGATAACATCGATACACCGATACCAAGAACTGGGGAAGCCATCCAAGAGGCTGATGAGGCCCCTGAAGGGTTAGTGGGGGTTTGTCGAGAGGATGTATAATGAATTGTAATTTCATGCGCACATATTGAATTTAAGCAAATAAAGTTTAACAGAAGTGCGGAAGCAATTTTAGAATAACCAGAGTGCTAATATATAAACTAGTCCAGAGGCACAAAAGTGCTAGTCCAAAAGTACAACTACTCGGGGCATACCCCGGCAAAAGTACAACAAAAGGCCCAACAAGGCGACACGTCAACTGCTGGCAGCTAAGAGCGGTCTCCGAGTACACGGGAAACACCAGGAGACGGTGGGCGTGGCTCACCTGAAAAGAGAAGGGTGAGTCACAGCCAGACTTAGTAGGGGTCACGCAGATCCCTACCTCGAGCTAAACAAGCATACATGTAAAAATAAAGGCAATTAGAGCATGCATTTAATTAAATTAACAGGCATTGGCATGAATAAACTAATCATAGTAAAGCTATAAAATCTAACTACACAGCTAAAACATGCCAATAGCAATTAAAACTAATCGATAGAAACTAAATCTACCAATAGAATGTGCCTCAACTAACCAAGCCACATGGAACATGACAACCACCGGGAGTAGAAACTAGATGCACCCACTGACGGCTTACACTGCGTCTCAAGCACTCGCAGTCGGCAACACGACAAGTTGAGCGCGTAAATAGTACAAACCAAGTGACTAGTTAGAGTGACACTCGTCAGTGTCAGTCCACAGCCTCCGACCACGTGTGCACACACTGACTCTCGCCTGAGCCAGGCCCTCTAGCTAGTTTTCTCCCTCGGTAGGACGCTACCGTTGGCGGGGAGCCCACGGTACTAGCTTAAAAACCGTGTGACGGGAACACCCCTCCGCCATCCCCAGGCGGGTCGGCACTCAAAGACCTTAGGGCTACAACAGTGGTTCCATCGCAAGGAAAGTAAAGCTATTCTATTGGGATCTAAAAACATGTCATTATTTCATAAAATAACTCATACATGGCGTGCAATCATTCTGAAAAGCATTAAGGAATAGGTAGGCGGCTTTTGGAAACTAACAGGGGTGTGACGGTCTACTGCCAGCGCGTCACAGAGGGTGACAGTCGGGGGTTGGCGCGTTACATCGCTTGTGACGCGTCCGCCCCTAGCCGTTACAACCACCCGAAACCCTAGTTCATGATCTAATCGATCAAACGGAGTGTAACGTGCTCCCGAAGGTGCGTTACAGCATCCTGACTGTCGGGGAAGGGCGCATTACATCAACTGTGACGCGTCCGCCCCTAGCCGTTAGAGCCACCCGAGGCCAAAAATCAATCCACAGTTTTTCTAGCCGTTCAAAAGTGGTGTAACACGCTCCCGCAGGCGCGTTACGGCGCCCTGATGGCCGCCCGACAGGCCGTCAGGCCAACCGCCAAACCCGGTCAACAGAAATCAACAGAAGTGTAACGGTCGGGAGCCTGACTGTTACACACACTGTGATGCCTCTTCAAAGGGCCGTTACAGTTCTGTAACGCGTCCCGTGAGGGCCGTTACATGTGTGACGGTTTCTGGTAGGACCGTCACACCGATTGGGATTCGGACAGGTTATATCTGAAAACGGGTTCCCTCTCGGGCGACCGAAATCGCCAGGTAACGACGAAACAACCTGTTTCCTGCCAAACCACACGTCCTAAACTACATAATACCAACAAAAATAACCACATGCAATGCCCACAATGGATTAAACATGAAGAACGAAGCTTAAACCCCAAAAATGAAAAATAACCATTATGCATGCCACAGGAGTTTAACTAAGCAAACAAGCTATAGGAAATGATCCTAGCGAGATCGGGATTCCATCCCCCTACCTCGTTCAAGCCGAAACGGCCGAATAAGCCCCATGCATCGAGGAGGGTTCACCGGGCTTCCACGCCTCGTCTCGCGACTACGGGCCACGAATCACGTCAAGGAGGGTATCAACGTGTTCCACTCGACGCGAGGATTCCACCGGCGTGCTCCACGCCTCGATCCGACACCGAAACACCTGAAATCCCTATGATCCTGAAATCCCTATGAAGGGGGTGGTGTGATCAGACGAGAGAGGGAGAGAGCGTGAGATCGACGAGGGGGAGAGAGGAAGTGAAGGGGGGGGGGTAAGATAACAGAAAAAAAAAGATTAATATATATAATATAATTATTATATATATAAAACCTTATTTTCTCTTTTAAAACTGACTTAATCCGATTAAATCCCGAAAAATGCCGGAAAAATTCCTAAAAATCCAGGAAAATAGCCAAAAATTCCAGAACGAATTCTAGATCCGAACCACCAAGGATCCACTAAGGCACGGGCCTCACATGAACGCCTTCATCCGGTTCTTCCTTCTGCAACCAAGGCGGCCCCTCTTCTACCTTCCTCTTCTTCCTATTGCTGATCAAGGGCCCCATCTGCATCCACTTCTTCTTCTATTCTCTTCCTCCTGCTGTGCGGACGTGCAAGAAGAAGCTGTTCTTCTTCCACTTATTCACCCTGCTAGCTGCTGACGCGGAAAGGGGGGGAGCCTCCTCAACAACTTCTTCCTCCTACAGCTGCCCTGTTGAAACAGAGTACCGTAGCAGCATCAAGTCTTAAACCTGTTTAACATCCGATCTTCTTAAAGGTAGGTTATCTCTATATCTCAGACAAAACGAGTTAATAATGTAGCATGCATATAAATCATGACCAAATCTTTGTGTTTCATATTATTTCCTTGAGTTCTATGTAGGTCTTCTCTCCCAGACCAAAGATTAGACGTTAATCTCATCTCAATCAAGATCATCATTGTGTTTATATTATGTTTGCATATTTTTTTAGATAAATAATATGGATCATATGCTAACAAAAAATTTTAAATCTGTGTCATTACTTATTTAAAAATCGCCAGTGCACATGACAGAAACCCCCACATTTTTTCTAATTTTTCATGCACTTATATGGTGATATTAACCAAGTTAACAATTAAAAATCATTAAATAATGAGTTATAAACGTTATTAGGAGAATCACCACATACACTGTAGCAATAGTTTAGAAGATTTTGCCTTGTTCAATATTTTCATGAGCGTCGAAACATCGGTTGGTCATGAAAATTTATGGGTGTGTTATTGAGACGGAGACCAAGATAGTGTGGGTGGTGCCACCGTTTTTCATGCCCCTTATCTCAAGATCTCCCATCTCTCAACAATTTTTTTTTAACACCCGGTTAACTAGAATTTTTTGAGCCCGTCATTTCCATATATCATATGCGCGATTCCGACGTGATTACGTCGAGAAACGAGCAGATTCAAGAAGTTGACAAGTTATGTTTTTAAACCACGTTCTCTACCGCTAATTGATATATATATATATATATATATATTGTAATTAAGTCTTTGAAAATCTATATCTACTAAATTATGTAATATAAAATTATAAAAATTATATATTTGGAATTCTTGAATTTTTCTCCTAATTATCATATATTTTATTTTCAAAAATTTTATTAAATAGTATGTGTCCTTTTCAAAGGAATGTTCTTTTCTAAACTTATTAAAGTGAAATAACGTCTTTTAAAATAGGCGTAAATTTTTGTTTAATTAAAAACATGAGAAATTAACGTCCACCTACATGGACGCTATATTCTGGGAAATAATTTTAACAATTCTGGATAAAAATGAAATGAGCTAATGAGCGTCTTCCATGATAGACGCCAATTTAAATAGCATCTGCCAGGAAGGACGCCAATTATTCCTGGCCGCTTGATTTCCCTGAGTTTCCAACCCTTAACTGTGGGTTCTTGACACTCTCATCTCACATTCCGTAGATGGAGTCCCTATTTTTCTGATTTATATCGTTTACCCTTAAATCTCCGTGATGTTTGAGCTCTCCGCGGGACATTCCGTTCCTTCGGACTAGCGATTACATCATAGAGACCTCCATAAGTCTACGCTAACCTTGGATTCCCTCAAGACAGCCGAGCAGGTTGTACCCTAAAAACCCATTGCACAGTTTTACAGTCATGACCCTCTGAAGAAACATGACTATCTTGCCCTCAATTAATGTTGTTTCTGACATTTTTTTGAGAAATTTGTCACTTTCTGAAATTCACGTCAAGAATAGTGAACGTCATGTAAGTATAGCGCCATGCTTGGAGGACGCTATTTACTTTCGTGCCTTTTATCTATTTCCAGAATAGGTGCCTATCGATATAGACTCTAATTATAATCTACGGCTCCCATAGTGGACGCCATTTACCCAGTTTTATGTACTCCAGACTTGATTGTTTATTAATTTCCTTCAAATTGGGTCGCTAAATAACAGCTAGTAAATATTATGCCTTCGGCTGCATGAATGCTATTGTCTAGTAGGATGGAAGTCTTAAACTAATGACGAACCCATGAGACCACTGACTCTTGAGGAAACATGAACTAATGATGAACCCATGAGACCACTGACTCATGCGGAGACACGAACTAAAGATAAACCCATGAGACCACTGACTCATGAGGAAACACGAACTAATGATGAACCCATGAGACCACTAACTCATGCGGAGAAATGAACTAATGATAAACCCATGAGACCACTGACACATGAGGAGAAACGAACTAATGATAAACCCCTGAGACCACTGGTTCATGAGGTTAAAGATATCTTGACAACCTACGAGTAAGAACCACTGACTCGTTAGGTAATTCTATACTAACTTGAGTGCTTGAAAATCATGAACCTCTACCCAAGAAGAAGGGTATTTACTTGATGATCAATTGTGACGACCCGGATTCTGGATACCCGGTATACCCGGTAGGACTACCGGATACACGTGGTACCGCATGGGACCCGCGAGGCCTCCCAAGCGCGGGAAAGCGCCGAAGGAAAAAAGCATTGTCGTGTAGTACACTGAACTGACAGATATAACAGCAAGCAATTAAATTTCATTAGAACGGTTTGCTAAAGTAGCAGAAATAAAATTACATTTTCATTAATAATTCAAATTTTACAATTATACACCAGAGTCTAGTCCAAAGGAAAGAGAACAAGTACAGTCTGACAGAAAAGAACGTATACAGAAGTCGGGGGAAGCCCGACACAGGTACAGCTGGCAGCTACAACAACGCGCTCCACCAGGAACAGCAGAGGCAGACGGCGAAACCCACCTGAAAAGCAGGGGTGAGTCTCTAAACAGAAACTATGTAGGGGTCACGCGGATCCCCACTAGAGAACGCACAGTGCAACGGAAGCAACAGAAATAACGAGTGCAGCAAAGCAGGAAAAGCTACACTACAAATCTGTAAACAGACAGGGTACAGCAGGAGTAGGGAACAGGCTAAGAGCAAGGGGAGCTCAACAACAAAGAAGAGCGAGGCCGTAAAACACGGGAAAACGGCCACCGAGGAGAACTCGGCACCCGAAGCTACTCCAAACGGCAATAGACGGTCAACCCCAAACTCACACAGTAGGGTAACCCAGTCCATCGGCCAAAACAAAGGCGAAGGTAGACGCCGACGTCGAAAACACAGACAAACACGACTGGAAACGTCGTGCACACAGCCCCACGCATGACAAGAACGTCATGCAAACGACAGAACACTGACCTCGAGTACAGCCACAAGCGGGCAACTCGAAAAGGTCACAGCGGGCAAGAAAATGCCGAGAGTCACCGCACCAAGTGACAGGAGCACCCTCCTCCCAGAAGAACAGCCAGATGCGTCCACTGACGTCTTACACCACGCCACAAGTGTCAAGTCACTCAAGGACAAGACACACCAAGAACCAAGTCCGAGGAACAATGACGTTCCAAGTAAACAAGGTACCACAACACGAAACTACAGCACCATCTGCGAGTGACTAGTCAGGGCCACGCCCGTCGGCGCAAGTCCCCAGTCCCTGACCACGTGTGCACACACTGACCTCTACCTAGGTCAGGCCTCTAGCTAGTATTCCCCTCGGTAGGACGCTACCGTTGGCCGGGGCCTACAGAACTAGCTTAAAAACCGTACATACCAAACGCAACACGAAACACCCCTCCACCACTCCCGGTTGGTCGGCAAAAGCCTAGGGCTACAACTAGTGGAGGCTCACAAGGCACAGACTCTGAAACACAGGTGCTAAAGCACAGACAGTCTAAGAAAAGCCCTGTCTCGTGCATAACCAAGCACCCCGGTAGTCAAACAACTGCCAACAGACTCAGGATCAGGAAACTAGACCTACGACGTAACGATCCCTGAGTCGAACGACTCAAAGGCAAGATCATCACAAGCAGCGAAACAAGCCGCCAATCGGTCTAATCCTAAGCCAGCAAAACACCGCTCCCCAGAAAATAACACACGGAGACCTGAGGGAAACACCAAGAACCCTCAGTACACCTGGACACGCAAATTGAGGTAGAACAACACCTCGAGGCATCCAGAAGCAGTGTCTCGAGCCGGACACAACCACCGAGACACACACACGCAAGGTCACACGTCAACCACTGGGTCATACCGGGTTGACCTGAACCCAACACAATGCTTGAACAGTAGGAAAGAGAGTCCTACCTCAAGCAAAAAGACTCCTAGCCACCTCACAACGTAGTCTTAGCCCTCATAGGACGTCGGAAGACATCCACGGGACAACGGGCAGACCACAAGGCCAAGCCAAGACAAGCAGAAACCGGAACACGGAAATCAAAGCACAGGGCAAGTAACGCACCACCCCTAGACCGCTACAAGCATATGACGGTCTAGACCTGGGCCGTTACACCCAAACGACGGACAGACAACAGGCCGTCGCACAAACACCACCCTAACCACTCTAAAACACAAACACACGAATCAAGGCCAAGTAACGCACAAGGCCAAGCGCGTTACAAGCAAGCAACGCGGCAGGGGAGACGCGCCAGAACCAAACGACGCACAGGGGTAGGCGCGTTACTCACAACGGCACAACCACACTCAACCCAGCACAAAACAACAAATAACAGGAAGGGGCAAGCGCGTTATACGACAACGACGCACAGGGGCACGGCCGTTACACCATCGAACATCACAACACCCACAACCCTCAGCCAAATAGCATGTAACGGTCCAAGAAGGACGCGTTACACACAAACGACGCATGGGGACAGGCGCGTTACAACCAATGGCACAGCCACCCACAGTCGACCAAAACAGAATGCAACGGCCAGGGGCAGGCGCGTTACACTCAAAATAACGGATGGGAACCCATCCGTCGGGGGAACCGCCTCAACGGTCAAACGTCGGTCAACTGGACAATAACGGCCAAGGCAGGGCGCGTTACTTCCACCGGGCAAGGCGCGTCGTTTCAATCTAACGCGCTGGGTCAAGCGCGTTAGACTAACCGACTCAACCCCAAAACAAGGCAACAACAAGCGAAGTAACGCGTAGACCTAGGTGCGTTACAGGGAAGCGATGCGTCACCCTTGGGCCGTCACTCACCCAGAAGCTAGAAAGCTCAAAAACCTCAGATGAAGTAGCGGTCAGTCGTAGGGCCGTTATATACAAGTGACGGCCACTGGAATGACCGTTACATCGGTCACGGCGGGAAAACAGAGGAACGGCCAAACCGACCCGTTCCACACCCCATACACGCCGAAGCACAGGGGAAACAAACACAACCAGAAAAAGCGGGATTTCAGACGGACGTTATATACGCAAATTGATCTCCTATCGTTCAATTGTCGATAATCGCAACACATATTTGTAACGGATTTCCGACGGATTTAAGACCGAACTCGACCGTCTGAAATTCTTAGTCACAAATTTGTGACAGTTAACTTTTCGGTCTGAAATTCCGTCTGAAATTAAGACACAAATAATTTCGGTCATAAATTCCGTCTAAATCTCACACGATAAAATTTCCGTATGTAATTATCAGTCTGAAATTTCCGTCTGTATTTCATACGGTTTTTAAGACGGATTTATTATCCGTTGTAAATACCGTCCGTAATCCGTCTGAAATATTGTCTGAAATCCGTCTCTATTTCTGCCGGATATTACGACGGATTACTTTGTCGTCGTAACTTCCAACGACGGTTCCATATGTTGTTCGTCCTAAATCCGTCGGTGTTTAAAACGTAATTCACGACGGATATAAATTCCGTCTGAAATTACCGTCTCTATTACAAACGTCATTTCAGACGGATTATAAATCCGTCTGAAAAAAAAATATTTTTTTTAAAAATTTAAGTTTATTTATCTAATAAACCTGTTAAAAAAAAGTATTGGAACTAACCACAAAAAAAACTCAACATCAACATACCCAAATAAATAAACACCACCGAAAAAATCTCAACATAACATAGATGTTCAAATAAATAAACACCACCAATAAAAAAATTCAACACCATGCTGACAAAATAAATACAAAGAAAAACACATTAACCCTGCTGATCCGTCTGAATAACATAAAACAAATATCATTAAACATCAAGAAATATCTGGTACATCGTCAATATCCTCATCATCCATATCGTCACTACCCTGCTCATCTCCTCTGTCGCTGCCCGCAGAAGGATCCCCCTACATTAAAAAAATAATAACATTCATTCATAGATAAAAAAATTAGTGCGAAGAAATGAGCATAAATATAAATCAAACATATCAAATTGATAACTGCAGATTTTATAGATCAACTACTAGCTTGAAACAATATTTAGACCCCCGGACCTGACCTGGGAGTTCATTTAAGCTAAGTTTATTTTAAAACTGAACTTTGAGTGCCGAGCTCAAACCGAACATCCGATTTGGATTCCGTCAGTTCTGACAAGTCACTTTCATCTCCCCGGTCGCGTTGGAATGATCGGCACGGCCGTCCGACCGGTATTTCTAATTTTAGACCCCCGGACCCGACCTGGTAGTTCATTTAAACTAAGTGTATTTTAAAATTGAGCTTTGAGCGCCGAGCTCAAACCGGACATCCGATTTGGATTCCGTCAGTTCTGATAAGTCACTTTCATCTCCCCGGTCGCGTTGGAATGATCGGCACGGCCGTCCGACTTGTATTTCGAATTTTAGACCCCCGGACCCGACCTGGTAGTTCATTTAAACTAAGTGTATTTTAAAACTGAACTTTGAGCGCCGAGCTCAAACCGGACATCCGATTTAGATTCCGTCAGTTCTGACAAGTCACTTTCATCTCCCCGGTCGCGTTGGAATGATCGGCACGGCCGTCCGACCGGTATTTCCAATTTTAGACCCCCGGACCCGACCTGGTAGTTCATTTAAACTAAGTGTATTTTAAAACTGAACTTTTAGCGCCGAGCTCAAACCGGGCATCCGATTTGGATTCCGTCAGTTCTGACAAGTCACTTTCATCTCCCCGGTTGTGTTGGAATGATCGGCATGGCCGTCCGACTTGTATTTCAAGTTTTTGACCCCCGGACCTGACCTGGGAGTTCATTTAAGCTAAGTTTATTTTAAAACTGAACTTTGAGTGCCGAGCTCAAACCGGACATCCGATTTAGATTCCGTCAGTTCTGACAAGTCACTTTCATCTCCCCGGTCGCGTTGGAATGATCGGCACGGCCGTCCGACCGGTATTTCCAATTTTAGACCCCCGGACCCGACCTGGTAGTTCATTTAAACTAAGTATATTTTAAAACTGAACTTTGAGCGCCGAGCTCAAACCGGGCATCCGATTTGGATTCCGTCAGTTCTGACAAGTCACTTTCATCTCCCCGGTCGCGTTGGAATGATCGGCACGGCCGTCCGACCGGTATTTCCAATTTTAGACCCCCGGACCCGACCTGGTAGTTCATTTAAACTAAGTGTATTTTAAAACTGAACTTTTAGCGCCGAGCTCAAACCGGACATCCGATTTGGATTCCGTCAGTTCTGACAAGTCACTTTCATCTCCCCGGTCGCGTTGGAATGATCGGCACGGCCGTCCGACCGGTATTTCCAATTTTAGACCCCCGGACCCGACCTGGTAGTTCATTTAAACTAAGTGTATTTTAAAACTGAACTTTTAGCGCCGAGCTCAAACCGGGCATCCGATTTGGATTCCGTCAGTTCTGACAAGTCACTTTCATCTCCCCGGTTGTGTTGGAATGATCGGCACGGCCGTCCGACTTGTATTTCAAGTTTTTGACCCCCGGACCTGACCTGGGAGTTCATTTAAGCTAAGTTTATTTTAAAACTGAACTTTTAGCGCCGAGCTCAAACCGGACATCCGATTTGGATTCCGCCAGTTCTGACAAGTCACTTTCATCTCCCCGGCTGTGTTGGAATGATCGGCACGGCCGTCCGACTTGTATTTCCAATTTTAGACCCTCGGACCCGACCTGGTAGTTCATTTAAACTAAGTGTATTTTAAAACTGAACTTTTAGCGCCGAGCTCAAACCGGACATCCGATTTAGATTCCGCCAGTTCTGACAAGTCACTTTCATCTCCCCGGTTGTGTTGGAATGATCGGCACGGCCGTCCGACTTGTATTTCAAGTTTTTGACCCCCGGACCTGACCTGGGAGTTCATTTAAGCTAAGTTTATTTTAAAACTGAACTTTGAGTGCCGAGCTCAAACCGGACATCCGATTTGGATTCCGTCAGTTCTGACAAGTCACTTTCATCTCCCCGGTCGCGTTGGAATGATCGGCACGGCCGTCCGACTTGTATTTCCAATTTTAGACCCCCGGACCCGACCTGGTAGTTCATTTAAACTAAGTGTATTTTAAAACTGAACTTTGAGCGCCGAGCTCAAACCGGGCATCCGATTTGGATTCCGTCAGTTCTGACAAGTCACTTTCATCTCCCCGGTCGCGTTGGAATGATCGGCACGGCCGTCCGACCGGTATTTCCAATTTTAGACCCCCGGACCCGACCTGGTAGTTCATTTAAACTAAGTGTATTTTAAAACTGAACTTTTAGCGCCGAGCTCAAACCGGGCATCCGATTTGGATTCCGTCAGTTCTGACAAGTCACTTTCATCTCCCCGGTTGTGTTGGAATGATCGGCACGGCCGTCCGACTTGTATTTCAAGTTTTTGACCCCCGGACCTGACCTGGGAGTTCATTTAAGCTAAGTTTATTTTAAAACTGAACTTTTAGCGCCGAGCTCAAACCGGACATCCGATTTGGATTCCGCCAGTTCTGACAAGTCACTTTCATCTCCCCGGCTGTGTTGGAATGATCGGCATGGCCGTCCGACTTGTATTTCCAATTTTAGACCCTCGGACCCGACCTGGTAGTTCATTTAAACTAAGTGTATTTTAAAACTGAACTTTTAGCGCCGAGCTCAAACCGGACATCCGATTTAGATTCCGCCAGTTCTGACAAGTCACTTTCATCTCCCCGGTTGTGTTGGAATGATCGGCACGGCCGTCCGACTTGTATTTCAAGTTTTTGACCCCCGGACCTGACCTGGGAGTTCATTTAAGCTAAGTTTATTTTAAAACTGAACTTTGAGTGCCGAGCTCAAACCGGACATCCGATTTGGATTCCGTCAGTTCTGATAAGTCACTTTCATCTCCCCGGTCGCGTTGGAATGATCGGCACGGCCGTCCGACTTGTATTTCCAATTTTAGACCCCCGGACCCGACCTGGTAGTTCATTTAAACTAAGTGTATTTTAAAACTGAACTTTGAGCGCCGAGCTCAAATCGGGCATCCGATTTGGATTCCGTCAGTTCTGACAAGTCACTTTCATCTCCCCGGTCGCGTTGGAATGATCGGCACGGCCGTCCGACCGGTATTTCCAATTTTAGACCCCCGGACCCGACCTGGTAGTTCATTTAAACTAAGTGTATTTTAAAACTGAACTTTTAGCGCCGAGCTCAAACCGGACATCCGATTTAGATTCCGTCAGTTCCGACAAGTCACTTTCATCTCCCCGGTCGCGTTGGAATGATCGGCACGGCCGTCCGACTTGTATTTCCAATTTTAGACCACCGGACCCGACCTGGTAGTTCATTTAAACTAAGTGTATTTTAAAACTGAACTTTGAGCGCCGAGCTCAAACCGGGCATCCGATTTGGATTCCGTCAGTTCTGACAAGTCACATTCATCTCCCCGGTCGCGTTGGAATGATCGGCACGGACGTCCGACCGGTATTTCCAATTTTAGACCCCCGGACCCGACCTGGTAGTTCATTTAAACTAAGTGTATTTTAAAACTGAACTTTTAGCGCCGAGCTCAAACCGGACATCCGATTTGGATTTCGTCAGTTCTGACAAGTCACTTTCATCTCCCCGGTCGCGTTGGAATGATCGGCATGGCCGTCCGACTTGTATTTCCAATTTTAGACCCCCGGACCCGACCTGGTAGTTCATTTAAACTAAGTGTATTTTAAAACTAAACTTTGAGCGCCGAGCTCAAACCGGGCATCCGATTTGGATTCCGTCAGTTCTGACAAGTCACTTTCATCTCCCCGGTCGCGTTGGAATGATCGGCACGGCCGTCCGATCGGTATTTCTAATTTTAGACCCCCGGACCCGACCTGGTAGTTCATTTAAACTAAGTGTATTTTAAAACTGAACTTTTAGCGCCGAGCTCAAACCGGACATCCGATTTGGATTCCGTCAGTTCTGACAAGTCACTTTCATCTCCCCGGTCGCGTTGGAATGATCGGCACGGCCGTCCGACTGGTATTTCCAATTTTAGACCCCCGGACCCGACCTGGTAGTTCATTTAAACTAAGTGTATTTTAAAACTGAACTTTGAGCGCCGAGCTCAAACCGGACATCCGATTTGGATTCCGCCAGTTCTGACAAGTCACTTTCATCTCCCCGGCTGTGTTGGAATGATCGGCACGGCCGTCCGACTTGTATTTCCAATTTTAGACCCTCGGACCCGACCTGGTAGTTCATTTAAACTAAGTGTATTTTAAAACTGAACTTTTAGCGCCGAGCTCAAACCGGACATCCGATTTAGATTCCGCCAGTTCTGACAAGTCACTTTCATCTCCCCGGTTGTGTTGGAATGATCGGCACGGCCGTCCGACTTGTATTTCAAGTTTTTGACTCCCGGACCTGACCTGGGAGTTCATTTAAGCTAAGTTTATTTTAAAACTGAACTTTGAGTGCCGAGCTCAAACCGGACATCCGATTTGGATTCCGCCAGTTCTGACAAGTCACTTTCATCTCCCCGGCTGTGTTGGAATGATCGGCACGGCCGTCCGACTTGTATTTCCAATTTTAGACCCTCGGACCCGACCTGGTAGTTCATTTAAACTAAGTGTATTTTAAAACTGAACTTTTAGCGCCGAGCTCAAACCGGACATCCGATTTAGATTCCGCCAGTTCTGACAAGTCACTTTCATCTCCCCGGTTGTGTTGGAATGATCGGCACGGCCGTCCGACTTGTATTTCAAGTTTTTGACCCCCGGACCTGACCTGGGAGTTCATTTAAGCTAAGTTTATTTTAAAACTGAACTTTGAGTGCCGAGCTCAAACCGGACATCCGATTTGGATTCCGTCAGTTCTGACAAGTCACTTTCATCTCCCCGGTCGCGTTGGAATGATCGGCACGGCCGTCCGACTTGTATTTCCAATTTTAGACCCCCGGACCCGACCTGGTAGTTCATTTAAACTAAGTGTATTTTAAAACTGAACTTTTAGCGCCGAGCTCAAACCGGGCATCCGATTTGGATTCCGTCAGTTCTGACAAGTGACTTTCATCTCCCCGGTTGTGTTGGAATGATCGGCACGGCTGTCCGACTTGTATTTCAAGTTTTTGACCCCCGGACCTGACCTGGGAGTTCATTTAAGCTAAGTTTATTTTAAAACTGAACTTTGAGTGCCGAGCTCAAACCGGGCATCCGATTTGGATTCCGTCAGTTCTGACAAGTCACTTTCATCTCCCCGGTCGCGTTGGAATGATCGGCATGGCCGTCCGACTTGTATTTCCAATTTTAGACCCCCGGACCCGACCTGGTAGTTCATTTAAACTAAGTGTATTTTAAAACTGAACTTTTAGCGTCGAGATCAAACTGGGCATCCGATTTGGATTCCGTCAGTTCTGTCAAGTCACTTTCATCTCCCCGGTCGCGTTGGAATGATTGGCACGGCCGTCCGACCGGTATTTCAAATTTTAGACCCCCGGATTTTCTCAATTATTCTGAAGTAAATGAGTTTTAAAATTAATAATGAACATAATTGAGTAATTCCATCAAAATAAAAACTTGGCTAGAGACTCACCTGTGCGGGCTGTGCTGTGGTGGTGGTTGATTTCTGAGGGACCATTCCGCTCTGGGAGAGGAGGCCACTAATTGCCTGCAAGAATACTGACACTTGGCTAGAGATCTCTTGCTGGAAATGCTGCTGCTGCCGCTGCATATCAGAAATCTGCGATCGGACCATGTCCATCATGTCGCTGGCAGAAGCGCTGGGGGCAACGGAAGGTATAGTGAAGGCACTGCCACTGGAAGAAGTATAGCTAGAACTCGCACACGCTGATGTCACCGCGCTTGCGTCTAGGCTCTCCCCAAAACCATATATTCGGCCTTTCTTCGGTACGCCAGCTGCTGCCACCCACTCCACCGGATCGAACTCCGGCTGCTGCGTGTCTCCCTCCCCGTACTTCTCTGTCACTGCTTTGCTATATGTTTCCTACAAATTGAATAAAATAACTAGTCAATTTCATATGAATTACATGCCGATTTAAATGAACGGTACAAGTTACATATGTAGATAAACTTACCGCTGCTGACTTAGCTGTGTCACTCACAAAATCATTAGTCCCCTTCTTTTTGTGTGTTCTGTCGAACACCTCGAGGAACGACGGAGGTCGATTAAGCTCCACAGCCTGTTATACAATTCATAGTAAAAAAAAGTCAAATATTGGGATAAATTGTAAGAAGATAAATTGGTATATTACTTACCAATTTTTGTTTATGAGCCGCATAAGAGATGGACCCACTCGTATGCAAATTTGAACCTGGTTTTGACGCCCTGTTTGCTTTGGCTTTTTCGGACTTTTCTATCCACTTGGGGTCGGCAAAATGGTCACAAGATATCTCCCAATCCTCCTGCCTCATCCATAGAGGGCGATGCGCCTTCCACAATTGTCGGTCTTCACTCCCCCCACTCAATTTTTTAGCGTGTGCTCGGGCCTCATGTATTTTCCTCTTGTAACTTGAGAGCATAGTAGACTCCCAGGCAC